>OY720356.1:3518078-5918078 GCA_963082945.1 Cerastis leucographa
TAGCGACAAATAATTCAACTGAAAGTTACCTGTCATTCCTTCTGTCTTATCAGCTGCGCGGACGTATTTGCAGACGCAGTCTAGAACTTTCCAGAATTAGTCATAACCCACCACGCAGGCCCAGTGCGGCCAAAGATGGTGGATTTCACACGAATTCCAATTATTGGTTCTATAACATGACAGTTACCTTACTATGAGTTCTTTAACCGTTGAGAATCGGGCAGTCATTAATCTTTAGTAACTATCTAATCATTCTCTACTCCTTTTCCAGGGTCACGAGCTCCAGAAGACAGTGTTCGTGGTGTTCTTCCACGGCGAGCAGATCAAGCTCCGTGTTAAGAAGGTCTGCCATGGGTTCAAAGCCACGCTGTACCCATGTCCTCCGACGTACAAAGACCAGCTAGACATGTTAGCAGGAGTCGGGACTAGAATCAAGGATTTGGAAATGGTGTGTATTGTTTGAATGTTTTTAGACTGTTAAATGTTAATCATCATCATCATATTTGTTCGGAATCACCCACTACTGACTACTAAAAATGGGACCCTTACACCTTAAGGCTTCCATTTTGCTCTCCCACACTTCTCGATTCTGTGTGTCTTCGTGCCCTCATCCAGGTGATTCCCGCGACTTTGATAAAATGTTCAAAATGGGAGTAATCTGTAAAATAGTTGCTGGGCTTTCAATTGCATACAATGCTTCTAGCGTAGTGCCCGGCTTTAAACAGAAACGTGAAAGAGTTCCGTACTGTTCACATCTAGAAATAATGTATCCCAAAGCCAGTCTGAAAGTACCATAAGAAGTTCACCTCAATTTATCATCTTTGCCATAATCAAATAACAGATGAGGTATATCTCTGTATGTTATATTTATAATACCAGGATCTTAGGTCAACACAGCATCTATTTAGCCGTTACTCCTCCATGAATATAAAATGACCAAACGACAAGCAGAAGCCGATGGTATTCAAGAAGAATCGAGCATTTATCAGCAGTAAACAACATGCTTAAAGTGAACTCCATTGACTCTGCTCGGTCTCCAAATAAAAACTAAATAAAAACGTTCATTCAACATTGCAGGTACTAGAACAAACAGAGAACCACCGTCGTCTGGTCCTCACCAACATAGCCAGAGACATCAGCACCTGGATGGTGGCCGTACGCAAGGAGAAGGCCATCTACCACACCCTCAACATGTTCAGTATGGACATCGTGAAGAAGTGTCTCATCGCTGAGTGCTGGGTGCCGAGGAGAGACCTCACTTTGGTACAGAAGGCTTTGGAGAACGGAGTGGTGAGATTTGATGTTCGATTGTTTTTTAGTAATGTGGAGAGCGTGTTGACTTCTTTTCCTTTTCCACTATTTACCTCTTCTGCGCCATCTAAACTTCTGAGTGGTATGATTTGATTGTCAATTGTTTTTACCTTGTGTGGTAGTGATGTATGTATATCTCAATTGTAGCAAAGACACCTTTTGAAACGGTTTTTTCTAAATTCCATCTTTATGGTCTCTATAGTTATGTCATCGTCATAATTTTCCTGCCCATGTCCCAAATTATTTGGGGTCAGCGAAACGCCAACTGTTTCAATGATTTTAATAACCACGAAATATACGTAATGGTTTGCCTTCCGACTTAATCCATGATCGTCGTCGTCCTTGGCAGCCTTATTCCATACACTGCCCAGTTCATATTTACTTTCCCCCTTTTGGGTCACGCTTACCTACTTCTTATTATTATCTGCTAAAACGGCCATTTTAGCCCCCCCAGTTAGTTAATGGTTTTATTTGATTCAATCTGTCTTATGTTACAGAAAGCCAGTGGCAGCCCTATCCCTTCGATCCTACACTACGTGCCAACAAACGAGACGCCTCCCACGTTCAACAGGACCAACAAGTTTACTAGAGGTTTCCAGAACCTGATTGATTCCTATGGAATCGCCAGCTACAGAGAAGTCAATCCAGGTACTATTTTAACCGAATGCGAACATGGCTATTAAATGATACTTGTGAGTTTGCAAAAATCTAGTGCAATAAACGATCCCTCATCCTTTGTTGCTTTTTTGATGGAATTAGAGAGGGACCTTATCGACGCGGATCGGCTTTTCCAGATCACATTTATTTTGTCGCATTTATGTCGGCAAACGTAATTTTTTTCGCATTTATTGCATGGACTTAAAAGTCTTTCTGACAGGTTTGAGCCTATATGCGTCGATTAGTGTGGTGGAGTAGTCTCTCCCTTTGTTCAAATAATTTCTACTGAATTACCAACTAACTAGTATTTAATTATTTTAGCATTATACACCATCATAACATTCCCGTTCCTTTTCGCCGTGATGTTCGGGGATGTTGGCCATGGGATCATCATGACAGCCTTCGCAGCTATCCTAGTCATATACGAGAAGAAATTCGCCAAAACCAAGACAGACAACGAAATATGGAACATTTTCTTCGGCGGACGATACATTATACTCCTAATGGGAATATTTTCGATATACACTGGTCTGATATACAACGATATGTTTTCGAAATCTCTGAATATCTTCGGGACTAGTTGGAGGAATGTGTATGAAGATGGGGTTCTACTAAATCATACTGCGTTAGAATTGGATCCAAAGACGGCGTATACACAGACGCCTTATCCGTTCGGATTGGACCCTGCTTGGCAGGTGAGAATTTAAATTGTATTCCTCTAATAGGACAAAATAATATTGCCAATTTCCAAAACCCTGCGATTGGTTCCTTTCCTATTAAACCACCAGTTTCTAATCAGTAATCGTAACGAAATCGAGGATATCATTTTGATGAAGTTAAAGGAGTTGATCAAGAGAGAAATCAGGTAGTTTTCAATTTGAGCCTAACTAACGAAGTTTTTTTTTTATTTCCAGTTCGCCTCAAACAACATAATATTCCTAAACTCGTTCAAGATGAAACTGTCAATAATATTCGGAGTGATCCATATGGCGTTCGGTGTAACAATGAGTGTGGTAAACTTCAAGTAATTACTGTATTCATAGAAACTAGAATGTTTAGTGCGTTTCCAATAGAAAGCAAAGACGTCATAATTAACGATGTTTTTTTTTGTCCACAGCTTCTTCAAGAAGCGAGAAATGATATTCCTTCAGTATATACCACAGATTCTGTTTCTGTTGCTGCTGTTTTGGTATCTTTGTTTGCTGATGTTTATAAAATGGATCAAGTATTCGGCTGTGGCGGAAGGTAAATACTTGCATGTGTTATCACTTTATTTACTGATTCAATAAGAGTACAGAGTACGACCTTCAGGTATTCATTACCTAAGGAGAAGATTTCTAGTCTTAGTAGAACAATCGCTTTAAAATAGTTACATTCATTGCAACTGATATGTACATTGATTTGCAAAGCTTTGCCTTCAAAAAAACAAAAACACTGATATTTAATAGAGATATGGGCTTTTCTCCATATTACAAACACAGTATTCCACAGACAACTACAATCTTGGCATTACAAATAATTTTCTTGATTTAAGCTACAAAACGCTTACCACTATTCTTCTTTTCAGATCCTGCTCTAGGCACATCGTGCGCCCCCTCAGTGCTCATCATCTTCATCAATATGATGCTCATGAAGGGTTCTGAGGACAAGCTTCCCTGCCGTGCGATGATGTACGATGGTCAGGAGCAGGTCCAGAAGACGTTCCTAGCGCTTGGGTTTCTATGTATTCCCGTTATGCTATTCGGGAAGCCAATTTATAAGATGATCGTGACTAAGAAGCAAAAGGTAAGATGCAGATTTTTTTATGTTGTTTTTCCAAGATCAGCCGTATCCTTCGGTGGTGGGTCTTCTCATTTAACGATAAAGCTTAATATGACCTTGGCACGCTTATGGTGGACCAGTGCGGAATTTTGTTAAAATCATGACTGTGTGTATGAAGTTCAGCACAACCGTACTTATAGTTTACGCAATCATCCCACAAAAATCGCGTATTTGATCTTGTCTATTGTCTTTCGTCTAAATTTGAAATGAAAGACGAAAGCCTTCAGAGCTAGACAAAAGCCGCAAGACTCGCCACAAAGACCGAGTCTTTCTTTTTCATCAAGTAGATTCTCCTGGAACTTAACCAGTCTATCTTATAGAGGTCCATCGACTCCATGTGTCCTACCTTCAACTTTCTTTCCACTTCCAGCAATACCAACAAGGAGTAGAAAGCGGAGACGTGGAAGAGAAGGAAGAAGAGGAAGAAGGTTTGGCGGAAGAGCTGATTACGCAGTGCATCCACACCATCGAGTACGTGCTGGGAGCCGTGTCGCACACCGCGTCCTATTTGCGACTGTGGGCGTTGTCGCTCGCTCATGCGCGTGAGTTTGTCTATCTTTTGTCGCCTTCTTTTATTCTTAGCCTCTTGGTTCTCAAAGCTAAAATCTGTACAAGTAAGAGGATACGTGCCTTATATGACTTACTTGAAAGCTATATGCTGAATGACGTCAGCAAAACAGTCGGTATAATCCACGGAAGGATTAAGGCTTAAGTAGGTCTATAACCATTTTAATACAGTGTTCAGTATAACTATTATAAACATAACCCACAGTTACTAAAGTTTGATAAAATGAGGCATCTATCCAGGGGCTGTAACCCAACGAAATTAATGTTAATATATTTTTGTTCCTTTCCACCAGAACTATCAGCAGTACTATGGCAGCGCGTGCTGATCATGGGCATGGGTGGTCCGGGCGTGGACTCCATCAAGATGTACCTCATCTTCGCGGTGTGGGCGTTCTTCACGCTAGCCATCCTGGTGCTCATGGAGGGACTGTCTGCTTTCTTGCATACGTTGCGGTTGCATTGGTACGTCTAAACCCCTTGGTCGCTTTAAGAAATCCTCTTTCGATCTACATACCTTTATTGCTCTTGATGGTCCAAAAGTTTGCGGCCTACTACGACATTAGATTAATTACTTAGAGATACAAAACTATCATGACACTATATCACCGAAGTTTTATAAAATAATATTTTTTTTATGTCTCCATTGATCCCTTTTTGTTTGGATATTAATCTTTAATTTATTTGTTGAAGGCCGGAATCATTTTGACCTTACTGATATGTTCCAAATCTAAACCTTTTCCTTTCCATTCCAGGGTGGAATTCATGAGCAAGTTCTACGAAGGTCAGGGCTATGCCTTCGCGCCGTTCTGCTTTACGGAAATCCTGGAGAACGAAGACGAAGAGTGCAAGGTAGCGGCGGAGACCAACGGGGGTCCGCCCGAGTGACCACAAGACTAATTAGCATAAGTAGCCAAACATTACCACCTGCTAAGGTGAACGGCTATGCTGGTGATGCTGAAGACAATTCTTTGACAGTTATTTTACCTTTGATTTGCGTCTAAGTGAACTTTATCTGCATTTCCTTAAGGTTGCTGTTGAAATGTTGCCACTGTCAAAACTCTGTCTAAATCACGGTAACCTCTAATAACGTTCAATAAGGTTCCTTTTGGGTTGTTGCTGGTAAAATAAATGTTAAAGAACTGGAGGTAGACTGTCAGTCGCGTGGGTAGACCGTAACGAGTGCCTTGTTAAATTGTATAGTCAGTATTGTATGGGAATCTTTTGATAGAAATACAAGTGCTGGATTTGCATGGCAATCTTTGATGGAAGTACAAGGTGATAAAGTCGTTGTTTTACTTTGATTTGGTGGTAAGGATTATGTGTGTTTGCATAAAGATACAGAATATCCCGGTTTGTCAGGGCAGGAAAAAAACAGATCAATTTTTTCGCAAATTTGTAGATTGCCGGTTGTTTTTCGGGGATGAGATAGTAATATATTTAAAAGTAAACCTAAGTGCCTTAGACACTGAAGCCATTTTCAAACTAGTCGGACCAAAGAGATATTTTAACTATGGCCATTAGAATGAGCCAAGTGAACAAAATGGCAGATGAATATGGTTCGTCACTCAACTGTTCTACCTTTCAACGCGACTGGCAATCACCGTCCATTATCAGCCTAAAATTCGTTCTCATATATCATTTACGTACAAATGAAATTTAAAGGTTACCTAGAGATTAGAATTTTGTAGTCTTCTGAATTTGTTGCTAGAATTTTCAGAAATTGTAAGTAGTGTAGATGGAAATTTATAAATTAATGACGGAATGTCATAAAAACACTGTATTTGACGACAATATTACAATAGAATTTGAATTATTTACCGAAGATCATTTTAACGTAACACGAAATATGATAGAACCCAAAACAGGACAAGGTATTCAAAAATCTTCGAGTAGGTATCTTATGTTGTCTTTAAGTATACAAAATCACTGGTATGTCCGGAATCACGTAGTTTCGGAGTTTTTTAGTACAAATTCAGAACAAAAGACATCATCATGATATTGAGTCATGCGATGTATGGCATGAACACAGAGTTGTGAACACATAATTTTATGAATCACAATACAATGTTCTTTTAATATTTAAATTTAGATTAAGCGAAATGATATATTTTTTGTTTGTTTAAAGTGAATTTTATTTTATCGGACCGTTTTACACGCACTCTCTCTGTGGAAAACGAATTAAATACTATATATATATATGTATAGGCCTGTCCCTGTAACAACTTTGATTAAATTGAGCATAAAAAAAAAATAGTTTGAAGCTCTTGTCATTCCGAATCGAATACCGTGTGGCATACGAAACCTGACTGCGAGCGTCAATTGTTTTAACGATCGGAAGTTATGAATATTTGCGCAAGTTTGAACACCTCAATTCTAGCGCAATTTTCACGATCAGCTCGATTAAATTTCATCCCGCATCCCGCCCGGGATTTGCATCAGCTTGACCCGAGCTTAATCCGTCGCATACCGATAATTAAAGAAAAATAGTTCAACATCTACAGAAAAAAATGGTTCAAGGCAAAAGAGCATCGTACGTTGAAGCATCTTAGTCCAAAATAGATGTCACAGAGGAACACGGTGTGAGCGCGTGTAAACGACAATTATATTTTTATTTTTAGCCAAAGATACGTTTTCTTTTTAAATTAAATCGCACGTTTGTTGAGCAATCGTTTCTCGTGTAAATATTATTATAGTGCCTTCAAAACTAGCGAACTATTAAGTATTCATTCTTTAAATATTATAAGGAATGTTCCATCTTTGTAATTTTTAGTAAAACAATTGCATGGATAGTGATATATGAATGTTTTTAGTGGAGATGTGTGAACAAGTACAACTACCTAATTGATCAAATTAATCGATATCATGAAACGAATTTAAATCGAGTTTCGGTAGTCAACTAGTTGGTACATCTCTAAATTAGTGACTTTGTTAAAGATTCAGACGAAAATCTGTTCTTATTTTGATTATATTATAAAATCATTAACATTAAACAATCTGGCTTCAAAGTCAAACTGTTTAATGTAACAGCAAATTATTTATTTTAATAATCATATTACCTATAGTTGAATATTATATTTTTCTTGTTAGTTATTTTTTATTATTTGTTACTAACTTAACGGACCAATTTGTGGCCTTAACATTATTATGAGACATATCACGAAATGAGTGAAATCAAACTCTACTGTATCAAACTTCGTATAAGAGCTTTATTAAAATCGTTTATCTACACGTTAACCAAAGGCACGGTACAGCTACATTTTACACTGTAATATTTACGCAGACAGACAAAAATTTATAAACTACACTATTTTTACGCCATTCCTCAATAAACAGATTTTGACCATTCTTATTATTTTATTACAAAACACATCCTAGATAAATTCCTTGAGAAAAATCTCGAAAAAAAGCAAAAAGAAAAAGCCATGAAAGATAATTAAAATTTATATCCTACAAAAATCTCCTAAAATTAAATTCCAAGTCCTTAGGAAGTATAAACAAATTGATTAACGAAAGCGACCGATTGGTATAATATATTACGCTAGATACAATTTAAACCAATAAATTAAAAAGTGAATAGTTTATTGTAAACAATATTGAAAATAATTTACATAAATGGGATTAATAACATGAGTATTATGTTTTCGTAGTCTATAATCAATAGGTAGGTAAATAATATAATTGTGTAATTTCATATAATGTATTACATCTTGTAAAACATTTTTTAATTCTTTTACATTTTTTTAAAACTATTTGTTTATAAGTGCATCTTATGTAGAAATATCAAAATCTTTATAATTATGTATACTTCACTTTGTTGAATTAGCATGGCCATATTATTTTACGATCCCACGCAAAGCACATAAAATATCTATACTTACGAATGTTCATATAACTCGTAACCCGAGTGTAATCGTATTTTATAGAAGCCATATTAACTCATCAAAGCTTATTATCAATACCGGAGTAGAAAACAAATGGAAGGAACTTGTCCCACCGGCGACTGAGAAGGGGGGAGCTGGCAACCAAAAGCGAGTTGTTAGGCAGAGTCGTCGCCAGCATGCAGCAGTGTAAACCGTTAACGATCAACTATTAATACAATCATGTACAAGGTGTTGTTTTGCATTCTCGTCAAAATTCAGCTGGTGGTCACAGAAGACATAAATAATCAATAAAAATTACGGTAAGTACCTAATTAATAATTAAAAACGCTGATTTTTTGGTTGTTTAAGTTTGTCAATATTTCAGAAAATAAGAAAATGAGAAAAAAATAAAAATTACCTAGCCATTTTGTTATTAATTCGGGACGAGAATCATTAGCATCGTTACCTCCTTGAATTTGACGAGGATGCAAAACAACACCTTGTATATCATTTAGTTACTCGGGACCGTTACCTACGATTCTTGAGCTAGTTACTTCCTCGTCAGCAGAGGGACAGGTACCAAATGCTCAATTGTTTAATCCATTTGTTACTTACACCGAAGCGCCAGACCTCCTTACCCGACACTACTTAAAAAACAACGCAGGGAATATCATTAAATATCCACATTGATCCAAATCACAAAAGCTTTAAAGTTTCACGTGAAACGAACTCAAATCACGACGCGAACACCATAATGTTATAATCATAATTTAAACTTATTAATTTTTCTAGTCCATTCCACAGTCCAAATCTTGCATCGATATCTACGCACACGTGACGTGGCGCTTCTGAATTAGGCTGACGCTTTTACACTTAGTCAATTTAACACACCCATAATGGAAATTTAGTTAGAACTAAAACGTAGGCTGGTTAGAACGTAGATGCGTACGATTGTATAAAGAAATAATAAAAGTGGGGATTCAAAAAGCTTTTCCAATCATGATGTGACTTAACCTGTTTCGTGAAAATGGTAAACTCAATCCTTGCACTAAGTTATTTCGCGTAGTTGAAGGGTTACCAAAAATTCTAGTGAGAGTACGCTACACTTTACACATATTTTCTTAAAAAAATACCGAAGTGTGACCAAATTTTAAATCAAGAAGCCAAACATTGAGGATTGAAGGGTTCGGTAGAAGAAAGTTCTTCAAGCATCTGTCAACTGCTCTATATAATAGGTGTCATTGACAAACTGACAATGCATATTTCAAAACTAATAAACCTGTATGTGGAGCTGAGTCACTTACTATATTTCACTACATAGAGAACACAGAAGTGGGATAGGAATGCTGACCTCTGTTCATTCAAAGTGACAGCTTACACAGGGGCAATTTCGCTTTAAAATTTAAAATACTGTCGCGTCAGCGACACAGACAGATGAAGCCGACAATCCTAAAGGCAAATGTACAAGGGGTATGAACACCAAAACGGCTTGTTTCTTATGAATTGATTCAAAGTCATCAGCCTAATAGAAGCAGTCTACATCACAGAGCAGATACGTTTAGTCGGTGCGCAGCTTCTGTAGGAGGGCTCGGAGAGCCCAGGCGCGACGCTAGGAGCATCCGTGCTTGGACATCCAGGTGTTGTAGCGGGACACGTCATGGTCTGACACTGTCCGTCTGGGAACAAAGGGCATGGTTAAAATGACATGGTCTTCAAAATTTTCGTTGTAAAGGTATAACTTCAAAGTCGAATGAAATTTCAGTGACCAAGCTAGCAAGCAAGCGGTCAATCGCCAAAACAGACATACGACTGGTATCTATGACCTAATGTTACTCTATGAAAACAGTAACGGCTCTACCGCTTCGGATTGCGGTTTTTGTCGCCTTTGAGAGTGTCAACTTAAACAACAGCTCAATTGTTGCGAGAAGGTTTGAAAATCTCCAAGAATTTGAAATTCCTCAATCCTTTTGAACGACTAATTTTTATAAAAGGGGTTACTTAAATTAGCCAATTCCATATTATCGTGGCAGCTAAAAACACTCTGGACATAGGCCTTCCACTAGCATCTTCTTATCAATGGGTCTTTGAATGTTTTTAATTATTTTTTATTCAATTTTAATTAAATAAGAATAAAATAATTAAAAATCGTTCCCGCTGTCCCCACCAGTGGGTCAAGTAAACTAGGAATCTCATACAACCAAATCTATATTTCGATTATCTTGTGGCATGCAATGGTAACACTTCTTTATGATTCTGGCCTCCTGGTATTTTGTGAGAATATTATCCTCCTTATTATCCTTTTTTCTCATTTCCCACTTGTCATTGACAATTTAATTTTCAATGAAACGACGATATAGCGATTTCCCGTTGTCCTCACTGGTGGGGGGTATCGCAGTGGGGATAACGGGAATACACCGAATATTCAAGGACAGATAACCAAATGTGAGTGTCACAGGCCACTTAAATTCTGTTAATGTTGTTTTCATCACAACTTACCATTTTGTTTTATGCAGTATGGTTGTATTATTAAAAATTTTGAGGCCAATAAAAGAAAAATATTGTCTTATTCTTCTCGCATTTCGTACCTGGTCTTCTCCATGGCAAGCTTTAAGTCTTCGCTAGAAACAGGAGCCTCCAATTCGGATCGTTTCAGCTGTCGAATTTCATCTGGGGTCTTGCCGGCAATTTTACGACGCATCGTCATCATCGCTGCGTCCCTGAATAAAAATAATAGCTCATTGGTCTCATTTTACGGCAACATCATCTGCCTAGCCTTTTCCCAAGTGTGTTAGGGTTGTCTTCAAGTCCAACCGGATGCAGCAGAATACCAGTATTTTACATGGAGCGACTGCCTGTCTGACCTCCACAACCCTATTGGTACTTGGTAATACAAAATTTCACGGCGGATGATGGGCAATATTTGACTAGGGTAGTCAAAAATTGCCCATCATCATTTTACTGTGACATAGGCCTCCACTCTTTTGACCGGAGTAGGCCACACACAACCACGCGGGCGCACTGCATTTTGGTAGAAGTCACATATGTTAGATATTTTGGTTCTAAAACTAGATCATTCCGGTTTCCTCACCATGTTTTCCTTTACAGTTTTGAGAGCGGTGGTGCATTTTTAGACAAAATGTCGCAGCACCATGCTGTGATGGCGCCTTTTGGCCTCGTACAGGACCAATTTAGTAAATTTTTATCATTTAACATTATTTGGTTGTATTTTTTCCTATGAGAGTACAATAAATACCTTTATTTCTTTCTTATAACTTACCTACAAAGATTACTGATATCCGAGCCGCTGTACCCTTCGAGTTGTCCTGCTATTTCTTTTAGCTGGACGCAGTCAGCCAGCGCCACGCCTCGTAAGCACAGCTTCAGGAGGTTTACCCTTGTTGCCTCTGAGGAATTAACGGTAATTTATTCATAGCGGAAACTTTCAACGTTTTATAAGCCAAAAGAATTCTACTGTCAAACATAAGCCTCCCACCAACCAAGACTTAAAACATACTCAGTTTTTTAGTTCCTGAAATGTATGAACTTTTTGAGCGCGCAAAGATAGATCACTACTAAAAAGCCCTGGCTACTCTAGCTTTCAGGTTTAACAGACCTTTGTTAAGTTACATGTAGCGGCGAACCACCACTGACAGCATAATTTTGAGTATCCCGATCTTGAGAACTCAAACTCAAAGCATTTATTTCAATTAGACCACGACAGGACCTTTTGAAATTCAAAAACAAAAAAACGGCAAATTTACAGTCCCAGTCACAAGGCATAATAACTTGTGAAAGTGCTGAAGTTGTTCATTCCAAAGCGTAGATCTTTATGGAGAAGAATGGGTAATGAAAATCCATGGACACTTTTTTTTTTATTAACGTTGCCCCTCATTAGGAATTTCTCCTGTATCGTGGGTGCGTTTACAAACATTTAAACTCACATGTAACACAAACAGCCAGACCCTGACAGACAGCCAGACATCTGTAGGCCATACAAATATTTGTTCCGTGCGGGGATCGAACCCGCGACACGCAGCGCAGCAGTCGATCGCTCAGCCACTGCGCCAACCGTGTCGTCGAAACTCTCTTAAATAAAAATATTGTTAAACACTCACATATTGTTAAATATTGTTGAACACTCTTTTAAATCAAAATATTGTTACAAAATCTTGGCTACATCCCTCACTCTGACACTAAAGCCTTGTATTTATTAGGCAACATTTGTTGATAAACTGTTTATGACGTTTATCACCAAGTTTACCGTAAACACTGTTTCTGAAACACGGCCATGCCATGGCATGGGAATTTTGCTTATGAACATGTTTCTTATGCAATTTTTCATCACATTTGTTTATGAACTGTTTATAAACTGTTTCCAGAGATGATGAAACACTGTTTATAAACTGTTTAAAAACAGTGTTTATCAACAAATGTTGCCTAATGAATACAAGGCTTTACTCAGCACTGACAGCTCAATTTTGAGTATCCCGATCTTGAGGACAGTACAGACTGCCCTCTAGAGCGAATGCCGGTGTTAATTAACAAAAAGACTCTAGTTTTACCATCAGGCAGGCCGACATAGATCCTCTTTTCGAATCGTCTTCTGAAAGCCTCATCGATGTCCCAAGGGTGATTTGTCGCCGCTAGCACCATTATGATCTTATCTCGATGGCTAAAACAAAATAATAATCCCCATTATTTCACAAATTTCAGTTCATATGCCAAAAATTTCATCGAACATTGATGACTTTCGAACAGTCTTAGAATCACAATAGAAAAAGTCGCGGTCGTGTGTGCCTAATTTTTACTATGTCAGACGTTAAATATGGCGCGATTGGAGATAAGAATATAATATGAATTTTAAATACAATCTAAATTAGGTTCAATCATATTGCCATATAGGGTCGCTCCACTCCATAAGTAACCAACCCACACTGTGGTACTGAGGATGTATGTAACTAAGAAGCTGGATTGGACTATTTGTCTGTTTTTAGACGCGACTAATGATATTTAGTAAATTAGGTAATTCATCTTACTTGGTATCATCATTTTTCCTTCGTTTATTTGCATGAAAAAGTTTGTTAGGTTAGGTTAGGTTATCTATATCAGTCGACGAGTAGCAGAGCTGGTGAGTCAAAATGACACTAGCCAGTAGGCGGCACTTTACCTTTTAAGTAATATAATTCATTAGTAAGTCGTAACTGGAGCCGATAGATAGTAGACGTATTTCTCTGAATTCAAATAAATAACGACTCCTCAATTTTAGGAATTGAGCAACTTCTATTGTTTGTATCTGCATCACCCAAAGGTTGACTGGTAGAAAACATGCATTCGTATTAATTCCCTGTAAATTAGCGTGCATAAAGTATTAAATAATTAATAAATAAGTCCCCCAACCTATAGTAAAACTTACAAAGGAGCACCTAGTCCATCCATCTGTATGAGCAGCTCGGCCTTAAATCGGCGGGAGGCCTCGTGTTCTGAGTCGGCGCCGCGGACTGCGCACAGAGAATCTACTTCGTCGAGGAATATCGTGCTCGGGGCGTAGAATGCTGCCTGGAATGGGGATGAAAACTGACTATTAGTTCCAAGTAGATGGCGCTATCAGAAAATCTATTTTTGTTTTAATTTGGCCTTTGATTCGGCATTTTTCACTCAAATCGAAACGTCTTACTGATCCCAAAATTAAGATCAATTTAATGAACCATTTACTTCAACGAAGCATCTGATTTCGATGCTAATGCCAATATCAAACACTTCACTGAAATTAATGGTTCACTCAGGCGACAGTTGTTTATTTACGATGTTATTACGACACCAATAAAATTAGATGTATCTTCGGAAAAAGGCCAATCAGTGTAGCTCAAATCTTTCCGAGCCACCCAGAATATGGTTTAGCGATAGTAGATACCGAACGGCTTTGCTGTTTGGCACGATCAGAATGAAAGCCTAAGTGCAGTAAATTGCTGATACGACTTCATGTTTAAAAAATACTACTGATACGAAAGTGCTGTACCAAACAAGTATGTATCCCTAAAAAGATATAAGTTTTTAAACTGCCATGTTAATGATAATCCCTTAAATGGTTACTTACCATATCGAAGAGCAGTCGCACAAGTTTCTCGGAGTCTCCTCTGTACTTGGACGTGAGGGTAGCCGAGGAAACGTTGAAGAACGTGGTCCTGCACTCGGTGGCGACAGCTCGGGCCAGCAGCGTCTTGCCGGTGCCAGGTGGGCCCGTCAGGAGCACGCCCTTCCAAGGTCGACGGATGCCCTGATAACAGGTATAGGTATTTGACAGATTGGAAACATTCAGTGTGTCAGTAAGGAGAACTAGCTAAACCGTTGCAGCTACGCGAAAATGGTTTTAGGAAGTCTCCTATCCTATCCATAATTTTTCGTGAAATTTTGATCTCCATTCAAAGATGTCCAACATAAAATACAGTTAACAAGAAAATGGCCTTAAAATGGTTTTAGGAGAATATCCATAACGTTTTCGTAAAACTTTCATCCCCAATCTAAGATTTAAAAAAAAAATTACAGTTAGCAAGAATATGGCCATATAACATTAAAAAAAAAACGATGCCAATCTAAAATAACATAAAAAAAAATTTCGTTGCCAATCGATCTTATTTCTAATACTGATCAAAAACTTCTTTTTGCTCAAACATCGTTGGAGTACTACAAAAAATCTGATATCGCAAAAATCTTTTTATTTCCTTGTAACTGAAACGGTTAATGTGGTTGTCCTTGCTTCGCCGCTGAAAGTTTCTACCCTGTATAGAGTAAATGGAGGTGAAATTGGCCCGTTTTTTTTTACCCTGTTGGTTTATTGTTGTTGTCGACGTATTTCTATAACTCTCATGTAGTATACCGTGTATGTCAAACGAACCAATTGCATACCACCAAGTTAGTTAGTCCACCACCAGTTATGCTAGAGTATCGGTCAGTGTCCTTAGCAAACCCACAACTTGGCCTTAATAGATTGACTGATTTTTTACTGCTTTAGGTGTGATTGTACTCAAGTAATAAGTATTCTAGCATACAATACTTTAAATTCAGACTTATGTTGCATAATCGTAACAAAAACCTGTTTGTATCTCTACTAACCCACCAAACCAACTCATTAATCAACATTATTTTAAACACCTCCAAAAATCCAGGTCGAATTTTTAGCCTAGATGTTCAGCTGGACATAGCGTGCGTTGGCCACGCTAAAGTGGTGGTCAAGGCCTGAACTACTAACTATACCAGCGTGGAGTACAGACTGTATTATTGATATTACGTGCGACACTGGACGCGCCAAGTCACGCAAAACGCGGATATTTAGGAAGCCGCAGTACTTTAATAGCGATTGCTAATTACGTAACTACGAGTATTTTAGAGTTTTGAGTTTTTTCTTGTATATGGAGGAAGAATAGTAGGAACGGGATTATAGATGAAAGCATCATTTGAAATATGTCAGCAGTGGTTCTTTAGTATTAAGAACTCAGGGAACTAGTGTAGGCTGGCCTCTGGTTTTATAGAAACTCAAGAAGAGAAGTTTGAGCTGATGAAGTGATGAAGTTTGACAGATGGTTAAAGGTTGTTGGATGAAGCTCAAATTTTTATCAACCATCTGTACTTATAAAGTGATGGTCTCCTTGGAAACAGACAGGAATCTACAGTCACTTTGAAAAAAACCCAACATAGAGCGTTCTCCAATCACCAATGCAACTCCTTAGCAATTCACCCAAAATGCACCCATAAGCACAAAACTAAATACAAAGTGTAAGGCCTCGTACAGTCGAGCAGAACTTTGCTGTCGACAGAGCCAACTTCAGCTGTCGACAGACGCATCTGCAGTTGCCGCCATTGGTCGGCGTTTGCCGTCGACACGTGGACAACAAACGCCGACCAATGGGGACAGCTTAGTATGAGCGCGCCGCTGCCTTGTCAGTGCACGCAGCGGCGCACTACAACAATGCTGTCGACATGGTGGGCAGCAGTCGGCGTGTCGAATACTGCAGCAGTTGCTTTTGTCGACAGTAGCAGTTGCTTCTGTCGACAGCTGCAATTGGCTCTGTCGACAGCTGAAGTTGGCTCTGTCGACAGCAAAGTGCTGCTCGTCTGTTTGACGCCTAAGGGACACCGGCGTGAAAATGGTTATCACGTACAGCCCTTCCACCCTGGATAAGCTAGCTTTCCTCTTCACACTTTATAGCCAACCATAATTCGATTACCCAACACGAACCTAAAGAACGAAGTTTACAAGAACGGGTAAACAAATGAGCATTGACCGCTAGTTCCCTCACGCAAATCCTCAATTTAAACTAGGTTACGCCAAGATTGGGCAGGTGATTTACATCAAGTAACAAAAGTCCTCGAAATGTCCTAATTCTCTTCAATGACTTATCGTTTCTTGCCGTAAAAGGCAATTTTAAAAACGATTATTTTTACTGTTCTACTATTATGGTCATTGTTCAACATCTGTTAATGGTAGCTAAGTTTAGACAACATATTTATGTCTATACTTGTACTATAAATATAGATCTAGATTATTGTATTTTAAGGTATGTTAAGGTTAACGACGCTTTTTGAACGACTGAAAAGCAGATATCAACGTTTTCAACTAGCGTATCTTCAGTATATTCTATAATTCACGTCACAAATAACAAAAAGGTTTTCTCCGATAATATTAAGACGTTCCCTACCTTGAAGTAATCAGGCATTACCAGCGGCAGAACCATCGCCTCCTGCAAAACAGACTTCGCATCGTCAAGTCCTACGACATCCTTCCAGCGAACGTCAGGGTTCCTCTGCAAAATATCTCTTTCTAAGGTCTCCACCAGGTGCAGCTCGTATCCTGTCGCATCGAACACCTTTTCATCCTTCTCGAATATTGTGACATCGGCCCCTTCGTTGGGCACATCTTTTCTTCTAAGTCTTGGTTTTATAGGAATAAGGGGTCGAGACTTTCCTGTTTTAGAGAGTCTTTCAACAGATCTGGTAACCTGCATTTTTCCACTACCAAGTGAAGGTTTCCTGCCTATTGCTGGTAGTATTTGGTCACGTCGGCGTAGTGTCCCCGCCCATTTCTCTGTGGTTGGATCTGGGTTCTTCTGCTGATCGGGAGGTTTATCAGTTATGTGGACCACCTGTGACGGTTTGACAACTGAAACCAGATTTTTGCAATTATATATCATCGTCAAAACACTGCCTGTTTTATGAATCTCTACATGATTTGAATTAGTTTGTGGTATCTACTTAAAAACAAAGATAAAATAGACATTCTAACTCCAAAGAAAGTATGAACATAGAAGTTCATGAAACTTTAGCAATGCAAGTCTTTGGGTAATCTGCATAAAACTATCCATTTCGCTCTGCTTAAACTCATACGCATTAAGGAGCTAAATACTTACTTTGTGTGGGTGGATGCCGAGTCCCCATAGCGGCGTGAGTAGCGCTGGGGTGTCCCTTGGCCCGCTCCCTCCTCGAATCACTCTGCTCTGATCTGAGTCCATCCCTAGGTCCGGGCTGATCAGAATCACCCTTCTTGCCCCCGTTTCCACTGCTCGATGTCATTCTTGCGAACCCAAATGGTTGGAGACTCTCAACCATCATTCGATCCATCATCCTGGCCATGTGGTGGAAGCCGGATGACGGACTGCGGAAGAAAATAATTAGATTTAGGTAAGCATCATATCCGTCGACTTTGTAAGCCTATATTGGACATAGGGCATCCTTCCAAAGCAATACAACACAGATAACCACTACGTCATCGTCAGAAGGGTTTAATATACGAGAGGGCTTCAATATTTCTGGCAAGATTTAGACCAAAAATCGTGATAATAACATCTGTATCAATGATAAAAAGTCGCAAAGCATAACGCAGTAAATGCATACACAGGATGCAAACTTTCAGCGGGAACTTTCAGTAAGGGACACTACCTCAACCGATGCAGCTACACGGAAATGGTCTTAGGAGACTATTCCTAATTTTTCGTGAAAGCTCGATCCCTATCCACACGTTAAAAAAAATACAGTTAACAAGAAAATGCCTTTTTTACGCAAAAAAAAAATATTATTAGTGCCAGTAATTTTGATATTCATGGTGCTCCCACAGCTGGGAGAAAGCTTCTCCCTATGACTTCCCGTTCTTTCGATCGAGGGCTAATAAGGTACTGTGCCTCGCCATATTTCACGAGCTCCGCTGCGTAGTCTTCCGGCTGAACTTGATTCTACAGTCATTCCAATTCTAAGACAATCAATCACACTATAAAAAAAACAAAGACATAAAATGATTGAAGACAGACGCAGGATAAAAATAAACATGACAGTGGGAATTGATTAAATGATTGTGACATTAAGCTGATCTTCAATTGACGCTAAGGCCGACAGCATGAACAGTTTGCTGTGGTGCATGCAATGCCGTCTGCGAGTATATCACACATTTTTGTCCAACATTTTTAGGACCTACCTCAAAATGGGAACTGAAATCCTTATAATATTTTAAATCTGAAAGTAGCTGTGTTTCTATCTGTGACATTATCATGGCATAACGGATGATCGGATGGTCTTCCAAAGTTCGAACTTTCGAGACCTCTGACGAAGAGTTCCTGGAAACTTCGAACTTTCGAGACCTCTGGCGAAGAGCTCCTGGAAACTTCGAACTTTCGAGACCTCTGGCGTGGCGTCCCGTACCATGTTACTGAGTGGTTCAGTTTCGTGATCTGAGTTACCACGCGAGAGGCCTTGCGTTTATTCTATTGCAGCCTGTATTAAGTCAGTAATAATAACAGCTATAATATAAGCGGCTGCAGGGCAAAGTCCTAGAAAGCGGAACGTGCATTAATGACCGCGCTTCGTCACTGCATGTTCGCGGAATCAGGACATTAATGACTTGTTTCTCCTTGTTCATAAGTCAGTACAATCTACGTTTAAAGGAAAAGTAATGGATACTGGCGACAATAGCTATCATCCACAGACACCGAGCCTTTTCCTGCGGGAATATACTACTAAGATAAGAAGTATCCCATATACTAACCAAGGTCTTCCCATATGCCGTTCAACCATCACGGCGTGAAATAGATGTCAGAAAGACAGATAAACTGGCACAGATACACTTTCGCATTTATAACATTAAGTAGATGGATATAAGATGCTGGAAAGATTACTCCACCACAGACTCCTTCCTGCTAAAACACGAAGTGGCGATGGGAGAGACTCTCATGCAATAATTCTTCTTCTTTCTTGTGATTTTACGCTCTTAGAAACTACTGTAATAGTAAAACTTGTTTCGACAGAAAAAGTTTGTTTCTAAAAATAGATTGTTCGTAGCCTTTATAAAACAAACTCGATCGACCTGATTTTAAAACAATTTATTAAGGCACGTTGCTCGCGTTGAATAGTTATCGCGTAATTCATTAATTTACGTTACTACGGCTTATTTTAATTGTTTAATATAAGTACAAGTAACGTTTCTTATACATTAACTTTGTAGCTCTTAATTATAAAAATATACATATAAAACGTTTATTTGAACAATTTAGGTTTAACAACTTTATTAGAGACAATGATGGCTACAAAAGTATAATACTGTGGCGCAGCTATCAATGCAAAGACGAGACTTTTTTAAAGGTTGCTAGGAAACATGTCCTAATATCCTCCGGACCAAGCATCCTTCACGCCAGTCAAATCCTAATACAGCTACTTAAGGTGGAAGTTTCTCACTACTTTTGGAATTTACCGGTCAATGTCAGGCGGTATGTTGAACAATATTTGATTTTAGAGCGCGTTCCCACTATGTCGTGACGATTAATTTATCGTTGGGCGACTGTCGTCTCTAGCTGTTCCCATTATATCGATTGACTTGACAATCTGTCGTCACTGCAAAAAAAGTCGTGGACGACAATTAATCGTGTCGTCCTGTATGTGATCACCTTTATTTAAATACACAAGCTACGACGCTTTAAACGACACGATAATCTTTCGTCACGATATAGTGGGAACGCCCTCACACGTACCTATGTATTGACAGAATTATGATTTCGAATTTCTGCTACCCTACCCTGCTACCCTGGTATTCCCCTTAAGTACATAAGTGGATATGATATAGCGAAAATCATACTTTTCGCGCAAACATTTTTTTTTTTAAACGTTGCTCCACACTAGTTCCTAGCTCCTATATCGTGGATGCGTTTACATACATTTAAACTCACAAACAGCCAGACCCGGAACAACTATCTGTAGGCCATACAAATATTTGTTCCGTGCGGGGATCGAACCCGCGATATATGCGGAGTACACCTGTATTTCCTTCTTCCCTCTGTCTCAAGTCCTAAAGATAGAACGGCAACCCGACACGACCGAAGACGGATCAAGCGTATAACTAACGACCGAACATTCTTTCCAAACGCACGAGTGACCACCAACTTTCCAACTCCTGGCTACCAACAACTGTTAAATTCCTACTAGAAAACTGCAATTAAACTTTACCTGACCTGGAAACAGAGGACACCTAGCACTCGCGTTTACGACCACGAGACCATTTGGCGTCACTTATTTGCCCAGCAAAAAGATAAGTTGGACATCTTATTCGCTTAGCCATCATAAACGGTGTCAAGTGGGCACAGGCACAGGCACAGTCTATAGACTCTTCTAATATAATAATCTGATGATTAACATAAGGAACCAAGTGTCAAACGCTACATAACGGATGGCTTGTTGTAGGTATGGAGAGAATTCTTGAGCAATTTAGATTCATAATGGCAGCTATTTTCTTTAACCTACTTTCTTCAAGTAATTTAAAAGAGATGAAGTCATACTCTTACGTCAATACAGCTGATCTACTTTCCCGCACTACAGGGTTTAATCTAGAATGAGCTAACCTAGTAAATTAGAACAAACTGCAATAATGTCCATTGAAAGAGACATTACGTACCTAAAAGGATCCGTTTGGAAATACTGACGCAATCCCCCGACATTCGGAATCAAGAAATCACCGAATCCGAAATCCATTTTTCTTCTCAAAGGTCTTAGGGCATATTTTGCTAAGTACATATGTATGAATGTTCAAAGCAACATTCGAGGTCACTCTGAGGTCACGAAAACATAATTTTCACGATAAATTAGTTGAAAAGTGTGTTATTACTTGTGTTGAACCGGCTTGTAGTAAAATCGTGTGCTATTTGACAGGTTTGTTATCGGGCAGTTACCATGACAACCGTTTGCGGAAACCATAGTTGACCGCAAGATTCGATGCGTAGAACACACAAACTTGACTTTGCCGCCCTAGAAAATTGTGTTTGATGAAAATTGACCCCTATGTCGTGTAGATAAAGAATTCAAAGGCACACAAATGAATGTCTGAATGACAAATTTTGTGTTTGTTTGAGGTCCTTGACTGGTCTACTTTTGGTGAACCTCGTTTAATCTTTATGTTAGTAATGACCACAAAAGTGTAGGCACCTAGGTACTATAATTACCACAATATAATGGGTGTTGGTGGCCCGTGTTGGCTATATTGAACTTTGTACTTAATGTGGTAGAGGTTATCCTTGTTTATAGGGTTAGAAACATCGAGAAAAATCGGAAGGATGAGGTTACGGTCGGAATACGGACTGTAGAAAGCTACAGAATGAGTACGGGTAGAACGCGTCACAATTAGTTTACAATGTGTTTTACTGCGTTTATGTTTATCAAAACAGGTAGATAGGTATATGGCCTTTTTACGAAAATCAGCTAAAACGACTATCTTCTGGTTGATTATAGCGATTTTCTATTAGTTTCCGATCATGATGCACACAGTTATTTTAAATCTAAAATAGTTAAATATCAGAAAACTGGAGCGGGCTTTCACAGGGATATTGCTCTACTGATGCAAATAAATCCACTTTTATCATAATTATGTTTAGCTTCGTTGGATAACTATATAATACTTAAGAGTGCATGTCGCATAAATATTATTTTAAGTATTTCCCTAAGGAGTGCAATCTTGCTCGGGTCAATATCTATCTAAATCTGTATAGAAAAAGGTTAAAGAAAAAACCCACTCGACCCGCTTTACTCAGCTCAAACTTTACCATCAGATCCAAATATGATTCAGCTTGCCGATCAGCAACAGCAGATAAAAGCCGATCATGTGTAGTGATTGCTGTTTATTTAAAAAAAAAAAAAACGAAAGCGTAGTCCTGTAAGTGATACAACCCCTCAGTTCAGTTAGATCAATATTCAGTATCCGAGCTTTAGCGTAGACCTTTTTTTACGGATGGTAAATCATCAAATGACTCCTCCCGCGCTGGGCGGAGCGGAAGGGAGTGTCAAACTTGTACTGACTAAAACCCATCCGTGTTCCTTCTTAGCCCTTTGTGTTGCAAGGCCACGGTATCTCTTTCGAACAGTCCCGTAGCCCTAGCTGGCTTTAGCGTAGACCTTAATTATGGTTATGGAAATTAATTTTAAAAACGTAATGTCCTTCTTTTTTTTTTTTTTTTCGGGTTGGAAATCATCAAATGACTTCTCCCGCTCTGGGCGGAGCGGGAGGGAGTGTCAGACTTGTACTGACTAAAACCCACCCATGTTCCTTCTTCGCCCTTTTTGTTCCAGGGCCGCGGTATCTCTTTCGAACAACCCGCAGCCCTGGCAGGCATCGGCCCTCTCGGGCCCCTTCCGGTTTGCTGACATCTCCTTGAGGCGCGCGTGGAACACGTACGCGCCGTCGACACGGCCTGTCGTCATAAGACGGACGGACGGTGAGCTAGCCCATTACTCACCGTCCACAGGCTCGCGCCTACGGTGGCCGGGGGCCACTGGTTGCCCCCCGACGCCCGGGGCGTCTCCCGCGGCGGCTGGGACGTGAGGTTCTCTCCCTCTCACGTTCCGCCACCTCCTTCGCTAGCATGACTGCTTCGCAGAAGGAGGCGACGGCTTCCCATTCCCTCTCGCTCCGGACCATGGATTGAACCAGGGCCGGTCGCGAGAGGTCACCGCCGCCAATAAACGTAATGTCCTTAATCAGCGATCATGCAGAGCCATCATTGTGGTCATTAATTTTGTTCCGCATATGCAGACCATTGCCTTGCAGAGGCCAATTTATAGTAAAATAATCGTAACTGGCTGATCTTCCTGTCCTTGTCCAATATAACTTGGGGTCGGCGCAACACGTTTGCAAAATTTAATTTTTGGCTTTGAGTTGATTTTTTTATTTAACAATGCTTAAATACAAGTGTTGTTTTGCATCCTCCTTAAAATTCAAGAGGATGTCATAAAAGGCATAAATAATCAATTAATCCCATTGCCGTCGGTTGCACCTACAGGCGTATAGCAGCCAAAATTTGTTGCAAGCTGTACAGCGAAACGCTTGAAACTAAGTTTCAGCCCCTTCAACTTGGTTTTGGTTCTAGAGGGGGTTGTGAGGCTGCCGTACATGCCTTATCTTCTTTTCTTAACGCAAAGAAAGGTGAGGTCATTCTCAAGGTTGACGTCAAAAACGCCGTAAATAGGGACACTTTGTTGGCTGAAGTTAAAAAAAATCTACCCGATATTTATGGTTTTATTTGGCAATGTTATAGGCATCCATCAAAATTATTATACAAGGACAACGTTTTTGAATCTGCAGTTGGTTGCCAACAAGGTGACCCTCTCGGGCCTGTCATTTTCAGTTTAGCTATTCATCCCATAATCGAACAACTAAATTCAAAATTTAACGTATGGTATTTAGACGATGGAACGCTTGGAGGTGATGTTGACACCGTTTTGCATGACCTTCAACTCCTCAAACAGAAATTTAAATCTATTGGCCTGGAGTCCTAGACCTTAACCCCTCAAAGTGCGAAATTTACCGCTCTGACGTGTCTGACAGACTATCGACTATTGATAAATTTAATGCAATAGCCCCACAAATTTACACACACACATTAACATCCATTCTTAATGTGGCCCTGGACGACCGAGCGTGGCTGCAAGCTACCCTACCGATTCGTTTTGGTGGCCTCGGCGTCCGCAAAATTTCTAGTGTAAGCTAACCGGCGTTCTTGTCCTCTGTCCATATTTTGTGTTATTGTGTTCTATATTGTCTGTTGACAGAGGACATTTTAACTCTCTCCCTGGTAGATTCGGAAGTGCCGTGCTTGGCGGACGCAGAGGATGCCTGGAAAGTGGCTTGCCCGGATACGGATCGGCCCGATAACCCATTTTCCCAGAGACAGTAGGATGAGCCGCTCTGCTGGTTGGTACGGAATAAGCGTGCCCGCCTGCTGGCCGTGGGTGAGTGGGATGGTGACGGTAGTGCCTGAAGCCAAAGACCCGAGGTCTTTGGCTTCAGGCACTACCGTCACCTAACATAGGCACTATGCTAGGTGACACAACATTCCGGCTCGCTACATGTCTGCGATTGGGCGCTCCTTGCGGGGCTCCACATCGCTATCGATGTGGTGAAGCAGTCGACGGCCTCGGACACCATGGTCTTTCCTGCAGTAAGAGTGCAGGTCGGATAGCGCGGCACGCTAGCATTAATGATCTCATCCGTCGTGCTCTTGCCACTGCCGATGTGCCAGCTGTCTTAGAACCCAATGGCTTGGCACGCGTCGATGGGAAGACACCAGATGGTATGAACATAATGCCATGGAAGTTGGGTAGGTCTTTGGTGTGGGATGCGACTTGCGTCGACACCCTTGCGCCATCCCATCTTCCCAGCACGGTGAGCTGCGCTGGGGCGGCTGCTGCAGGTGCTGAAAACCTCAAGCGGCGCAAGTACAATAACTTAATTAGTAATATGTGTTTGAGCCATTTGGGGTTGAAACACTAGGGCCATGGAGCCCGAGTGCCCACCTTGTGTTTGGTCGACTCTTCACGTGACCAGAAGGCTGGCCTTTTTTTGCCCAAAGAATCAGCATTGCCATCCAACGTGCGGCCAGTGTTCTGGGCACTTTTCCTGTTGACAGCGATGTGGACGAATTTTTTGACGCCCTGTAATTTTGATATTTGTACATATTTTATTATTATTTTAGATATATTTGTAGTTTGTAAATAATGTGAATATGTAAAATAAATCTATCTTATTAAAATTACGGTACCTAGTTAATTATTAATAAACGCTGATGTTTTTGGTTGTTTAATTTTGTCAGTATTTTAGAATAACCCCCTTAATGTGGTTTAGGGAATAAGAAATTATCGAATAAACGTTTGACATTGTTTGTATGTATGAAAGCGCGGTTATAGGGCGAGGGTCAGACGAGCTACGTTTAAAACACTGGTGGTTCACACTTACCGATTTTAGTAAATAGAAATAAAAAATACCTACCCACTTCATTATTGATTTGAGTTGAGAATAATTAGCCTAGTTACCCCCTTGAATTTGACAAAGACGCAAAACAACACCTTGTATAATTATCGACCCAAAAAAATATGAAAGAGTAGTGCAAGCAAAGCCGTGTCCCAAAACTAGTACTCCACTTCACACGCAAATCTATCCAACATTTCAAGCGCCACTTCAAAGCCTATTTACCCCGCCACAATGTTGCAACGTTGCAAGGTAACTGACCTTACTGTTTACCACCGGGGTAAACTTGACAGCTTTGTACTAAATGTGTGCCAAAGTTCATTGACTAGACACTCGTGAGGTCAACCACCGGCCGAAGTCATTAAGAATGCAATCGATGTGAAGACGTATCGAGGGTGGCTGATTGAGGACAACGGGTATGAATAATATAACATCGTGCTTATTTTTCTGGAAGGGGTAGGCAGATGTATGTTGAAGTCCTATAAGAATGTTGGGCCACAGAAGAGATACAGTTAAGTCTTCTGCTTCTTTCTGGTGTTAAAATTTTTATGCCACCCATCGGCCTCTGACTTGGCTTTACATGCCGTCGAGAAATATCTCCCAGGCATGCTGGTTTCTTCACGATGTTTTCTTTCACCGAAGCAATTGATAATTTATTATACAGTTTAGTTGAAAATGTTCCTCATCCCCTGTGGTAATTGTCATGCATACCTGTTATTTGCATGGTTACTAAAATGCCAATTTTAGATGTTTTATTTGAATAGGGGATAATCACATTTTTTTTTTCTTTGTCTGTCGGGAAGATTATATGACAGACAAAGAAAAAAAAATGTAAAATGTAAAATTGGCATTTTGGTAACCATGCAAATAACAGGTATGCATGACATTTACCTAATGAATATTTGAGACAAGAAAAAATAAAAGTGTGTCCAGTAAACCTAAATCCAGAACACTACAAAAACAAAACAGTTTAAGGTACAAGACGTATATTGTTCGCACTATTATATAGGGAATGTCTTTAGGCAGCAAAACTCATAAAAAAAACATCGAGGGGGTAATCTGTCAAGTTAGACCTTTCATTATATAGCCTCGCCATACGTGTCAGCGGGCTATTTGAGGTGGTATTTAAAGTTGATGTAGACAATTGGAAAACGCGATGGTGTCGCTTGCTACGCTGGTGGCTATATGTGGATAAAGGCAGGAGAAATGATGCTCAATTGCCATTTCTCCTATGATGTTACTGTCCTCTGTTGAGGACAAATCTGATAAAAACAAAAATAAAATTCTTTTCAACCTTCACAAGACTTGATTTCATTTTATTCTCCTCTACGACATCCATCTCTCTTGAACTTCAATCCAATTTCTACATGTAGCGTAGTACATGACCATGATTCGGTTCTTATTAGTAAATCTTTGATAGTTGTAAGAGTACCAGTTACCAAAGGGTATTGCGTTACTCGGTTACTTGGGGAGGTCAGATAGGCAGTCGCTGCCTGTAAAATATTGGTATTCAGCTAATCCAGCTCAGACAGGAAGATAACCTCAACAATGTTGTGAAAATGAGGGACGGATGATGACATGATCATGATTCTAAATCATCAGCCCACAGTCATCTTTGTTACTGAATACTAAAATAAATCTTTATATGAATAAACAAGCAAATCCTGAATTTGATTATAACAGAGACGGTATCACTTATGCAGTGTCAAGACCAATTGGATAATAAACTCAATCATTGGAACACAAAATGGCGCCTACGCAAGCATTTACTGACCAGACCGAGCATCACAAGTTGAAACATCCTTCCTAACACCGCCACACTAATATGACCTTTAAATATCCAAGAGACAATCTATATTTGCATGATAACTTTGGAGTTGTAGTGTGAACTTTAGACACTGGTTGTATGTGTGGGTTTTAGCGAAGAGTGTGCAAAATGACGAATGGACGGGCCATTAAACTTTAATGTTAAATGAAGTACGTTTTAATTTAGGTTATGGACGTTTACTTTGAAAAAGTTTGCGTGAAAATGATAGTATAAGTGGTCTTGTATATCTTTATTAAATATTTTACAACTGAAGGTGTGGGGTGATAAAATAAATGCGAGTAATTTTCAGTGATAGGTACGTTATGAGTATGAGTCACCTGGTTGAGTATTTTGTGAAATAAGGGTTTTTATAGACTGAGAATCATAATCATTATTTGCTACTTAGGAACTTTCTAGTTTTCTTTGCTTTTTTGTCAGCATTTCAATTGTGCCTTTATTTAGAAAATCTTGATCACCAAGTTCCTTGAATGAAAATAAGTTTAAAAAAAAACACTGTTAATTGTTGCATAAAACTGTACAGTTCTACACTTTGACCACAGGCTATTCACAGATTGCAGCTCGTAGAGTAAACCACAAGAACTATAAGACAAAGCATAGAACAAAACAAAAGACAACAGTATTCTTCATTACACAGAGCACCAACAACAGGCGATTGCACACAATAACAGGATTATTTAATTACTTAACACTTAACAAGTAGGTACCCTATCTAGGGGCAAAGTTATCGGTCTAGACATCAGCTTTTTCATTAGTCTGCATAAGTAACTAGATGGACATTGCTCATGCAATTTGACAGGTTGACCAAACAGCTTGGAGTGGAGTTCCACAACAAACGAAGCTACATCTACAAAACTCGGGTTTAGGATCAGACATAGGACATAAAGCAAAGCATTCACTACGCTAAAACAAAATGTTAATTTCTTCATGCGTCATTTCACAAAGCAGAGACCGTTTGCAAAAGAGCCTACGTCAAGCGTTGTACATATATAATTATAAGAAATCCCTCGTCGATTTACAAAAGTCCATAGAACTCGGATGATTTCTTGATCTTACAATCTGCCGATGACATCAAAAACTGTGTACAAGAAAGGTAGGTAGAGAAAGCTCACGCTCACACAAAAACCCTATTTTACGCCAGGTGCTAATTGGCAAAAATTTGAATAATAGCACCATAATAACGTATATCCACTGTACGTTCCATAAACCAATTTCATGAAGTAATTATCAAATATTTATCTACAGAACAAAAAAAAAACTTGATAATCCCGTGATACTCTAAATATGTTAAAGAACCACCTATTATGTGACTAGACTTTCTGCCTTGGGTCTTTACCCTCTCCACAATTTTCTCTTTTCCCGTGGACAGGCACCCTAAATTCCTCTTTAATTCAGTAGCCTTCACCCGTCACTTCAACCTTCGTCCCTCACTTATCATGTAGGTACAATCTCGAGTGAATAATAACAGAAATACTGCCTAAAAACGAGGTTCACCTTGAGACTGAAATATTTTGTTTAGTGCTTTCTTAGTTGACGTAGTAATGGCGACAGAATGAGTTATGGGTGAAGATAATCTGATGTGTTTATTTTTTATGTTTCTAGTTTTCCATCAACAGTACTTATAGGCCTTTCGCTGTAGTATGGTGCGGGTGTCATTAGATGAAACGTTCCTTTTCAATCTTGAACATTACCCTGATTTACAAATGTTGAAGGTAGATAAGTTTGGCCTTAGTCCCTTCGCACATGCGGCTTCCCTGGTATCTCATAAACGGCACAAATGAGTGGATGTCTCTAACTATTCTCAATCTTATTTTTTTTTTCCATTCTTTCTTCTTTTCAATCATCAATCAGATGTTTTACAATAGTTTTTAAATCATTACACCTTCTGTTTAGAATAGTTGCAGCACTGATGAAAACATTTCTGTCACTTGTTTAATCTAGTCATTTTGTGTTTTTTTTTTTGTATAGACTCTTTTTTTACCGATTGTTTGTTAATGTGTGGACATTGTAGGCCTTATAGATTCCTAGATCCTTGGTAACGTTTTATCTTGTTCTACGTTTTGTAGTAAGCAACGACTTATTGTCGGGCCTACGATGTCCTGTACCTACTAACGCTGTATAACATAAAAATATTGTAAAACCAAATGATGATTCTTGCCGGTTCATGTCCATAGGAAACGACCAACCCGAACCGTGTACCTTTTTGTCAACGTTTTACAAGTGCCCATGCAGGCCTGTGTGAAATAAAAATATTTAGATTTTGAAACATGACTGAATATTTTAACTACACCCTGAATACCATAGTTGATATTATACGACTATCGTATGCAACGGTGTGATTCTGTAAGACCTCACTTAGAACTTCGAATCTGAATCTGCTGTGAGTTTCTTGATTGGCATTCTAAAAACCCGGTTGATAATTCGAATTTACACTAGCGCCACCACTACGAGCGTGTCAGCGAGTTGAACTAAATTAACGGGGAGATTTTGACAGATAAAGTATGAAATGACGTAAGAAGTGGCATTCTGTAAGGTAATTCCCCCGTCACTTCGACGCTCCTTTGGCTACAAAATCAAGGTCATTTTGACATTACGCGAAGTGACAGTGGTTAGCGATGTGAGATGTGAGTTGTCGTCTGAATTTTACAGAATCGACGTACAGTCATCTGTAGTGAATGTATGGAAAAGGAACGGTATATTACAATATTCCAGCATCAGCATTCTTCTGCTCTTATCCCAGTTGGTTTTAAATGTCAATAATCACCACCTTTCTAGCCATATATCCATCACTTCTTTGGTCTTCACTTAGTGTTACCAAAAACTTTATTACTATATCATCTAAAGCTACTAATACACTAAATAATTATTTGTGTAATAAGTGTAATGTAAAATAAATGCAATATAAAAAATATTGTGTATAATGTATTATGAATAAAAGGGTAACCATGGAGTTTCTTGCCGGTTTTTCTCCATAGGAAACGACCAACCCGAACCGAGCACATTTTTGTCGACGTTTTACAAGTGCACATGTAGGCCTATGTGAAATAAAAATATTTTGATTTAAATGTAACGTTTTTTTGTATAAGGCTTTTAAGTTTTTTATTCAACTTAAAGTGGCAAGCGGTGTAACCTAAGGTATCACGATTACCTTTCTTAGTTTAACTACGGCTATTTTCTAAGACGATAATAAATAACCGTCTTAGAAACAAGCCCTAGATAACACACAACGACGTAAACGTTGTAAATGGCATACAAACGAAATCTATCTACAAAATCATGACAATGCATACTTATTTAAAGTTTTCTTTCTTTTGCGTGATAAATTCCAGAAGGTACCTTATACCCAGCTACCTAGACCTACCTGGTACATAGGACTTTGTGGTTATGAAGTGGGACATGGGTAGGGCTAACTAAAACCTACTTAAAAGTACTTAAAAATACTCTGGGAAGTTAAATCAGCTGGCCTACTATGGCGTCTAGAAACATTATTTTTTTATTCTTTTTCTAGAGTGGGAAAGAGATAGCGCTAGACATCCTGTATAGCTCCGTCTCTTTCCCACACTGGAGTAAGAGTAAAACAATACTGCTTTAAGACGTCATGGTAGACCAGCTGTTCTTAACACCCATCCCTTCATAAATACAGCCAGAGAGACGGTAATTATACGCTACCGTTTTTGATAATCGTAAAACAAAGAAGTAAACTTGACTGAAAAGTGTGTCGACGCTTCATACTTTTCAAATAACATATTTTTTCCTCGCTACCCTGTCTCGCACGAACCATAATAATAAGAAAGCGGCCATTAATAGTTGGTTTCTTTATCGTAAGTAAGATCAGGCAAGAAGGAGGTCACTGGTGTACTCGCTAGTAATTATACTTAAAAAACTATTTCTGAATGTGCATGTGAGTGTGTGGCGTAATAATAGGCAATGGTAGGAAAGGGTGTTGTTTAATTGTTCTTATTAGAACAAAGAAACGATAATTGACGATGCCTCTACAATAATCGGATGAACATAGGCTACCATTATCTTCATCATCCGTTCACGGCTTCCAGTCTAACCGTATGCAGCTTAACTGCCACCAGCAGTATTATACATGGAGCTACTGCCTATCTGACCTCCAGAACCCAGTTAGCACTGGGTAATATGGTACCCCTTGGTAAGACTGATTGTCGGACTTTCGGGCCAATGACTACCTGTAACGACTGTCAAAGATCAGCAACTAAGCAGTGCTACCAATGACTCAAAATTGCAGTTAGGTTCGTCTGAGGGCCGAGAATTTAAAATACAAGAAAATGGTGAAGAAAATCATAGTGAGAAAATCGGCTTGCATCTATACAGGGTGTAACGGAAAGGGTATATACATACTTAAGGGTGATTTTTTTTTTTGCTGCAAATTTTTTTTTATGATGAGAAACATGTTCAATTTGATGGTCTGTGGCACACCCTTAAGGATGTATATACCCTTTCCGTTACACTCTGTATAGCCGAACCGACAATCACCAAATAGTGGGCACGCGTGGTAGATTACTAGGATGTGTTAACTAACTGTAAATACTGTGACATGGGTTTTTTTGTTGCACCTACGAAGAAAAAAAATCGTATCAAGATGTTGTTTGTTGGCATCCTCGTCAAAATTCAGGATGTTGTCACAAAAGACATTAATAATCAATAAAAATTACGGTACCTAGTTAATTATTAAAAAACACTGTTTTGTTTTGTTGTTTAAATTTGTCAGTATTTCAGAATAACCCCCTTGACATGGTTTAGGGAATAAGAAATTATCGAATAAACGTTTGGGTTTTTTTGTATGAGTGTAAGCGAGGTTATAAGGCGAGGAACAGACGGGCCGCGTTTAAAACTCGGGTGGACGAAACTTACCGATTTCCGTAAATAAAAAATACAAAAAAAAAAAAATACCTATCTATTTTATTATTGATTCGGGTAGAGAATCATTAGCATAGTTACATCCTTGAATTTTACGAGGATGTAAAACAACACCTTGTAGAAAGCGAGCGATCCTCACTTAAAAAAAAAAAATTGAAACAGCATACTATTGGCAGTTAACATTAACAAGTAAACAACGGCATACATTATTTGCTAAGGGATTGTTATCCTAAATTTGCTTCAAATTCAGGAATAACATAGGTACTATACGAACACTGTAAGCTTTGTGGGAAACAGGCTTGGTGGCATGACTGTTACAGGAAAACAGTAACACCGAGGTTAAGAGCGTTTATGCCTTACGATACTTCACACAAACTTTCAAGTCCTTATTTACCGAAATGAGTAAACCAATTTTAATTAAACTTCATACGCATAAGCAGCACACGTAGGTCTAAAAAGTTCCACAAAACATTTTCGAAAAATAGGGTTACAGCTCAATTAGACCGATTATAAATTATCCATAGAAACAGAAATTTCCAAATATCTTTTTTTTTTAAGACATTTTGTAAATGTTTCTTTGGTAACTTTTTAGACCTACAAGGTGTTGTTTTGCAACCTCGTCAAATTTCAGGAGGTGGTCACGAAAGACATAAATAATCAATTAAAATTACGGTACCTAATTAATTATTAATAAACGCTGATTTTTTTGGTTGTTTAAGTTTGTCAGTATTTCAGAATAACCCCCTTAACATGGTTTAGGGACTAAGAAATTATCGAATAAACGTTTGAGATAGTTTGTATGTGTGTAAGCGAGTTTATAAGGCAAGAACCAGACGGGCCGCGTTTAAAACAAGAATGTTTCACACTTACCGATTTCCGTAAAAAAGACAAAAATGAAAAATTACCTACCCATTTTATTATTGATTCGGGACGAGAATCATTAGCATAGTTACCTCCTTGAATTTGACGAGGATGCAAAACAACACCTTGTATGTAGGTATCCTGCTTATGCGTATTAAGTTTCAATAAAATCGGTTCAGTCATTTCGGAAAATAAGGACATTTAAGGTTGTATGAAATGCCATAGGTAAGGTGTAAAAGTTCTTAAAACCTCTCGCATGCAGTTGAAGCCACAAGCTAACATAATCTGTGACTGCCTTGCCTGCCAGTCAGTCATATCACACGATTAAGCTCAGTTGAACGGATTTAACTAGACGATAATGCAATTATAGTCAAGGTTTCCCTTCATGCTTAAATCCTTGAGTTAATGTGTGGGAATACAATACAACTGACGATTCAAACATGGTATTATTGATCATTATTATTCCAAGCTAAAAGAGGGTAACGCTCAGCACCGGTTCATGTCTTATAAGTCACGAATACAAACTCAAGCAAGCGCTATAATTTGTTTAAAATTATTTCATCAATCAACTGATCTCAATCATCATCTGCCTAGCCTTTTTCCCAAACTTTGTTGGGGTCGGCTTCCAGTCTAACCGGATGCAGCTGAGTATCAGTATTTTACATGAAAAGACTGCCTATCTGACCTCTACAACCCAGTAACTGGGTAATACGATACCCCTTGGCTTACCAATCAAAAATCAAATCAAAAATCTGGATGTCAGCCTTTCGGCTTCTGACTACTCGTAACGACTGTCAAAGATCTACAAATGACAGCCGGGACCAACGGCTTAACGTGCTTTCCGAGGCACGGAGGGAACTAGGTATGTAATTATGGTTACCCATCCACGGACCAACCTTGGCAAGCACGGCTTAACCTTGAAGATGGACCTGTGCGGCTGTTATTATTTAACAATCAACTGATCTCAATATAAAATAATAATTAAGGAAAACATTTACGGAAACTGGCAAGCCTAGTACCGAAACTGTCAAGACATGTGGCACCTACCAACCCGCAGTAAGCCCATGCAGGCATTCTTTCTCTCAAAGAAAAGAGGTTTGTGTTCCAGCAGTTCGAATATTTGATGCTGATTATGCTAAAGCTGGTAGTGACCACTTTCATGAGGTAGGGCCGCCTGCTTGTTTACCAAGTTTACGTACACAACATAACATCACGCCTGTAATCCCCAAGGGGTTAAGCAGAGGTGTACCTAATAGTACACCCACGTTTTGCCACTTATTTTTAAGTCCCATGTAATAGGGGGCGAGCCTATTGCCATCAACCGGACACGAATCCAGAGCCCGTGGCTACTAATGATAAATTCTTGATGGAAAAACCCAATAACAATTTGCTCAACCTGGGCATCGAACCCAAGACCCCATGCTCAGCGTTTGCTACCACTTAACCAATGAACCAATTTTTTTTTTTTTTAAGCTTTGCCCCACACTAGGAATTTCGCCTGTATCGTGGGTGCGTTTACAAACATTTAAACTCACATACATAAACAGCCAGACCCGGAACAACTATCTGTAGGCCATACAAATATTTGTTTTTTGTTTTAATGGACTAACCAGTTCTATAGACTGTCATTGTCCGTTCTCGTCACCGTTAAAATAAAGTTGATCTGTGACTTGCGTGTTCTAGGCTCCTATTAGCTGTACGTTGTATCTGTATGGTGTAGCTATAGATAGGCCATTGTTTACAATGTCAAACACGCTAATGTTCGAAGCCATTTTTCAGGCACATGAACATCATATGGTTAAAACATAGGGCTGTATAATTGATAGTTTTTGTTTAGGCAGGTCTATAGGAAGTGTGAGTCATATTGAATACTTTACTAATACAAGAAAAACGTAATGGACGAATATCGTGTCATCATCTGCCTTGCCTTTTCCCAAACTATCTTGGGGTTGGCTTCCAGTCTAACCGGGTGCAGCTGAGTACCGGTATTTTACATGAAGCGACTGCCTATCTGACCTCCACAACCCAGTAACTGGGTAATACGATACGCCTTGGGACTGGATGTCGGACTTTTGGCTTCTGACTACTCGTAACGACTGTCAAAGATCTACAAATGACAGCCGGGACCAACGGCTTAACGTGCTTTCCGAGGCACGGAGGAAACTCGGTATGTCATTATGGTCACCCATCCACGGAGCAACTTCAGCACGGCTTAACCTTAAATATCGTGTGTGTGATTAAAAGTATTGGCATTTTGAAGAACGCCTACGCTAGTGTTCATACATTTCATTACCATTTTTTATGTCATTATCATGCAGCATTTTAGTCAGTTGACACAGTGGATCAACGATTCGCATTGAATATAGGATCGAGGCAGGTTCCATTCACGCACAGGCAAAGATTGCATTGCAAAGACTCTTTCTTCTTTGTCGTATGGTTAGGGCCTAACGTGGTGTCAAAGTTTTATTCCGCCCATGATCCTCTGACTTGGCTTTACATGCCGTCAAAACTTCACGTCATTTTGGTGTTGAAAATCTGCTCCATTTTCAACACCACAAAAGTCAAAGTCAAAGTCAAAGCATTTATTTCAATTAGACCATTACAGGCACTTTTGAAAGTAAAAAAAAAAAACAATATAAAACGCGAAGCTACAGTCGGGAAGTCACAAGGCATAATAACTTATGAAAGTACTGTAGTTGCCCATTCCGTAGCGTAGATCTCTATGGAGAAGAACGGGCAAGAAACTCCATGGACACTCTTTTAAATCAAAATATGTTACAAAATCTTGGTTACATCATTCATGTTAAGAATTACAAATATGTGAGAACAATGTAGAAATATGGGCAAGTTAAGAGCGTCCAGAGTAAAAGATTAAATCAGTAATTAAAAATAAAGTAACTCAAATAAACCGTGGCAGCTAAGACGCCGTGGCAGCACAATGACGTGAAGTCAGATCCAATAATCCAAATATTTAATTATATAAAAAATAAGATCCCAACTACTTACCAACCAAGATCCCAAGCCGAATGGAAAGCAGGGTGAGCAGACATAGCGCCCAGTGGTACTCCGAAACCGAACTCAAACTTGACATCATCAGGTCTTCGTGACCACGAAGGTCTTGCTGTGGACTCTCGAGGTTCCGAGCCACCCTTCGTGTCATTCGTCATTGTGTTTTGGAAATACAGTTTGAAGCCGTACAGGTCTGATAGACCCCCAAAAATACGAAAGTTTTTATGCTGTTGAGTTTGTTAGGGTTAAACTTTTGTTTATGTCAGCTGTTGTAGGTTTCGAAATGAATTTAGGTTATGATTTCTGTATTTTTTTAAATATATTTGGTTTTTTGTGTAAAAAAAAAACTAATGGTTCGTTAAAACTGTATTCTAATCTAAGAAAATCCACACTATTAAAAAATAACTACCTACTAAAAAACCATTAAACACACACCTAAATAAAAATATTCACTGCTTCAAAAACGCAGCTACATGAAATCGCTACGTGAAACCGTAGACGTGCTACGCGGCTACGCGCCTACGAAGGCCTACGACCACTGCGCGAGGTGACCACAGGTCGACTGCCGCTCGGCCGATGAGTCCGATGACCGACGAATGAGAACGATGTAGGTACCTACCTACATTTCCCCATTAAGTTTTCATTAATGCTCCAAATCCTTTGTAGTGATGTGGAATATTACTCTGACCTGGTCTTCATTAAAGGATTTCTAGAATTTATTTATAAGTTTCACTAGTTGGTCCTACTTTCAATGATAGGTAACTGATAAAATGTTGGGTAATTTAGTAGCTGGTAAGTCTCGTAATACAAGGTATACTTATTCTGCCCTCGTTAAACTGAAAACCCGGTAACTTAAATTACTTTTAACTTTACTGTATTTTTATACTTATTTGCTTTATGTATTCCATTCTTTCTTCTTGTTTTACACACTATTTCTGCATATTTTTTTAATATCTCCTTTCGCAGGTATGCTGGAAGAGATTTCTTTAGAAATAAGCATCACCTTTGTACCTATATTCTGTTCCTTTCTTCTTTTCTGTATTGAGTGTGTACATAAATAAAGTAAACCAAACTTAGTTTTTACAATTAGGAGGGCAGTATTATTTAATCTACACTATTAGAAATGGATTTACTATAAAAAAAATATTATTTTACTTTTCTACAGTCTCAGAATGTTGTAAATAGTACTTGAAATGTGTCTCGATATTATTTTTTATGCCGGCTACCTCGGGGCAGTTCTTTTATTAGTACCTGCCAGTGTGGTTGGCAATTAGCGTGTCAAACTACACACACGATTCAAGGAAACCAAATGCAGGGGTTAAAGTTACTCCTATATCTATACATATTGCAGTTGATTTTTGTATCTGTTTGTGTGAAAACGCTGATTCTCTAAAAGCTTAGAGAATTTATTTCGGAATGTTTTTGTGTATACTACAATATTATACTTAGATACATTACAGAAGTATACATGTTTTAAAAACCACGCGAAGAAGGGGCAGGCCGACAGAAAACAAAAAGAAAACCCAAAAAAACACTTAATTAAAAACTTTATCAACAAGACAATCGAAACAGTTACATAAATACATCTAAAATACACCTAAACAATTACAAACAAACAGTAAAAACTAACACAATAATAACTGACGGCACAGACAAACGACTTGCTATACTTCCACTAGAAGCATCATCAGACTTCGGTATAATTCCACCTTCATACTGCTTCAAATAAGGCATATATTTGAGTACCATGTTGTACATAGGCCCTCTCTCCAATGTTTTATTTCTTGCGACCTCTGCATCGTGGAGTGTGTCTAAAAGAGGTTTGTCAACCGGAGTTGATTCTGACTCTCCGATGGGATCTCTCAATTCTCTTCGGACCTACAGAAATTGAGCATGTTTCAAGGCTATCAAGACTATTGATAAATACGAACTGACAAAGGAAGAAGAATTTGATATTATGATTGTTGTGAGCATTATTAAATGGCAGAGGAATGATATGAAAGCAAAAGGAGTAACTGATGCCTTGGGTGGGGTCTGACAGGGGAGAATCGAAGACGAAAACGTGTTGCGCCCACCCCAAGTAGAATGGGACAAGATGATGATATTAAGTGGCAGAAGAAAGGCCTCCCTTTAGCCCATCATTTCAGCCAGGATTCACCCACTGTTAGGTATAATGATGATAATTCTATTTCAAGATTGTCTTTATTCTATTCATAGTCAAGATTTCAAAAGCTCAACGCTACGGGGTGTGTTCAAGATTATGACTTAAAAATACCCTGAAGAGATGATGAAAAGGAAAACGAAATGATGGATTGATGGTCCGAACGTCACAGGGGGTGCCCTTAGCAAGCAGTCATTTAGTTTGTAAGCCCTAGCTAGGCCATTAATTCATTTATTCATTTGAGGTCACCACAGGATAGTCCGTTTGTGCAGTCACCAACCTTCTAGTGTTGAGCGAGTGGCCAAGTAAAAAAAAAGTGAAACTGCATAATTTCTCATATCGTCTTTGAAAAGTCTCATACCTTCCCCCCTGTTGGTGCCAGATCATGTTCTATTCGGTCCAAAGCTTCTTGTAGTTCACGAACTGTTTCAGCTGTGGACAATACAATCATTTACCAGTAAATATCAGTTCCCTCACGATTTCTAGATACTTACATAAAAAAAAACATTAAAAAAAATCTACGCTATTACAAAAATTGTAACAATTTATCCAAGAACTATTAAGTAATTCTTCGATTACGCTCGATATCTTCAAACTTTCTTATCTTTGAACTTTAAAAAAAATCCTCAATTCTCACAAAATAATCTTCTCAGTTAAAATAACTTACGATCCGAAAGATATTCATCAATGTTATCTTTCACCGATGCATTTTCAGGTGCTAGTGTACTACTGGTAACGACAGTAACATTCTGATTCACTCCAGACTGAGCTATAGCGTTGTCAAAAAAGGTTTGTACTGGTCCTCCATAAAGCATACTTGAGTTCTGGTATAATCTTGTCACAACATCTCTTAAAACATCTTGATTGATCAAAACTGCAACATGTTTTATTTCAAGATCAGTAAGAATAAGACTACTATCAATACTCATATCTTTATCTATTTTATACACACTATTGACTATCCCCGGAATTTCTGTAGTATTTGTCACATCTATAGAATTCCACGTAGCATTATCATCGACTGGGTCTACGAATTCGTACTCAGCATAGAAATCATTTTGTCTCTTTGGTTTTTCCTCAATAGGTGTGTTATCTGCAAACATACGATCTCATGTAAATAATTGTAGCAGTATTCTATTATTCTTGTAAAAATCAACTTACTTTCTGTCTTCTCATCTAGATCGGTTAAATCTTCCATGTTGTATGATTTCGGTCTTCCAATCAAACTAACTTTCTTTTTTGGTGTTTTGAATGTTTTATTATTTACAATTGTTGTCGTTTCTGATTCTGGTGGTAGCACGACAATGGGTGCCAGTGGTGTTGCTATCACTTCAGGTGGGACTGTTTTTAGACTGACTGCACTAATATTGAACTGTGCTTCTCCAGTATCAATAACTTCGACAACATCTCTTCTTTGCATAGAATTAAAATAAACTTGCGTTGTTAAAGTATTCGGCATAGTTGCTATAGTCAGCTTAGTTAGATAAATCTCATCCAGACTCCCCAGATAGTTCAGAGTTTCATTGTTTTCTATTTCAAGGACCGTATCTAGTAGTATATGGTCTTCTAATGTCATTGAGGAGTCGACAACTGTTATCTCTTTCGGATCGCGTTCTGAAATTTTATTGTGAGTTCTATTTTATTTTAGATAAACTCAAGTACCTTAGCCTTTTCACTACAATTCAAAATTATAATTAGTATACACTCTATTTCACATTAATGTATGATTTTCGGATGTTCATCTTTTACTTTCTTCATTGGCAATTTTGCTTCTGCATTGGAATCAACTCTAACTTTACATAAACCAAAAACGGATACTAACGATAATCACAAAGCGCTTGCAATACCCTATCTTGCTGTGAGCGCGATGGGCAGGATCCTGCCGGGGCCGCAGGGCTCCATAGAGGACGAGATGGTGGTGGTCCATGGGGGGCGAAGTTGCAGACCAGTCGCTCCACGCTTCGGAGACGACCTTGCCAGGGTATCTGACAACGATAAGGTGGTAACCTCGATAAGTTCAAAAGACTTTTGGAAACATATGGGCTCTTGTCGTTCCCAAATAAATACAGTGACACTGGATTTTATGCGAAGAGAAATAGGATGCCTAGGTACTAAAAATTAAAAAACAAATCGTGGGCAAGGTATCAACCAAGATCTTTACATAAAAAGAAGAAGTGTCTCTTACCATGAACCTGCTTCGACCACAGCCAACCATATAACTTTGCGCCCACATTATTTGCGCAAAGTCGCTGTAGAAACTGGTATTATGACTTGGTCTGCAAAAAAAAGAACTATATAGTGCTACATAAATCCCGACCTACAAAGAAGAAAGAGGGATATATCCAGGTGAGCTCTTAAAACAATACTATATATCATGGCAAGATAATTATATCACTGGTATTTTCCTGAATTTCTTTGAGATTTACACTACCTATACCAGTTAAAGCCACTGCACAGAATTTGCATGACCTCAACTCAAATCCGTTCGGGGTTCTATCTTTGAAACTTCATATTGAATCTCACTCTTATAAGCACCGTTACACTTATAAGCATCACCTTGTACCGGGATCTTCAAGCAAAACTGAGCCGATGATACTCATCCCGTGCGACATTATATAGGTAGGAGAAGAAAACTCACGGCACGTAGAAGGTGATATTGCCCTTATACGACATACTCTGCATGTACCAGATGTCGACCATGGACTCGATGCGGAGACCTGGCGCTTCTCCCACCACGGAGGCGACACACTGGCCCACTGACAGCGAATCTGATGGAACAGTATGTTACCCAGTTCAAATTTTTCTGACAAAACTATCAAAATTTTACTACAGTACGTCTACCATGAGTTTTAACAATCTATACTCGCTAGCGTCTGTAGTTAAAAAAATGTATGAAAACTTTTACACTGCCTCTAGCGGATAGTTGGGTACTAAAATGCGCAGTATGAGTCACATAGTTATCTATCCTACGTCACCGTGTAGTAAACTATACTACAGCGACTGTAGTTTTGGCTTCATTTGCTTAGAATTTGGTAGTAAGCACCAATATAGCTCATGGTACCATTGAAAAAGCTAACTATAGTATTTGCGTATTGACGGAACTATTGCAGTTACGTCAAGCGATCTAACTATGAAAACTCATGGTAGACGTACTGAATAAAATAGAATAGAATATTTTATTTGAATCAACAAAGTGTCATAAAACTCATCAATAATAGTCGACTAGATCTATTTAAAAGCCAGTTAACAGTTATATACCGTAAGGCACTGAAAAATCCAAGCTACGAAAAATGAAATCAATCGGAACAAAAAAACGAACTCCAAAAATCAGGCCATTGCCTTTTTTCAGGATCTATCATAACATTTCATCACAACTGTATTACCGAAGGAGGAGTTATAATAGCTTAGTTCTATCATGTGTACCTAGGTACTACTTGGTACTATCCATGGTGTAAGAGAGAGCCCTCGTCAAACTGACAGCCTCTGGAATTTACAACTACAACTTACAAAGATTTCGGCATGCGTCGTGCTCTTCAATTTGCCGCGGCGGCCGGCACTGGTCCGCCCAGCGCTGGGCCTCACGAGCCAACTCCTCAACCCAACGCTGTCGAAGAATAGGTGTCTTTTATCACTTCATTCCGATCTTTGTTGCTAGGTACCGCAGGCAATGGCTTAGTTTCTCTCGAGATGAAAATAAAGCGTATCAAGTGAGCCACGATGCCCTTCACTGAATATCCTGGAGCTTTTACTTAGGTATGTAGCCCTTTTCGTCCGTTGAACAAGGGCTCTGAGCGCCCTTGTTCAACGCCCAAGGCCCAAGTTTTGGATGAAGACTTAGCTGATGCGAGCCATAATCGTAATCATACTCTTTTTTATCATACTTCGCTTGCTCATAAAATTAATGACAGCTTAAGCGATGCAAGTCAGGAGGCTATTTTCTTTTTTTTTTGCAAAAAAAAAACATTATTTTGTTTAATCCATAATAAATATATTTTTCCCTTTTTCAGCTTCGCCGCACTCGGGTTCAAAGGGCCCTCAAAATTATACAAGGCCCTACTAGGATGCTACGACTAGCCACTGCCATTGACAATGTAGCATGAACATTTATGAAAACACATAGCCTCTAGAACTTAAGTTCCGATTACACGCAAAATCATGCAATTTGCAATAGCAAACTAGTATGAACTACTTCGTATTGAATTGTAACCAAATTTCCGTCTTTGAGAATGTCCAGCAGTTATCTAGAGTATTCTAGATGTATCTATTGAGTCTACCTACTTATTTAGTCAATAACCCACCAATTTCAGCATGTCTCCTGCGCTGGGAAAACCTCTCATTCTGCCGGCAGCTGCTTCGTTTCGTCGCCTGTTGAGTCGTGCTATCACTCGGGACTTGTCTTCTAAAGAGAGGGGAGCGCTTATGTAGCCCACGCATTGCGGACTGGGGCCTTCCTATGATGGTGTTAAAATGTTTTAGTTACTGCATTAGGAAACATTTATCTTTGGAACAACGGTCATTCGGATTGATCGGCATTAACACTATTGGTGCCAAGCAACTCGCCTCCGCGTCGTCGTTACACGTAGACTTGTGCCCATTCCCAGGACGGGTCGGGACTAACGAGACCAAATCAAGCTTTAAAAGTTGTCGAAACTAAATAATATAAAGTATTTTTTTTAAGTATATCAGAATAAATTTTTCCTAAACTTTTTTGGACAACCCTGAGCCCGGCTAGAGTAACATAAAGTGGACTCGGATCTGGGTGTTTGGGCACAGGGTTCCCGTTGCGTAATCATCGGCAGAAGCAAGTATTGACGAAATCTTTCACACCGTATACGCATTACGCAGCACATGTCGTCACGCAAAACCCTTTATCGCGCAAGTACTTAGAGTTATTTGCGAGTTTAGTAAGTAAATAACAGCCCGATATCAACCGTCGGGCAGTAACCAACCAAACACAACACACAGAGAGAGTCAGAGGATACTCCCAGGTCTATAGAGAACGAGAACCTACACTTTGTTCATTATACAGCAAGACCAAATAAATAGAAGATTACTCACAGGAAACTGGCAAAAAGTATGTGCGTTAGTATTGGCACACATTCTTGAACCGCAGTAATTGACCGAGCTACAGGTAGCGAGCGCTATTGCACTAGCCATCACCACTGCTATGCATTGCATTGTAGCACTATAAACGGTTAATTTTGGGCATTTTATACTGAGCATGTCGCCTGTACAATTTTGACAAGTTGTTGAAGTTGTGAAAGATTGGGATTTGTGATATATGGGTGAGATAGAAGTACAGATCAAGGAGTTTGTATGACAAAGAAGGTCATGTATTTTGACGGCTTCCAATCTAACCAGGTTCAGCTGAATACAAGTATTTTACATGGAGGAGGTAGAAGTCTAATATTCATATAAGACTTTTACCTTTAGTGACTGCATCTCTGACCTCTACGACCAAGGTTACTCTTCTGAATAGATTCTTTGAGAAAATTATAGGATTTTGAACCTGAGCTGAGCCCGTATGCGTAAATGCGTAATGCCAAAATGTATTAAGTACAACACAGACATTTTCTGTATTCGTTATGTTCGTCATTTACAAAGCAAACTACGTACGAGTGAAGAGCAAAGGATTTGACAGGGTAGTGAAACACAATAAGGAGAACTTAGGAAGCAAGAGCGAGCGAAGCAAGCTCGGGACATTGGGCACCCCGACTCGGTCACGTTAGGTTCGAAGGGGATGGCGGGGTCTAGAGAGAGCGAAGCGAGAGAACTAAGACCCCGCTATCACCGGCGTGTTAGGCTAATTTAAACCGTGCAGACAGAAATAGGAGGCTAACTAATGCGAAACTAAGCTAAGTGGTGTGGTATTCAAGCGTCAATTGAAAATGTTTCTTTTGCAAAATGCATATTATAGTGTCTCCGAATTTCTAGCCGATAAAGTGTTTATGTATGATTGAATGATTTTAACTTTTCCCTGATATTAATACTAAATTATATATAGTTTTTTTGCCATTATTATATATAACAATATTTTTTCATTTATAGAGATTCTAAATTGTAAACCTTGTAAGTGCCTATTCTAAGTAATTTTTCGATTATTTGTTATTGTTAATTCTTTACAATGTTATGTGAAATATTTGTACGCGGATACTTACGGCTAAACATGATTGGACTCAAACGATGTAATATCTTGCATGCTCTTGTATGTATACAATGTTTAAACAAATAAAGAAATCTTGTCTGATCTAAACAACCACTTGTCATCACCATCTGCCTAGCCTTTTCCCTGCTATGTTATGGTCGGCTTCCAGTCTTACTGGATTCAGCTGAATACCAGTAATTTACATGGAGCGACTGCCTATCTGAACTCCACAACCTAGTTAGTACTAGGCAATACGATTATACGATACCCCTTGGTAAGACTGTTGACAGACTTTCGGCCACTGATTACCTGTAACGACTGTCAAAGATCTAAAAATGACAGCCGGGACCAACGGCTTAACGCGCTTTCCGACGCACGGAGGAAATTCGGTATGTAATAGGTTTCCTCTGTGCCTCGGAAAACCACTTTCTTGTATTTAAATAAATAAGCACATTTACCAAATCTTAGCATTTTTAATGTAGTCCTTTTTTGTAAATATTTGGTCTGTATATTTATTTCAGGTTGTTTATATTATCTAGCGGATTCTTTAACAAAATAAATATATTTTAAGTAAATAAAATAATATTAATAATAAATATATTCTAAGTTGGTTATACCATCGAACTCCATGCGTTTCACTTATGCTACACAACCCCAAATCAGTAAGCCAGTAAAATTATGAGCCACTGGCCAAAAATACGTGTCCTTGCCAATTGACAGAATTTTAAGGTTTCATAAAAAATAACACGAACAACTTAATAATATCCATTTAATGAAAATACATTAAAACAAAACAAAATATACAACCAACATCCAAATCCAGGTATATGATCTGTAATATACAAATATAACATAACGCTACTTATATACATTTCACCTTACATTACAAAATATTAATTAATTGTGATTACAACAATTTACGTACGTACTTAGCAGCTATGTACTTTGAAGGTAAATAATTAAATGATTTATTGTTGAAATTAATAATTGCGTTTTTTTATAATTGGCCAGAGAAGGCAAAACAGCGAGAGAGTTGGAAAGAAATTGGGGAGGCTTTTGCCCAGCAGGGGACAGAAAAGACTAAACAAAAAAAAAAAGATTGAAGACAATTTCAAAATGTTTCTCAACATCATAATTATCAACTACAAGGAATGCTTCCGAATTCTTAATTTTCACTTCAAGACTTTAAATTAACAGGCTTCTTCTGGGTAAGCTCGTACCATCGTCGACTTTGTCTCTGTCATCTCTGACCTAGACTATAATCAAGAGCATAAAATAGATCGTGTTCATCTTTTAAATATAAATACTTTAAGCATTATCAATTTATCACAATTATATTATTTAAAAGCATGCTAGCCAAAGTTCAAATTAATTAAACATATTGAATTAATTAAAATCATACAAAAATAAAAGAAATCATCGACTAAAATGTATTTTTCAGTTTCATCTCAAAATGGCAACTATTTTCTTAGACTAGATCGAAATTAATGCAAAATATACTCTCACCGTAGCTGTACTAAATAAATTAAGAAATAAACTTATTTTTACATAATATCCCCAGACAATATAAAATACTGAGGAAGATTGTGGAAGGTGGCGTGCTGAGATCGTCATGTATGATTATGAAGCATGTTTATGATACAGAAGTTGAATTTCAGGAACCATTTAAATTTATAACTTAATACGACCCGCCCATGAGGTAGTTGCGTCCCAGAAATAAAACGGCGAATAGCCATGGCTAAAGATGCTATGACACGCTTCCAGAACATCTGGAAAAATCGTGGTACAAGCTACAAAACGAAGGCCCGCTTGGTCAGAGCACTAGTTTTCCTAATTTTCCTCTATGGAGTTGAGACGTGGAAAATCTGAGCAAAAGGATAGACGCATTTGAAATGTGGTGCTGAAGGCGGATGCTCCGAATTCCTTGGACAGCCAAACGCACAAATGTGTCTATCCTTTCCTTACTTTTCGATATCAAGGCCCGATTGTCTACAGTTTGCCTACAGCGTATTTTGACATATTACGGCCACATAATGCGAAGGGGAGATAGCAGCCTTGAAAAGTTGGTCATTATTGGCAATACCGAAGGCAAGATAGCACGATGCCGGTCGCCAACACGATGGTCCGACCAAGTAAAAGAGGCTATATCCTCAAGCAAATTTCAGCAGGTGCTGATGGCAACTTTGGACCGGAGTCGATGGAGGCAGACTGTCCGTTTGATGAGGTCCAGTGACCACGATCCTCAGTAATGAGAGACCGATTGAAGAAGAGAGACGACCCGCCACGGCTACACAGGGTGCAATAACTTTGCCCTGACGAAAAAAAAACAGCTAAATCGGTCGAGCCGTGCTCAAGTGATTCTCCGTCATACATTTGGCAATTGTATTGTATTAATAATTAGAAATTTGGAATGCACATTTACATGGCACTACTCGCGAATTTCACTAACTATACGCATGCATAATTATGCTTTTAAAAGTATAGGGGCTCGAAATGATTGATGTCGCATAACTAAAACGAACTAAAAAATCAGGCAAATATCATGAAAAAAAATGGCTTGACTGCGCAGGTCATATTTACCTATTTTACCCCCGATGCAAAAAGAGGGGAATTATAAGTTTAACTTAGGTATCTGTGCGTCTGTATAGAGGCGGTTGAGAGTATGTCATCCTCACTCAAATGTCACGCCGATGGTGGCGCGTGTGTCGGGTCATTTAGTTCCCTTCAAAATGGTTGAGTTGAATGATGGCTGATCCATGCGTCATGTTCGTGAACGGGCGCTGTCAGTTGTGCCTGGTCGTCTCTTAGCTGCCACGGCTCATTTCAAACTAATTATTTTATCTTGTAATTGTTCTTTTTGTTTTTACTATGGACACTTTTAACGTGCACTTCTTGCTACATCGTTCTCACATAATGTACGATCTCAACATTAATGATGTAACCAAGGTTTTTGTAACAAGATTCTGATTTAAAAGAGTGTCCATGGAGTTTCTTGCCCATTCTTCTCCATAGAGATCTACGCTTTGGAATTGGCAACTACAGTACTTTCACAGTTATTATGTCTTGTGACTGGGACTGTAGCTTCATTTTTTATTGTTTTTCGACTATTCAAAAGTGCCTGTAACTGGCTTACTTGAAATAAATGATTTTGATTGATTTGATATATCTGCGTATCTGTGTATTTGTGTCTGTGTATGTATGTGTGTGTATTTGTGTCTGTATATATCTTTGACAACTCTTTTCCTTCGTTTCGCTCAGCACGCCACTTAAATAACTGTATAAAATTTCGCTTACAACATTAAATATGGCCGTACATTACTACTCTGCATCGTTATTTCATAACTCACTCGCAAACCCTTTTCATTTTATAGGGACATCCCCTTCATTTGCTTGAAAACAAACCTCTGACAACGTAATGACAATTGTGGAGGTAGATATTAAGGTCCAAAGATTCCGGTTTCCGACACACATTCGATTAATCAAGAGGTACGGACTAACTACCCGAAACTGTCAAATTTCCAATTAACATTGAACCTAATTCTTTAACGATAAAGTTGAAAATCTATTAAAGAAATTTGACAGATTTTTGTAAGTTGATGCTCTAGCGTCGGTTCAAAATTGACGGCACGGTTGGCGCAGTGGTTGAGCGATCGACTGCTGCGCTGCGTGTCGCGGGTTCGATCACCGCACGGACCAAATATTTGTATGGCCTACAGATAGTTGTTCCGGGTTTGGCTGTTTGTGTATGTTAGTTTAAATGTTTGTAAACGCACCCACAATAAAGGAGAAATTCCTGGTGCGGAGCAACGTTAAAAATAAATCATGTCACAAAATTACTGAAGTAACCCACAGTAAAAAAGTAATATTTTGATTCAATAATACAGTCTCCCTTTTTTGAATCCATTTTTGTTTGGATATTAATCTTTAATTTTATAGTTGAAACCGCAAACTTTAGACCTTACTGCTATATTGTGTGTTACAAAATTAAGCGGCTTTGTTCTTGTCGTACTTCGCTTGGTCTTCTTCCGTAGGTAGGTAGTACATGGAATCTATGAAGTACTTCGTAATATCCGATACTAGACTCCTGTCCGATATTTCTTGAGCTACGCCGTATATCGCCATCTGTGACAACAGTATTTATATTAAAAATTCTAATATATGCAATGATATAAGATAGTGCTTTATAGAAATACTAGCTGTCCCGCGCAACTTCGTCTGCGTCACAACAACGTTTCCCCGTTTTCGCAACATTTTTCATTGCTGCTCCGCTCCTATTGGTCGAAGCGTGATGATATATAGCCTATGTCCTTCCCCAGGTTAAAATCTATCTTTTTGCCAAATTTCATAAAGATCCGATCAGCCGTTTAGTCGTGAAAAGGTAACAAACAAACAAACCAACAAACAAACAGAGTGACTTTCGCATTTATAATATTAGTATGGACAATCACACTATCCATTTTCATAAGAAAAATATTAAATACGATAACTTTTTGTAATTCTGACATAAACTTAAAGATGTGCTCTCTACAAATTGAGACAGAAGAGGTACACTACAATACTAGTGCAGCAGCTGATGACAAACTATTTAGTACACGCCAATTCCGGGGCCATGATCATAAAAAGCGGGAGCGAGATGACGCGAGAATGAACTTAGAGTAAGTAGAAATCGCGTACTCACACTTTTACCTTTTACTTACACTTTTTATGACCACGACTACCACGAGTCTTACGCCGCGTTCCCACTATGTCGTGACGATTAATTTATCGTTGGACGACAGTCGTCTCTATCTGTTCCCATTATACCCATTGACTTGACAATCTGTAGTCACTGTATAAAAAGTCGTCGACGACAAATAAACGTGACGTCCTATATGTGAACACCTCCATTTAAATACACAAGCCACGACACTTTAAACGACACGATAATCTGTCGTCACGACATAGTGGGAACGCGCCCTAGTGTGTAGTGTATAGTTACCTTGCCGTCAGCGGGTGCGCTGCAGTCTTTCAGACAAGTCTTGGCCGCTTCACGCATGTCGGCTAGGAAGCGATCCGCCATACCTGCCTGCGTGTGCGCGTGTGTCACGCAGATGTGGATTCTAAGAACAAGACGTTAATAACGTTTATTAACCTCTTTAACCTCATAGTTCCCATTTGGGAAAACCAAAACTCTCCCGTGTACCCCAAAGTTCCCATATGGGAACGCCTCGTATAAGCAAACTTAAACCCTTATCGTACGTACAGTAAGGGTCTAATTCGTTTGTAAAAATGTACGTCCCTGGCCAACTAGAGTTCGATTAAAATGAAACCAAACATACCAACCTAACAACTGCACAAAATTATTAAAAAAATAAGTTATTAAATTCACAACTAAAGGATAGACACCACACAATTCTATCACAGTATACAGTACGAAGCGACCCGAGTCACAGGTCGGGGATCGTCGGCTGTCTCCGTCGCAATACGTGCGCCGCAGTCGTTCGGTTTTCATCGCCTGTCACCGTCACTGTCAAAAACCTTCTTCTAGAACATACCGTTCTCAGTGACTTTGGACTTTTATTTAATTTCGACTGCAGTTATTTCACTCCGGATTTTACATAACTTCAGACTTACAGTGATATTTACCTTCGCTACAGTTAGTTTTTTATATACAAACAAAATCCCCCCCTAAATTATTTTCGCTATTCTTCAAAGTTTGGATAAGGCCATCCAAGCTCACTTGACAAATACACCCTGTATATGAGCTCAGCTGCACTCGCGCTTCAGACCACCAAACCAGCGTACAATCTATAAATTATTATTTACATGGTAATGTCCAAACGTTTCCGGCCTACACACGTTACATAATCAGACATCATACAAGTTATGTACCAGTTATCCACTGTAAAAAGTAATATTTCAATTTCCCTTTATTTCAATCCATTTCTGTTCGGATATTAATCCTTTATTATTTAGTTGACGCCGGAAACTTATGGACAATTTATGAAAGATTTATTTTATCAAAATTTTCTTTTCTACACCCCTTGCCCTGACAATTACAAACACAGCAAAAAAAAAAACAGCCGATCTATCGAGCGTCTTCAAGTAATGCTCCGTCATACATGTGGAACTAGACTGTATATAATTCCTTTGCACTTACCCCGACGGGAACTGCAGAGCGTTTAAGCTCCACCCCTTCTTATGCAGTAACTCCGCCATCTTGAATATGTCGAACTGTTTGGAACCGAACGCGATCACCGACGTCGCCGGCTTGCCGAAGACAAACAGACCTGTGATCTTGCGCACCCTGGAATGTAGAATTATTAATTTGTTAAATCATCATCAGCAGTCTTCTCAAACATGTTGGGGGCTTCCAGTCTAATCGGATGCTGCTGAATACCAGTATCTAACATGTAAGCAACTTAATTGACCTCTAAAATAACAAGATATCCTTTGGCAAGGCTGGTTGTCAGATGTTGATGTTTCTAACTACCCGTAACAACTGTCAATCAACCATTCATTCATTCAAATAATTTAATTCTGCCATTGACAGCGATGTGGAGGAGTATTTTGACGCCTTAACGTCCTGTTGTTTTTAATTTAGTTCATATTTAGTTGGATAGTTTATGTAAATACTGTTATTTTTATAATAAAGAAAGAGTATTCTGCCATTCAAATAATTTAATTAGGACAACAAAGACCCATAGCAATAATCAATTGTACACAAAGTGACGGCATCGTGTTGCGCTGCGTGGTGTCGCGTAGCCTTACGCGGAATCGCCGATACATGACACCGTTCGGCCAAAACTCCCCTTGAGGAAGGTCTCGATTTGATGAGTTGGAACTCGCACCACGAATGACTTTAAATTCGTGTTGAGGAGCGACTTCTCGACCCTCAAGGTCCAGCTGGCTTCACTCGAACATACTCCAGGATCTCCTCAACCTTCGTAGTGTGATGTAGCCGGACACAGAGCTGCGTTGTTGGCATTTCCGGACGCAGCATCATCAACCAATGAAATCAATGATTTACAAATTAAGCCAGTAGGCTTAACCTCTGGTATAAAGGGTTTAGTATAAGGGTGCGGAACGTGGATCCGGAAACTAATAAAAATAACCGCGTGATGTCGTTTTGTCGTGGATCCGCGTTCCGGATTCCGGATTGCGCGGATTCCCAAAGGTTAATGTGCTTTCCGAGGCATGGGGGGATCTCTTTGTGTAATGAAGGATCAGCCTGATACTACAGCTAGGCAGAGGCTTCTAATGGCTTCCAGTTCTCTGTATCCAGGACTCCTAAAATGCTTCTGAAAATAAAGCTAAATTACTCACTCATTCTCAATATATCTGGCGGTGTTGATGACTTCGTCGGTCATCTGCACGTATCGCTTCTTACCGACGAACACCATGGTCGCCCAGCACGCCGCTATGAGACCACCCGCGCGGCTGCCTAAAAATAATGCCCAACGTTAATTTAAAAAAAAAAACTGGTATGCGTTTTTTTCTTCAGGAATTTCTTAGTAGCCGCCTGATGAGACACCGTTGATGGCAATAGACTCGCCCCCTATACAAGGTGTTGTTTTGCATCCTCGTCAAAATTCAGGAGGGTGTCACGAAAGACATAAATAATCAATTAAAATTACGGTACCTAGATTATTATTAATAAACGCGGATTTTTTTGGTTGTTTCTATTTGTCAGCATTTAAGAATAACCCCCTTTTTTTTTTTTTTTTTTTACGGATGGGAAATCATCAAATGACTTCTCCCGCTCTGGGCGGAGCGGGAGGGAGTGTCAGACTTGTACTGACTAAAACCCACCCATGTTCCTTCTTCGCCCTTTTTGTTCCAGGGCCGCGGTATCTCTTTCGAACAACCCGCAGCCCTGGAACAACCCGCAGCCCTGGTAGAATAACCCCCTTAACGTGGCTTAGAGAATAAGAAATTATCGGAAAAACGTTTGAGATTGTTTGTATTTGTGGAAGCGCGGTTATAGGGCTAGAATCAGACGGGCCGCGTTTAAAACACGGGTGGTTCACACTTACCGATTTCCGTAACTAAGTGAAAAATAAAAATTACCTATCCATTTTATTATTGATTCGGGACGAGGATCATTAGCATAGTTACCTCCTTGAATTTGACGAGGATGCAAAACAACACCTTGTATACAATGGGACTTAAACATAACTGACGAAATGTGAGAGTACTATTAGGTACACTTCTGCCTAACCCTTCGGGGTAACAGGCGTTATGTTATGTTAATTTAAAACTAGCTCGATAGCGTAATTTGACCCGATACGAGTGCGAAAATTATCCTACAGTAATGGATAAAAAGTATCCAGTGCCAAGAGTGCCAATTATTGTATATTGTTTTCATATTGATATTCATATTCAATTTATTTGCAATCTATAGTGTTTATAGGGTGTTACAAAAATGCTTAGTGCTAAGTACAATATAGACCCTGTTAGGGCACAGCAATATACATATTAAAATAAAATTAAAATAATATTATTTAATGGTAAGTAACCGTTTCTAATTATAATTAACTTTATACAAATAATAGTGACATTCTGTGTCGGTATAGGCAGGACCCAGATAAATTAAAATTGGAACATCATCATCTACCTATACTTTTTCCAACTATGTCGGGGTCGGCTTTCAGTCTAACTGTGTGCACCTGAATACCAGTATCCTCAAAAATAAAAAATAAAACAGTGCGTGGAGTCCCTCCGCGCGGAAGAAGTGAAACTTCGTAATACTACACGCATGCGTTCGAGTGTCACGCATTCACTATCGTTATTTTATTGAGCTTCTAAATAATATTTTATTGTTTTATTGTTGTACACTTTTTAATACATAACTCATGGAAATTGAGCGAAGGCTGGTCACACCGAAGAGTCGAATGCATGACTGTTTGCACGCCATCTTGCGTCCCTAGTAGAACTTTGTAGTCATAAATCTAGTAATAGCGCCATCTCTTAGTGGGTAATAGAAAATATTCCCCTTCCATGAAAACGTAAATACAATACAATACAAGTTTCACTTCATAAAATAAAAAATCAAATGATGCAGTTCCAGTTTTCATCAAAATCGGGCTCGAGACTCCTTTGAGTGTTTTTCGATATACCTCATAGTTTCGGATTTGGCCATCCACGCCCGCTTAAAAAATTCACTCTGTATATACGATGCTCTCAGTTACAAGCGTGCATTGTGTAAACTAACACTGTTGACATTGAGTGAAAACATTAACTTTGGAACAGTTACTAAACAGATCATGTGAAGAATTATGTAAGTTAAAATCGAGACACAATAGGGGTGCGGACTAGGTAAAGAAAACGACATTCTATTTTGTCCGTCAGACAGGTAATACAAAAATATTAGACACGTATTTTTTGTTTTATCAAAATATCAAAAAAATACTTAGTTATAACTCATTAAGTTGGAGAGTGGGGGCTCACTACGTCACAGGTAGGTATAAAACTTACCTACATGTGACGTCATGCGCCATTTCAACTCAATATATCTCCGTAATTTTATGACCACGTGAAAAAAGAAAAAATACGTGTTCAATACTTTTCAATAAACTACCCGACGGACAAAGAAAAATGTGATCATCCCCTATTAAGTGACCTGTTCATTCTTCGTCCATACTTCTCTATTACTCGTCATCTCATCAGACACTTCCTTTTTTTGCCATATCATCCTTCACACAGTCCATCCATCGTTTCCTTGGTCTTCCTCAGCTCTTATAACCAACCACATTCACACTCAACACTATCCTCGCGACATTTTCCTCATTTTTCTGCATCACATGCCCATACCACGCCAACCGATTACCACACAAAGTGTCCTCTTATACTACCGTAATAAGTTTCCGTCAAACGATCTGCACGCGTAGCATGACCGCTGTAGAAACGAGTTTTGTGTAGGGAAGAATCGACATAATGACAGATAGACAATGACAATGTGTCAGTTTGTCGATTCTTCCGTCGACGTAGCCCGTTTTTACGGCGGTCATGCTACGCGTGCTGGTAGACAGTTTAGTAGGTGTCTTGTTTCAATTTTGAGGAGGAGCTCGTAGCTTAATAAAAATACCCGCTCGGAGTCGATTTATAAGTTAAGCCGAACTTGCCTAGGCCAAGGTTAGTTCTTTGATAGGTAACCTCCTTACATACCGAGTTTCCACCGAGCTCCTCTTTAAGTCCGTTAAGCCGTTGGCCTCAGCTTTCATTAGTTCACCTTTGACATTCGTTACGAGTAGTCAGAATCCAAAAGTCTGACATCCAGTCTTCCTAAGGGTTATCGTATTACCCAGTTACTGGGTTGTTGAGGTCAGATAGGCAGTCGCTTCATGTAAAATACTGGTACTCAGCTGCATTCGGTTAGACTGGAAGCTGACCCCAAGATAGTTTGGGAAAAGGCTGGGCAGATGATGATGAGGTACGGATAATACTTACCATTGACAGTAGGAGATCCGTACACACCGCCGGGCCACTCGGTGGTCACAGTGTACTGGTGATGTCTGTACTCCTGCTTCCTATACATGACTACTGATGTGCCTTTAGGTGCGAAGCCGTACTGAAAGAGAAAAAATGTCTTTATCATAGTATCTGCTTGCTACAGATACTTTATACTCACACTTATCATCCATATTCATACTTTTATTGGTTTTACATTAGCATTTTACCAATCATTTCATTTTTATAAATATTTTCTTTATATCCTTTGTTGTGATATGTTTACTTCAAATTTGTTAGATGTCATTTACTTTTATTTTTAATTATTACCAGCCAAATTCTCTATGAAGTTTTCATTAAGATTATATATTACTAAAAATGATTATCATCAATTCGTGAGTTCAATTGTTGTATTTTTAAGATTTGCGGTGTAAAGATATTCTGAGTTATATTTATAAAAAAAAAACTTGAGAGGTGTCCTGTGTAAATTCCTTTCACGTACATAATATCAATACATTTTAGATTTAAGTTAGTGTGCGAAAAATAAAATATTTAATTTAAGGAAGATTAATCCTTGTCCTTAATTCTTACTTAACTGCACAACCGAATTTGTACTTTGTAGTTCGGTCACTCAAAATAATAATCATATCTATCCTTACTCACATACACACCCCAATTGTACGTAATTTAAGGAAATTTCAACTTTATTTTAAAGGAATAAATCTTACAATAGCTTACTATAGCAAAAAGTGTCGTGACAACTTTTCGTAAGAATTTTTTCCGTCTAGCCCCCTTTCACAACGCGCGATAAGGAACTTCGTTCCAATATTATGCGCAAGATTTTTGACCAATTGTTACTGGCTGTTTTGAATACTGGCAGGTTGCGTCTTACTAGAGCGCAGCAGTTTTGAATCTGAGAATGAAATTTTAAGAAGGAAACGGAGGATCGGGGTATAAAAGGGATTTCTGACGGATGCCCTGGTTCAGTCTGGAGTCAAGAGTTCGGTTCAGTCTGGAGTCAAGAGTTCGGTTCAGTCTGGAGTCAAGAGTTCAGTCAAGTCTGGAGTCAAGAAATCAGTTAAGTCTTCAGTCAAGAGCACAGTCATAGCATCATCTAGTCTGGAGCTATTTCTGAGGTGGAAAACTAAATTCATCATCGGATAGTCTTCAACATCTACGACGTGTCATCACTGTCCAGGAGATCCCACTACAGACTCCTGGGACAACTTCTGCTGATCTTCAGAGCTGTTCTACGTTTCTGAGTGCGCTCATCTCGCATAGCAGCCTTGACATACTGTTCTGGCGACCGTCTTACTGCACTACCCGGTTGCCAGATCTCGCCTTTTTCTGCCAAGCTGATCAGTCATCATCTACAGTGTGCCTTTTTAAAGACTCTAATAGTGTATGTGATATAGCAGGTTTTTGGTATTTATTTGTAAATTTTATCATCATCTATTAAATTCATTTTTCCCTTCTAACGCTTTTTTAATGTACAAATCTGTTTACTTATTTTTATCACAAGGAGCAAGCACGTTTGTTACATAAGAACAATAATCGGAATAGGTCACGTAATGGCGACGTGATTGTGTCATGTTTTCGTAGTATAAACACGCCCGTTACGTCGTCTGCTTTACGAGAACATTCTAGGATTACGTTCGAGTCTAGAATGATCCAAAGACGTATGTCTAGAAGATTAGAGAATAATCCAAGAATGTTCCACGATGGAAATGTCTAGAAAGTTCGAGAAAGTTCTGGACCTTTCTGGAACTTTCTAGAAAGATTGGTTTCACTAAAGAGCTATCTGGAAGGTTCGGGAAAGTTGTAGAACTTTATCGAAGGCCGAGTTTCCCCTAAGGAACTACCTAGACGTACACGGAAGTTGTGGAAGTTTCTCGAAGATGGGTCGGCCATATAAATAGACGACGGGTTAGCAGAGGAGTTCGTCTGATTTTGGCTACGAAACGAAGCGATCAAAGTGAACTACTAGTGCGATATCTAAATGAATAGTGATCAGTTGTGTAATTGTGATTAAGTTTAAATAGGTATTTAGTTTTGAATAAAGACTTTTAGTGTTAAATTGGTAGTGTGTTTTAATTTATCGTATACCCAGCTCGTAACAATACTGCTATTGTATGGCAATAATGAACACAAAGTTAAACGATAGATATTGGTTTAGCTTTGGTATAAGTATTCTACTCTTTGGGTTTAACAACAACAAAAAAACTTGTCAGTGACAGATGGACTGAAAACACTAATCTATTTATTTAGTGTGTATTGCATTCATATACAAGGTGTAAATCACCTCATCACGAAGCCGTCAACCAAGTATTCTGTACATAAGACCTCGCCTACAGCAAAGGGATATCCAACTCTCAGATCATAGTGCCGTCGACCGTCCACTCAGCGTTTGACAAGGCTGCTCAGTACCTCGGACTGTCTGTGAAGACGATACCGGTGAACCCAGACACGATGACTGTTGATGTGGAGAAAGTGAAGAAGGCGATTGGCAGAAGGACTTGTTTGGTAAGTATTGTGATTTATTATCTACATACACCGTGTAAATCACCTCATCACGAAGCCGTCAACCAAGCATTCTGTACATGAAACTAAGTAAATTTACGCAAAAATTATTGCTGGGAAACGACTTTTTTTTGGGGGGTGTAATGTAAAAACATGTTTTGTGGTAGAACTCAATGTAACGCACTCAAAACATTGTGCTGATGGACGGATTGAATAGTACGGGGGTCGTGGAAGTGTCTAAAGCAAAATTCTTACATTAAAAACTTGTATTAAAAAAAAAACTTTGACCCCTAATATCTCCGTAACTAGAAGGTTCCCAGGTATGGTGTAGAACAAAAAAATGATCGCAATGACAGGGAGAACCATTGCCTTTCGGCTACGTTAAGAGGTGTTACACCCTTTATAAACACTTTAACTAAATTTCGAAACAAAACTGGGCAGTTTTAGCTTTTTCGATACAGGGATTCGTTTTCTTTTACGAATCCCTGTATCTGTATGTTTGATTAGCTAACATAATATGTAATCAACATAGCAATCGGGCTATCAGCGATAAGACTGCTGTTTTACCTTAGCACATTTAAGATTGTTTCTATGAAAATAGAAGTTGTTGCTGAGCAATAGAGGTGCAGACTGGGTAAAGAAAACGACATTCTATTTTGTCCGTCAGACAGATAATACAAAAATATTAGACACGTATTTTTTGTTTTATCAAAATACCAAAAAATTACTTAGTTAAAACTCATTAAAGTTGGAGAGTGGGGGCTCACTACGTCACAAGTAGGTATAAAACTTACCTACTTGTGACGTCATGCGCCATTTCAACTCAATATATCTCCGTAATTTTATGACCACGTGAAAAAAGAAAAAATACGTGTCCAATACTTTTCAATAAACTACCCGACGGACAAAGAAAAAAAAATGTGATCATCCCCTATTCTAAAGCGAAGCGAACTTCGTATAAGTAAACACCCTCATAAATTCCCACTGGGAAACAAACAGGCCTACTACATTAAAGAACCCAGTGCGAGTTGGTTTATGTCTTCAAATTTTTGGTTTTAGGGCAAGCTGATTTACTCACGTAATTTTTCCGTCTTAGTTTTGAGAGCAGTGGTGATGCCATAAATTACACAAAGTGTGACAACCTAGGTTCGAACCTACCAGCGACACGACCCTTACCACTGAGCCAAAACGATTCTGCTTTTTGTTGTACGATGTTTAATAAAATGTCTTATTGTTGTAAGGGAGTTTAACGTAACTTGTGTTGTATGAGAGTGTATTATAGACACTTCTGTATTGTGTTCTGTACTGTGTCTAACTATTCAAAGTTTCAGGCGTGATGATATGATCTTTAAATCTTTAATCTTTATTTATCTCCACATCAAAAATTAAAGGCGCTGGTTCACATTTGTACAATCTTCTAAAGAGAAAGGTGTCTTTATTAGGAAGATACTGAGGTACTGATCACCTCTCGGGCTTAGAAATAAACATTTTAGTGTTTGCAAAAATATAAGTAAAGATAAAAAAGAATTGAAATTGTAAAATTAACATTAACAAGTTTTTTGAAATTTTAACAAAAGTAAATCAAAATATGAATTTATGATGATGCAGTTTCATAAATATACGATGAATGGAGTGTGTGAAAGACCATATAGCAAGAAAAATAAGTATAGAATATATATATATATAGAATGCTGCGCTGATCCCAAATTAAATTAGGCTAAAGGTCGAACTATGGCGATGGCAGTTTAAAAGTAATTAAGACTTACTTTATGAGTATCAGCAGAGATACTCGCGACTCCAGGCAGTCGGAAGTCAAACACCGGTACATGATGGCCGGCATCAGGCATGAAAGCGGCCACGAACCCTCCAAGACACGCGTCCACGTGGAGAGGCACGTCGTATTCTACGGCCACGTCGGACAGCGCGATGATATCGTCCATCGTGCCGTATGGGTAGTTGGGTGCGGAGCCTACAATCTGTATGGAAAAATACCATTATTTCCAATTAAATTAATTGTTTTTTAGGCTCTTCGAGAGCCGCGGTCCTGTGGACGGTGAGTAATGGGCTAGCTCACCGTTTAGTAGTTTTTGAGTTAAATCGTAACAAAGAATCAAATCTTTCCTCTTTATAATTTTAGTTTAGATGGAACTCAATTTTATTATTCAAAACATTTGCACACCATAGTATGTGGCAAACATATCAGAACCATTTTTTTTTATGTTAACTTACATGCAATTTTGTTATTGTGTTTGACACATGTTTGAGCCAATAAATATACCTAATCTTATCCAGCAATTGGCGACTGTGAAAGTAAGTCCAGGATTGTAAAATCTATACTTAAGAAATGTTGCACAAAGAAGCTGTTTGTTAACCTTTTCTAATAAATACTTGCTGTGCCCGCGACTTCGTCCGCATGTAATTTACCAAAAAAGTTATTTAGTTTAGGTATGAAGATTTCTTTGTTATTTATTTTTCTAAAATAGAAGTCCTAGCCTAAGTTACTCCTTATTACATCAGCTATCTGAAAGCCCTGTCAAAATCGGTACAGCCGTTCCCGATATTAGCCGGAACAAACAGACAGACAGACAAAAATTGTAAAATTGATATTTTGGTATATTTACTGTATATGCATTCATATGCATGTATTAAAAAGCGATTATTTTAATATTACAAACAGACACTTCAATTTTATAGGTATAGATAATAAATCACAATACTTACCAAACAAGTCCTCCTGCCAATCGCCTTCCTCACTTTCTCCACATCAACAGTCATCGTGTCTGGGTTCACCGGTATCGTCTTCACAGACAGTCCGAGGTACTGAGCAGCCTTGTCAAACGCTGAGTGGACGGTCGACGGCACTATGATCTGAGGGTTGGATATCCCTTTGCTGTAGGCGAGGTCTCGGAACGCTTTGCAGGCCATTATGATTGATTCTGTGCCGCCTGTTGTTACCTAGAAAAAAGGAGTGTTTTATTAGACCTTCATAATAATTATAATACTGGCTCACGAGGTTGTCGACATGTGGGATGTTGACTCAGCGATCATTGTGCCGATAGTCGTATCAGCCAATGGCCTAATTGCCAAGAGTCTCAACCAACATCTGATGAGGCTCTCGTTAGGCAGCTGGATCAAGGGCTTGATTCAGAAAGCGGTACTCCTGGACACGGCTAGTATTGTTAGGAGATTCCTTTCTCTGGAGCCCTAACCACCGCTTGGAGTTTGGACCCTGTTCCCGATACCGGTGGGCTACTATTTTTATATGTTTTTTTTTTTACATAAAATATTTAAAAATATAAATAATATGTATGTAAATGAATAAACAGAATAATAATACTGTCTTGGACCGTTGTCCGTCATGACGGTCAATCTCAGTGGAGAATAGCTGGACGTGGGAATTTTAGTGCATAAATATTTGTGCTGCCTCGTTGGTCCAGTGGACGCCAGCGCGACTGCTGAGCATAAGGTCCCGGGTTCGATTCCCAGGGTGGGCAAAGTTCTTTTGAGTTTTTCCAAGAGGGATAGAAATCCCAGTTGGAATAACTCAAAAACTTTTTCTCCGTTTGGATTTGTGCTCTGTTGATGGCAATAGGCTCGGGGCTTATTACATGGGACTTAAACATAGCTGGCGAAATGTGGGTGTGTACTATAAGGTGCGTCTCTGCCTAACCCTTCGGGAATTACAAGCGTGAAGTTATGTTATGTTTATTGCCATTATTTGGGCACAAATTTATATTCGGGCCTGCTACGTAGACAAAAGTCGTTTCTACAGTGGTCATGCTGCGCGTGCTGGTAGGGAGATTAGGCGGGACCAACAGTGTAAAGCGCTTCCCAAGTAACAGTGGTAACATACCACCTATTTCAAAACTCCAGGCCATTAGGAATATTTAGAAATTCCTAATGACATCAATAACACTTCGCTCGATCATGGAATCGAAATACCAGTAAATTAGTCTAATTTTTTAAATTACAAAACATAATCATACATAGAATGACATTCATGAGGGTAACGAAACTAATTTACATTTGTAATCCTTTGAGTCAACAAGTGTTTATGAAAGTTGCCTTTAGTGGAACTATTATCTCTGTTATCGTCTTGGATAATTAAATTTTTGTTTACAAGGTCATGAACGATATTTGAGTACATTCTTTCTGTACTTAGCGAGCTAAGATTTCAGATTTAGGTACATCATTCATCATCATCATTTCAGCCGAAAGACGTCCACTGCTGGACATAGGCCTCCCCCAAGTGTCGCCACATTGACCGGTCCTGTGCGCCTCGCATCCAGCGGATCCCCGCAACCTTCACCAGGTTATCGGTCCACCTTCCAACGCATCGTCTTCCAGTTCGCGGTCGCCATTCCACAATTTTTCGGCCCCATTTATTTAGGTACGCACGCAACCAATCAAGCTATATAAAACCAGTTTATAAGGATCTCTCATTGTACGGAAAGGCTGTACAAAGCGACGCCATGTTTTACAAGAAATGTACAGTTTGACATGGCGCCGTGTGTACCTATGTAAGTACTTAATTTTTTTCGATGCAGAAATATACCAACCCACGGTTTGATTGTGTGCGAGGTCGAAATGCTGAACCGTTTAATTTATGCCTTTCAAAGGACAGTCAATTAGTTACTGTTCTTATTTACAATCAATAACTTTATTGCACCTTTTTTTGTGTGTTGGCTGTAAGTTTAATACTTCGCTCTCGAAGAGTCTTTTTTTATGAGCGGGAAATCATCAATTTACTCCTCCCGCTCTGGGTGAGCGGAAGGTAGTGTCAAAACCATCCATGTTCCTTCTTAGCCCTTCGTGTTCCAGGGCCACGGTATCTCTTTCGAACAGTCCCGCAGCCCTGGCAGGCATCGGCCCTCTCGGACCCCTTCTAACTTGCTGACATCTCCTTCAGACGCGCGTGGAACACGAACGCACCGTCGTCACGGCCTGACGTCATAAGACGGACGGACGGTGAGCCAACCCATCAGTCACCGTCTACAGACCCGCGGACTTTTTTGCACCTGTCACCTTTTATACTGAAGGTCGAATTACTGATAAATTATATTTATTGTGTGTTATTCATATGTAAAATTACGTTGTTTTTTTTTTTGTAGGTGTATTCTATTTTGCATATTGAACAGTCAAAGCGACAACAACAAAATAAAACTATTACGAGTCGATACACAATTCGAGAATTTTAAACACTCTGAATTGTGCTGTTTGCCTTCGGGGCGTATAATACGCCAGTTCCTTTATCCATATTAAGAGGGGACTCCAGTCGGTAATTGAAAGGATTTGATTTGAAAAAACTATTGCCGTCGCGCTGCGCCCGACCAAGCCCCCGTTAAGTGCGAAAGGGACAACTGCAGCTCAGGCTGATTTTACCTACAAAAATCTTGATCAAAATACGTTTTGTATTCCGCTGTTTTCTTCTTCAAAACTAAACTGATCTAAATAATTCTTATATCAAAATTTAGGGGAAAGGCATATCTATGCTTCTTTTTCGGGTTTTAAATTGTCATAATTCTTTTAGTGATTATGTTGTGAAAAAAAAGGAAATGATAGGGTACATGTATTAATAACGCCTAGATTTTTTGGAACAAAAATCATTGCTCTAGACGCATTATCCACGAAGAAAACAGCGGAATACGTTTGTATGGAGAAATAACGACTAGTGTCGGAGTCCCCTCCTAACCATCATCCTTATCCTGCATATCCTGCCCTTGTTCTATTACTTCTGTTACTTGGGGTCGACGCAACACGTTTTTTTTCCACTCTTCCCTGTTAGACGTCAGGGCATCATTTACTCCTTTTTTAACCCCCGACCAAAAAAGAGGGGTGTTATAAGTTTGACGTGTGTATCTGTGTATCTGTGTGTCTGTCTGTGGCATCGTAGCTCCCAAACGGATGAAGCGATTTTGATAAAATTGGTGTCATTTGAAAGGTATTTTAATCGAGAGTGTTCTTAGCTATGTTTCGAGAAAATTTGCTCAGCCGTTTGAAGCTCATCACCTCTTTTCTAGTTGATGAAGGGATTTAAACAACTTCTACGGGTCTAGTTGATTGGAAATTTGAATTCTTGTCGCTTTCTCACCATGGGCATCGCCAGGGGGATAGGCTGCACACCCCCCCCCCTCGCCCCTATAAGCTCAAGTTTTTTTTTTTAAATTCATATCTTTCCTTGTTTTCGTTAATAAGCGAGAAGAGGCGCAACACCAAGAAAAGTGGAAGGAATGGGAGTAGACCTATGCCCAGGAGTGGGACAGTCAAGTCTAAGAAAAAATAATAGACCGCTAAGTAGACCGCTTAGTAAATAAAAATATATATACAAGCAAAGCGGACCCCCGACGCTACGACGCTTGGATTAATTTTATTTTTGGTTTTTTCGAGGTTTTGTCCATCGGGGGTTTTTAAATTTTAATTTAATTTTTATTTCACGCTTTTTAAACTTAAATTATTTTTTCTTAGCCTTGAACTTTCATATGAATCCTCACACACCATCCATCCATCTTTTCTTTGGCCTTCCTCATCCTCTTCATCCATCAACATTCATATCCATCACTCTTTTATTGTCAGATGCATTTAAAAAAAAATGCGTTTATCCCTCCTTATTACATGTCCATACCAAGACAAACAACTTCCTTTCAATTTTTCAATTACAGGCGCCACATTCAAGTCAATCATCATTTGCCTAGCCTTTTCCCAAACTATCTTGGAGTCTGCTTCCAGTCTAACCGGATGCAGCATAGTACCAATATTTTACATGAAGCGACTGCCTATCTGACATCCACAACCAGTAACTGGTAATACGATACTCCTTGGTAAGACTGGATGTCAAACTTTTGGCACTCGTAACGACTGTCAAAGATCTACAAATGACAGCCAACGGGGACCAACGGCTTAACGTGCTTTCCGAGGCACGGAGGAAATTCGGTATGTAATTATGGTCACCCATCAACGGACCAACCTCGGCAAGCACGGCTTACCTAACTCCTCCACATTCATACCAATATCAACCAATAATACTAAAAAAGAGAAAAGAACATAAACTCACCGTCCCACAGCAATCATCATCTCCATGGAACAGGTTGATGGCCATCCTTACGACTTCGGCCTCCATCTTGTTAATGCCAGGGAACACGTCAGCATGCAACGGGTTCGTGTAAGCCGTAAGACTGTATGCATCACAGGCCACCTTGCTGATCTCCTGGCTTACATGGTACACTGCACCTGATACTGCTCCTGATTTCCAGTCGTAGGCACCTGGGTCAAAAAACAAATAACTGATGACAGCTTTTCCTTTAGCTCGTGGTTAATCTTTTGACCGCCACAGTCATGTATAGATGACAAACCAAAATGTGGCCAGCACGCGGTCACGACTACATGACAGGTATTAAAGGATGAATTCGTAGCTTGGCGCCGAGGGAAAGTTCTTGATTTTTTGACGTGGCGGTCAAAATGTTATATAATAACAGCCGCAAGTGTCGATCGGCAAGGTCAAGCAGCTCTTGCCAGGATCTGTGGGCGAGTGACCACCCATTGCATACCGATTTTCCTCTGTGCCTCTGAAAGCACGTTAGGCCGGTGGTCCGGCTGCCATTTGTAAACCTGGTGGCGTACCATGACGTCTTAAAACATTATTGTTCCATTCTTATTCCAGAGTGAAAAAGAGACGGAGCTATACAGGTCGTCTAGCTCCATCTCTTTCCCAATGTGGAATAGGAATGGAACAATAATGTTTTAAGCGTCATAGTAACCGCCCTGACAGTACTTACTGGTAGTCAAAGGCCCGAAAGTCTAACAACGTCTTATCAAGTGGTATCGTATTACCCAGTAGGTACTAACTGGGTTGTGGAGGTCAGATAGCATTCGCTCCATGTAAGATACTGGTATTCAGATGCATCCAGATAGTCTGGAAGCCGACCCCAGCATAGTTGGGAAAAGGTTAGGCAGATGATGGGTTTTCCAGTAGGAAAGCTATTAAGGATCGCGACCAGCCTACTTCGACCATTGTGAAGTCATAATGACGCCATTATATTAGTAGATTACCAAACTTGTCAAAATCAACAATTATGAAATCAATGATAGGCCATTCTGACACTATTGTAATAGCAGACTTGAGGCCCTGATATGATGCATTTACAAGTTCCTCCGGAACGTGGACTGTTCAGTATATGCTACCTCCAACAGCGTTGTTAATCGCGTCGGAACATATTTTTACTGGCGCTCGGTGGCCGTGAGCGCGTTTTCGTTGGACTTTGAACATGGTTATGCGTTTTTTATAAACATCATATAGGTACACACTTTTTTTTTACTTCTCACAGTCCTTGACGTCACGTCTGTCACATTGGTTAAACAATGAAAATCATGTGCTTATGCTAATTCTAAACTAATATTGTAAAGAGGAAAGATTTGATTTTTTGTTACGATTTAACTCAAAAACTACTCGATCGATCAAAATTCTTTCACCATTAGTAAGATACATCTTTAGTAAGTAACATAGGCTATACGCTAGGACGAATTCGCGGGCGAATTGCTAGTCAATTATAATATAAAAATGCTGGATCATCATGTGTAAGAAGCATGTAATTTGTAATCATTGTAGCGTGTTCTTAGTTTGTTCCAAGCAAGTGCTTATCTAGCCTTTGTTTGGTTTAATTCAACAAATTATACAAGTACTTCATACCCGACTGGATCAACTTACACACATGATAAGATAATTGTCCTCCTGATCGTTTTTCGCCCATGATGGCGGCCAATCTCAGCGGAGTTAGCCAAATAGTCATTGATACGAGAGATTTTATAGTGCACAAGTATAACACTCTCATAATCTTATGGGACGGCAATCCGACACGACCGGAGAGAGATCGGTCGCAGGAACAACGGCATAACATACGTTCGGGGTAAAATACCGCCGTCTTTCAAATTCCGGGGTGCTATTGAGAAAATCTTAATTGAAAAACCCAATAACTCTGCCCGACCTGGGAATCGTACGTCGACCATTCAACAAGTATCGTTTCATTGCATTAAGCCAAGTCAGAGGCCTATCGGCGGCATAACAACTCTGACATATGCGCTAACCACACGATAGTGAAACAATTGCATCAGAGATTAAAAAACTTACCTAAAGCAACATGATCCCTGACTTCCTCCATCACTTGTTCAGGGTTAAGTCCTATCTCCGGCAGTTCCCTCCTCAGAGTGACACCAGCTAATCTCTTAGTGACGTCCTTTCTGAAGTCACTATTGATTTCTGCCATCTTCTCTGCGATCTTACGCCTCACTATGGGCACGGAGCGGAGCCATCTGTAGAATTCTTTACGGAGGCGTGTTGTGGGACCTGGTGAAGAATAATCAAATAAAAATAATGGTAATTGAAGTTTCCATGACTAGACTAAAATGGGCAGGCCATGTCTGCCGGCACAGCTGTCAAGCTGTGGGCCCAAATATCGCAAGACTGGAGCCCTGAGACAGCTAGACGGGATCGCGCCAGACCGAGAAGAAGATGGCGGGACGCCCTGGATCTAGTGCCCTGGATGGCTTCCTCGTGAATTGGCGAGAAGATCCACACCATCTTGAGATGTGGAAGGAATGGGGGGAGGCCTTTGCCCAAGAGTCGATCTTCGAATCTTGGGCATCAAATCGATCGAATCTTTCCTAATTGACATTTTTTAAAGGAGGACACTGGCACCCTAAACACAAGTTAAATCTTACATTGGGTGCCAGAGCTCATCGAAAACACTCTGTTCCATAGTTGTAACGCTGCATAGTGTTTTTTAGATAAGTGTTTTCCTGTACAATTATTGAAGGTAATAAATATCTTTTTTTTTTTTTTTTAAACATACTGTAGATTGATTAATAATCACAAAACGATCAAGTTTCAAAGACAGTGGGGTCCATAAAAGGAGCAATGATCTTTGCTGGGTGGCAGGCAGTAGCTGGATGAGAGTTTCCGAGAATTAAGTTGAATGAAGTGCAATTGGAAATTGCACACCATTCAATATGTCCAGAAGCGGACTGCTGAAGGTTAGTGGTGGTGATAATTATGATGTGAGTAATAAAAGCAAGGAAAATTTGAAATCTGTATTCTGTACAAACAAAACCATGCATGTACTTCAGAAGAACACAATTATGAAGAGTGATAGAATGCATGTGACTAGAAGAGAAATGAATTTAAATATTGATGAATGGAGAGGGAGAGGAAGACAAAAGAAAAGATGGATGGATTGGGTGAGAAATGGTATGAAAAGAAAAGGAGTAAATGATAGAGACCCCAAATAACATTGGAGAAGGATAGGGAGATGAAATAACTTTGAAATTAACACATTCATTTAAATACTTATTTAAATTAAAATAGGTCAGCTGATAATTTAATAAATATACTTACTCTCTTGAGCATTATACAAGCTATGTGCCCACACTATAGCGAGCACCGATGATGCCGTCATGGTGACTATTTGCCATGGCTCCTTCCCCTCAAACAGCCTGTTGATGGCCTTCAGTGGCTGTGGTCGCTCACTCATGGCTAAAAATGTGTACAACATTTTAGAAGAATAATTATGAAGTGTGCAAAAGCCCTTTTATTTCTAATCTCAGGTAATTTATGCAGTGTTAGTCTTTAGCTTATCATAGTTATGAGTGTTAGTTTTTATTAAGGGTTTAGAGTTGTGGCCCCATCATGGGTATAGGCATCCACCATCTTTTTCCAATTTTTCGTGGTTTTTCCATGAAAAATGGGAAAAAGATAGTGGTGCAAGATTTAGGCAATTTGAGCCAGCAGTCTATGTTATATTGTCAGCCCATCTTTTAACAATATCCTGACCTTACTTTTGCTTGGTGGCCCTGTAAAGCTTTTACTATATACCATGTATCAACCTGTATATTAGTTATGATGCTAGATAGGTTAGTAAAAAATAAATATACAGGTTGATTGGAAGATGGGTGCAAAGCTTCAAGGTGAAGATAGTACAGACCATTTAGAACTATTTAAGCCATGGTTATGTTTTCTGAACTTTAAATGTCTGTAAAAAAATTGCCTAACGACACAGAGACCTGAAACATGGTATGCTAGATTGCTTACACATAACTTTAATAAAATAAAATAAAAATGAATTCATTTATCATTCAATTTGGACATAAATAAGCAGTTTATTTAAGATTTTGGGAATTTTCGAAAGAAAACATAAAAGATAGTTAAAAAAAAAATGGTAAGACTTCGTCGAACATAACCATGGCTGAAATGGTTCTAAATGGTCTGTACTATCTTCACCTTAAAGCTTTGCACCCATCTTCCAATCACCCTGTATAATAAGAGTAAAAAATTCTGGCTGGTTCCTTAATAAGGTCCTTCTAGGTTTGAGTACCAGGACAGGCAATGTTATCAGATTTATCCATTTGGATTTGGGCCCTTATTACAAGGGCCTTAAATAGAACCAGCAAAATGTTGGTTTACTATAGACTACCCCTTAGTAACCATACAGGGAAAACACGCATTGATGTTAAAGTGAAACATGTGAAGCAACAAACATACCTATTGTACTTTGCACATTACCACCTTATCATTGTAATAAAATAGATTACTCCATTGTCTTTATTCAGTCATTCATGAGATTTTTCTCCTTGGCAGTTTTTTATTTCATTTGCTTCATATGGAGTTATAAATGTAAACAATTATAAATTGCTGAAGTCATTTGAAAATACTATAATAAGTATATGGTTTGTGTTAGTTCATAATAAGATTAGGTACACCAACTAACTTAATTTCTTACAATAACCTGTTCTATTTATTTATTAATGTAGTTTTTAAAAAGGATATGTAATTATCATAAACCTGTTTTGTATATGAATAATTAAAATGAATGTCATTGACCTAGCTACATTTAAAAGATAATTGATTGCCTCTGCATCAATTAAAAGTTGAATTGTAGAAAAATCATAAGACAATAAGTGTACATCTATGACCTCAAGTGGTAAATAAATAAATTATTGTAAGAGCAAAGTGCAGTCTGCTATGTTGTTTTAGACTGGATACTCCCAAGTATATTGGTCAGACAGAGCCTTGTGTTTGTGTATTTGGAGCAAGTATTCATTAATAATATTGAGCACGGACGATAAAGATACACTAAGTAGTTCTAATTACAGGCTGGAATTGCGCAAGCAATTAAATAAATGCCGGTAATCTATTCGTGCTAGAATAGTAATAGATTTTGTATTTTTATGGTCCTACATTCTATACGATAATACTATTTTCATTTTGTTACTTACCGAATACAACTGGACAACTGGGTAGAAATTAGCACAGTATTTTCTAACACTTAAAACTACAGTGCTCTACTCAATTCAATCAATTTTGACCATTCATAATCTGGCTAATACACACTGATAACGATTATTCAAACACGGATTATTTCGTAAATGAGATAACAATGTTGCTTAGCTGCGGCAAAGTACAATTACTAATTAAAAAGACACTAATTAAAACAAAGGCCAGTGTAATCAAATAAACACTCCAAAACACTCAATTGAACTTTGAAATCGAGTACTCGAGCACCACACATCCACACAACACACAACAGCACACCTCTAATGGTTTAGTGGTGTACATAATATATTACTATACTCTTTGGTGGTGTACTAAATTACAGCTATGGATGGACATAAATGAGCTGTAAATTAACTAATTACTAAAATCGTCATTATTTTGACACTGCCGCTAATTATATCGTTTAGGTTACTGGAATTATCTATGAAATAACTGAAACATTTTTTTAAAATATAAATATATATTATAATTATATGTTATTCGTTTTTGGATCAATCCAAAAATCGACTAAAAATTCTATAATAATCAACTAGTGAGTGAATTGAGCAGTGTTTTCCTCACTTTAACCATCAAAAGTGACATTGACCATTCAAATGTCAAGACTGTCGCGTTCCAGATGTTTGCTTCTGTACTGGGACTTTTTTTTGTCTGTTTTGATCAAGGAACTTATAGGTACTAACTGGAATGAGTACGAACAAAATGTCAATTTCAAAAAACCGTTTTAAAATGAACTTTATCTCAATCGTGTAGAGTTCGTATTACTTTAATTAATGCGAATTCTATGCCAAAGGGAAAAAATATCTTCAGAGCGAGATAGCTACGAGGGTGGATGGTGCCCTTGTCACGCAATTAGGGACACGGTATCGAATGGAAAGTATCGATACTGTACTCATGAGTAGTATAGAAAAAAAAAACTGTGCGTGGATTCCCTCCGCGCAGAAGAAGTGAAATTTCGTAATACTACACGCATGCGTTCGAGTGCCACGCATTCACTCTCGTTATTTTATTGAGCTTCTAAATAATATTCTGTTGTTTTCTTGTATTATTTTTATTAGTAATTATTACATAAGTTTATCGAGGTTATTCTACTCATGGAAATTGAGCGAGGGCTCGGCTGGTCACACCGAAGAGTCGAATGCATGGGTAGACTCCACTACATGCTGACGGAAAAGAGCAAGTTGTCACTTAAGTGCAAGTTGCGTCTCTATACTGCAGTGATCCGTCCCATCATGACTTACGCTTGTGTCGTGTATGCACACAGAAGCCTCAATTCATTCATAGGATGCAGACATTGCAGAACAGTTTCCTACGTAAAATCACGGGCGCTCGCTGGTACGTCCGTAACGACAATCTTCATGTCGATCTTAGAGTCCCGACCATCCTTCAGTTCATAAAACGTCTTTCCAAGCGTTTCTTTGACTCAGCTGTTAGGCATCCCAACCCCTTGATCGCATCGGCCGCCCGGTACGAGCCATCGCGTATGAGTAGGATTCGCCGTCCACGGCATACCCTAGTCACTCCAGATGACCCTATTACCCTTTTACAAGAGAGAAGTAGGGAAACCAGTACTCTTAAACGTAAACACAGACACAGACCACCGTTTTTCCGGCCTTGTCCCTGTTCACTACCCCCCCCCCGACCCTTGCTCGAGCCAGCCCGCGATGCTGAGCCTTAAGTTTTAAATCAGCCCTTAAATAAAGATATCACTCAGATCCAGCCAGTCCCTTTGCTGCCCTCCCCTAGCGACGCCCTAAGCCGAGGCCCGTACCCCGCAGGGGGTGCCCTTAGCGTGTTGTCGCTTAGTTTATAAGCTTTTTGCCCTAGCTGGAGGGCTTAAATTCTAGGCATCCACAGAATTGACCGGTTAAGCAGAAGCCAGCCTCAGAGGCTGAACAGCGAGATGCCATACACAAAAAAAAAACAAAAATCTTGTAATACTGCCAACTCTTACTCTCTTAGTGAGCTTTAGAAAATATTCCCCCTCCATGGTAGCGTTAAACTTATTAGAAGTCGCATAAGAGGTTTCACTTCAAAATATCGTACTCATAAAAGTATCGATACTTCGAGTACTTTTCTTAGGGCCTAATGCGTATTTAGCATAGATCGATATCAGTCAGTAAATAACGTCAGTTTAATTTCAGTAGGGCAGGACATGAAAAAACAAACGTTATTGGTACACATAACTGTATATCAGAAAATCAAAGCGCGAAACGAATACGATAACTGAAGTGAGTGAATAAGTGATTGATTAGTGTAGTAAAGGAATGAAAGAAAGTTTAGGAATTTAAATATGAACGGTAGGAACGATTTCGAGCAAAGATCGATGTAATGTTTTAGAAGAACTCAGAACGCTACAAAGAGTATAGTAATATTATTACTGGAAATATACTTACGTGTCGTGGCGTGTCGCGGTGCTTACTGTCGTGACGGTGAGTGTGCACACTAACGTGTCGTGTCGTGGCGTTATTTCTGAACAGTACTTAACGAACCTTTGCAGCGTTCAAACATACATAATGTTTTCTTCTGATTCGGATAGTGATTTTGATGAAGACCTTCAATTTCTCTTAGCAATGAAACTTCTAAAGGCGGAAATATACTTACGTGTCGTGGCGTGTCGCGGTGCTTACTGTCGTTACGGTGAGTGTGCACATTAACGTGTCGTGTCGTGGCGGTATTTCTGAACAGTACCTTTGCAGCGTTCAAACATACATAATGTTTTCTTCTGATTCGGATAGTGATTTTGATGAAGACCTTCAATTTCTCATAGCAATGAAACTTCTTAAGAGCAAAAAAAAGAAATAGAATAAATACATAATAAATAGAATAGTGTTGCCAGGCGTCCCATTGATTGTGCAAGACAGTCCATAAGATAAAATACTTTTTTTTATTTATACCTATAAAACAGCGTCAATAATTAAAAAACATAACTACGTTTATTGTAATATTTCGTATTTTCTATGCGTCCAGCAAGTAATTGTATGATTGAAATAAAATTTACATTATATAATCCAATCGGACCTGGCAACACTAGCCACGAGCCACGCGCCAGTATAGAAACACATTTGCCTGTTCTGTCGTGTCGCGTCATAACCCCCTCCACCGCTCTGGCACAATTGGCGGCGAGCAGTCGGCGCCACGACAGAAAGCGTTGCGACACGACACGCCATGCAAATATGTCCCTAACCATATAAAATGTATGAAACCGATATGCTTCTGGCGCGTCACGACACGCCACGACACGTAAGTGTGTTTCCGCCTTTAAGAGCAAAAAAAAAGAAATAGAATAAATAAATAGAATAGTGTTGCCAGGCGTCCCATTGAATGTGCAAGACAGTCCATAAGATAAAATACTTTTTTTTTATTTATACCTATAAAACAGCGTCAATAATTAAAAAACATAACTACGTTTATTGTAATATTTCGTAATTTCTATGCGTCCAGCAAGTAATTGTATGATTGAAATAAAATTTACATTATATAATCCAATCGGACCTGGCAACACTAGCCACGAGCCACGCGCCAGTATAGAAACATATTTGCCTGTTCTGTCGTGTCGCGTCATAACCCCCTCCACCGCTCTGGCGCAATCGGCGGCGAGCAGTCGGCGCCACGACGGAACGCGTTGCGACACGACACGCCATGCAAATATGTCCCTAACCATATAAAATGTATGAAACCGATATGCTTCTGGCGCGTCACGACACGCCACGACACGTAAGTGTGTTTCCGCCTATATTTGCATGGCGTGTCGTGTCGCAACTCGTTCTGTCGTGGCGCCGACTGCTCACCACCGATTGCGCCAGAGCGGTGGAGGGGGTTATGACGCGACACGACAGAACAGGCAATGTGTTTCTATACCGCGTGGCTCGTGGCGCGAAACTCTAGCGGACATTTTTAGGGTTCCGTAGCCGAATGGCAAAAAACGGAACCCTTATAGATTCGTCATGTCTGTCTGTCTGTCTGTCTGTCCGTCCGTATGTCACAGCCACTTTATACCAAAACTATTAAGACTATACAGCTGAAACTTGGTAGGTAGATGTATTCTGTGAACCGCTTTATGATTTTTGTATAAAAATAAAAAATAAATATAGATAAGGATATCCCCCCATACATGGAACTGAAACTAAAAAAAAAAAACTATTAAGACTATACCTGTGGGGTGTATATAGATAGGTCTTTAAAAATGACATTGAGGTTCCTAAAACCATTTTTTTTCAAAGTCAATCTTTCGAAAGATAGACACTTCAAAAGTGGTAAAACGTGTGTCCCCCCCCCCTCTAATTTCTAAAGTAAGAGGAGAAAAATTCTGAAAAAAATATGAAGATGTAGAACGTAAAAAAAACTTTCAACGAAAATTAGTTTGAATAAGATTTGATATGTAGTTTTTGAGTTAGGGGACTTTTTCATCAAACTGCAGCAGTAACTTTGTTTTTCATTAACTTACTATGAAAAACAAATCTAGTTTTGCGGTTGAGTGAAGGTTTACTAATGAATGACCGTTCAAAACATTGTTATTATATTGTTTGGGGCTATGGAACCCTGTGTGCGAGTAAGACTCGCACTTGACCCGTTTTTTTTAATAATCACTTATTGGAACGAAGTTCCTTATCGCGCGTTGTGAAAGGGGGCTAGACGGAAAAAATTCTTACGAAAAGTTGTCACGACACTTTTTGCTATAGTAAGCTATTGCAAGCTTTTTTCTTTAAAATAAAGTTGAATTTTCCTTAAATTACGTACAATTGGAGTGTGTATGTGAGTAAGGCGGAAACACACTTACGTGTCGTGGCGTGTCGTGACGCGCCAGAAGCATATCGGTTTCATAAATTTTATATGGTTAGGGATATATTTGCATGGCGTGTCGTGTCGCAACGCGTTCTGTCGTGGCGCCGACTGCTCGCCGCCGATTGCGCCAGAACGGTGGAGGGGGTTATGACGCGACACGACAGAACAGGCAAATGTGTTTCTATACTGGCGCGTGGCTCGTGGCCAGTGTTGCCAGGTCCAATTGGATTATATAATGTAAATTTTATTTCAATCATACAATTACTTGCTGGACGCATAGAAATTACGAAATATTACAATAAACGTAGTTATGTTTTTTAATTATTGACGCTGTTTTATAGGTATAAATAAAAAAAAAGTATTTTATCTTATGGACTGTCTTGCACAATCAATGAGACGCCTGGCAACACTATTCTATTCATTAAGTACTGTTCAGAAATAACGCCACGACACGACACGTTAGTGTGCACACTGACCGTCACGACAGTAAGCACCGCGACACGCCACGACACGTAAGTATATTTCCGCCTTAAGGATAGATATGATTATTATTTTGAGTGACCGAACTACAAAGTACAAATTCGGTTGTGCAGTTAAGTAAGACGTATTGCTTCGAATTAAGGATTAATCTTCCTTAAATTAAATATTTTATTTTTCGCACACTAACTTAAATCTAAAATGTATTGATATTATGTACGTGAAAGGAACTTCGTTCCATCCGGGAGTCCCTTGACACCTCTCAAGTTTTTTTTTTATATTTGCAGAATGTTTCTGATAAATGTCTGACGAGCTTATTGAACTTGTTCAGAAAAAACGCCAGAGCACGCCACGACACGACACGTTAGTGTGCACACTCACCGTCACGACAGTAAGCACCGCGACACGCCACGACACGTAAGTGTATTTCCGCCTTTATGAGTTGCTCGTACTCATTCCAGTTAGTATATAAGTTCCTTGGTTTGGATTGAATCAAAGACTACAATGTATGTATATATGGGCAAGATAGAATTCTTCTAGAATTTAAAAAATCAACAGTTTTAAGATGATTTCAATAAGTTATCACTGAATGGAATACATGGGAACTAACAATTTTTTTAACCACTTTGTGAGCGACACGACGGTAAGTAAAACAAAAGATGAAACTTTACTATATGCTTAAGATGTGATATAATGTAATTCTGAAACGCGATTCGATTAGACCGAGAGAGAACAGCTGTTGATATTATGAGTCATCAACCTCCAGTTTCCTGTATTCCAAACACAGCCAAAATGTCGAAAGCTAAAAAAGTAATCGAAGAAGCGAAGGAAAATAATAATCCTGAAATAGATTTGGTGGATAAAGGACTCTCTAGCCTCGATGAAATACCTGGATTGTGTAAGTTAAATGCTTTAAACCTGTTTACCCTTTTAAGGGCCTTGTGTAACCTGTTTGCAGGGAACTCGTTTTGATATTTTGCTCTCGGTATTTGTTATATATGCACCGTATGTTTATAAACATGTTATTTTCTCTTGTTGCTGTTTATAAATCCCTATAAAAATCGTATATTCGTTGATAAAGTTGATCAAGGTTGCTTGTCCATCAGAAAATTTATATATACAGTTTTGTTTTTATTCGTTTGAAAAACATTGCGCGATAGACCACTTACAGATTTAAAAATAGAACAATATTTTAGTCGTATATTTCTACATTTTAGATCATTAGACTTTTCCAGTCAGTACTGGAGATATAAGGTACTGGAGTTTATTTTATGACATCATGATACAATATTTTATGAGATGTTTCCTTCCCTGTAAACTATTTTAAGCATGTTTTAAGAGTTTTACAATTGATTCAATAATGCCAATAATGGGTATGGCCCAATAATTGCAACTAGCTACTGTTATAAAATAACAATAACGAATTACCAAATGTTGGCTTTATTCAACTTATAAATTTGTACAGACATTATCTAATATACCATGACAATTTCAAACACTGAAAAAGCATAGACTCTTAAGGAGTCTTCATGTGGTGACTAAGAAGTTCACCATAGCTACTTTTGCTGGTTAGATAAAATTTTGCTTATAACCCTAATGTAAGGGTCTTCCCTTTAATGTACAGGGGGGTTACTATGACGCTTAAAACATTATTGTTCCATTCCTATTCCAGAGTGGGAAAGAGATGGAGCTAGACAACCTGTATAGCTCCGTCTCTTTTTCACTCTGGAATAAGAATGGAAGGATAATGTTTTAAGATGTCATGGTACACCACCTGGTAATAGATATGCAGGATAAGCTAACTTACTTATTTACTTATTCTCTCTCTAAATCAATTTTTAACAAAATACAAGTCAAGTGAAGACTGGTTAGGAGTGGTTACACTCCTTTAATAATAAAAATTGTCTCTTTCAGTCACCCTCGCCAATGTCACACGTCTGTCTCTAAGCCACAACAAAATACAAGTAGTTCCGGCTGCACTCGCGAACCTTGCTAACTTGGAGATCCTGAACCTGGCTAACAACCACATTACCGAGTTACCCGTCAGTCTATCCTCGTTGCCGAAGCTCCGCATACTCAATGTTTCTCTCAATCGCCTGTATGGATTGCCGAGAGGCTTTGGGTCATTCCCTGTTTTGGAAATCTTGGACCTGACTTATAATAATCTGAGTGAGAAGAACCTGCCTGGGAATTTCTTTATTATGGGTTTGTATTTCGTGTATCATTTGGATGCTTTTTAGGTGAAAACGTAGCCAACATTAAAAAAATAATTTCGCACCCTACCCTCTCTGATAATACTAATTACAATTTCAGATAGTCTACGTGCTTTGTATCTTGGTGATAATGACTTCGAAAACCTGCCTGGTGAAATTGGAAACCTGAAGAACTTACAAATCGTAAGTATTGTTACGGTTTTTTTTTCCTTATATTCATTGAATTGTTACTCTACTAACGTTAATGTGTATGAGGAAAAATGAGACTATTGTTTCATAGTTTTTTTCACATTGTCAGAATGTAATTTAAAAAAAAAAAGACCTTGTGTCAGCCATGATTGCCCATGATAGCCATGATCCCTCCTGGGAAAATGTACCTCATAAATGTAATATATGTGTTCTGAAGGTACATTGTTTGGCCACGATTTTACAGGTTAAAAAAGCAAGCTCCTTTCGCCAACATCAAGCAAAATTATTAAGTAGCCCAACAGGAACTTCTTTTAATACTAATTATACCTATATCTATGTTTGTCCAGTTATCGATGCGCGAGAACGATCTGATCGAGGTTCCTCGTGAGCTGGGACAGTTGGCTCGTCTGAGAGAACTACACCTGCAAGGCAACAGGCTTGTCGTACTGCCGCCTGAGATCGGTAAGTTATTGAGACATTTAGAACATTGGTACGCAAAGTAAGTCGCTCCTTTCCCCGAAGCGTCAATTTACACAAACCTAGTTTTTCAACACAACTTTTACAATGGGACTAACTCTGGAGCCGAAATATATGTAGAATCAGCTGCCCCATACATTTGTGCTCATGCAAATCGTCAAAATTACCGCCCGACCTTTGCTCAACTTGCTATACCGCGCCGCTGAGCCAGTAGCTTTAAATTCCCTTAATAATAATAAATAATACGACCCAGCCTGTCCCTAGCTTCCCCCCCTCAATGACGCCTTAGGCCGGGCACCCAACCCCACCTCCGAACGCTTTAAATACATTTGAAGTCACCACAGAATAGTCTGTTTGAGCAGTCTTTTAACCTTATAGAGTTGAAGTGCGAGAGGCCGCATAAAAAAAAGAACGATATGTAGAGAAATAGTTTTTTTTTTCAATACGAGCAATTTGTCACACATGCACTGTGCATACTTTCTTAGAATTCACCGATACATTATGTGACTTTAACCCTTAAATTCCACAGGATCTCTGGACCTGGCCAGCAACAAGTCTGTGTTGAGACTGGAAGGTAACTTCTGGGTGCCCCCCATTGAGGATCAGCTGAAGCTGGGGCCCTCACACGTGCTGGACTATCTGCGCTCCGAGACTTACAAAGTGTGAGTGAAACATATTAGAAAAAGAGGAGTCTTTGGCAGAAATCTGTAAACATCAAATAAGTTCGCTGAGATGATAGCAGGGATGGACTTTCAGGGTGTGCTGGGCTCAACCGATAGCCAAATTCGTAGGCTCTTTTGGTGCCGCTTTTATCACTAAAACAAGGTCACACCTAAATTATTTCCTATATAATAATGCAGTGTTCCAATTTCAACTTTTGACAAAGAGACTTTGAAGGAGTTAAAAATTCAACAGCATGTGTATGTAGCATGACCACTGTAGAAAAGAGTTTTGTCTACGAAAGAATCGACATAGTGACAGATAGACAATGATAATGTGTCAGTTTGTCGATTCTTCCGTCGACATGACCCGTTTCTACGGCGGTCATGCTACGCGAGCACACTGTACACTGTCCGTGTTGGTGAAATCGGACAGTAGGCAAAAATCTATTAACGTCAAATAAACGGATATCAGATGTTTAACTTTCTGTTCATTATTCATTCGCAGTGAAATTTCTGAACACAAAATGAATCAAAAGTGAAAAATGAATTCTTTCGTGAAATAATTGATAATGTTTAATCTCCTTGACAGCCTGTATAGCCGCCACATGTCAGCGAAGCCCCCGCCGCCGCCGCAGACGCTCGACAAAAGCAAGAAAGCCAGCAGAGCCGCCTAACATGACACTACTTAAAACTTACGTGCCATTATTAATAAACAGTAAAGTTTAATAACAATATTAACGCTTGAAAGAAAATTGTACCTAACGCTATGATGCTAACTCGCATAGAAAATGATCTGTGTGATGCACCAAAACTACAGGCCTTTGATTAGAGATTTTGCACCGTTGTCGAAATTATGGTGACCTTGTGTCAAAATCACTGTGACCTGTCAAAATCACTGTGACCTGTCAAAATCAGTGATCTTCTGTCAAAGGATTAATAGTAACAGTAACATGAATACGTTACGTTAGTTTCATCGCGAGATGATGCGACAGTAACATTGTCGCGCGCTTTTTTAGTCTGGGTGAAGAGAACGTTTCTGAAGGTGTTGATAAAATTAAATCTCAAATTCTATAATTTTAGTGTTGTAACTCCCACCCAGTTTAATAAAACAAAATATTTTTACGATAACATATTGCAGAATGTTGAATTAAACTTAGTAAATAAGTGCACTTACCTAAATACTTTTAAATAATATTTTTTTTACACTAAATATGGTGCTAATATATTAACTTGTATGTATTAATTTATAAGTGATGAAATACAATATTCGTATTAAATTATTTACTAACTGCCAGTTTTTTAGTTAACACACAAAATTTATTCCCTTGCAAAAACTAGTTTTGTAGACGGCTGTAACAGAGAGATACTCCACGAATGGGTACAGTCGGAATTAGTGAGCCGCTCGGTTCAAACGTCATCATAATTATGCCTAGGCTGTTCCCAACTATATTGAGGTCGGCTTCCAGTCTAACCGGATACAGTTAAATACCAGTATTTTACTTATAAGAAAAAATAAACGATAATTGACGATTTCTCTACAATAATCTGATGGCAATGGGCCGGCCATATAAACCGAAGAACTGATAACCGTTGGGGTAGACGAGTTCTTGAGTGGAGACCACGGATCGGTAAACGTATCGTAGGACGTCCTCAGACTCGGTGGAGCGATGATCTTCGCAAGGCGGCTGGTAAGATCTGGATGAGAGTGGCCGAGGATCGTGCTCAGTGGCGTGTCATGGGAGAGGCCTATGTCCAGCAGTGGACGAATACAGGCTGATGATAATGATGAATCTGATGAGCAGTGTTACACTTCACAACTTCCAGTCTAACCGAATGTAGTTGAATACCAGTATTTTTTCATGGAGCGACAGCCTGTCTGACCTCCACAACACAGTTGGTACTGAGTAGTACGATCCTTTCGGGAAACAGACAACCTGTACCGACTGCCAAAGATCTACAAATGTTAGCTGGGGCCAACGGCTTAACGTGCTTTCCGAGGCACAGAGAAAACTCGGTTTGTAATGGGTGACCACCTCCCGTATTATTATTATACTCTTTGGTGGCCACCTACCCACGGAGCAGCCTAGGCAAGCGCAGTTTAATCGAGACCCGAGCGGCTGTTATTATTTAGCCTCGAGCCCCTCAAACGCTCAAACGTATACAGCGTCAAATAATTTTATTTATTGTTTTTTTATATCGATAGTTACCTAAAACGTGTACAAAGTTTCGCTGGCTAGTTTAATTTACTCAAACGGTCGGTTTAGGGCCGGCGCCCACTACCGGCACGGCACGGTGTGTCATAGCAAAGGATTTTAATACTAATTAAGTTGTTTTGAATCTTATTTCAATGAGTTTAGAATTTATGTTACTTTATTTTGATACCACGATGCCGCGACGTGCCGCAGGATGCTGCGGCATGACGCGACACGCCACAGGATGCATCGGCATGACTTGTCTTGCTTTTTCATTCCACGGGATGCCGCGGCGCGCCATTGCATCCCGCGAGACGTATGGGTCACTTTGGGGTCGAGGAATTATGATTGCTAGTTGAAATAAGCTTGAAACTTGTGCAGCATTTCGGTGGGGCGCGTTCCGGTCGGTGCACGGGGGCAAGGGAGGGAGAGACACAACAAATGTTCTCTATGCGACACAACCAACTTCGAATACGCGCGGAGCAAAACTGATGGATGCCAGAGTGGCTGGGCTTTCAGCAGGATGCCACGGCATGCCGCTGCACGCCACGGGATGCCACTGCACAACCTGCCGTGCCATGCCGTGCCACGCCGTCAGTGAGCGCTGGCCCTTAGAAAGAGAACACCTTATTATACAATAGCAGTTTTGTCTTGTCTATATATCATGTGTACGTGATATTGGAACGAAGTTCCTTATCGCGCGTTGTGAAAGGGGGCTAGACGGAAAAAATTCTTACCAAAAGTTGTCACGACACTTTTTGCTATAGTAAGCTATTGTAAGCTTTATTTCTTTAAAATAAAGTTGAAATTTCCTTAAATTACGTACAATTGGGGTGTGTATGTGAGTAAGGATAGATATGATTATTATTTTGAGTGACCGAACTACAAAGTACAAATTCGGTTGGAATTCAGGATTTCATTATTTATTTATTTTATTTAATTATTTATTAGTTCGGAATTAAGGATTAATCTTCCTTAAATTAAATATTGTATTTTTCGCACACTAACTTAAATCTAAAATGTATTGATATTATGTACGTGAAAGGAACTTCGTTCCATCCGGGTGTCCCTTGACACCTCTCAAGTTTTTTTTTTTACTATTATGTAGGCACATTTTGAAAGAATTTTTAACAGTATAAAAAACATCACATATTTTTTTTCAAAAGTTTATTAAACAATAACCTAAATAAATCTGCAGTTGGATGGCATAGATTATGTGTTATCACATTGTATCGTTAAGTTCTGTAGTCTCAAAAAACATTCAGACGCTGAATACAAACTAATTGTGATAATTTTAAGTGCACTTATTATATGTGTATACGGCTAAAGATGAGTGTGAAAATAAACTCCGGAACTTAGGTTTAGCTGCAATCCTTTGGCTAGAAAGTATTCGATTTTTTTTTTTTAATGATTTTCATTCCAATATTATTGGAACTTTTCTATTAATAAAAGGAGTAAATGATAGCGTGACGGTTGACAGAGGAGAATGGAAGAACAAAACGTTGTTGCGCCGAACCCAAGTCACTTGGGACAAGGCAAGGACAAGGACAAGAACATGATATGAAGTGTTTTCTATTAGTCGTCGCGGTAGCCGGCGGCGGCTGCTACATACAAGTTGATTGCATCAAAGTTGTCAGTAAATCGTATTTTTGAAGGCATCGTGAACATTCTTCATTTTGACAGGTTGCGTTTTAATCTTAAGTTTATTTTCACACCCATCTTCAGTAGTAACAAATGCATCACGTTATGCTAAAACATCCTTAGATAATTAAATGGTGCTGTCATGAATTCATGAACTAATCAATTGTTTAGAAATGCACACCCCTCTAATATATTGTTTATCAAATATCTACTCATAATAATATATGTACCTCAGTACCAAGCTATGGAGGCCATAGAGGTGCCTGCAGATTTAGATTAAGTTGCAGTCAGGTTTCAGTAGACATTATCTGACAAAGACTGGTTTATACTGTCCTTGACACGATCTAATTTTAAGTGTTTTGTATTTTACAGAAAAAATATAAAATTATGTTTATACACACCACCGGTTTTAACGAATTTACAGAAATGGAAAATGTCTTTGTCAGTTTTATAACAAGTTTAAAAAAAAAAAAAACCATTACATTACAATATCATTTCCAATATATTTTTCTCGTGCACATAATCGCAGTCCTTTATAGTTTCAAACTAGATTATACAATAAAAAAAAACACACTTTAAATATTTTATATAATAGTTGTAATAATATTAATACTAAATTATATTTAAGCAATAGTAATTGGTTTTCCATCTTACCTTTTATAAAAAATCACATAACAAAAGAAAGGACAAGGTTTCTGAAGTTCTCATTTATAAACTATCAATAGTTAATTAATACAAATGAAAATAGAGATCTTTAATTCCCAATAGCCCCTTATATAAAAACTAATAGTATGCACACACGAAAAATATTATGATATCAACTCCTCCAATTTCGTAAAGATTCAAGATACACAAATTCTATATTTGGTAAATAATATAAAACTAAAGTACGCACAGCAAAACTGTTAAGCGGGCAATGGGATACAAAGTAAATTGTAAGTATTGTATTTTGTGTAAGTCATTTAAAAAAGGAAAGAACGAAAAGTGCTTACATAATGATTGAATATTTATTAAAAAACTATACAAGGTGTTGTTTTGCAATCTAGTCAAATTCAAGGAGGTAACTATGCTAATGATTCTCGACCAGAATCAATACTAAATTGGGTAGGTATTTTTTTATTATTTACGGAATTCGGTATGTGTGAAACACGGGTTGTTTTAAACGCAGTCCGTCTGATCTTCGCTCTATATCCGCGCTTTCACACATACAAACAATCTGAAACGTTTATTCGATAATTTCTTATTACCTAAACAACTTAGGGGTTATTCTGAAATACTGTCAAGTTTTAAACAAAAAAAAAGTTTATTAATAATTAACTAGGTAGTCTAGGTACCGTAATTTAAATTGACGAGGTTGCAAAACAACACCTTGTATACATAAATAAAGATTGGTATTAAAAAAACGGGAAATTTACAAAAAAAATATCAGACACATTTTAAATCGGGAATAAGGAAAATGACTTATGTTTTATAATATAAAAAAATACAAATTGAAATATTAAGCAGGTATGTATTCTATTTTTATTTAATAGCCAGTCAGATCAGAAAAAGAAATATATGAATGGAAAATTATTAGTTCTTCTTGGTAGAAGAAATATTTATTAATATAAAGGAAACATTCTCACCTACCTCATACCTATTTATTATACTGCTGGCGTGAGCAAATCGGTCGCACCTGTAGAATATCTTTAAAGAAAAATAAGCCTAAGTAAACAAAAAAGGCGTATATAGTTAGGCTCATTTTTCCCCATAAAGCCCTCAGATGCAACCCTTTATCCCACGCCGGCAGTATTACACAGTTGAATATCATTAAAACTAGACAGAATCACACGTTACGAGCTCAATCATCATCGTAATCCGTATCGTCATCACTAGATATCTCCATGTTTCTCGTGGAGTTCGCCATTGGCATCGGTTTCAGAGTCCGCTCGAGAGAGAACGCGTACGCTTCATAATCCAAAACCTCGTCATCGCTCAAATGGGAGTTACCTTCGACGAAACTTGCAAATCTGAAAAATATGCCTTATTCTAAAACCACATTTCTTGGATGGATCATGAGAGATGGGTGGCCCGTCTTCAGGCACGGTGGCCCAAGACACGCTGGCGATTTGGACTCGTTCCTAATTGTTTTGAGAAAGAAGGCAGAACATAGGGAAGATTTGAAAGGTAATGGATGTAAAGATGATGGCATCAGTAAATGGAAGGGTGAAAGAGTATTTAGCTTCGAGTATATTTCCAGGGATCTTTAGTATGCATAACTTGATGAAACCAGAGTAGCAAATACCTCTTGGGATTGGTGTCTGCCCGCTCCTACCCTCCCTCTGTGAGTGAACGTGAATTGATTCCCTGTTGAAAAGATATGAATATGGATGGACGAATGATCATGATGATGATGAGGGCATGACAATGACTGGGCTAAATCCTCACCGCTTGGAGTCGTTCAACTTGAGCATAATCTTCCACTGTGCACAGTCAGGGCTCGAACAGTAGTTCCTGAGGTTTTCCAGAGCCATCTTGGTTTCTCGAGCGCCTTCCTCGTAGTACTCTTCGCTGGTTAGCAGTTTTTGTTTAGGCGGGAACTTGCGTCGCCTGTCAAATTGATGTTAGGTTATTGGTACAGTTGGTAAAATTGTTAAGTGCGCAGGTATGAAGCGACATCTGTGCAGAGACGATAAATGAATGTGGAACAAAGTGCAAACTAAAAACATATATGAAACTACGCTAGCATGACGATATTATTGACTTCTTTCTATAATGATTTTAGTACCAAAACTGAACGTCCTTTACAATTTCGGATTGTAGGCTACACGTCGGTGTAACCAAACCATTGTAAGCTGACCTCTTATTCTATTGAACCTCCATACAAGCCAACTTAACATCAAAGTGGTACCACAAACTTGTAGTAGACTGTATACGTGAATTCTTTGAAAATAGATTTATAATGTTTACGGATGTCACATTATCACATTCAAAAACTTACCAATATCCACGCATCCTGTTGAGCAGTGACTCAGGGAAGTACTTAGTGACCAGAGACGCGGTGATGACGAGGGCAGATGCCTCTTGATACTCGCTGCTAAAGAATATCATTAGCACGCCTCCAACCTGAAATGATGACACAATTATAACGTGAAGACAGGTCATAAAAAATAAAACTTAGGACTACTAGAGTTTAATGATTTTTGCTTTTGTCAGCGGGTTCGGAACGGTGGACATTTATTTAAATTTCATGTAAAACAGTGGTTCGCAGGCCGACTTAATGCCATGAGGCCTTATATCGATAATTACCGCACGGAAAAATACTACCAAGGAAGGCTGCAATTACCGTATGCAGTTTAGTTAGAACTATGGATGTTATGTTAGTTACAGGACGCAGTTTTTAAATCCAATTTTCTACATTTCATGTCATCTGTATTTTTACCCAGAAATCCTAAAACAGTTACTGAATAACGTAAAATATAAAGAAAATGTTGCTTCGTTCACACCCATCTCAATCTCGACAAAATTTTGTATCTGAATACTTATTTAAATAATTCTCACCTGCAAAGTCCACATAACCAAATTCTTGCTTCTCTGATTCTTGGGCGGCCCTATTCTGTAGCAGACGACGAAACTGGCGAAGCTGGCAATCATTGTGTACCAGAACATGTATGTTTGGTAAGTCAGTATTAGAGTACGAATGTTCTCCCATATTTGTTGGAATAAATACACTCCAACAGTCCAACCGCCAATAAGGATGCCATAAGTCATGGTTTTCTGAAAGAATTTAATTTATCATCTGTATTTTTAGTCTGAACTTGTGGAACTTCAATATTTTATTTAAATAAATACTCAAGAAGATTAATGTTTTAAATACTTGTGTAGTAAGTAAATCCTTGTTAGACGAATCTAACAAAATATGCTGTGAGTAGAGGAGTGAATAGTTACTCACAATTAATAATTTTCGGTAAAATATTGTTCTTCAAGTAAACTCACTCTGGGTAGCAGCTTGCTGATGTAAAACACGCACAGCATGAAGGAAGCGAACACACCGACGAATATTCCGCACAAGTAGAAGAACAGCGGGTTGGCGCACAGTGCACTCGACGAGAATATCAGGAATATACCCGTGAACATCAATATGACTCGCCATAAGTCCACCCCTGAGGAAGAAAACACATGAATAATGAATTGGTAAATAAATTAATTCCTTAATGCCTATTATGAAATGTCTATTTTTGCAAATAGGTTTTTACAAACACTTTTACACGTCGTCTTTTTTTAAACTAGATGAGGCCAGTGTTTCGTACCTGACTATTACTCTACATCTCTCATCTTTCTTTAGAAGAAATAGCCGAAACAAACTCAGAGGTCACAGTCTCTTTTAAGGTCCAGACATAATCTTGGGCAAATCACATGAGCACTGTGCAGATATGTATCTGAGATGGTATTTTGAAGAAAGAACCACACAGATTTGAGTGGACCTGTCCAGCCAGTGCAAGCATTTGTCATTTATTGTGTAGCTTAACTCGAAAAAAAAAAATAAGACTGAACAAAATACCCACAGGGTCCTAGAGACTAATAAAATAAAAGAAGATAGAGGGGACTAATAAAATAAAATAAATTTATTAAACATACAAAAATGGTTAATGAAAATCAATGTCACCACGATTCAAAACAAAACAGTGGTATTTAAAACGAACATTTTAAAACGTTTTTATTCGATTAAGAATACCCAAATAATATTACGTCAATATCTCAACTTCAAATGAAAAAACATGATTGTTTTTTGGGGTTCCATAGCCGAATGGCAAAAAACGGAACCCTTATAGATTCGTCATGTCTGTCTGTCTGTCTGTCCGTCCGTATGTCACAGCCACTTTATTCCGAAACTATTAGGACTACACAGCTGAAACTTGGTAGGTAGATGTATTCTGTGAACCGCATTATGATTTTTGTACAAAATTTAAAAAAAAATATAGATAAGGATATCCCCCCATACATGGAACTGAAACTAAAAAAAAAAACTAAAAACTACCAAACCTATACGTGTGGGGTGTCTATAGATAGGTCTTTAAAAATGACATTGAGGTTCCTAAAACCATATTTATTCAAAGTCAATCTTTTGAAAGATAGACACTTCCAAAGTTGTAAAACGTGTCCCCCCCCCCTCTAATTTCTAAAGTAAGAGGAGAAAAATTCTGAAAAAAATATGGGGATGTAGAACGTAAAACAAACTTTCAATGAAAATTGGTTTGAATAAGATTTGATATGTAGTTTTTGAGATATGGGACTTTTTCACCAAACTGCAGCAGTAACTTTGTTTTTCATTAACGTACTATGAAAAACTAATTTAGTTTTGCGGTTGAGTGAAGGTTTACTAGTGAATGACCGTTCAAAACATTGTTATTATACTGTTTGGGGCTATGGAACCCTGTGTGCGAGTAAGACTCGCACTTGGCCCGTTTTTTTTCATCAGAAGTCATCAATTTTGATTCCAGCATGATTCTTATGCATGAATGCTCTTAACATTTTGCTACACTTAAATTACTGGCGTAACATAAGCACACAGCTGCTATTTATATGTAGTCATTGCTTGTAGTTTGTAAAAATGGGCAAAACAATTTATAAAAGTTGTACTACATACAGGGAGCTTTTGATAGCAGAACGCTTAGTAGTGCAGACTCATAACAGCATCAGTTTTGGTACTATAAGAACATAGACTTCTATATACTACTACTTACTACTTTCACTGCTGAACATAGGATTGCACCAGTGATAACTCAACAATGAATATGTCTGCACACTTACACAGTTTTGTGTGCCTGCATACTATGCAATTTTGCTGTGTGTACAACATTACCTTAACCCAACCTCTGATATATAAAATAATTGCATAACCATGTAAATTCATGGTGACAGGTAAGGTGTTGATTTTGTATATAGGCAATAACATATTTATAGGCAAACAACTACGTACTCAGAACCTGCAACTCAATAGAGTGCCTCTCCTTAGTGTTAATCGCCATGCATGTCGGAGTGAAAAGGCTGATGGAGACCGATTTCTGTGGTTTCCTCTGGAATGGGTTGACCACAGAGGACCAGCCATAGCTGTCCTCAGTGTACTCCTTGTACACCTCATCAGGACTCTCCCCAAAGTACTGGCAGAACTGGTCATTACGTATTTTTATGTTGAACTGAAATATTAATGTAGATATTAGATTCAAATCCTGTATGTAAAATATGTTCTTTGGATGTGGAGTGGTGCATGCAATATACAGGGTGTTTGGTGCTTCGTTTGCCAAATCGAATAGGCCGAAAGCAGAGGTCATTTGCTATCTCTTCACGCCCTTTAACTCAGTCCTTGCCACACCGGTTTTTTTATAACAACTTTTTAATTTAAATTTTGAAAAATTCCAAAATTCAACATTTTAGGTCTAATAAAAAAATAAAAAAAATGTTTAAACTTAAAATTTCGATTTAATTTTGATGTGTACTATTGTATGATTCTATCAAATTCAAAATTACTTGCTAGGAACAATTACCTTCTTTTTTAATGGCTCCGTTAAGTCTTTGTAAAAGAAAAATAAACTTTAAACTCAAATTTAAATGGCTATTAAAAAAAAACTAAAAGCGATCGGGATCTTCGAATTCTTTTAAAAAGTTCTCTAGTCTGTCTTCTTTCCAACGGTATGCAATATATCCAAAAAAACGTTTAATACCTTTTCATTTTTAACTAAATGTGTAATCGAGACACTAGGCTGAAATTCGAAATTACAGTAAGAACAGTAGTTTTAGCATAAATAACATGCTTCAAGTAGATAGATACTGTTATGTCACTAGTGCATATGGTCCTATTTCTTTCTTAAACAGGAGCCAACTTTTTAAGAATTTGAAATTTAAAAAAATAACTTTAATTCAGAAATCACAAATCTTGTTCGAGTTGTCCGCCACTGTTGCGAATGCACGCGCGGCATCTTCGTCTTTAAATCTCGACTGTAGTTGTGCGTTAACGTATTTCTGCTTTGATAGTCACGAAAGCAACATCAATGTGTTGGACTAAATCCTCCCTAGTCTCGATTTCCAAGGCGTAGACAATCTATTTGGCTCGTTCTTAGACGTAAAAATCTAACGGAGTTAAGTCTGGGGAACGTGGAGGCCATAGAATAGGGCCATCCCTCCATGATTCTGGAAACTGACGTATCATTGAGGTACTCCCAGACAGTTAAGCTCCAGTTAGCGGGACAACCGTCTTGTTGGAATACAAAAGACAGGTCTTCACGGAAAATTAGCAGCTCAGCTAACAATAAGGGGAAGTCTTTTTCAGTGTTTTGGGATGGCTATTTCATGACCTCCACGTTCCCCAGACTTAACTCTGTTAGATCGTTACGTCTAAGACGAGCCAAAGAAATAACGCCACGAACGTTGAGACTAGGGATGATTTAGTCCAACGCATTGATGCGGCTTTCGTGACAATCAAAGCAGAAATACGTTTACGCACAACTACAGTCGAGATAAGACGAAGATGCCGCGCATGCATTCGCAACAGTGGCGTAAAACTCGAACAAGATTTGTGATTTCTGAACTAATGTTTTTTTTAATTAATGTTTTTTTCAAATTCTTAAAAAAGTCCTCCTGTTTAAGAACGAGATAGGATAGGACACTACACACAAGTGACATAATAGAATCTGTCTACTTACTTGAGGTATGTCATTTATGCTAAAACTACTGTTCTTGCTGTAATTTCGAATATCAGCTTAGTGTCTCGATTACACATTTAGTTAAAAAAATGAAAAGGTATTAAACGTTTTTTTGGGGTTATTGCATACCGTTGGAAAGAAGAGACTAGAGAACTTTTTAGAAGAATTCGAAGATCCTGATCGCTTTTTTTTTTTATAGCCATTTAAAGTTGAGTTTTTAGTTTATTTTTCTGTTACAAAAACTTTACGAGCTATTTAAAAGGAAAGTAATTGTTACTAGCAAGTAATTTTGAATTTGATAGAATCATACAACAGTACACATCAAAATTAAATCAAAATTTTAAGTTTAAACAATTTTTTTATTTTTGTATTTGACCTAAGATGCTGAACTTTGGTTTACTATTTGGTGAGTTCCCAATATTTTACTCAAAACAAATAGTAAACATGGTATTATCGACAGTGTCCATGTAAGTTTAAAAAATTATATAGCATAACCTTATTTTGCAGTATTTTATAAATATTTATGATTAATACTTACTTTCACTGTTTGCCATAATGCAAACAAGTTCTTGGAAGTCCCAGTGTAGCAATATATATCAGTACTCTTTGTTAAGGTGGGTACATCTCTGTCTATTGTTGTGGGACCCCCTAGCCAGTGCACTAAAAAAATGGCAGATGCATCAACTTTTTTGGTATGAGCATTATTTACACCTTATTTTGTAATTTTAAACTTTGAAATTAAGTACTATAGTATAAACATGTAGGTGAACATAATTTGAACTATACAACCTTCTAAATATTAAAGGTTTTTGAAGTTCTTCTTTGAAGTTATTTTAATTTATCTGTGCTTGAAATTCTATATTATATCTCAAGCAAAGTTGACCCCATTATGGTCCAAACAAATATGGAGATACTGGAGATAGCCGTTATTATACGGGATGTTTTATCAAGTAAGGCTTCATAGACAAGTACTATCAAACCAAACAAACATTTCTTCTAGATATACACAACGTGGGGCAATGGCCGTTGATTTATAAAGCTTATCTTACATAATTTTAGGCAAAATAACTGAGAAAATTAGTTACTTCTTACCATCATACGGTAATGACTGTGAACGAGTAATTATTACAACAATAAACAAAAATAACAACAAGTAGCGTCCATATTCTCCCATGTTTGTCTAGGGTTTCACATTTCAATCTCCTAAAACCATCAACTCATGATTATAGCGCTTGGCCTCTGGACCAGAACTTAGTATCCTCTTATTTTTAGCACAAGGAATTCCGCGTTTATCGGCGAAAAATCGCAGTTGGATGAAATTATCTAATAATAGTTCGCAACTCCGAACGACCTGCAGCGACGTTTATTTGACAATGACAGATTTGTTTTGTCCGTCGGTCGAGGAGGCCGTGACATTTTGAGATAGTGAAGTGACTCTTGTTGTGTCAATATTTTTTGCTTTTAGTTGATTATGGATCAGGTTGCTCTATAGTTGATTTTACAATATGTGGGTTTTGACCCGCTAGCAGTTTTGACCATGGAGGCGACACATACAGCGCACTACGGGAATTTGACAATTACACTCAGAGACATGCATTCTATTGCTAAAAAGTTACATGAAGAAAAATATCAACCAGGCAAAAAAGAAACACACACAGATTTAGAATGTAACTTGTATCCATGCATTGGTCCTACGACAGCAAACAAAGTGTTAGTGATGGCGATTCGCTCCTTGCCAACTCTACAGCTTTTTCCTCTATGATATTATTATGTATGGGTTTTCACTGCACACGCGACCTGAGCTACAGAATACCTAATAAATAACTCTCTTCGGTTGGGTTGGAACAGTTGGAACTCGTACCACGAACGACATAAAGTTGATGTTGTGGCGCGATTCCAACCAACCTTTAATACCTCAGCTGGCTCTCTTTACTGGCTTTCCTAATACTGAGCCCAGATTTTACAGTTCATACGTCTAAAGAAACACGATAAAAGTATCTACGGAGCTAACCTATTATAATTGAGCTCCTTGGTTTACGAGTCGAGCTACACGATCACTAACTAATTCTTGCACTGACTGGACAGGTCCACTCAAATCTGTGTGGTTCTGTCTTCTAAAGACCATCTCAGACGCATTTTTTTTTAATGCTTATGCTAAACTACATGGTCCTCATATGATTTGAACTCTGATGTCTGGACAGGACTTTAAAAGAGACAGTGACCTCTGAGTTTGTTTTGACTGTTTCTTCTCATAGTAGTCAGATACGAAACACTGGCCTTTTCTAGTTTAAAAAAAAGTCGATGTGTAAAAGTGTAAAACCCTATTTGGAAAATAAACATTTGAATTTGAATAAATGTAATCAAAATATTTTTATTCTGCATAGGCCTACTTGGCACGGTTTGACGCCACGGTTGGCGCAGTGGTTGAGCGATCGACTGCTGCGCTGCGTGTCGCGGGTTCGATCCCCGCACGGAACAAATATTTGTATGGCCTACAGATAGTTGTTCCGGATCTGGCTGTTTGTGTATGTGAGTTTTAATGTTTGTAAACGCACCCACAATACAGGAGAAATTCCTAGTGTGGGGCAACGTTTTCAAGAAAAAAAAAAAATGGGCACATAAGGGAGGACATCGTAGGCCCGACAATAATAAACTGAAACATGTTAAACAAAAATTGCTTACTTTTTTCTCCCGTTTTTACACGAATAATCACAAAATGCCTCGCCACGCGGTTGAAGATAATCCGAGCTCGCTGCAAACTGGTAAGATGGGCGGGAGGTCGTTGGGGGTTCTACGAGTTCTACGACGCTAGAAAGCGCGGAACGGCAATGTCGCATTTCCGAAATATAGGCTTGGTTATTTGTGACCATATGGTTCATTGTTGAACATCTGACTCTACCTATATTAAACTTACACACATACTTTACTTAGTGAGGTGGGTACCTAATTTAATGTTCGTTTTCACTTATATATTGAAATTATCATCTTGTTCATTAACTAGCTGTGCCTGCGACTTCATCCGCGTGGAATTTAACAAAAAAAGTTATTTAGTTTGTTTGCATTTTTATTTTAATTATTATTTATTTTTCTAAAATAGGATTAGCCTAAGTTACTCCTTATTTACAGCAGCTATCTGCTTTTGAAAGTCCCGTCAAAATCGGTCCAGCTGTGCCAGAGATTAGCCGGAACAAACAAACAGACAGCCAAAAATTGTAAAAAACGTTATTTTGGAATATGTACGGTATATACATTATATGCATGTAGTAAAAAGTTTATTTTAATATGGCTTATGTTTAACATAACACCAGATAAAGTAAATATAACCTTAAAAAAACATTTTTATACTGCCTAAAATAGTAAATGATCACCAGAAATAGTAAATGATCACCAGAATTAAAAACCTGAAAATCACAGCTCCGAACTAAGGCGTAGTCGACGGAGCCCCGCTACGCGGGGCTCCTATTTCTCTCTGCAGGGTTTAAAGTAACCTAAATGCCCAATATCCCGAGCTCGCTTTGCTCGCACTTGCTTCCTAAGTTCTTCTTGCCACAAAATTTGGTGATCATTTACTATATTTGGTCTTTGAATACAATTTTTTTGGTGTTTAGTATTTTTTTTTGGTAACGTAGCTTAGGATCTCGTATTTTTTGGTGCTCATTATATTTAATCCCTTTTAATATTACAAACAGACACTTCATTCACTTATTTGTATAGAAGTATACATGTTTACCTGCCATTTTTATGGCAAAATGTGTCATTGCACTACATATCATTTTTACTATCTATTGTAAGGAAGGTCGAGTATATCGACCTGCTTACGTTGACCAGTGAGCACAATCATACAAGGCTACAGAGGCCGAACCGCGCAACGGGCGTACGTAAGCGGCGCCGCTCTCGTTCTGAAAAAGGCCGCCCTAAGAGGAAGAAATTAAGTAATAAAAAATGCAATAACTCTCATCATGTTTTTATTTGGTAAAGCATATACAATAATGGAGTGGTCATGTATTATCAGAGTAACACACTAAGGCACTTGCACGATCTTTTATCCTTGTACTTTAAAAAACACTTGTACATATAAAAATAAACCAGAACATTTACTGCGATCAAAGTAAAAAATACAGGAATGTTTGCTTAAATACTGTTCAGAAAACACTTAATTAATACAAAATAATCATACTGCTATTCAAATAATACAAAAGCTACCATTCTCCAGTCTTGAGACAGGAATGTTCAAATAAATATAATTTACTCCATTTTAAAATACTGACCTATTTTTTTTTACAGAATTACGAATCACAGTTTGCTCACAAAATTAGTATAAATTAATATTTCATGTTTAAATATATTATAGACTGATTTCGATGTGGAGTCCATTACAATCGTTTACACAGTGTTATCAAATACATTTTATGCTACAGAATAATTAGAGGAATTATATTTGTCTATATTAAATCAAAAATATATTATGTCACTTTTTCTTATTCACTTATTTCGGGGTGTGATTTAATGAATGGAAATTGATAGTCACATAGTTGACAAATCGACTATTGGAATAGCTGACTAAATCGACTAAAGATTGACAATCAAGTTACCATAGAAGAAAACGTAGACCATACCAAGATGAATGATTTGATTACAGTGGCTAAAAATGCACATAATCTTTTAAAATAGCCATTACCTACGTCTACTCTACCACATTGCAGCTTTTTAGTGCAACAGCTTATTTATTTTTGTAGGCTAGTACACTTCAATGAAGTTGGTCATCTGCTGAATAGTGCGACGCGGTTTTCTAACTATACATTACGAATATGAAAGCAAAGTCAGATAATGGTCAGATACAATGTAAACCTGTTTCAACAGACATATTTGTAAGGCACCAAGTTATAAGTTATCACGTTTTTAATTTATATTTTTTAATTCATTTTATAAATAGTTAAAACTTTTCAAATATTGTAAAACCTGTAGTAAGTCTGACTTTGCTAAAAAGTATGGTCATTTTGCCCATTTATAAATTACCTTAGTGACCTTCAATTATATTGCACTAAATACATCTAGGAACCTGTGAAGGCACGTTGAAAGCACTAAGTTATTCCTTTATCCAATAATCTATCTTATGTGTGTATCTTTAAAATTCAAATTCCTATGTTTGTGGAATACTTTGCGATTTTGACAACGTATCTAAATATTCTATGTCCTCGTTGGAATGTGATATCTGGAATGAGACAAAAAATACAATTAAGTACATAAGGTCTTAAAGCATTTGTGGGGGTCGGCTTCCAGTCCAACCGGATGCAGCTGAGTACCAGTATTTTACATAAAGCGACTGCCTATCTGATCTCCACAACCCAGTGACTGGGTAATACGATACCCCTTGGTAAAACTGGATGTCAGACTTTTGGTTTCTGACTACTCATAACGACTGTCAAAGATCTACAAATGACAGCCGGGACCAATGGCTTAACGTGCTTTCCGAGGCACGGAGGAAACTCGGTATGTAATTATGGTCACCCATCCACGGACCAACCTTGGCAAGCACGGCTTAACCTTAAAGATCTACCCGTGCGGCTGTTATTGTTTAGCCACGAGCTCCTCATGCTGATGTTTGAGTGCTGAGCCTATTCATTTATTTCTGACTCAATTTGAGGAGTTGACTGACGGACTTTCAACCTTATTAACCTTTATGTTATTGAAAGCAATGTTACTTTTTTACGTAGATACATACACTCAGGCCTTTTCCCATGGGGGCAAGCAGAAACCAGAGCGCCTGTTTTTTAATGGCATTTCGCAGTTCAACCTCTCGAGGTTGGCTTCTGCTTAACCGGACTATCCAGTGGATGCCTTGAGTTTGAGGCCTCCACCCAGGGCATAAAACTTATAAACTAACTAACAAACGAACGTACTTTCTTTTATTTAGTACTTACGAGTCTAGCGCTTGCGTGCGTCGTGCGCGACGTACGTAGGCCCGCCATGCCGCGCCCACTCGCGCTCGAACTCGTGTTCCAGTATCTCTGCGCCGCGCTTGCGAGTGAGCCCGGTCTCTTCTAGACTTAGCTCGCACATCTGCATGTCGTCTACGCCTGAGGAAAGCGTAAGTAAGTATTTTATTTATAATAATCAAAACAAAGATATAAGTTTAAAGGCTAATATTCGCCTTATCGGAATCACATATGATATGTGGCACCAGATTTAAATAAGATTTAGAAAACAGACGTCGGCGATCCGTCAACGTCTTGTTACCGGCACCTTCCTTGACAACCGCTCAAGTCTCAAGTCAATATGGCTACCCGCAACGACTTGACGTTCCGCCAGAGAGAATTATAGACCGTTCCTCTCTCGTCTGTGGTCACAGTTTAGTTTGCAACGTGAATAATATTAAGCCTTTTTGCAAAGGCGCCGTCAAGTTAAATAATAAAAAGAAAACATAGGCGGGAAACTTTGCGTATCGATGGCAAAAATACGTGTGACTTATCAGCTGCGCGAATTCCGTTCACTGATGTAATAATTAGTTACTCAAATGCGCAGGTAACAGAAAATGCGGCATTACAAAGAAAGGCGGATTATTGTCTGTCGGCGTCTCCCCACGTCGCATACGCACTTGTGTCGTAACATGAAATCTTTTGTGATGTTGATTAAACCCGCCAACGTAAGTTTGTTTGTAACATCTTCACGCCTAAACCGCAGAACCGATCATACTGATTTTTTTTCAGATGTAGGTACAGAAACGGACATAGGATACCTGTCATCCCGAACAAAAGTACTGATCCCGACAAAAACAACAATAACGTTCTTATCATAATAAATGGCACCACAATTATTATTATATTGTTATTGTCAAATTCCAATTGAACGTGGGCGTAGGCCGGGAAAAAGCTAATATTTATATATTTGGAAGACTCACCAGCTTGCAGCAGCACGGGCGTCTTATCGGGATGCAGCTCCATCTGCCTGGCGACGTACTGGCCGTCGAAGTGCGCGTACCACCAGCCGCGCCGCTCGGGGTCGGCGCCGGGCGCGGCGGCGCGCACGAAGGGGATGCGGAAGTAGCGGTGCCGCGCGCCCAGGATCTCGCCCTTCTGCGGCAGCCGCGGGGTCTTCGCTGCGGGGGATTGTGAGGGACGGTGTATCAGCTAGCTAGCACACACTAGGCGTGTGCGGCTTACACCCTTGTTTATGTTGCTAGGCTTTAGGAATTCTAGTCATCCATAATTTTTTGAGTGACCTGTCACTATGTACATTTTTCTAAGGTAAAATCCATACTAATCCATACTAATATTATAAATGCGAATGTCACTCTGTTTGTTTGTTAGCTTTTCATGACTAAACGGCTGATCGGATCTTAATGAAATTTGGCAAGAAGATAGATTTCAACCTGGGGAAGGACATGGGCTATAAATTTTCACGCTACGACCAATAGGAGCGGAGCAGCAATGAAAAATGTTGCGAAAACGGGGAAAATGTGGCGCAGACGAAGTTGGCGGGACAGCTAGTTTTAAATATTTTTACAAGATAAAATTTTGACAATATGTAGGTTTAAGTTAACATATGAATGAGCGAAAAACATTGTTATTATATAGTTTGGCGCAACAGAACCTTGTTTGTGCTAGTCGTACTTGGCCGCGTTTTTTCATCCTTACACCGCCGCTGCCGACGGATTCAAAATTCAGCGCACATGTCCGGTGTACAGTTAAACGCGCGCTATGGATTTAAACCGGATATCCAAGTGATTATTTCCGTCACTGATAAAATAATATAAAACAACATACCAGCATCCATGATGGACTGTGGCGCCCTCTCCTGGTCGTTCATGGTAGTCTTACGCGCGTTCTTTGCCTTCCACGCGTGGTACACCTTCAGGCGACGGTGGAACTCGTGGCGGCAAGCCTAGTGATTAGTTACATGTATTATGACATCCTGACTTGGTTTGAAGTTTCACGATCTTTTTTAAAATATTAATCACATCAATAGTAAAATGACTTACGACTAAAATGCATATTCATGACATTCGATTGTGTGTGACATTTCCAGTATAACATGGCCTCGCTTTGTAAAGATTTCCAAAACAATGAGAGATCCTCATTAACGGTTTTTATAGCTTGTTTGATCGCTGTGCGTGCCTATTCGACTGGGACAATTATTCGAATGAGGGACATTGAAAGACCTGCCTATTCAATTCGTTCGTAAATAAATAAAATGGCTGGAGCATGTTTTTGCACGGGGTTTAGAGTTTTCAAATTTTTATCAACAAAATGACAGATTATTTTTCCTTTAGCTTAACAGTTAAATAAATGTATTCTAGGCTAACCAGTAAGTGGAATGGCGTTAAAGTATGCTATTATTTGAAGCTAGCCAATCCAGCGATAGCTGCACAACCCTCCTGTAACCCTGTCATCATCTGCCTAGTCTTTTCCCAACTATGTGGATTCGGCTTCCAGTCTAACCGGATGCAGTTAAAGATCAGAATTTTACATGGAGCGACTGCCTATCTGATCTCCACAACCCAGTTAATACTGGAGAATACTGTACCCCTTAGTAAGATTGGTTGTCAGAATTTCAGGTCACTGACTACCTGTAACGACTGTCAAAGATCTACAAATGACAGCCGGGACGAGGGAAGTGCTTTCCGAGGCACGGAGGAAACATTGTATGTAATGGATCACCCATCCACAGACCAACCTAGGCAAGCATAACCTGAAGATTGATCGAAGCGGCTGTTATTAGCCACGAGCTCTAAAATCTGTACTGATTATAAAGTATTGCACTTACCTCCAAAAGTTCAATATCACAAGAAGTATTGATAGTATCACGCAGCTCCGAATACTTCCATTTAGACAGGTCGTACTTTTGCTTGCCTTGCATAGCTTGCTGCATTCTAACCCGTTCAGACCTGCCGTTCACGTAACAAAACGTCAATGGACAGCGAATAATGTAAGGTTTTATATTATATTGTTATACTACATGCTACTTAGTATTATCATGCTACGTGCGAGTGTTAATTGTTATAGTGGTATTTAAATTGCTCTTTTTATTACAGTTGATATTTTGCATGCAATTATTTCGACTCTTTCACAATCATGTAAGTTCAGGCAAGTATGTCATTTTCGGTTTATAGTAAAATATACTATAGAAATTTTGATGGATGGAGAGGGAGAGGAAGATCAAGGAAACGATGGATGGAGAGTGTGAGGAATTATATGAAAGAGAAAGGAGTAAATAAAGGAAGAAAAGACGTGTTGCATCGACCCCAAGTAACATGAGAAAGAGCCATGAAGATGATGAAGCAACATTTATTTCGAAGAAATCATCTGTCTAGCCTTTGGTTCGCCAATGTTGGTGTCGGCTTCCAGTCTATACAAGGTGAAATATAATAAGTGCAAGACCACCCTTGTGGTCTCTCAGACCATAAAGCTGAACAACTTTTGTTCTACAAGTTCTTGTAATACGCAAAACTTACTTTTTATAACCGCTGTAACATAAAAATATTGTAAAACCAAATGATTTTAAAAGAGTAACCATGGAGTTTCTTGCCGGTTCTTCTCCATAGGAAACGACCAACCCGAACCGAGCACCTTTTTGTCGACGTTTTACAAGTGCCCATGTAGGCCTATGTGAAATAAAATATTTTGAATTTGATTTTATACGAACTGACGCGATCAGCTGATCAACATGTATGGCAACACTAAAAAAAAGTCATAGAATAAAAGTTGTTTAGTTTCATGGTCTGAGACTCCACATGAGAGGTCTTGCGTTTATGATGTTACAATCTGTATAGAGTATTTTGAATCGGATTCCAGGCAAAATGTATTTTAAATTTTTCCAACATCATGATGATTGAATTATTTTACTTTGAACTGCATGATTGTAAAACAGTCAACTAGTCACTAAATGTTAAAAACACTACAAAACAAATCAAGCTTTATTTCATAACCGTGTTTCATACTAACTTATACAGATTTCTATCAATTCTTTGAAAATAATTATCCAGAACACGAGTATCATCGTTCTTTTCAATCCGTATTTTGTTCCCCATTTTTCACAAAAAAAGCCACCTTAGTTTATGAAACACAGCTCAATTATAGTTATAAACTAAATAGTAGAATTAAAATAGTAGTTGAATTAATATCACAAATAACTAGGATACTGTTAACAACACTAAGACTGCGTGCAGAAAGATCAAGTAAAGCAGATAGCCGTTGTTAGTATTTAATTTGTTATCAATTGAAGTGGTCCTCTTTCAATTATAAGTGTTTATACTCAGGTACTCTGTGGCCATGGCGTTGGAAACTGAAATATCTAAGGTGGTTGCTTATCATTTTAAAAAATGGGATCATTAAAAAAAAAGGATAATTAAAAAAAAAATGGGATCATTTTAAAAAATGTGATCATCTAAAAAAATGGGATCATTTTAAAAAATGTGATCATTTTAAAAAACGGTATCATTTAAAAAATCGGGATTTAAAAATAAAAATGGATCTTGAAACAAATGGGAAATTTTAAAAAATGGGTTCATTTTTATGTATTGTCCCTTTACTAAATGCTTGGAATCCTGAATTGAATCCCTAAGGCGGTAAATAATAATCGGGTTTTCCGACAAGGTCTTATTCATAAACAGTTCCGATTTAGGATTTGTGTCTACTGTTATCAATAGGCTCGACCCCCTTACACGAGACTTTAACATTACTGGCGGAATGTGGGTTTAATTTACACCTCTGTATATGCCTTCGGGTAAAACCGTCATGATATTTCCTTATCCTTAGAAATCTGTCAAATTAATATCCAGGGGCCCAGACCTGACGACACGATCATTGATCTATAGTTCGATGTCATTAAAATTAACCTACATAATTGAAAGAGGGCCAAATTCGGAGCGTGCGAAAGAGAAATTCGTTAGTTCTGTCTCACTCAGTACCTGTTCAATTTATTCTCTCCATTCATTGACTCCATGGTAGGGAAACTGTGCGAACATATCACAATATTACTTATACGCTAGTTGAAGTCGGACATCCGGTAATGGTGACAAGTTTTAGTTATATTTGTTTTGAGTTTAAGTAAAGAAACATCTAGCTAGCTATGGTTGAAATACTTTATGAATGATGATCTGCTTAGCCTTTTCTCAAACTATCTTGGGGTCGGCTTCCAGTCTAAGCGGAGCTGAGTACCAGTATTTTACATGAAGCGACTGCCTATCTGACCTCCACAACCCAGTAACTGCGTAGTACGATACCCCTTAGTAAGACTGTATGCCAGACTTTTGGCTTCTGACTACTCGTAACGACTATCAAAGATTTACAAATGACAGCCGGGACCAACGGCTTAACGTGCTTTCTGAGGCACGGAGGAAACTCGGTATGTAATTATGGTCACCGACCCACGGACCAACCTCGGCAAGCACGGCTTAACCTTAACTTAACCTAAGATCCGTGCGGCTGTTATTAGTTAGCCACGAGCTCCTCCTCAACGAATATTTTATGATAACATGAATAAAAATACCCATTTCAAAAGGCAGGTAAGGTACTTCTGTATTTTAATTATAACCCGTCCGCCATGGCATGGGTCTTAGTCATAATTATTAGCAAACTGTGGGTGATCTCTGCCTAGCCCTGGGAATACAGCCGTGTTGTTGTGTTTTGTAGTAAATTAGAATAACAACATAATCCCAAAAAAAACTTATATGACCAATAGTTTATCCTAAATGTCTGCAAAAAAACCCTTATATGAAATGTTGAAAAATATAACTAAAACATGTTCACCATATAAATTCGTAGTGTAAAGCTTATGTACAAGAAGAAAGTTCGCAGACCTGTGCTCTCGATTACATATAGTACAGTGAGAATACTGTTTATAAAATTATCAAAAACATTGTTATAAAGTACATTTTCAAGACACTCGAAGTAACATCCAAATCTAATAAATTAATATCTTAACTTAAAATAATGACTAAATTTTCATGAAAGTATACCTAAATTATATTTAATTTTATTCTATTCATTGATTAATTGTGGTGAATACAATAATATATTGATCTACAAAGAGCCAAAGACAAAGATTTTATAAAAGAATTTCACCCCAAATATAGCATAGATTTTCTTCTGCAAACACTTTTGTCAAAATATTCGCGTTACCTCGTTAATACAAAATAAATTCTATACGAATTGATTTAAAGTTTATTTTGCATTGACGAAATTACTCAAATAGACAAAGTGAATGTGTGTGTCAGCATAACAGATTATAACGAAATTTGCCAGATTTGAATAGAGCTCAATTTTCGAGTATTAAGTAATTCGCGTAAGACTGCTAATTAGGAGAGGTGTTTCTTTCAGCGTGCAGCGGGGCGTTTAAGGTAGTAACGCCAGGGTAGGCTGCGAAATTCAATTCACATTTGGATTTACAGAATTATATTCATCAATACAACGGTACAATCTTCTAAATTCATTTAATGGCATTTTTTAGGCTTCCGTACCCAAAGGGTCAAACGGGACCTTATTACTGTGACTTCGCTGTCCGTCCGTCCGTCTGTCACCAGGCTGTATCTATTACTTATTTGATAGTTAACCAGTTGTAATCTCTACAGATTATGTATTTCTGTTGATGCTATACCGACAAATACTAAAAACCGAATATAATAAATATTTAAGGGGGCTCCCATACAAAAAAAGTGTTTTTTTTTTTAAATAATGGTACGGTAACCTTCGTGCGCGAGTCCGACTCGCACTTGGCTGGTTTTTTTTTATTTGAGATGGGTTTGCTCTTGACTCTAGTCTAGATCAGAGATGACAGGAACACAGACGACAGTTAAAGTTCTTTTTAATGAAATAGTCATTCAATGGTATCAAATGAACTTATAGGGGTTGTATTAGAAGAAAATTTGATTTACACAGGCTACTCTGACGCTTGCACCTTAATAGAACTGCCTAAGTACGCTGCTAGAAAATACTTCTGCGAATTTGCGCCCTATGTGGTGGTTATACGATCTACATTAACATATTTGGACATACCTGCGCAACTGAGGCGGCGAACCTTCCACGTGTCCATTGGTTTCCTTAGCCAGTCGCACTGCCATCTCATGGTCTCGTCTCTCTTGTTCTAACCTATTAATTATAAAATAAAACACTAATGTTATTATTTTTGTTTCAGGATTTTTTTCATTCACATTCGCTATTCAATATAATAGGTTTTGTTTGTAGAAAGAATAATAACTGCACGAAAGGGGATTGGTAATATCAACAGCTGGACAAATGTTGAGTGTTCTTTTCAATATAATCCTATTCAACAATCGTTTAACTGACATAGAACGATTGAAATATGTAATTATGTACTCGAGTCCGCTCCCGCCTCCCCGGCCGCGCAGTGAGTTGCAGTACGCTTGCATGCAGGACTGCCCTTGCGCGTTTTTTAGCGTCCTTATTATTTTCTTGTTGATATTTTTAACCGACCGTTGTAATTTCATTTCTACAAGTTACACAGTCCACTATAAATTTCATTTTGCACCACGACGTTTCTTTAATTGGCATTGAACGATTGAAATATCTTTGCGTAGGTACATGAGGTTTTGGTATTAAGGTTTTTAGTATAGCTCTAAATATCCACAATAAAAAAGTAGTCAACTAAAATTGACAGATTTGGGTGATAGCTGCATGAGAGTTGCCGAGAATCGAACTGGATGGGGTTCAAATGGGACTGTTATAGAGTAGTGATGATTTTGAACCACCATCGTAGTGTGAGTATACCTTTCTCTGTTCTCCAGGTCAGCTTTAGCGGCTTCTTCCATTTGCTTCTGCATCTTGAGACCGGCAATACGATCCTGTTCTTCTAACCGTAGTCTTTCTAACTCTTCGGCTTTACGACGGGCCTCCATTTCTGCCTTACTGCAAGAATTATAAGGAAAAGTTTTTATATTATCTATATTTTTTTGTTTTATTGTAATAATTCTGTCCATTTTAATCGATGGACGCCTCTGCCTATCTCACAGCTACAACAGGCGTGAAACGATTTTGTATTGATTTTTTGAGTTTACCACGAAAATATAAAGACACCAATATAAAAAAATAAATCGACACCAGAACGTTAGTATAGTTTACAAATAGGTCACCTAGATATGTTCAATTTCGTCACACTATCAACTGGCCCTGTGGCGCAATGGATAACGCGTCTGACTACGGATCAGAAGATTCCAGGTTCGAATCCTGGCAGGGTCGCGGAACCACTTTTTGGTCTTTTTCTTGAATTTTGCGATATGGTATGATTTTCTAGCAATAATTCTGATAATTATGTTCATAATTATAATTAATTTACTATGAAAAATTCATGCTGAATTAATAGATTATCAAAAGAGTTTTTCTTATTTTTTTTTTTAATTTCCATATATTTAACCGACTTCCAAAAAGAAGGTTTTATTTTGAGTTTGATACCTCAATAGAAACTTTTTTGAATATTAAGTTTTGACCTTGAAGTAACCTAATGTATTACGAAGTTTCGAAAGAATAAGAGGCTATCGTATACTGGCTTTATTACTTATATTCTACAAAAACCAATATAAGCTGGCCTCGTTGGCATGTTCATCTTGTTCACACACATGTTCGTCTTAGATGACTTAAGTATAATAATTACAAGCACGTAATACTCAGTCTGGAAGTGAAGATTGGTGAAAAAATATTGCATGTAGAGGTGGATGTGTGGTGTGATAAGAATGGATAAAGAAGGTAATATTTTAGAGGATGTTACGCCAGTTATAGAAAAGTTGAAAAGGAATTTACTCTCAAGGTAAGGGCGTGTGATGAGGATGGACCAATCGCATGTCACTAAAAATGTTGTAGGAACTACAGTCAACAATAATGCTGACAATGCTAAATGCAAAGTTCCCAGCGCATACAGTCTTGCGGCCAGTCGCCTTCGCCGCGCCGTAGCATTAACTTTTGTGCTATTCGGATTTTGTAAGGGTCGTCACTGTTACTATTACTCCTGGTTATTATCAATAGACTTTATACTGGACTCGTGCTTTCATTTATAACCTTCTCCAACCAACAAAACAAAAACTCGGTTCTCTAGGTTCTAACAAAAGTGATGAATATAAATGTTGCTATTGGTTTACAGTCAATTCCATTACAAGTTAATATGCACGTACCCCCACGTTTTTGTTTCTTTCATGAGTACTGACTACCTAGTTTATATCCTTTTATATTAATATTTGACTCATCCCCTGTTTTGATAAAAGTCTCACAAAAGAATAACACCTGTATTGGACACTTGTCATTTGCAAGTGCATTAAGGCACAGTTCAATAGAATCCATTTTATTTAATAACCCTAGTATTTTAATCGTTTCAACTTGAACGTCAACATTTAATTTTGGAATAAAAAAGATTCCTTGTTAGTGTTAGCTAGTTTAGTTTATTGAATTCGGTTTGCAGTGCGGAAATACTAGGGAGTGTGACTTTGTCCGCGTCTGTGGCGCTAGTGAGTAACATTAAACTAAGTAAAATATAACTGTCATGACCTCCTCTTTTGCTCGTAATAAAAAAAAACACGTCGTGCCTACATGCAGTGTTTGATTTCTCAAAACCAGATATCCAAAACCACAACAAAGACTATAAGTATCACCTCATCCAACTTTTTTAGGGGCTCCATCCGGAGAGCGAAAGGAAGACCAAGGAAATGATGGATGGATTGTGTGAGTCCTCACACAATCCATCCATCATTTTCTTGATATAAAAGAAAAAGAAGTAAATGATAGCTTGACGGTTGACAGAGGAGAATTAAAGAAAAAAACGAGCTGAGCCGACCCCAAGTAACATGGGATCAGTACAGTCACGGACTTTAATTGATGAGCCACTTGCCACTGTTCGTATTTTAAAGCCGTGTAATGCAAATCGGGTTTATTCGGTTAGATTCATACAAAGTACGAGGTGACTACCCAAAGTCACCCAATTGCAGGTCTAGCAACCGTTACCTAGCGACAATTTGTTTTAGCGTCGCCATAGTAACGCGTGGCGTCTAATATGACGTTCATGACAATTATTCGATTCACCAAAAAAAGGAAATAATCCTGTCTGACATCGACATTTCAACTGTCTGGAACCAATTCAACGTTTTCAGAAATAAAGAGTATTTAATGGGCTTTTATTCAAAAGAGGTCAGTAAGAAATAGATTGGATAAAAGTATGTAACATTTTATGGATTTTTCATAGACAACTTATTAGTAATTCTTCAAATACTATGGATAAGACTATTTCCGATTATTAGTAATATTGTTTACGAGCATGCGGTTTGGGTTCGTGTTTAATCGTGTAATCTCGTGAATGTATAAAACTGCAAAAACGGAAAGTTTGAAAGTGGCTCATCAATTAAAGTCCGCGACTGTAGAAGAAGATGATGACGTAATACTCACAGTCTACGATGTTCCTCTTCTTGCCTTATCCTGTCCTGTTCGCGTTTCTTAGCCTCTTCAGCAGCTCGCATTTCAGCTTCCATCTTACGCAACCTTTCTTGTTCATCTCTGAAAGTAATTTCATGTTTGACATGAGGCATGTTACATACAATTGACATTTAAATGTGTGACATTTAAATACTTCAAGAAACTGAAAGTGTTTGTATTTGAACCAGTTTATTAGAAACAAAAATAATCATTAAAATCGGAATTCTCTGTAAAAAGTCATGCGTGGTCATACATAAAAAATAAATGCGTGTCGAATTGAGAACCTGCACTTTTCTTTTCGTCGGTAAAAAACAAGCTTTGCCTGCGGTTTACAAGGTGTTGTTTTGGATCCTCGTCAAATTCAAGGAGGTAACTATGCTAATGATTCTCGACCCCAATCAATAATAAAATGGGTAGGTTATTTTTTTTCTTATTTACGGTAATCGGTAAGTGTGAACCACGCGTGTTTTAAACGCGGCTCATCTGTCCTCGCCTTATAACCTCGCATGAAAAAATCTCAAATGTTTAATCGATAATTTCTTATTCCCAAACCACGTTAAGGGTTTTATTCTGATAATATACTGACTAACATAAACAACCAAAAAATCAGCGTTTATTAATAATTAACTAGGTACCGTAATTTAAATTGATTATTTATGTCTTTTGTACAACCTTCTTAATTTTGACGAGGACGCAAAACAACACAAAACTGCAGAAGTAAATTAGTGTAGTTTCAATAGCTCTGCATTGAAATATACACTTATGGTACAATTCCGCTAATAAGTAAAGTGTTACGTGACTGCAAACTTACCGATTCTTTTGGTCAGACATAGCCTTTTGTAATGTGGACATTTGTGTTTCGATGTCTTTGGTCAACTTTGTGTACAGCTTGTCGATTTCCGAGCGTGTTATTTTTTCATTGGACTGCAAAGTAACATTACAAAATGATAATCAAAGCATTTATTCCAAATAAAATCATAGGCACTTTTGAATGGTTAAAAACAACGAGATGAAGCTACACAGTCTTCAACACAAGTCAGTCACAAGGCATATTAGCTGTGAATGTATGGTAGTTGCTCGTTACAAAGCGTAGTTATCTATGGAGAAGAACAGGCAAGAAAATTTACGGACAGTCTTAACTGTATAAATATGTACTATCGCGGACACTTCCGCCTGACCACCACTAGATTCATTTTTGCTTGCACTTAATAAATAGAAGTGCGCTCTAGCCCCGCTCCTTGACCTTTAGTGACGAAAAGTTTATTAGTTTTATTAACTTAATAAAATAAACAAAGATATTCAAAAAATATTGGGTATAGTAATTGCGATAGCGCTTTCCTAATAGGCGAAAAGTTTAAGGGAGCGTGGCTTGCCGCCGCCGCAGGATTTAAGCGAAAAAAAATTTAAATGGTCAGGCGGCAATGGCAGCGATAGTACATTCAGTGTAGACTTATACAGGTTGTAACATAATAAACGCAAGACTTTACGTGTGGTGTCTCAGACCATGAAACTGACCAATTTTTTTTTTTTAGTTTTCAGGGTTGGTCCTTAATACCACGGTAAAAAAATATTAGTGCATGGAGTCCGTCCGCGCGGAAGAAGTGAAACTTCGTAATACTACACGCATGCGTTCGAGTGCCACGCATTCACTCTCACTCTGTCTCTTTCTATTTCTCCATGATAGCGTTAAACGTTCAACGCAACCTTGTTGGAAGTCGCATAAGAAGTTTCACTTCAATAAACCAAGCTTGTATAATACCTTTACTTTGGTATGTCGTCAAGTTGAAGCCACATTCTTACCTTGATAGCAGCACACGCATTCCTGATAGAATTCCTCAAGTTCTCAATATTCCTCTGCGCACTATCCTTCTCTTTCTTCAGCTGTGACGTCACAGACTCCATATCCTTGAGGTTATGTTGCAACGCGTTGATCTTGGCGATGCCCTGGTACCTCGGTCTGTGCTTGCGACGGACTAAGTGACCGCGGATCGTCTTTTGTAAGAGGATCAGGCATTCGCGGCGGTAGACTATCTTGTTCTTTACTGTAAGGAAAAACATTAAGATGATAGTATAATAACGGTATAAAATAAAGGTAGAAAGAAGTGAGCGGAGACGAGGAATGACGAAGATAATTCATGAAAGAGCCTGTCTAGATAAGGTACTCGATGGAACGCGACTTGAATATTCTGACGTAAGACACCTCATCCTGACATGAATAGGGAGCGGGGGAGTCTTCTGAAACGTTACGATGCGTTACAGGGGGCGGGAGGGGGGATTTGAACTACGAGTTACGTAACATTGTTACCTGGTGGGGGGGGGGTACAGACAGACATTACGGCGCGTTACATGGGGGGGGGGGGGGGAGGGGTCGAAAATCTCCAAAAATTGCGTTACGTAATACGCTCCCATACACCTTGTATTCATGTCAGGATGAGGTAAACGCCCCTTCCCGAAACCGTCACCTAAACATTCTGTACAGAGTCTAGGCAAAAATTAATTTTTTTTTGGGATTAAAGTAACGTTTTACGGTAGGGTTCAATGCAACGCACTCAGAACATTGTGTTGATGAATGCGTCCGCATTGAACAGCAAAGGGGTCAAGGCTGTATTTAAGCGGCCTCTAATATCTCTGTATCTAGAAGGTTCCCAGGTATGTTCCAGACCAAAAATGATCACATAACAGGAGAACAAGTGGCTTTTGGTTTCGTTAAGGGTATTTATATCCATTTATAGTATTGAACTCGTCGTAGATACGCGACAGTTTGTGTGTTGAACGTTGCCACTTCCTAGAGCTTGTTGCGCCATTTGAGTATACAGGTTGTGTATCGGAAAGGTGTACTTATTTAATGGAGTGTTGGTATTTGTTGGACCATCAAATTGCAAAACTTTCTCCAAAGAACCAACATCGAAGAAAATAATCGGCTGTCCCATACATTTTGGTCCAGTAGTTTTTAGGGTTCCGTACCCAAAGGGTCAAACGGGTCCCTCTGAGACTTCGCTGTCCGTCCGTCCGTCTGTCACCAGGCTGTATCTCATAAACCGTGACAGTTAGCCAGTTGAAATTTCTACAGATTATGTATTTCTGTAGCCGCTAAAACAACAAATACTAAAAACAGAATAAAATAAATATTTAAGTGGGCTCCTTACAAAAAAGTTACTTTTTTACTCGTTTTTATAAATAATGGTACGGAACCCTTCGCGCGCGAGTTCAACTCGCACTTGGCCTGTTTTTAAAGTTTTACAAAACTTAAGGGACAGCTGATTACTTTTTCTTAACAGTTAAAATACTCACATTTAATTATAGACAGTACAGCGAAGATAGACTTCCTCCACCTAGACTTGACGAGCCAGGACATGACCTTGTCGACGATGGACTTCAAGTTGTCCGGATCCGACTTCATCATGGTGTCGAACTCGGAGTACTTGCCCGGACGGAAGAAGACGCGCGTCACACCGAACTTGTAGTCCTTGTCTGAGAGGCCCAGACTGTGGACTATTGCCTGGACGATGGAATTTAGATGTTAGTTTTGTAAATCCATACTAATATTATAAATGCGAAAGTCACTCTGTTTGTTTGTTACCTTTTCACGACTAAACGGCTGATCGGTTTTTAATGAAATTTGGCAAGAAGATAGATTTAAACCTGGGGAAGGACATAGGCTATATATCATCACGCTACAACCAATAGGAGCGGACCAGCAATGAAAAATGTCCGGAAACGGGGAAAATGTGACGCAGACGAAGTTGCGCGGGACAGCTAGTATATGATAAGTTTGCCTCATAGCACAGGTATATAATTTACATAAAAGGAGGTAAGATTTACTGTAAAAGTTGTACAAGTTTCTGCATTTTTTTTTAAATGATTTTGTTCTCACTGCTGAGATGCAGACCTCTCTGTGCGAGGAAGTAGGCCTTAATCCACCACGTTGGGGTTGGTGGATGATACATGTCACCGCATTTTTTTTATACTAGGAATTTCTCCTGTATCGTGGGTCGTTTACAAACATTTAAACTTACATACACAAACAGCCAGACCCGGAACAACTATCTGTAGGCCATACAAGTATTTATTCCGTGTGGGGATCAAACCCGCGACACGCAGCGCAGCAGTCGATCGCTCAACCTTTACGCCAACCGTGCCGGCTGTATGCGTTTAATTTCGTTGTATTGAACTGACCAATCTATTCTGAGTCATGACTCTCCTATTGGAGAGTCAGATATGCTATACATTTGTTCGAGTCGGCTTGAATCGCCAGTAGTTTGTTCAGTCGGGCGGCGAAATCCACATTCGATTTTAACGGTCTGAACATAGTAGACGTAGTTTCTGACCACTGTTTCTCGTTTATTTGCTAAGTTTCTATCATTCTTCATCTTTAAGACCAGTGTTCCGCAAACTTTTTGTGTTCAAGGTAGTACATCTAGAAAATCTGAAAATCTTGGAGGTACACCATAAATGAAAAATGTATCGCGTGTTTTGCAGCTGTTTAAGTGTCTTTCTCCCTTCTGGTCATTTGATTTTAAGAGCGTTTATACCTTACCGCTTTTCATACAAACTTTCAAGTCGTTATATGACTGAAACGATTTAAATGAAACTTTATACGCATAAGCAGGATACATAGATCTAAAAAATTACTAAAAAATATTTTCAAAAAGTGTTTTAAAAAAAGAGATAATTGGAATTTTCTGTTTCTATAGAAAATTTATAATCGGTCTAATTTAACTGTAATACTATTTTTCAAAAATGTTTTTTAGTAACCTTTTAGATCTATGTATCCTGCTTATGTGTACGAAGTTTCATTTAAATCGGTTCAGTCATTTCGGAAAATAACGACTTGAAAGTTTGTATGAAAAGCGGTAAGGTATAAACGCTCTTAAGAGATAACCTTATTTTTCCAAGGTACAACAAGTAATGACGGTACACCAGTGTGCCGCGGCACAAACTTTGCGGAACACTGCTCTAGACCTCCATGTAATGAAGTTTTCAGTAATGTATGGGCACTCACTTCACAGAAGAGCTTAGCGGAGAGCTTGTGCAGCTTCTGCGGCAAGAACTGCTTGTACATGTCGTGCAGATCGTTGAAGGGCGCGCGCGACGGGTAGCCGTGCTCCATGAGCTCCAGCACCGCCGTGGTGCCGGAGCACTGCAGCTGCGTCAGCACCAGCCCGGGCTCCACCTCGCGACCCACCATGCGCGAGTTCGGCTTTATGCAGCGCACGAAGTTTGTGCCCTGGGGTGGGGGGAATATCTTGTAGCGACATCTATGACACAGGATAAAATCTACAAATTCTGCACCTCACAATCATTGGTTACAGTATGTTCAAATGGAAGCTGTTATGTTATTTTTATTTGTTTTTTTTTTTTTAAGAATGATTTCGACCACAATGTAAATGTTATTGAATAAATTGATTGATTGATTAACGCTACCCGCGAAATTATTCATTATCTAATTATCCATCTAGTCAGACGATCCTCCTTTTCTATGGACGGATGATGAACTTTACAACCTGGGTGTATAAACCTTTTGGGTCTCTTATCCTGGGTTATAAATCTTTTTATGTACCAATCTCCACATTCCAGTGAATGAATACTGGTTCTTCCCCCCATCTGTACGCAAGGTTAATAATTGAAATGTCTAAGATACGATTATTATGACCATATTTCACATGAACGCAGTCAGCACACCTTAACCGCGTTCAAGAGTTATCACTCTTGTGAAATATTGAAACTGCTAGCTCTACAACAAGGCTCAGACGATATTGTTCAGTTTCATTGTTGAAATTCGCCCAAAGAGGTCCGTTCGAGATCTTAGTTAAAACAAAAGTTAGAATATACTCACATTCTCCTTCAACTTGTCCATCAACTGCGACAGTTGAGCTTGGAACTTTGCGCCCACAGAAATAAAGTTGAGTTTCCCTTTAGCATTGTTGTTGTCAGTGTTCTGGAACAGCTGCTGCACCAGCTTGCTGTTCGACTCCTGGACGAGGAACTCGAGAGACGCGTGGAGAGCGTCGTTGTTCTTCTCTATGAATTGGTTCTGGGGAAGGAAAGGGAGTTATTTTTTATTTAAGCATTGAATAGGTGATTAACGGGTTTTTGGAGGTCAGATAGGCCGTCGCTCCATGTAAAATACTGGTATTTAGCAGTATCCGATAAGACTGAAGCGGAGAGCAGCGGTGGCCCAGTAGTGGCAGTCCCGACTTATGATCAGTAGCCGTGGGATCGAACCCAGCCAGGCATTATTTTGTGTAATTTATTTCATCACCGCTGTTCTCAAAAACGGTGTGGAATACATCGTGAGGACACCGTCATGTCTTATAACTGAAAGACGTGACATCTACCAACCCGCACTGGGCCCACGTGGTGGATTACAGCCCACTCTCTCTCATAGAGAGGAAGCCAGTGTCCCAGCAGAGGGAACATAATAGGCTGATTATGCGGTTAGACTGGAAGCCGACCCCAATGGAGGGATTAAAGTAAAAAAATATACCGTATTATAACAGACGGCGCCAGCAAAGTGTCGTAACAAGAACCCTTCATCATCTCGCAGTGTGCGGTGAGCCTTCAGACGAGACGTACGGGGGACTTGTAATCTGAAAATAGTATTCAAAATAACTCACGAGACAAGAATTATTGTATTATTTTATTCATAGTGGAATGCCAGAATACGTTTTATGTTAATTTATCATTTTCTTGGAACAGTGTATCTAACCATGACAGGTACACACAGCGACGCTTCAAGCAAAACAGTTCCAGTATTTTAAAGTGAAACTTTTATTACATCGTCTCAAACTTTTTCGTCTGTGTGTTGCATGTCGCGTGACGCTCGGCCACGGAGTAGGTATAAAGTGAAAGGCGCTTGTTAGAGCGCCTTTCACTTTATCCCTACTCCGCGTTTTATACGTTTTATACCCTTAATGGAATATTATTCCAAAAATTTTTAGTTAAATGTCTATAGTGTGAAAAAAAGTTTCACTTTTACTGTGGTTTCATAAAACCACACAATCCTTTTTTTTTATGTCTTCCCGCAATTTAGCCAAGGAGGTTTTAGTCTGCTTAACCGAACTATTCTGTGGATGCCTTGAGTGTAAGGCCTCCAGCCAGGGCATAAAACTACTTACAATCAAAGCGACTACACCCTATATGACTATACAAAATTTGATTAAAATTAAGGCAGACAATAATGAATAAAGATATTACTTAATACTGTGAATAACTGGAGAAAACTTCACTAATTTATTGACATTATGGTTTGGTATCTCTGATTAATCTGATGCCTGTAGGTCGGAAACTTTTGGACCTGAACATGGAAGTGATTCTGTGCTTGTAACACCTCTACATTAGAGATGATCATCCGCGTTCGTATTTCCGAGGATAGTTGAATCATTTTTCCGGGAGATCTGTGCGTTATAACATGTGTATCTCATTGGGTCTTTGATGTCTGTATGCATTACCTGTTGTTATTCACAGCCAGTTGTTTGTGTACAGAATGTGTGAAGTGGCCAAACTCTGGTTTAGGAAGCTTCGACTCCTCATCCAGCAAATGGAAGATGCCGTGGTTCTTGCTCTCGATTAAATCTGAGGAACAAAGGATAGAATTTGTATAATATATATGCCTCGGGTCTCGCGTTAAAGTAATCGATCTAAAGGCACAATTCGTTTTTTTACGTAGACAGATGTTTTGAAGACTATGTTAGTTTTTAGATCTCTCTGGCTGTGTCGCATTGCCATCCCGTCGGACTAAATGAGAGAACACAGAGCGTTCCTGCGTCTGTGCAGCCACGGGTCCACTTTAATATCTCCGACGTTCAGAATCTTCTAAATGAATGTTAGTAGGAAAACCCTTTTAACCTTTTGAATGCCAGTGCATAAACGCACGCGCGTACCCTCCACGCCAAACCTCAAAAAAAAAAAAAGTAACCACACCAAAATAAAGGATTTCAAAAGTATTGTTAACTTATTTCTTGATAAGATATTTAATATTAAGATATGTAGATCACATTTTAAAGGTATATAAATAGACACACAAAAACAATGATGTAAATCAATTATTTGGTGTTATAGTGCACCACATTTTTTGTCACATATTTGTGTCGTTGGCGTACAGGGCACGCGCTTCCTTGTCACGTATATAAGACAATGGTGTTTAAAAGGTTAATTACAGTAATTTGATAGAAAACAGTGAGCACCAAATCGTTGGGGTAAATAATAAGAATGACTTACCAATACAATCCTGGTTGTCAACGAATCTGATCTCGGGCACGTTCAGGCCCTCACGTTTGTACAACTCCTGTTCGTTCTTCAAGATGCGCTCGTTGAAGAACTGCTGCAGTTTCTCGTTGCAGTAGTTGATGCAGAACTGTTCGAAACTGTTCATTTGGAAGTATTCTGTTGAAGGGAAGGATTTATTTAATTTATAATTATTTTGGGCGGAAAATGTGTTGTTTAGAATCGTGTTAGTTTTTTTTTAATATCTGTTATCAGTTTGTCCAAGCGAAAAACAAATCTAGTCTTTTTTCACATATGGGGTATAAATTACGTCACACGAATTTCATGATTTTTTGCCCCTCCCCCGTCCTTGTCACAGCTGGTCACATTTGTGAGACTCCCTCTCCCCTCCTTAGTGTGACGTCACATATTTTGCAAATTTACATTTAGAAATTATTGAATGAAAACAGCGGTTACGAAATCAGTTTTATTTCCATTTAATGTTTTTTTATACAAAATTATATATCTGTGTAAATTTAAGATACTAATTGTTTTGTCGACCACTCGTTCTACTAGTGTTACGCTCCGACCGCCTAGGCGCCCTTTGATAAATTCCGCCAAACGCATATAGTATAGTTGTATTATAATATAATATAGTTGTATATATATGTTTTTGAGGTTTTCGTAAAGTAATAGTTTAAAGTTCGTGTTTCAAAACACTTAGATTACTATATATTTTGAAATGTGACGTCACGAAATTTAGGACCCCTCTCACCTCTTGACACACAATGACACACTTCGTCGACCCCCTCCCTCCCGCTTAACGTGTGACGTAATTTATGGATGGCCCCTATCTTGCTTTGAACTCCGCAATAGCTGTTTGCTAAAGCAGTCAAAGGTCTTTTGATAATTTACAAATATCGTGGATGGCATTAGCCGGAGTATTCTCGGTCGCGTAGCGCGGGTTCTCAGATTTTAACACTCGGACACCGACGCGTTTTCAGTGTGTTGTCCTGGACGTGTTTTCTATACAAATTGAGATACTTGCTTACAATACTAAAATACGCGGGCCCGCGGGGAGTGGAATAATCGCCTGAACGATTTTTTTTTTACACCTATAGTTAGTCAAAATATATCTACAAGGTCTAAAGTTATTCGAATGTTTTCCAACTTACCAAAGCCAGCAATATCGAGCACACCGATGTAGTAAGCAGACGCTTGGAAGGGGATGCTGGTGTTGATGCGATGTACGATGTAGTCGAACAGACGACTGTACACCGCCTTAGCGAGCGCGTCGCGGGCGTTGTTCGCTTCATACGTCTTTAGTGGTACCCTGCGGACAAATATAATGGTTTATTAACAACTAGCTTTATATTATACCACGGTAAGGCCTGAAACTACGTTAAGCGGGCGCCCGCGACGGGGAACCAACGCGTGTCCACGCGCGTGGACAGGCCGGGTGGGCTCCGTGAGAACGCGACGGTCCCCGTCACGGGTACCTGTCTCGGAGGCTGGATTATTTTATTAAGGCAGTGTCGCTAACTCAATTTTAACGATGTGGCTGTAGCCATATTGATGGGGAACTTAAACTTAACTTGGATGCGGGGCCCGCCTCCCCGCGACGGACGCCCGCGCAGGTCCCAGCGTCGGAGCGTTTTTGTATGGAACCGCGCGGGCGCCCGCTTAACGCAGTTTCAGGCTTAACTCTTCAACACTTTTGCTACCAAGTTCAAATAATCAATTTTTACTTGTATGCCGAAATCTATAACTACCTATAACGACGACTCAGGAGGTGGGTTGTGGGCACACGAACAAATTATTGTTCGACCTATATGCGGGGTGCTTAAGCACAGAAAGTGTTAATAACGCCTACGAATTACGGGGATAATGTAACTTCCCATAGGTGAATCGGATCATTCGTTTCGAAGGCAACCACCAACACCAAACTACTTTACCTCTTTATAATATGAGTATAGTTTTTTTTTGCCTAGACGAGATGGCTGGACGAGCTTGACAGCTACAGACAGGACTGGTCTACACTAGCACAAAATAGAGTGATATATTAATTAAAGTTGGACTCAGTCAAGCTGCTGCTGAGCATATTGTTTTCTGGACCAGGCAAAGTTTTAATACAGTTTTTCAACAAGAATTTTTCAGTAACCTTAGATATGTGCCGGCAACCTTCGCGATCTGAGTCTTATATTAAAACGTCTGTCCCAAATACTCACATGATAGCGGTCCCCTTGATCCCTCCTCTCGAGCTCTGCATGAGTCGCGACACGAGCGCCATCCTCAGCTCCCCGGGGTCCACACCTAGCAGCCCCGCCGCCGTGGACAGCGCCTGCTCGCAGTGCGGCGTGACGCGACAAATACTCACATGATAGCGGTCCCCTTGATCCCTCCTCTCGAGCTCTGCATGAGTCGCGACACGAGCGCCATCCTCAGCTCCCCGGGGTCCACACCTAGCAGCCCCGCCGCCGTGGACAGCGCCTGCTCGCAGTGCGGCGTGACGCGACAAATACTCACATGATAGCGGTCCCCTTGATCCCTCCTCTCGAGCTCTGCATGAGTCGCGACACGAGCGCCATCCTCAGCTCCCCGGGGTCCACACCTAGCAGCCCCGCCGCCGTGGACAGCGCCTGCTCGCAGTGCGGCGTGACGCGACAAATACTCACATGATAGCGGTCCCCTTGATCCCTCCTCTCGAGCTCTGCATGAGTCGCGACACGAGCGCCATCCTCAGCTCCCCGGGGTCCACACCTAGCAGCCCCGCCGCCGTGGACAGCGCCTGCTCGCAGTGCGGCGTGACGCGACAAATACTCACATGATAGCGGTCCCCTTGATCCCTCCTCTCGAGCTCTGCATGAGTCGCGACACGAGCGCCATCCTCAGCTCCCCGGGGTCCACACCTAGCAGCCCCGCCGCCGTGGACAGCGCCTGCTCGCAGTGCGGCGTGACGCGACAAATACTCACATGATAGCGGTCCCCTTGATCCCTCCTCTCGAGCTCTGCATGAGTCGCGACACGAGCGCCATCCTCAGCTCCCCGGGGTCCACACCTAGCAGCCCCGCCGCCGTGGACAGCGCCTGCTCGCAGTGCGGCGTGACGCGACAAATACTCACATGATAGCGGTCCCCTTGATCCCTCCTCTCGAGCTCTGCATGAGTCGCGACACGAGCGCCATCCTCAGCTCCCCGGGGTCCACACCTAGCAGCCCCGCCGCCGTGGACAGCGCCTGCTCGCAGTGCGGCGTGACGCGACAAATACTCACATGATAGCGGTCCCCTTGATCCCTCCTCTCGAGCTCTGCATGAGTCGCGACACGAGCGCCATCCTCAGCTCCCCGGGGTCCACACCTAGCAGCCCCGCCGCCGTGGACAGCGCCTGCTCGCAGTGCGGCGTGACGCGACAAATACTCACATGATAGCGGTCCCCTTGATCCCTCCTCTCGAGCTCTGCATGAGTCGCGACACGAGCGCCATCCTCAGGTCCCCGGGGTCCACACCTAGCAGCCCCGCCGCCGTGGACAGCGCCTGCTCGCAGTGCGGCGTGACGCGACAAATACTCACATGATAGCGGTCCCCTTGATCCCTCCTCTCGAGCTCTGCATGAGTCGCGACACGAGCGCCATCCTCAGCTCCCCGGGGTCCACACCTAGCAGCCCCGCCGCCGTGGACAGCGCCTGCTCGCAGTGCGGCGTGACGCGACAAATACTCACATGATAGCGGTCCCCTTGATCCCTCCTCTCGAGCTCTGCATGAGTCGCGACACGAGCGCCATCCTCAGCTCCCCGGGGTCCACACCTAGCAGCCCCGCCGCCGTGGACAGCGCCTGCTCGCAGTGCGGCGTGACGCGACAAATACTCACATGATAGCGGTCCCCTTGATCCCTCCTCTCGAGCTCTGCATGAGTCGCGACACGAGCGCCATCCTCAGCTCCCCGGGGTCCACACCTAGCAGCCCCGCCGCCGTGGACAGCGCCTGCTCGCAGTGCGGCGCGACGCGACAGCCGCCGCGCGCGCCGCTGTCCTCCTCGAACTGCACGTTACCGAGGTGTAACACGGCACCTACTACGGAGTATACAGCTTTCTTCTCTTCTTCTGTGAGGCCGACGCGGGATAAAGCCTGCGGAAAAAGGTTTTATTGTCATCATTCATCATCACCATTTCAGCCGAAAGACGTCACTGCTAGACAAGGCCTCCCCCAAGTGTCGCCACATTGACCGGTCCCGTGCGACCGCATCCAGCGGGGGATCCGCAACCTTCACCAGGTCATCGGTCCATTAGTGGGAGGCCTTCCAATCCAACGCATCGTCTTCGCGTTCACCATTCCAGAACATTTCGGCCCCATCGGCAATCCGTTCTTCGAGCAATGTGCCTTGCCCACTGCCACTTAAGTTTGGCAATTCTTCGGGCTACGTCGGTAACCTTAATTCTCTTGCGGATGTCCTCATTTATGATTCGATCACGCAAGAAACTCCGGGCCTAGTCCTCTCCATTGCCCTTTGGGTGACTTTAAGCCTTCTGATGAGGCCCATTGTGAGCGACCACGTTTCTATCCCGTTGTACTGAGGTCCTCCATGGTCTCAGCCATGACCAATATATCGTCGGCAAATCAAATGTGAGAAATGTACTCGCCATTGACGTTGATGTCTAGCCCCCTCCAGTCCAGAACCTTGAAAACATCTTCCAGTGCAGCGGTGAAGAGTTTCGGAGATATGACGTCTCCCTGTCTCACACCTCGCTGCAGAAGGATAGGTTCCGAGGTCTGGTCCTAAAGTCGGACTGACATGGTGGCGTTTTTGTACAAACACTTCAACACCTCGATGTACCGATAGTTAATTTGGCAGTGTTAGAAAAACTGCAGTACAGCCCAAGTCTCGATTGAATCGAAGGCTTCCTCGTAGTCCATAAACGCTAAACTGAGAGGCAGGTTGTACTCTTCGGTCTTCTGTATAACCTGTCGCAGCGTATGTATGTAGTCTACGGTGCTAAAGGCTTTTCGGAATTCTGCTTGTTTGGGAGGCTGAATTGTGAAACCTGTGCGCGAGACGATGCGTGATGTCTCTTGAAGACATGGCTTAGAAGTGAGATGAGCCCATATACAGGGTGTAGCGGAAAGGGTATATGCATACTTAAGGGTGTGCTACAGACTATCAAACTGAACATGTTTCTCATCATAAAACATGTTTTTCAGCAAAAAAATATCTGCTGTCCCATAGAAAATTGCAATACCTATTCGACCCAAATGTATAGGCAGCTGATTTTTTTTTTTGCTACAAAATTTTTTTTTTGATGAGAAACATGTTCAGATTGATGGTCTGTAGCACACCCTTAAGGTGACACTTTTCGACATTTTTTCCATAGAAACTTCGGGAAGGTTTTACTCCACTGTTTGACACTGCGCATCCAAAGTAAAACATGATATGGTATTGTCTCATTATTAATTTTGTCTGTACGGAAACAGAATAGGAACATAAAAAGCCATTAAAAAGTTTCGAGCTATCAAAGATTCGTTTTCATTGCAAATTTTAACGCAACTTTGGTCGTAAATTAGTAATAAAAGAAGTGTCAAATTTCCAAAACCAAGTCGGTATCGACACAGCACAATTATCAAAGAATTCAATACATTTTATTTGTAATTGATACACGCAGTGGTTTTTTCATAAAACACTATCTTCCAAAGGCCTTTTCGTATTTTTTTACGCGCGCCTTACGTTTCGGAACTCTGTGTGTGTGAGTACGAACTAGATGTGCGTGCAGACTAGCGTCTAACTGCTCATAACTGATACTATGTCTGTCGGGCACGATGCCAACTGAGACAGCGTGCTTTTCGACCACGGCCACCAGTGAGTTCGAGCCCGCGACTAGTTGAACCTTAAGGATGTATATACCCTTTCCGTTACACCCTGTATAGTTCTACAACCAGGCATTGTCACCCTTTTTGAAGAAAAGTAACACCACACCCCTGCACCATGCCTGGTGCGCTTTCCCCTCGAATATGACGGAATAAAACAGCTTCTGGAGGGCCTTAAGTACCAGTTTTCCACCCGCCTTCAGAAGTTCAGCCGTAATTCCATCATCGCCCGGTGCCTTGTTATTTTTAAGCTGTTGCAGAGCCATGCTATTCTCGCACCGGCTTATGTCCGGGATGTCTTCGTATAGTGTCGAGTCAGTTTAGCTCTTGGGTCATTCGCTAGATTTACAACGGGTTGACGTGTACAACTGCCCATAGAATCTTTCTATCTCCCTCAGTACCTCCGGTTTGGCGGATACGATCCTGCCATCGTCGGTCTTCAGTTTCGTGAGCTGGCTCTGTCCAATAGCCAGATCTTGCAAAAACCTTGGGAGCTTTTATTCCGGTCAATTGCGTCGTTAATACACTCGGTATTAAAGCGGCGGAGGTCGCTTTTCAAGGATTTAGAGATCCGTCTATTGAGCTGCCAGTATTTCTACGCCGGGATCCCTTCTTTTCGCATAATGATCTTTGTCCTTATATACTTCGGCATAACGATTATGGCACAATTTGCTTTGGCATAATAATACTTCGGCATAATTTTTTTTTTTGCTGCATGCTTGCTTGCATGCTGTATGCTTGCTTATAAAAAAGTTATGCTTTAGAACTTTGTGCTTAATAAATTTATGCTTTAGAATATTATGCTTAATCATTATTATGGTTAAAGAAATTATGCTTAAAAAACTATGCGTAATCTGTTATGCGAAAATATAATTATGCCAAACAAAATTATGCTAAGTTATATTAGGTCTTAAAATTTTATGCAAAGGATAGGGAACCTTCTAAGCCTCGTCTGAAGATTACCTTACGCCGTTCCTTCATGAGCTTGGGAGTATGATCAGAGAGTTTTTTGTTCTACTGTGCACGACGTGTCTTGAAGAACTTAGACCCTGTCGTATGGACAGTTTCCACAAATCCATCTTTGTATTCATCCACTGAGTGTCCTAGACACTCGAAACGATTCTGGAGTTGAAGCTGAAAGCTCTCGGGGTTTTGGATCTGGATCTGTGCTGATCGGAGCGTATACTTCATCAGTCGAGATCTTTCAAGCTTAATATTGATGTTCAATGTGCCTCTTACCATGCGGTGATCGCTCCCAGTTTTCACTGAATTGATCAAAAAGACATCATTGAACATTTGCTTCTTGGTTGACTTCTCTGAATCTCATTTTTAGTTGCACCATCGGGGCTCTGTCAGGTCCACTTTCTGTGCTCACGCTTTCTGAAGAAGGAGTTATCATATACAGGCCCACCTTCCGCGTAAAACTAGCCAGATGGTGCCCCCGGCGGTTCCGACGTCCACCCCCAAATTGCCCCACCGGGGCAGGTTCATCCCCGTCTAGTTTGCCCAGTTTCGCGTTGAAGTCCCCCATGACAAGGTAAAGTGAGTTTTGAAGACATGCATGGCTTTAGAGATATCCTCATACATGGACTCCACTTCGTCGTCGGGGTGTGCCGAGGTCGGGGCGTAGACCTGTATGACCTTCCGCGAATATTTTGAGGATATTCTAAATATAAGGTACGCTACCCTGGTCGACACACTCGCGATCTTCACCATGTTAGTCACAAGGGACTTGTGGACGATAAACCCAACACCACCCTGGGACTGCCGGTCACCTTCTCGGAAATAGAGCAGGTTCCCGGATTTTAGGATCATCATGTCCTCCCCCTCTCTTCGGACTTCAGATAATCCGACAATACTCCATCGCAACCTGCTCAATTCCTCTTCGAGTTCCGTTACCTTCTCGTCGGTCCTGAGTGTTCGCATGTTGCCAGGTCAAGTTGTCGGTATTGGCAGCCGGATCCCTTTCGGAGATTCTTCGCACCCTTCGCCACGCCGTAACCTAGACCGCTACCATAGTCGAGGGTAGACGGCTGCCGGGTACTAGGGGCCATTTTTGTATTGCGCTCATAAGGGTTTTGCCATAATCGCCAGGCTTGGTAGACGGGTTGGCGATCATAGTACGGTTGTTGCAAAAGCACAGAAAACGCTGCTGCCCATTCTCTGGCAAGTCCCTTAGTCGCCTCGTCGACGTCCGACACCATACAGACGTCCGACACCTAGAGGTTTTATTGTACATGAATAATATAAAGAAACGAAAGAAACGTTGATTGATAAGTGATCGCTTATTTAAACATGTGCGAAAGTTATAGGAGCAAAATTTAGGCCTTTGCCTCGTGTCGAAAAACAACGAAACTTCTTATATCCTATGTACAACTGTACATTATCAGATTACTAGAAAGTTCTGAGCTCCTGTAAACTGAAAACCCAGACAGTAGGTTAGGAGTTTACATAAAATAGGAAATGAAAAACAAGTAACTGACAAATAGGCCTCTATATGATTTATGACTGTGATTATGTATCTACACAATCACCCACGTACAAACCGACTTAAAACGCACATTATTGACATTTAGCATTTGCCCGCGGCTTCCCACGGAAATTAGCATACGTTTTTTATAACCTATTACACTCAAGGATAATGTAACTTAAGGAGCTCGTGGCTAAATAATAACAGTCGTACGGGTCGATCTTTAAGGTTAAGCCGTGCTTGCCGAGGTTGGTCCGTGGATGGGTGACCATAATTACATACCGAGTTTCCTCCGTGCCTCGGAAAGCACGTTAAACCATTGGTCCCGGCTGTCATTTGTAGATCTTTGACAGTCGTTACGAGTAGTCAAAAGCCAAAAGTCTGACATCCAGTCTTACCAAGGGGTATTGTATTACCCAGTTACTGGGTTGTGGAGGTCAGATAGACAGTCGCTTCATGTAAAATATTGGTACTCAGCTGCATCCGGTTAGACTGGAAGCCGACACCAAGATATATTGGGTAAAGGCTAGGCAGATGATGATGACTCAAGGATAATGTAACTTCCCATTAGCAAAAGAATTTTCGGAATCGGATCAGTGGTTCCGAAGTTGACCCCCTACATACGAACTTTATTTACTAATATTAATATGAACAAAAAAAACTAGAAATGTATAATCATCACAAAAAAGTTCTTTACCTGATGGAGCCTCCCAAAGTCCTCCACATCATCAAGTATAGGGTCCCGTAGACCGCCCTTAGCTTGTTGCTGCTTACTCTTGCAGTTGGCGGCGATTTTCTTCTCTGAGTTGGCAGTCGTGAAGTATTGCGTGCAACCGTTCTTAAGATACTGTTGACAAAGTATTTAAGTTTGAATATAGTTCGTGAATTTATTACAATAATAATTATGTGAAAGATCTTGTGGCTAGAAACGGATTGTATTCTGAGAAGACCTATTAAGAAGTTTGGAACAGTCAGACATTTTGCGCCGACCCCAAATAAATTGGGAAAAGGACAAGAGATGATGATATTGATTATTTAGCATCTCAAAAAAAGAAAACTATTTTTGGGTTGAAAAATCACGGGTTACGATATGACTCGACGTTAGGCACACAAAACATGTGTGCTGACGGGTGCATGGAATAGTACGGGATCATGAAGATATAAAGGGTGTAAAACACCTCTTAACGAAGCCGAAAGGCACTGGTTCTCCCGTCATTGCGATCATTTTTTTGTTCTACACCATACCTGGGAACCTTCTAGTTACTGAGATATTAGGGGTCAAAGTTCCAACTATTTGACAGGTATTTTTTTTAAATACAAGTTTTTAATGAAAAACAAACACAAAAAAAAAAGATAAACATTTTACACCCCCCAAAAAAAACTCGTTTCCCAGCAATAATTTTTGCGTAAAGTTACTTAGTTTCATGTACAGAATGCTTGGTTGACGGCTTCGTGATGAGTTGATTTACACGGTGTATTTTACAACATTCAACACTTGTATTTAAAAAAAAAAGTTGTAAAAGTTGGAACTATGACCTCCAACATCTCCGTAACCAGAAGGTTCCCAAGTGTGATCCAGAACAAAAAAAAAATCGTAATGGCGGACAGAATAACGTGCATTTCGGCTTCATTAATGGTCCTTTTACAGTACACCCATTTTTTCAGTTCATGCGGATCTATCATTGTATAGATTTGCTTTTGTACTGTGTGTTTTGGTTTGGTGTCTCGCCGTGAATACCTATTGCTGCACACGTAGCATTAGCACCGTAAAAACGAGTCTACGGACATAATGACAGATAGAAACTGTCATTTTGCCGTTTCTTCCGTCGACATAACCCGTTTCCACAGATGACCACTGCTACGCGTGCAGGTAGAAAATAAACGAACATGTTTTACTGTAGGTAGGTACACCAAAATGGTGACAGATCTCTTAAACAACATCTAATGAAAGGTATTATTGCACATGAACGATGATACAATATCATTGTTGTACAGATATAATGATATTGTTTATTATGTTGACAGAGTTTTAAAATCTCGAGTCTTTTATTACGAGTATGTCATTGTTTGGAAAACAGAAGGACACTTTGTAAAAAACTACAATACTGAAGAGTTTGTTGATGCTATTTAAATCTGGCAATATGAATTGAATCGGCTTCGAATTCGACGACGAATTTACTTATTTTAATAGCGTCCATAAGTTCCAGCAAGATGCAGTCAACAGAACACGCAGGTCACGATATTACGGTTCATCAAAAGGTGGTATTGTTATTGGCTATAGGAAACTATTGCAAGGATGAGTTTAAAATTGAGACGGTACGCGTAAGACCTCAAAGGAATAAATGCATCAGAAGATTTGTAGTACCCACTTCCACTAATTATTATGGATGGAAAGATGTAGAAAATGCTTAGTGCCAACAATTTTTAATGACATACCTTCCGATTTAGAAAATAGCTGTACCACGAAAAAGTCTTTTAAAAATAAAATGGGGAAGTTTCTTTTTGGCACCTTTTGTCAAAACCTCATAACTAGAGATGTGTAGATTCGATTTATGAGTATTTATTGTTGTTTGGGTATATTATTGTATTATTTATGTCACACTAGCTCATGTTTACGGCTCCACCGTTGTGAATTGAAATGCTGTCATGGAACTAAAAATGTTATTAGCATTACGTTATGGTCAGCCTTTGTTAAAAATGCTGACCATAACGTAATGCTGTAAAATAAAAATAAAAGCTGTAAAAAAGTGTATTTAGTTATAGGTAAAAGTATCCTTGTTTTGGTTTAAAAGAAAAATACTAAGAAGTGGTTACATTAAAATATAAAATTGTATATGGGAGCTACATCTGCCAACAAACTGTTTTACAGTTTGGCAGAAGTAATTTATTATGTAACATTATGTAATCACGAATAAACGCTTTTTAATTTTTTTTTTTTTTTTTTTTTTTTCATATTAAGTGTACCAACGTTTGGTAAAATCACTACGTTTACACTCCAGAACAGAATCTATATATCTCCACCTAAGCAAGTTTTCCTTGCTTTGGTCAGCCTGGATCGGAGATACATCATACTTTGCTGAAATTTTATGCGCCGGGTTTTTTTTGTGGCTTGGATTAGCTGTTTTTATTGGAATTTTAGATTACTTATGTATTGTTCATTTTGTAAACATAACTCTAAACTGTCTAACTTTGCAAGGTGACTGCAAGATGACTTTGAAAGATTTTAAAATGGTCTGTTGCGTTCATCTTATTTTTAAGAAACACTAATAAATCACAAAAAAGCAGTAATTTATTATTATGGAAGATCATAAAGACATGTACCGTTTTTGTAACATTACCAATTAAAAACGTGGAGTTGGAATAAGTAAGTTCACAAGGAAGTTTTTACTATTAAGATTCAACTTTTTTTTAATTACAAAAGAATCCTTAAAAAGATTTTATTACAGTCTGTGCCCTTCATTATCTGGCCTCTCTTTTTTATTTTTTTCTCTGACTGTTTCAAATACAATATCTTCATTTTCCGTCTTCAAACGGTACACACAGATATAATTAACATAAATGTAAGAATAACATTTTAATAAAAATGCATAATATGATATGATCCTTTGTGAGACTGGCGTTCATACAAAGACATCCTGTGTGATGGATCCCTAGGCTCTCACCTCGAATTGAACGTAGTTAAAATAAAATGGCTGATTTTCATAATTTTAATGAAAAATATAGGGAAAAGGCAGACAAATTATAAAAAGTAAATTGGATATGTTTAGTGTGTATGTGTGTGTGTGTCTGGTTTTCAGCTGCATCTGGTTAGACTGTGAGGCCGATCCCAACACAGTGGGAAAAGGCTAAGCAGATGATGATGAGTGTAAAGTGTGTATAAAATCTCACCAAATAATCATCAGGCTTGGTAATCTTCAGCACCGTCCGCAACTCCTGGGGTGCCCCGGCACACAGCAGATAGAACACGTGGTAGTTCCTCTCCTCCGCACTCTGGGTGCAAATCCTAGACTTTTCCAGAAGGTAGTGGGAGATATGGCCGCCCACCACTTGGTACTTATTGTTGAAGTGAACTTCCATGAACTTGCCGAATCGAGAACTGTTGTTGTTGCGAGTTGTCTTCGCGTTACCGAACGCTTCGAGGATTGGGTTGGCTGTAGAAGATGATGATGTAATTAGTTTATCGATAAATTATTTATCTATACTATAGTTTGTTTGTTTGGTTCAACGCGCTAATCTCGGGAGTTACTGGTTCGAATTGAAAAAAACTTTTAGTGTTGGATAGTCCATTTATCGAGGAAGGCTATAGGCATAAAACCGCTACGCTTACATTACGCTACGACCAATTACAGCTACAATAAGGTCGCGCGTGTAATCTTGTGATTTTGTCATAATCTATCATGATTAATAATTCAGTGTAAACCTTAGTTAATGCTGTATTGTTCAATTAAATTGGTTGCCAGTTAATCACTGTGGGCGACCTTTTGTTAGGCCGAACACCCTACTGATATTTTAAATACGAAAGTTTGTGGGGATGTATGGATGTTTGTTAGTCTTTCACGCAAAAACAACTCAATGGATCTGGATGAAATTTGGCACAGGGATAGATAATAGCCTGGAATAGCAAATAGGACTTTTTATCCCGGTAGTACGATCACGTGGGACAATTACCGATCAAAACGCGGGCGGAGCCACGTGCATAAGCTAGTTACATCTAACTGACTGAAATTAAAAGAAGATTAGTACCAGAAACTGGTTACTGGGCAACCGAGTTCACTAGCAACATCTATGATTCATAAAACAAGTACTTACATAAGCCAACTTTGCATATTAATAGCGTACTTGAATAAAAATAGAATTAATTATCAACCGTTTAGTTGAAAAGCAACTTCCTATTAACAGAACTAGAAATGATTAAGTTACAACTAAATCTAAATTTAATTGCAGTAATATTACTAGGTATGATCATTAATATTTATATATATTTATTAATAAGTATTCTCTTCTGCATGAGAGAGAGTGGGCTGATGATGGATTACTCATGTTCGCCCAGCGCGGGTGGTTTTTCGTTTAAAAACATGCCGTTTCCTTGGAATACTTTCTTTCACGGTTTTCAGAGCAGTGCTGCTTCAGTGTTCTTGTACAGATCAAAAATATGTTTAATCCTATAAAAAACAACTAACGTGTGTTTGATATGACTACAAATCTTATTCCTTTGTTTATAGGACCATTTGCTCATAGAACGATTGGCTAATAGAACGTTTCGATACGGAGCCAAATAAATTACATAAAGTGACACGGCTTTCTGCGTTCAAACTACCACCACGCTACCACCGGTATCCGTAAATAAAGTGTAAACATGCTATTAAAAACAATTAAAAAACAGTAACATGAGATGAATGGTGTTATATCCATACTAATATTATAAATGCAAATGTCACTCTGTTTGTTTGTATGTTTGTTTGTTACCTTTTCACGACTAAACGGCTGATCGGATCTTAATGAAATTTGGCAAAAAGATAGATTTCAACCTGGGGAAGGACATAGGCTATATATCATTACGCTACGACCAATAGGAGCGGAGCAGCAATGAAAAATGTTGCGAAAACGGGGAAAATGTGACGCAGACGAAGTTGCGCGGGACAGCTAGTGCTCAATAAACATTATACGAACACTGCAACCGTTACACAAGGCCGAATCATCTTGTATTTACATAATGTTTACAAACGACCTTCTGCGGAATTTATCGAAAAGAAAAGCAGATTATCAAAATATCAGTTTTTTTTTTTTTGTAAACCTGTCTCTCAATCAAACTCGTGATTTGCATAGTAGGTAACGATTTCATAAATCGGAACAACAATCATGACTGTGTCTCCGATTTATTTGTCATGATTACATTATTAAAATAGGCTACTATTTTCACAAATTAGTATAGGCTAAAGGCGGGGATACACATGCCAGTAAATCCATCCTGTTCAGGGAGGGGTCGCGGGGGGGTTGCCAAACTTTCACGTGTGAACAGACGCAATACACGATACACGTATAAGCGATGGAAATACTGGCATGCAAGAGCAGAAGTTGCATGCCAGTATTACTTGCAAATGTATCTGCCGTGTGATGCGAGTTACTCGTATAAATATAACTTTCATACCAGCTACTTTCCCGATTTACCGGCATGAGTATCCCCGCCTTAAAACTATACAATTTAGGCCAATCCATACTAATATTATAAATGCGAAAGTCACTCTGTTTGTTCGTTTGTTTGTATGTTTGTTTGTTTGATACCTTTTCACAACTAAACGGCTGATCGGATCTTAATGAAATTTGGCTAGAAGATAGATTTTAACCTGGGGAAGGACATAGGCTATATATCATAACGCTACGACCAATAGGAGTGGAGCAGCAATGAAAAATGTTGCGAAAACGGGGAAAATGTGACGCAGACGAAGTTGCGCGGGACAGCTAGTACTAATATAAAATACTGTCGTGCCAGCTGTAGTGTTAGCATAGGCTCGCCCCTTATTATATGCGACTTAAAGGTATTGGCCAAATGTGGGTGTACTATTAGGTACACCTCTGCCTAACCCTTTGGGGATTACAGGCGTGATATTATGTTATGTCGTGCCAGAGACAAGAAGGAGAATTTACAAATAAATAGATAAGCTTGTTAAAAGAGGTAAAACGTTTTCAAAAACTAAATAGGACTTTTTTAGGGTTCCGGACCCAAAGAGTCAAACGGGCCCCTATTACTGAGACTTCGCTGTCCGTCCGTCCGTCTGTCACCAGGCTGTATCTCATGAACCGTGTTAAATAGCCAGTTGAAATTTCTACAGATTATGTATTTCTGTTGATGCTATAACAACAAATACTAAAAACATAAATATTTAAGGGGACTCCCATACAAAAAAGTGTTTTTATTTTTTGCTCGTTTTTATAAATAATGGTACGGAACCCTTCGTGCGCGAGTCCGATTCGCACTTGGCCGGTTTTCTTAAGACACCGCCAAACTAACAAATTAGTCAAGATTTATTTTGCTATAGCAGAATTGATTATGTATTTATGTCAATGATACAATTTTCGGTAGGTAGGTATTATAGTAAAATACGAAGATTGCAGAATGGTTGCATTATATTATGTGATGTTTATTAATAAACTTGAAATGTATGAACATTAACACATCAGCTGGCTGTCGGGACGAGTTTTGGAAACAAGTATGTAAAGTATCCAGAGAAGCGTAGGCGATTAGTTTGCAAGCTGCAACTACTTCTGCACATTATTGTTTTGTTTAACATACAACGTTTGAACGTAGGTCGTTATGACGGTTATGTGAACGCCTCCATTGCTTTTTAGGATGTTTCTAGACATGTGAGTCAGTTCTTTTTTGTTGGTTCATGTTTGAAGAACAATCGTAGTCAGAAGTTAGAGAGGGGAGGACTTAATTCAGCAGGATACTGCCTAGACAAAATTTAAACTTGAAAAAATTCCCAAGGTTTATTATCAACAAACCATCCTTTCAATTACTTTTCCATAATAAGCTGCTAATATACAATACAGCATGGGATCCTATTGAAACGAATCAGGTGTAGTCATTCATTAAATCTAGTAATCCTTAGTGTGTATGTATTTTGCGTACTAGAAACTTCTTGATAAACTTACCGTCTAAAATCTTCTGCTCCACAGGCCCAGCGCCCTTCGCCCATAAGTCACACAGGTACTTCAGAATGTACTTGGTGGACTCAGTCTTGCCAGCACCAGATTCTCCCGAGACTATGATCGATTGAGACTGTTTGAGGGACTTCATGTCACGGAAGGCTTTGTCGGCTGGAAAAGTAGTAAAATATTTATTAGGAGGTTGCTTTAATTTAGTCGGTTTATTTTTGACCACTAATATTATTTTTTTCGAAGATTGGTACGCGATTGTTGTGGCGACTGTTGAGGATGATGATCGATATGACACATGAAGAGGTTTTCAAAAACTAAGTTTGAGCCTGAATACGAATATGTTCACCAGACAGTCTCATAAATTCTCTTGTCGCATAAACGGAGCTCAAAAGGGCATATCAATTATCGGGAGGAGGCTTCCAAAAACTAAGATTGAGCCTCAATACGAATATCAATTTTTAGCCTCAATACCTTTTTTTTTTACGGATGGGAAATCATCAAATGACTTCTCCCGGAGCGGGAGGGAGTGTCAGACTTGTACTGACTAAAACCCATCCATGTTCCTTCTTCGCCCTTTGTGTTCCAGGGTCACGGGATCTCTTTCGAACAGTCCCACAACCCTGGCAGGCATCGGCCCTCTCGGACCCCTTCCGGTTTGCTGACCTCTCCTTGAGGCGCGCGTGGAACACAAACACGCCGTCGGCACGGCCTGTCGTCATGAGACGGACGGACGGTGAGCTAGCCCATTACACACCGTCCACAGGCTTAGCCTCAATACCTGCAGGCGTACTCATAATGACAGATAGACAATGACAATGTGTCAGTTTGTCGATTCTTCCGTCGACCCGTTTCTACGGCGGTCATGCTACGTGGGCAGACAGTCTCTTAAATACTCCTTTCGCAAAAGAATAAGGAATCGTAGCAGGTGGCATTCTGTGGTTCTACCTACCTACATGGGTAAAAGGCGTGAAACCCCACATTAGGCTTTTTTCTATGTCGTGGGTGCGTTTACAAACATTTAAACACAGCCAGGCCCGGAACAAGTACCGGTAGGTCATACAAATAGTTGATCCGTGCGGGGATCGAACCCGCCATAGGCGGTGCAGCAACCAATAGCTCAGCCACTGCGCCAACCGTGCTATCTATTATGTACAGAATCTGAAACTAGTCTATTATTTATATTTTTAAATCATTCTTTGACTGGCTTATTGAGTTTTTCTTTCTGTATTTTTAAGGTCCGAGATAAAATCTTAAGCTGAGCTGACTCAGTTCAAGTGACGTAATATTATTAGTTGGTTAATCCCCCGAAAGAAACACAGCATTGTGTGCATTAGCCCGACAACGTAAAGAACTGTCATTGAAGGAAAACATGTGACTTAATTCAATTCTCTAGTGAGAAGCAATTATTTACCGGCTTTAAGCCCAATACATAATTCAAGCCATATACCCTCGAATTAAGTTCGTCACGAAGGGAAATTAGACTGAATAATACATGTGACTGCTTTCTTTAAACAGTACAATTTCTTTCGAAAGTCGTCTAATGGTATCAAGTAAGTGATTCTTCGGATTTCTATCAAATTGATAATCTTAATTTACTCACAAAAACGTAAAGTCAATGTTGTTGGCTCACAATTTTCAAGATGGTGTAATTTAACCCCATAAATGGCTGCTTACATCCATGTACGGCGGTACCGTTTCATTGGAACTACAGGAATTACTTGAGTTTGTAAAAAAATAGGCAGGTAGGCAAGTTGTTTACCCCTGATCAGCTAACCACAAACTATGCTGGTCGTGGTCAATAATGGAACCAGTTTCCGAAGAGTTCACTGACAAGTTTTGTAAGGCCTAGTTGAAGATAAAGAAGTTTGGCTGTAGTTCCTTCTGCTCATGCGGCTTCCCTGGTAGCTCATAAACGACACAAATATGTGGATTTCTCTAAATATCCCAATTTTATTTTTTCCAATCTTTTTATTGAGATGTTTTCAAATCATTGTATCGTTCATTCTTTGTTCAGAATAGTTACAGCAGTGATGACAACATTTATGTTAATTGTTTAATTTAGTCTTTGTTTTACTTTTGTGTACATTTTTTAACCGTCTTTGTTGTGAATGTGTTGACATTGTAGGCTTTGTATTTTCCTATACTATTTTTATTTAATTTTTTTATTTGCTTTATCTTGTTCTACATTTTGTAGTAAGCAACGATTTATTGTCGGGCCTAAGCTGTCCTCCCAAACTTAAGTACTAACGCTGTAACATTAAAATATTGTAAAACCAAATCATTTTAAAAGAATAACCATGGAGTTTCTTGCCGGTTCTACTACATAGGAAACGAGCAACCCGAACCGCGCACCCTTATTTTTTTTTTACGGATGGGAAATTATCAATTGACCCCCCCCCCCACGGCCCACTCTGGGCGGAGCGGGAGGGAGTGTCAGACTTTACTGACTAAAACCCATCCATGTTCCTTCTTAGCCCTTTGTGTTCAAGGGCCACGGTATCTCTTCACGAACAGTCCCGCAGCCCTGAACGAACCGTGCACCCTTTGTCGACGTTTTATAAGTGCCCATGTAGGCCTATGTAAAATAAAATATTTTGGTTTAGATTTTGCCCACAATCAATTTCCAAGTCAGGCTTTTCGAGAGGTACTTCTTAGTAGCAGCCGACTTAAATATTACTGGCGAAATGTGGGTGTAGGCAAGGCTATCAAGCTATTCAAAACTAGTTTATGTAGATCTCTCATTGTACGGGAAATCTTTACATAGCGAGGCCATTTTATACTGAAAATGTATACCTTGATGTGTTGCCGTGTGTAGGACTAGTACAAATCGATGATAATTCGCATGTTATTTTAGAGAAAATCTACAGATAAAAGTCTAAGATCAGTTAATCACTTACCTATAGCAAAAACATGTGGCGGCAGTTCTCCCAAAGACTTGCCCTGGTATTTCTTAATGGTGGTAGAAGAATACATGTCCTTGATGTCTTCATAAGGATTGACAGCCAACAGGATATTTGCTACGTATGTCTGTGAAAGATATAGGTACACGTTAATGTTTGTTTGAAAATGATGAATAATTTGTATGATGTCATCACTGGCTTTGATGTCTGTGGTTCGTGTTGTGTGTTTACAAAGGAATATGAAAAGCAAATAAACAATATACTATTCCCAAATTCTTGTTTATACAGGGTGTAACGGAAAGGGTATATACATCCTTAAGGGTGTGCTACAGACCATCAAAATGAACATGTTTCTCATCATAAAAAATTTTTCGCAGCAAAAAAAATATCTGCTGCCCCATAGAAAATTGCAATACCTATTCGACCCTAATGTATAGGCAGCAGATTTTTTTTTTGCTGCAATTTTTTTTTTATGATGAGAAACATGTTCAGTTTGATGGTCTGTAGCACACCCTTAAGGATGTATATACCCTTTCCGTTACACCCTGTATACTTCTCTATGATCGTCGTCTTAAGAAATATCAAAAACATATTGATTGTGGTAATGATTTGTGTTTTTTCGTTTCTTTACAATGGGTTTATACTATAAGGAGATGTTAATTTTGAAGAAAATAATCAATAGTGCGTAACACATTCTATTACCACATTTTTATTTGAAAACCTATTCTACGATAAACATGATATTTGACAAGCTTTCGACGTGGATTTGCAATATAATACTTAGAGCAGAGGTGGCCCGACTTACGAGCAGTAAGCCGTGAGTTCGAACCCAGGCAGGCGCATTACTTTGTGTAATTTATTTCATCACCGCTGCTCTCAAAAACGGTGAAAGAAAACATCGTGATGAAACCGGCATGTCCTAGAACTAAAAATTCGAAGAAATGTGACATCTACCAACCCGCACTGGCCGCGAGTTGGAAAACAGCCCAGCCCACTCCCTTTCATAGAGAAGAGGCCTGCGTCCCAGCAGTGGGAACATTATAGGCTGATGATGACCATGAATATAATACCAAAACACAGACTTTACATAACGTTTTGGTATTTTAAGTGCATTTGCTGGTTATTGTCAGCTTGTATCAGTACACTGCCATGCAAACGACACATATCCCACATGTTTCAGCAAGATATATCGCGCATCAATTAAAAAAAAAAAACAGTAAAAAACACACACACAAACAGTATTACTGAACATTTTACATCGTAGTAAATACGGGCGATAGTAAAAGGCATTGGACAAGAAATACCAACCGAATCAATACTTGTACATAATTTTCTACGATATAAGCATTAGCACATATGTATGTGTAAAAGATTTTCAAGGTGAAAACTTCAGGTATTTGTTATGAGTCATAGGTAAATCTGTTTTGTAAGTTGCGGCCAGAAGAAATGTCATAAGAAAAATGTGATCCCATGACTCAGTGCCATTAGACCATTTTTGTCCTTCTACAGTTTATTTAGCGCTAGCTAGTAGCTATTAGATCATTGTGGCTAAATAATAACAGCCGCACGGGTTTATCTTCATCTTCAGCCACACTTGCCTAGGTTGGTCTGTGCCTCGTGTGCTTCGATCTTCCGTGCCTCGGTAAACACGTTAAACCGTTGGCCCCGGCTGTCAATAGGGGATAATCCAATTTTTTTTTCTTTGTCCGTCAGGTAGTTTATTGAAAAGTATTGGACCCGTTTTTTTTTCTTTTTTACGTGGTCATAAAATTACAGAGATATATTGATTTGAAATGGTGCATGACGTCACATGTAGGTAAGTTTTATACCTACTTGTGACGTAGTAAGCCCCCACTCTCCAACTTTAACGAGTTTTAACTAAGTAATTTTTTGATATTTTGATAAAACAAAAAATACGTGTCTAATATTTTTGTATTACCTGTCTGACGGACAAAATAGAATGTCGTTTTCTTTACCCAGTCCGATCCCCTATTGTAGATATTTGACAGTCGTTCAGTAGTCAGTGGTCCGAAAGTCTGACAAAAAGTCTCACCAAGGGGTATCGTATTAACCAGTACTAACTGAGTCGTGGTGGTAAGATACGCACTAATAGGCAGTCCCTCTATGTTACATACTGGTATTCAGCTGCATCCGGTTAGACTGGAACCCGGCCACAACACGGTTGAGAAAAGTCTAGGCAAACGTTGATAGTAGCTATTAAGTAGACCTGAGATTATCAATAACACTTGTAACGGGATTTTTACTATGTTTTTTATCCCGTTACAAGTGTTATTGATAGTGTTAGTGACCATGCCAGTTTAAAAACTTATAACCTGAGATTAGTATTAAAGAAATATTCTAGATGGGAATCTTTCAAACCTGACATTAAAACTAACTTAAAAGCTAGCGATAAATAAACTTTGAATGACTATAGCTACATTTTTTTAGTTTGACACGTTACGATTGCACCGACAGCAACCAGTTGTCTCTTGGGAGAAGATTATGACGATGTTCACTTAGTCCCGTCTATAGTGAGTATACGGGGTGTACGGGACACCGGCACGAAAACGATTCCACCAGTACATCATTTTGAGAAATTTCGTTGAAAAAAGTTAATGTGGGGGTTCATACCCCGTATGTGTTCGGTTATTACTTACGTAAATCTTATTCTTCTTGTATCGTGTTAGGATGTTGTTAAGCAGTGTGGCTTCGTTGAGGAACATCAGCTCGCCTGGAAGATAAAGGTTTAGTTAGACAAGGATTTTGGATGAAAAACGGAATACCGGTAAAATTTTGAAGATAACCCAGTTTAATTATAAGAGTTGCAAAGGCTGTCTGCTCCTTTATTGTGTAATACAGTTTCAAATAAACCCCGACAGATTTTGAAGGAACTTGATAATCCACTGCTTGAGAAAATGTTCTGCTTAACAGCGTAAATAACGCAATGAGTGTCCATCAAAATGCAAGGTTTACCATTATAAACCTTAGAGAATTCCTATAAAACCAGTGCCTATCATTTGTTTCAAAGAACAATAAGTAACTCATCAACTTGTCAAGGACCAAAATTTGTGTGGTTCAGCATCGAAGCTTCACCCCGACAAGGTTTGTTTATAGTCAATCCACTTAAAAATAGAACACGACCTCGTGACCCGAGCAGTCAATGGCTGGATGTCGTGTCAGATGATTTAAGAGCCAATGAATTAACCATTGACGAGGTAAACGATGAAACAAATGAAGCCAGTATTGTGGTACGGCGACCCCGGGCAAAGCTTGCACTAATAAACTAATCTGCCTAGCCTTTTCCAAACTTTGTTAGAGTCGGCTCGACTGGAATAAGTACGCAGTTTACATGGAGCAACTGCCTATTAGCCCCCGTATTCACAAACGCTCGGATTCGATTTCGATTCGGAAAGTCGTATGTCTATCTCGCTCGCTTTCGTAATGCCAAAACAAGATAGACATACGACGTATCGAAGCGAAATCGAATCCGAGCTTTTGTGAATAGGGCCTGATCTTCAGATTCCACTTAGAGTAACACGATGCCCCTTGACAAGGCTGATGGTCAGACTTTCGAGGTTCTGACTGCCGACGACTTAAGTCAGGCAGTAGATTTCGCCAGATTCCTTCTAGCATTTCAAAAAGTAAATCTACTATTACTCTCTCAATTTATTCTTGTAAAGCCAATAAAATTCCTGTCATTATGCAAGGTAAAGAAACGAGATTATTACGAGTATAAGCCCATGGGAAAAATAATTCTAAACTAGTTTAAAACAGGTTCGATTCTATTCCAGGAGCAATTACAGTGCAGGGATCGATTTCTATGCCTCATCGATGTTAATCGCTTTAACTCGTAAGATGATTACGTCAATTAATTCTTGTCAGTAAAAAGCGTAGGATGCGATCGTGGCTGACGGATGTTGCATTCATTTGGAATATTGATCTTAATCTCTTGGGGTTTGGGTAAAATAAATGTAGCAAGGACGATTATCTTTCTTTCTTTAACAGACTATGTTTTTCTCAATTCTACACATATGGCAGAGACCACTCTTGAGTCTTTTGGTTCTTGACTATCTTCTGCATCCACCATTAACACATGTCGTAAATATTCGTCCAAGGTCAATAGAATATCATTGTGTATTAAGTGTGTTTTGTTTACTATATATTTTATTTTCACTGCTGTTTCCTACGAGTATATCCACCAGTTTGACGACGGTGTCTAATGCATCCTATGAAAATTTTCTTGTGTATTGTTTCAATTTTCGAAACCAACTCTTTTTACCTGTCCGTACAGAGTAATATAAAAGCCACTTACATATTCTGCTTAAGTGAATAAGCAGCTTCAATGCATGTTTGATTTAATTTAATGGCTCACAAACTGTCATTGTAGTGATCATCATTATCCTCAATTGATGCCAATCTAATGTAGTTATTTTATTCTTTATATGCAAGTGCAATGTGCATTATACATGGAACAAACATTATTTTCGTTATTGGAGCTGATATCAGTAGCATTTGTGTTTGCGGATCTCTATCTCTAGACGTACGACGAACGTAGGGAACATCAATTTGTTATTTTCATTTCAGAGCTGATCCCATGGTAACGCAACAACCTGTATGTACATATACTTGGCGGAGATCTGATGAGGATGTTTTTCTGATAACGCCATTTACATGTTCTTCTTTCTTTGTATATTGCTCTGTCCTTAATTTGTGTTCGTTATCAGACAAAAAAATATCAAGGGATTAAATGTACAATAACACAGAGCATCCAACTCGTTATCACGTTTTAGTTTCAGCTATCTTTCGCAATGAGTCATCTAATTTGTGTCACTGTTCAGCGATTATGGTACGTCATAGAGTTATTAACTCATTATCATCCTAGCCTTTGTTACGGGTTTTAGTCTGTCTACCTAAACATTTTGATGTTATGCCGTGATCGAAGTGGCAATCTTCATCTAATTTTCCAGTAAATATTCTTGTTTAATTTATCTTTCACGTACGCATTTATCTACTAATATACTTATATCATCTCAGTCAGTTAGTTTATGAAGCTGCTCTTTGTCTACTTTGCCTTAATAGACTTCAGAAGATAGCATGAAATCAAATATCTTTGTCCAATTTGACATTAGTACAGGCTCGGTCAGTTTCGGTTTCTAATAAGCGGGGTCGAGCGGAGCGGAGAGATATGCAAGATTCAACCAATCACAGGACGTTGGTCGATTTCCACACGAGTTTTCTCCGTTCGTCTCCGCTTTGGCGGAAAGCGGGCCTCAATCCTCCTTTACGTCTATTTTTTTTTCGTGCTTTCAAGGACGCAAAGGTCTTAAGGACCAGAAAAAACAATCAATACTCACAATTATCATCTACATCTTTCCCAGGATCTCCAGCAGGGAATATGTCTTCGAAGTTGCAGACTCTCTTGGGGTACTTGTTGTCTACAGGGAAGACGTCTGCCTCCTCCCCCATGAGTTCGTGCAGTCGGGCGAGGATGAACCCCTCGTTGGGGTCCCTCACCCAGACCAGTTGCTTATCCATCGTCATTGTTTACTGGAAAGGAGAAAAGGAAGATGTTAAAGTTTGATTGGAGACTATACGACTCAAGATGAGGACTTGGTGTTGCAAACCTCAAACTTGCAAACCTCTTTTAGCCTGTGTTCATCCTAAAATGTATAGTTGCCGCTGCCTGTGAGTGTCTACATCAAAATTTATAAAAAAAATACTTCAGCTGCAAACTGACTGTTACCCAAGGATTTAACGCTGTAGATGTAGTACCAACTATCGCAAATGGTATGGGAATAGTGGTCTTAATCAGGTTGGAGTTGAAAGACATTTAACAAAGTCCAAATTTCTGGAGTCCTTTATTAATGGGTGTGTCACATGCATTTACAGGCCTCGTGATCGAAGTCCTCACTAAAACAGAACATCAACCGCAGTAGGTAATAACATTTCCAGCATGGGATAACGTTGCGTTTTTTGTTTGCTGTTTTCCCCCTATAAGGAAGAAATAGATTTTTACCTATTTATGGCTATCATTATCCTCGTACCTTTTATAATGTTTTTATTTATAATTTTGCTATCAACGGCGAGTGCCACGCGCTATCGCAGTGATGATACAGTCACAATTTTCCTAGTAAGCACAAGATACAATGGGTCATATATAATTAATAGCTAAGTGTACACTATTACTTTTTATAAAATTTTGAAAATCATTTTAATGAAACCCTTCGAAAACCGAATCAAGTTAAATATTAAGGCGACTGTAAAAAAAAATACGTATTTTTTCAACGTACCAATCAAAAGATGTTACCGTTACAAAAATATAATCTAATCAACTATAGAGTAAGACTCAGTTTCAAATCACAAGACAATGTTTATCTCAATATTTTAGTACATGAAGACTACACGTCTGTCAAACATCCTTATTCCGCATATCATACAACGAAACCTTCATAAAATATTAATAAACCAGACATAAAGATTGAAAGAGCATCTGCAAGTTGTGCATTCATAACACGAGCACACTCCCATAAAGGGCTAATTATAACAGGCAGTAGGAAGCATTTAGAGAGACATGATAACATCAATTACATAACTAAACATGATACTGTACATCATAATTGCTTTAATTCCTTGAACATAACCCATAACATGAACTAAGAATATCATTAACTCACTTTCGGACCAGCAACGCGTATATACTGTAACACTTTCATATACACTATTACGTAATTGGGTTTATAGTAAAAAAAAATAACAATGGTAGCGCAGCTGTTCCGGTGGATGACGCCCGGAAGCAAAAAATTGTTCCATCTACCACAATATTTAAATAGAGTGAGTAATGAAACGACCGAGAGTGACCTAACACGCACGGGTGGTAGTTGGTACGTGTTAGAATAACTATGGTAAAAGAAAAACTGGTTTTTGGTAACAGCGAAAAAAAACAATCAGAAAAACCAAATCAAAGAACAAAACATAACTATCAAAGAAGACCTAAAAGAGATCCCTGTGCAGTAAGGCTGTAGGTAGTTACCTACTGATACTGCTGCAGTAGTTGTGAATCATTACAGAATTAAAATCGATACTAACATTGAAATACTTATTAAAGACGTAGGTAAAGTTGACGATGAGCAAGGAATTAAAAACACAGTGAACCTAAGTGCAACATGGATCGCGGGTGATATAAGATTCGGTATATTTGTCCGTTATAAGAAAAAGGTCCAGAAGTTATGTTGACACTGATCCGGCGTGAAATAGGCTTTACAACGGTGAAAGGATTATACGAATCGGTCGAGTAACTTTCGAGATTAGTTCAACGGAATCAAATTACACAATACTTTTTTTATTATTTTGTTTATTTATATATTCAATTCCATCTGGGGAAATGTAGACATTCGATTTCACGGTGAAGTTGTTTTTTTTATGATAATTGAGAGCCTTGCTATAATCACTGATCTTACGAATTTATAAAATCAGCAATAACTTACCATTGTAACAAACGTGCTTATTCCTTGATGAAAGGAGTAAACAGATTTATACATTAAAAAAGTAATTAGGGGAAAATGAATTTAATAAATGATGAAATGAAAAATACAATAAATTAGTACAAAAGTGAAGGGCAGGTTAACCGAGAACGTTTTAAATATCTCCGCAAATCTCTGAGCGTGATAGTAACTGAAGACAAACTTGCAGTCGTAGAAAGCTGGCTTGATTAAGATGAGCTTGACCACGACGAACTTGATGCAGGGCGATTTGGTAGGACCCACCAGCAGACACGTACCGCCCAATGCCAGGCTCGTCAGCTCGAAGAGCAGCTTCCAGCAGACAGGTAATGAGCCCCAGTGCCAGGCTCGTCAGTTCGCAAAGCAGCTTCCAGCAGACAGTTAGCAACAGCCACGGCAGCACTAAACGAAGGCCGCTCTTTGACTCCACCAGGCTGTGCTCAAAACTCAAGATATGACAGATCTTGACTCCAAACTAGACTTAGCTGTTTTCTTGATTTCAGACTATACTTATTTCTTGTCTCCAGACTGAACCGACTCTTAACTCCAGACTAGAACCAGGGCATCTGTCAGAAATCCCTTTTATACCCTGATCTTCCGTTTCTTTTCTTCCAATCATTTTTTTAGATTCAAAACTGCTGCGCTCTAGTAAGACGCAACCTGCCAGTATTAAAAACAGCCAGTAACAATGGTCAAAAACCCTGCACATAATATTTTTAGAAATATAACTCAGAATATCTTTACACAGCAAATATTCGCAATTAACTATAAAATACAACAATTTGAACTGACGAATTGATGATAATAATTTTTAGTAATATATAATCTAAATGAAACCTTCATAGAGAGTTTGGCTGGTAACAATCACAAATAAAAGTAAATGACATCTGACAAATTTGAAGTAAACATGTCACAACAAAGGATTAGAAAATATTTATAAAAATGAAATAAAAATATGAATATGGATGATAAGTGTGAGTATAGAGTGTCTGTAGTAGGCAGATACTATACCATTCATTCATTCAATTCCATCGAGTATGAACTGGTGCCAGTAAAAGATTAAGCCACTGATAGCAAATCCAGACCAAAGCTGATGGCTTTTTGACGGTCAAAGATACCAGAACTAGAGCAACGAACTTTCAAATTATATTCTTGAAATCTCATGCTTGTATTCATCACAATCTATCGGAACTAAAAGATTTGAAACGAAAATGTATTACTGTGACGAGTACTAAGCTGGATTAAGTTTTATTACTTAGGAAGAACTACACAATTTCAACCTTATGTAGTTCACATAGAGGGGAGTTTAATAGGTCAGTCACAGTTACTTTTGTACACGGTGAAAGTCAGATAAAATTAATCCAGCTTATCGGAAATGATGAAATAGATAAACGTTTGGTAGCGTCGTTTACCGAGACGCTTTGTGTCAAAACTGAAGGGAATAACCAAGGAGTTTGTGTTGCAAGAATATAAGAACTCTTTTTAGTTGCAATGCGGTCGTTTAACGGAAGATTGCACTTAAAGAAATTGCATGTTGCATTTAATGATAAAGGTGACTTGGTGAGCTAATGGCTGTATGTTATTTACGTGTTACCTGTTGTAAGAGAACAGATACTTGTACCTAAATGTATGTGTTTAAAGCAGATAGATTGTTTCTATAAGATGTTGTGTGTTTTGTTGGCGATGCTCTTACAGATAGGTACAACCGATACACACCAAGGAGGTAGAATTCTGAAATGGTCCTAACAAATCTTGATTCAGATAATTTAATCTCGGAAGTGAAACCTTCGCAGTCAAGTGTCTTTTAAAGATCAGTTTTACGCAAGTCGTATGAATAAGAGAGAAATGAGGAACTTAACTAGTAAACAATGGGCCATGGTGATTAATGATAGGTACTACATATTTTTTCATGGAACTAACACGCACGATCATACTTTATGTCACGCATGTCGCGTAGATTAACCGATAGTCACAATTTATCTCAATCAGCTCATATGGGCATCTATCTTTGGTTTAACATTGACAAATACAGTCCCATTAATAAAATTTTCCTACTGAGTAAGTGTCGACTATAATAATTATGTATGAATGTAGATCGTAGAAGAGTAAAGGAAGACCAAAGAAACGGAGAATATGACTGGAAAATATGACTAAAAAGAACAGACGCCTGCGGCGGCGGTAAGATGACTGTGCTTAGTAAATGCGAGCTTCTTGGTAACAGGAAAAAAACAATAAAGCCCGTTCAAAAACAACAGGTAGGAACTGATAGCAATAATCTTCGCCGTGGGAGATATGTATCTGATCTAAATTTATCAGAATTTTACACAGCCAATAAAACCAAGAGAAACAGAAAATACAAGAGATAAGAAAGACATAAATTCAACAACATTGGTATTAAGAAAATTCATCTAAGGAAAATGCAGCCACTCCTATACAGAATTTACTTAAACTACTCGTATGCAGAATTTAACAGAAATATTTTGTCCCTTAATCCTGGAAGTCTGTAAAGTGCTCACTTCAAGGTTTTTATCGTCAACAAAATATAAGCCGATGAGGAAAATCACTATACTAGTAATATTATTTTCTAATCAACAATAATTCACGGAACAGTGAAACTGAATCAATATTTGGTCATTGAATTTCCCTTTGTAAAACAGAGGCCGTTCCGACCGAGGCTCAGAAAATTATTCCAAACCATGAAAAGAAAAGCGCAAAACGTATGAATAAGCACAATGCGATAGCGTAAATAAACGGATGCAAATTATGCAGCTCAACGAGATAAAACGAATAAGAAAATCGTACGAAAGCGTGATTTTGACTGTCACGGGAAAGAATCGAGGTCAAACCACGGTCTGGCACGAGAAATTTTAATGACGGTACCATAGAAGTATTGGAACCTCTAACGACTTGACTTAATACTCAACAAAAATCGATGCTAATTAATCTATGACGCGCGTTGCCGATACAATTGTTTTAATTAACGTCTCAGCAATAAACCTTTAAGACGTATTGATTTTAATAGAAGTATCCCACTAGATAGAGCTAAACAATGATACAGGTTGTTCAGGATAAACTTTATCAGATCAACCTACGAACCTTAGTTAACATAAATGTAGAATTCCGTAGCGAGGAAAAACACTCACTGAACCACACGAACAAAAAATAATAAATGACGTGGACACTGAAAACCAGCACCAACTACGTGTTCTTTAAAACCATAACCACCACAAACTTAATCAAAATCTTCTTCGACTTTGCAAAAGGTTTCGATAATCTTATCGATTCGATAAAGAACAATATCTGTTTTTGCGATACGTTGAAACTTGTAAGCGAATGCAATCAATTCAATGATCATTGTATTATAATCGTCGGCAAGATGTTATACTTATAACCGTAGATATTTATATTCACGTCATCATGAACTAAAAAAAAAAAAAAAAAGTTAAAAGATTTCCATTTTTGTTTACCACTTCTATCGTTCTTGAAACTGAAAGGTGGATGCATGTTTCCAAGGTGCCTATTATAAATATTGTCTTGTGTGTATGTATATATGTATATAGTGAGTGATAGATATAGACACATCTGTTTTAACACTCGTAATGAATAGAAGAGCCGTTCGGGTCGAACATGTTAAATAAGTTTGATTTCTTTACGATGTCTGTTTATTTTAGACGTCACAAGTCAATTATTAATTTGTCATGGTTGTTATTCAGTAAACTCTTCGTAAGTTCATTACTCATTTGTTACACGTTAAAGCTTTTCAAGCTTGTCCAGAAATTCTCGTCTGCAGAATTCATTTGAGGTTCACGGTTCGGTGATACGTATGTTTTTATCCATAAAAATTTTTGCCTGCATTCAGTTCACACATTTCAATGCTACAATACAGTTACGCATTGTGTATACCATTGTCAATTGGGTATTGTACAAACAATAATGTCCGAAATCTCTCGGCGTTCTGTAGTACAAGACGTAAAATGATGTGAATCGTACATTGTTTGGCCAACAATGACCCGAATGCATTCTTTAGCACAACTGCGTTGCATGTTCACGAGAACTGTTAATTATCTTGCTTTAGCCTTGATACTTTAAACCTATATGAATTGAAGCTACGTGAACTCGTAATAAGCTTTAATTGTTATCTCATACTCAGTTATAATGCGTTGGAAATCATTGAATGTGTACTTAGAATCAGAACAGAAGGTCGTGGATCTAAATTATAACGCACTGAATAACAGCAGTATAACTAACCTTTGGTAAAGGTTTCGCATCCATTAACCTAATTGTTTGGCAGAATTTTTCAACAGCCACTTTTCCTCTCCCCAAGGAGCTCATATTACTTGTTAACAACCGATTCATATTCTTATTAAAATATTTTTTTGTTATACCTGAATGAGAGTTATGTTATGCGATGATTTACTGTTCACTAAAAGTTTGCATACTCTACATAAAACCAGACAGAAACGAGCTCACCCAAACCTTGTACAAACAAACAAAGCACTATCGAAGCGTCGAGATTTACTAAAACGCTTATCATCACCATATCTGCTAGGTCGGGTCGAACACCTTATTAAGCTGTGTTGTCGATAATTATAGTAAAACCAACAGTACCATCAATCATGCCAATGACCTTTCGCATTTTTGGACCATTTGCTGTACAATAGTTCTCCAAACCAACCTTCAAAGATCTTCAAGTAACCCTTGCCGTTTTATTCGCTACCTTATTGTGTACTGTTAAAGCCCAAAACGCCTCGGACTAACAAGTTCATGGGTGTGATATTTCTGGTCGTAGTGACCTCGCAACCTCAGTCTGTGCCATTTTCAGAAAATTGATCCGGTATACCGCACCTTCTTACTTTCCTATGTCAACTGGTTTTAATGATGTCCAACAGACATTTATTCTGGGATATATCTGGGACAATGTACTAAAAGTTAAGGGACATTAAACCCACCCCGGGTTTAATGTCTTTCTTTGTAAAGCTATAAATATATGTCTGCAGAAAACCGAGGAACGTGGAGTTTGAGCAACTTTGAATCATGATGTCGCATCACAAGTTTAGCAGTCGTATGTTTTATCACCTTGCATTACCAAGAGTAATTTTCTTAGAAGTTCAATTGAAGTTGACAGTACAAACCAGAATTGTAAACAGACACACAGGGCAAAACATATCGAATGAAAGGACTGTTTTAAGAATTCCATGTGAAAAGAAATTCCCAAAGCAAATCCAATACTGGAAATATGTTCAGTTAAACGTTTCGCATGCCAGGTTTCACAACTACAATCTTGGTCAAAACAAAGGATATTGATAATGTGGTATTCAAACACCAATAAGCAAACAAACATTTTGTAGGAAGCAGTGGAATTTTGTTATCGAATTTGGTGTGATTACTAATTTTAAAGAAGACTCTTTGTAAACAGACTTTATCCATTTCCCAGAAGTCGTTAAGAACAACGTAATAGAAGGTAATTCTGTAATATAGTATATAGTGAAAGATATCGTGAGTTGGATATACAGTAGATTTTAGATAGGGATAATATTTGTTAAAAGGCATTTAGAATCCATTTACCTCTTAGAAAGCTCTTGATTTCTATGACTTGAAAATACTTACACAGCTTTTGCAAATACAATCCGATAGCAACCACACAAATCCATACTATGAAATTGTAAATAACTTTAAAAAATACAACTGTTACTGCACTTGCATTGTTTTCAACTAGAGTAAATATCGATGACTCTTATAAAAATTCTAAGAACGTCATGGCTACACATGCAAGACACAGATGTTTCTATAGCAAACATAAAACTATCATTATAATAATAAAAAAATATACCAACAAAATGGAAAAAAAAAATTGTGTTACAAGCAAATTCAAGTCTTTCTCAGATATTACTGCTAACTCTTGTGATAGTATTGTCAGTGAGGTTGATTATAAATAATCTATGAAAGGAATCTATAGCTAAAGCTAAAAGAAAAGGAACTCATGGATTAAATATATATATATATATATATATGATATATGATGAGGAGCTCGTGGCTAAATAATAACAACCGCACGGACCGATCTTTAAGGTTAAGCCGTGCTTGCCGAGGTTGGTCCGTGGATGGGTGACCATAATTACATACCGAGTTTCCTCCGTGCCTCGGAAAGCACGTTAAGCCGTTGGTCCCGGCTGTCATTTGTAGATCTTTGACAGTCGTTACGAGTAGTCAGAAGCCAAAAGTCTGACATCCAGTCTTACCAAGGGGTATCGTAATACCCAGTTACTGGGTTGTGGAGGTCAGATAGGCAGTCGCTGCATGTAAAATACTGGTACTCAGCTGCATCCGGTTAGACTGGAAGCCGACCCCAAGTTAGTTTGGGAAAAGGCAAGGCAGATGATGATATATGATACCATCAGAGTGTTAGATAATGTTAGAACTGAAACAAACTCGAAAGATACGAAACTCGTATGTGAGAATAGTTTCCGTTTAATCCGGACTGTATCAATTGGGCTTGGAAAGACTTTGATACGGCATCGGATTCTTTGGCAGTTGTCAGTAATCACCAAACCCAGACACAACCGATCCTAAGCTTCATTAAGTCATTCAGTCAGCGTCGCTGAGTTTATGTATTTCTTTATGCTCTGTTTTAATTGAGTCTCCTGCTTCGTCATAATCATAATTCATATTATTTATGTGGAAATTGTCACGACTGGCTGCTGCCGTGACTCACAACGGTGCAGAGCTAAATTGCTATTAACCGACCTCCGGGGTCGGGTTGCGATTTGCCCGCTACTTATCTCGTGACGAAAATGATCTGAATTACTTTTGGCAAATTGGTGCCTGTAATGATTTGTTTTGTTATTGCAGCATAATTTAGAACTGTTCTGTGTATCTGTTCTGTCTGACTGAATTGTCTGATCATGCATTGTTACGGTCGAGTATAAATGGATTTATCTATGTTTTCTGCTTCATCAGCTCCTTGGCCTTTTCTTAACTATGTTGAGGTCGGCTTCTAGTCTAATCGGATACAGCTGAATACCAGTACTTGACATCTCGTATTTGAAATTAGCTCAATTATACGCTTAAACTCGTGCAGCGCAAAACGCAGCAATGTATTACCTGCATGAAAATCTAAATTAGTGTACTTTTAAAGTCAAGACACAAAATTCAACACAAATGAAAAACTTACATACCAGACTACAATTAGTTACTCTTTTATCTTATCACTGGCAAGGATAAGAAACAATGAAATTGTCGAAGATATGAGTTTCCATATTAATCATTGTAGACCGACACAAGACCAACATATTTCAAATGATATAGAATAGTGGAACAGTAAGTTATATAATAATAAACCAGATTACGAACGAGGAAATTAAGAAAACTTTCGACATTTTACGAGAATGTAGTGGAACAGAGAAAATCATGTCTGCCAAGATAAAATCGGGCACGCGTGGTTGGAACGATGAACGCGCCGATAGTGAATAGTTCGTAATGTTGTATTGTGTAGGTGTCAGTACACATTATTGAACACCTGACTTAATGTGGCAAGCAAACCGGACTTCAACAACACCCACAGAAGAAACAGACGCTAAGTGCAGATACAATCAAGATAGAGAAGCAGAAATAATCCACTCCGCAATTCATTTTGCATTGAAAACAAAAGAATCGGTCTTAACAGGAAAACTTGTTCAAGATATGTATAAGAAAACATGATTTGATAAAATATGACGTAATGCGACGTCACTAAGCAATGTTTCGTCTGAAAAGATATAATAAAGGTGTCTGATTTAAACCGCCTGACGATCAGTAACATGCGTTATGCAAAACAATTAACACCCAGTCTACAGTGATTTATGGGACTTGTTTCAAACAGGCAACTTTGGAAACGCAATTTACACGCAAACTATTGTTAATGCTATAACTACTATTACGAAATAAAATTAAACTTCCATCACGCAAGTCTCGAGCCTCGACCATCACTTGACGTAACGTGTAGGTAAAAAAAGCAAAGTGCAAACATTAGTCATAGAGTTCCCTCAATGCCAAGGTTGGACCAACGCCCGCCGGTTTTGGTAACGTCTAAAGAAACTGGTTCCACACAAAGTCGGTCACAGTTGGACCTACTGTACCGACATCAAGCGGTAAATGTAACGTTCGGAGAATCTTACATTTATTGCAATCGCCATCGCCGTTAAGCGGTTACTTAAAACGGTCAAGCATAATATCGGAGATGAAATGCAGTTTGAACGGTGCCGTCAATGGCAGATCCGAAGCCCACACAAATGGCTGCCCAGACACTTATATCAATTGAAATGCAAATTGCTGAGGACGTGTGGAGAATACAAATAACTGATATTCTGAATATCAGGCTATAGGCGAAAGTCTAACTACACGGACAAAATGTAATTTGCCTAGATGAATAAAGGAAAGTTGGTTCTATAAATCACATTATGCTGCGTAAAAGCTGATCGATCTTATTCAAATATGCTACATTTTCCCCTCATTAAGTAGAAATTCCAAAAGTTCAACGTCATCCTGTTATGACGAGAATTTAAATATGAATGACTTGGCTCATGCAGAGCTTGTTAGTAAGGGAGTTTTGAACGATATAACAAATGGAGTTGTAGCGTGTATAGCAGTGGGGCAGGTTGCGAATAAAAATGAAATGCATAATTACGACAACGCGGACGTATTCGAGATACGTGGACTGATACATAAACAAACCAGTCCACCGGCGGCACGGAACGGATTTAGTATTTCCGCTTGCCATTTTTAATGCGAGATTATTCCTCTTGCGAAGTAATTTATGTAATGAACCTGAAGCTTAAGGTGAGACTTAAAACACCATTGAGGATGTTGTAGACATAAAAAAAAAAAAACGTTTAAAGGCGCGAGACGAGTTAGCTTTAAGAAACGATCTTGATAGAAAAGATAATTCCATTCCATTATTGGTTTCTGACTCAGACGTAATGCTTTCCGGTGTGAGTCTTCTCTTTTACATTTCAACAATGCCCTTGGGTCTGCAATTTTAACTGCTAAACTCAACCTACTGAGATCAACGCAAATTGTTGATCTCAATAGGTTGAGTTACGACGCTTTCAGATCTGTACATATTCGTATATTGATTGTTACATTACAGACGAATGCTCCCGGTGAGGGTGCGCCTTGAGAAGTGTTATAATTTAAGCATTAACTTGTCTTTCCTTTCATTACTGAGACTTTACGGTAAATCAATTCTGATTGTTAATTCTAATGAACAATATGATAGAAAAACACAACAGTGTAATGTAATGACCATTGACTTTGGGCAAGCAAGGTTGGCAGTAAATTCAATTTAAGCAAATACTTATTATCAATGCTTCATGATTATTAGTTACAGTCGGTTGCCAAGCCAACCAAGTATTCATGATGCGGGTAAAATAAATACTGAGTTTCATGCGTTGATTACGTGAGCCAAGTAGAGAGCTTGGGAAGTGCACTGTATTCGTGTAATCAAGGTATAAGTTTAAGCATTTGGAATTTCAAAATCAGTAGAAAACCCATTATTCATTCCTTCATTATTTATTATACCCCATTCAATTTGTGTCCCACTACCGGGCAAAGGTCTCCCGTCCCTCGTTTCACTTGTCCCGACCCGATCCATTGCGTTTATTGGCCAATATTTTTGAAAAGAGCCAAGTTCGTCCCGCCACCTCCGTCTGGGCCTACCGCGTTACCGTTTTCTGCTGTTTGAAAACCCTTCACAAAATAATTATATTGTAATGACACAGATTGTTACAATTAAAATAATATCAACGGTAACGGTTTTCTCTGTGGTTTCGAAGTGATGACTGATGAAGAAATAAATGTTGATGTTATTAGCTACACATACTGTTATAATGTGAAGGTTCTTTGATCTAGCGTGATTCACAATCAAGAAATATGTAATGATCTTTGATTTGAAGGTTAATTAGGATCACAAATCAATTATAATGAATAAAGCCTGTTACGCTTGTAAAGGAATATATTTAAAGAATGACAAACAACGATGACGAACACCAAGACTCGGTTCCAAAAAGTGTGACTAAAGATGCAATTTAATCGAATCTTCAAGACGCAAGTGAATCCCATGAGAAATAACCGTTACTGACAACCGCAGTGGTCAGTAATAAATAGCAATATAACAATAATGACTTTAACGTTGGTCTTGGAGTTAAAGAAAAACTTGGAATGCGTCTGAAGTCTGGATTGCTAGACATTATACGTCGTAATGCAAAAAAATATGATCTGAAGAAGATGGATGTTAGCAATATATAGTCTAAGAACATTAACACGAGAAAAACACAAACGGACGTTATAAATAATACGCTTAAGTACTGCCTACATCGTATTCAGATCAACATAGCCATAAGCACATGTTATTAAAACTAACAACTAAAGTATCAAAGGCAATTGCCAATTACGAATGTCACCACCAATGAGGTCAAGCTGTATCAATACAGTGCAGGTTAACGAATAAATCAGCTTGGGGCGCGCACAGGGCCATATCAATTGATACTCAACTCCCCTAGCTGGTATGACGTGGTCGAATGACGGAAAACTGAATAGAGCAGTAGAATATAAATAAACTAGGGTGAAGTTTCTGGATGATCTGAAATTGGAAACATGTTTTAGCTGGTTTTTTAATGAATATCTGTTCTTAGCAAAATATATAATAGAGTTCGTTGTAAAAAAAAACATTCAAATGACTCTTCAATATCTCGTTTGAGAAAGAAGGAAATGTAAAATCAAAGTTAAGGTTCTTAGTAGTTAGTATTGTACCTTGTTAACTTTTTAGAAATGCGGTAAAGTATGAAACCGAAAAATAAAAGAACGAACAGCTACTGTAATCATGGATACCTAATAAAAATAGGAAGAACGGAACTAAACGGAACAACCGATATAAAAACCAGAAGACTTATGTAACAGAAACATGATACAACAACATTACATTCAAAACATGATATAATTTAATAAATAACAAAAACAAAGGAAACTAGGTGAGTGGAGTTACTCGTACGTAAAGTCGTATTATCCGCTTTACATTAACTGTAGGTACGTGTGTTATGGAAGTAGTACAACACTGCAATTCTTAGTGACGTAACGCAAATTAATTACTCGAATCACGCTAAATCTCAGCTGTTCTGCACGCTACGGTGATTTTAAAAATAGGAAACTATAATATTGCAGAAATTGTTTGCCGCTAAGATTTATGAAATACCATTAACAAAAACAAAATACACTTGAGATAAATTGGACGATTTTGCACGCTAAATATGGAGCATTTCCTGGAGATGAAAATTACTAAACTGCAGACGGAACCACTAGTGCAATCGCACGCAAATGCAGCGCTCAAAGTAAGAACTTCCACGATATAAAAGTAATGTTGGGTGCAATTAGTTGCAATGCAACATTGCTACAGAGTTGCCATTACGATCGTAAAACGGATATCATCCCGTTAGTGCCAGATAATCTGCTCGACCGGCCGGGGCCCGATACGGTAACGGTAAAAGAGCCTTCGGACAAGAAGGCAAGCTGAATCGCTGTAGCGTAACGTACAGAAGCCTTGCAAGAACGATCGATATCGTATAACGTGGGAATGCTGAATCGTTTGGAGATGTTGCAATAAACAAGCAAAATACGAATACTGATCATTCTGCAGCTATTTTGCTTAAAAATTAACACTTTCTAAACAGTAAGGTCGTTACTATCGAAGATTTTTACGCTGATATTGCTAAATCATCGTTCCGAAGTGGCGATAGCCTCGACGGGGAACTTTGCGACCTGTTTTCAAAGGCTTTCACTACTGATAAGTCTCATAAAATTATATTCATACAGTGTGTATGAAAAGGAAAGTAATGAGTAAACGGTTTTTTAATAGACTCCTAATTTAACTTAACTTTCGAACTATTGTGCAGCTTTGCATCTGAATTATTATTATTAACGACGCATATTGTCATGGTGACGTAAATAGGAAGTACAGTACATATTCCATCAATGAGCTGGAAAAAACCTTTTATTTATCTAGCTGTAGAAGCTCTTTGTTTCAATTTATCATTTCGGATGTGTATAGAGCGCTTTGTAAGTGTGATTGCAGTCTCATTTGAGGCCATTGACGAGCGGCTGAGTCAAACCCACTCGACATTGAATTTTGGGGAGCAAATAGCTTTAACACTAGTCAAACAATACTTTCTCTTGTTTTAAGTTTAACATTATGCTTATTAGTCATTGCTGGTACAAAACAATGCCCACGTGCGTGATTGTCCCTCTCTGTTACTCTTGAGGACAATTTAGTGTTGTCCTATTCGGATATCCGTATTTCCGCTGCTATCGGCGCGTGACCAGACCTTCCGTTGTGGGGTGCTGACATGACCGTGACGGACAGTCGCAGCCGTGCTAATGATGGTGACGTCAACGTTCACAGAATTAACGATGTTGGTAATGTAGTAAACATGCCAAAAATTGCCACAATTCTGTCATTACTTTAATGATGATGCATTAGGAATCAAGTTTGGAGTCCCAATCATTTCCGCTATTTCTTCATTTGGCAATATGTTCAAATGTTTTTTGAGATAATGGTCTTCAACACAAGACAGACTATCGCAGTTGCTGATAACAACTCCTTCATTCCACGCAAGAGGACAGATTCTACTAAGCATCCACAGAGGAGTATAAAAGTAAATTAACTATAGGTCAAACCAGAGATTGTCTATTGAAGAGTACAGAATTATTGTCGAGGACCAGCCAGACATCTTGTTACAATTCTGATGAATCACACTGGCGATTGTCAATTTAGAAACTCTAGCTAAACTATAACATCATTATTGATTATTGTAGCTTTCTCCCTTTCCTATGACAATTATTACTTTGCAGGTTCCAACAAACATGTTAGTGTTGGACTAAACGAGCGGCTTAGAAACAAATGCAGTCTTGCAAAGTCTGGCAAAAACTAGCACTCATTTCACGATAGATTATCTTTTACTGCTATTATTATCCATCACTTGCTTTACATTTCGCAGTCTCAAAGGATCCGACATTTCCGTTTGCAATAAAAAACGTAATAACCATTATGTTATTAAAAATCATCGATTACTGACTGACACATTTTATCTTGCTTAGTTGTCCTTGATAGCGCTTGCATGAAGACTAGAATTAACTTGCTACGCCAATTTAGAAGCTTCTACTGTGGTCAAAGAACTATGAATGATTACAGTCTGTGCTTGGTTCGTATAATTGCAGTGTTTTCTTGAGACTTGCAATATTGGTATTGTTCTATGCAGTCGGCGGATATAACGACACGATTACGTAAACCGTTCTCAATTCTCAATAGGTGCTCTAAAACATAGTTTATCATTTGTAGGGCGGTGTTGGGAGTTCTAGCTAAGCCGTAGCAACGGCTGTGGTTGCAAAAGTTAGATCAATATTAGATGACGCCATCAAATGACAAGGTACGAACAGGGGAGCGATTTCCCCTCGACATTTTGCTAAAAGGTGAAACGGTAACTTTGGTAAAATACCTACTAAATACTCAATTCAGGTATTTTTATTGGTTTATTTTTATCGTAACTCGCGTAATTGTTAGAATCCAGATTAGATTTCGTGTTTCAGTTATACATAGGATTTTTTGTTATAGTCAAGATAAATACATGTTTTTTGATGACTGCATTTTGCAACAGACATAGCTCATAACATAAGTCTACAAGGTCGGAATTACTAAACCTATAGCAGATATTGGAGTTTCTAACTAACTTTTGGATTAAGATATTCATGTCATGTTGTTTAATTCTCAATTCAATCTACCCTGATGATAATAGTTGAACTGATGCTAATTACTCAAGCTTCACATGGAACAGCTTCATCAACTTTTTTCTTTATTTTTTTCTAAATCAAGGATGAAGAGTTGAAACCGGAAGATAGCACAATGTTCTTGGGCATAACTCTGGATGCCAAGCTTCAGTGGGGCCCGCATATAGACAAATTGTCAAAAAAACTTAGCTCTGCAGCATACGCCGTTAGAAAAATTCGTGATTTGACTGATTTAGAGACAGCCCGTTTAGTTTACTTTAGTTATTTCCACAGCGTGATGTCGTACGGTATTCTCTTGTGGGGCAATGCCGCCGATATGCGTTATTCAGACAATATTTGTTTTGCAAAAAACGGGCCAAGTGCGAGTCTTACTCGCACACAGGGTTCCATAGCCCCAAACAATATAATGACAAAGTTTTGAACGGTCATTCATTAGTAAACCTTCACTCAACCGCAAAATTAAATTTGTTTTTCATAGTAAGTTAATGAAAAACAAAGTTACTGCTGCAGTTTGGTGAAAAAGTCCCATATCTCAAAAACTACATATCAAATCTTATTCAAACCAATTTTCGTTGAAAGTTTTTTTACGGTCTACATCCCCATATTTTTTTCAGATTTTTTCTCCTGTTACTTTAGAAATTAGAGGGGGGGGGGGACACTCGTTTTACCACTTTGGAAGTGTCTATCTTTCAAACAATTGACTTTGAAAAAAAATGGTTTCAGGAACCTCAATGTCATTTTTAAAGACCTATAGACAACCCACACGTATAGGTTTGATAGTTTATTTTTTTTTTAGTTTCAATTTCATGTATGGGGGGATATCCTTATCTATATTTTTTTTTAAATTTTGTACAAAAATCATAATGCGGTTCACAGAATACATCTACCTACCAAGTTTCAGCTGTGTAGTCCTAATAGTTTCGGAATAAAGTGGCTGTGATACGGACGGACAGACAGACAGACATGACGAATCTATAAGGGTTCCGTTTTTTGCCATTCGGCTACGGAACCCTAAAAAGGGCAATTCGTTCAATTTATAAATTAAGTCCTAGATACTCCCTCAGAGAAAAATTTAAAGAGATTGATATTCTTACTGTGCCCTCTCAGTTTATTTATGAAAACCTTTTGTACGCACATAAAAATATTAATTTGTTTAAAAAATACAGTGATATCTACAACGTAAATACGAGGAACAAACACAAATTTGTTGTTCCTGCAACGAGGCTCAAAAAAGTAGGGGGTACGTTCAGATGCCAATGTATACGTTTTTACAATAAGCTTCCGAGACATATTCAAGCACTAAGCCTAAATAAATTCAAATCGTTTATAAAACGGAAGCTATGAAATCACCATCTTTTTAAATATTTTGGAAGTGCCATCAATTTCTTTAATTTTAGAGGTCGAGGTAATATTTGCTTGTTTCTTAACCGAGTGATTATTAAAATTAACTCAAGTAATGAGTAAAATTAGCCTTTGTGTCTCAGTTAGCTATTATATTTTCAAGGATTAACGCTACCACTGGCTGCATTGTCTAATTACCTTGGGAATATGAACAATTATATCACTTTAGTAACTCGTGTGAATGTCATGAGTAGATTAAATTAATTCTTTTATCTTTGGCGTCATGTCCAGTTCCTTGTAGCGTGTTAAATACCTGTGAATTTCGAGCTAAATGTAATTGATAAATTATGCTTCATTCAATTCTGGCTAATCAGGTGAAATTACTAAGCTTAACTGTAGCTAAAAATAGAATTGATTCTGTTATTGAGTGTGTTGTTACGTGCATGGTTTCCCTTGGTTCGGAATAATTTATGACGGTTACAGTTCATTCGCTCGAGTCCTACATTAATTTGGTGTACTTCGATGTCCATTTTCTAATTTTCATGAATATGAATTGTGTTATCTATAATGTATGTACATTTTACAACATTTTGTAGCGAAAGGTTTTTATCATGATTATGATATTTTATTTATTACCTCGATTCAGACTAGACATTGCTGTGTTAACATCATCAACCATTCAAGTTATTTAATAAGTAGGTGATCCTACTAGGTTTGGAGAATTTTAAGCCTTATTGTAAAAATAAGTACAAGATATATGATAAAAATTACAAAGTTTCAAGACAGATTCAGAAATCGTAGAGTAACCTATTAAGAGCGTTTACGCATTACGGCATTTCATACAAACTTTCAAGTTCCTGTTTTCCGAAATGACAGAACCGATTTTAATGAAACTTCATACGCATACGCAGGATACATAGGTCAAAAAAGTTACTGGAGAACATATTCGAAAAACGGTGCTACAGCTAAATTAGGCCGATTATTATAAATTATCCATAGTAACAGAAATTTCCAATTATCTTATTTTATAAAAGACTTTTCCAGAATGTTTTCTAGTAACTTTTTAGACCAATGTATCTTGCTTATTGGTATGAAGTTTCAATAAAATGGGTTGTTATTTCGCTAAATCAGAACTTGAAAGTTTGAATGAAATGCCGTGAGGAGTAAACTCTTATCCATTTGTAGGCTTGTACACCAAATACGGAAAATAATTTGTGTATTACTGCTATATGCACCACAGTAAGTATCTGTTAGAGAAAGAGTCAAAAACTGTATCTGAAGAAGAAGAAAATGTTAAGAAAGAAACGTTTAAGAAAGAACCACTTGGTGACAAATCGACCAAACACTTCAGTGCATTGCAGTAGTGCAAAATACTTGTGTTATCTAATCTGAGATTACGTTAGCTACGGACCAACAACCACACCTTGTTTTAACAAATGAAAGGCGAACATTAAAAAAATACAAAATATTTATTACACTTTAATCACATAAATTAATTACATTAAACATATTACATTTGGCGTCTGCCGCCGAATGAGATGCCAGATTGCTGGCCCTTGTTGGTACCGTATTGGAGAGAGATGACGTTCTGGCCGGCCTTCAACTGCTCCTCACTGAACTCACGGACGTTCTTGTCGGCTTCCTTGGGCCCGATGGAAGGCTTACCGAAGTTCCCGGCTTTACGTCCCAAAGACTGCAGGCACACGACGACGGAGTACAGATTCTGCTTCTCCCACAAATCAATGGTCTGGAAAGTCTCCTGTGGCGGCACTCCCAGCTTCTTCACGGCATCTAAGAACGCGTTGATGTTCTCCATGCACTTAAACGCCATGGTGGACTGGTTGATCTTCTTCACTGAACCCTCTTCCAGGGAGTTGACGAGTTTGCATAGCAGAGTCCCATCTTTCAGGACTGAATACAAATTCTCGGCTGTTCCAGAAGTGTTATCTGGTTCGCCGGTAAGCAGCTTGATCCATTCGAGGGTCTCATGAGCGATGTCATCGTTGTATTTGCTGTGGATCCTGGCCTGAGCCTCAGCGTTGATGCCCGCTTTACCCGCACGATATTCGCCCATGTTGGATGCTCACTAGTGTACTGACACGTAGCCACTAAACTCCTTATGATAAGCGTCCTTACAATATCAGGTTGACGATATGTTTGATAGCGATTATCAACGTTCTACGAACTTGTATTGGAGTTTATCACACCGGGGCTATTATCTTGCGACATAAATGATTTATAATTATGATGGTATTTTATACCTGCAGGTATTACACGTATGTTTTGGAATGTCAGTACTTAATGCAGTATACTATGATAAGGACTTACACTTTTGAAAATAACTGTTAATAAATAGCGAAGTACAAGGACAGTCACACAAGTACCCGGCCTAACGTATAAATAGCGTTTGTTTTTTAACATATTTTTTTTGGTAGAGAGTACCAAACTTAAAACTAAAATCTAGAGTGGCGGCTTGACGCCATATTATTTATTATTTTGTTTTGCGCCCATCAAATAGTGAACAATATCCCTGAATTTTCGAATATGGAGTAACTTGGTCATCGTTACGTGATCCTAACCTTTCATTTTAAAAACTCAGTCCGACCAATATCAAACCGAATTACGTTCTACTCTGGAGGAGTCTGCTACTTAATTTTTACAACAACAAAATATCGGGTGGCCGAGTTTAAACGAGACCATACTGAACTGCTAGAAGACGAACTTACGTTACTAAATGACGTGACTGAACCAGAAATGGTGAAAACATGCAAAAAAATATTTTGGATGACCGTCGATTGAAAGTGCGCGAACTAGTAGATAAGGTAGGGTTTTCAGAAAGTGCGCGAACAAGTTGATTAGGTAGGGTTTTCAGAAAGTGCTGTACATCGTATCTTGGCCGAAAATTTGGACGCTGATAGTGGCGGGTGTGTCGGGTCGTTTAGTTCCCTTCAAAATGGTTGAGTTGAATGATGGCTGATACATGCGTCATGTTCGTGAATGGGCGCTGTCAGTTGTGACTGGTCATCTCTTAGCTGCCACGGTTTATTTTAATTAAGTACTTTTTTTTATTTTTTATTACTGATTTAATCTTTTAATACTCTGGACGCTCTTAACCTGCCCGTATTTCTACATCATCGTTCTCACATATTTGTAATTCTTAACATGAATGATGTAACCAACATTTTGATTTAAAAGAGTGTCCATGGAGTTTCTTGCCCATTCTTCTCCATAGAGATCTACGCTACGGAATGGGGAACTACAGTACTTTCACAAGTTATTATGCCTTGTGACTGGGACTGCAGCTTCGCGTTTTATTTTGACTTGTTTTTCGACTTTCAAAAGTGCCTGTAATGGTCTAATTGAAATAAATGCTTTGACTTTGACTTTGGACCTGAAAAAGCTGTGCCCAAAACGGCTGCCGCAATTCTTCAAAATAGAAGATGTTTCGGATTGAAGATGTTACAGTCTAGTTTTAGGCAAAAATTCAGGGCAATAAACCCGAGATTTTTAAAATGTACTCCGATTTAAAACGGGACTAAAAGAGTAGTAGGTACTTCTGAGACTGCCCTCGTATGCACCTATTGAGTAGAACACACGCCTAAATAGTTTTAGTATCTCGGAAAGAAAAAAGTATGGAAAAAAAGTACCAGTTCTCATCAAGACCTTGTCTGGAAGCAATGGCTCCGTATTTCGTAACACTTAGGTATCGATTAGGTGACTTTTACGTATTTCAAAGAAGAAAAAAATTTGGTTGGAATTTTGGAAGCCTCTCGAGCCTGACTCATTGGTCACACTTATCTTTGTTGATAAGTCGTACGTTGGTGTTTGTGGTTAGATATCAAAAGATAGTCTTGTGATAGAGACAAACGTTTACAAAATTATTTAGAAAAAAATATGGATTATAGTCCTATCCTTGCAATTCTCCTTAGTAGGTTGGTAATTGCACTTATTGTTGATTTTTTTAAAACGGGCTCCAATAGGGGTGAAGACTGGGTAAAGAAAACGACATTCTATTTTGTCCGTCAGACAGGTAATACAAAAATATTAGACACGTAATTTTTTGTTTTATGAAAATATCAAAAAATTACTTAGTTAAAACTCATTAAAGTTGGAGAGTGGGGGCTCACTACGTCACAAGTAGGTATAAAAATTACCTACATGTGACGTCATGAGTCATTTCAACTCAATATATCTCCGTAATTTAAAGACCACGTGAAAAAAGAAAAAATACGTGTCCATTACTTTTCAACAATCTACCCGACGGACAAAGAAATGTGATCAGTCTTGACTAAAGAATCTGTCAGACTGGTACGACAAATTTCAGATCCGCTACAGATACCGAACACTGCTAGATAAGTAGGTCTCTTAGTTAGCTCCTAGGTTTCTGAAAGAATCAGGTGTCTTTAATCAGGCATTATCCGTATAACGCTAACGACGATAATATCATATTTGTTGACGACATGATTGTTATTATACCAATTAGCGATACTGATATCCACAAAAAAGAAGAATAATATATAAATAAGCTTGTGCTTATAAATAAATTACTGAAACTGTAAACGAATCGATATCTGCGGTTTCTGCAGTACATACCTAGGTATGCTAATAAATAAAGTTTTTTTGTTGTTTGTGGCTCTTTTTCTAGGAGGGAAATTGAAAAAGTTGAACTTAACAACAGGTTGTGAAAATGTTGAAAGCAGAAAATAAGACTATGTATTTTTCTTTCATGAGCTACGTAAAACGTAACCTGAGAAATTAAAAACCTTGCTGAGTGGGTACTCTAGGAGCGGATTTACTCAAATCAGTTCAATAGGAGAATGCAACTCAGCTCTGTCTAGAAGCCCTCAGCTATGTTGGTGTCGGATTCCAATCTAACCGAATGCTGCTGTATTTTAAATGGAGCAGTCCCGCTCTGACCTCCACAACTCAGTAGCTGGATTACACGATATCCATTGCTAAGACTGGTTCTTACACACCCTTCATCATCTGCCTAGCCTTTTCCCAAACTCTCTTGGGGTCGGCTTCCAGTCTAACCGGATGCAGCTGAGTACCAGTATTTTACATGAAGGGACTGCCTATCTGACCTCCACAACCCAGTAACTGGGTAATACGATACCCCTTGGTAAGACTGGATGTCAGACTTTTTTTTGGCTTCTGACTACTCGTAACGACTGTCAAAGATCTACAAATGACAGCCGGGACCAACGGCTTAACGTGCTTTCCGAGGCACGGAGGAAATTCGGTATGTAATGATGGTCACCCATCCACGGACCAACCTCGGCAAGCACGGCTTAACCTTAAAGATCGACCCGGGTGGCTGTTATTATTTAGCCACGAGCTCCTCCCACACCCTTAACGAATATCAAAGATCTCCAGAAAAGTAAACAAATAAACCTTACGAATCACAGTTTCCTCAATTTTGGCAAAAAATTGCAAAACCAAAACCAGCCTTGTCCGAGGCCCAGATGTGCCAATTTTTTTATTGTGTTTTAGTGTTGGCCACAAAACAATAGCCGTGCGGTTGATTGTTCTGAACTAAGACCTGCTATCAACTCCGCAATGATAAAATCATTGATATAATCTAACAAACATAATGCTGATAAAGAAGTGGCTTGCTTCCTTTTGCTATCGAATTAGTGAAGGTAATTTTGAATAATACACAAATAAGTTATATTATTTGTAAGTCATAATGACATCATTGTTGAAAATATTGTATTTAAACTTTTACATACATAAACTGATAAACTGGCCATTCTTCCCGTGGGGTTAGGTAGAACCCACAGAATGCCACCTGCTAAGTTCCTTACATACTCCTGATATACCAATTGCGAGTACTACTCACCTGATGTTTTAATGTTTATAATAAAACTACCTACTGCACGTGTTCGTGTGGAAATTTTGTTGGGTTTTAGGAGTATGAATATAGATTTTGGCCGATTCTCAGACCAACCCGATATGCACACATAATTTTATACAAATTGTTTCAGCAGTTTTGGAGGAGTTTGGTAACAAACACCGTGACACGAGAATTTAATAAGTATATTAGATTAAATCAATAGTACCTGTGCTTGTAATTGGAATCAGTTTACTTATTATATAGAACACAGCCTGGTTGTATAACTATCATTATAGCTATTGGGACTTAGTTGTTCAACGTGAAATAGTAGAAATGTTTCAGTAATTTTTACCTCCATGTAAATATAGCTGAGTAGACTGTGTTCTGAAGTATTATTCTGTTCTATTTTACGAGTTATCCGCTGAGATGAGGAGAAATAGAGAAGTACGGAAGAAAAACATGCTGAATGCAAGAAGACATGCTGCGCCAACCCCAAATAAATTGTGATAAGGGCAGGTAATGATGACGATAATGAAATGTGTTATAGCGTTATTTTAGTTGCTTTAAAAGCAAATCAAAAGCGTAACTCACATTATTTTGAAAATTTGTTTAATTAATGAAGCACAATGACCTTTTAATGCTTTCTCTATCAAGGATTAAAAATAGTTAGAAATAAAGAAATAATTGTATTTGATAACACTGGTGGCTAGATAACGCTAGATCCGGAATAAAGAGCAGGTACACATTTTTCAAAGACATGAAGTTAAAGCATTTACACTCGAACTGATCTGCACTTTTATATGAATGTATCCTTGCTATTTTTTACTAATGTGGTAAGTCTCTTGTCTTGAAGCACAAACAAGCAAGGAGGACAATATTAACGCATAGTTTAAATAAATTTTTTACCATGTATATGTTTCTAGTTTTGTTAGCGGTATAACGCATACATTCTCTTAATGACCTCAACTTTATTAACACGCGTTATGAAAACGCGCTGGTGACAATACAATATTCCAGTACATGATTTTTATGTACTGCAAACGGCAATCCATTTCCAAGACTTTTAAAAACTACAAAAACTTTATTATAATTTTCATGACACTGAGAAATAATTGGAATGACAGTTTTTATATTATTATAAAACAAGAAACTAAAACTTCTAAGAAAATTAAGCTTTCTGATTTCAGGGACACTACTTTAATTAACCATTTAGAAACTTTCATGGCATATAATTTCACTATAGTCTGCAACTTTTTATCTACTTGAAATTTTTATAGTCATGGCGTTAATTGCGTAGGTGAACAATCAATGAGCTGGCCAAAATCGACCGAAAACAAAGTTAAAAAACAAAAAACTATCACTAGCACAAAATAATATTTTTTTACACCCACCTGCATTCTAACTAGATTCTTTCAAGATTCCTGACTAAACAGCACAAAAATTACTATCGAGCTATAAATTCGTGATAAGATTGCGACGGAATCAAACAATACATCGGCCAGGTAAAACATACGTATGAAAAACTGAAAACTTTTGTAAACTAAACTTACCGAAACTTTGCGAAGAAATAAATACAACACTTTGCACAGTACTGTGACAATTAATAAATAATATCCATTGTATATTCCACAAGGCACTTCACATTCACAAGACGAACTTATTTTATTAGAACCAGCCGCGTCACGAGAATTTGTTAACAGCGCGAGACTGCGAAACAAAAAGTTAGCTACGCTGCCTTTTCCGTTCGGAAACCGCTCTCCGGCATTCCCCTCCACGTGACAAATGACGTTTGCGGTGGACGCTGATTGGTTAACTCATTTCTAGTAGGGATGGGACGCACAGTCATGAGTCGGTGGCATATAATATCGATTATTATCATTTTTTGAGTACCAAAAATAAACCGAATGTCGAAGTTACATTTCTTTCTAGTCATCCCTAATGCTAGCAGTTCACTAACCGTGTTTATCAAAAAAACCACTTTAATTGGGTGCTACAAAATGTAAACTATTTCGAATAAAGTTAATTTGCATAAACGAAATAACGTAAATATTTGCACAAATATCTACGCCAAAAGTAGTGCCAGAATTAGGTAATAAATAAATAAATCTGATTCAAAGTTTAAATTATTACAATACAACATAAATCTTAGAAATAATATAGGTATAACAAAATTCGATGCCTGTATATACCTGTATTACAGGCGAGTTATACTCTATTAATAACTTTTTGGGACAGCATATTTCTAAACAATATTTAACTTAAGATTGAATAGTGAAATATTTTGTTAATTTATTATAAAAATAATATACCTTATTTACTTAAACTCTTTTATTTATTAGATTAAATTTTAAATTTATTAGATTAAATTAATGAATGCTACACTCAATGAAGATTTCTACCTTAGACCAAGACGCTATAATTGAGATAAAACCCTTTTACTACTAGTACCCTTTTATTACTAACTTGAGTTCACAAAATAAAACTGTCACTTTAAATTAAGTCATTCTGTTTATTTCATTTACAAGGTGTTGTTTTGCATCCTCGTCAAATTTCAGGAGGTGGTCACAAAAGACAATCAATTAAAATAATTACGGTACCAAGTTAATTATTAACAAATGCTGATTTTTTTTTGTTTTTTAAGTTTGACAATATTTCAGAATAACCCCCTTAGGTTGGTTTAGGGAATAAGAAATTATCGAATAAACGTTTGAGATTGTTTGTATGTGAGTAAGTGAGGTTATAGGACTTATAGGGCAAGAACCAGACGGGCCGCGTTTAAAACACGGGTGGTTCACACTTACCGATTTCCGTAAATAATAATAGTAAATTTTATTATTGATTCGGGACGAGAATCGGTGTCCTGCCTTTTCGCAGAAAATTGTTTGTCCGATTTTTACTTGCCAACCAACGTTTCGCCGATGTTTCACTTTGACAACTAACGATTAGCAAATTTTTGTATGACAACGTTTCATTTGGTAGAATTATTGTTAAGCTGATTATTATAATGACACAAAACGTTTGGAACATTTATCATTTGTCAAACATACCGTTTTTAAAACAACCTAAAAATCCCCAATGTAGCCCCACTGATTGTATGTGTGTACAATAGGCATTGTTACTTTTGCTACCAGGAGATTTTGTATACAAGAGCGAGTGAAGCGAGCTCTGGACTTGGGGCACCCAGACTCGGACAGGTTAGGTTCGAAAGGGATGGCGAGACCTAAGAACTAAGACCCCGACATTCCCTTCGTGTTAGGTTACTGTAAACCCTGCAGACAGAAATAGGAGCCCCGCGTAGCGGGGCTACGTCGACTACGTTTTTTAGTCGAATGTAAAATGCTTTGAGGTTAGTTTACAATAATTGGTTTTTCTCAAGAACGGTGCATTACCTTTTCATGGGAGTGGTGCCAGGGGAATAAGGTGGCATTTTAAAAAGTGGCATTGTGAAAATCAGACCAAAAGTACAGTTGGTAACTGTGAGGTTGGGAAATAAAACAAAATTATATGATAAGTTGGCAAACGATTATTCGGTGAAATAAAATTCTGCGAAACGTTAGTTAGCAAGTGAAAATCTGGCAAACAATTTTCGGAGAAAGGGCAGAGAACCACGAGAATCATTAGCATAGATGCAAAACAACACCTTGTATACGTCGCAGTATAATGAATGTAAAAATAACCATAACGAAGCCAAAACACACTAACTTGGTCTCCCCGGTTTGGCGATATTTTTTTTATTGTTTGTCCCACACCTGGGAATCTCTAGTCTAGCTTTTTTGCCCTGACTTTATATCGAGTTGTAGTAGTGCGCGCACACAGAATGAGGATTGGCAGATCTACCACAGGTTTACCATCCCCGCATGCTCCAGCCAAACCGCGATTATGTCACTTGCAACGGCTTCAAAATATCGGGAGCTCTTAATAGTTGAAAATCACGTTGATATGCCGTAAGTGACAGTTATTATTATTTTGTTTTGTTTTGATGATTTGATGATTTGATGGGCTGCACTATAGTATCTTTAAATGATTCAAATGCACTTATTGCATTTAAATTTATTGATATCAATGTTATTAGTAGTGGTTATTTTAATGTAGTGTAAAAAAAAAAAACATTCTATTAATCGCCATATTAATAGAATGTTTTTTTTTTGTGTATGTATTCTGCACTAAAACATTTCTGTAACATCCTTTATTTATAAAACAATGTCATGCGAATGAATACTTACAGTTAAGAAAACTAGTTTTCTAATATCGATATCGACAAAGGTGACCACGTAACTATTGGTTGACATGTTTGATGTTCGCATCGAAGTTTCATTGGTTCGTTCAAAAATGACAGAAGTTTTTTTCTAAACACTTTTTGTTAAGTTTTATCTCCCTAGAGGGAGTTATTAGTAAATAGGAATATCTTTCATAGACAAATATTCTTTTGACTGGGTTGTCTTTTGTAAGCATTATTTTGACGGGAAGGTTTAAAAGTCCACTGTTTACGGATGCAGCCGTAACTATTCTAAAAATCTAAAATGCTATAGCTACCTCAAAAATGTTGTACCTCGGATTGGTTAGATTTTCTATTCTTGTTCATAAAGAAAAGAAGTTAATGATTTAGTCAAGTTATTTGAAGCGTGTGGGAACTAAAAGAAAATGTAAGCCAGGAAAGTTAGCTTTCTTTATTCCTTTTCTTCAGAAATTGATGTTACTTAACTGTCCTAAGTAGACAATATATAACAAGTGATGTAAGGGTTCGAAGAGCGCGTGAAGTGAACTCGATTTTACAACATGCCTTTGTTCGGTTAGAACTGTTTCCATCCTTCATACAGCAGTTAGTTTGTCCACTTTAGCCAAAGTCCAGATTTAAGAGATGGTAGTCTGCAAGAGCGTGTGACGCGAACTCAAAAATAATTAAAGTGTACCTTGGACAGGTTAAAATAGTTCTGACCCTTCATACAGGAGTTACATGGGCGACTTATAGACAGAGATAAAATTCAAGAAAAAGTAGGCTGTAGGAGCGAGCGAAGCAAGCACGAAAATTCTTACAACATGTCTTTAATCGATTCAGATATGTAATTTGAGATCAAAACCTTAGGTGAGTTTGCATAAGGCCTCGGGACAAGGGGCACCTAATTTATTCAAGCCTTTGTCTACATCGGCCTATCATGCGAAATTCCAATGCGAGTGCCAATCTAGAGGCAGAAAAAGGAGCCTCTGTGATTAAAAGGGCAGGGTTAAAATATGAACCACTTAAGTAGGTTAATTCAAAGAAAACGTGTTAACTTTGTAACAGTAGTAAGATTACTCAGAGGTTAATTTTTTGCCTTAAAAATTATGCCAGGGAGAGTGATTCTACTGTACGCTACAATTTATCACGTACTTACTAATTCTGTGCCATCAGACAGGAAAAATTATAACATTAAAAAAAAAACTCGAGGTTCTAAAGGGGGAAGATGATGGCTCAAGCCGTTCAGGATTCTTTCTATTACTGTATACTACAATTATTGACTGCCTCGACTGCCTCGTTGGTCGAGTAGTCGCAAGCGCGTCTGCTGAGCATGAGGTCCTGGGTTCGGCTCCCGGGTGGGGCGGTGTTATTGGGTTTTTCCATCAGGAATTTTTCAGTAGCAGCCACGCATGGATTCTGAATTTGTGCCCGGTTGATGGTAACAGAGTCGCCCCCTATTACATAGGACTTAAAACATAACTGCCGAAATGTGGGGACACCTCTGCCTAATCTTCGGAGATTACTGGCGTAATGTTATGTGTACAATTACTTTAAGTTGACACAATGAGTAGGAGCATACGTAACGTGCCTGCAGTCATTATCGCCTCGGATTTGGATGAGCTAGTAAAAATAAGATGAGGTTATCACTATCATCACTACATAGTATTGTTATACTTTGTATACTTTGTTTGTATATATATTTTTATGTACTAAGCGGTCTACTTAGCGGTCCCCCGACGCTACGACGCTTGGATTAATTTTATTTTTGGTTTTGTCCGTCGGGGGTTTTTTAAATTTTAAATTTAATTTTTATTTCACGCTTTTTAAACTTAAATTATTTTTTCTTAGCCTTGACTGTCCTAGCCTTGACTGTCCTGGGCATAGGTCTACTGCCATTCCTTCCACTTTTCTTGGTGTTGCGCCTCTTCTCGCTTATTAACGAAAACAAGGAAAGATATGAATTTAAAAAAAAAAACTTGAGCTTATAGGGGGGAGGGGGGTGTGCAGCCTACCCCCCTGGCGATGCCCATGGTGAGAAAGTGACAAGAATTCAAATTTCCAATCAACTAGACCTGTAGAAGTTGTTTAAATCCCTTCATCAACTAGAAAAGAGGTGATGAGCTTCAAACGGCTGAGCAAATTTTCTCGAAACATAGCTAAGAACACTCTCGATTAAAATACCTTTCAAATGACACCAATTTTATCAAAATCGCATCATCCGTTTGGGAGCTACGATGCCACAGACAGACACACAGATACACACGTCAAACTTATAACACGCCTCTTTTTTGGTCGGGGGTTAAAAACAAAGTCGCTTTCTCTGTCCCTATGTCCCTATGTATGCTTAAATCTTTAAAACTACGCAACGGATTTTGATGCGGTTTTTTTTAATAGATAGAGTGCTTGAAGAGGAAGGTTTATATGTATAATAACATCCATTGAATAGTGGAGAAATACTGTTATTTTTGAGGTTTCTAATGTGATGTCGTAAATAATTACATTTTTTCCGCTTACATTGCAAACGCAGGCTGAACCCTACGAGATTTATCAAAATAATGTACTAAGTATTGTACACATTGAAAAGGTCTACAGAAAACTCCGCGATGGTATATGTCTATCTCTTATGGAATCCCACAAATTTTTTTTTGTCATTTACTTTTTACGACAAATAATGGCTAATTTTCGAAGCGATTTTAACCAACACAGCATTAATCCTTATCCAATTAAATACCTTATATACATGGTTGATTTAATATAGATATAGATATATGGCTCTTTACAGCATATGATTTAAGAGAATATTTTCGAAGATATTACAGATTTAAAAATTGCGGGACGTAGCGTTTGCGACGGTACCGGCCGGCCGGGGCGCGTATTTACAAAGGCTATACCATTAGAGTGAAAGTGCGAACTGAACTGGCTTAGCTTTTGTTTGACAAAAACTTGCCAAAACCCTAATCCATTCTAGTACAGAAACTGACCGAAATCGCGTAGACTTTGTTAGACAAATTCCTTCTAACATTTCAGCAACAAATGCTATTCCATTTGATACCGATAATTACCGATCATTAGCTTCAATTATAATTATTTTGGTAAAAATTTAGAATTCTTTGGCAAGCGGAGGGGTGTGTGTACCCCTTCTACCCTGGCACCACTCCCATTAAAAGGTAATGCACCGTTCTTGAGAAAAACCAATAATTGTAACCTAACCTCAAAACATTTTATTTTCGCTTATAAAGCATAGTCGACGTAACCCCGCTACGCGGGGCTCCTATTTCAGACTGCAGGGTTTACAGTAACCTAACACGAAGGGGAAGTCGGGGTCTTAGTTCGCTCGCTCCGCTCGCTCACTAGACCCCGCCATCCCCTTCGAACCTAACCTGTCCGGGTCGGGGTGCCCCAAGTTCAGAGCTCGCTTCGCTCGCTCCTGCAGCCAAATTCTCCTGGATACGTATGATACAGTACTAGGTTTTGTCCGTGCATTTTCTTTGAAAATATCCAGGCCAAAAGCTAATCTATTTGAGTTATTTTTTTTACTGAGATAGATTAGGTTTTGGCGAGTAATGAGCACAAACAAAACCTCATCTATTAGAGTCTGGCTCGTGACTCAAATAGTATAGCCTTTGTAAATTCGCGGCCGGGGCGGGATGTTTGTATTGTCTAATGACAAGAAAGCTGTGAACGTTGTTTAAAAAGACATTCTATGATATATTAATTGTTGTAAAAATAAAATAAATAGGTAAAAATGTAAAAACTAAATAAGTAAAAATGTAGTGCATGAATTTAGATATTCCAAAGATAGCAGGAAATCTTCATGGTATAGGGAAAGGGGAATTGTTTTTTTACTCCAAATTTAACGCGTGCGGGCCACGGGCAGTAATGAATAAATCAAAACTACTGGATCGATTTTAATCATTTTTTCAGTGAGTGACATAGGCTATATATTTTATACCCGTGCGAAGCCAGAGCGGGCCGCTATGTGTTTATATACAACGTTCACAGTTTTTCTGTTGTGTATTTAGTATCAGCATTGCACCCGTGCGAAGCCGGGGCGGGTCGCTAGTACTGAATATAGTGCTTCTATGATTATGTCTGAATCAAGAATAAGAAGAAAGTAAATTTCATAATCTATGCTTTGGTCTATCTATGCTGTTAGTGTAAGTTCACAAAAACATCAAGGCCTAGTATGTTTTTTCCAACTGCCTATGCTAGTAAAGAACTTTGCAGAGGGTTATCCTTTGCAAAGGATGTACGGTGAAGCAAAACATCGTGAGGATCGGCATGTTCTAAAACTAAAAATTCGAAGACATGTGACATCTACCAACCCGCACTGGGCCCGCGTGGTGGATTAACAGCCCACTCCCTCTCGTAGAGGCCTGTATCCCTGCAGTGGGAACAATAAAGGCTGTAGATGATGATTTTCCAACTTCCTGTATGTTTATCAGTTTAAACACTGTTCGTGTTTCATTCATTGGGATTGGTGTGCGGACGACTGAACATTTCTAATAAACCTCTCCGTGCATCGGAAATTACGATAAATGGTTAGTGCCCACTGCCGGCTGTCATATTGAGATTTTTTGGAAGGCCAAAAGTCCGACAAACAGTCTTTCTTACTAAAGAATATCGGGTTTACGTTGTACTTAAGTGTTAGAGTTTTGGAGGGATACGTTGACTGGTAGCCCACACTAACATGTTGGTAAAAGGCTAGTCAGCTGGTGATGATTTACCAGTAGATTTATCTATTAGCGACTTGATGTCACTTTCAGAAGCCCGGGTGTCTCGTGCAAAACTGTTGACTATGTAGTTATGTAGGGTGTTATTTCGTTTGATCTTGCTGTAAACGCTATAAATTGAATGACGATAAGTGCTTATTGAAAAAAAGTTAAGTTTAGTTAAGAAAAGGTTCTTAACTAAACTTAACTTTTTTTCAAAAAGCACTATACTCAAACGCGAGCTAGAAGATAAAAGTTTCCTTATAGCAAGTATTTACATGATCTGTCGAGACATGTCGAAGCGCATTTAGAGGTTAGGTATTCGTAAAGCCGGAGGCATTGCGTTGCGATGTAAACAAAGCTGAAGCGCGCGGGCGCCGGGGTCGCTTGGTGTGCGCATGCGCGCGGGCGATGCGCGCGGCGGGCGGCGCTTGCGCAGGGCGGGCGGCGGCCGGGCGTCAGTCCGCGCGCGTCTTCGCCATGGCTCGGTGGCTGAAGGCTCTGGCGGCCGTGCTGCTGCTCGCCGCCGCCGCGACCGCGCGTAAATCCCCCGCCCCGAGCAAACATGTCGAGCCCCAGATCGAAGAGGTCACCGCCAAACAGTTGGAGAGAGTGCTGGAAGACAAGGATTTCGTCGCGGTGTACTGGTGTAAGTGGCACTCGCCTACCGCCTGCCGACCGGCGCGCGTCTCCGTTTAATTTTGCGAGCTTTCGTAAGCTGGCGGCCGGCCAGGGCGCGGGCGGCCCTCGTCGTGTCGAAACGTCTGCGACGGCGCCCGTCCAAATGGGTTATCGTCGAGTTAATGATCTTCGGTCGAGCCGAGGGGAAGACCGCTTCGGCGGACCCGAGCTTTCGGCTGTGCGCATGATATTTTTGAAGCGAGTGGCTCGGCTTGCGATTCGCGAGTTATGCAACCGAGCCGCGGAGACAATAAAACTTGACCCGGGCGCCGACCGCTGCGGCCGTCGGCGCGGCCTAAAATGGTACCGAGTCTCGTTTTCCACCGTTCCACCGATGCTGGCTCCGCCAAGGTCACAAGGCGCCTACGCTCTTAGCTCGGCTAAAACTGTGTGCCGCCGCATTTGCCGCTGAAATAGACTACCATTACGTGGTATCGGCATTCCGACTATTTTCTTTTGTCGCCAACTGTCGATGTGATCTGTTTGTTGCTACGTCACATTCCTCACAACGACCATTTCGTAAAAGTGCAACCTGTGCGTGTGTGCATATGAGTGTGTGAGTTGGAAGCAAATGTAGCCATAAGCTAATTCGTCAGATATTCATTAATTATCTTGACATGTCTGTGGTTATTGCCATGCCTACAATGCATCTCTCACTCATCCGAAGGATGCAGTGGCTGGCCTAGACACAAAACGTGTAATAAATCACTGCAGAAGCCGGCACCGATGCTAGATTGTCTCTTGGCTGAGAGACTAAATTGTTCCGAGCTGACTGTAGGTGTACTAAGAAAGACGTTTTCTTAGTTCTATTAGGATCTTGTTTAAGACGTTCTCTTGTTAGTGGAAGTTTAGACGGAAGTAACCACGTTGAGAAAGATGCTCACATATTGATAGGTACAAACAAAAACATAAACAAACATACCTCATCAAATAAGTACTAAGTCACTTAATAGGCTTCGAAGATATAACAAGTACCTACCTACATATTATTAGTATGATTCATGGCTGACCGAGTCATAAAAAATACTGAAAAATAATCAAAATAGTTATAAACTAATGAAACATATCAAGAAGACAATTTACAAATATTGATTACGGCAGCAGGACAACTAAACATTCTGGCTAAAGCATTCCGAACTACAATTAACAAAATAATTTGAATATCAGATAAAAATCAAATACATAGATGCGGCCCCTTGATAGTGTAAAGCCGTCATGAAAAGTTTTTTGTGTTACAAAAATAGGCCCTGGTCGCCTAGTAAGTGTTACAGAAAAGACATAATTACGAAAATGTGCTGGTACAACTGTTTCAATTGGAATACTTCCAAAATCAAGAATGCTAGCATTAATTCCTGGATTAATGAAAATTGCTTCAATTCCTGTACAAGAATACATTAATTTAACAAGAGTTGATGTATTGATGGCCATCTTTCTAAAAGTATAAAGATGGCTGATCTGTTGTGATGTGCTGAATGAAAATGCACAGCTTATAGATGTACCTAGATATTACGTGTAATAAGATGCATGGAGAGGAACAGGAATACCAAAGAAAGTATGGATTGGTGAGGAATGTAATTAAAGAAAAAGGAGTGTATGAAAGAGTGACAGCTGATAGAAAAGAATGAAAGAAAACGTGTGGCCCCAAGTAACATCAGATTCAGGCAGGAAAATTACGATATCACATAACAAGATTATTTAAACAGTGTCTTAACACTTATTATAATGAAAACCCTATTTCGATTCCATGAAACAATAACCTGTACCACAATGATTCATAAAAGCTCGAATCTTTTGTTCAGTCAGAAGCATGTGGCTATCTATCTCTTATTGTACATGATAGATGGTATAAAAAGTCATTAAAATGTCCGTGGTTTGTAAATACATTGTATGCAAACATTGTTATTTTGATATTGTCTTGGGGTACTCCACGTGTATTGTTTAGACTTCTCAAAGGCGTTCAATAGACTTAATCACTTTTTTTTACAGGCTATTAATTTATACATAGCGTTTAGCAGCAGAGTTAAAAATATATTTATATTTATTGATGGTTTGAGGAATCCCACCCGAATTGAGGTGGTGGCCTTATTATGTTGTTATTAATTATAATTACACCACACCGTCAGTCTACTACACCACTAAAGAGAGTAATGTTGACTGTTCTGGTTTATTGACGTACTTCCTCATTCCACATTCCGAACCTATCAAATATTGTCTTGTTACTGCCAAATGTCAAATGTTATCGTCACTCAGGCGTTGGAGGGCTGCCGTCATTGTTTTTAGAATGGACGGTTTCCCTGACAACTTGACATCTACTGAATCCCTTTCGTTACATCACGAGCAGACCGAAACCTAAATTAAATAATGCGGGGACAAAGATTCTTCTTTTTTCTGAACGTCTTTTTTGTGCCTCTCTCTTTTTTTTTCATTCAAAGGTCTTTTAATTGTGCGATCTTTAACTTTGTTTGTCCTTAAATATTTCAAATTGTCTTTTATTTTGTGTCCCTTTTGTGAATCAAATTTTCTTTCAAGTATATTAGCACTCCAAAATTTTGACCAAACTAGATTAGCCCGTAATCCAATGATGTAGCCGTTAGCCCTATGATTGAGATGTTAGACTGATTTTTCATCATTACAAACAATTCTTGAAGTCAAACCTCGAAATTACCTAACCAAAGCCATTTTACATCAAGACAAAACCTCTACGATACAATATGTAAAGACACGTAAAAATGGATGATTTTAGAAATCTTTGTAACTATTCTAAATTCGGATGAAATTGCCAGCCGACAGTTGAAATAATTACAAAATGCAAATCATACAGAGGTAAATTGGCCAGAAAATACAACTTTGCAATTCAAACTTTGACTACAGGTTTGGAAATTACAAAGGTAAGCAATAAAAAAACATGCCCAAAGGGCTTAAAGAGGATGAATAATTGTGAGAAATTGCATTACATTTGCTGATGGCATAATTATTCTATCGGGCGCACAACTTGTGACATCCTAAATGTCAATAAGTTGCGGATGGTGACCACCGGGTGGTTTTAGTGAGGAAGAAATTCCACACTCCCCGGTCTTATCCCCAAAGACCGCTCGCCTTTTGAATGTTTCGCCCCGATAACAAGATCTTTAAAACATTTGCACAAATACAAATATTGTTTGATTTATCAAACTGGTTGATATGAAATCAGCGCTTCTCTTAAAATCGTTGTGATTTTTATTTTTGTCATTAGTATTTAGATATTCTTTGTAATTATTTTTTTATTCTGAACTAGCACACACGACATAATTGTCATTGTCATTTAGCCTTATGCAACCGTACACGCTTCGTATAGAAATCTTACCCTTGAACGAAACAGACATACTGCCAATTAACGTTGTCACGTCATTGAGAATTTCTTACGCATTTGTTTCTCCTCACTATGTGAATGTGAATCAGAAGACACAGAAATAACCGAAGGTATACGAACGGGGTCGGTGTTCGCGTCACTCTGATATATGTTTCAAATAAAAACTTATAAGAGCTATATTTAAGTTAGACTCGTTTTCGTTTTGCTACAGGCACGAATGAAACTGAAAGGTGTAAAAGTTCGCATTGCAAATATTTAAAGAAGCCACGTGGTGTGATAGACAGCGGAATACCAAGTTTATGCACATCGTTCATACCATAGGTTAAGAGGTTAGAGTAAGAATAATACAAAAACGACAAGAATTTCAAACTGGTTCTTAAACACTTCTGCTCTGGTCAGAAGTCTCCAGAAGAACTACATATATTGTTTCTTAAAGCTTATTAAAAACAACTGTTTAAATCATGTTTCAATTCCTGAAGCGAGTTTGTTTATGATAGAAATTAACTTCATAAAACTAGAATTTATTAAGGAAATTGAAGATTCTGATAAATAAGAATGGAAATTGTAACAAATTATATTGTGAACATCTGGATAATGTACACAAAAATGTTTAAGCGACTACTTTTTGAAAACTCGCCGTTTAAGATGACGTTGACGCGGACGCAAAGTTTATGATTGGATACAAGTGAGGAAACAATCAATTATGTAGCTGTATAACATAAATCCATGAATGAAACCAAAGTAGAATCCGGAGAAATGATCTAATGCACGTATCTAGTAACAGTATAATAATTGTAAGTCAAACTGGTGTAAATAGCAAATGATTGACGTATGTAAATTGATGTGACTTAACTGATTTAGCAATATAAATTTAAGAAAGGAGAACGTGAGAAGATGAGGGTAAACTTACATAACTTTGTGGCTGTGATAGCAACTATGTAAACAATAAAATAATACTTATATATAACTGCGAGCACATTGTAAAACTTGAAAAAGCAATCAACATGATGAAATCCATTTAGCATTTCCCACAAAACAAAATAAAACAATTGAAACGCTTGATGCTTCTTGGAAAGATGCGGAAAATGCGCATGTATTATGATAAGTTTAGAATAAGTATACTGAATGGAAAACACACAGACACAGTAAGAATCTTCGTTCCTCCAATAATCGTCTTCTACGTTGTCCTTCTCACCGCTCTGGTTTTCTAAAGTCATCTTTCTTTGTCCAGGCTGTCTTCCTTTGGAATGCGCTCCCTCTGAACATCAGGTTGGCCAACAGTCGGTTCACATTTAAAGTTAAAGCTCGCGAACACTTATTTAAGAAGCTGGCAGATTCATCTCATAATTAAATTGTTGTTAGTTTGTCTCTCTCTTTACTTATTCTCTATATATGTGTGTATTTATGTATGTATCGTCATATTTTATTTGTAAATGTTTTCTTACCATTTGTTATGCTGCACCTACTATGTTTTCTCTCTGCATCACCCTAAGGTAGACTGGTAGAAAATGCCTAAGGCATTAAGTCCACCTTTGTTTTTATACTTGTGCATAAAGATTTAATAAATAAATAAATAAAAAGACTTACAAGCAAGAAAAATATTATAAAATCTTCGATCGATAAATTGTTTCCACAGCAGCAAAATGAATCTGAATCTGTGCTTCCCTGAGTGTTCCCACCTATTGCAGTTTAACGTTAAGTTATGGTATCGAAATCTTACAAAGTTCAGAGTCAGACTTAGTAAAATAAATAGCTATATTATTATTCAAATGCAACTGGATACATCTGAAGTGAATTAAAAATAAATATGTCATACAATGACAAATAGTGTAACAGTCGAAGAAGTTCGAGGAAATAAACAAAACGCTGAGATAGAACTACATAAATAATCAAGAATTAAATAAAATATACAACACGTAGAAATGTTGCAATGTAATGGAATCTTGATAATTTAGCGTAGAATTTAAGAAACAAATTATAAACCTACAGCAAGATATAATTTCATAAAAAGGGTGAAGGAAAAAATACAGTTTTGTCTAAAATTCTCTACGGGCATCGAAAACGATAATTGTTAAAAGGAATGAGGAAAGTTTGAGTGTAAATGTATAAGTTATTGTAGATTGCATGTTGTGCATGTATGGCTAAGTGTAAGGGAAGATCAAATGAATGATAGATATACTATGTGCAAGATAATGACTACTAAGGACATATGGAAGAAGACATGCTGCACTTTCCTTGTAATAATTTGGTATAAGGGCAAGAGAATAATGGATGATAGTCTAAATACTAAACTATAGCAAGCACACTTCAAATGACCATGTTGTCTTTTGGTAACTGTATGTACTGTTTAAAAGTGTACATATAGGTGCCAAAAGACCACATGTCTCACTATCTCTCTCGCTCACTAATCGAACAACCTTATAAAAATATGGTTGAAAAGAAAAGACGCATACTGAAATTCAGGTAAAATAAGGGCAGAACTATGATGACTGTAATGTAAACATGACGAAGAAAAATACATTAGCTCGTTTATGAAAATCATTCACTTGACCCAGTTGCACTGGTCCGGATGTTTGTTTTTTACTAGATCATGAAGTTAATTTGGAACTCGTGAATGAAATCCACACAGCAACTAATCAAAGCAAATTCACCCAAAGCAAATTTCCTAGACTGTATTTGACTACATTTGTGTACTTTTGGGCTAATTCCAAAACATTTTACATGTGTGGATTTCGGTAAGGCTTTTGATTTGCTAGAGCATTTTCTCTGTGCATTATCCGAAAGTTCTAGAAAATGATCGCGAGAAATTCTTAAGTTTCTATGCTTTTATTGTAAATTTTATTACAAACTAAATATACTCCGTGTTCTTCATCACGTGTGAAGGCGTTGTAATTGTTTTGCATGTCCTGCATACTCATGCGGCGTTGCAACAGAGCTTCGGCCGATTTATTATTAGGTACACTAGAATTATTATACATACACCTATAATGACTCAATATTTTATTATTCATAATATTGTGTTAGGTCACGGATGAACAGCTGTGTTTATTACATATTGAAGCTTTTAATTTACTCTCAGATACAGTATTTAACCTCTGTGATAATTCCTTCCCTTTATGCACTGAAGTTAACTCATCTCATTAGGTTCTTCTGCAGTCCATTCACCAGTTGTCTCGATGTCGACGCGATGTCAGTCAGAGATAATTATGTCAGTATTCGTTGTATCTAGCCAAGAACTCTGCGTTGTCGTCGTCCCACCAACTAGTAATTTTCCGCGCCCATATTTTGCTTTTGTTGCACTACCTGTAGGCCGATAGTGTGACTATGTCGGTAATACATTGTGCTATCTCGTTGATGTATTTTTCACAAGTTGATATATGATTTATTACTGATCCATTGCATGTTTTTTTTAGAATTACCATGCATTGAGTCGACTTGAAACGGGGAAAAGTTAACACATAAGGACATGAAATATTCCTCATGATTTAAAATCTTGATTCCATAGCTTGTGCATGGGTTGCTAGCTATTAGTAGTTGTTTTCATTCTGCATAAAAATACTTCTTAGGTTGGACCGATATTGGAACAGTGCCTAATACATGGCAATGACCTCGCCCCTTGAAATTAAAAGACCTAACGCAAACGAAAGCAACACGTCATTTGAGAGCTGATGGATGTATGGCGAAATTTATAGAATGTGCTAAATATAGGATCTTAATCTGAAATATGTGGAAGGTAAAAGTCAAAATCGTGGGTGGAATATGAAATAAATATTCCACCCACCATGGGATATGAACCCCAATCCCATATTTCAAAATTATATTTTTTTTTTTACTATAATATTTACAAACTATGCTACATGCCACACGCTACAGCTGAGTCGCCAAGGGAGAGTTTTCAATAGTTTTTGGCGAAACATTAAATATACATAAATAATGAAGCAATTGCAATTACTGTAAAGGCTGTACATCTTCGCATGCTTATAAAGCAGACAGAAGAGCCAAAGCACAAAGCGAAGAACATTAACTTTTGAAAAAAACAAATCTTGGCACTGTTCTATTATCCTTGCCAGATGCTCAGTTGCACCTCTATTAATACACATACTCAAATTAAAACAAACACGCCTTTATGTAGTTCTAAACTCCTACAACCATTCGTATGGTTAAATCATTTCAGTAGTCGGCGAATAATTTGCTCCGATGAACGTTGTTGTACCAGTAAAACATATTCATGCTCTTGAGGTAACATAAAACTGGCAAAAAGCTATTAAATTAAAAGCAACATCGGCCACGAATTGAACGTTATGTGGGCTCGAGCGTACACTAGTAGATCGTAAATATAAACTAGAAGCTGTGGCGACTTCTTCAGACACTGTATTTATGAGTTTATTTTCTTGTGCTAAGGTTAATGATGTTTATTGCGTCACACACGTAAAAATCAACAACGGACGCAAACGGCTATAGAGTAAAGAAACAATAGATACCTGTCAAACATAGAACTTGAATGCAGTCCAAATGGGTGTCAATAACATTGGGGAATAATCATGACGTGAATAAGGAATTCATTTCTGAATTCTAGATTATTGACAATACAGCAGAAGAGGAGGAATTCTTGGATATAAAATTTTGCATTTTAAGCTTTTACGATTCTATTTCAACACTTCATTTCAACACTTCACTTTCAAACTATCGAAGATATCAAATCTTTTTTCAACTGAACGTATAACTTGTAAGCTTCAGATGTCTTAGGAACAATCATAAATGTACCTACGGATAGCTGTTTCTTATCCATTCGTCTAGTGCGGGGCATGCCAGTCATCTATCGGCCGCAGAAACTAAATCACCAAGCTCGACACAGCTGATTTCGGGAGCCAAATTTAAGACACGATTAGTAACATCAGTCATCACTTTATTATTCTGTCTAAGAATAATATATTATGCGTTATTTTTGTAAAATATTTTGCTTAAGCTATAAATTTTAACTGCCACGTGTTATTTGGGATATTCTGCTTTCTGCGATTGAGACATAAAACTGTATGGTAACTGGAATTTTACTGAATATCATATCGATATTCTTAGGTTTTGTAGCAATACCGAATTTTTATTTTAAATACAAATCGTTGTGATAAACGAGATTTTGTATTTTTGATTCAAAGACATTGTATGGTTGCTGAATGAATGGTGGTACCAAAAACTTTTAGGTCTGTGTTAGGCACACCGAATTTAGTCCCCTGTGCCAGGAGATGTATATGTAGATTCATCATACTCTTGAGATTCGAGACTAGTATTTCCGTTTTTAATGAAAACCTTGGCATCGGTGGAACGTGTAGGATATGTCTGTGCACGTCATATAACTACTTAATCATAACTGATTTCTTCTTAATAATTAAGACATTATTTATTCTAAAAATTTAATCAGTCGCTAAAAATCAGAAACGACTCCTCATCCATTTCCTAGATTAAACTCCTACGGGAAAGAATATTTCGGTACTCTTCATAAATCATTTTCTTAAACAGATGCAAGAAGCTGTGTAACGTGTGACAAGGTACTAGAAGAACTGGAAAAGATAGATGATGACACGGACACATTCGGAGTGGACTTCGTCAAGATCAACGACAAGCGGCTGGCCAAGCAGTATGGCATCACGAAATTCCCCGCCCTCACGTACTTCCGTGAGAAGGAACCGATCATTTACGAAGGTCAGACCGAAAACTTTTTCTAGTGTATCGATAAAACGGCGGATGCCTTATTTCCCCAAGTTCACTGTGACCTCTGCTGTCAGCTTGATGACAAGCACAACAGGGCGTGGATGTAGGTTGTGAAACTATTCAAATGAATGAATGAAATACTAAATTATACAGCCATCGGCCGTCTATGGAAAAATAAGATCATAACTTATTATAAATTACGAAAATCTAGATCTTAATACAAGTCTTCCGTGCTATCATATTAATTTATAATAGATATAAATGGAATGCAGACAATCTGTAAACGTATTTAATTGATTTAATGAAATTGGAGATGAAATTGTATGACTGGGTGGTCCAAATGAATGACGACACCAAGAGCTTAAAATAAAAGTTGAATCCGGAGAATTAGCCCATTCATTTTCTTAATATATTCTGTTCTACTGGATATTCAAGATATATTTTACAGCTGTTATTGGTAACCCAAAATGCAAACCGCATTTCAGTCAACATAACTTATGCTGCTGAAATTAATTATGAATCAGTTCTGGAAGCATAACATTATTCTTCGTTATTCAATATCTAGGACATAACATCACAGTAGATAGTCTAAAATCCTATATTGCTGTCAACAAAAAAAATATGTGGTTATTTATATAGTAAAACATTTTTATTAAATTAAATGAGTTCTTATAGCTCCCTGCGAACATTAGTCGACATTTTATTGTACAACTAATTATAAACGGTGATTCAAGACAACTTCCCTTGATTGTTAAATTTGTAACTGGGCTCTTATACCGGATTACGGCTATTTATAAAAGGCCTGATTTAATCTCTCTGAATTCTTGAATTTGTTCTGCAATGTCCTCACTTAAATCTACCCATGATTTTCAGAGTTTTCTTTATAGCAATTTGTCAAATGTTTCTATGCTAATTTTATTTTTACAACAGCTAATTGGTGTGGTAAAATATAGGATAGAAGACCTTTGTCGTGCAGGGGACCACTTGGACTTATAATAAGTATTGGAATAGGAATAGGCTTGCTCGCTCATGGTCTTGGACACAAATGTCCAAAACCATGAGCAAGCAAGCTTTGTTGACTTGTGTAAATTCTATTTTACTAATTGGTACCCTCACACCTTTGAAAAATTCTAGGAGATCTCATGGACGAAGAGAACGTCCTGGATTTCTTGACGAGTTTAGAAGCAATGGACCTTCCTGACCGGATAGAAGAAGTCAACCAAAAGATCTTAGGCAAGATCATCGAAGACACAGACTATGTAGCCGTTCTCTTCTGTAAGTATTGGAGTGTTATTTTCTGTGTTCTTGTCATCGTATCTTAGCAATTGTGGTAAATTCGAGCCATTTTTCAACTAACCATCGTATAATCAAAGTGGTACTGTAAATTTCTTTCGACGTAGCCCTGTCGAGTAGTTTATCTTCCTCTCAGTCGTGTACATCATATTTGTTAGTGGAGGTTAGAACATGCGTCTGTATATTGTGCAGTGTGTTTGATTGTGTTTTTGACGTAGGTCCTGATCACAAAAGTTGCGGCCCGTCAAACAGTAAGTAAGATTCTCAGCTGGCGGCATGCCTCCTTCTAATGTCAGCTTGGCTGTACTCTTCTCGCTTAGTAGTCTAGTATTTGTGTACTCTATGTCATATGTGCTTCTCGCTTATATTGGAACCGGTAACGATATTTGTATAATTATTGTTAATTGGTGCTCCTAAAGGCCCCATTGTGTAAATCAACAATCGATGATGAATACGGCTAATTAAAATTTTGGCTCACATACAACATATTGAGACGATGTGACTCATATAGCAAATTATATTGAACGGTCATAATCTAACGAGTATTCTTTCATCATTTTAATTTTAACAGTTACAGACACTTACACTCACATTCAAATGCGCTAACTTTACACACTTCAATAATAGAATTCTGCGCAATAATGTACCGCCTATCTGGAATCTTACTGTGCCTTTATTGTCGATGTTCGTATATCTGGTCTAAGGGAAAGCTAGAATCAAAAACGCGTTTGCATTATCGGGCCGTGAGGCGAGCTATTTTAGCTGTGCTATTTGCGTCTCGCCAGCAAGCTCGGATTGACGGACCGTCATGTCACGACTACAGCGTCAGACGAACATTCTCCCCCTTAACGACAGTAAAAACTATTAAAAACTAATCTGCGTGCATCATAAAAAAATACTGCCAAGTTATATAGGAGTACGTTAGAAAATCTATCCAAAAACCAGATCATACGATGACCTTGACCTAAATATGTGTTGAAGAGTGCCGTATTCACAGCAGGCCGTCAAATATCGTTGTTTACATTGCCTCCCTATTTATAAACATTTGAAATGAAGCAAATGTTCCAATCATCAACAGTGTGCTTAACAAATAGGCTCTTAACACTGCAGTGGCAAGATTTTGTACAGAACCCCTTGAGGACATTGATTTTTATTAAAATGTGTTTACTACACGGCGATTTCTGAGAAACCCATTACATGTGCACACTCGAGATAGCCCTGCTTATAATAATAGTAATAGAGATAAAAGATTTTTTGGCAAAGCGGCACCACCACACATAAACCTAATAGGTTTTTGCACGACACAGGCTTTAATTGCACACTAAATTTTAACACACCGCTGAACTTATAGGCAATAATTAGCCCTGTGAACACTTGGTCCGACTTCTTAGTCCGATCAATCCGACGACGTGAACCTTTTTTTTTCTGATGGTCCGATTCATCGGACAACGTGGAATCACAAATTCTCATAGTCCGATAGATCGGACAACGCAATTTATTTTTTCCTTTTTGTGCGTTCCATCGGACAAAGCGGAATCACAAATTCTGATAGTCCGGTCCGATAGTCCGGTCGATCTGACAACTTTTTTTTTTTTTGTTTTCATTTTGATATCAGTAATTGAGAAACGTTTCCAAGTTTACTTTCCAAAAAAACTATTATGAACATTTTAAAACAACCAACAGTCGCTCCGAAGTGCTGCGCTTATCAACGAACAGTATTTCGTTTTTATTTATATGTACGTCGCTGTAAGATAATTACTGGCATGATACAATTATATTTCTAGGGATGTAGCTATTTTCCGGAAGATATAGTATGTAAATTTGTATTACCAGATGATCACTAAAATTAAAACCCCATTTTAATATGAAATCATAACCATAAATTTTAAATTCTGCTATCATATTAAAGTAATTGTCTCCAAACTAAGGCGTAGTCATAGCCCTACTACGCAGGGCTCCTATGTCTGTCTGCAGGGTTTAAAATAACAAAGTTCGCTCGCTTCACTCACCCTCTAGATCCCGCCATCATCCACTTCGAACCGAACCTGTCCGACTCGGGGTGTAAATATTTTACAAAATTAGTCTAGTAAGATAGTTATTTTATAAAACGCTTTCATATTACTATCTTCCGAGACATAATTATAACCCTAGGGATATAACTATATCACGGCTGTAACTATCTTACTGCGAAATTTATAGATATTGTAACAACAAAAAATCGTTTTAGAATATACTTAGCAGTCAGATGACACTGTCACTGAATAGTTCTCACAGTCAGATTCTATAATCGAACAAGTTGGAAAAAAGTTCACGTCTTTTGAAAATCACTTTGACTAATCGATCGAAAAAAAATGTTCTAAAATGACAATAGTCCTAGTGGTCCGACTCCTTGACCGGACCAAAAGGTAAAACAAGTTCATGTCATCCGATTGATCGGACTAAGCAGTCGGACCAAATGTTCACAGGGATAGTTAGGCACTTAACTGCACCGCTTCACGTCCGAGGCATGAACTAGGTAGTGACAGATTCGAGCGAGTCATAAAATAAAGCAGAATGTAACGTGTTGCAGACAAGCCGGAATGTAAGAAATGTGCTAAGGCTCTGCAAGAGCTGGAGAACATTGACGACGAGGCTGACCAACTCGGGATCGGTTTCGTGAAGATCCACGACGAGGAACTAGCTGAGGAGTACAATCTTGGAGATTTGCCAAGACTGGTGTACTACAGGCATCAGATACCTATTATCTATGAAGGTTTGTGATTCATATTTCACGTTTGATGACGCTCGCATCACGGAAACGGATGATGTTGATGACGATGGTTACTGGTTTACGTCATGTCTCAGCACTCTTTTTTGTGTATAATTGGAATTGTAATTTAGATTAATGTAAGATAGTAAACTGTAAGTTAGTGCGAGTAAATTACAGGTAATAGCCCAGATTTCAATATTAGCAAGCCTGCTACCAGTATTTTGGGAAACATTTAAATTCAGAAATACTTATTGCTTACGATTTCTCGGCCTATTTATTTCCAAGTCTACTTTTAGCGAAAACATAACTAGAGATAACTTCAAACGTTTCTATGTGTATTACAGGAGAGCTGAGCAGAGAAGAAGATGTGTTGGAGTGGTTGATCGCTAACAAATCTACCGGTGACGAAGAGGATATCATTGAAGATGTTACAGCGAAGACTTTGAACACCTTAATCGGGAATGTAGACAATCTTGTCGTACTGTTCTGTAAGTATAAGAGTATACGAAATTCACTAAGAGGCAAAACGAAACTGTTCTATAGAAGCATATTACAATATTCATAATTTTATTTCCAGACGACCACGGCGACGATGAGTCAATGACGGTCCTAACCGAACTCGAGAAGATAGACGATGACTGTGACCGCCACGGCATTCAGTTCGTCAAGATCGATGACGCAAAGGCGGCGAAGGAATTCGGTATTGATGACGTACCATCCATCGTCTACTTTGAGAAGCAGATTCCTAACGTTTATGATGGTAAGTCTTGTGGATTTGAAAATTCATATGGAATATTACAAGGTTTTGTTTCTTTGTGTCGGTACTGAGATTCAATTCCTTTTGCTAGGTGACCTTGAGAATGAAGAAGAAATCTTAGAGTGGCTTGTCGACCAACTAGAGAAGGACGAAATTGAAGATGTTACCGATGAAATGTTAGACCGTCTAATCAAAGACGGCAAAACTGTCGCCGTGTTGTTTTGTAAGTATATTTCTTGGCAAAAATCCGACCATAAAATTCCTTTGAGATTTGTTTCTGAAGGGCATGTTTTAATGTTCGCTTACAGATGATAATAACGACCGTAAATCACAGAAGGTACTTAACGAACTGGAGAACATTGATGATGAGTGTGACACACTTGGTATTGCGTTTGTGAAGATTGATAACGATGATGAGGCACAAGAATATGGTATTGAGAAAGTGCCCACGCTGCTTTATTTTGAGAAGGGCATACCGACTTACTATGAAGGCAACTTAGAAGAAGAGGAGAAGGTTTTGGACTGGCTGAGGCATCAGACTGAGAGCGATGAAATCGAGGACATCACCGATGAGATGCTCGACCTGATCATCGACAAAATGCAATACGTCGCCGTCCTGTTCTGTAAGTACTTTTTTAACTATTATACGCACGGCCTTAACATTGGCTGTATCGCTTGAAACAATGCCAGCTTTTTAAATTGCCACACGTCTAAAAATAGGCAATTTCATAATTCAGTACAGAACACTATCAAGAACTGACATATAAATGAAATACAGTTCTTCGAATTTATTACAGACGACAAGGACCAGAAGAAGAGTCAGAAGATTTTGGCTGAGCTAGAGAACATTGACGATGAGTGCGACCAAAATGACATTGCATTCGTCAAGATTGACGATGATAAGGAGGCCAAGGAGTACGGTATTGAGAGTATTCCAACGATGGTGTTCTTCGAGAGGGGAATTCCTCACGTGTATGAAGGTGACTTGATGAAAGAAGAAGAACTCTTGGGCTGGTTACTCCACCAGAAACGTCACAGCGAGATCCCCGAAGTCACTGACGAAATGATGGACAAACTTATCATCAGTACCCCGTACTTGGCCGTAATCTTCTGTAAGTATAAATTATTTATACTTGTATTCAATTTATGTTTTAAATAATCATTATTTTGGATGTTAATGTATGATGCACACGTAAGTTCTGACGCAAAACTATAAAGACACAGAGCAGTGTGGGTGCATTCAAAAACAAGCTTTGGAAAACAAAATAGCTGTTTCATGACTTTATGTTTTTGTTTTGTATGCATGTAATCTGATAGTCAACATTTTTTTTAAACTTTTTATACAAAAACATATTCATTTGTACATTTGTTTATAGTAATTAAATCAAAGTCGCAAAAATTAAAGAAGGGCGAAGACAAGCTGTTGTAAAACAACTTGTCTTATCGATGGTGTGACTTATTTAAATTTCTTGGGCCCAGTATGTGGGTTTTTTTAGGTTTTCTAAAATGCAGGTGTTAAGACACAATAACTTAAAAAATTTTAAACAAATAGAAATGGACTCAACTCAATATAAAAAGTAGACATTTGCAATAGTACTTACATTAAAAACCCAATTATTTCAAAGTCATTAACTCAAAACCAAAAACAACTATTCCAGATGACAAAGAAGACAAACAAGACATCAGAATCCTGAATGAACTTGAAAACATTGATGACGAACTTGAAAAGGAAGGCATAGTCATCGTACGCATGGACAATGAGAACGAAGCTAAAGAATACGGTATCGACCATCTTCCAACACTCGTGTACTTCGAAGAGAACATCCCGGCGATATACGAAGGAGATCTGATGAATGAGGACGAAGTACTGGAGTGGCTGATTGAGCAGAAGAACAGCGCTACTATTGAAGAGGTCACTGATGAAATCTTGACTGATCTTATCGAGGAGCATGAATATGTGGTGGTTTATTTCAGTAAGTATTATTATAACTGGACTCTTTAGAATGTTACCCGTACTTTTGGAACAAGATCCAAGACTTATTTTCGAAGGATATCTTTTCCCATTAAAACAAGCTGACCCGCGCAACCTCGTTTGCGTCACATTTTCCCCGTTTTTGTAACATTTTTCATTTCTGCTCCACTCCTATTGGTCGTAGCGTGATTTAATGTAGCCAATAGCCTTCCTCGATAAATGGACTGTCCAAAATTAAAATTATTATTCAATTCGATCCCTAAGTAGTTTCTGAGTTAAGCACGTTCAACCAAACAAACATAGTATTCCGCCTTTTTTAATATTAGTAATGATTTTTAAAGGCTTCTGTTTAACAAAACATCAGATAGTAAATATAACCTTAAAAAATATATTTTAGGGTCCGTTCACACAGACCGGCTCGGAGAGGAGAGCAGATTCTTATCACGTTGAAAACAGAGTTTTTAGTATTTGTATTAAGGTTTATTTTTGCATGTGCACTGCTTTTGTGATTAAGAATGCTTGAAGGCGCCTGGTGTGAAATAATAAGAGGAGCTTCCCGGCTCCGATCGCGTAATTTTTCTCGATCGTGCAGCCGTTTGGCTCAGATTGCATGCTCTTTAACGCTCGCACAGCCGATCGGTTCCGATTGCATGCTCTTTCTCGCTCGCGCAGCCGATCGGCTCCGATTGCGTGCTCTTTCTCGCTCGCGCAGCCGATCGGTTCCGATTGCGTCCGCGCTTCTCCACGCCGACCGCCATTTTGATAGCACAATCCTTTCAACGACCAAGCGAAAGCCCGCTGTCGCGCTGCTTCAAGTGCATCCGACCGGCTGCGAGCGCATCCGACGGGCTGCGAGCGTATCCGACCGGCTGCGAGCGATTCCGACCGGCTGCGAGCGCATCCGACCGGCTCCGAGCGCATCCGCTTTCAGGTCGCTTCCAGCCGGTCTATGTGAAATAGTTGGCGGCTCCGCTCCGACCAACTCCAAGCGCATACGATCCGGTCTGTGTGAAAAGAAAAATGCGCGCCGATGCTCTCCGAGCCGGTCTGTGTGAACGGACCCTTATACTGCCAAAAATAGTAAATGATCACCAAAATTATAACCCCATTTAAATGTGAAATTATAACCAAAAATTGTATATTATGGTATTGGTATCCTATTACTAACTAAGTTCTCCTTGCCACAAAATTTGGTGATCATTTACAACATTTGGTCTTTTGGAATAGGTACAATTTTTTTGGTGTTTAGTATATTTTTTGGTAACGGAGCTTTAGATCTCAGCGTATTTTTTGGTGGTCATTATATTTTATCCCATTTTTTATATCGGTTTCTTGTAGAAAAGCGAGAAGTAAAATTTAATTCGTCAATTCCAATACCCACTCTGAGAGTCGGCACTTATTAAATGCAAAAAAAGACCCCGAAACACCCATTCTTCATCGCTACTTAATTAGAACTGCAAAAAAAAATATCAATACAAATACCCCAATCCAATGACCAAGAAACAAAAAAATCGGCATCAATAACAAAATACCATCCCTCTTTCCAGGCGGGAACTGCGAAGAAGGCGAAGAATGCGACAACATCCTAGACGAACTCGAGAACATCGACGATGAGCTCGACGAGACCGGCATCATTTTCGTCACAACCGAAGACATCGTGCTTGCCAAGAAGTACGGCATCAAGACCTTCCCGACACTTGTGTTCTTTAGGAACAAGGATCCACTTGTTTACAAGGGTAAGTTCAAATCAAATCACTAATTTCCGCCTGCAAGTAACTCATCATAAATAGCAATATAGAAACTTACGAATTTGAAAAAATGTGAAGCAAAGTAGTTTGTACAGTGCGAGTTACCTTTCGCTCAAGAATGGGTAATAGATCTTTTGTCGGATTGACCAATAAATACAAAACTTATTCAACACGTGAAAAATTTCAAAATTAACCCAACACGTTGACTCGTCGAGTACATCTTTTATCTCTTCTACGCCTTCTTGAAGCATGAAGAAGTTATTGCAGCACCTATTGTGCTGCAATAACTTCTTCATGCATTTAATACAGGATCAAAATTAGACATAACTAATGTCGCAACTTGGGAGAGGCCTATGTCCAGAAGTGGAAATATATGGGCTGAGTTGATTGATTGAATAAGCTTGATTTTACAAACTGGCCATGTTTTCAATTATAGGAGACATTGAGGATGAAGACGAAGTCCTAGCCTGGTTGACTGACGAAGATACCCTGGAGATCCCCGGCAAAATCGAGGAGGTCAACTCCAGGATGCTGGAGAAGATCTTAGAGGAAAACGACCATGTTGTTGTATTCTTCTGTAAGTATAAACTTTTCATGACCATACTTTCCTATTGACTTAGCACACTTCATTTCAAATGGAAGATGTAATTATATTCTCATTAGATTTTACCAAGGCTTTCGATACTGTGAATTCTGAAACTCTCTTTGTAGTAGTTTGCTTTTAACACAAAAACTTTTTTGTTTTGCCTTTACTTAACTTCAGTAGTGTCTTGTATTATAATTTCCATATGACCCACTTGAAACTGTAATCGTATTCCGAATATTTACGTAGAGAGACTGTAAACTTTCTTGTTGTCCATCAGGGAGGCATTATATAGTGTTGTTTGTATAATTTACATTATCGGTCTGAAAAGTGGTTTTTGTTGTGTCGACTAGACAAATGATAACGCTTAAAACATTATTCAGACTACCTGACTGATAACAAGACTTACATACTTTGTTCTGACATTATCAAGAAACGATTGGTTAATAGAATCCCTCAATCTTATTTTACAGACAAGGAAGGCGACAAGAAGTCTCACAAGATCCTTAGCGAGCTTGAAAACATCGACGACGAATGTGAAGAAAAAGACATCGATTTCGTCAAGACATCCGACGACGGCGTTGACAAGGAGTATGACCTGTCAGAATTACCAGCTTTAGCCTTCTACAGACATAAGTTCAGGACCATCTATGAAGGTGATCTGACCCACGAAGAAGCTATCCTCAAATGGGTACTAGAACTCCATGACTCCCAGCCTGACGTCATTGAAAACGTAGACAGGAAGACCTTGAAAGACCTCATCAATGATGTTGAACATCTCGCCGTGTTTTTCTGTAAGTGTGATATTTTCTTTAAAACATTCATATTATATGTCAGGAAAACCATTTGGCTATTAAAATATTGAACACAGTAAATCATTTTAAAATATGATGTGGTCTGGCAGTTGCCCAAGTGAATACGAGTTTAAAGTCTTCTATTCGTGTAATGGCTTACCGAATCGTCTAAATACCCCAGACTAGTGTACATATTTATTGACTGTGAATATAAAGATGTGGCCAATGTGGATGGAACGAAAAAAGTCGCACTCTAAAGTTCTAGCTACGGAAAGCAAAATGGACCTGTAAGAGTCCTTAATTAAGTAAATCAGTCGTTATGAGTAGTCACAAGTTCAAGTCTGACAATCAGTCTCACCAAGGGGTATCGTAATACTCCAGTAACTGGGTTGTAAAGGTCAGATAGGCAGTCGCTACATGTAAAATTTTAGTATACAACATAGTTGGAAAAAGGCTAGGCTAGATGATGACTCAACAAATCGCATTTTCCTCTTACAGATAGCGAAGACTGTGACACATGTGACGATATCCTGGAAGAGCTGGAAACAATTGACGACGACACAGACAAGCACGGAATTCAGTTCGTTAAGTCCAAGGACTCTAAACTTGCCTCAGATATCGGTATATTCAGTTTCCCTGCTCTGGTTTACTACGAAACAGGTGTTCCTATCATGTATGACGGTAAGTGGCAAGCTTGTAAATGTTTCTTTATTTACCTATGTACATATATCCTTAAAACAGTACTGCAATGATCTTTTGGCGCTTGAATGACATTGTCAGGAGGACGCTGTTGGTAAGCATTTGTGAAATTGCCCTAGAAATTGTATTGAAAAAACAAGATGCAATGTTATTTCCAATTATTTCCATGCTCCAAAAGATCCATGTACCAAAATATGACTTTTTATTATTGATGTTGGTGACTATATTTTGGTGGTGATGACGATGATGTGTATAAAGTATGAACTCTAACTTTTATCCTGTTTATAGGTGATTTAAAGAACGAAAATAAGGTTCTGCAGTGGCTTGTAGATCAAAAAAGTAAGAATCCACATCCATATAATAAACGTTTCTAATGTTATATCTGTTTATGGTCTAGAGATTTTGTTTAATGTTAAAAAATATTGTCTTAAATATTATGAATTCAAAAATATTACTATGCATGACATCATTCTTGATATATCTCTATAAAACAAGTGTTACTACTTTACGCCTAAAATGCTGGATGTTTGAGCTATGTCATTTTGCATGACAGTTACTAATGCCTGCAGGTGAAGATAGCCACCGACATAAAAAAGCTAATATTAAATCGAAGGCCAATGCAGATGGTGATAAAAAATCATCGGGGTTCACAAAAGGTGATAATGTTGATGCATTAAAGAGAAATGCCCCGAAAAATGTGAAATCTGCGCAATGGAAAACTGCTGGATCGCTGAAAGCTGACACTGTTGATAATAAACGTCGTCAAAGAGGAAAAGTGAGTTCCAAGGAGGAGGATGATGATGATGACGACGGTAAAGTTGACGATGATGATGATGATGACGAAGACGATGATGACGAAGACGATGATGACGAAGACGATGATGATGAAGAAGACAACGCAATACTTGCGGCTGCAAAAAGTATCTTCAAATTTAAAAATCCAAGTGATGACGCCACTTGGAAGACAGTCGGAAAACTCAAAATTCGTTATCCTGGCAAACGTTCAGCCGAGGTTGATGACGACGATGACGATGACAATGACGACGACGACGATAATGATGATGACGATGATGATGACGATGATGATGACGATGGTGATGACGATGATGATGACGACGATGACTATGACGAAGAAAAAAAATCTGGGGCTCGTTCCAAAATACGTAAAATCAGTCGTCGCAGGCAAGTCGACGACGATGATGACGATGATGACGATGATGATGAGGATGATGATGATGATAGCGGCGAAGATGGTATATTCAGTAGGATAAGACGAATGTTCTCAGGTAATTGAGTATGTAGGCCCCGCGGTCCCTGGCATCACATCTGCATGGTCTCCGTCGGCCCGCATGGGACCCACTCTCTAGCTATCGCCTGCAGTCATTCGCGACCGCTTAATGACCAATAAATGTTTTCAACTCTTATACTTACTAACATTATCATTAGAAATAGCGCTTAACTGTTGGCGCAACGATTACAATGCACAGTATTAACGCAGTTAACCGTTACTTGTTGTTACCGTGTATACGGGTTGTAAACGAGATTTTTACTGACTGCAGGCGATCGCTGTTTCTACATTGGATTGGGGGCGAAACCGGCCGTACCAAAACTGACTTACGAACCCTACCAGTGCTGTCCCACTAAAGTTCAGAGTCCGACAAAAGTAGCGAAGGCCACGCCGACCAAGGTGCCGAAGAAACTCGACAAGCAGCCGCAGAAGCCGGAGAAGCCGCTCAAGGGCAAGAACAAGGCCCTCGCCAAACCAGACAAACCGTCCAAAGGGAAAAAAGGTTTAATCGAGTCTGACAATAATATTTGGTGGTGGTAAAGTTAATTAATGTTAGAAGTATCTTGCTCTGATATCCTCGGATATGAGCGCAAGTAGCGGCGTGCACGCAAGGCATCAAGTGGACACGAACGTTATCGTTACTGGCCCTCAGATTCTGATCCTCCCAGCTCTAATAGATCACATGTCTAACTTTGCATCTATTTGTCATGGCTATTAACATTGCTAGCTTTTCAATAACCTCGTGTCCCTTGATCCCTGCAAGCACTTAACAGGGTTGAATGTTGTAACACGTTGCACATCGGACTGTACTCGCACGTCTGTCGCACGTATACTGCAGCCTGCCTATTGTCGACCGGTGCGAATACAGCCCACACTGATACATCCACAAAATGTGCTTAACTGTTAATTTAAGATCATGAGCGAACTAAATATTGGACATTGTAAGCAGGTGTACAAATCGTTATTTTCATTGTAAATGGATTCCAATATTTAGAAATTAAATGTAAATCAAGACGTAACAATAACAACTCAAGGCATTTCTCGTTGTATTTTGCCGTGACATCTTGAAAGACTTATAATTGTTGTAAGGATTTCATGTTCATTTAGTTTTCTAGTCTTCATGGAATCTCATTATTTTGTAATGCTACATTTGATAAAATATTACTTTTTATTACACATAGACATAAAAACTATAGTCCTTAACAATTTGTATCAACATTAAACTAATGAATTACTTGATTATTAATTTTCATAAGCGCAGTGCCGGATATCAGTGCAATAAATCTACTCATTTATCATTTGTTCAGTAATGGATAGGGGTCGGGTCGCGTTGGGCGACGTCTGTCACTATTCACTAGTCGATCACTGCATCGTATAGGTAGATAAGCGACTGTTTGTTAACTGTTTCATTGAAGACTAATGTTGTGATTAGAGTCGTCTAAAGCTTTCCGGTCGAACAGTGCTGGCGTTGTGTGACAAATATGTCGATATGTAAGTTGTGTTGTTTGGCCGAAAATTCGCATGAATGTTTAATTTATTTACTTGTTACGTTGAATTGTTGAGTCGGCGCTGAAACAACTTTTTTTTGTTAAATAAATACATTTTTCTATTAAACCAAAATTGTCATTACTCATTTCACACACGAATGATGTCAGCATGGTATTGCCGTAGTAGTATCCGCGCATGCCAATTATTGGACTTTACTGGTGAGTTTCCCAAATTATGAAATGGATGTGGTTTCTTAAATAATTTGATTAGTTCGTAGGGTTTTCAGCGTGAAGTATAATGTGAAACTATTTTAGGGGATCTATTGGACGAATCCGAGGTGTTGGACTGGATGGTCAAGCAGAAGGAAGATGAGAGTATAGAGGAGATTGATAGAGAGCAACTTTTCAAATATATCGAAACTAAAGAATTTCTGGCTGTTGTTTTCTGTAAGTATCTCGACTATAAACTTGACTCCATTAAAAACCTACCTAAATAAGACAATAATTATTTAACAAAACTAATAATTTCAGATAAAGAAGAAGATCCCAATAGTCCAAAAGTACTCCGACATGTTGAACTAATCGACGATGAAGCAGCTGAATACGGAATCAAAATAGTAAAATGTCACGATCGGTTAATGGCGAAGAAATATGGGTTCCGCAATCCACCAGGCATCACATACTTTAGGAAAACCAAAGCTATTAACTATGACGGCGACATTGATGACGAAGAAGAAATATTAGACTGGTTGACGAACCCTGAAAACATGGAACTAACAGATCATATCGAAAAAGTCAATAAGAAAATGTTTCAGAAGATTAGGCAGACTTCAGATTACGTAGCGGTATTCTTTTGTGAGTGTTCTTTTTAGTAAAAAATACAGCGTGTATCGGAAAAGTGAGAACATATTTGAAGGTGTGGATGAGAGCATCAAACTGAGCAACTTTATCCATGGGACTAATAACATGTCCGCAAAAAAAATTGTCAGCTGTTCATTCACACACTTACCATAAGACCACACCTTTCTAATACATGCTGTATTAATCGTTCTTAGGGCAGTTTCATATTTCTAGTGTAGTATGTTTTTTAAAAAGCTGATACTCACAAATCCAATTGTATTGCACATAACACATGTTTTAGACAGTAATGACTGCAAACAGTGTCCTAAAGTGCTAGCTGAGATTGAGCACATTGACGACGAAGCTGATGACTCCGGTATCAACTTCGTGAAGATTGATGATAGACAGATGGCTAAAGACTTCGGAGTGTTCGCGCTGCCTGCTGTGTTGTTTTTCAAGATGGGCTCTAAGGATCCTGTTATTTATGCTGGTAAAGTTGATTTTAGGGCTTTATCTTATAAAGTTTCCGTATGTTTCTTTTATGGTCCTTGTTTATATTATTCTGTTCTACCAGTTGATCACGATGATTACTATTACGATGTTTATTTTGTAGGAGATCTATATGATGAACAACAACTTCTCAGTTGGTTGTTAACTCAGAAAAATCCAGCAGGTGATGTCATAGAAGCCCTTGAAGGTCAAGATCTTCTGGATTTGATAGAAGAGTCCGGATCACTTGCAGTTTACTTCTGTAAGTTGCATGCTAGTGCGGCAGTTATACACTTGTATACTGCACATACATTACACAACTAATTTAAACTCTGCCAAGTGTTCACCACCTAATCAATTGTTTAATATTAAAGAAATATGCAGAAAATTAAGAAGATATTGAAGATTGTACATAAAATTAACATTACTACGTGTATTTGTTATTAATGTCTCTTGCTTTTTAATAGGGAACAAAACTTTATGTGAAATGTGCACATCGAAATTGCAGAGAAAGGCAACGAAAAAGAAAGTTGTAGAACACGAGGAGGAAGAGGGACTGGATCCAGAGGGTACTCATATCCCCTTAGAGCCGAGCCCTTTGGCAATATGTTCCCTCACAATCGCAAACATTTCTAATGACCCAATGTCTGTGTAGCCATTACTTTTGTTGCGATTATTACCGCTGTCCACCCCCTGCTTGTCCACCCCGGGTGGACAGTGTCACAATTTTTAATAACAGTTCCCACTGTCCCCGGGCAGTGAGAATCATTATCAAATTAATTCACTGTAGCCACCGCTGGTGGACACAGCTTTAACTTTTTCAAACATTTACAATGTCCACCTCACCGCGTCACTATTAAAACCAAACATTCTCTTTGTCCAACCTTTTTTTTTTGTTGTTAAGGAATATTTAAAAAAAGTAATTAATTTGTGAAGAAATAAATAAAAGACTTTAATCTTATTATCATAAAAAAATCTTCGTTAATTATTTCTTTTTTCGTTTGGTTAATATATTTGGGCTTTCGCACAACGAAAAAATACGTGATCTTAAATAATATTTAAAGATTGTAGAATGTTTTTTTTTGTACCTATTGCTTGCAATTCAGTTTATGGTGCCATCCTTCAACAGCATTAGTCGTGCGATGCCTTTCCCTAAAAATACACCATACTTTTAAGAATTAATGTGTCTGTCATCCAATGATCTGCTAGTCGTGTCCACCTGCGGTGACCACAGTGAATTATGTTAATAATGATTCTCGCTGGCCACCCCCCGGGGACAGTAGGAATTATTTTTTAAAGTTGTGACACCGTCCACCCGGGGTGGATAAACAATGGGTGGACAGCGGTAATAATCGCTTTTGTTCGCATGCAGCATGAGTGCACTTAGAGTAGGCACATTAAGGTCTGATTATGATTAGTTAGTTTATTCTCGTCCACACCCACTTGTGTCAAGTCTGAAGTGTTAAGCCCACGATCGCATCTCATTGTAATTTACAAAACGCATAAAATAATGATGTTTTGGTTTTGGTTTTCGTAGCAGCCAGCACAGTTTAAGTTACCCATAGCACACTCAATAGTACCGAACAGTTTGTCCATTCAATGAGGTTTGCTCACAAAATGTTATTACACTTTAATTGGCAATAGATCGGGTTGTTACAGACAGCCTGGATTGCGAGCAATGCGCCGGGATATTGGAGGAACTGGAGAATATCGATGATGACTGCGATAGACACGGAATCAAGTTCGTTAAGACTCAAGACTATTCTATCGCCGAAAAGTACGGAGTAACAGATTTCCCAGTACTAGTGTACTTTGAGAGTAATTTGCCGAATGTTTATGAGGGATCTCTGGCTGAAGAAGAGGAAGTACTTCAGTGGTTGATTACTCAGAAAACTGAAGATCGTATTGAACTTATTACTAGAGTGATGTTGGAAAGGATGGTTGAAGACACGCAGTATTTGGCTGTTTACTTCTGTAAGTATGATACTATACCAAATCACAGCAGGGTTCCAATTTTGACAACATTAGATGATAACATTAGCTGTTTTTTTATTTAGACAAACTGAATTGCCATATCTGCGACCATATCCTTGAAGGACTCGAGAGCATTGACGATGAGTGCGATGTCTACGGTATTCACATGGTCAAGATTCAAGACCCGCAACTCGCCAAGAGATACTCTATCAAAACTTTTCCTGCTATGGTCTATTTCAGGTAAGAAAAATACTGCTGATAGAATATTGTGTAGATTTCCATAAATATAAAAAAAAAATGTCTTACTAAATTATATTGTTTTTAGGAACGGCAACCCTCTTTTATTCGAAGGTGATTTACAAAACGAAGAATCTATTCTTGAGTGGCTTATTGATGATGAAAACAGAGAATTGGCTGATGAAATTGAATCTGTCAACGATAGAATGTTGGAGAGATTGCTGTACGAATCACATCTGTTGGTTGTCTTTTTCTGTAAGTATAAGTTTTTAAACAAAGCTGCGTACATAGGACAGAAAGATAACATTCTAACCAACATTTTGATTTAGATGACGATGAAGACTGCGCAGAATGTGAAGAAATCCTCGAAGCTCTAGAACAAATTGACGGAGAAGTCGACCAATTTGGTATTGATTTCGTCAAGATCACCAGCCATGAGGCAGCAGCTACATACAACATTGTCAATATACCTTCTTTGGTATATTTCCGTAAGCAAATACCGATGTTGTACGACGGAGACCTTCATCAAGTGGACAGGGTCTTACAATGGTTGACATCTCAAGACGTCTTTGAGATCAAAAACGAAATTGAGGAGGTGAACCGTAAGATGTTGGACAAGTTATTGGAGGAGAACGAATTTCTGGCTGTTTACTTCTGTAAGTAGACTAAAAGATTAGGGATTGTTTATAATTTCTTGATTTGTGAGAGTTTTTCACTCATTTTGGTGGTTATAGACGAGAAATCAACGGAAAGTCGGGCAGTACTCGACAAATTGGAGAACATTGACAGTGAAACTGATAACCTAGACATAACGTTCGTTAAGATGGAGGATCCGCGGTATGCACGCAAGTGGGGAGTCACCAAGCTGCCAGCTATAGTGTACTTCAGGAAGAGATTCCCTAGTATATACAGAGGTAAGATAATGGAAAAAAGGTAACTAGTTTGCTAAATAATCAGCAAAATAAACCGCAACATTTTCAGTCGAATGTTCCGTGTACTTAATTATGTTACAGACTTTGGAAACCTCTTTCCAATTCTTGGTCTTCTGAGATATAATTAGGTATAAACCAATACTCATCTTGACCAAATTTACAGGAGACCTCATGTCCGAAGACGAAGTACTGGAGTGGCTCCGAAAGAACAGATTCAGACAGCCAGAGCTGAACATCTTCATGTACGCATTGATAGCGCTTTCAATAGCGTTTGTGATGTACACGGCCTTCCTCATGCAATGCTTTAAGCCAGCCCCACCCGCACCTGCGCCGCATCCGAAGCAAGCGTGAGCTTCACAACACTCTAGTCTTCTTTATATAGATTGTGACTTATCGGCCTCACGGCTCAGATTACACCCAACTTCGACTCATGATCAGTTAGTCCTTGACGATCCACCGATACAAAACTTTCTTCAGAAATGGACTAAGGATCTAATTTACGTTTACGTTCTTGGGATCAAACTTTTATAGAGATTTTTAGTGGACGACGAAAACACTGGATTGGACTGAAGATTTTATCTGATCTAGGATCGGTTCTATGGTGACCTTCATTTCTTGTTAAATGGCATTTTGAAGTACAACCGTTTCGGTAAGACTGTATTCTCGGTAGAAATCTGTATGGAAATATAGTGTGAGATGTAACAGTTTTCCATTATCCAATCCGTGTTCAATACAAAGATTTTTCACCGATAATGTTTTCTTGTTACATAATGTCTATAGCCTTTTAGGTTTCGTTGAGCCTTTGTTAAGTTTGTGTTTGAGTTTTCTGAGCTCTCGAACAATGTTACTCATCAATAGTGATCATTATTACTTTTTTTGAAATTGGGGCATGTGTTTTTTAATACAGTTGTTAAAAATAATCCGGTAGTAACATCTTTCGCGTGTTTATAATAGCTGTCTCGTAAATTGTATGTTACAATGAGTTTTATAGTTGTTTTGTCGGTGATTTTGTTTTAGAGCTCATTCTTTTCGAGTGACTGTCCAATGGGCGGGAGCTGGACTGACGCCCGCATGGTACTACGATACTTCATTATGTTTATTTCTTACATAATTAAAAAAATATTTTTTTTAATTTATTTGATTGTTGTACGAAAATAGATCGATCGATGTTAGATACTTGTAATATTATTATAAAAACGTTGATGATTGTGTGGTTCACTTTCACACTGATTTGAAAATTGATATCTTCTATCAGTTCGTGCTTTATCTTCTTTTCTTCTTCCATCTTCTCTTACATTGCTCATACACAAAGACACTCCCGCTTTTCATATTCTAGCTATGTATCATCTCCCGCATCCATTACAGCGCCATCAAAATCTTCATTTTCTAGTGCTTCACTATTATCAATGTGTTATTTCTAAGTAACGTAGTAACATGCCCGATATACTCTGTATCATTCCCGCTCGTATTGTATATTATTGTGTATAATTATAATGATACCTTCATCATTAAACGTAAGGCATGTTGGCTATGAACGCACAAATGTGGCGACAAACAGATGAAAGCTAAATAAGAACAGACGAGGAAAAACATAGCTGGACTTTGAGGAACGAAACAGAATAAATGGATGAGGTAGTAAGTACCTATGTCAACTAAGAAGTATCAAGTACCCTAAGTAACCACGTTATTGGTGCTTTTCACCTCTGCCACAGATAGGCAGTAAGATCTGGGGCAAATGCCATTCACGGTGCGGGGTAAACGGTTTCTAGAAGGTTCTTACAAATCCCTGTGAAGGATAGGTACTTCTTGTGTCACGTGTCGTGTAATATTTGTGTGTTCATAGCCGAGTAATAAAAATATGCTCAAATGAGTCGTGCGCTAAGACATGCGCATTCGTTAATGTTAACGTTGTATATAAAATGTAAATATATAAAATAAATAAAAATAGTAAAACTATATTGTTTTAATTCGTTCATAAATATGCTAAAATGCAGTGGGCTTTCCATGACTGCCGAAGGACTGATGGACGATGGAGCAAATGAGTCTTGGAGTGGAGATCGCCTACCAGTAAGTGTAGGCGTGGGACGCCACGTAGCTATATAGACCGATAACTGACGACCATAGAAATATAAAATATCTATGCCGACGACCATACAAATATAAAATATCTATGCCTACGAGCATTGAAATAAAAAATAACGAAGCCGACGAGCATTGAAATATAAAATATCTATGCCGACGACCATTAAAAGTTGACTAGGACGGACTTGGTGCGGAAGACGGAGAACAGGGTGTTGTAGGACAACTTAAGAGGCCTATATCCAGCTGTGGACTGCATTAGGATTAGATGATTCATTTGTGCCCTATCTTTGCAACAATGCCGAGTGTGTGTGTAGATATCTAGATATGGACCAGACGTCTGGCTAGCCCTACATCGAAACGTCTCGTGTTCCAATTCAAGACGAGACGTTGACCTACCGCCAACAATTCGTCACACCACTGGTCAGAAATAAAACGCCCTTTTACAATATACAAAAACACTTTTCAGCCCGCTTATTTATTTATAACAAACTTATAACTAATTCATAATATAATAATATCAATCAGTCTATTATAAAGGCATTAGTATTTCTACTAAATTAACTGATAGTGTAATGAAAAAATTATAATATTAACAAAATTATGATTGTCATTGATGGTAACTATTTTTGTGTAGGTTTTTGTGGCCTATGTTCTGTCTCACGTTAATGATTCGCAAAGCCAGCAGTTTGCAACCACTAAGTATATTATGCAAGTTATGACCATTACCTGCTTTTCATTCAATAAATTGCGCAAACTGCGATATAATTTTATGACAACCGCCTCCTTTTTTATCTGTAAAACTATGAGCAAATAATTATTGGCATGTTTTGGTAAGAGAAGGAAAAAAATGGCAAAGGAATGCTGTATAAGAATTAGGAGCCATGAAAAAAAAAGGTTGGCAAAGAAAATGCCAGAACAAAGTATTCACTTATAGCAGGTTTAGAGGAAACTGCCTGATGCCATCTGAGAAATTCGTCCGTTGTAGGCGACTGGCCACTACAGGTCTTTTTTGGGACATAACGCCGTTCAGAAGAAATAAGAAAGCCGTAAAGAAGTGAAATGCACGCCTGCTATGCTGCATAAAGTTGCATTTAGACTGACTTAACTAATTGTGTCTAACCGTAAACTCAATCTTCGTTTTATTCAAGGATGGGCGATGGAATTTATTTCTCATGAACGTGTGTGGTAAGTCCTTTTAAATGCAGTAAAATAAAAGTACCTAATACGCCTACGTGATGACTAGTCGAGCGTCTTCGTGGTACTTTAAGTACTTGACTTTCTCAGTTTCGAAGAGTGTCTTCAGGCGTTGTGTGAACTCTGCATGTACTGCGTCTATTTCTTCGTTTGTAGGTTCTAAATTTCTTTTTACTTCCATTGGTGCACCAACTGGAATTAATTATAAACTTGGATTAATACGTAAAAACTTAATTACATTTTTATAATCTTCAACTTTACCTTATGTATAAATCAAAAAGAAACGAAAATAAAGATCTTATAACGGTAAAACTAAAATTACCGGAACAATGGTTACTTTTTTATTCATGTTATCAATTGTAGGTAATGTTTTAATGGTATTGTTTTATTTTACATTTTATTGTAATTGTATATTGTTCCGAAATAAATGACTTACGACTTAATCGTTTGGAAGGAAACAATACCAGGCATTTGTCATAAGACTTGCAATTGCAAGTTTTAAAATTGCAAACTAAAAGTCGTGGTGTTTTAATATTGACAAAAATTGTTCAAGGCTACAGTCTCCACTTGCTGGCTACCCAAAAATCCGATATCTAAGACGTAAAGAATCACTGAAACTCACCAACAGCAGTAACAGGGGCCCTCATAGGCAGCACCCCATAAGAGTACTGGAAAAGTCCCCTTCCCATGGGGAACATGGGCGAGATCCCGGTGTACTTGCGCACCTGCTCCTGGAACCGACGCAGTAAGCTGTTCTCAGGGTTGTTTGGGGGACGAAACAGGTCCGTCTCGCCGAATGAGAACACTGGCACTAGGGAGGCCCTGGAAACAAGACAATTACAAAATGTAGCATTATGGTAGTACCTACTTTTGAAAAAAAAAATTGATAGATGGAGAGGAATTTGTGTAAGGAATGTTTTTTTTTTTTTTTTTTTTCTTTATTTAAAGGGCTTTATCGCTGAGCGATAACGTCGCCCTATAAGATCAACAGTAAGACTAAAACTAACACTGCACTAAAAATAAACTATTTTAAAGCAAAAGTTGCTAATTTGTATAAAATCCCAGCTTTTTCCGATAAAGGACAAGCTAGGATTGAATTACATTCACCAACATCATAAATTTTGGTTGATCCGAGCAAACTATATCGCATGGCCTCATTCCGTACACATTCCATCAAAACATGTTGAACATCTTCGACTATTCCACATTCTTCGCAATTGGGGGAAGTAACCTTTTTCATAAGAAAACCAAACTTTTTTGATGGAATATGAACGGAACGGAGTCTTAGAGCCATAACTAGAACACTCCTACTAGATAAATTATCAATCCAATTATTTACTGGAAGTTGTGGCTGGATGGTTTTGTACCATATTCCCTTTTCAGTTGATCTCTGGTCAAAGTGTTCACTCCATACATCTGTACATTGCTGCTTAATAAGTTTTATGTAATCTGTATACAGAGGCGAGACATTTACCGAAATTCCATCTGTCACAGCTTGGTTAGCCAAAAAATCAGCTCTTTCGTTATCCTCGATCTGAACGTGAGACGGAATCCACTGTAAAATAACCGTAATCGACTTACAAGCCAGCTCATATATAGACTCCAAAATCGTGTAGGCTATCGGTACTCCTCGCACGGGCGAGGTGCACCGAGCCAAGTGTTGCAGAGCACTCTTAGAGTCTGATAAAATGACAAATTTGTCGTGATTAATAGAATTAATATAAGATAAAGCTTCCGCTATTGCAATTAACTCGATATGCATAATGGAGATTTGGGAGTCTATAGCGAGCTTGACAGATGTATTCAATTGTGGGTCCCAAAAAGCAGCACCACTACCAGCAGTAGTCTTAGAGCCATCTGTGTAAACCTTATGGTAATCTGAATAGTTCTCTGCTATGAAACGAATACAAATTTGTCTTAAGTTGCTACAGTCGTAACGACGTTTAGGCTTAGTTATAGGTGAAATATTATGTCTAATGGCTTTATGAACATTTATATTGCTGACCCATGTATCCAAAGAGAACATTTCCATTAATTTAACTGAGTGAACATCAGAAGATTTAAGTGCGTTGTAAACTGAGACTAATAAAGGCTGTTTTCTACCTCTCCAGTATTGAGAGTTATTAATAATACTTGAATTTAAAGACTGAATCAAATTAATCGAAACGTTCCCCTGAAAAGACATACATTTTAGATAATACTTGCCTCCTAGAAATTTCCTACGCGTATTTAATGGAGGCAAATTCAACTCACTCTCCATCACATGGATGGGAGTGCTTCTCATAAAGCCACCAATAATACGAAGTGCTTTATTTTGGACTTTATCTAATTTAGACAAATGGCTGTTATAACTACAATCATACAGGAAGCTACCATAGTCTAACCTACTGCGAATTATAGATATATATAGACGACGTAAATGTTTAGGGTGAACACCCCAACCAGGACCTGATAAGACTTTGAGTATATTGATGAATTTTAAAACCTTTTGTACCAATTCATTAATGTGTTTCCCCCACCTTAAAGACCGATCCAACCACATCCCCAGGTACTTAATGGTATTAACTACGGTAAGATTGCTATTATTTACTTTTAAATTAACGGATTGTCTGGACATACCTTTCTTAAAAATACAAACTTTAGTCTTAGTAGGAGATATTTCTAGACCCAGATCGGTAACTATAGAATTAAAAGAAATTATTGCAGACTGCAGCTCTGAGATTACTGAGTTGACATTAGTACCTGACTTAAATAAAACAAAATCATCAGCATATTGAGATATATCAACGTTTACGTCATTCTTTATAGTTTCGCAAATATTATAAGTAGCAATGTTAAATAATAAAGGGGACAATGGGTCGCCTTGAGCCAATCCTCGACCAGTAGATCTCGAAAACTCAACATTGCTAACCGCAATTTTAAGTATTCTCTCTTTTAAGAATCTCCACAAATATGAGCACATTTTACGACCTACCCTTAGTTTATCGAGTATGTTTAACAAACTATTAATCTCGACGTTATTATATGCGTTATTGATGTCGATAAAACAGCCAACTGTAACAAGATTTGAGGCAAATCCAAGCTGTATCTTAGCTGTTAAATTATTAAGACTATCCAGACATGACTTAGCTTTGCGAAATCCTACTGTGTCATCGGAGAAGATGCTTTTATTTTCTAGATACCATTCTAAACGTTTGTTTAAAATTGAATGAAAAATTTTACATAAGCATGACATCAGGGAAATAGGTCGAAGAGAAGATGTTAGTCCTGATTCACGCCCCGGTTTAGGAATAGGAATGATCTTAATGTTACGCCATTGAGTTGGAACAAAACCTAAGTCATAAAATCTATTGTACATAAAAAGTAGCAACAATTTGCCAATGTCTGGGAGATTCTTGACCATGGAAAATGAAATTTCGTCGCAACCAGGGGCCGTATCTTTTGATTTAATTGCATTTTCCAGTTCTTGAATAGATATAACAGATTCTAATTTTAAATTATTAGAGTGAAAACAAGGTTCGGGGGGAGACACATAATCAGGCGTTAACTCTATAAGAAGTTTTTCAGCTAAATTTGGATCTGCGTGTTGATTGTGAGATTTACGGCCTTTAATCCACCTCATTTTGCGCCACATATCGCTAGCAGAGGTTGTTGAGTCGATACTTGAACAAAAGGTTTTCCAAGAATCACAATTTGCCTGTGTAAGGAATGATATGAAAGAAAAATGAGTAAATGATTGCGTGACGGTTCACAAGGAATGCTGGAAGAAAAAAACGTGTTGCGCCGACCTCAAGTACCTAATATGGGACAAGGCCCCCTATTCAAAAACGCTCGGATTCGATTTCGATTCGATAAGTCGTGTGTCTGCCTGTTTTGGCATTACGAAAGCAAGCGAGATAGACATACGACTTTCCGAATCGAAATCGAATCCGAGCGTTTGTGAATACGGGGATAGGACAGGAAGATGGTGAAATGATATTATTAGGTTTCAAATCGCCAATCTACCTTGACCAAGCGTGATGTTTAATAGTTATTCGTCGTCTCTGTATGAGAAAAGGCCTTTGCCCTCCAGTGGGGAAGGTAAATGTGTAACCGCAATAATTGAGCGTGAGATTTTAGGTTTGGTTACCAGATCGGGTAAAGCGCTATTTACCTACACTTGCACAATATTTAGCATCGTGTCGGAGACACAACCGACTAACAGGGAGACGATCTCACGCACGGGCGGTTGCGAAATATTACCAAGCGCTTGGTATTAAAGTAGTAAACAATAAAAATATAACTACACAGAAAAGATTAGGCGTCATCGTCATAGTGCTAATGGGGAACATTAATGATAGTTTAGCACAGACAAATGTTTTCTTAATTATCTTTTTTGAAATGACCTCAACTTAAAATGAATGTCTCACCGCTTGCACAATGGAATAAGGAAGCTACTAGTTCTTTTTAAAATAAAAAGTAAAAGATCTTACCCAGACTTCATAGCAACGCGAACAAATCCTTTTCTTCTACTCAAAATCACCTTATACTCCTTGGGATGAGCATCCAATGCTTCAGCGGCACCGCCAATGATCATACACGCACAGTTTCCTTGATATTTCTTGCTATCCAACAAATATAGTAGACTTTGCTCCGAAGAGGAACAGATTCCAAGGGCTAGAGCTAAATCTCTGAAAAATGGGATCAAGAAGTGACCTCCTAATGTTATTAAATGGCTGCTTAGGCCAGGAAATAGTTTGTGGAAGTCTGTAGCGTTGGTGCAAAAACTCCCGAAGGCTCCCAAAGACAAGACCCCGTGGGGAAAGCAAGCAAACATGTAATTTTTAGAAGGGTCCAAGTCTACAGTTTTTACGAGTTGGATTGGAAAGTAGTCGCAGAGGTAACGCCACCATGTCCAGCTTCTAACCCATTCGGACCTGGAATTAGAAAAGTTTTGTGTTTGAATCTGATGATTTGTTTTATTAACTACTAACTTATCTGTAGTACTTATCAGTTGTCAGAAACATTAAATGATGAAAAATCTTGTAAGGTTTTAATGGTCTGTCGGTTAAACAATCAGATCGACATAAAGTTATACACTTAAAAAAATATAAGGTGCTATTATTTTATAAAACTATTGTCTGTATTGAAGCTGTACTATGTTATGGATCTGGTGCTTTGACGTATTAAAATGTGTACCTACCTACTGATTTTGGGAACCAAAGTAAAACCAGAAGCTGGTAATTATTTCTGGGTTAAGGGACATTATGGAGTAGCATTACAATGAAAGGTAGCCCCAGCTGGACTCTCTGTTGGTTCAAAACGTACCTAAACCAAAAAGTTCTGCGTGCGATTACTACATGGTATAAAAATAAATGGGCAGGTAGGTCATCTTATGTATAAAATACTCACGCTCTTCCACCACGGCTGCAAATCTCAATATCATTTATGAACCAGGCTCCATATAGAATTCCCATCCACCAGAACCTAGAGTACACCAGTTGTATGAATAGGTATATCGAGACGGCTTCTCCGAAGAGTATGAGGTAGATCCAGACGAAAGCAGCCAGGGTCTGCAGCCGACGCGACATCGGGATGTCCACGGGAGCCCATTGAATACCCAGTAGCGCGGATATTTGGCTGAAACAGAGAAAAATAATCTTTGATAAAAGTATAAATTAGAAAAACACTACTCAAGAATTTTTCCTGTAATTTTAAAACAATGAACAAATAAGTCTATTTTGATTTGCGTTGTTTTGGTTCTCAATAGTATTAATATTTCCTCGGCGGAACCGATGGTGGACGTCAGGCATGGTCATTGCTACCGATAAGTTATACCATTGTTTCTAAATCTACCAAGCGTGATAATCTTAGATATATTTTCTATGAGTTCATGAGAAAAGATTATTGTGTAACAGTAAACGCTACCTACGAATCATTCGAATGTCCGATTGATTACCTCGATTCAGGTGAAATTAAACCATAATTACAATACTCAGGGATCGGTTTCAAAGTCACAGTAGACATTGCGTTGGTATCTTTCTGCGTAGATGGTAAATAGTGCCTTCGTTTTCTCGTGAAAAATAACTGTAATGTCTACATAAATTACTGAAAATTTTCTATTTTTATTTTGTTGCTAACTAAAATGTCTATTAAACGTTAATCTAGATGGTTTATTTATATTTAATTCCTAGGACTATACTATCTGTATTATGAAAGTCAGTGATAAAGGTTTTATCAATAATAATCGCTTTATTTTTCCAATAGATTATTTTTTATTGCTCAAGCCGGGGCTCAGTGATCGTTTTCTATACAGGATAAGGTCTGGAAGTAGCTGTAGATACATTAAAAAGAGAGACAAGATAAACTTGAAAATAAATGTTATAAGTATTGCAGTTACGATTTCGGGATCATGTTTTTGTTGTAAAACGCTACCCGCTCCGCTTGTGATTTGACCCACGATTTAGAACTTTTTTTTTGTATTTATGGCTATTCCAACAATAATACATGTTATGGAGTGATTTTTGATAAACTTTTCCCATTTTACCTAGTGATATAACTTGCAACGAATGTGCGTTGATTCAAGAGGTTTCACTTACTTGGTAAATATCAAGTTGGAATTTTGTATGAAAATTGACCACCAGGTTTCCAGACCCAGATGTATTCATTTTAAGGTGCTGAGGCATTTAAAATGAATACGGACAAGTTCGAACAAAAATAAGTAAAGGTAAATATAGATCTATTATTAGATTTATGAGAATAATGTGACGTATATGACCATCAACATATAACATTCTGACTGATTTACCTACTCCCAAGAAACACATTGAACTTTCAACAATCGTCCATTTTATTTATTATTCTCTTTATAACTTTGTTTGTCATAAAAATAAATGCAATGTAAAACAATGTTATCAATTTCCTTTGACCTTCAGAATCACACACTGAGTAGGTCCGATAAATAAATAAATTAATCCATTTAGTCTTCCAAGTAGATTGATAGTAATGTTGTGGAGAGATACGACAGAATGAGGAGGACACAAAACGAATAAAACGATTTTGTATTACCACCCTCTTTGATATCTATACTCACGAATTCACAAAAGTATCAGTACGCCGAACAGTAGCATACACCGTGTAAATCACCTCATCACGAAGCCGTCAACCAAGCATTCTGGACACAAAACTAAGTAACTTTACGCAAAAATTATTGCTCGGAAACGATTTTTTTTTGGGGGGTGTAAAATCATGTTTTGTGGTAGAACTCAATGTAACGCACTCAAAACATTGTGCTGATGGACGGATTGAATAGTACGGGGGTCGTGGAGGTGTTTAAAGTAAAAATCTTAAATTAAAAACTTGTACATAAAAAAATACTTGTCAAAAAGTTGGAACTTTGATCCCTAATATCTCCGTAACTAGAAGGTTTCCAGGTATGGTGTAGAACAAAAAAATACTCGCAATTATAGGGAGAACCAGTGCCTTTCGGCTTCGTTAAGAGGAACACCTCTTAACACACACAACGAATACACCCTTTATAGGAACTTAGGTAAGAACATGTGTAACGCGCCGCGAGACGGCACGCCGCAAGAAAGAGACGCGCGACGCACCTCGTCTCCGTAAATGTGGCCCTAATACACCTATTTACTCAATAGATGTTTGCTGCAGTGTTAAGCGTATAGCACAGGAGCATTGGATGAATGTATAGCGCAGATGTGGCGTATTCCACATACCTCTGACTGAATTAAAGATTTCTTTCTTGGCCACGTATTCTCATAAATCAGTATTCTGTGTGATAGATCATTAAGACATTAAGAGTTAGTGAGGACTAAGTAGTAAATGGCTCACCGATACGGTCTAAGTCCAAGGCAAAGATGTAAGGTAATCCTCGGTAGCTCGGAACCTTGGAACGCTAGGCCACATAAAATGTGTTCATCAAACTAAGTAACCCTACGCAAAAATTATTGCCGGGAAACGACTGTTTTTTTTTTGAGGAAAAATCACGTCTTACGGTAAATCTCAATGTAACGCACTCAAAACACTGTGCTTATGGATGCATTGAATAGTATGCATGTAATAGTTCAATAAAATTAAAAACTAGTATTTTAAAAAAAACTTGTGAAAATGTTGGATCTGTTGTTTTGACGTCCAATATTTAATTTTTATTATAAGCACACCAACAGCACAGTCACTCACAATTCAAATATTATATAAGTACTAACATCTTAAATTGGAATTTTAGTAACCATGCAAATCACAGGTATGCATGACATTTAATATTAATGAATATTAGAGACAAGAAAAAATATAAAGTGTGTCCAGTATACCTAAATCCAGAACACTACAAAAACAAAACAATTTGAGCTATTTAGACGTGAATTCGCACTGTTTATATAGGAACGTCTGTATGAAGCGAAATTCATAGAAAAAACTTCGATATGGTAAACCGTCAAGTTAGACCTTTAATTTAACAGTACTTAAAAAAAATGTGACAAGCTGTAATTTCCGTCCAATATCTCAGTAACTAGAAGGTTTCCAAGTATGGTTCAGAACAAGAAACTATCTGTAGGCCATACAAAAATATTTGTTCCGCGCGGGGATCGAACCATTTCATCCCAGTCTAGATAATTATTGCTGACAGCAAAGGCCTAGGCTTCTACAGGAACCTGAAGATCAGCAACTCGTCCCATGGACGGCCGAGGAAAACCTTATGATCTATGAAGTAGATACCTGCACGCGTAGCATGACCACTCACTGTATAAACGGGTTATGTCGACGGAAGAATCGACAAACTAACACATTGCCATTGTTTTTCTGTTATTATGTCGATTCTTCCGTAGACAAAACTCGTTTCTACAGTGGCCATGCTACGCGTGCTGAGTGGGTCTCCACATTTGGTTAATAAAAACGCAACACCGTGAAATTTTGGCAGTATATCCATTACCCTGCGTCGTTTTCAAACGGAAGAGAATCGAAGACTGACTTCTCCTCAAAAGAAAATACAACTAGAACGGTACCTGCCTGACTGTAATTGACCTAATAAAACTTCTTATCAGTCATGAACCTTACACTACATCCACGTGTAAGAAAGTACTAAGTAAAGATAAGTACGGCTAGTCCGATGTGTTATCAGGTGAGCTATCTGGGACAAGTTACGAAACGTAAGTAAACAGACACCTTTCATATATGAGGAATGCTAGTACTAATCCTGTGCAGGTTGATTTGATTAGAATTGTTAATTGTAAGGTGAAAGCGCCAGAAAAGGCCGCAAAATCCAAATTTCATACGTTTTTTTTTGCAATTTGCAGGCCAGTGTCTGGTTGTACGTAGATTAAAATGTTATTTATGGCCATACAAATTACAATACAATTTACATATTATTAACAAATATGACTTGACAGAGTTCTAAACATAAACATGATCAATACAACCCTCTAAATTAATTTAATCCCATTGAATGATTTTTTCATGAAATAGATTAACATAGAGCCCGACACTGTCTTGCAAATTGCAAAAAAAAACACAAAGTAAAAGTTGAATATGGGGGGTACCCTGGCGCTTCCCCCTTAAAGCTAAACTAAATTTATGTGTAACAGTTTGGGTTGGTCATCACATTCTTCGGGTGTTATTGGACCAAGAAAATTGATTGTGACGTCGACAAGAATATTCTAGCTAGCATCAAATCTAACCATCTTTTTAACTATCAAGGAATAAACAGTGGGTATAAATATAGGTACCTAGATAATTATGATTACTATCATTCTATTGGACAAGGTAAACGAGGTTGTAAATGTACAGCGTAGAAAATTGAGCTCTGCTACTCTGCCGCAGAAACCTTATTTAGAAGAGTGTTCAGTTCACAGATGGTTTCTGAAAATCAAGCAACTAAACCATACCAAGCCATCAAGAAACAGTAGGCGTGACAAATTAATAATCTCTACTGCTTGTAAGGGTTGAAACCGAAGAAGACAGCTGGCGTACCATGACGTCTTAAAACATTATTGTTCCATTCTTATTCCAGAGTGAAAAAGAGACGGAGCTATACAGGTCGTCTAGCTCACCAGCCCACTCTGGAATAGGAATGGAACAATAATGTCTTAAGCGTCATAGTAAACCCCCTGATTGTGTTTTGGAAATGCTCCTTAAGTCCATGACCAACAGTCTGCGATAAGTTGAGTACCTATATCATAGAAGTAAATAGTATTTCTACTCATACATCTTAAGTAAAGCCACTGTCGTCTATTTGCATACAAACAAGATTAGGTAATAGACACACTCAGTCCAATGTCGCTTAAATTAGACGAGATCAAAATAATTGAGCATGATTAAATCTAATAGGAATAACGGCTTGAGTATGACCAGCTTCTAGTCAAGATGCGTTGTGGCTGATTGTCTGAATTACCAAAGGGAATTTAGCTAAAATCTTTAATTAGTTCCTTCCAGAATTGATTTTTAAAAAGTACAAATGCTGTTGTAAGTTATGCATGCATGCTAAATTATGGGTTATAAAGGTCAGATAGGCAGTTCCTCCATGTAGAATACTGGTATTCAGCTATTTACGGTTAGACTGGAAGTCTATTCCCAACATATTTGGGAAAATGCAGGCGATACATTGTATGCTAAATTCGAAATGATATCACATCAAGCAGACCTTTTGTATTAATACAAATCAAAACATTATTGAATGGTAGATCTGTCAAACGGTTTAAAACTACCCACATTCATACAATTTTCCATTGTTGTGAAACGACACAAAAGCACAATTGAATCACATAAAGGAATTATCAAACAAGTGCCATTCTTACTTCCTTGTAATGTTTTTAAATTGTATCGTATACGGGGCCCTTAATAGCTACACGTTTGAACGTTATATTGAAAACAGATTTGCATTTAGTTGTAAAATGTGTTTTTACATGGCTGCTGGATACTTCTATTTCAGGTCATTTACCCCTGTTTGCGATTGAAATAAGGGGATATACTGTACTATAGTTTGTGTGCGTTAAAAATGAGTAAGTACTTTATAGGTACTTACATATTTGTATCACTATAATGATAGTTATGACATCAAGTTAAGTTTATTACACTCTAGTAAACATTGTTGCTTGTATTTATGTATTATTATAAACTTGTTTAAATATATATTATTTTATTATAACGAGGCTGGCATTTATCTTTTTCATCATGTTTATCAATCAGCCAACTGGGAGTAAATCAATTTCCTCACAGTTATCTGTTTACATTACATACTTATCAATGACCGTAAAGATTTAACCTTCACAACTAAAATATTAAAAAAAACAGTACTGCCTAAACAGTAAATAAAGAACTAAAATAAAAAAAAAGCATCCCCATCATCACCTTAACAGTAAATATATAAATAAATAGATAAGTTAATATAGTAATAAATAAATAGGTAATGTGACTTACCTGAAAATTTTAGTCACTATGTCCATAACATAAGATATAAATTCCAACATTTTTTTATTTATTCACGTTTTCGCGATAACACTGACCGACTCATTGACACGGGTGCTCGCGCCTACATCTAACTTATGACTGAATGAAATAAAAGTCAAGTAGAATCTAACTCTCAATTTAAGTGGGTGATAGACGTGCGAGTAAGTACGCGGACTTGTGTCTCGTCGACCTTTTCGCGTGTGTGTCACCTAAAGCACGCGTACTTAAAAATTGCCGCGCAAGTTCGCCGGCGATCCAACCGGTTAGAAATCTTACTCGTAGCTCGTCTTGGCTCGTATGTGTGGCAGCACTGCGAGCCGCGAGCCGCCATTTTTCCACGTATTTTTTGTTGGTTTAGCTAATCATCTGTGTTGTAGAAATTTTAAAAAGAGTGATTTCCGTACATATTCTCATGATCTACTAACAAAGTTTATTAGAAGGATTCCGTAATAATCCTTGTCTTTGGAAAATTAAAAGCAACGAATACAAAGACAAAAATATAGTTTTTTATCCAAACTTTTCGTTTTTTCTTTCTTTTTTTACTTGTTTTTAAAACGTTATAAGATACAATTCCTAAATAACACAAAGCTTCTTCCGTCGATGACATGGTAATACAGTGTGAGCCAGCTTCTCGTGTGTCACCGACGTCGAGCCGAGTAAGTTCGCGATCTTAAAAACCGCGTGCTTAAAGTTCGCACGTCTATCACCCACTTAAGTACGCGGACTTGTGGCTCGTCGACCTTTTTCGCGTGTGTTTGTTTTAGATTTGAAAACTTTATTATACGACGAGTATCGTTGAGAGGCACAAATGTTACTCACACTTGACTAGACTGCAATTGGAAGGGAATATTTTTTTGTAATTTGTGTTTTTTTCCTCGTAACTGGTGCGATACGGAGATAAAATGCCATTGACCACATATTTATAAATCATAGTATACGTACGTGTTGGGGTTAAATTTTTTTTTTTTGCTCAACGCAACTGTTTTGCGGGTAGATGAGTGAAGATGTACATATGTATCGTAGTTTATTGAATTTATTTATTTAGGTTGTTTTAATGTAATTTCATTTAATGAAAAAGTTATTTGATGAGGCGTAAATGATCCGAGAGGGTTGTTTTGATGATATTTATGATTATAACTCTGTCAGCCATTATATTTTTTTTGTACATATTTGTAAATACAATACAAACAAAATAATAATAATACATAATATGAAATACAATTAAAATACAATCAGATCAAATAATTTCCAAAATATTATTACAACATTTTATTTGGCATTGGTACTCACATACGACATACATGTGCCGAAACGACAGTCAAGCTTCCGACAATCATGGCTAGCACGTTATGGGAGCTGGCCCGTATTTTGCGCAGCAAGCAGGCGTCGCTCTTACGCATAGTCGCGTTAAACATAATAATGTGGTAAGGAAATCTCTAATGTCGACCAATAATTGAGACCAGGACAATGAATAGTTGGCGAAAACTTTAGTAGGTTGTCGCCATGACATTACCATTTAAGCAGCTGAGGTTACATTTTCTTCAAGTGATCAGTACGTAGTGGTTGTGGTAGATGTAAAAGCAAACTCATCAACGGCTCAACAACTTCGTGTTCATTCCGGACAAGCGCTGTTTGTTCAGACAATAGTACACGTCGACTTCACTCTTCTGCCCAGAGTAAGCGTTGCATCTGTAAAGAAAACGGGTAAATTAATGCACCCAGGAGATTATAAAAGTAACACATAATTCGTGTCCGGTTGATGGCAATATTATAGGGACTCTGGTCTATATTTCATCAATGGGACTTAAACAAAATTGACGAACTGTGGGTATACTTAAGTCCGCTTGGCAAACTCTCCCAAACTTCATGAACATAGAGCTGTGGCAAATTTACACATACTTTTTGCGGTGGCAAGTGTACTTTGTGATGAATGTACAATAACCCGGAGCGAGGGTTGGCATATTGCAATCAACGGGTCACAAAACCAGACTCCGTGGCAGCTACTGAGAAATTCCAGATGGGGAAACCGAATAATATTTTGCCCAACCTGGGAATCGGACCGAGGACCTCAAGCTCAGCAGTGCGCTTAAACATAGACTCCCCAACTTAATAGGCAAAGCAAGTTTATTGGCTACTAGCTGTCCCGCGCAACTTCGTCTGCGTCAAATTTTCCCCGTTTTCGCAACATTTTTCATTGCTGCTCCGCTCCTATTGGTCGTAGCGTGATGCTATATAGCCTATATCCTTCCCCAGGTTGAAATCTATCTTTCATTAAGATCCGATCAACCCCTTAGTCGTGAAAAGGTAACAAACAAACAAACATACAAACAAACAGAGTGACATTCGCATTTATAATATTAATATGGACAATCCCTATCAACGCAAGTCAAGTACTTGGGCGTCATACTTGATAACAAATTGAACTGGGCGAGTCACATCAATGCAAAAATAAAGAAGACCTGTATAGCTTTTGGTCAGTGCAGAAGACTTGTTGGTAAAAAATGGGGTCTCAATCCAAAGATCACAGTTTGGTTGTACATATCAGTTATTAGACCTTCTCTAACCTACGGATCAGTTGTATGGTGGCCCAGAACACAACTGACCACAGTAAACACGAAACTCCAGAGGCTACAACGCCTAGCGAGCGTAGCAGGTACTGAATGTATGAGAACCACTCCATCAGTCGCTTTAGAGTACCTCTTAAACTTGAGTCCTATAGATCTAGCATACAGGAAGAGGCGAAGATAGCCGCCTTGAGATTAAGATCGAACGGACTACGGAAACTAAACGCAGAGACAACACACTCAATAGTTCTGCAAGGGATTCTAGAGGAAATACCACTCCTGGATGCAACCAGCGACAGAACTCCATGTCACGTTTTCGACCGAAGATCCGACTCAAAGCGGAAGCTGAAGATTTCTCTGGCATCGATGAAGTTAGGACATACACAGACGGCTCTAAAACCATAAACGGTACTGGAGCTGGCGTCTTCTCAAATGACTTAAATATCAACCACTTTAGAAAAACTAACCACAATCTTCCAAGCAGAATACATTGGCATAGTAACTCACTGGGTAACGACGCAACAGATGAACTGGCTAAAAGGGGAGCGAAGAGAACAGCATACGGTTCCGAACCACAGCTGCCCATACCCCAAGCCCTAACTAAATCATGGCTGCGTAAGAAAACCGAGGAAATACAGCAAATGGAATGGAGAAACAGTGTAACCTGCAGGCAAACAAAGAGTGCAGTTCCGGAAGCATCAAAATATTTATAGGTATTATAACCGGCCACTGTCCCCTTAACAAACACCTATTTACCATAGGTGTGACAGATAGCCCCCTGTGCAGAGGATAATGGAGGCGGAAGAAACACCACAGAATGTGCTTATGGAGTGCAAAAGCGTGGCAAGTCAACAGTCACGGACTAATCAATCGCCGGCATCGCTCCCGGAAGCCTGCAGCAGCCTGAAAAGGCTGCTAGCTTTCTGGGAGGACTTGGGAACGTTGGAGTAACAAGAGGATTTTCATACGTACGGCCCAATAAAGAGGCTAAGTGTGGAAACAACCCAGCTAACCCAACCTAAGGCCCCTCGGTCGGCCTAACACTTTGGAAACAATTTAAACCAGGCTTGATGTTATTTTATAATACGAGATCATGACGAACAGTTTCACCACATCAAGCTTCCCGAAACTGTCAAATTTTCCCATCAACCTTAAACCTAATTCTTTAACGATAAAGATAAAATAAACTATTTGACAGATTGTTTTAGGTTGATGTGCGTGCGTCTGTACGACATGAGACGGTTTCAACTTTTTAGATTAATTAGCCAACAGTGATAGTTCCGATCGGCAACACACAGCCGAACGGACAATCAATCTTAAGTCCCAAACAGTTAGTTAGACACATCACGAATTGTTTTTACAGACAACAGGAAGAAGTTATGGTCCCTGTATATGATTGTAAACAAAGTGCGTGACACTTCATTTAGTTTGTATTTGCCGCGTTATAACTTTGATTACATAATTTTATATTGATCTGCCTTTGGACGGATTACTAAGATTTATACCTATATTCATGATGTCCCTCAACATAGAAAATGTTTGGAAACATTTATTCAGAAAGCCGGGAACTTCGCATCTTTTTCCCTCATGATCCACAGTGCATTGACATACTGGCTCATTGTTCTCATTCAGGGAACAAACACCGTCGTTTAAACAGTGTTTCTGGCATGCGTTGACTTCACACCTTTCCCCAGAGTAACCTGCCTTACACCTGAAATAAAGAAAATTATGAAAAAGGGCCACTTGAAATGAAACTAACATTCTTCTCTGTCTGGTTAAAACGGGCGTCCGAGTAAGATTTATTTGCTTTATTTGATACAAACTGAAGAACTAATGGTTCTGAAACCATTCCAAGGGATGAAATAATAAGAATAAAAATCATTTGTTTGCAAACCATAAGGTGTTACCAAATATAAAAGTTGGTGATGTACGCACAAACCATATTTTGGCTGTTTAGGGCATACAAATTTATTTCCCATTGTTATGTAACGTAATGCTCACTAAGTTTAATACAAATCATTGTCTATGACTAATTTTAACTGAAATAATATCTCTTTCAAAGAGTAAAAACAATTTTGTATCGGACGTTTACGCAGCTTAAATTAAAAAAATAAAATAAAGGATGTTCCCTTTTGTTTATTCTGGCAGTTTATTGAAAATTGTAATACACACGTGATACACAATATTTTTAGATAATATTGAATTACAAAAGGGAATCAATATTTTCGTAGCATCTCTTGGTCTTTGCTTTGTGTAATTGTCACCTTCGAATCTAAAGAATTCACTATGCTTCCTTACAAAGACCGATACCTCAAACACATACATGCTGGTCAAGGTCAATACGTTGAGTTTTTTAAAATAAAGCCCTGCATGATTCTAGTGGACCGAGACCACAAATAGCTAACACATTTCTTTTGAACAATAAATGTCTTAAGGCTATCTGTTGAATTGCCCCATATTGTCAGCCCATCATCTGCCTAGCCTTTTCCCAAACTTATCTTGTGGTCGGCTTCCAGTCTAACCGGATGCAGCTGAGTACCAGTATTTTACATGAAGCGACTGCCTATCTGACCTCCACAACCCAGTAACTGGGTAATACGATACCCCTTGGTAAGACTGGATGTCAGACTTTTTGGCTTCTGACTACTCGTAACGACTGTCAAAGATCTACAAATGACAGCCGGGACCAACGGCTTAACGTGCTTTCCGAGGCACGGAGGAAACTCGGTATGTAATTATGGTCACCCATCCACGGACCAACCTCGGCAAGCACGGCTTAACGTTAAAGATCGACCCGGGCGGCTGTTATTATTTAGCCAATAGCTCCTCATATTATCAGCCCATACTGTAAAATTGATTCCACAAATCCACTATATGCTATGCGAGCTGTTTTTCGTCTGACACAATACGAATTTTTTACAAATTGTCCGCGTCGGATTTGCTTTACAAAGAGTAGCTTTACCTACGTTGAATAACGAAATAATTTCTATCTATTTCTATTACCTACCTAAATTGTAACCCCGGGCCTTTTTTCGTTTTTCGAAAAATTTAAAAATTCACAATTCTTATTTTTTATCTAGATTATAAATACCGAGGCTAAATAATAAGTAACAGCAGCACGGTTTTTTGCTGGATGAGCGTTTTAGGTCTTTGAAGCTCACATGTAGATTAGAAGAGAAGATAAGAATATAAGATGTGCATTTGTGCAATCATTTGCATAGTTTATCATGGGTCGATTATAGACACCACCCGTCATTCTGACGTCAGCATCGCCATTATGAAGTTAATTTGTGTTAAAAATTACGCTCCCATAATGTAAATTGACGTAGGTAGGTGGTATTGTATTACCAAAAATAATCAAAATCACTTTTAGAATTTACCCGCCAATCTGTTGTCAAAATGTATGGTCACATTTAATTTTTTTTCTTATAAACTATCGTGCATTTTCCTCGTATTTCTGCGCCAATAATATCAAAGAACGCAGAGCGTTTTGACTGTTTAAAAGCAACCAAAATGTGGTAATCTCTCCGAGTGTACGTTCAGCATCTAAACCCCGCCCTAGACACCTGTTATAACTAGTACTCAATGATGAACATGTATTACCTGCATTTAGGTTGCTCCTCATCACTGGAACTACAATCTCCTTGGAAGCAGTCGTTTTGACATACTGAAACATCGCATTTCTCATCGCTGTTACCCTGTTTACATTCACAGCGATGTTCTCCACTAACTTCTGTGCCAAGCAACCTTTCATCTGTAGAAACGTTGAGGGAATCATTTAAGTTCGTCACTGATTTATTTTGTAGGAGACTCTTCATTGCGCCGCAGTTCTGAAGTCCCCTAGTTAAATCTTCAATGTTGTAGTTGGTGGCCATATCAAAAATATGCTCTTCATGTTCAATAAAAAGTTTAGATTCCACGTCTATGTCGCACAGTGGATTCTTTGGAATTGTTCTGATGTAATTTATGAACTCAGCTTCATGCCCAGTTCGATAATAGAGAACATCCTTGGAAGCGGTCAACAGATTACGTGGCCACTCTTGTGGTTCTTCACGCATTATTTTTATGTTTTTTCCATTGAAATCCGCACATTTAACGCAACCGGTATCAGTCCAGTAAATTGTCTCTGTCTGTTGATCAAGAGTGAAACAGCCATAAGCGGTATGAGCCAAGAGAACTTCCCTGTCAGAGCCATTGAATCGAGCCCTACATATAGAACCGTCGTTGAGAGTTAACCAGTAAATAAATCTGAAATATTTTGTAATTGTTGAAGTTATTAATTTCCACATTAAATCGCTGATTTGATATAAAATTAAAATAAAGTTTTATTGTTAGTAACGTACCCTCCGCAGCTATCGACGGCAATACTGTCAATCATGCTCGACTCATCCGACAAAACTAATTGTTTTTCGGTAATCGCGTTGTTAAATCCAGGTTTTAATGAAAACGAGTATATATATTTGCCGTCTTCTGACCAAAAGAGTGAATCTGTGGCCGGGTCGTAAGTCAAACTAAAAGCGTAACTGGTATTCATAACTACAGATTCTATTTTTTTCGTAGTTAATGTAAAACTATATATACTAGAAATGTACGCGTCATCATCTGAGTCGACAAAGAACACTCTTTCGTGTACTGGGTCATAAGTTATAAAATATATTGCATTCGCCGTAATGTTTTCTCTGTGCGTTAGTGTTCCTTGAATATCGTAAAATTCTAGTCCATTATCAACGACTACAACGATTTCTGAAACAAAAAAAAAAAATTTTAAAATCTTGCCTACCCAGCCTTTCGTATTATTTTTATAATAAAATCGCTTCCCATTATAATAATGTAGGTCACCGCGCTGGTCCTAATCCTGCATCAAGTATGACGTTAAAACAAAAATAAGTACTGCTTTGACTGTCTGATAGGATGGGCGCATTGAGTCAAACAGCCAACATCACATATGACAGTAACAAGACCGTCTACCTACCTACAAAAAGAAAAACGCAAAATGGAAAGCGTCGAAAAATGGGTACATCCAAGTTTTGTTGAAATACTACCTTGTAAGGAACAATCGTTGTTTCCTGATAATATGCTTGCTAAAAGAGGTACTGTAGTACTATTCCTATTGGCGCCGAATTTCCCAAGATATGTTTTTTTTTAACAATTTGGTTTTCAGTGGTTTCCTTCGTTCATAAGCTATCAGAAAAGCATTAGTTTAAAATCCTGACCGTCGAAGATGTCATCATCTGTTTAGATTTTTAACAAGTATGTTGAATACTTACTACATAAAATGTATATAATCTTTTCTAGAAACCAACAAAATCTCAATCAGCAAACAAAGTTTAAGAAAAATAAAAATGTTAATTCCGCTACCCATACTTAAACTTCAGAACATCGCAAATGTTTATTCACGGTACCGCGGGGCGGTGACCTTGTACCATTATTTTTCATCATACATAATACCTATGTATATACCTAAAATACGTCAAAAAACCCCTGTCAGATACTCGGATCCGTGAGCGTATTATAAGGTATCGAGATTAGATTCTATTAGTGTAATATTTTTTGGACAGACATTGAAAGATGCTTTCATGTCTCGTAATGTCGTCCATCCATCTTAGATTTTCATTCTGATCTTATTTAGTATCAGCAATTCCAAAAACCTCGAAAACGTCCATCCATGTCCATGTGGCTAATAGCAAATAAGTTCGCACAAGTGTATTTCGCGCGAATGTCCTGATACAATGTTTCTGCTGGTCACAGCGACGGTTTTTTTTTCGATTACTGACCTTTTTTTTAAACTTTTCCGCCCACTAGGAATTTGTCCTGTGTCGTGTGTGCGTTTTCAAACATTTAACTCACATACAGCCATACCCGGAACAATTATCTGTGGGCCATACAAATATTTGCGTTGTTCCGTGCGGGGATCGACCCCCGCAGCAGTAAATCGCTCAACCACCGCGCAAACCGTGCCGTCACTGACTGATATTTGGTCACTGGATGGACGGACTGGATGGATGGACTGTGTGAAGGATGAAATGGCAAGAAAGGTATCCGATGAGAAGACAAGTAGGTAATAGAGAAGTATGGAAGAAGAAGACATGCTGCGCCTACCCCAAATAAATTGGGATAAGGGCAACAGAATGATGATGATTTGGTCACTAATTCCATCAATAATTTCACTTACATATTTTGAAATGATCTTTTTTTATTTATTTGATATGGAATATTTAAAAATGTAATCATTTTGTATCATCATCATCATCATCATTTCAGCCGAAAGACGTCCACTGCTGGACATAGACATATCATTTTTTATAGAAATAATTAAAGGAAAATCACAACGCGACATGAACACTATGAACTGTATTGCAATCGCAATCTACGTCAAATCACGTTTTGTTGCTGCTCTTATCTAACACGTTGAATACTGTATCTGTGCATCGCGCTTGAACATTAACAGTGTGAAGTTGGCTGGCATTGATTGAAACATCCGCCGTGAATATTTAATGTTTCGTATTTTGTTTGGTAATGAATGCAAAGAGTATAGTAATAATGAATGCCATTGATAAACCCAGAGTACTTACTATAATCTTTGCGTTATACCCATAAGCCCCTTTCGGATCGGACAGGGTTGTTGTATATTATTGACATGCCTAAAATCAATACGATGGTATTATTCGCGGACGATAGTACAATATTATTCAAAATTCACAATGATGAGACATTTCAAAAAGAGGAAAAACGATAATTATGTGTATTATAGTATTTGTTTTCGTATAACCTGGTTATACGAAAACAACCTAATAATAAATCTAGAAAAACTAACTACATGCTGCGAAATTCTATGAAAACGTGGGATTATTTCCGATCACACGACCAAAACCTACTTAAGTACCTAGTCTGATTTTGATGATTCTCGAAACTTACCCCAAGAGAACGAGTCCGCCATCGTCGCTTACAGCGCTAACAATGCCAACACACATTGCGTTCTAATTTCTATCAAAGACTACAATATATATATATATATATATATGGGCAACGTTCTATACATTTTATACCATAGACAACAATGTTTCAACAGGAAAGGTAGGTAGATGATACGTCCAGCCCGGTCTCCGCTCGTGGGATATAAAAGCAAAGAGCGGGTTTTTCGCAAAAATGAAATCATAATTAAGGCATATTGATAACCTGAAAGGTCCGCTGATAAAAGACGAAGTAGCGATATCCTGCAGTTATCCTCATGTTGTATATTGTTCCATTCCTAATTCGCTCTTGAATTTGTCAATTACAATTATTGTAATAGAGACATTTAGAAAATAAGGTATTTTCTAAATGTCTCTCCGCAGCTATTTTGAGTTTTGAGAAATTATTGTGGCATCATGCTAGGGGACACGACCTTCCGGCTCGCTACGTGTCTGCGATTGGTCGCTCTAAGCTCTTTGTGGGACTGCACATCGCTGTCATTATGTTGAAGCAGTCGACTGCCTCGGACACCATGGCCTTCCCTGCAGTCAGCCTGGCTCTCCCATAGTCGAAGCTTGTAAGTCGCAAATAGTCACAATCACGGCATTTAGCGAGTGAGTGTGAGCCACTTTCGAAGTAGGTACCTAACACTAAATCATCTCCTGTGGTGACAGAGGGCAAAAAGGATCACATGGGAAAACCAACAGGAGATAGAAAAACAGAAAATGCAATAATTAATAAGTACTTATATTTTTTTTTAGTTAAGTACTACACCAACATTGAAAAAAATGAAACAAAAATAAAAAGGTTGCGGTGGTTGCGTTTATTAAGAATAACATTACAAAGAATATTTAACAAAAACCAAAAATAGTCTTCTTGACTCTGATAAAATAATATTCATAGACACTTCAATAAGATATTTCCTAAACACATTACGATAAACAATAAAATAATATTTCACAAAAACTGGAAATTAGGCTACAAGGGTCCATTTAGCATACTCAGACTACATTTCCCTTCTCACCATGAGAGGGAGTAATAAATTGTAATCCTTTAAAAAACATAAGTAACATTTTAAAGATTTTAGCGAGGACAAAAAAGCTTGGGATTTAACTGCTGCAGTTGGAAAAGGCTAGGCAAGTGATGATGATTATATGGGTCATATTTTTATTATTATTTTGGTTTAGTTAATTTAACGATTGTCCTAGCAGTTTATATGGCCTGCGCAAATGTCCTTTCTTTGATATTGTTCGACGTGTACACGATCACTGACAAATGCTAGCACTACTGGACAGGTCCACTCAAATCTGTGTGGTTCTTTCCTCAAAAGACCATCTTAGACACTAATCTGCATGGTCCTCATATGACTTTACCAATATCTGGAGTTTAATAGACGACCACTTGAGTTTGTTTCGGCTGTTTCTTCTCAGAGTAGTCAGGTACGAAACACCGGCCTTATCTAGTTTAAAAAAAAAAGACGACGTGGAAGTATTTGTAAAATCCTATTATCAAATTTAAAATGCCCATTTCCTCATGTTGTTTGCCTTCATCGTTCTGAGAGCAGTGGTGATGAAATCTATACTAATATTAAAAAGGTGAAGAGTTTGTTTGATTGCTTGAACGCGCTTATCTCAGGAACTACTGGTCCGATTTGAAAGATTCTTTCAGTGTTAGATAGTCCATTTAGAGGAAGGCTATATAAAATAAAAAAGCTAATAATATAACATCACGCTACGACCAATAGGAGCGGAGCAACAATGAAAAATGTTGCGAAAACGGGGAAAATGTGGCGCAGACGAAGTTGCGCGGGACAGCTAGTCTCCTATATATGCTAATTGCTAAGTATTATAGTTATTTAGTTTTTTAAGAGGATGTTTATGTATACCTACGCCGTAAAAAAATATGACAGGTATGGCACTGTGTCTCAAACGACATCCTGTTGAAATAAACCGTTTCTCCAACTGTAGGTTTAATTTTATCAAAACATCACTGACAACAACCCCAATTAACTTGGGATGACGACAGTAGCGTGATTACTAGGATATGTACCTACGCGTAATGGATACATAACATCACGCCTGCAATCCCCCAAGGGTTAGGTAGAGGAGTACATATAGTACAGCTATACTTGGCTACATTAAATATTGTTGGTGTTGTTCGCTAGGTACGGGTTTTAAAGTGCATCAGCATCAATAATACTGCGGAAGTGTTTAATCCTCTGCTCAGTTTCTTTGATGGAATCTTTCATATCCTTGTGTATCTCACTGTACGCCTTTATAGACTGGTTCGTTTCAGTGAAGATGTTCTGCAAGATTTGTAGGTGGAGGATTCTGAAAAGAAAATATTTGGTTATATTACAAAGTTTTTGGACAGCGCCATCTTTGGCTACGATGACTCCCATTCCACATTCCCTCATAATAAATCCTTATTCTTACATAGTATAAAACAAAGTCGCTTCCCGTGATTGTACGCTTAGATCTTTAAAACTGCGCAACGGATTTTTATGCGATTTCCATCAATAGACAGAATGATTCAAGGATAGGTCACCATCTGTCTTTTCCCAAACTATTTTGGGGTCGGCTCCCAGTCTAACCGGATGCAGCCGAGTACTAGTATTTTACATGAAGCCACTGTTTATTAGTACTATTATTTCGCCACGAGTTCGAGAGAAAGGTTTACTGTATAATTTATCCCTGTAAAACACATCAAAATTTCCACGCGAACAAAGTCGTGGAGCTAGTTGACTATAAAAACCTTTCTGATAGACAAATAGTGTTTTTTATTTCATAAATACATGCAAGTGACTCTAAAAACATTGAAAAAAAAAGGAGATACTTAAGTAATTAATATTACTAATGGCTTATGAATTTATTTTGTAACGGAACGTTTTTTTTTTTTTTTTTTAAATTCCGTTTAATGTGTTTAGTCATAGGTCATGGTCTAACAATAAGAAAAAAATATAATTATTCATTAACCTACGATCTTTAAGTGAGTAGCAATTAAGGAGACAACAGTCATTAGGTGTGTTAATGATCCCTTTTGTAACTAAATCGTTGTATCATAGTACATTGTTACTTAGTAGGCAAATGTAGGGTACTTAATTAACTTGTGGACAAATAGACTGCTCCAGAAAAACAAGGTTTTAATGTTTTTTTCCATCATAGAAGCTTCTATGATTGACATAGGGAAAATAATAAATGGCTAATATTTGAGGTTCCTTTATAGTCTTAAAGTACGGGGTACTTTGTGTCAAATCCGGTAGTTCTAATTTTGATGTGTTTTATAGGAAAAAACCGCGAAAATTTCAGTGAAGATTGTGGCGATTATAACTCTTAAAGTCTTAGGATAAGTCCTATAAGGTTATAATAGCCCGCATCTGAATGAAATTTTCGCGGTATTTTCGATTTTTGACAAAGTTGCGTTCGGCGCTCCAGGTCAAAAACTTGTCATTAGGCCAACATCATAAACAAGTCTGCAAAAACTCAGAACTACTCCGGTAGTTCTGATTTTTTGACACAAGTTTTGAAGCTCTGATGTATGTTACTGGACTATTATAGGTCCTTTTACGTCCACAGGCTTTTACATTGGTCTTGTTATGGGTCCAATCTAAGTCTACAGACATTGGTCTTTTATGATAACAAGAAGAAAAGAGACTCGGACTAGTTTTTAATACTCACTTAGACTTCAAATTCAAGATCTTAGTCTTCAAAGTCAGCAGTTCACTAGAATCATGGCTGAACTTTGTTACATCTCGAAGCCTGTGGTTGAGCCACTCCATCATCAGCTCCACCTTCTCACTCTCTTGTTCTTCAAGAGTGGACAGTTTGTTATCAATACTGGCCTAAAAGAAAAAAAGTATTTGTTACTTGCACACCGTACGGATGACATTTTGAAAAGGTTTGAGTTTTCGTATTTTTGTATGGTGCTTGGCCCTGCCTACTGTACGCCTTTTTTTGTGAAACCGCAGCCACACCTAACACACATTATTATTGTTTAGACAACTTGTTTACTGATAGTGACTGAGTACCACATATATGTAACAAGTGTAATGCATGGAAGAAACGAAAAAATAAACGGGTTGCACTCATGGAGTGCTCGCAGAAGTGAAAACTTGAATATTAACTATGTGCATTTTTGATATTTTGGAATGGTTAGGGAATAATTTTGCACAAATTGCTTTAATTATCGTAAAAAATTACTATCATTTACGTGGTAAAATACAATATTCATTTATTGCACTATCGTGACAATTTATATTACACTAAAAATGTAACACTTCAGAACTATTACAATCCGTCTTACGACGTGACATGACGCGAGTTTAACATTTTTTACCCATCACAAAAGTGCACAACGCCGCTAAAGAAGTTTCACTTCAAAAACCTGGATATACCAAAGTCCAGCTATCACTTGTACTAGCCATGGGGGCCCATAACGCCAGAAATTTCTGGACAGATACCAGCCCTGTATGAGTCTAAATCATTTAATACCTGAAGTTCCTTCTTCTCATCATTCTGGGGTTTCTTAGTGCTGGTAGACTGCCTTAGGTGTTCTAGCTCAGAAGTGAACGCTGGCAGCTTGGTTTGTATCTTTTGCAGTACCGCCTGGTTGAATTCAGTTTGTTCATCAAATGATAGCTCTGCTGCGGCTTGGTGCATGAATCCTGGAACATAATCAGACAGGTGTTAATACAAGTTTACTTAATTCATCCATTTAGCATAATCTTGTAGAATATAGAAGATCCAGGGACAAGCTGGACAAAACCAGGGACCGAAAAGATTACCCTTATAGGGGTTTTAATTGGGTAAGCCCTAGAGTAAAAGTTAACCCATATTAAAAATATAATATTATAATACATATATCTTACATATTTAACAGAATTATGTATCAAGAGATGTATGTATTGGTAGTAACATATTATAGATGCTCAGCAATTCGTGGTTATCTGCCAAAGCAAACTTCTCTCAGCGATTAACAACTCTAATTATTGGTCTTGGGTTGCATAGTCTCCTTATTAGAAATAGAACCACCTGTTTGACATTTTAGTAAGCCTACTCAACAAAATGTGCAATTTATGAGTAATATTACATGGCATATATTTTTCACAAAGGGTTCTAACCTTCCTCTTTCCTTTGGAGCAAAGAGGCGCAGTGTTATGTGGAGTGCAGGATTATATCTGTTCCTTACCTAGTACAGTAGCAGTGCTCTCATCCGTGGTACTCAGCCTGTGCAGACTAGAATAATACGAGAGGTCGCAGTCAGCGATGATCCTGTTCACCTTTCCCTTCAGTTTATCAGACAATTTATTACTTTCGCCACAAATTTCCCTGATTATCTCAAGTAAAATGTTCTCTTGAGTCATCTTTATGTCCATGCATACGTTGTCCGTGCTCGTTACTGAATCCATTTTATATATTTTTATTAAAATAACGTAATTTCAACAAATTGTTTTGTTAAAAATAAAAACATAATATTATTTGTAACCACGACAACCGTTGTTAATTTGAAAGGTGAAAGGTAAGGTGACAGAACTCACAAAACTGACAGAAGGAGAAGCCCGATGGGCCCAATACATGCCCTTATAATGGCCCGATTACAATTCAGATATTTTGTTTTTTGTTTGACGGATCTAATTTTTTTTATTTGAAAAATCTAGAAATAATTATTTTCCTTCATTGTAATTATGGAACAATTACGTATTCTAAGTACTTGTTACATTCTATTATTGCAAACGTCCACATCCACATCTAAATCAGTTAGTTTGTGAGTTAATTTCTGAACGGATATTATTCTTCTAAATATAGTCTACATGTCAAATTATTTTTGTCTCTTTCTATCAAAAGTATTTGCACGCAACACTACCGCCATCACATAGTTTTGTATGGCCCACCACTCTTGCTGATGTTATAATTTGCTCTAAAAACACTTCACCTTGGACGCTGTTGTCCCCGTAATTTTGTGTTTTATTTATTTTGGATAATTTATCATTGATTGAGTTCATAAAATGTGAGTGATATGATTCTTTTTCGATCAGTAAAGCCAAGCCACTAAATATTTAAAATGTCGTCAACAACGACGGAGTTATACAAGAAATCCTCTGAGTCAGATGCTGGTTCCAACAATGCTCACAATCAATCGGAATCTCAAAAGCCGGGAGACAATACAGAAAAGAATAAATCGAATAAAATCTCGAATGAATCTCAAGGAAATTGCTACTGGTCAGTAAGACTTCTAGAATCAAATACTTTTTTTTAAATTTCGAAGAGTTTCATTGCTAACCTTTTTTATCATTTATAGCGGGAAAGATCGAAATCTGAACATTGCAGAGTTACTTTGCGCTTCTTGCAATCGATGGTTTCACGAATCATGTATTGGCTACCAACTTGGTAAGTTAGTGCCATTCATGACAAACTATTTGTTTATTTGCAAGAACTGCTCTCCGACTGGACTCGAAACATTCAAGAAGAACCAAGCTCGTGAGTATCTGGCTACTATATGTATTACTTAATTTATGTAAAGACAATGTCCATAGTTAGGTGTTTTAGTGACTGTAGTCACTATCGCAGGTTATTCAATGAAGCCTTGTTTTAACCTTCACCATGAACTGCATAAGATAGTCAAGTAAAAAGTTCATGCCTCCCTTTAAATCTCTTTATTTATAAAAAGGAACTAAGTAAAGATGGTGAAAGCTGATACAACTAATGAAATGTGAAATGGAACTTTACTGAACTGGGTCTATTTAGCGCAGCTGTGGGACATACAATAATATCTTTTTATTTTCTATTTAGTTTTAGTTTTTGTGTGCACTTGTGGCATGTGCCAAATAAATGTTTTCTTTCTTATTAATTTATGTTGACAAGCATAACAGTTTAACTATATACAGCTGTCCTCATCTTTAACCCTTATCAAGGGTACTCTAAAATACACCAAAAAAAAATCCATAATCTTCATACTTATTTAAAAGATTGGTGATCACAATTTTACCTGGTTAATGTGTCTCCTGTTTTCCAGCTTTCCCTCAGATGTGTTTGACAGCTATAGCAAACTTGAAGCAGGAGACTGTAAAGGATGGCAGCAACAGGCTCCTGTTCAGCAAGGATCGGGAGATCATACCGTACATAGACCAGTACTGGGAAGCCATGACTACTATGCCAAGAAGGTAAGAGTTTATGTGATCCGAATTTTGGATCCAAAATTTAATCCAGCCACTGGTACCTTGGACCCTGTTCCAGATACAATTTTTAAAAGGTTTTTTATTCAGCCATTAAGCATGTAAGCCCTGAAGGGATAGGCAGAGTTATACCTAGTAAGGGAGTGGGGGAGCGAGCCCATTGCCATCGATCAGGCACAAATCTAGACACCATGGCTGCTACTGAAAAATTCCTGATGGAAAACCCCAATATCACTTAACCTACTTGGCACAGGAATCGAATCTGTAACATCAACAAACTTTACCGAAATAGTGTTTTGTGTGTAATTTAAGGTTTAAATTTCGAATTGTATCCAATTCATCCATACTAATATTATAAATGCGAAAGTCACTCTGTTTGTTACCTTTTCACGACTAAACGGCTGATCGGATCCTAATGAAATTTAGCAAGAAGATTACTAATATTATAAATGCGAAAGTCACTGTTTGTTTGTTTGTTACCTTTTCACCACTAAACGGCTGATCGGATCCTAATGAAATTTAGCAAGAAGGTAGATTTCAGCCTGGGGAAGGCAAAGGCTATATATCATCACGCTACGACCAATAGGAGCGGTGCAGCAATGAAAAAATTTGCGAAAACGTGGAAAATGTGACGCAGACGAAGTTGCGCGGGACAACTAGTTCTCTATAAAACGTTGTGTTAAATAGGGCTACCTTAAATGATTATTCTATTCTATCAGGCTACCCTCCAATACAGTTAAAAATGTGTGACCAAAAAGTTTAAACTTGTAACTTCAAAATAAGTAACAGGCACCTTAGATCTATAAAAGAAGAAAAACTAAATTTTAAAAAAAATGACAGTTCTTGTCAATTGAAGAATTTCCCAGAAAAGCGTATTTTTAAGAATATTCAGGTATAAAATGTTATTTAATAATACCAAAAGCTTTTATTTATTTTTCATTAAAATGAGAATTTTATAAAAATTCGGTATTCTTTTCTAGATCCTATCTATCAATACTTCTGGACCTATAAAAAAAACTATAGAACACACTAGAATCAAGTGTTACGGTTTCCAAAACTAGATTATAACCCAGTCATTATTAACTAAAACACCATAATTTTATAGAGTAACCCAATCCTGGTACGCAACAGTACAACGGGCCCTTATAAAGGACATCCAAGTACTATTCACCTACGAGGAGGACGCCAACCAAGGACCAATGTTTGGGCTGTACAACATGGAGTTAATGGCTATCAAGCCCAACTATGAAGCTATGATCAAGCAGGGGCAGCTCAAGGTTACTGATATGGGTATAGCTACAGGTGAGTTAGTATACACCGTGTAAATCACCTCATCACGAAGCCGTCAACCAAGCATTCTGAACATGAAACTAAGTAACTTTACGCAAAAATTATTGCTGGGAAACGACTTTTTTTGGGGGGTGTAAAATCATGTTTTGTGGTAGAACTCAATGTAACGCACTCAAAACATTGTGCTGATGGACGGATTGAATAGTACGGGGGTCGTGGAGGTGTTTAAAGTAAAAATCTTACATTAAAAACTTGTATTTAAAAAAATACTTGTTAAAAAGTTGGAACTTTGACCCCTAATATCTCCGTAACTAGAAGGTTCCCAGGTATGGTGTAGAACAAAAAAATGATCGCAATGACAGGGAAAACCTGCCTTTCGGCTTCGTTAAGAGGTGTTTTACACTATTTATATTTTATATCGTTTTCTAACTTACTTTTTACATTTTTAAATATTCCTACATATTTTTTTTTTTTTTTATAATATTTAATTGTCACCTTCAATAACACTGGAAATGGGATATTTACCATGTTTACTATTTGTTTTGAGTTCCTGATAGTAGTATCCGGTTTTCAATGTTATTGATAGTGTTAGTGACTGTGTCAGTTTTTAAAAACTTATACTTTACCAACACATGTAACAAAAAAATACAACACAAAATATAACAGGTTTTTTTCAATAATTTCCTAAACTAAAATTAACTAACTCCCAAAAAGTTATTAATTTCATGTAGAAATGTAATATTAGCATTTAATTGAAGGGCAGAAGCATAATTCATCAACAAGAACAAGGTTTTTGAATGAAATAAAAATGTTTTTATTCTTATTTTACTTATTCCCCAGACAGCAAAAACAATACTCTAGCTGCTCAATACTAACATTATTATGCAAACAGATTGTCAAGGCCGATTATATTATTATTAAAATATGTCTAAAGGAGCTCGCTCATATACGTAAAGAGGAAATAATGAAGATTCAACTCTTCTATAACAGCCAATGACAATTCTCTTAAAACAACGACCCTCTTTAGCCAATCATATAAACAATACATAGTAAATTAATTGATGTTTTTGTAATAAATCATCAATTTAACCAATGAATTAATCTAGAACTAGCTGTACCCAGCATGTGTTGCAATGCACTTTTTACTACCCACCTACCCTATCCGACCTACCTACCCTATCCTACCTACCCTACCCGACGCTACCTACCTACCTACTCTACCCTACCCTACCTACCTACTCTACCCTACCCTACCCTACCCTTACTACCTACCTACCCTACCTACCCTACCTACCCTACCTACCCTACCTACCCTACCTACCCTACCTACCCTACCTACCCTACCTACCTACCCTACCCTACCTACCTACCCTACCCTACCCTACCTACCTACCCTACCTACCTACCCTACCCTACCTACCTACCCTACCCTACCTACCTACCTACCTACCCTACCCTACCTACCTACCCTACCTACCTACCTACCCTACCTACCTACCCTACCCTACCTACCTACCCTACCCTACCTAACCTACCCTACCCTACCTACCTACCCTACCCTACCTACCTACCCTACCCTACCCACCTACCCTACCCTACCTACCTACCCTACCCTACCTACCTACCCTATCCTACCTACCTACCCTACCCTACCCTACCGTATCCTATGTCCTTCTCCTGGCTCTAAACTACCTCCCTGCCAATTTTCAGCTAAATCGGTTCAGCCGTTCTTGAGTTATAAGTGAAGTAACTAACACGACTTTCTTTTATATATATAGATAATATATACTGTCGCATGAAATACAATTATGACAAGCGCGACCTTCTAATCAGACCTCAATAAAATAACGTCAAGTTGGAAATTGTTGATTGGCACAAACACCATAATTGACCGACTTACATGTCGCTTTGGAAACGATCCAAAACACTGAAAAACGTAAACTCGTAACGCGCGCGGTGCATACATAGAATTGTGGAGTCAACCACAAAGACATGTTATTGAATAATGACATTGTTCTTTATGCATTGGTGTATGTAAACAGAAGTTCGCGACGCACACAGCGGCCGCATTAAAACACTATATTCTACGTTAGTGTGGCGTTATGTTCGCCGATAAGTACACATAAGACCGTCGCGTTAGCCGCGCGATTTCTCCTCTATTGATTTTAGATTTAAATAGTCCACTTCATAATCACCTTGAACTTTATGGCTGGTGAGTTACGTCCGATTTTTTTTTTCTTTCTTTTCAAATTCACTGTTACACCTCCTTAGAATGTTATGTGCATACATAATTAGTTTACACGGCTATCTGTTATCAGAATCGTAATTTGCCTTGAACAAATGTTTATAGTTATAAGTAGGTGGGTATGTATTGGCGTCGTGTTTTTATCTCGTTAAAGTAACGTATGTATAAGGCTAAAACTATTTTTATTCCATAAATGAAGTTGGTGGGTTGTTTATGTTCGGCGTTCCACATTGTTGTGTTGTTTGTCACGTAAGACCCCGGTGGCGGCGGTATCGCGCGTAGGTTCGTCTCGATACGTGTACTTTATCTTATCTTCACTTGCACTAAATATATTTGTCAGTTAGTCCAGTTATCGGTGCTGACGACATGGATAGTAAGTTAAGATTCCAATTGATTTTAGTTATGTATTTTATTAGCTGTATGTATGGTATTGACATCCTTTTTGCATAAATAATTGTTTCCTGCAGTTATACGATTGACATGGCTGGCGTGGTATAATAAGAGTCTCTTTATTCGATTACTCAGTTCGGATTTGTCCGTCGTCTTTGCTACAGTCATAAAGCTATTGTCGTTTTAGCTATTGTACAAACTCATGTCGCATAATTCCTTATTGTAAAGTGTTTAATTGCCACTGTAAAGATATTTTTCTGATATCAAACCCAGTTTGATGAAAAATTAAAAGCATGGCCAACCCACTACCGCTATCTTTAGTGCTTCATTCAAAATATTTGGTGTCCATCGCGGAAAATGTATGTACTATGTAGACATTTTCTTATTTTAGCGAGCAATTTGTCGTGTACATGTGTTAAATCTAGATAACCGTGTTGCTAGAACTCAATGACGTCTGAGGTATTTAATGGTTGCAATGAAACTACGTTTTTCTTCGAAAAGACAGGAATAGCGCAATCGATTGATTGTATGTAGTTTGTTGCCGTTCTGTCTATGTTGCTTCCTTAGTCATTTTTATCATTGTTATAAATAAAACTCTCCATAGAAAATGTCCAAGAGTCCCTAGTCTGACAGGGGTCTATTAATACTACTTATTGCGTCGGAGCTGTTCGTAGAAAGCATTTTCGTAACTATGCGCATGCTAAGCTTTGTGCTCGTCCAACCCATCAACGAACATTAAATAATTCTATAATAGAGCCCTACCAACATAAAGTGATTGCCTTCGTTTGATTTGAGGCAATTTTTCGAGCAGTACAATACTGGAAAAAATAATATCAGTCATTTCTGACCGTAACTAATACCAATGAAAACTGCTCGTGTTATGAGAATTTACGGGTTTAAGAACAAATTCCGTCCATTTTGAAGGCATAATTATACACAATACTACGATAAGGAAGTATAGGAAGACATTTTCCAGCGACGTGGAATGAGGTCATGATGGTTACTCTATGACTGTATCTCAATGACATGTCACCGTCCATAGGCCATTATTTTGCTCCAGTTTTCTTTCATTCGCGTTGAAATTGAGTGGCAAATTTCAACCGCTTATTAGTTCAAGAAGCTAACTGAATGATTAAAAACTCGTTGCGATGAGATGATAAATTATGTTCGGATTTTATGTTATTGTTCATTCAGACATACCTATTACTTTCTTTGTTTTTCTATCTTCTATCTATATACTACTTAAGAACTTGTGTTGCCTTCATTGCTAACATCTTTACCAACCAAATATAAGTAAAAGGAAATAAAACTAAACTCTACATCTAACCTATAAACTTCAACTATAAATGAAGTCTGAAAAGCATGTTCAAGAACAGTTATCATAATACGATAATGAAGATTGAAAACTTCGGAGCTGTGTAGCCTCCACTATTTCTATACTCGATGATTAACGTCGCTAGCAAAGCAAGTACCTATAGGAACCCTATCTTATTAGGTTTACGCATGAGAGAGCACATTTCCTATATGGCGATACCATAGCATTAGCCTCCATGTTACTAGTTATTTAGCAGTTTTGTCTAATGTTGTCTGTTTCATCATCATCATCATTAGCCTATAATGTTCCCACTGCTGGGACACAGGCCTCCTCTCTATGAGAGGGAGTGGGCTATAATCCACCACGCGGGCCCAGTGCGGGTTGGTAGAGGTCACATGTCTTCGAATTTTTAGTTCTAGGACATGCCGGTTTCCTCACGATGTTTTCCTTCACCGTTTTTGAGGGCAGTGCAATGTTGTCTGTTTACTGGATCATAAATAGCCAATAAAAGTTTTTAAGCTGACATGGTCACTAACACTAAGTATTAAAACACTGGCAATGGGATATTTACCATGTTTACTATTTGTTCTGAGTTACCATTGTTATTCATCATCTGCCTAGCCTTTTCCCAAACTATCTTGGGGTCGGCTTCCAGTCTAACCGGATGCAGCTAAGTACCAGTATTTTACATGAAGCGACTGCCTATTGACGTCCACAACCCAGTAACTGGGTAATACGATACCCCTTGGTAAGACTGGATGTCAGACTTTTATTTTTTATTTTTTATTAATGGTAAAAAATAGGCACGTTGAAGCGAAAGGCCAAAAAAATTAAAAACCGATTTGTAAAGGGAACAAAACGTTAATTTCTTCCATTATTAAAGAAGAGCAAATGACAGCATGACGGTTGATAGGAACCGTCATGCTGTCATTTGCTCCTTTTCTTTCATAAAGACCTCGCTGAATTAAATGAACTTAGGGTATATTGATGATATAAATGATTGTAAGTCTGTAAAGCCATATTTGTTACGGTCGCAAATCATATTTTAATAAACACACATTCCGATACTGACCTAAAAACGTAAGAAAATCGAATTTCGCGGATTTCCCTGGGACTTTCACTTTGAGTAAAAGTTCCGCATTGTAGAGCGTCGTCTCTCTCTGTGATTCGTATGCCTGTGATCACTTGCTTTATACATATAATATCAAGTCGTCTTTACTCTCGGGTATTGTACCTAAGTAAAGTCGACCTTGTAACTGCGACCCCAAGGTATAATGCCACTTGCAAGACGTAAATCGTCAAGGTCTAGAAGTAGGCCTTGAGAAACAACGTGACAGCTAGATTGTTTTAACCTTACAGAAGTTAAATTTACTGAGAGGTTTTTGCCTAGAAATGGTGAATTAATAACGAGGTACCTACCATACATTTTTTCCTGACTGATCATTTGCCTAGCCTTTTACCTATTTTTAACCGACTTCTAAAAAAGGAGGAGGTTCTCAATTCGGATGTTTGTATTTTTTTTATTTTATTTTTATTTTTTATGTTTGTTCGCGCATTACTCCGTCGCTTGCCAACCGATTTGGAAAATTCTTTTTTTGTTGAACAGGGTATACTTCCCAAATGGTCCCATAGTCACCAAGTCGGGATCTGATGATGGAATCTTGGCGAAATCGAGGGAACTCTTCAAATTTTATAGGAAAACGTAGTGATTTTGGTATTTTCTACAACAAGTGAAGCATTTGCGTCCAATAAGAACCATTCTACCATCAGATCTGATGATGAATCCAAGAGACAGGCTTCGGAACTCCATAACAAGGCAATGAATCTTAGCTGTGTTTGGGCTTGTTGGAATCGTAACGGTATGCACTTTCCAGGTGTACCAATAATAAGTTAAAAAAAAATCTGTTTTAACCGACTTCTATAAGGAGGAGCTTATCAATTCGATTAGTTTTTTTTTATGTATGTACACCGATTACGCTGAGATTTATGATCCGATTTGCGTGATTCTTCTTTAGTTTGATGTGGAATACCTGCCATTTGGTTCCATAAAAAAATAATATAGTTTGGCCATATAGTTTTCATTTTATTAAAATTTTTGTTATATGTAAATTTTTCACGTATGTACCGATTTCTCCGTGATTACTGGACCGATTTAGACGATTTTTCATTCATTTGGTAGAGAAGCTTGCCTGGTGGAGCCATATGAATTTTATTATCTTTGCTTAGGTACTTTTTGTTGAGGTCGGCTTCCAGTCTAACCGTGTGAAGCTGAATAGCAGTGTTTTACATGGAGCGATTACCCAACTGACCTCCACAACCCAGTTTTTAACCGACTTCTAAAAAAGGAGGAGGTTCTCAATTCGGATGTTTGTATTTTTTTATTTTTATGTTTGTTCGCGCATTACTCCGTCGCTTGCCAACCGATTTGGAAAATTCTTTTTTTGTTGGAAAGGGTATACTTCCCAAATGGTCCCATAGTCACCAAGTCGGGATCTGATGATGGAATCTTGGCGAAATCGAGGGAACTCTTCAAATTTTATAGGAAAACGTAGTGATTTTGGTATTTTCTACAACAAGTGAAGCATTTGCGTCCAATAAGAACCATTCTACCATCAGATCTGATGATGAATCCAAGAGACAGGCTTCGGAACTCCATAACAAGGCAATGAATCTTAGCTGTGTTTGGGCTTGTTGGAATTGTAACGGTATGCTCTTTCCGTGTGTATACACCGATTACGCTGAGATTTATGATCCGATTTGCGTGATTCTTCTTTAGTTTGATGTGGAATAGCTGCCATTTGGTCCCATAAAAAATTAATATAGTTTGGCCATATAGTTTTCATTTTATAAAAATTTTTGTTATATGTATTTTTCACGTATGTACACCGATTTCTTCGTGATTACTGGACCGATTTAGACGATTTTTCATTCATTTGGTAGAGAAAGCTTGCCTGGTGGAGCTATATGAATTTTTATTATCTTTGCTTAGGTACTTTTTGAGTCATCCTCTTTATTATGCATTTTGACCTTTGTCGTATGTATGGACGATGTGCTGGTGTCTAGTTAAAAATTATACTTGACTAGGATTAAAGTGAGATACCACAACTGAAAAGGATAAAATAAAAACTTTTTTACAAAAAAAAAATAACCGACTTCCATAAAAACTAAAAAGTGGCAAATAATTTTAGTTTCGGAAGTCGGTGGCAAAAAAGTAAATGAAACAAACAAGTCACCGACTGCCGAAACTAAAATTATTTGCCACTTTATAGTTTTTATGGAAGTCGGTTATTTTTTTTTTGTAAAAAAGTTTTTATTACGGGGGAATACAAAACCCCTTGGTAAGACTGGTCGTCAGACTTTAAGGCCACTGACTAACTGTAACGACTGCCAAAGTTCTACAGCCGGGACAAACGGCTTAACGTGCTTTCCGAGGCACATTCTTTCCTGACTTCCGAAGAGGGTAATTTTCATTATTATCATTATCAATCAGAGCTATAATAATAGGAATTGTATTGCTGTATTCATACATGAACAATTAAATCTGATTTACTACGCTAGCTGATTCTAGTTGCAACGGTAGCTATTCGTCATGAGCGGTACTAATTTTCTTCCGTCTGCTATTTGCGAAATTTGTATTGATGAAAATTTGTTTGTTTATTTTGTGGTACCTACGTGCTCGTTTTTAACACGCTTTTATTAGCTTTATCTGTACTTAACTAACTACCGAATAGTAGGGGAACCCGAGCGGGGATTTTGGGATTTACTCGAGCGCGGCAGAATAACATAAGCTTTGCACTCTGTGAAGTAGGTACTCCCACCATACCTGAGTCCTCTATACGAAGTCGAGCGTCTCGGGTAGTTGACCAGGTTATTAAAAAAAAAAAACGATTATTCGAAATACTCGAGCGCGTCAGATTACTAGGTAAGTTAATTACATGTTAGGTTAATTACTTGCAGAAAAGTATGCATTTTAATAATCTGTCAATTTGAACGTGACATAAGGTAATGGGAGTTAGTTACACATGCAAAAAAAATTGTTTTTTTTTTTTATTTCGATGGAAATTATTCACGGATCATAGGTATAACATAATCTGCCGATTTGTACAAGCCGAAGTAGCTCAAATCATCAATAAAGTGTGGTGCGTGCAGCCGCTGAGAACTGTGAATTTCCCGATTCGCGTCTCTTTGCCCTTCTAACGCTTTCTCTATCTCTCACTCCCGTTACAATCAGAGCCTCCGATACAGATATTGTTGTTATCATGTTGGCCAATATGGCATATCTTTATGCGCTAACAGGATGTGGTTTCAAACCAGAATTTTATAGACGAGGCAGACCTTTCGATATTTTAATGAATTTTGCAACTTTTGTATATAAAAACCACCCCTTCGTACGCTCACAATATTAATTTTGTCCGTTATTAGAAACACGTGGAGCGCATGCACTATTAATATCTGACGCGCTCGAGTATTCCTTTGTGACTGTTTTTTTTTTACATTTTTGAAAACCTGTACACGCTCACCCCACCAGTGAAGTGGATAAGTACATCATTTATCCTTTTTTTCTTTTTACTTTTTACTCGACCGTCTCCACGACGGTCGAGTAAATCCCTATTTAGCCTCTCGGGCTTCCCTACTATACGTAAAAAATCTTAAAACTTACATTCGACCCACTGCCCGGTTTATCTTTTTTATTCAAGAAAACAAAATTCCTATTTCTTCCAGTCCCTTTAGCGGGCAACGTAAAAGGCAGACAGGGAAAGCGTCGCCCCGCAGTAGGCGCCGCAGACACCGGGGCTCCCGTCGGCAAGAAAGGACGCACAGCTGACCTGGGCGCGCTGAAACTACCTTCACATGGCTACCCTACGGAACATCCCTTCAACAAGGACGGGTACCGGTACATACTGGCCGAGCCTGATCCAAACGCGCCTTTCCGACAGGTGAGGACAAAAAACGAAGAATAAACTTCAAAATATTTGCGTTTCATACTGTTGAGATGGATATGTGGAGTGACAAGAATGGATAAAGTAAGGAATGAGTATACATATTAGAGGAACCTTGAAAGTAAAATTTTAAAAAAGTCATTTGTGTTGTTACGGACATGTAATGAGGAGGGATGAAACGTATGTGACTAACAGGGAGATGGATGGAGAGGGAGGGGAGGCCAAAAAAAAAATGGATGGATGGTATGTGGAATGATATGAAAGTGAAAGGAGTAAACGATACCGTGACGTCTGACAGGAGAGAATAGAAGAAGGAAACGTTGCGCCGAAACCAAGTAGAATGGGACAAGGGCAGATGACGATGATGTCTAGTGTTGGTCCAAGGATAGCCATTTCCCAGCACAGTTTCTTGAAATATAAGACACAACTCTTTCATAACTTCATCAGTTTTCCTTGCACTTCTAATCAGGTGGTTAAATCATCGCATGCCCGTTTACAGTAGACTCAATATAATCTTCCTGCCCTTGCCCCATTCTACTTGTGGTTTGTGCAAGTAAACTATAATGATCATAATAATAAGGTGGAAGCGCCATGGTAGGCTATCGGTATTGTATTACCCAGTTATTGGGTTGTGGAGGTCAGATATGCAGTCTCTTCATGTAAAATACTGGTATTCAGCTGCATCCGGTTACACTGGAAGCCGACCCCAAGATAGGGAAAAGGCTAGGCAGATGATGCCAGGGTAGCTCGTGAAGTTCATTGAATCCCTTTGATCGACTTTTTATGAAATAGTCCTGATAGGATTGTACGGGTTGTAGTACTTAACTCGGTACATCAATTTGTCGTGAAGGTTTTTTAGTTAGTATAGAGAAACAAGTTCCACTAAGATGCACTAAATAATTATTTAAGTTAAGAGTAAGTTACAGTACTAGAATGGAAGGCGACTATTTCTCTCAGTTTTAATAGCTACCGAGTTATAAGTTCATTATATTTTAATTCGTTAGGCATGTTGTTTTATTATGCTGATTTATGACGCGCATCGTTGTCCTAAAGTAGGTTACCGAATAAGCAGAAAAATGTTCGGCGATGAGACCGTACAGGGATTAACTGCAGTTTGAGGGTTGTATTGATGATTTTAATGATTATAACTCTGGAATGCGTTACAAGGAATCAGCCCCCGTATTCACAAACGCTCGGATTCGATTTTGATTCGGAAAGTCGGTATGTCTATCTCGCTCGCTTTCGTAATGCCAAAACAAGATAGACATACGACTTTTCGAATCGAAATCGAATCCGAGCGTTTGTGAATAGGGGGCCTGGGTCTCAAATCATATTTTAATCAGTGTAAATCACCTCATCACGAAGCCGTCAACCAAGCATTCTGTACATGAAACTAAGTAACTTAACTAAAAAATTATTGCTGCGAAACGACTTTTTTGGGGGGTGTAAAATCATGTTTTGTGGTAGAACTCAATGTAACGCACTCAAAACATTGTGCTGATGGACAGCACGGGGGTCGTGGAGGTGTTTAAAGTAAAAATCTTACATTAAAAACTTGTATTTAAGAAAATACTTGTCAAAAAGTTGGAACTTTGACCCCTAATATCTTCGTAACTAGAAGGTTCCCAGGTACGCAATTACGGGGAGAACCAGTGCCTTTCGGCTTCGTTAAGAGGTGTTTTACACCCTTTATACAACCTCTCACTGACCTGCAAATTGTAAAAAACGTAAAGAGTTATCTTTACGTTGCTAGAACATAAATGTACGCCAAAGTTTTAAAAAGATACTTGTTCCACTGCTATAAAATCTTACATTTCATCTAGGAGTTCGATGAAAGCAACGAATGGAGTGGCAAGCCGATTCCGGGCTGGCTGTACCGGTCTTTGTGTCCCGGTGTAGTGTTACTAGCTCTGCACGACAGGGCGCCGCAGCTCAAGATATCTGAGGACAGACTCGCGGTCACCGGGGACAAGGGATACTGCATGGTGCGGGCGTCGCATGGTAAGCATTATATAATCGTTTAGCCACAAAATTAATGCCGATTTTTAACCCCCGACCAGAGGAGATCTACTCTCTTTCTCCGAAACGTAACTTCGGCAACGAACGAAAATTAAACGTAGTTAGGTTTGTGACCCAACTCTATATAATTTGCGGACGCACACAATAACATTCAATACATTCGTTGTCTGTAAATTCGAACATCTTAATATTAATTTTATTTATACTTATCTTATATAAATATTGTGTTTAAATAACTTTTTATTTCGTCGATAACATTGGCTATTATGCCCCCGATATCTAACAAGGAAAAAACATGATTTCATTTTCCTTGATTTAACGGTAGACGAATTTCATCTCATTAACACAACAGGAAATTATTTGGTGTAGTTCTCTGTTAATAACAGAGTATTTTAATCTAAAATTCTAGATTATTCCTGGGCCTAGTTTTAAATAGGGTGCTGTCGCTATCGAAGGCTACGTAACTCAAGTTCTTTTACTTCAAAGAAACTCCATGCAGAACCCGCTTTATAGCGCTTTGTGGGTCTTTGAATTTGTGGACCAACCTGACAGTCCGTTTACACGTTTCGGCGCTGTTTATCATGAGAGAATCTTACTATCCTACTACAATTAGAAAAAAAAGGTTTGCGTGAAAGAGTATCAAATCTCCATCAGCTTTAATACTCTTTCACGCAAAAACTACTGAGCGGAGTTGCATTAAAATTGGCACAATTTTGTTTTCACCACTCCCGCACGAAAGAAGTGTCTTTCCTCTACGAAAACAGTGAGGAAAATTGGTTTTTCCTCACTGTTTGAACAGTGAGGAAAGTAATGATCCCGTTCAGAAATTAACTTTGCTTGATTTTTTTATTTTAAGTTTTAAAGATATTTTAAAAAATAAATAATTTTATGCTTAGAATAGAAATATTTATAAGTTAAGATTAATGTTTTTTTTATAAAATTTATCAAATTATTGTAAGTGTATAAGTTCAGAAACATTAAAAAAGTTTGATAAAATATTGAAAAAAATACATCGTCAAATTTAGGATTATAATTTTTAAACGCACTCAAAGAAAGAAGCCTGTGAAAGAAGGAAATTGGAAGCAAAAGTTCGAAAAAAGAATTATTTTGATTTGCTTTGTGACTATTTAATTTATTTACCTATGATGACTGAATACTTTCTTGCTGGGTGTGGTGAAAACTTTTGTATGCAACATGTGAGCAAGTTCATTTGCTATTCGATTTGTTGAGTCTTTCGCTTACTCAGGATTGAAATTTATAATCACTCGCTGCGCTCGTGATTCTATTTTTCAATCCTTCGTTCGCTCAAGACTCAAAATCAAAACTCATAGGAAAAACGAACTTTCCTCACATGTTGGATAAATAACTATTATAGCCTGGATTAAAACCGGGGATACACATGCCAGTAAATCGGGAAAGTAGCTGGCATGAAAGTTACTGGCATGTACGAGTAACTGGCACACTGCAGATACATTTGCAAGTAATACTGGCATGCAAGTTGTGCCCTTACAAGCCAGTATTACCATCTTAAGCATGCCCGTAGCTGTCGCGTCTGTTCACAAGTGACAGTTTGGTCGGGCATGTAAGTAAATCAAATGTTGTGCTAGCTACTTGTATGCCAGTTAGCGTATACACATGCCACGCACGGGCATGTGTCCCTTGGTCGTGAGCTAGTAGTCGTGTCGCAGGCGTGTCGCGCGGCAGCTGGTACTGGGAGGGCTGCGTGGAGGAGCTGCCCGAGGGCGCGGCGGCGCGGCTGGGCTGGGGCCGGCGCTACGCCAACCTGCAGGCGCCGCTCGGGTACGACAAGTTCGGCTACTCCTGGAGGAGTCGGAAGGGGACCAGGTAACACCACCCACATAATCATATATACACAGTGTAAACCACCTAATCACGAAACCGTCAACCAAGCATTCTGTACATGAAACTAAGTAACTTTACGCAAAAAATATTGCTGGGAAACGACTTTTTTTTGGGGGGTGAAAAATCATGTTTTGTGGTAGAACTCAACGTAACGCACTCAAAACATTGTGCTGATGGATGGATGGATGGAAAAAAAAAAGTATGATTGAAACATGGTACTCCCTTTCTTCTCCTAAAATTGTTTGTCCGAAAATCATTATCCATAACACGTTTGCTATAAACTTCAGTAACCATAATGTTCAAAATCCCGAAATTTTGTTTAACATAATTATCTTTAGTTCTAAAAGTATTCTGTCATAATATCAAGTACTATAATTAATGAATCTCCTAATTTTACAAGACCTAAAGTCATATGTCCTATGTATTGTGTTAAATAATGTGTATTATTCCGAATGTACATTTATAATATTTTTTTTATTCCTAAAACATATGCTAAAAATTAGGTTTTAGTGACAGTAACGAATCGCTGTAAAACCGACTCCACGCAGTCTTGTCTGCCCTACCCCTAGAGTGTAATTTAAAATCGCGTAGGCGCGGAGGGGCGAGGCGGCCCGCGGGCTGAGGAGCAGGCGGTGAGCGTTAAACCCATCTGCGACGATAAACTCGCGAGGGACCGCTGGAGCGCCACAGCGCCGCAGCCGTGACAGAAACCATGCTTGAATAATTGCTTGCATGCTGCATGCTTGCTTGCTTTACAAAAACATATAATATATATATTGAGTACATGGTATAATATATTTATTTATGTATAATAAAAATACAATAAAATGTTCTAAGAATATTATTATCATAACTTTTATAGAAAACATTTTTATGTCTTTTGTATATTATTGATTGTAATATTTATGACAAACGGATTTAGGACATATTATATTTAGGGGTTTCAATTTTATGGCATGTGATAATAAGTGATGTTAAGTTCGGGTAAATTATCATTCGGACAAATGATGATTAGGACAAAAAAGTTATGGCACTTTAAATTATGGATAAAAAAGTTAGGTGACACAATAGAGAACCTTGAAACATAATTCATATGCCAGTTGATTCTTTGATATGGTCTCAATCATATCCTAGAGGTATGGGATATTCAAAATAAACAGGTTGTATATATATTCCTAGAGTTATGGGATATAAAAAAAAACAGGTTGTATATCATCATCTGCCTAGCCTTTTACCAAACTATCTTGGGGTCGGCTTCCAGTCTAACCGGATGCAGCTGAGTACCAGTATTTTACATGAAGCGACTGCCTATCTGACCTCCACAACCCAGTTACTGGGTAATACGATACCCCTTGGTAAGACTGGATGTCAGACTTTTTGGCTTCTGACTACTCGTAACGACTGTCAAAGATCTACAAATGACAGCCGGGACCAACGGCTTAACGTGCTTTCCGAGGCACGGAGGAAACTCGGTATGTAATTATGGTCACCCATCCATGGACCAACCTCGGCAAGCACGGCTTAATCTTAAAGATCTACCCAGGCGGCTGTTATTATTTAGCCACGAGCTCCTCAAAAATATACAATATAAAAAAAAAACAGGTTGTATATATTTTTCTTTATTTATTAAAGGGGTTTTTATCCATAAGGATATACCAACCCCGTCGGACCTTATAAACTATTATTACACACTTTGAATATAATTTACTTACTATGCATTAGAAGGAGAATCATTGATTAGGCCTCTTCACCAAGCCACAGTCTCTTAGCAATCATTGATCTGGGATTTGCTAAAATGTACATAATAATATAATAGCTCACAACTTAGGACCAATTTATATTAATGACAAAATTTATTTGTGGTGCTTGGCCTGTCCCTTTGTGCCTATTGGCCTTGTATCATTCTGTCTCCTGCTGATATTGAAGGAAGTGGGAATTATGTTTTTCCTACGCCTCCGCGATTCTTTACGGATTAATTTCGTTGCGGGATCCAAAACAATTAAATTCTTTCTCTGGGACTTCTTCGAGCGTCATTGTCTCGGGCGTTTTTCTGGTGGTCGCCACCGTTGATTCTGGCTTACAGGAGTAGCAGTTGTTTAGGAATAGTGTGAAGGGCTTGTCCCTTAAACAACGAACCACACCACTGCCCTTGTAACATGTAGCTTGGGATCATCGCAACACCATTGTGTCATCCATTTGCACCTATCCGTATTCAGTCCATTTTCTCTCATGTTATCCCTCACACGATCCATCCATCTTTTCTTCTCTCATTAAATTCCTTCCTTCTCTCCGTCCATCAACATCAACGTTTATATTCATCACTCTTTTAGCATGTATTTCATTATTAATGATATGGGGAAGAAATTTTTATTTGGAAAATGTTTGTTTCCAAATATAAATGTCTCATGCCCTTTAGACCTAACCTATCCATATGACGCTCATTTTTCCTTATTAACCGTTTGCTGCTCCTAGTTTGGTATACCCTCAATGAAACTGATGGTTAGGTTTATACTTAAGACTACTAATATTTAAATTCACTGTGTTCCAGGTTCCATGAGTCTAAAGGCAAGCACTACAGCTCTGGTTACGGCGAGGGCGACACGCTAGGCTTCCTCGTCATGTTGCCAGAGAGTGGTTCCACCAAGCATACGCCTAATACATATAAAGACAGGGTAAGTTTTACTTCTATTCTGGAGACTTCTAAACGCAAAATCTAAGTGCCCGCCCACTTTTGCTTGTGCCCACATTTTATGGAAGTTTTAAAGCAAAGATTCGGAAAGGCTTCTTCTATAACACCCCTCTTTTTTGGTCGGGAGTTAAAAATAAGAGCTTAGACAGAGGCTTAGGCAATAGAGACTTGATTGATCATTTAATAGGTAAGTATGTAAAGAATAATTAACCGTTCATTTGTTGGTTATTCGAGTCAAGGTGCATTCACTTTTCGGTGACAATCAGGGTATCATCAATAAACGTACATAACCTCCCCGTACGTAATTAACACTTATATTTTTTTTTTCGACTTCCAGCCTTTAGTAAAATTCAAGAGCCACCTCTACTATGAAGACAAGGACAACATACAAGAATCTCTAAACAATCTCAATCCGTTACCGGGCAGTAAGATTTACTACTTTAAGAACGGCGAGTGTCAGGGCGAGGCCTTCGTGGACATTTACGAAGGATGCTATTATCCTACCGTGTCCTTGCATAAGAATGTCACTGTCAGTGTGAACTTTGGACCCAACTTCAAGCATCCGCCGTCGAAGGAGTTTAAGTATAGGCCGGTGAGTGTACTATGCATATCCAAGTTTGTAAATTGTGGCACCCCAGAGATTAATGAAATATTCTGGGGCTCTGCCTAATCCTCTGCTGATAATAGCAAGCATTCAATACTTTGGCTAACAGGCAAAATTTACTAGGAGTCAGGACGGTACCCTAAACAGTTACAGGGAACATAGTATGGTGACTAGGCTGGACAGTGTTGTGAGTCTGCCTATGACATGGGGTTCATAAGAAAACTGGCGAAAATTGGATGTCCTTTACAACTGGGTCTATCGGGAATATAGGCGTCGTGTTATCATTGTTTCATAATTATTTTGTAATAATTTTACAGATGTCAGAGAAAGCAGAAGAGGCAATCTGTGAGCAGACCATGGCAGACCTACTCTATCTGACTGAAAACGAAGGCAAGCTACGATTGGACAACTTTAACCTCTGATACAACTAACACCGTTACAACGCGGTGTGAAATGAATGAATGGATCGAGTGCAGTGATCAAAGTGAACTATTTGAATTACACTGTACAACAGTGCAAAAAAGTGAACAAACAAACAATTAGTAAAATATATCAGAGTATATAACGGTTCCTTTACATCTGGCGTCAGTTGACGTCACGTAGACACTGCGCAAATGGCACGCAATTATTGTGAAGGATTTAACGTGGTGTTAGCGCATTGTACATGTTTGACGAAAACCAAAACTAGATGTGAAGGTCACCAGACAAATTCGTCGGACATTTGACAAAATATAATTAAGCATTCTTCAATGTGAAGATGATTATTCTAATCACATGATGAACAAATTTTTATGAATCAATTCATAAATATGTATTTAATCATACTAATATTTGTAAAATAGTTAATAAGGAGCTCCAAACGCAGTCTGGTTGGTCTAGCTATGCTTGCATTGCTCATGTCTGTACTGTGCTTTAGAAACATGTTTTTCAAATAGAAATTGGAATCGTGTTGTTTGGCAATTGTAGTACATATAACATGTTACAATGTGTGTACAATATTGTCCTTTTTACCCAATGGTTGACTGGTAGAGAATGCCTTGTGGAATTAAGTCCGCCTATGTACAGTACATGAAGTTTAAATAAATAACAACACTTATACTGGCTATTTGTGTGTCGGACTCCCGAAACTGTGTATAAATTCATTCTATGGTAAATCGTTCTGTTGTTTGACCTAAAGTCCATTCCAGCTCTTAAAAAATGCCAGCAATACCACTTTGGTTTGGGGTTACTGACGAATAGTATAGAAAAAAAAAACTTTGAAAGTGCATGCTGTACAGTTTTCAAATAATATCATCATTATTATTGATTGAAATTGTGTGTAGTATAGTATTGAAAAACATATTATTGAATGTCTATATTATTATTGAATAAATTATTGTATTATCGAGTATTACAACAATAATCTTGTTTATGACCTATTGATCTGCTGAAATTGAAAGTCCAATTAGCATGTTAAGTGATGGTGTAAGAATAAAGCGTTTATCGTCAAATGTAGTTTTTTCATAAAACCCAATACATAAACAAAGAAACAAAAGGGTGGTGATGACCTTCAAACAGCTGAGCAGATTTTCTCGAAACAGCTAAGAACACTCAATTAAAACACCTTCAAACGAAACCAATTTTATCAAAATCGGTTCATCCATTTAGGAGCTACGATGCCACAGACAAAGATACACGTCAAACTACTGGTTAAAAAGCAGGACAAAACACTAAATACATACATACTTAAATAAACTCACGCCTCTTCATCACGGGTGTAGACAGAAAGTACAGAACACCACTTACGTATCCAAAACCATACTTGTAATAGTACATTATGGTACTAGTGTGTAATGTTGGTGATTACCGCTGAGGCGCCATTGAGACCCGAGCCGTTAGGTGAGGGTCTTAAGAGAGCCGAGGACGGTAATCACCAATACACACGTATCATACGACGTTTTTCAACACACTTGTGAATAAAATAACAATAAATACTCATTTTATTTAGTAGATAATAGATATTTTTCCTTGGAGTTTCACGTAGTAAACTTTCCATAACGACTTCACATATCGGGCGGTGTACAACATAAATCATTTTCTTCGTTACTAGGTGCTAGTTACTTGTAGACATTTTAATTAATAAATAACTATAATTTCAACAGTGAAAACGAGTTTTGAAAAATGATTCGCTATGGTGGGAAAAATTAATCAGTTTTCCTATGCGCGCGCATTGCGATCAGCCACAAACTAATGGGATGAGGATTTTTTTTATTTTCCGCGCATAGTGTTTGCGCTTATTCTGCCACGTACAAAATGGGGAATTTAAAGTTTTCTATTATTACAGAGAAAACAAAAGTTATATTTGAGTGAAAGTTTTATTTATTAAACACGAACGAGTTAAAATTATCTATTTAAATAAGAAGTTGCATGAAATGAGTAAGTAATAGATTGAACACGATCTTTTTTTTTGAATAAAAACTTTTTTAAGAACAAAGCACCTCAACCAATAAAATTTAAAAAAAAAAACTATAACTCACTAGTGAGTTAAAGCAATGAAAAAGTCACAGTTTGATTATGGGTGTCATTCTGTGCCTAATTGCGGTGACCATAAAGACACTTTATGAGCAAGTGTGTTGAAAAGGTATTTTGATGCAGCACGCTATAACACCTTAGGTTGATAGAACTAGAAGATTTGGGTTTCTTCGTATAAAAGTAGGAAATAAAACAAAAAAATATTGAAATATCAACATTTATTATTTAAAATAAAATAAATAATCTACAAAATAAAAACACTAATATTCAAAACTACTTTCCAAATCCACCTTTACAAGATGGGCTGCTTGCCACAACTTTGTCACTGGAGTCCCACTGCTGAGGAGTTTTAGCCACGATGGACAATGCATGGACACCACTCTGGAGTTCCTCCTTCAGAATATCATTTACTAAACGGTGCCTCTGAAATTAAGCATCCTACATTTATGAAAGAACAAATCAAATCCGATCAATTCATTTCAGATCAGCAGTTTTTGGGATGTCAGAATGACAAGTCAGGAATTTAGGGGCCTTATGCCTTGACTTTTACCACTTCATAGTATTTTAGCTGGAGAGAAGAAGTGCATAAACAAACCCACAGCAATAAATCATCAGATATTATAATAGTAGCAGCCTGGTTATATCCAAGTGTAATTACATCCGTTTATAATTGCAATAAATAACATTTCTAGTCTCTAATAATTGTCATAGCTTTTTACACTATACACTTGAATGCTTTTGAATCTACTGAAGTTTTAGAGCAATTTGGGCCAATACTTGATATTTACCTTGATTAATGGCAATCCATCAAACTTATCAGATACCACCACTACTTTAAAGTGCGTCTCAGCTCCTTTTGGCACATTATGCATGTGGGATTCATTGATAACATCTAAATGTTTGGCGCCTAAATTGGACATTAATTTGCTTCTAATTGTACTCTCCACTACTCCTGCTATAGTAGACATACTTCTGTGGATGGTAACGGCACCTGAAACCATTATTTTTATGAAATAATAATTATTTTTTTGTGAAATACAAATTTCCAAATTGAAAGTTACTATAACCTCTTACTACTACTTACCCGGTCTCAAAATAATACTCATAGATTCAATTATTTTTATACTGAGCCCGTAATATTATCACAATGAATTTGAATTGCTAATAACGATAAACTGTATTATTTAGGTTATTGCTTGACTGCTGAACAGCTGAAACAACAAACAGAAAAACGTCACTTTGACACAGTGCTTTGACATTGGTTTTGAATTTGACATTGACAGTTTATGAACTTCTAAAATCTGGTTAGGTTTTATTTTGTGTTCAATCAATTTGTTGCAATTGTTCAATCAAATCGCAGACCGTACCGTGCATATTACAAATCGATTGTCGCTCGCCGTTCCCAGCTTATCAAATTAAACTCTGCCCCTGATAATAAGAAAAACGTATCTAACAAAAAGTAAAAATGAAAAACGGGAAAACCGATGCTGTGATTCAGTTATTAAATGTAGTATTTTTTTTAGTAATTAATAATTTGTTTTATTAAAAAAAAGCTGTAAATACCATATGCGCCCAATTCACCAAATCACCAAATAATACAGCTCTTTTCATTAAGTTAAGACTAAAAGGAGCATTTCATTATTTACGACTTTTATCAAGTAACTTAGCTGTTGCGTCACGCTGAAAATGTTACGTCTCTTGAAAGAAGTGGTGTACTAAATTAAAATGACGCAAGTGGTAAATAGAGGACCTATTATATTTCTCCTTGTATTAGCCTTAATTTTCAAATGAATTAAAAGGCCAGTTACGTCTTTGCATTGTTACACGTGGGACATGCGCCTTTTTACTTTTCGATCAAAGTAGTGATTCATTGAAAGATTAGACTCATCTACGCAAATAAGTCTTTTCAGTTTACTTCCATCAATATATTATGTCCTTTTATCTTAGTTAAAGTAGAAATGTTAATAGAGATGAGTACTTCTTCACTGTGGTACATCCGAAATTTAATGAGATATAAAAATAAAAAAAACATCTGCAGATTCGTCTTTTTTCCTTATTCTGACAATATTATGTAACCTAATTTTGGATTTTTTTTTAGATACGTCCTTTTTACTATCAGGGGCTGAACTCCTGTCCTCAAATTCACACTCAAGTAAGAGGCAGGTTCTTTTAAAAATTTCGATCCTACCTCTGTGAAATTGAGTTGTTATAGAATGGACTTGCTTTGTGTTTGTGCAGTTGAATAGTTTAGTTTTTGTTTGCTTTTAATGTAGACCAGGTATAGATTACTACCGAATCATCATCATCATCAGCCTATATTGTTCCCACTGCTGGGACGCAGGCCTCCTCTCTATGAGAAGGAATGGGCTGTAATCCACCACGCGGGCCCAGTGCGGGTTGGTAGATGTCACATGTCTTCGAATTTTTAGTTCTAGGACATGCCGGTTTCCTCACGATGTTTTCCTTCACCGTTTTGAGAGCAGCGGTAATGAAATAAATTACACAAAGTAATGCGCCTGCCTGGGTTCGAACCTACGACTTACTGCTCGTAAGTCGGGGCTGCTACCACTGGGCCACCGCTGCACCTTACTGTACTAATACCTGTAAGCCAATTCGTAATTGGCGCATAACCGTAATAATCACAATGTAGGTAAATCAAAATCTAGAAAAATTTAATAAGCGGAAGTAGGTACATATAGTATGGTACTTCCGTATCCATAATTGTAAAACTACATTGTTATTTGTTTAACAACCTAATTGTGTCCGAATTCAAACAAAACTAAATAGTTAAAGCGGTGAAGGGAAAATATCAAATAAAAGTTTATGCGTTATAGCAACAAAACTACAGGCCTCAATCAACCCTCACCATCGAAATAATAACTTGCTCTAGATTTTTTATTGGATGTGATGGATTGATTTTTCATTGGTTATTGGAATTGAGTTTGTTTTCGCACTCCCCCATTCCTATCCGTGATAGGTACATACATCGTACGATCAAATAATTATCCGTTTTTCTTTTTCACTTTACACCCCATTTTTTTTGGGATTTTGTTATCAATGTTAGGTATGCCTGTTTGAAATATTGATTTCTGGTGTTAATTTGGCAGATATATAGATATAATGTATTTTTCATTACTCATACACTGAAAGTAGATCTGAAGTTGCCTGAAGAGCGGGTTGAAAGTAGTACTTTTCAGCCCTAGGGAGAATTGCTTTCAACTGACAGATGTCAAACTATAAAAAAAAAACTAGTTCATTTTCACATTTTTATTGAACCATGTTCCAACTTTCTATGCTGCCACGATGTAAAATTGAAATAACTTAAGTTAAGTAATAATTAGAGGATATATATTTTTAAAACACTTTATTATAATTTAGTTTCAACAGTTTTTTTTTTAAACAACATTGTTTTGGGCAAAATATTTACCATTTTTTCAATGATGAAAATGAAAAATAAAGGCTGAATAGCTGGCTGGCCACAGAAAAAAAACAAAACAGGCGGGAAAGCGGCAAACGCTTTTACTCATTTTTTCTTCAGCTAACTCATGTTTTTATTTTTCCTTTCCTTGTACTATTCGTAATGAAAAGCACAGAGTTTACCTCGGGTTAAAGACTTATTAAGTCCCTCGAACTATTGGAGCCCTCACTTCGTTCGGGCGCCAAATCCCGTCTCGGGACTAAATAAGTTACTTTCACCCCTAGGGTAACAATGTACTATTACATTACTCATACTCTGAAAGAAGGTCTGAAGTTGCCTGAGGAGCGGGATGAAAGTAATACTTTTTTTCCCTAGGGAGAATCGCTTTCAACTGACAGATCAGATGTCAAATTATAAAAAAAAAACTAGTTCCATTTTGACATTTTTATTGAACCATGTTGCAACTTTCATGCAGCCACGATGTAAAATTGAAATAACTTAAAAAGTTAAGTATTGATTATAAAATATATATTTTAAAAGCTTTTATTTTTTTAAATAACTTTTTTAAAATTATATTTTTAATTATAATTTAGTAGCTAAAATTTCTTTAAAATAACATAGATTTGGGCAAAATATTTACCATTTTTTCAATGATGAGAATGAAAATTAATGGCTGGCCACAGAAAAAAAAAACAAAATAGGCGGCCATCCGATTCATTTTTCTTTAGCTAATTCATGTTTTTATTTTTACTTTCCTTGTATTCGTAATGAAAAGCACAGTGTTTACCTCGGGTTAAAGACTTATTTAGTCCCTCGAACTATTGGCGTCTCGGGACTAAATAAGTTACTTTCACCCCTCGGGTAACAATGTACTATTATTTATTTCTTGGTTGGTAGCTTCTTTTTAATTAGTTTTGCATCGAGTTATGGAATTATGCTTTACTTTGCGGAAATCCATAATTTTTATGAATGTTATTCAAAATATTTATTGTTAATTCGGCGAAAAAAGATCCAGGTTTGGATATAGGACCGCTAAATATTTGGTACATTTCCACAATAATTCTATAAGAATCAAGTATTTTTTTCCACTCGTCCTACTGCACACCTAAAATTAAATATTTTTTCATTACTCATGCTCTGAAAGTAGGTCTGAAGTTGCCTGAGGAGCGGGTTGAAAGTAATACTTTTCATCCCTAGGGAGAAACGCTTTCAACTGACAGATGCCAAATTAAAAAAAAACTAGTTCTATTTTCACATTTTTATTGAACCATGTTCCAACTTTCTATGCAGCCACGATGTAAAATTGAAACAACTTATAGTTAAGTATTGATTAAAGAATCTATATTTTTTTAATAACTTGATTATAATTTAGTTTAAACAATTTCTTTAAAATAACATAGATTTGGGCAAAATACTTACCATTTTTTCATTAAAATTTTATTTTCAAATGAAAAATAATGGCTGAATAGCTGGCTGGCCACAGAAAAAAACAAAAAAGGCGGGAAAAGTTGTTGATTTATGTAAAATAAAATTTACTAATTAATTTATTCTTTAGCTAATTCATATTTTTACGTTCCTTGTATTCGTAATGAAAAGCACAGTGTTTACCTCGGGTTAAAGACTTATTTAGTCCCTCGAACTGTTGGCGCTCTCACTTCGTTCGGGCACCAAACCCCGTCTCGGGACTAAATAACTTACTTTCACCCCTAGCGTAACAATGTACTATTGTAATGTTCAATCATCTAGTAATAGGTGATAATTATGGTAAAAAATAAAAACCTGATTGATATCATGGATAGATAGTTGCGGTCTACCGTGAAGCAATCTTTTGCGCACTAATAAGCATTCCGTTGAAAGCATTAGGTACTGGAGGTCTACTCGGATCTTTGTCCGAAATTGCGGACACACACAATAACATTCAATACATTCATTGTCTGTGAATTCAAACTTCTTGTGTGCGTCCGCAAATTATATAGAGTAGGGTCACAAACATAACTACGTTTAATTTTTGTTCGTTGCCGAAGTTACGTTTCGGAGAAAGAGAGTAGACCTCCTGATATGTAGCGGAGCTGCGGAACCGCGAACCCAGATGGTGTGGCATAGTGGCATTCGTTTAGCGTATCGTAGCTTTGTGGATGGCGTAGCGACGACGAAGCGAAGAATCGTAGCATTAATTTTGTAGCGTAGCTGTATCGGTCGTAGTGCTGAATGCTACGTCCAACTGTATGTTGGTTTTAACAGAGTTAATTGAATATCAGATTGCTTTGCTGAACTTGGATAGTTTTTTCCTAAGTTTGTTTTATTTCACTATTATATGATAGAATTGGGCTGTTATTAGAAACAGCATAGGTATAGCTTTTAAACTGACATGGTCACTAACACTTCTAACAGGATATTTACAATGTTTTTTATTTGCCCACCCGAAATAACTTCAGTTTATCCGTGAACATGGCGTTTGAAAACAGCGCCGAAATATCGGGAACTCAAAACAAATAATGAACATGGTATATATCCGTTTACATTTGGATACAAGAGCGAGCGAAGAGAGCTCGGAACATGAACACAACACACGAAGGGGATGGCGGGGTCTTCCAGACCCCGCCATCCCCTTCGTGATTATTTTTTTTAAACCACCCAGATGTAGGAGCCCGTTACGTCTTTTTTTCATAGTGCCCCGTTTCGTATCCACTGACCCGAAATAGAACACTGCGTTGCATAGTTTTATCATCACACTATTATAAGAACTTCCTTTTCGATGTCGATTAAAACAACACCTAGATAAGCACGAGCTATGAAAAATGGAAAAACGACGAAATAAAAATCTTTAAAACGCGATTCGTTCCTTACAACAATTATAACACCGGTTAATATGGCTCACGAAGGCTCAGTTCGTGCTATTGCGCTTTTAACGCTACACCTTATCGACTGAAGATCTCAACGGTATTGCAGCAAAAGTAATGTTTATAGGTTGGCAACACCGACTCGAAATGTTACAATATCAAACTATTATTACGAAGCTGTTGTTTCAGGCCCGAATTGTTAATGCGATTACGTGAAAATTTTGTTATGTGGTAATGTTTGTTACTTTTCTAGTTTGAGGTCTTATTTTGGGTTGCTAGAAGAATTTTAGTTTCTTGCAGTACCTAATGCTTTGCCAACGGACGTTTATTAAATTGTAACTAGGGCTCCTGGAGCGTAGGGTCGGGAACTCAGGTGATGGTCGCCTTACATCTACAATATGTTTATAATTATATTGTTTACCAGGGCAGGCTGGTAGTTGGTCCATGTAATGTACTAGTACTTATTCAGCTTTATCCGGTTAGACTGAAAGAAGACCGGAATGTATGTAGGTATGTTCGTCTGACCTGACTACGACGAAGCAAAAGGAGGGTTATGTTTTTTCATAACCTTCCTTTTTGCTTCGCCGTAGTCGGGTAAAAAGGTGATGCAGACGATGTCCTTACTGGAGTTTATTATATTATATTTAGCTGTCCCGCGCAATTTCGGCTGCGTCACATTTTCCTCGTTTTCGCAACATTTTTCATTGCTGAGCCGCTCCTATTGGGCTTTCTAACACAGTCGTAGCGTGAAGATTCACGCTACGACTGTGTTAAAAAGCCCATTTATTGAGGAAGGCTATAGGCTATATTGATATATAGCCTATAGCCTTCCTCAAACACTAAAATTCAATTTTTCAAATCGGACCAGTAGTTTCTGAGATTAGCGCGTTCAAGCAAACAAACAAACTCTTCAGCTTTATTATTAGTATTAGATTTATTACAGAATATTAAAGTAATTGCATTTAGTAGAGCATGGAATACTCGCTACCAATTTTCAATCGTTTTAATTTCTCCTAACGTAATCTTAAGTTACGAAGTACCAGTCTCTATTCTCCACCGTGAATAACAAGTAAGTGTCTGTTAATAACACCCCTTATATATCCCACATTCGCAGATTAGCAGAATCCCATCATCCCTTACAATAACTCCCTTAGTACATCCCTCAACTTTTTGCTTCCCGTTTTTCTTGAGGTTCCCCTTCATGGCACTTACTCTCCGAATGCCATTGACGCTATTAGCGCTTCCCCTTAGTAAAAAAATGTTAATGATGGGAAAATGCCGGCAGCTGAATAAAATGGTTTTAAGTAAAGCGTTTAGTTAAATTCAGTGTGGAGGGTCGTGGTTTACATCTTTAGTTTATATCTTTGAAGATCTGGTTATATTCGACTTTGGTGGGGTAATGTTTTTGGTGATTTTGATCTACTAAGTGGAGTTTTGTGGATTAGAGAGTACCGTTGATTACTCCGCCGTCAATTTGGAATGAAAGAAAAAACATTGAGACTGCATTCAGCTGGCTAGTTTCATTAGGGCCTTATACAAGGTGTTGTTTTGCATCCTCGTCAAATTCAAGGAGGTAACTATGCTAAAGATTCTCGTCCCGAATCAATAATAAAATAGGTAAAAAAATTTTTTTTTTCTTATTTATGGAAATTGGTAAGTGTGACCCACCCGTGTTTTAAACGCGGGCCGTCTGATACTCGCCCTATAACCGCGCTTCCAAACATACAAACAATCTCAAACGTTTATTCGATAATTTCTTATTCCCTAAAGCACGTTAAGGGAGTTATTCTGAAATAATGATAAACATAAACAACCAAAAAAATCAGCGTTCATTAATAATTAACTAGGTACCGTAATTTAAATTGATTATTTATATACCTATTTTGTGACAACCTCCTGAATTTTTGTCGAGGAAGCAAAACAACACCTTGTAGAGTCCTAGATCAATTCAATTCAATTCATTTATTGGTGTGATTTTTGGTCCATTTTACATGAGATCTTAATAACAAATAATTAGTTCCTCAAAAATCTACCTTAAAGGCGTACACTCTTGGGGTGCTGAGTCAGAAAACCTCCCCGTGTGCCCAATGGCTGCTGGTCCCTCTCAATACGTTGGAGGGAACAATAGCTTCTGGGACGGTGCACCCTGGGCGCCGGCGGTGGCCTTCCCCGAGGAATGGGAAGAGATTCCCATTCTCCGGGGAATGTCACTGCCGGTGGCGAATATTCTGACGTGGAGGGGTCCAACCCGGACCAACGCGGCGTTTCTCCGCGTGACTCTCTGAAAAGCAGAGGGCACAGCGGAGGAGCAAGGGCGGGCTCGGTGTGCACTCACCCTGCCTCCGAGCAGACAGTGAGGGACGCAGTCCTTCGCTGTCCCCGTCTTTACCCCGAATTACCCCGAATCTCAAGCGGCGGCGCACCGTGAGGAGATGAATGGCTGACGGGTGTTCCATGGAACAATCAGTCTCTAGTGCGACCCCCGCCAGGGTACCAGCCGACCCCCTGGCGGGTTATAAATGTAAAAGGCTTATCCGGGTACAGGGGGCACTGCCCGGATGGACCTCGTATTTCCCCCACACTCGTGGGACCAATATGGGAAAACCAAAAAATAAAAATAAAGCCGGTGACGGCAAAGAGAGGGAGAGGAGGGATGCGGGGTCGGAGTCCGACGCCGCGTCCAGTGAGATGAGCGCGGGAAGCTCAGAGAGCTCCCGCTGCGTGAGGATCGGGGCTGCTGCGGAAGACCGCAAGTGGTCTAGACCGGAAGGCGACTACGAGTCGTCTTCCGAAGGGGAGTTGGCCTCGGCTCCTAAGATTTCCACCAGCAGGCGTGGTGGAATCAGGGGCAAGGGGAGGGGGCTCTCATTCTCGGCTACCGAGAAATCGGGAGTGGCCGGTTGCGGGCAGGCCCGTTCGGACTCCGGTTTAAAGGAGGTGGATGGAACTGGCAGCTCCGATGCGGAGCGTAAGGCCAGGTGTGTCAAGGAGGTGGAAGCCGCCATAAGGGTCGTGGCCTTGAAGAAGCTGACCTCAAAAAAACTCGGGGCCATACCTGCGGCTTCCGCCAACATCATGGCGGCAGTGGAGGCCATATATCCTCCACCAGGGGAAGTGGCCCAACTGCGGGCGGAGGTCGCCCGCCTGACGGCCGCCATGGAGCTTCTCCATGAGGAGAATCGTAAGCTCCGGGCAGACCTGACCGGTCTGCGTGAGTCCGGCTCCCAAGAGGTGCCCCAACAGCGGCAGAACCAGTCCATGCCTGTGGAGGACCAGGTTCAGCAACTGGTTCGGCAGGAGCTGGCTGCCTTCCAGGCGCGGTTCTCCGTCCTGGAGGGCATTGTCTTGCGCCCTCCGCTGGCGGCAAACAAGGCGGCCGCTGGCCCGGGGGCGGGCTCGGGCCCGAATGCGACCCCGGGCCCGAGGGTGGTCCCGGGCCCGAAGGCGGCCTCATATGCGGCTGCTACGGCTGCCACTTCCGGACCAGGGCAGTCTGGCCAGCCCTCCGGCAGGACTAGGCCGGCCCCTGGAAAGGCAGCTCCGGCAAAACCGGTAGCGGCCGAGAAGAAGAAGGGCAAAGCGGCTCCTCAGGCGGTTAATGTGCCAGCGCCAGCAGCAAGGCGGCTGCAGCCACCGCCGCCCCCCCCGTCCGCTAATCCTCCCGCGGCCGAAGCCGAGTGGCAGGTGGTCGGGGAAAGGAGGAAGGGGAGAAAGGCGGCTAAAAAAGCCCGCAATGAGGAGCGAAGGCGTCAGCGCAAGGCGCGAGGCGTCGCGGCTCGACTCCGCGCCCCGAAGACCGCAGCTGTAGTGATCACGCTACAGCCGGAAGCGGAAAAGAGGGGCGTGTCCTACCGCGACGTCCTCGCGAAGGCGAAGGCGACGGTGGATCTCGCAGAGCTCGGGATCACTGGGGGACTCCGGCTTAAAGTCACTGCGACAGGGGCTAGAGCGCTGGAGATCCCCGGTGTAAATAGTGGCCCGTCCGCTGACGCTCTGGCTGAAAAGCTCAGAGCGTCCCTAGATGCGGATGAGGCCCGAGTGTCCAGGCCCGTCAGATGCGCAGACTTGCGCATCCTGGGCCTGGACGACTCTGCGACCCAGGAGGAGGTGGTCGCCGCCGTCACCAGGTCTGGTGGGTGCCCTGCTGAGCAGGTCAGGGCAGGCACCCTACGTCCAGACAACTCGGGCATGCGAACCGTTATGGTAAGCTGCCCTGTGACGGCGGCGCGAACAATCGTGGAGGCTGGAAGGCTCCTGGTGGGCTGGGTGCCAGCGCAAGTGAAGCTGCTGGAGCCCCGACCTCTGAGGTGTTACCGGTGCTTTGTGGGGCACCACGTGAGTTGTCGATGCACCTCGGAGGTGGACCGCAGCGGAGACTGCTTCCGATGCGGTCAGCCCGGTCATATGGCCGCGGCTTGCTCCGCCACGCCGCACTGCACTGCATGTGCGGCAGCGGGCAAACCGGCCGATCACCGGGCAGGGGGCAGGGCCTGCGCACCACCCACCAAGACCAGGCACAAGGGAAGGCCTTCAGCCACCGCCTCCACCGTCGCCACTGCCACCGCCGCAGCCGCCGCCACTGTTGCGCCCACCGCTGCCGTCAGCACCGCCGCCGCAACAACTGCTGCGGGGCCCTCACAGGGGGCCCGGGAGGGGTCTGAAATGGAGTGCTAATAATGGCCCCATAACGCCTCCTCCAGGCGAACATCAACCACTGCCGCTGTGCTCAGGATCTGTTGCTCCAGAGCATGGCGGAGTGGTTGATTAACGTCGCCGTGGTCGCTGAGCCGTACTTTGTCCCGCCCAGGGAAGACTGGGTGGAGGACCTGAGCGGCTCAGCGGCCATAATTTCGTCGGCCGCCGCCGGTACCCCGACCCTTGAGAGTGTCAGGAAGGGTCAGGGTTGCGTAGCAGCACGATTCGGGGAGACCGTCGTAGCGGGAGTCTACTTCTCCCCGAGCCGAACTCTCGCCGAGTTCCACAACTCCCTCATGGAGTTGAGTGTCGTCATCCGAAGCTATTCTCTCCCCGTGCTTGTGCTCGGGGACTTCAATGCCAAAAACTTGGCTTGGGGTTCTCGTTGCACAGATGTGCGGGGTAGGATGGTGGAGGACTGGGCTCTGGAGGTGGGCCTGGTCGTCCTAAATCGGGGTTCTGTCCCCACGTGTGTGCGGATGCGGGGCGAGTCGGTGGTGGACATCTCGTTCGCTAGCCCCGCTCTGTCACCGCGTGTCGTTGACTGGCGCGTTATGGAGGGGGTGGAGACCTATTCCGACCACCGGTACATCCGGTTCGATGTCTCCGCCCAGGACTCAAGCGCGCCGGTCTCACAGGCCCCGAGTGGTCCGCGTTGGGCGCTGAAGCAGCTGGGCCGGGAGCTCCTCCTGGAAGCCTCGATAGTGCAGGCCTGGGTGACATCACCGAACAGGCCTGCCGACATCAACAACGAGGCAGGGTGGTTCCAGGAGGCCATGTCCGACATATGCGACGTGGCAATGCCCCGAGTTCGGCCAGGACGCGCCCGGCGTCAGGTGTACTGGTGGTCGCGAGAGCTGAAGTCTCTGCGCGAGGCGTGCGTCGCCGCGCGGCACCTGTACGCCAGGCATCGCAGGCTCCGCATCCGCCCTACGGATGCGGCAGCCATTGAGGCAGAGCTGTACGAGGGATACAGAGCAGCGAAGACCGCCCTCCAAGAGGCTGTCCAGCGGGCCAGGGACCTGGGCCGCGAGGAGATGCTGGGGACTGTCGACAGAGATCCGTGGGGGCGCCCTTACAAGATGGTGCGCGACAAACTCCGCACCAGGGCCCCCCCGCTGACGCAGAGTCTCCGCCCTCAGCTCGTGGAGGACGTGGTGAGCGCTCTGTTCCCTCTGCGAGGGGAACATCCTCCCCCGCCTATGGCTCCGCCGCTTGCGGTGCCAGATGTGGACCATATCGAGGACGATGACGACATTCCGGAAGTGACCGGGGTAGACCTGAGAGTGGCGGTAGGCAGGCTTAAAGCCAAAAATACTGCCCCGGGACCCGATGGCTTGCCTGGCAAAGCCTGGGTCCTGGCCTCGGAGGCTCTCGGGCCCCGACTGGAAGGGCTCTTAAGCGCATGCTTGGAAAGAGGCCAGTTCCCGCTTCGTTGGAAGACGGGGAAGCTGGTCCTCATCCGGAAGCCGGGGCGCCCTGCGGACTCTCCGTCCGCATACCGGCCCATTGTGTTGCTCGACGAGGTGGGCAAGCTCTTTGAAAGAGTCATTGCGAACCGCCTCGCCGGGCACCTTGTGGGGATGGGGCCGGACCTTGCGGAACACCAATTTGGTTTCCGCAGGGGGCGCTCGACGGTGGACGCCATCATGCGCGTGAGGGCTCTCACGACGGGGGATGCAGTGTCTCGGGGTGGGGTCGTCTTGGCGGTGTCTCTTGACATCGCCAACGCCTTCAACACCATGCCCTGGAGCTGCATAAGGGAGGCACTTCGGTATCATCGGGTGCCGACCTACCTTCGTCGTGTGGTCGGGGACTACCTGACGGATAGGGCCGTCATTTACCCCGGTCGCACCGGAGAATGGATCATCGGCTACGACTGGGTGCTGCCCGCTGACCTCCCTAGTGGTGTCAGCGTAGTTTGCTACGCTGACGACACGCTGGTGCTGGCACAGGGGAGGTCGCACGAGGCGGCGGCCGAATTAATGACACACGGGGTTGCGATAGTCGTGGAGAGAATCCGGCAACTGGGTCTCGAGGTGGCATTGCACAAGTCCGAGGCCATGTGCTTTCATGGGCCTCGGAATGCGCCACCGTCGGGATCCATACTGACGGTAGGAGGGGTTCCCATCGGCGTCGAGTCGACGCTGAAGTACCTAGGGCTTGTCCTCGACAGCCGGTGGAACTTCGTGTAGCACTTCCGACGTTTGGCCCCAAAACTGGAACGGGCAGGAGCTGCATTCAAGCGGCTCTTGCCCAACCTGGGGGGTCCAAACGCCTCCTGCCGGAGGCTCTACGCGAGGGTCGTGCGGTCCATGGCCCTTTATGGGGCCCCGGTGTGGGCGCGTTCTTTGAGGCGGCGAGCCACCCATTACCTGAACGCGCCCCAGAAGGTGGTAGCCGTAAGGCTGATCCGGGGGTACCGCACGATCTCCGGCGAGGCGGCGAGCCTCTTGGCCGGATTGCCGCCATGGGATCTGGAGGCGATAGTCCTCGCGCGCCTGCACGAATGGCGCGCGGAGGCACTACGCCGGGGGGAAACTCCGCTGCCGCGGCAAATTGTCGCTCAGCGGACAGACCTCCGGCACGATCTCATGGCGACATGGAGACAGCGACTGTCGCAACCACGTGCAGGGCACGCCACAATAGTGGCGATAAGTCCCCTCTTTGAGGAGTGGCTAGAGAGGCGGCACGGCGCCCTCACCTTCCGCCTGACGCAGGTCCTCACCGGACACGGTTGTTTCGGGAGGTTCCTGCACCGAATCGGGCGGGAGGAAACGCCCGGGTGTTACCATTGCGAGGATCGGCCGGAGGACACGGTGGAGCACACCGTGGAGCTCTGCCCCGCTTGGGCTGAGCACCGCCGTGTCCTCGTAGCGGCGATTGGCGGCGGTGACCTCTCGCGTCCGGCCCTGGTTCAATCCATGGTCCGGAGCGAGAGGGAATGGGAAGCCGTCGCCTCCTTCTGCGAAGCAGTCATGCTAGCGAAGGAGGTGGCGGAACGTGAGAGGGAGAGAACCTCACGTCCCAGCCGCCGCGGGAGACGCCCCGGGCGTCGGGGGGCAACCAGTGGCCCCCGGCCACCGTAGGCGCGAGCCTGTGGACGGTGAGTAATGGGCTAGCTCACCGTCCGTCCGTCTCATGACGACAGGCCGTGTCGACGGCGCGTACGTGTTCCACGCGCGCCTCAAGGAGATGTCAGCAAACAGGAAGGGGCCCGAGAGGGCCGATGCCTGCCAGGGCTGCGGGTTGTTCGAAAGAGATACCGCGGCCCTGGAACACAAAGGGCTTAGAAGGAACATGGGTGGGTTTTAGTCAGTCAAGTCTGACACTCCCTCCCGCTCCGCCCAGAGCGGGAGAAGTCATTTGATGATTTCCCATCCGCAAAAAAAAAAAAAAAAAAGGCGTACACTCTTTCACATAATTAGTAGTTCTTATAAAATTAATAAACAACATAATAAAATAAAAGAATTACTACAAAACACAACATAACCCAAGACAGGAAATATAAGCAAAAACATTAACAATTGAGTAGGTAGTATTTGGTAACCTATTATCCTTGGTAACTTTTTATCTTGGTCTACGTTTTGTAGTAAGCAACGACTTATTGTCGGGCCTCCCATACTTAAGTTCTAACGCTGTAATATAGAAATATTGTAAAACCGAATGATTTTCAAAGAGTAATAATGGATTTTCATGCCAGTTCTTCTCTATAGGAAACGACCAACCCGAACCGAGCACTTTTTTGTTTTATAACGGCCCATGTAGGCCTATGTTAAATTTAAATATTTTGATTTGATTAGGTTCAGGTAAGTTTTATCTGATTGCGGAAACAGCATTTCTAGTATCGCCAATATGTCATTTATACGTGTATTTGGAAATTATATTTTACTTTTCTTTGGGTTTGCCCATTTCCCTCGTTTATTTTTAACAAAGATTTGTTATAACTGATAAACCTATTTTCATGTTACAATTAAGTTTCTACCTTACTTTCATTGTGCAACATACAAATGTCAAATAATATAAAGTTTATTGTTAAATTCTGCGAGTAATATAATCTGTGATCCAATCAGAATTTTATATCTTCCACTAACCGCGGGTAATGTATGGGCATTGAATATGTATGCATTGTGGCACCATCCCACGTCAGGTAACTGGCAATTAATATTAACTGCATTGTGTTGCAGATACAATGTTTATGTCGAGTTACATTTGCGGATGGACGTATTGGGACGTTTCCGGACTCATTTAAAAACGTAGTTCATGTTTATTTCAGTCCATCTACATTTTGCATTACCTGCCTAGTCTTTTGCCAGTTTTGTTAAGGTTGGTTTTAAGGCTGAAAGGTTGCCGCTGAATTCAATTATTTTACGTATCGACCTCCTCTTCGGGAATTTTTGTTCGTAGTTAGATAACTCGCAATCAGGTTAAAGCATGTAATTAAATTTTCACATAGTAAGTCATCGTCGTGGGAAAGGGACGTATCTAGCATTCTTTCATACCCTTTATTTGATAATGATAACGCCTCAATTCCCGATCACAAACAAGCTATAGTATAACCACTTTAAGTGTGCAGTTCAACGTTGCGTTGATTGTTTTTTCATCAATAAATATTTTAAATTTTCATCGATAAATGTCAAACTTGGTACATTTATTTTAGTTCTGTGTTTTCCCACCTGTACAGATAAATTGGTTGAAGTGTAACTACTATTTCAACGTCATAATGTATGACACTGAGGTGCACGTTCCGATACGACGCGACGCCGAGTATAGAAACTACTATCAAACAAACTCGTGAATCGTGTAACAGAGCAGAGCCATGTCGAACGGTCGCGATGTTTGACGCCGATCTCTTCCGCCCGTCTTAGGGTGGCCACTCGGAATAATAATATTAATGAGTTCGAAATGTTCGAATTAAGTCGACAGCCTTCCAAAACTTTATTTGAGAGATCTTGTTCCAGATCACGTATGGTAAGTGGGTTTTAAATAGCTTTACTACACAAAGTTTCTTTGAGCAAGTTCTGTTTGTTTCCTTCGGTGTTATTCTGGGATTGAAAACAAAACATACTTTAGAAAAATACTCTGTTCACGTGGGTGAACTCTAGGTGGGTCTTAATATTATCTCAAGAATCACATATATACTCATAGTTTAAATAATGGTACGGTATTGTTCCATAGCCTGAATCACTGACACTTACTTATCTTACCAAGCCAGCGTGATGATTTACTTTTCTGCCACCTTTAGAAGATAGTTTTAGAAATGTGTGGTCCTTAATTAAAGACTGATTAGATTATTTGCTTGACGGGATCGTGGCAGACCTTGAGGAGTAGATGGCAGGACGCCTTGGATGGCTTTCTCGTTAATTGGCGAGAAGAGGTGCAAAATCGAGAAAAGTGGAAGGAAAGGGGGGAGGCCTTTACCTCCTTTGCAAAAAAAGTCAACTACCTAACTAAGTGAAATGTTCAAAGCGAATTAGCTTAAAAAGTTTTTGTAAAATTATCTTGAAAATTACTTAAGTATATTTAAATAGATAGGTTCTAAGTAGGTATTCCTGTAAATATTTTATTCTTAACCACGGCAACATCAACCATTCCAGATTCCCAGTGTAGCGACGACGCACGTCCTATTCTAGAATGACATCCGGATATTGGAAGCACAACACACACTCTTTGCTCGCCACTCGGTCGACACGCTTTCATTCTGACAGTTGGAGAACTGTAGATAAAATCTTCTTGTCTTGAACGAGCAGTGGACTCATTTTTATGTATTGTCCAGTGTTTAATGAGATTCTGGGCGTCTTTAGTCACTTCATTCGTTGTTAATACTTAGGTCAACTTGGTAGTGTTTTGGGAGAGCTTTGCTGGGGATTGGAACTTTCTTACTGGTTAAATTTTTCAATAGACTAATTCAAAAAATGGCTCTTTTCCCAAAGGCAAAAAAAAAAACAACGAAATACACTGCATACTTAACCTAATAGTATTGGGTTCAGAATGCAGTGTATTTCGTCGTGGTTTTTTTTAATTTAATTCGACTATGGTTTTATTTCCACAGCTAAAGTAAGCCGAATGTGGTTTTTCAACTGACGGCGTTGCTTTTTTTTAAATTTCATCAAAGAGAGCTGGCCTTTAAAGGCCTTTTCTCAAAGCAACAAAGCCAATCCTTTGCTTATTCCAAATTGCAACTCTCAAAATTAGAACAAACAGTGTTCAGTTTGCGTTCAAATAACAAGTAACATCTCTAACAATTAAAGTTTAGTATCTGCTTTCGTAGCTTCGAAGTTGAACGAGCGTCGAGCGTTGCATGCTCTTTGCTCATTAGGAGCAAACGAATATTATCTTTATTACTGACTTTATAATAGGTGGAATTTAGTGTGGCTCAGATTTGGGTTATCGTGCTGGAATTTTGGTATGAATATGGAAGCATTGTCTGGTTAAAATTGACGTAAAACGTCGATTGAAATAAGGAGATAGGAGTTTTATTACGAAGAGTATTAAGATACTCTTCAAAATAAAACTCCTATCTAGGAAAAGGAGGCACATCAATGAAGGTGCAAATTGCTATGATTGAACAATGCTGAGAACTTTATGAAGAACGTAGGTAAATAAAATTAAATCTTTCACTTGGCAGATTAACTTTTTTTTGCGCCATGTGCTGATGAGGCTATCTTAAAACCTTTTTTCTATTACACGAGACCATTCAACATTAAACTCGACTCATGACCCACGTACGTGACTAAAAGGCAGCAAAATAATATAATTTTAATTAGCATTTAAATCTCGTTAACAAACAGGTACAAAGGGCGAACAGAATTCAGGATTTGTCAAACCTCCGCTACTTTGGGGTATTATGGCACCTATGTCATAATCCTTGCTTAAACGGGACCCTGGCGTGCAAAAGGTATAACGGACGCGTATTTTGAAAATGCCGTTTTTAGTGTACGTCTAGACAGGTGAGCTGAAGTAAGTAAGGGAAACTGTACTGAAAAATTTAAAGTTCCTGAATACTTCTATGAAAAAGGAGGATTTTCCGACCAGAAACACCGGTCTGGTCGGAAAATCCTCCTTTTGTCTGGTGAGTAACTGCCCGACATTTGTCGGGTTTTTCTATACAATGTGTTATTTTGCATCCTCGTCAAAATTCAGGAGATTGTCACATTATCAATTGAAATTACGCTACCAAGTTAATTATTAAAAAACGCTGCTTTTTTGTTGTTTAAATTTTGTCAGTAATTCAGAATAACCCCGTTAACGTGGCTTAGGGAATCAGAAATTAACGACACGTTTGAGATTGTTTGTAAGTGTGAAAGCGCGGTTATAAGGCGAGGATCAGACGTGTCGTGTTTTAAACATAGGTGGTTCACAATTACCGATTTCCATAAATATGACAAAAAATGTACATAATTATGCATTTTATTATATTGATTCGGGACGTGAATAATTAGCATAGTAAGTTCCTTGGATTTGACGAGGATGCAAAACAACAGCTTGTATAGTCTTAGGTGAATGTAAACTTAGCTTGCGAGATATAGGAAATTGATGTTAGTTCTTCCGTCGTGTCATAGATGGCGCTGTAGTACTTTTTGTTGTGTATAAGTGTAAGTAAAGTTTGTGTGTGTAAGTGGTTTTTTGTAGGTCGCTACAAATGTATTGGAAAAGCTCGCGTTTTCTTGATTGGTGAGAGGATTTCCTAATATAACAACATTTTGAAACTGAAAAGTCTCCAACCTATCCTATAAGAAACGTTGCTATTGTATTCGTAATTATTAGCAATTGGATTCATGATCGCAATACTTTATTGTACATTTCACGCACATCAAAGCGACGTCATGGGCTGGAAAGCACCATTTTTTATATATATAAAACACAAACAGATATTTTCAACATACGCTTCCCGTACAAAACTCCAATTTAGAAAAGATTACAGTAATTACGTTTCGTTGTAAATTTTCCGCATCGTCTGTCGTAAACACCGTATTGTAGCTTTCATTGAAGATTTATATTGCTAAGCCTTTTCAGTTCAACTGTGAGGTCTCGTGTTTATTCGTGAAATGGATTTAGAAGCGTAAAGTTTTGAGTTCGTTGTGGCAGACCGATGAGCAAACGATCGGCGTTTTTTTTTTTTGTTATCATATTAACTAATCGGATTAGCATTTTCTGTTGAAGGGTGAGAAAAATGATCCTCATTGTTAATTGTTGGTCCTTTTGTGTCCACATTTTAAAGATATTGAACGCGATCGGTATATTGAACTGCGTTCAATAACTGTCAATGTCTTCATTGCTACGGAATATTGACATTGACAGTTAAATATGCTGAATGTGACCAGATTAATTGGTCAAACTGTCCCTTAATGTGATTCTTAGTAGCGCGATTAAAGCAAAACAATAACTACCAAAAAATATGTATATGTTACGGGCAATTTGATAAGTCGGGGCACTGTTAATAATCTCTCTCTCTATTCATAATGCCCGACTCAATTGGGCAATGTAATTAAAACAGCATGATTAATCACTTTTCCCGGCCATTATGAATAATGCCCACCCTATCTTGGGCAAAGTAATAAAATAGGTGAACTGTAGTGTTTTTGTTTATTGAATGAAATTAAGCTTACAAAATTTTCATGAAAATTTAACAAAAAATAACCTAACCTAACCCAATTGCCCGGCTACAAGTAGGGAATTATTCATACTGCCCGGTCCAAGTGATAAATTCAAGCTATCTCAAACACTGACTTATTACATGGACCACAGGCCGTCGGGCATTATTAATAATGGTCGGTCAAAGTGATAAATTAATCACTTTGCCCATCGCTCTTGGGCATATTAATATGGTCGGTCAAAGTGATAAATGAATCACTTTGCCCATCGCTCTTGGGCATATTAATAATGGCCGGTCCCTATCAATAATGCCCAGTTAATCACGTTGCCCGTAACATACACATATTAATTATCACACCCCAAAAAACATTATAAACAGCAAGTATCAGTCACCAAAACATGAGCCCAAACATGCTGAACAAAACGTTGACAAAAGCTCCTATTCATGAATGATCAGCTCTGTTAGTTGTAACCGCAGCCGTTCGTTAGTGTGCCGCCCTTAAAGCATTAATTGGCTTAACAGACTATCGACCCGGTTCGAAGACAGCTTTGTACCGTCCGAACTAAATGTTGTAATGCGCTTCGGTTGAACGAAAAAATCTAGACTTGCTGGATGATATTGCCTGTAACTTTGTAAATATGAGTAGGTGTGTAGTCCCGGATTTGGCGCAACTTTTTGAGACAAGCGCTTTCAAATAGACGCGTTAGCTTGATTATTTTTTACTGTAAAGGTATAAGGAACAGTGTTAAGAGCGTTTACGCTTTACAGCATTTCATACAAACTTTTAAGTCCTTAATTTCCGAAATGACTAAACCGATTTTAATGAAACTTAATACTATAAAGGGTGTAAAACACCTCTTAACGAAGCCGAAAGGCACTGGTTCTCCCTGTCATTGCGATCATTTTTTTGTTCTACACCATACCTGTGAACCTTCTAGTTACGGAGATATTAGGGGTCAAAGTTCCAACTTTTTGACAATTTTTTAAATACAAGTTTTTAATGTAAGATTTTAGCTTTAAACACCTCCACAACCCCCGTACTATTCAATCCGTCCATCAGCACAATGTTTTGAGTGCGTTACATTGAGTTCTACCACAAAACATGATTTTACACCCCCGAAAAAAAAGTGGTTTCCCAGCAATGATTTTTGCTTAAAGTTACTTAGTTTCATGTACAGAATGCTTGGTTGACGGCTTCGTGATAAGGTGATTTACACGGTGTATATTAGCAGGATACATAGGTTTAAAAAGTTATAAAAACATTTTAGGAATGTCTTTAAAAAAATAACTATTTCTACAGATAATTTTTATAATCGGTCTAATTTAGCTGTAACAGATTTTTTCGAAAATGCTTTTTTGGAACTTTTTATACCTATGTATCCTGCGTATGGGTATAAAGTTTAATTAAAATCGGCTCCGTCGTTTCGGAAAATAAGAACTTGAAAGTTTGTATGAAATGCCGTAAGATGTAAACGCTCTTAAGTACCTCACCCGCCATAGAAAAGGGAGGATCCTGCAACCAGACTAGTGTTGTGTCTGTTGGTCTATATTTGCGCATAACACTTCTGGGTGGTGTCTGGTATGATGCGTAGTTGATATGTGGCATTGTAGGCGTGCATTATTTTGTGCACTCCCGGTATGAAAATATATAGTGATTTCCCACCATTTAAAGACCAGATTTTACAGTTATTAGTCAACTTTGTCGCGATCAAAGTTTCATTTTCACCATCGATTTCATTTCTGCTTTTTCAAAATTTCGAACATCAGCGAATAATAGTTTTGTGTCCCGTTATTTTATACATACTATCTATTTCGACTATCTGGTTCTGCTATTCAGCTACGAATAACAGTACACCGGTGTTTTGAAGTTTTTGTACATAATTTAGATATAACGACTTCAAAGGACCACTACTTTCGTTGCACAACTGTAAATTAAGGCATGCTGCATAAAATTAAGGAGCACTCTTAAAGTAAAACAAAAACCCATTAGATATTCGTCCTCAAAGAGAGCAAGCCTCCATTACAGATTTGTGTCCGAGCTGCTAATTTAAAACAAGGAAGCGCCATTAAAACCATAGCTTTCCATATCGTGTAAAACCACTTGCAAATTTATTCAGGACACTCATTCCCCACTCATCAAATAATATGACGGTAACATTTTCATTTGTACACTCATACTTCATTACAATCCTTAGCTCATTGTGTTAGAGTTGATAATTATTTGTTTGTGTCCGAGAAATATTTCAATTTAAGTATTATTCTAGCAATTTGCATTGTATTGTGAAGTGCCCTGTCCTGTGGATTTAGAATAATCAAGTATTTTACATTACAAGATGCATTTACGAAGCTAAAATAAACATTTCTACTGGGCTTACCAGGTTTATTTATAAAGGCGGGGACTCACGTTACATTATTACTTAGCTAGGAGCTAAATAATTTATTGCGGACACTTAAATTGTTTTTGTGAAATTAATTTCGCTGATGAAGTGGCTCGTTGGAATTTAGGTGGCGTCGGTGATTCTTGATAAAGGTGTTTCGGAGTTACGCTCTCAGATAAGAAAAATGTTGCTTGTTTTTTTAAATTAGGTGCTTCAGAATTCTTGAGATTGAAAGTTTTTGTGAGATTTATATAAGTCAGATTATAGAACTACGTGGTGTTGAAAATTGGTGTAAATGTTTTCGTGTTAATGTGGAAATAACAGCAACAAGATAAACTGAAAGATTTTGTCCCTTTGAAATGTCTATTTCAAAGGGACTACATATTTCAGTTTATCTCAATAGTATTTAATTGTTGCAAAAAATACATTACGTTACGACAGCCATATGAAATTCGGGGTTGCGAGCCGTGCGGGTGCTCTGCCTAACTACTATGGCACGATACGATAATAATGAGACAGAACCGCATCAAGCCGCTAACAGCTCATGGGTCACAGGCGCACGCGAAATTCATACGGCTGTAGTGTTATTGTGATGGAAATAGCTTCACGCAAGTGTCCATTGCTCAAATGTCCTAGATTCTCCGTAGGCGGTTGGATCAAAGGCCTGATTCAGCAGCCAGTGCTCCTCGATTCGGCTCGCATCGTGAGGAGGTTCCTTTCTCTGGAACCGTAACCACCCGGTTGCTTGGACCTTACTTCCGACACCGGTGGATCATTTTTTTAACACCCAACCAAAAAAGAGGAGTGTTGTAAGTTTGACGTGTGTTTCTGTGTGTCAGTCTGTGGCATCGTAGCTCCTAAACGGATGAACCGATTTTTTCGAGAGATCGAGAGTGTTCTAAGCTTACTTTCTTTGTTTTCGTTAATTAGCGAGAAGAGGCGCAAGACCGAGAAAAGTGGAAGGAATGGGAGGACCAATGCCCAAGAGTGGGACAGTCAAGGCTAAGAAAAAATAAGTTTAAGAGCATGATATAAAAATTAAATTAAAAAATTAAGAAATCCCCAATATCGTCGTAGCGTCGGGTGGCCGCTGAGTAGATCGCTTAGCACAAGCATAAAACAAAGCGGACCCCCGACGCTACGACGTTTGGATTTATTTCTGTTTTTTAGAGGTTTATTCTGTCGGGGTAACAGAGTACTCTCCGCAAGATTGTCAGTGACTAAGGCGTTGCGGGCCTTTGTCGGGGAACTGCGTTGCGGACACCAGCCCGTTATACAATACAATAAAATAATAGTAATTTTTGTTACTGTATTTTCAAATACGAGAGCAGTACTGTAGGTACACCTAAAATGTCAAAACTCAGACTCAACTCAAAGCATTTATTTCAATTAGACCTTTACAGGCACTTTTGAAAGTCAAAAAACAAAAAAAAACGCGAAGCTTCAGTCCAGCCCAAGCCAGAAGCCCAGTCACAAGGCATAACAACTTGTGAAAGTACTGTACTTGCCCATTCCAAAGCGTAGTTCTCTATGGAGAAGAATGGACAATAAACTCCACGGACACTCTTTTAAATCAAAATATGTTACAAAACCTTGGTGACATCATTCATATTAAGACTTACAAATATGTGAGAAGGATGTAGAAATACGGGCAAGTTAAGAGCGTCCAGAGTAAAATATTAAATCAGTAATTCAAAAATAAAGTAATTAAAAAAAAACCGTGACTGATAAGAGATGACCAGTCACAAAATGTAATACAGAAACACAAGTGTGAGCATTACGCAACTCCTTAATGAATTCATAGTACCATTTTTTTTCCACATTTTCATCCCCATCTCTCTAGTTACAAATTGAGCACCCTTGTCCAATTTGTAACTAGAAACCTTACCTTCCCACCTACAGAAAGTAATGATTATTTTCCAACGTTCTCATCTTACCATTTCTAAGATAATTTTATCAAAATATTCAGACACAAAGCTGCTCGTACTTCCAGAGAAAAATTAATGGAACAAAGAAAACTAATGATAGTAAATAATTTGCAACTACCTTCACGAATGTAGCTTTTAATTTACGAGTTTCATAAATAACTTGTTGAATATTCTTTTTATTCCCGGCATTGTGTTATTGGATTATGTCAAATACTCTATGCTTTGTCATAATGAGTTTCTACTGTTAGTCAAGTTAATATACCTGTATTTTTATTTCTTTGTTCTTCATTGTGAAGCGAGCTTTGTGATGAGATAAGGTAATTTTATTAAATCCATGCTAGTGTTGTTAATGAGAGGTGAGTCTTTCTGTCTGTTTTTCTTGATAAATTACTGAAACAATTTTGATGATTAGTAGCTCGCTTCCTTTATTTATTTTTTTGCTTTAGATCTGCACTTTTTTAGTGTATTTAGACAAAAAAAAAAACAACAAGAAACATCAATCGTATTGAGACTATTGTTAAAAAAAGATATATAGAGTCCATGTTGTGAAATATTTATGAACATGCTGCATAAAGATGCTAACTATATCCTCCGCCAAAATCCATTACCACAATCCTTGGCGCGGAACAAAAACTGACACGACACACCATACAAACAAAACCTCTTTTCTTTTATACCCCTGACATGCATCCAGCTTGAAAAACAAAAACATAAGGCCCACGTACACAAAACGAATCACATCTACAAACTCCAAATTCTCAAGAGAGGAAGTGAAATGAATAAAGGCTAGTCGGACACCTCTTGGCGTCGAAAAAGACGTGGCACGGGTGGCTCCCTCTCGCGGGAACGCCGGCAATTTCACGGTGTTGTGCCACCGCGTTTTATAACGTGGGACGTGTATTTTTTACTGGATGCCTTGACTTTAATAGGCAGGTCTTGGGAAGTTCTATTAATGTCCCGTTCTGAGCAGATTTGTTTTAGATTTAAAAGACTCTGATTAAATGGTTCTGTTGTTGTAGTTGAAAGATGAGTTGGAGTTATTTTGTTAGGATTTAGAATTGCGGCTTTAAATCTAAATGTAGCTGAACATACGACTCTAAATAATATCTTGTATTTTAAAGGTGTCTGTTACTATTGTGTTCATGTCGGACACAACACGTTTCGAATCCAGGATCATGGGTTCACACAAAACAGTTTACGAGACCCGCAAAGACCGTACTCACTCCAAACCAAAACAAATTCTAATGCATTTTCTATTTCCTTTCCAAACACTTCCATACCTCAAGCCCTCCAAACAGAGCCACCATTTTTATTTCTATTCGTTCCCCTTCACTTGTTTTTGCGGAGTAATCCGTCTTCATTACTCGTTCTATTTTGTCAGCTCGAGAGTCGCGCGTCGTTCAAGACTTGGTGAGCCCTCCAGCGCTCAATTGCTGACTAATTGAATTGTCGTCGAAGGGACTGATTCTTATTGTTGTGTATTGTGGTTCTTGACATCGAAAAAATATTTTTTTGAGTTGGTCTTGAGGTCGTTTGGCAAAATAAATAATGAGTTAATGAGTGTCTTCGATATTGTTCCTGAAATAGACAACAATGATGGCTTTGATGGCTCGGGTATTCATCAAAAGAAAACAGGCCGTGAAGTTAAAAGGAAAGAGGCACCAAATAAAAGCACTTAAGAATCATCAAACTGAATTTTAGGTCCTCACCACCTCATCAATTGTGCACTTACTTTTGTTTAAATAAAAGCTTCCGAAACAAACCAAGGAGTACTACAACTTCATAAAGATTCTTCAAACTGAATTTTGGACTCCACAGTCTACTTAAATGTACTTTAAAGCTTCGGAAGGAAGCCTAGAAATATCATACATAACATCATAAATGCAATTAGAACTGCCACTCGATAAAAAACTTTTTGAAATTGATTCCAATTTTTCGATATTCCTTTGTGGCTCGTCCATTCATCGTAGAGGCTCAATGTCGATCATCGGCAGGCTTTTTATCGCTCTTATCTGTTTCAAACTGCCAATACGGGCTGTTTGTGAAGTTAGATAATACCTCGGCAGCCTCCACCATATGATCTTTTGAATTTTTCATTTGTGCCGTAAATTCTCCCTCTTTTTGTTCAGCTCGTGTAAGTAATGATTTTGTTATTTCGTTCCATTACGGATGTGTCAAAAGGGATTGCTGGTTTTGTAAGCTTTTTATTTGTTTGTAATTTTTTTTGTTATCAACATTATCGTTTCTTTTTTTTTTATGTGTTTTCAAACGGCTTTGACAAAAGAACGTTTAATGTTAAGTCTGTAATTAGTTCTACTTGAATCCAAATTTTATTTTTGATCACGAGTTACGAAAAATTAAGATACAGATACTTAATCGTCTACTCAAACTTCACTCCATCCATCTCCGTCTTTTTCATCATCACCTTTTCGAGCTCTTCAAAAAGTTATACATAAGTTTTATGAAAACAAGGTAGTTGAGTATTATTTTCACCACAACGCAATACGCTGTCCCCCAATACAGTGCATGTTTATTCATCCACTGAATATTTTATAACTGTCATTTACGCAAATGAAAGAACGTAACGCGAGTGTTTCGCTCGTGATTTTAAAATGGCCGCCACTGTATCAATATGTATGATACTTTAGTTAAGTACGGATCCATTGCGCGGTATTGAGCACTCGATTAATAAAAATTGCTTTTCGAGTGTTCGTTTGATTTCGGGTTTAAGATTTTCTGGGATTTATTTCATTTTTTATTTTTGCTGAGAGGCCTCATGCATGGCCACGTGTGATGGCACTTGCGACGCGTCTTGGTTTTAGCGAAACGCGAACGCTTCACCTCTTGAAACCGGCAAAATAAGTAGCCGTATTAACTTAAAAGTCACCAAGTTAATGGTATAGGGAGCTGGATCTATTTATGATTTGTCAATGACCACTGCCCACTTAACACCGAAGAAAATCATCATCATTTTTTTTCATTTTTAATTCCAATTCCAAGTAAGCAAACATTCCACGACAGTCTAGTTACCATCTTTTTCTACAATGGTTTGCACATTACAGGACAAACACTTGTTCTTTTTGTTAGTAAAATGTTCCTCAAATAAAAATTAAGTCAAGCGCTTGTCATTACTGAAAAAAGAAAACTAAAGAACCTATTTCCAGCCAGAAGTCACGCCTATATGAAAAATTAAATGTCATACAAAAAAGGTTTTAGCTAATTCGATAGTCGATCGCATGTGTGTGCTCCATTGATTCAGAAACAAAATGGCGCATGTTTGAAGTACAAACGATCTTTGTTCCAAATTTTTCCGTGCATTAATGAATCGCATATGGCGTTTGGAAATCGGTTCGTTAGTATGTATGGATGGGAAAAAAGATGATTATGGAGATAGAAATATTTTAATTTGATGTTTCAGAATCTACTAATTGCAAGTTTACAAAAACTCTAGGATGCTGTGTTATTGTACAGTTTTTTGTTCCTAATAATTCCATCGCTTATGGTTTCACTCGCTATTTACAGACCGTTAAATACAAGGTGTTGTTTTGCATCGTAGTCAAAATTCAGGAGGATGCCACAAAAGACATACATATTCTATTAAAATTGCGGTACCTAGTTAATTATTAAAAAACGCTGCTTTGTTTTTTTTAAATTTGTCAGTATTTCAAAAGGGTTACTTACCGTGGTTTAGGGAATTAGTAATTGTCAAATAAACGTTTGAGATTGTTTGTATGTGTGAAAGCGCGGTTATAGGGCGAAAATCAGACGGGTCGGGTTTAAAAAACACGGGTGGTTCACACTTATCGAATTCTGTAAATAAGACAAAAGAAAATACCTACCCATTTTATTATTGATTCGGGTCGAGAATCATTAGCATAGTTACCTCCTTGAATTTGACGAGGATGCTAAACAGCAGCTTGTATATTGTGTAAATGTTTTATTCTTTTCATATTTTTATTTCACTGTAACATAGATTCACTGTCATTTAGCTCTATGTTTATTGGAACGAAGTTCCTTATCGCGCGTTGTGAAAGGGGGCTAGACGGAAAAAATTCTTACGAAAAGTTATCACGACACTTTTTGCTATAGTAAGCTATTGTAAGCTTTACTTCTTTAAAATAAAGTTGAAAGGAGACGGATACGCTTTCATACAATTTTGGGCCTAGATGTAAAAAGATGAAATTGGTGTCAATTGATAGCTACTATATTAACAAACAATCACTGAAAATTTTACAGATTTTGAAAATCTGAGAGCTGAGATAAAAGAGATTTAGCAAAAGTGAGGTTACGTAAGACGGAGGTTACACGTTCAATCTGGCATCAATCTGATCCATGATTGAGATCCAGATTGACGGGAAATTGAACGTATAAAGCGTAGATTGATGATCAAGATTCTATACAATCCTGTAAATCTGAGCTAATAAACAGGGAGTGAGTAAGTACTTACAGATTGGGGTGCACGCCATTGTCGAATCAGTGCTAATATCATTTCGTCATCCAAAGCTCGACGACCTAGTGTACAACAGCGACTAGTCGCGATGCCACAATTTACACAACGATCCATGATGTCAATCAATATCCAAACGGCAGGCGTCGTAGAATCCAAAATAACAAGTCCAAGTTCAACGTTTAAGCGGGGTTCTCAGAGTCCGGTATGGTAGCAAGGCAAGGGTCGTACAAGAAGGAAGATCAGAAGTCCGTAGGAAAGCAGAGGTCGAGGAAAATATCAATAAAATATGGGAGGAAACGCACTCAAACGCACACGCACTAGACCATTGGTTCCCAACCAGTGGTCCGTGGACCACTGGTGGTCCGCAGAAGCCAAAATATGGTCCGCGAAAACACTATCTAAAAAACCTCACGCGGTCGGAGAAACACTCGTGAAACCGTGTTTGATCAAAGCCGTCGTGGAAGTTTTGGGATTAGAGGCCAAGAAAAAAATTCAAGAAATACCTCTGTCCAATAACACGGTCAAAGCTCGAATTGAACTTATGTCAAATCAGCACCTGTTTCAAGAATCAAAACGTCACCATTTTTCGCTTTGAAGTGTGATGAATTGACCACCATTTCGAATTGTTGTCAACTACTTGTATTTGTCTGTTTTTTAGACGACGACAACATAATTAAAGAAGAATTATAGATTTCACGGAAACTGGAAACAACATCAAAAGGTATCGACGTCATGAACTCAATATCGGATTATTTTGAAAAACATAATCTTATGTGGGATAAACTCGTTGCCCTCTGTACTGATGGTGCTCCGGCAATGTTGGGATCACGTTCCGGGCTGGCAACGTTAGTTATACAGAAAAATCCTAGTGTAATAACAACGCACGCACTGTATCATACATCGCCAGGCGTTAGCTTCAAAGACTCCTCCTGGATGTCTTAATGATACGCTGCGAATGGCCATAAAAATTGTAAATTTTATAAAAAGCAGCGCCCTAAATAAAATACACGCCTTTTAAAAAAATTGTGCACTGAAATGGACTCTAACCATGAGGCACTTCTCTTTCATACAGAAGTTCGATGGCTATCGAAAGGTAATATGTTGGGAAGATTATATGAACTGAGAGCAGAGGTTGAGATTTTTCTGGTTGACAAAAAAAATAATGATTTGTTGAAACAGTTTACTAATCCGACTGTCAAATGAATTTAGCTTATCTTGTGGATATTTTCACACACATAAATAAATTGAATCTGCAACTGCAAGGTTCTGGAAATAAACAATTAGAAAACGTCGCAAATATATTCATTTTTGAAGATAAACTTCGAGCTTTTATTTGTGGTTACGTAAAATTGAAGAAAATAATTATTCTGCGTTTGCGACATTAAACGCACTTGTGGAAGACAAAAAGTATGACGCTTGTAAAGCAAATATACAAGACAACTTCAAGGCAAAAGTTAATATATGAATTCAATCGTTACTTCCCAAAATATACCGAAGAAGTTAAAGTTGATCAAAAACTGATTCGTAACCCATTTAGCACGGACGCTGCTGAAGTGACTGAAAGAATCCAGGAAAAACTGATTGAATTCCAAAATGACAGAAACTGCAAAGACGCATTTGAATCGAATTCACTTGAGTCGTTTTGGTGCAAGAAAGCAATTTCTTATACTTAACTTCCAGAAATCGCCTTGCGCTATTTTATGGTTTTCTCAACAACTTATTTATGTGACCAAGGATTTTCTGCTTTGTTGATAATTAAAAACAAGGCGAGGAATCGTTTGAAAGTTACTGACGATTTGCGCGTAGCTTTGAGTAACAATATTACTCCTAGGATAGCCGAACTCGTGAAGAAGGTGCAAGAGCAGAATACACATTAATACTAAATTACAGAAGTTTATCCTAAAAATATTATTATTTCTTTTTATGTAATTTCCTATTGAGTTTTTAATTAAAGTTTCAGTTTGATTATTGCAGTTTATTTTTATGATACCTACATAGTGGTCCCTGCTATTAAGAATAATATAAAAGTGGTCCCTGACCAAGAAAAGGTTGGGAACCCCTGCACTAGACGATACGAAACGAGTGTCAATGTCATGTCAGGCATCTGAAGTCAGAGTTAGCACAGATTAAAAATACAATAATCGATTAGTAAAAGTGAATCAATTTATCTTAATTATGCAGATATTTAATAAGATTAAAATCTTCATATTTTAATTCTAATAGATTTCCTTATTTTAATTGAATTAATCATCTGGTGAAAGCATTTTCGTTAATAGTAGGAGCTCTGTAACGTTAATCGATTATAATTTAATCGATATTCCAATATTACTTCGTAACCTTAACTTAATTTTTGGATTTCTCAATTTCTAGATTTTAAATTGAGCTGATTTTTCACATGTCGAAATAAAAAAATATAACCTTTTTTTTAAACCATACCTCAACTTACTACATTCAGGCCCAAAAGTCCCCGTCTCCTTTCCTTAAATTACGTACAATTGGGGTGTGTATGTGACTAAGGATAGATATGATTATTATTTTGAGTGACCGAACTACAAAGTACAAATTCGGTTGTGCAGTTAAGTAAGACGTATTGCTTCGAATTAAGGATTAATCTTCCTTCAATTAAATATTTTATTTTTCGCACACTAACTTAAATCTAAAATGTATTGATATTATGTACGTGAAAGGAACTTCGTTCCATCCGGGTGTCCTTGACACCTCTCAAGTTTTTTTCAGTATAAATCTCCTATTTCAAGCAACTATATTGTATCGTGCATACCTTGATTTTATATCATGCGCAACTGAAACAAAATAGATTGCACATAACAAAACATCACGCCTGTAATTCCCGAAGGGTTAGGCAGAGGTGTAACTAATTATAAGGGCGAGCCTATTGCCATCAACCGAGCACAAATCCAGACTCCGTGACTGCTACTGAGAAGTTCGTGATGGTCAACCCCAACAACAATTTGACCGATCAGGACATCATACCCAGGACCTAATGCTCTATATTTGCACTTGGGACCACTAGAACAACGAGGCAGTCCAAAAGATTATACATGAATTGAAATACAATATAAAAAATTGAATACTGGTAGGTATAACAAGTGGGTGACATTACTGACGTTCGTTTATGACTTATGTGTTCGTTCATAAGTATGTTAATCTTTAAGGTGATTGTACAACATGATTGTACTCATGAAAACAAACAACTTTCCCGGAGAATGTTTTTTTTTACTCATTCACTTTTATCACAATAACACAACAGCCGCATGAATTTCACGCGCGCGTGTGCCTGTGTCCTATCAGCTGTTAGCCGCTTGATGCCGGTCTGTCTCATTATGATCGTACCGTGCCACAGTGGGTAGGCAGAGCACCCGCAACCCTGAATTTCATATGGCTGTTGTATTATTGTGATAAAAGTGAATGAGTAAAAAAATTTTTCTTTGGGAAAGTTGTTTGTTGTCATGAATATAATCACGTGTTTTAGTATCTAATAAATCTAATTACCAGTCACCCTATATATCTATGGGCCAAAATTGCTTGAAAATAAATGTATGTTGTTGTTTGTTTTTGTTGTACAGGTGTAACTTCAAGATAAATTCTTAATTTAAATAAGAACAGTCAGGAAAAGAAGCTAAAACTTAGCTTTTCATCGAGAACCATAGACAAAATATTTTCCTTTCTTTCAATACACCTGACCTTCCTTGCTATCCCTACCGACCGGTGGTCAAACATTCGCAATCAGTGAAAACTGGTATGTTTGCCGTGTGCGCGAATAAATTGGAGGCGCACGGATCAAGCCGACTCACGGATACGATCGCGAGAAAACCAGGGTTAATTGTACAGCGTTCACGTTCAAACGATTGGAGTGCGGTAATTTTATTGAGTACACATTAATTTTATATAAACGTCTAAATATTTGCGAGCTATAGACGGGACAACACGAAGAAAATCTTAATCCAATACTTGTTACTACTTAGTAACAAGTCGACAGACAAACGCACGGCAAGTAGCATTCGTGTGTCAAAATCGAAAATATTGGGATCAAAATTTTTGAATGACTTAATTCCCAAAATGTCCTCTCTATAACTTTTCTAAATCTCAAGGTGAGTACAGCAATAACTTTAATGGGGATAAATCTGCATAAGAGATGTAGAAGACCGTTAGACCTACTAGTAGAGCTGGACAAAGCCAATGACGAGGATTACAGGACACGTTAGCCCTGGATCGACGGACGCTAACTTTAACAGAAGGCATGTAATAATGATGACGATGAAGTCACTACACTCCAACCAACTGATGAACCTACTGAACGTTCAGTAGGCTGGAAAACACATAGGTATCTAAAATAGATGTAACAAGTTTAACAGGATGAAAATTTTCTTGACCAGTAATGCCACCTTTAACAGCACACATGAAGCGTCTCCCACACAGACGCAGACGTGGCCTGCGGTGGCGGCCAGTTGTATTTGCTTGCAATGTAAGCGAGTTTTCAAACACGGGCGATCGTGACGCGGCCTGCGAGCGGCTGGCCGGGGCCGCATGCCTGTCCCTCCGCCACCGCGTGTTTGTGAGCGAGGCCACGCGCGTCCTAGCGGCGACTACAGAGCGGTCAGTTGCAGTTTTTTACAACTGGCCGCGTGGGTACGTAAAAATTGGCCCCAAATACGGATATTTTAATAGAATTAGTTCAAAAATATCCAATTCTTTAAGTAGTTGTTCTTGAGATTTTATTTTGTACCCGATCATCACCGGGTTGTCCTTTTAAACCCAAAGGTTGACTGACAGAGAACGCCTTGTGGCATTAAGTCCGCCTATGTTCCACTATTCATCCAGGGGACTTTATGGAATTGGTTTCTTGGTGGCTAAAAAGTGGAAGAACTACATCATAGAATTTCTCGGATATTCGGAGAGAGTAGCGGTTCTTAAGCTCAGCATCACAGACCAAAATAGTTTGACCATTTTCCAAGCCTACGCACCTACATCGTCACACAGCGATGACGAACTAGAAGACTTCTATGACTTTCTTAACAAAGCATGTGAAGAAAACCGTGGCACATGGAATGTCATAACTGGTGACTTCAATGCTAAGATCGGGGTTAGACAAGACCTAGATAACCCAGACATTCTCGGTCCACATGGCATAGGAACTAGAAATGATCGAGGAAATGCTCTCATCCAGTTTGCGTTTGGACAAGGGTCCAGCATAATGAACAGTTTCTTCCCTAAAAAGCCACAGCGTCGATGGACATGGGTCTCGCCGGATGGGAGAACTAAAAACGAAATCGACTTTGTGCTCTCATCCAGTCACAATAATATTGTAAAAGATGTTAGTATCATAAATAAATTTAAATTTAGTTCGGATCATAGACCACTTCGAGCAAAGATTGTCCTAAATGTAAAATGAAACCGAAAAACAGTATTTAAAAACCGGATCAAAAAGATATTCTAATAACTAATATGGAAAAGTTTTATCGACATTCGATTTCCACCAATAGTGGCAGAGATTAGAATCTCACTGAAAAAACAAACAGGAAAATACAAAATATTTTCAGCATTTTCCCTTTAACCAAAGTTTGGTTAAAGGAAAAAAATAAACATCAAAACCTACAAATAGAATGACACAGGCAGTTTTGCAAATTCGCTTTAAAAGACAGAAAATTAGAGTTCAGAAACGATTTTACGCGAAAAGAGGATTAAGTCAGTGGGGGTGCTGCAATCGGATGCATTTCCACACTTTCAGATCGACGATACATTGAGAAATGGTAACAGAGAAACAATTTGATATTTCTGTGAGCTAAACATTAAACGATGTTTTTATAGAAAAAGGAGTACATACTAATTCTGTTATGTTTAGGGTTTTAGTAAGTAAAAGGATATATTTTCTTACACTTATTTTCATATTATAATTAGTGTACTAGTTGGTTAATCCTCCAACAGTTTAAAAAAAAAAAAGTAAAGTAAGTAGTTTAGTAAATATGATTTATTCGTAATCTAAACTGGAAGTGCTGGCTACAGTAGGGTGCACGAAAGTTGTAATGTTTGATCGTTAATTGGCCTAGCGCTGTACGGAGTATCTTCAGGAAAGGAGCTTACACTGGTTTCTGCAATGTTGTGCGGCCTACCGTAAAGTTCACAGGCAGGGCTCTAGCAAGTCGGAAAAAATCTCTCCATTCCCTATACCTCATACCGATCACATAAGATAATCAAAACAAATAAATTCGACGAACCACCTAATTTAACACGCTTCCTTTCAACCCGAACCTACTCAATAATTTCGAAGACACGGCGAAACACGCTCGCTTTCCAACTACCACCGTGTCCTAACGCCCACGATACGAAACCGATGGCGAACTAAAACCCGAGAGAGTTAAGTTATGGAGGGAGGCGGGATTCAATAAAGAATTGAAATGTATTTTCTGTTAGAATTGTTTCCCGCGTGTTGGGAATACAACCCTTGCGTGATTACTGCGTGGAATGAGCGATTGTTTTCTTAATATCGTACCGATCCGATATTGTTCGATATTGCTTCGGTATTGGGTATGGAATGGAATAAATAATTTAATGCGGTGTGTCGTATTAATTTGGGCTGCGGGCTTCGAGTGTAGGGTTGTCGGCTTGATTGATTGATTGCGAATATAATAGCAGTTCTGAATGTTAATCAGATGTATAAGACCAAATCTTAGAGGTTTCAGATTGGAGAACAGATGTCGTTAAATAATATCAAAATTGTCTTCGAAATGTCTGTTAATTGTTGTTTGGAAGAAAAATAAGTAAGATGCAGAGCTCGTAGAATCAAGAAAATCAAAAATCTATGTGTTGTAATATTTTGTCAAAAACTATAAAGTTAGGAAACAATTACTCTTATCGTCTATTGTTTACTGAGTCAAAATCGATTTATAAAACGCACTCATTTACCTACAATCAGTTCCAAACAAGCAGCAGATAATCCATTGTATATGCAAAAATAAACTCTATTATAAAACATTATACGATTATTTAGATAAACCAGCACCGTATAATGGTGGTGTGGTCACATTGTTCTAAAAGCCACAAGATTATGTTAGACAGATATGCCTTAATCTGGCCCAAGACCCTGTGGTTTGCCCAAGATGTACTGATTGATGAATATCTGGCCCAAGGCTAGATGGTTGCGAGCCTTGTAGCCAAAGGCTTACCAAATAATGTATGAAAATTAATCATTAGGGATTAGTTTAGAATATCTTAAATTATTCTCTTGAGGATTTAAAAGATAATTAAGTGTCAATCATAATGCTAGAGGGATTGTTCTATAATAAATGTAGCTTTTAATAAATCTTGGATTCAAAATGCACCCTTTTTTGGTTCTGTAATTAAAATTGATGAATAACTTTTTGTAGTTTTACGTCCAAAGTTGGTTCCCGCATTTAGAAAAACGAACATTAAAATATTTAGTGAGGCGGGTTGTCTCGATATTTTGGCAAAGTATTCAACTTAAACAGAACGTCAGAAGGTTTATAGTCGGATACACCGGATATGGAAACATCTGGTATACCCCGGTTGATGAATTGCAGGCACCTACTCTACTCAATCAGGTATCAGAGTCTATTATTAATTTTTAAGCATCAAATGTACCATCTTAAATAGGATTAATCCAACTACTGTTGTTTTGCATCCTCGTCAAATTCAAGGGGGTAACTATGCTAATGATTCTCGTCCCAAATCAATAATAAAATGGGTAGGTAATTTTTCTTTTTTACGGAAATTGGTAAGTGTGAACCACCCGTGTTTTAAACGCGGCCCGTCTGATTCTTGCCTAATAACCTCGCTTACACACATACAAACAATCTCTAACGTTTATTCGATAATTTCCTAGTCCCTAAACCTCGCTAAGGGGGTTATTCTGAAATACAGACAAACTTAAATAACCAAAAAAATCAGAGTTAATTAATAATTAACTCGGTACCGTAATTTTAATTGATTATTTATGACTTTCTTGACCACCTCCTGAAATTTGACCAGGTTGCAAAACAACACCTTGTAGAGGCACTCCTCCGTGGAATCTCGTCCAATGCGTCCCACGAAACAAGTGCTGGCAATTAGTAAAAAAAAAATGAACCATAGCAAACCTCTCCTTATCTTACATAGCAGTACAAATAGCCAATCAACAGCAATACATTCGTAATTCCCAGTTTAAACAATGTACTGCGATTCCCCCCAAGCTTCATTTAGTTGCATACAAACCATGCTAATACCAATACACAATTTATGAGTAGCGTACCATGAATACTCAATGCAATCCAATTCTTTACGGCTGCCCGCTTTGCCCGGTTGCCCGCTTTGCCCGCTTCACCCCACCACTTTAATTAGTTCGTACTTTAATTCTACATGTAATATTCGCTCTGGCAACATTTTTATTGGTTTCCCTCATTTTTCTTTACGTTTCTGTGTTTATATATTTAGAAGAGGGAATATTTGAAGGAAAACGATGTTTTAGAATTCCTTTTTTTTAAATAAATGACTGAAATAATTCTGACAGTCATTTTAGGGTTTTGTGTTTTGAAGGTAAATGTAGTATCTGATGGCCATGATTTTATGATGTGTATTCGCTTAATGAGTGTGTATATTGGAAGAATAGGTTTATAAAACTACGTACTTTGTTCCAAAACATTTCAACAATCGCTTCAAGCAAATATTTACAGCCAAAAATATGTTTCCAATTTAATCTTAAATAATTCAGTATTTCTATTTCAGTGACCACAAAAACATAATAACTATCTTCTTAATTTCCATTCTCAATAAATTGATATGCTTAAGAGTAAGAGCGTAAGATTCACTGTGAAGGTCGAATGGTTTAAGGTCAAAAAGAGTATCTGTCTGGTGTATTCTTAATATTCAGTGAATTTATGATAGAATAACTGTTATTGATGTGTGTTCGAGTGTTTGTTTTGACTTTATTTTGCTGTAAATCGACCTAATTTCAATTTCAAGAGCAACTTTGTTATGTCTGTGCCAAACATCAACTTTTTTACTATAAAAAATATTTTATTCGGCTCTTTGCGAACGAAACTATTTAGCCTATATTTGAATACTGTGTCAATTTTGCAGTTGCTTTATTTTATGATTCGTTGTTTACAGCAAGGAACTATCTTATATGTGGTCTGTGTGGCTGTATTATTTCATGTCCGTCAAAACGTTGATGGAAACAAGTATTTCTTACATCCACAAATGCGACACCAACCAGGTATGGGCCCGCGTGTTGAAGTATCGTTCATACCCTCTCGCAGGGAAGAGACCTTTGTCCCAGCAGTTGGACCATTATCGGCTGTTTTTGCTAAGGATCTGTACGAGCTTAAAAAAGGAAATAAAGTGACTGGTCAAAAGAAATTGAATGATATATTATTAAAACTCTCACTCAATCCCAATCCCCCATTTCTTAAAGTAGCTTCCACCCATTTTTTTTGGTGGAGTGTTTAGATTGAGAGGGCAGTCTAAACACTCCACCAAAATATGTCCAACTGCACAACTGAATTCAAACGTGCCTCCGCATTAATGTGTGCACATCCTTACGAACAAAGGAAACTAAAGACGTACATATATACTTCATGCAGTGTGCGGGACAAAATAGACCAATTGTTTCACCTGAATGGCTCTTTTGTGGGACAAACATAGTGTGTTTGTTAATTAATTTATAGAGACCACGCTTTGCAAAGCCGGCTGTGACTGGACAAATGTTTGTGGAAATATTAAGGAAATGGAGATAAAAATTGGGTTGCGGGCTCTGATGGAATTATGGTTTGTTTTTTCTTATTTTTAGCGAAGCTTTAGTGCATGTGCCACCCAGCCTTAAAGTTGCATGACTTTGATAATATTTGTTGCATGTGTTTTCGTTTCTGGTTTGAAGTAAACATAACGTACCTAACATAACATCACGCCTGTAATCCCAGAAGGGCTATACAGGGGTTCACCTAATACATATTATAACCACGCTTCGCCAGTTACGTAAGACTTGTTGTCAGAGTTTCGGGCCACTACACTGACTACCTGTAACGACTGTCAAAGATCTACAAATGACAGCCCGGACCAACAGCTTAACGTGGTCTTCAACGCAGGGAGGAAGCGCGGTATGTAATCGGTGGTCACCCATCCACGGACCAGCCTAACCAAGCGTACCTTTACAGAAAGATCGACCCAAGCGGCCTTTATTATATAGGCACGAGCTCCTGTTTCTTCTCGACCGACCAAAGTTATAATAGCGCCTTTGCAAAAACATTTCCTCAATGTATTTTCAATCCCCTGTCTAATAAACATCAAACCACAATGTGTGCATGTCCAGCCTTTAGCATTTCCACTATGGATTCCTCTCTTCCTGTCATAAACCCTCGGTCACCAGTGCCCGGACACTTGTAACTTCTGCCGGACACTTTAAGGAGTATATTTACGTTTCGTTGGCACGCAATCTGTCCGGTGACATTCCGTACTTTGTGGATTTTTGTTTCTTTGTTGATGCTTTTGTGGATGTGATATGAATACAATTGCATAGACGAGTATTCAGCAATTCTTTAAAAAAAAATTAGTCATATTCGCAATGGCGTAGGTATTTACCGGGATTCTTGAAGGCATCTCCTGGTGCGAACTATATAAAATCTGAAAACTGTAAAGTAATAGTAGCCCACCGGCCCTGGGAACAGGGTACATTAGCTTTTCTTGCGACGTTGCTCACATGACTGTGAATTCCATTTGTATTTAAAACCGTATAACCGTAACCGTTCCATTTGTATAACCGTAAAAATTTAAATAGTTTATTTATTTACTTACGCACTAATAACATTTTCAAATATTAAAAAAAAAGATATTAAAACATTTAAAAGTATAAGAAATAGGTATAAGAAATAAATAACAGGGTCCGAGCTACCGGTGGTCAGTGCTCTTGAGAGAGGAACCTCCTAACTTTACGTTCGTGACGCGTCCAGAAGTATTGTTTTCTGAATTAAGCCCTTGACCCAGCTGCCAAGTGAAAGCCTACTCAGATGTTGGTCGAGGCTTTTGACTATTAAGCCATTGGCCGACACGACTATCGGCACAATGAGTGCTGTACAAACCGTAAGAAAAATATTATTAGATCATTTCTAAGTCCTGGTTCGTTTCAGAAATAACAGTCATCATATAAAATAACATGGCTATGGCGGCTGCATGGCTGCGAAATAACAAATCTTAATACAGTTCAGTGAATTTGCTTTGCTCTCATAAAGTTTCCCATATTTTACTGCTATTTTTTAACGCTGTCATCATTCTATTATCATCTTAAACCAATTCCTATGAATACAGGATTATTTAATGGAATTAAATTATGCAATAAAATATGTTTTATTATCCTTCGATCATTTGTTACGATGGTTACAGAAGATTTAACCCGTGAATACTCCCACAATTTCTGATTTAATTTACCCCAAAAATGGGACATTTAGGAGGGAATTTGTGACAAATATGTGACACACCGTTATCAATAACTTACACGGTTAATGATGTTGTTGCTTGCGAAGGGTTGAATATTTTATGTGTATTTCATATCAAATGATCTATGGTAAAGGGAAATACGGTTCTGCGGTTCTGGTTTCCTCATGATGTTTTCCTTCCTTGTAAGAAGCTTGACTGGCAGAGTTAATGGTCTGTAATCAAGCCCCCATGGGTCGTCACTCATGGGGGCTTGACTATGCTTGGATATAGTGCTGCATAACTTTGCTCCACTATATCCAATGCCAATAGAACTCTATTGGCCTGTAGCCTAGTCGGGACTAACGCTTGATTTTTCAAAATAGAGACAATTTTAAAAAAACTTTACCAACAGCACCCTCTCCACAATGTAGTTTAAGTGCCAAAAGTAAATGTACTTATGCTTTTAAATGTCACTCAAATCTTGAACACGTCATGTTCTAAGACTCTACTTCTGAGACCCTCAATTGTGTCTTAAACCTCATTGGTCTATTACCTACCAGCTAATGACGCAAAAAAATGCATCTCATATCCATGTAAAACTACATTTCCACTCACAATTCCAATAAAAAATCCAATACAATCATACAAACGTTGCATTTACAGCAATACATACAGAGTCCATTTTCATGTAGTTGCTCGCATGCTAATGTATATTCAATTTATGGGTCCTATTAAAGACATTGCATTGGCAAGTGGAATGGTTTCCAGTCTAAGCACGTTGCTGGCTCGTGTAGGACTACGGAATATTAACAATCCGGCCGCATGTAGGGGGTTGAGAAAACTGCCTTTTAGCAGACACTGAAAAATAAAATCTTGCTGCTATGCTTCGTGCGAATGAAATAAAGTTTTTGGAGGTCGTTTTGCATGGTAACTAGGGGGATAGTGTAGGGATTTTATGGAAGAAGAATTATTTTATAAGACGGCGTGTTTTGTGATCGTTACATAATTGAAACGTAGTGTGTTTACTCGAGGAACACTAGTCCGATAAATTAATTATGGTTCATGTTTTTGTAGGAAAATGTCTTCTACACCCTTGGTAACAATAATGTACAACTAGTAAGATGATTTCGATTTTTACGTACCTACGTTTTTATCAGCCCTCTTTTTACGCAAAGATTTACTTTTGTGGACGAATAAAGTTACAAAAAACGCATTGCCGTAATATTGTACGTACAAAGTAAAGTGTAAGTGTAAGATATTTAGCAAGTGCCAAGTTTCGTCCGGCGTGCGAAGAGGTAATTATTCTTGGAGCTTTAACTTGGTTTAAATACTTTGGAAAGAAAGGATTGCGCGAGGTTAATAGACCTTATGTATCTTGTTGGAAAGGCAATGTTCAGTAAAAGTGCATTGGGTTTTCCTTTCTTGAATGAAAACTGCTTAATTTTCTTTTTTTACGCGAACTTTTTTGTGTCGATTAATTCGAAGGGTAAACAATAAAAGTCTGTGAAAATTTTGGTCTTTAGTAAGTTATTCTGGAAGGTCGTACATTGATTTATAAGTTTAAATTAAAATATTGATTCATATGCACTTCTCAATACGCGATAAAGTCGCACATTGTTTGTTTTGCAGTCATTCATTGATTCTTTGACTTTTCGAAGTTAGCCAATAAAGATTGGGTAATACTACTTTTTCTTCTAGCATTACCCGTATCTTATAAAAGAAAGTGCCACTTAGAATTAGTAAAACAGACATATTACACAGACAGAATGTTGATGTGATGATGAAATGTTGATGAATTATGACAGAAACAGAGGTATTACTTATTTTCTTGAACCTTCTTAAACCATTGAGGAGCTCGTGGCTAAATAATAACAGTTGCTGGGGTCGATCTTTTAGTTAAGCCGTGCCTGGGTTGGTCCGTGGATGGGTGACCACCCATTAAATACTGAGTTTTTTGTTTTTAACGGCTTAACGTGCTTTCCAAGGCACGGTGGAAAGCACGCTAAGCCGTTGGTACTGGCTGTAATTTGTAGATCTTTGACAGGCTTTAGTTAGTCAGTGGCCCGAAAGTATGACAGAGTATGCGTGTCTTACCAAGGGGTATCGTATTACCCACTACTATCTGAGTTGTGGAGGTCAGAATAGATATGTAGTTGCTCTTTGTAAAATACTGTAATCAGCTGCATCCAGTTAGCCTGGAAGCCGACCCCTACAGAGTTGGGATAAGGCAGGCAGATGATTCAACTTTCATAAACCGGCTCCAGTCTTAACCACCGTATTTTATTTGATCTTCTAACCAAAATAAAAATAAAGCAAGATTGTTTGAGTAATCTTGGTCAAGGATTTTCGGAAGTTTCCAACAAAACATCCACTTAATACACTCGATCTTACCTTAGGAGGAAGTAGATCAAATGAGGCGAATCAACCTAATGAAGCGCATTGCTTAATGGATGGCTCGTCCATGTACCTTACAATTTGTTGGTGAAAGTTGGGGTGGTTGATTAAAGATATTCGATTTTGACTAATAAGTACATAATCAAAATCAAAATCATTTATTACAGTAGGCCAGTTACAGGCACTTTGGAATAGTCAAAAAAATAAAAATGAAGCTACAGTCCCAGCCACAAGACATAATAGCTGTGAAAGTACTGTATTTGCCCATTCCCAAGCGAAGGTCTCTATGGAGAAGAATGGGCAAGAAACTCCATAGACACTCTTTTAAATCAGAATCTTGTTACAAAAACCTTGGTTACATCATTCATGTTGAGATGGTACATTATGTGAGAACAATGTAGCAACACGTGCACGTTAAAAGTGTCCATAGTAAAAACAAAAAAGACCATTAAGAGCGTTTATATACCTTACCGCTTTTTATACAAACTTTAAAGTTCCAAGTTACCGCTTTTCATACAAAATTCCAATTATCTCTTTTTTTAAACACATTTTGAAAATGTTTTTTAGTAAATTTTTAGATCTGTGTATCCTGCTTATGTGTACGAAGTTTGATTTAAATCGGTTCAGTCATTTCGGAAAATAACGACTTGAAAGTTTGTATGAAAAGCGGTAAGGTATAAACGCTCTTAAAAGATAAAATATTTAGTTTGAAATGAGCTGTGGCAGCTAAGAGAGGACCAGGCACAACAGACAGCGTCTGTTCACGAAAATGACGTATGGCATAAGCAGTATAAGCATCTTAATCAAACAACTTAGAATGAAACGATGGATAGATTGTGTGAGGTATGATGTGGCTAGAGAGTAGGTGACTGCCGAGATAACGCGTAATAGAATTGAAGAAGAGCACATGCACCGACCCCAAATTAATTGGGATAAGGGCAGCAAGAGAATAATGATGATGAAGAAGAACTTAACTCTTGAGCACGTTCATAGCTTGCTTCGGTCTCTAATTACACCATGTGTGTTCGTCCCAAATTAGGTTGGCCTGAAATGGAACACTTTCTGAGAAGATTTTGAAAGAAAGAAAGAATGAAAAAGTATTTATGTGACTCATCATCATCAGCCTATAATGTTCCCACTGCTGGGACACAGGCCTCCTCTCAGTGAGAGGGAGTGGGCTGTAATCCACCACGCGGGCCCAGTGCGGGTTGGTGGATGTCACATGTCTTCGATTTTTTAGTTCTAGGTTTCCTAACGATGTTTTCCTTCACCGTTTTTGAGTACAGCGGTGATGAAATAAATTACATAAAGTAATGCGCCTGCCTGGGTTCGAACCTATGGCTTACTGCTCGTAAGTCGGGGCTGCCATCACTGGGCCACCGCTATGTAACTCGCACAGGACAAAAGAAAATTAAAAAAGAAAACAACCAAAAACAAGAATTAAAAATAAAATGTAAACTAAATTGGTCCTGTATGAGGCCAAAAGGCCCCGATCTCAACATGTTACAGTAAGATAAAAAAAAAAAAACTTTAGTGTCAATAAACTGACAGAGCAAACACACAGTGACCATACAAGTATAAACTGAGATCGGTGTCAAACTGGCACCGCGGACAAACTTGTATAATAGTGTTTTTAAATCGGTCAACCTCGACCAAAAAGCACACGAACAACGTTATGATTATTAATTAGTTCATATAAAAAGTAAATAATGTTATTTACTTCATGTCTGTTCTTAGACTTCATGTCAGTACAGGAATGATACATACCCGGACTTAAAATTGCCACAGGACAAATTTATACCAATCAACCTTATAAATTATACATAACAGTAAAGTAAATAATAAAAAAAAAGTAAATAATGTTATTTACTTCATGTCTGTTCTTTGACTTCATGTCAGTACAGGAATGATACATACCCGGACTTTAAATTGCCACAGGACAAAGGACACGGGCGAGACTACATGTATTTTGGGACCCACTCTTAGAGATAGCGTTCACTATAGCAACTTATACATAGTTATAAAACGACTAAAGACTATCAGAAAAGTAAATGGAAAGTAAGACTGAAAAGTTGGGAGAAAAAAAAAATATACGTCTATTTACAAGATAACCTAAAAATCTTACGACTAAGGTTTTTAACAGTGGAATGTCTCCGTAATTAAGATTAATCTAAATATAATAATACATAAGACGACTCATAAAGGAAGATTCGAACTACTGTATTTCCCTCGCAGTTTTAGTTCTGACTTTACGTGTTTTGCTTCTTGTCATAAGCCAAAACCAGAATTTTTACTTCATTGCCTGTACCTAATTGATGAATCATAAAACTGCTAGACTGCAGCTAGAGACTAAACTGATTACCAACCCTGTAATTAGTTCAATCACTATTAAAACTATGTCGTTACGATTTTGATCTATAAGCGAATTATAGTCAAGTAAAACGATTCTTATTACGCTGAGACAAGATAATATTGTTTTACATAAATTTTAACAGCCAGAGCTGACTAGCTATGTACAGCTATTGAAAAGCAGGGTTTGTTGAATAAAAAAAGTATGAGTAATAAATCTTATTTTTTGGTATTTTTACATAGTTTTTATTTTATGCAACACAGACGTTACGATGGCCAAGTTGCTGTCGGGTTTCATTTTCAGGGTCGCAGCTTATCAGCCCCCAGCATGAGTGACAAAGGCAGTCGTCTCCTGTTATCTGGAATTAATTAATTATGTTAAAATAAATAAATTCACCTATAATGTAATAAACATAAACAGTTCCATAAGTAACAAAAGAAAAACAGAAATGTCTAAAGATAATATAGAGGTCGAAGACCTCTGATACCTGTGGAGGGGTATATAAATATTAGGTATAAATATTTCATGACAAAATGCGACAGCCACCCATCTTCTATTTTGATGACTGAAAGATCTCATTAAAATACACTACTGCTACCTCGGCCAGTCTTTTACTGCATACTGTTTTAGTCCGATAAAGTATTGGGCCACAGTAAGAATGAGCCTAATATAAGATTACAACAGTATGTATTTATACATATAAAAGCTAAACGAATCTCAGTTTGTTGTTCAGATAGATATCTTAAATAAGTTCTTAACTTATGATATAAATACATGTTTTTTTACAAATATACTTACATCACGTGGATACACCCATCTCTGAACTTTTTCAAAGCCCTGAGCACCTCCATCAAAGAGACGACACCTTTGTAAGAGCGTAAGTCGTAAGAGAAGAAGAAATTAACGCAACGCATGTTTGTGGTTAAAATCAAAGTCCAAATCAAAAACAACTCATTGTCCAATATCCAGAGAAGAATGCGGTAGGTAGTCTATGACAGGGTGCATTATCTTCAGTTCAAGATGTAAAGGCCAAGTCGTCGAGAATCTACAAAATCGCAATGATAAACATAAAATCCCAGACAAAAATACAAACATAACGATAGACTAGATCATCACAGATCTGATGACAATGACAGTAGTGACGGGACTCAATCGATCATCATTGATACCGTTCCTTTATAAGAAATACTATAAAATCGCCATTGTTCCATTTTTATTAAATGCTTTTGCATTGTTAATTGGCGTTTTAATATCAGGTTTGCATGTTATTTTTTATGAAATTTTGACATAATAGAATGTATAAAAACTAAGAGAAAGAGCCATTTGTAGTAAGAAAACCCTTGAGCAAAAACACATGTCATTGGATTGGAACGTAATCAGAAAAAAGTTGCGTTTTGTAATTGAACGATTACTTAATTTTAGTAAATTGAAAATATTTATAACTTTTGATTCCCGAGTCCTAAAAATTCAATATTTTAAAAATAAATATCTCATAAAACTGTAGTTATAATTATTTTATATTTACACTGGAACGGAGTTTAGTTAGTTTTTAGATTCATTGGGTCCATTTTCGCCAGCCTCCTTTATACCAGTCAACCTTATAAACTATACATAACAGTTTAAAAGCTTTATGGTAAATACCAGCATTTACAGTTTTCAGGTAAACATTGTAAGTCCAAAAACAATGTGACAACTTTTAGATCCCTAAATATTTACCAAGCGTAAACACCAAGTAAGCGAAATCAGCGAAAAATAAACAAAATATCCCTATTACTTACAACTAAATTGCTTATTTAATTTTCTGCGTCTATATCTTCGATGTTTCCATCTCTTTCCAGCTCTTAAGGAAGAAAAGAGATAGAATAGAGCCCCTTAGTCTAAGTCAACGTAACAAAGATATTATAAGTGTGTCCGTGGGGCTCAGTAATTAAAGTTAACGAACTTAGCATGCAAATGCGTTCTCTTTATCGTTTTTGGGTTAAACATCTATTATACGACTTTATAAGGAGTCCCTGTAGTGTAGGGGCAGGATACAAGGCTACTTCATTTTGTGGGGTTACCGTAGTGTGTAACGGTGTCTTTATTAACAAGGGGTAAGCTGAAGTGTTAGGAACATGTAATGAAGTCGTTGATGACTACCAGCTAATGTGAGGTGGACGTGTACAGTCACGTCTAATAATATGTATACACTTAGCAAAACTGAAATGTGATTTGCTCGTAAAATTACGGTTTCTACGTTGAGATAAGACCTATTTCGTAATAGTATTGCTTCCAAAATTCCATGTTCGTGAAAACGTAAAACCATAATCAATCCAGTAGGAGAAAATCACTTTTAAAAGTTGCTGCGTGTATACATATTGGTGTGCGTGTGGATTGAGAGATCTTTTCGAAAAACTCTTCCAATCCCACCCAAATTATAATAGGATTTAGGAAATAATTGTAAAAACTTCACGGTAAGGTATAAAATTTGTCAAACCTAAACAAAGAAAGTTAGAACTCATTAACTGGATCTCTCAATCTGGACAACTGAAGAAAAAGCCATAACGCGTATCCAAGAATATACTGCCTATGTGTTTATAATTTGCATTGTAATTAATTGTAAAGGATTTGTGAAAGCTGCTAAACAAAATTTCGATTCGTTTCAAAGCCACGTTTAAGATTTATAACAGTTTATATGGATCACTCAGAGTGGACAATTTTCAATTGAGTGATCTTGTAAAACACGACCTAGTACTGAAAAAGTATGAATAATTATCATGTTTATTACAAATTATGCTTCTGGGAGAATTTGTAAAACAAAAATCGTGATTGAAATCTTACTGGTTCAAGGGAAAATGAAAATTTTGTTTTTTGTCGATCGTCCCAACTGAGAGATCCTTATTTCGAACTATATTTAATAAACCAAAACTTATAGGTAGAAGGTAGATCCATCAGAAATTGTTAAAAAAAAATTACTAAAATATGACGAATCAGTCGTCCCTGTAAGTGTTATACTTAAAAAGATAAATCATTTTTTACAATCCTTAAGGAAAACGTTGAGTAGGGTAGACACACTTTTTTATTTTTTTTTTGGGTGACGTTAGGCCTACGACAAGACTTCTTTATCCCAATGATGTTCGTATGATTTGTTCACTGATTTATCTAACGGTTGTAACTCATGGTTAGTGTTAGAGGGTAAGCAATATAATACGATTTGGTTTTCGTCTGCGGCATCCACAATCCTAGCATCCAAATGCGAAGCAGGTCCATCAAAAACTAGCAAACATTTTCCAGGCGACTTGTAGTTGCCAAGATGATGGATGAAATCTATAAATAATTCAGTAGTCATGCTAACCTTTTGGTGCCATTTTGACTATAGTGCCATCAGGCAAATTATCGTTAAATTCAGGCCTTAGCCTTTTACCCTTGAATATTATCATTGGTGGTACTGAATTACCTAAAGCATTGACACATAGCGATGGTGACGTTTTCAGCATGCTCCTGTGCAATAAAATGTACTCTTTTACTGCCTTTTTGTGCAAGAACATGTTGCTGGTGGTGCAATGTTAATCGACGGCCTTTTTCATCTATATTATATAGACGTTCTGGATGCCGAAGAATTTCTAACTCATCATATTTTTTTTTATTGCCGTTAAATGCTGTTGCATAATGTACTTGTTCAATTTTTAGCCCTTGCAGAGTTCATAAACTGTGCTTTGCGAACTGAAATTTCAGGGTTTCGTTTCGAAAAATTCGAAAGCCATTTTCTACCTGCTATGCATTTGACGTCATTGAAAGTATTTAGTATTTCATTGGCTTGACAAAATAAGTAGGCTTACTTTCTTACAATCTTGCGAGTCAACGGAACGCTTACTTGAGCAAGTATGTAATTATGAGTGAAATTAAAAAAAGTTTAAATAATAAAAATAAAGTATTTTTTGGTTACCTTAAAATTTCTGAACTTTTTGTGTGTAAGATTTACTAAGAATTAGAATTACGAACTTAGAATTCCTTAGTAAGAGCACTACACATACAGTACCTAACTTAGCAGAAACTTGTCATTTAAAAACGTAATTTTATATTATTTAAATTATGTAGTGAAACCAGACATAAACTTGTATAAAAACGTTTAAACAGCATCATAATTTGAATTGTACCGGTAATGATTCCGACCGGCGATATGGTCACCCTACTCAACGTTTTCCTCAAGCATTGCAAAAAAATTATTTATCTTTTTAAGTATAACACTTACAAGGACGACTGATTCGTCAAATTTTAGTACAACCTTTTTAACAATTTCTGATGTATCTACCTTCTACCTATAAATTTTGGTTTATTAAATATAGTTCAAATTAAGGATCTCTCAGTTGGGACGATCGACAAAAAACAAAATTTTCATTTTCCCTTGAACCAGTAAGATTTAAATCACGATTTTTGTTTTACAAATTCTCCCAGAAGCATAATTTGTAATAAACATGATAATTATTCATACTTTTTCAGTACTAGGTCGTGTTTTACAAGATCACTCAATTGAAAATTGTCCACTCTGAGTGATCCATATAAACTGTTATAAATCTTAAACGTGGCTTTGAAACGAATCGAAATTTTGTTTAGCAGCTTTCACAAATCCTTCACAATTAATTAAAATGCAAATTATAAACACATAGGCAGTATATTCTTGGATACGCGTTATGGCTTTTTCTTCAGTTGTCCAGATTGAGAGATCCAGTTAATGAGTTCTAACTTTCTTTGTTTAGGTTTGACAAATTTTATACCTTACCATGAAGTTTTAACAATTATTTCCTAAATCCTCTTATAATTTGGGTGGGATTGGAAGAGTTTTTCGAAAAGATCTCTCAATCCACACGCACACTACATATTGATAGACGTGACTGTACGCAGAAGTTATTCGGGTTTTCGACGTTCTATATAATATATTCTTGCGGATGACATGAAGAATAATACTATTCTTGATAAAACTTCCAAACCAATGCTTCCTAATTCTTTTCCTTCCCTAATTCTTTTCCTTTCTCCCCCGTGATTAACCTTGAGGTCCTTCAATATTTTACCTATATTAAGTCTAAGGCTGTGGGCTGTGATGGGGTCAGTCGAACTATGCTATCTTTTATGATTGAGAACTTAATTCCAATTATTACTCACATCATCAATTCATCTCTGCAGACTGTTATGTCCTGCAATGTGGCGTAAGGCACTGCTATTAAACAATTATCTTCTTTCGTATTGTCACCTCTTGTCCAGTTGCCAATCCGGTTTTCGGCCTGGCCACAGCACAGCCACAGCTCTGCTTAAAGTTACAGAAGACATTAGGGATGGGTTGGAGAATTTGAATTTAACGGTTTTAATAGATTTTTCCAATGATTTTAACACCGTTGACCTCGACATTCTCCTAGCCATACTGTCTCAAATTGGGGTGTTTACGTTGTCACGTGATTGGTCTTCAACATATTTTCGTGCTAGCAGGCGGTGCGTGCTGATCAGAATTTCTCTGATAGGTGCGACCTGGTGTTCCACAAGGCGGTATACTCTCTCCTCTCTTATTTTCTTTATTTATAAATTCCCTTACTGCTAACCTCAAATATTCTCACCATCTGTACGCTGATGACTTACAACTATACGCTCAATCAGACACTGCCAACCTTGACAATTGCATTTCATCACTCAATGCGCATCTTCGAACTATCGCAGAATGGTCTGGCAAATTTTCAGTTTTTGGTAACGTCGGGAAATGTCAGGCTATCCTCATTGGTAGTTCGTACTATTTGAGAGAATAGAGTTGTGAACAGTAGCCAACTTATGCCACTGATGTACGAGAGCTGCGTCATTTCTCATTCACCACACGTAAAAGATTTAGGTCTCTACATTGACGACAGTTTTAGTTGGAATTAACAAATGGGTCAGGTGAGCCAGAAAGTCACATTCTCGCTGCGGTCTCTCTATAGATTCAAGCATTTCCTCCCATCCAGTCACTTGTGTTTTCCATTATCAACTATGCGGATGTTTGATATTCTGACCTATCCCAAGAACTTCTAAATAAATTGGATCGACTGCTCAATAATTGCATTCGCTTTGTTTTTAGCCTTCGAAAATACGATCACGTTTCTTATCTCCGTTTTCAGCTTAAATGGATCCCTTATTTATTTATATTCATTTATTTCAGGCAAACATAACCCATATACATAAAACTACATTGGCATAAAATTAAACATAAATTATACAATAAATTCATTAAAAAATTACAACAATAATCAGATAACAAAAATAAAATTACAATAATAGAATTACAAAGGAGACGGGCGAGACTATATGTATTTTGGGACCCACTCTTAGAGGTAGCATTCATCATAACAACTTATACGTAGTTGTAAAACGACTAAAGACTATCAGAAAAGTAAATGGAAAGTAAGACGGAAAAGTTGGGAGAAAAGAGATATACGTCTATTCACAAGATAACCTAAAAATCTTACGATTAAGGTTTTTAACAGTGGAATGACTCCGTACTTAAGATGAATCAAAATATAATAATATTTAAGACGACTCATAAAAAAAATTCGAATAAACTACTGTATTTCCCTCGCAGTTTTAGTTCTGACTTTACGTGTTTTGCTTCTCGTCATAAGCCAAAACCAGAATTTTTACTTCATTGCCTGTACCTAATTGATGAATCATAAAACTGCTAGACTGCAGCTAGTGACTAAACTGATTACCAACCCTGTAATTAGTTCAATCACTATAAAAACTATGTTGTTACGATTTTGATCCATAAGCGAATTATAGTCAAGTAAAACGATTTTTATTACGCTGAGAGTAGATAATATTGTTTTACCTAAATTATAACAGCCAGAGCTGACTAGCTATGTACAGCTATTGAAAAGCAGGGTTTGTTGAATAAAAAAACGATGAGTAATAAATCTTATTTTTTTGGTATTTTTACATAGTTTTTATTTTATGCAACACAGACGTTAAGATGGCCAAGTTGCTGCCGGGTTTCATTTTCAGGGTCGCAGCTTATCAGCCCCCAAAATGAGTGACAAAGGTAGTTGTCTCCTGTTATCTGGAATTAATTAATTATGTTAAAATAAATAAATTCACCTTTAGTGTAATAAACATAAAGAGTTCCATGTATAAGTAACAAAAGTAGGCACTTTTGTTACTGACTCGCAGAGTGTATCCAGGTCCCCACGAAAAGAAAAACAGAAATGTAGTTTGATATAAAAGATAATATGACCTCTGATACCTGTGGAGCGGTATACAAATATTTCAAGACAAAATGCAACAGCCACCCATCTTCCATTTTGATGACTGAAACATCTGAGTAAAATACACTACTTCTACACTACCTCGCCTAGTCTTTTACTGTATACTGTTTTCGTCCGATAAAGTATTGGGCAACAGTAAGATTGAGCCTAATATAAGATTACAACAGTATGTATTTATGCATATAAAAGCTAAACGAATCTTAGTTTGTTGTTCAGATAGATATCCTAAATAAGTTCTTTACTTATGATATAAATACATGTTCTTTTACGAATATACTTACATCACGTGGATACACCCATCTCTGAACTTTTTCAAAGCTCTGAGCACCTTCATCAGAGAGACGACGCCTCCGTAAGAGCGCAAGACGTAAGAGAAGAAGAAATTAACGCAACGCATGTTTGTGGTAAAAATCAAAGTCCAAATCAAAAGCAACTAATTGTCCAATGTCCAGAGAAGAATGCGGTAGTCTAAGACAGAGTGCATTATCTACATTTCAAGATGTAAAGGCAAAGTCGTCGAGAATCTACAAAATCGCAATGATAAACATAAAATGCCAGACAAAAATACAAACATAACGATGGACTAGATCATCACAGATCTGACAGTGACAGTAGTGACGGGCCTCAATGGATCATTATTGATAACGTTCCTTTATTAGAAATACTATAAAATCGCCACAGTACCATTTTTATTAGATGCTTTCGCATTGTTAATTGGCGTTTTAATATCAGGTTTGCATGTTATTTTTTATGAATTTTTGACATAATTGAATGTATAAAAACTAAGAGAAAGATCCATTTGTGGTAATAGACCCAGGAACAAAAACACATGTCATTGGATTGGAACGTAATCGGAAAAATGTTGCGTTTTGTAAGTGCACGATTACTTAATTTTAGTAAATTGAAAATTATTTATAACTTTTGATTCCCGAGTCCGAAAAAATCAATATTTAATAAATAAATATCTCATAAAATTTTAGTTATAATTATTTTATACTAGCTGTACCCAGCATGCGTTGCAATGCACTTTTTACTACCCACCTACCCTATCCGACCTACCTACCCTATCCTACCTACCCTACCCTACGCTACCTACCTACCTACTCTACCCTACCCTACCTACCTACTCTACCCTACCCTACCCTACCCTTACTACCTACCTACCCTACCTACCTACCCTACCCTACCTACCTACCCTACCCTACCTACCTACCCCACCCTACCCTACCTACCTACCCTACACTACCTACCTACCCTACCCTACCTACCTACCTACCCTACCCTACCTACCTACCCTACCCTACCTACCTACCCTACCCTACCTACCTACCCTACCCTACCTACCTACCCTACCCTACCTACCTACCCTACCCTACCTACCTACCCTACCCTACCTACCTACCCTACCCTACCTACCTACCCTACCCTACCTACCTACCCTACCCTACCTACCTACCCTACCTACCTACCCTACCTACCTACCTACCCTACCCTACCTACCTACCTACCCTACCCTACCTACCTACCCTACCCTACCTACCTACCCTACCCTACCTACCTACCCTACCTACCTACCCTACCCTACCCTACCCTACCCTACCCTACCTACCTACCCTACCCTACCGTATCCTATGTCCTTCTCCTGGCTCTAAACTACCTCCCTGCCAATTTTCAGCTAAATCGGTTCAGCCGTTCTTGAGTTATAAGTGAAGTAACTAACACGACTTTCTTTTATATATATAGATTTACACTGGAACGGAGTTTAGTTAATTTTCAGATTCTTTGGGTCCATTTTCGCCAGCCTTCTTTGCACCGGCATTAAATTATACATTACACAAAATTAAAATAATATCCTATGATTAGTCTGTACGTGAACCATACAGCAGTAGTTCACATACTGACAGTCGAAACGTTCAGCAAAAGCGTTCAGGATACTGTTGCGGCTGCCCCGCACCCTAGACACCAGGGATGTGCACCGCTTGCGCATGATTGTGTGGAAACAATCCACACGCGCCTCGGCAAACATCCCTGACGCACTGCAGAAGCGAGGCACAGGCCCTTAGATCTCTCTGCATTCTCTTCACTATAAGGAACGATCCATGTGCACCCGATTATCTAAAAACTTATTTCAAAGTGTTTGGTTCAGTTCTAATAGTCGTAACCTTCGAGCTTCCAAAAATCTGCTTCTCCAAATTCCTTCATACCGCACCGGTTTTATGTCAAATTCTTAGAGATCCACAAAAGGGTACTTATCTTTTTTCCAGCCTTGCCTACAGCTAGTCTAATCCATCCTCCCAACAGAACAGTATTTTCGTATAAAACAGAGTAAACACCCACGAACGTTAGAAAAACAAAGTGGAAAAGGTTTCTTCAGGCAAGTAGAGAGCAACCCTAGGTGTTTATGTACTATTGCATATTCTGAAAGGGGTAACGTTCGCACGGCCTCGAGTATAAAAAGGCGCATGTTTTTATTTCGGCATGAATACTATCGGAATGGTAATGCTGGTTTGTTGAGTATTTGTCGGTATTGTAGGTATAAGACAGAGAACACGATAGTGTTAAAAAATAAAGTTTTTTAGAACAAACATTCATGATGACATTTTGCTTAAATCACATTTTAGTAGTCTGGCAGTTGCAAGTATGAGACTGCCTCGATGGTGTAGTGGTTGCAAGTATGTCTGTTGAGTATGCGGTCCTGGGTTTGATTCCCGTGTCGGGCAAATTGTTTTTGGGTTTTTCCATCAGGAATTTCTCAGTAGCTGCCACGGAGTCTGCGTTCGGAGCCGGTTGATGACAATAGGCTCGTCTCCTATTACATGGGACTTAAACATAACTAGCGAAATATGGGGTACGAACACACCTCTGCCTAAACCTTTGGGGATTACAGGCGTGATGTTATGTTATGTAATACAGATACACATATTCACAGATTCATACACCGTGTAAATCATCTCATCACGAAGCCGTCTACCAAGCATTCTGTACATGAAACTAAGTAACTTTACGCAAAAAATATTGCTGGGAAACGACTTTTTTTTGGGGGGTGTAAAATCATGCTTTGTGGTAGAACTCAATGTAACGCACTCAAAACAGTGTGCTGATGGACGGATTGAATAGTACGGGGGTCGTGGAGGTGTTTAAAAAATATTACATTAAACACTTGTATTTAAAAAAATACTTGTCAAAAAGTTGGAACTTTGACCCCTAATATCTCCGTAACTAGAAGGTTCCCAGGTATGGTGTAGAACAAAAAAAATATCGCAATGACAGGGAGAACCAGTGCCTTTCGGCTTCGTTAAGAGGTGTTTTAAACTCTTTTTATTGTACCATCTCAATATGAATGGTGTAACCAAGGTTTTTGCAACAAGATTCTGATTTAAAAGAGTGTCCATGGAGTTTCTTGCCCAGTCTTCTCCATAGAGATCTACGCTTTGGAGAGGGGGCATCTACAGTACTTTCACAGTTATTATGTCTTGTGACTGGGACTGTAGCTTCATTTTTATTGTTGTTCGACTACTCGATACTGCCTGTAACTGGCCTACTTGAAATAAATGATTTTGATTGATTTGATTGACAGAGAAGAAGATAGTGTTCAAAAATAAAGATTATAAGAAGAATCGTTAACAATGACATTTTATCTAAAAGTGAAATAAAATAAACCTGATTGAAACCTTTTTACGTTTTAACGGCAGGTTCAGTTTCGAAAGTTTGCATATCCTGCAGAGGGGCTCCACTGGCATTGTATTTGGGTCGATGATACCCCATTTAGTTTTTTTATTAGTTAGCAAATAAGACGACTATGACCTGGGTTGGTTCATGTTATTATCAAGAATAGCAAGGTATTCCGTTCCCCTGGCGGTATATTTTAGACTTCCACACTGGTGAAGCCTGTGAAAGTTGGTCGATCATATACAAAGCAGACTAAAGTGGTAAAATCAAGTTGGGAAAGGACTGGCAAGTTGGCAGTGCAGTTGTTTGGTGCTGAATTTATGTTGAAGAGTCCGTAGTATCTAGTTTCGTTTTTATCCAATTCTAAATTGTTAATAATTTCAAGAAATATAACATTTCCTAAGAATACAAAATTGAGCTGTTGTTATTTTTCTTTGATAAAATTTTTAAGTCTCTATAAATCTATCTTCTAATATATAAAATTCTCGTGTCACAGTGTATGTTACCAAACTCCTCCAAAACGTCTGAACCGATTTGTATGAAATTTTGTGTTCATATAAGGTAGGTCTGAGAATCGGCCAAAATCTATTTTTCATACCCATGAAAAAACTCCACGCAAACGAAGTCACGGGCAGCAGCTAGTTATTAATAAAAATAAAAAACACAATTTATTTTATTTTTTAAATTAAACCATCGGTAACGGCCGCTTTTTAAGAATAACTGAAGGTTTTTCTTATAATACTCGTATTCTCGAAACCCGTTTGGTGACGCGGCGTGTAAATAGCCGACGACACGCGGGGAGCTTAAATAAGAAAATTTATGTCTTGAGACTAATTAGTTTGAATCCCATGAAACCCACCCTGTGAATTGAAGAACGAGAAAAATGGTTTCGACGTCAGCATTGAAAACTATTGGCCCACTAACCTTCAGACCAGCTCAAGGACGCCTTCACCAGCTCTTGTCCGCAGCTCACACCGTGAAGCACTTTCACGAAACAAATGTCAGTTCACTGCTGGGTAATTTCACGGGTTCTTGAAACCTTTAGTTGTCTATCTCAGAGTAAATTATAATAAAACTCTGCACCAAAAAAATACGCGCAGAGCACACCGAGATTTTAACATAGGGAATGTCAAATTTGAAAACGTTCGGTGAATGGTAGCCAAAACTATGGCACTGGTGTCGCCAGATCCAGCCAATCCAAGAGCACGATTCTTATGGCGCATGAACCAAACAGTTCCAAATACTGACATATAGAAAACCATTTGAAACAAATTAAGAAGAAAGAGAGATGACCTAATACTAAAGGCTTAGCAGAAATAAATATTGTACAAAATAATTTGGGTCACATAGGGTGCCCAACCATGCTGCCCGCTTTGGAAGTTCGCAGAACTTTCAAAAGAAGACAAATTGTGAAAAATAATATGAGGAAAGAGTTATGTTTTTATTGCGTTGGTATGGGATACAGTTTTACAACCGGACGCTTGAAAATTCCACAGTTTGTTTTAACTGTCTGCAACTCCTCATAAGTGAGAAGCTGATCTCCTATTACACGGTGAAGGTGAGTTTTCAAACTCTTAATATTCCCCTCCCAAATCCCACCGAAGTGTGGGCTCCGAGGTGGGATCATCTTCCTCTCTATTCGGCGTGAACTAAGCTCCTGCTTTAGAGCAGTTTCAAATTCGGAGTCAATCAGAAATTTAAATATATTGTCCAATTGTGCCTTTGCACCCACAAAATTGGTGCCATTGTCGGAGTATAGGCATGAAACAGGGCCCCGACGAGAGATAAACCGCTTAAATGCATCTAAAAAGGCATCTGAAGTTAGCTCCGAAACTAACTCTATATGGATGGCCTTAGTTACAAGGCAGACAAATAGGCAGATGTATGCCTTCTGTGCATGCTGACCTCTTCTACGAGTAAGCGTTATACGGACTGGACCTGCGTAATCAACGCCTGTATGTACAAAGGCTTTAGCTTCCGACACACGATATGACGGCAAATCTGCCATCATGGGCTTTGGGTGTGATGGATTTACTCTGAAGCAGTAGTTGCATTTCCGCACCCTAGCTCTTACAACGGTCCTGGCGTCCAATATCCAGAAACGTTGGCGCAAAATGGAAATAAGCAGACCTGGGCCTGTATGACAGTTCATGACATGGAAATGATCAATTAAAAGATCCACCACGGGGTCATGCTAGGGAGTACAAGAGGATGCTTAGCCTCAAATGGCAAGTCCGAATTAGAAAGTCTACCTCCTATGCGCAATAGCCCATCGTCGTCAAGAAACACGAATAAGCTTTGCAGCTTTTTTGAAGGCAAGTTATCTTTATTAAGTGCTTTGATATCCTCTGCAAAGTGAGCTCTTTGAACAGAACGAATCACAACCTTTTCTGCAGTCATAAGATTATTGACCACGCCAGAAGAAGAAGAAACCTTCTTTAAAAAACGAAGGATATAAACTACAATCCTAAGAAGCTTGTCCCAAGAGGATATACGCTGAGTTAATTCATTTAGGATCAATGGTTCACATTGAACTGTCGCAGTAAGTACATTTGCCCTGTGTTCAGGCAATTGACCTGCATTAGACGGAGTAAAAGGCTTTACGGGCCATTCCGAATGTGGGTTGCGGATCCACGATGGGCCGTTCCACCACAAGTCGTGCGATATGAGCTGCGAAGGCAACGTACCACGCGAAAGACAATCGCTCGGGTTTTCACAACCGGCGACGTGATAATAATTTTCAGGAGGTAAATTCTCCTGACACTGGGCAACGCGGTTACTGACAAATACTGACCACCGATGCGGTGAAGAATGTATCCATGAAAGAGCGATGGTCGAATCTGAGAACGCGAAAGTTCCTGCAATAGGAAGACGAGCACGATAAGCTTCATGAACTGTACGTATCAGCTTGGACATAAGAACCGCAGCGCAAAGTTCCAAGCGAGCAAGTGTGGTTACTTTGGTAGGGGAAACCTTTGATTTCGCACACAATAATCGCACTGTAATATTTCCAGCAGGATCAGTAGTGTGTAGGTATATGACACATCCATATCCATTCATACTGGCATCACAGAAGGCAACGATTAGCACAGTGCTCTCACGTAAAACGCCTACATGTCGAGGAATTTTCAGAGATGAAATTAATGGAAATTCTTGTACAAACACCGAAAACTTTTGAATAATACTTTCGGGAGGAGTGTCATCCCAACCAATATTGGACAGCCACAGCTCTTTGATAAGCAGCTTGGCATATAAAATTATAGGGGCTACTAAACCGAGGACATCAAATAGTCGGGCGACTACCGACAGTATGCTCCGCTTCGTACATTTCTCCTCTACATTAAGAGTCGTGAAGAAAAAGCTGTCATCGACTGTTGCCCATGAGAGGCCTAATACCTTCGAAACATTGTTAGAAGTATCATCACAAAAGTCTACCGTACTGCGATGCGAATCCGGAAGATCATCAAGTAGTACTTGAGAATTACTTGACCACTTTACTAAATCAAAGGCACCGGACTTAAACAACGAGATCAATTCTCGTGAAAGAAGAATGGCGCTGGATTCATCTGCAATAGAATGAACCAAATCGTCCATATAAAGTTTAGACTCTGCCACAGTGGCAGCATCCGGGAAATGTGGCCTCATATCCTGAGCTAATTGGCGAATAGTCCGCATTGCCAAGTACGGGCTTGACTTGAGTCCAAACGGGACCCGATTAAATTGAAAGGTTCGAATTAAATCATCAGGACTGAATCTATATAAGATTCTCAAATATTTACGATGTTCCTTAGGGACTTCAATCTGCAAATACATTTGCTTTATATCCGCAGTCATAGCAATAGGGAAAAGCCGAAAATCAAGCAATAGCAAGAATAAATCTGTCTGTAAGTTAGGACCGGTATGTAACACGTCGTTCAATGACAATCCACTGTGAGTTGTGGCACTAGCATCAAGTACGACCCGAGGCATCGGCTTATCCGGACGGGTAACAGCGTGATGCGGGATGTAGTATCCCTCGTCAGTAATATCAGACTCGGCGACAAGTGACACATAACCCTTATCGACATACTCATTCATTACGTTATTATAGTTTTTTCGTAAGTCAGGCGATTGTCTGAACTTGCGTTCCAAGGCCATCAATCGACGTTGAGCAGCACTGCGAGAGCTACCCAGTGCACTCGGGTCTTTAGAAAAAGGTAACTTGACAGAATACCGCCCATCACCAGCGCGAGTGATCGACGATGCAAACGAGTTCTCACATTTAGTCTCTTCAGGACTTAAAAATTGCATATTAGGTATTTCTTCCAATTGCCAGAATTTCTGAACTAAATCATTAAGTGCGAGTGCAGAAAAAGATGTTTTATTAATTTTATTTTGAGATTCATTACAGGGATAGTCACCCATCAACACGAAACCGAACGCGGTTAATAAAGCGGGGGGCGCGGTAGTGCCCGACTCAACTTTGTTACCTAAGTAAATATGCGAAAACAATTGCGCACCTAGTACGACGTCCACGTTCCCGGGAATATTCCACGTCAAATCAGCAAGGGGCAGTCCCTCTAAGTAGCCAACATCACCCTTGGTTATATAGTGAGTAGGCAGCTGATCCGTTATACAGTCAACTACAAGTGCATGTATCGTGTATTTATTATTTGGGTATACGCGAGACTCAATGTCCAAATGAACGTACCCCAATATCGGCCGAGACGCGGAGCCGATTCCCTTAACAAAAGAATTACTCAAGGGAATTATAACCAAATTAAGCGCCTTGCAACAATCAATGGTTATCAAGTTATTTTGAGAGCCATTATCAATAAGGCAACGTATTATTATTTTATTACCATTTTTTGATTTCGCGTAAACTTGCGCGGTTGACAATAAAATAGAAGAATTAGGTCTAACTTCAGCACTTAATGACAGCGAGGGAATACCTGAGGAAACATCAACATTATGTTTCGAGTTATCAATGCGCAACGCAGCCGAAACAGGTGCGCTGTTATCAGCTGAGCAATTTTTTATAACGCGCGAGTCTATGTTTACGTTGGCCTGTCCGGACGAATCGCGCGACGGGACCACAGGTGACGTCAATGACCCTTGACCGGTAGGGGGTTGAGACACTTGAACGTAAGTATTGGACTCAATATTATGATCTTTTTTATCAAAGTGTAAGTAAGTGTGATGTTTTTTCTTGCATATATCGCAAACATGCGTAGATTTACAAGACGTAACTGTGTGTGATCCACTTAAACAATTAACACAACTATGTTTTGATTTAATGAATTCAAATCGCTTGCGCGGAGAACTTAAGTTCATGAACTGAGAACAAGCGTAAATTATATGATCGGTTTTGTTACAAAATTCGCACGATTTCGTCGGCGGGGTAGTAGACACACTCTCATTACTTGCGACGAACGACTTGTAGGTATGAGGACGGGACGACTGATTAGTGGACGGCTTGCTTGCGCTCGCACCAGTGTTCGATGTTCGCGTCGAGTTATTGTTTGCACGTTGCAATATTTTTGCTTGATCTTGTAAGAAAGACACCAAGTCATTATAAGACGGAATTTCTTTATGACGAAACGCTAGCTCAAACGCTTGTACTGTCTGTGAATCGATTTTCCTAAGTGCGCAATGAGATAAGATGAAATCGGACAAATCCTCGATACCTAATTGTTTCAATGCCGCCACGGAGGAGGCGTACATACCAATAAATGTATCAAGACTATTAGACGTGTTTATGCAAGCCTTAGAGTCAAGAATATTATTTAAGTAATGCGTGCCTAATGCACGTTTATCTTGAAACTTTTTTACTAAACTTTCCCAGATAATATTATAGGTTTCACCCGTAGGCACAATGCCTGCCGTGACCTTGAGTGCGTCGTGCGTAAGTTTACCTACTAAATACTGTACGCGCTGCGAGTCAGTCAGCTGACTGTTGTTATGAATATTCGAATTGAAACTTTCATAAAATTTAGGCCAATTTTGTGTTTTGCCATCAAAACTTGGCAATTCTATTGGTGGCAACTTAATGTAGCATGTCACATTAGAATTAGACGAGTCTTTTCGCGATGATGATTCATCTGATCGCAACGCTTGAATAATATTATTTCGGGTATGCTTTACTCGAAGATATAGATCATCAAACGCATCTAAAGGCTTGTAGTCCGGCTTAAACGTCAAATCACGTGATAACTGGAGACCATATAAATCATCTAACAACGTCTCGAACCGACTGCGCATCTCATCAATTGATTCAGACTTAGCCATGAAAGTTTCATTACTTCTAGACGCATAATTAGAAATGTTTTTGGAAAGTTCAAATAAATCATTCATCCGCGAAAAAAGTCGTTCTTTTTTTGCTGTCTTAAGGACGAAATGTTCATCAATGGAATCACTAGACGCCATTGAGTACGCATTTTCTTTATTCGTAGGCATTTTAAAGCAAAAATTCACAATGAATATGAGAAAGAAAATGAAATAATAATTTTAAGTGAAATTATTTTAAATGACGTAAAAATATGTGGAATTTGCAAATGGCGACACCCGCGCACAATGGCGGTACGCTTTATTTATGTACTTCGAGAATTTTACCAAAAAATTACGTAAATCTGCGAACATCCAATTTATTTATATGGATAATACTTGTAATAAGTATTTTGAATGAAAATATGATATGCTAGTGCAATATCCGAACTATGAAGGACCAATAAAAAATGGTGACGCGGCGTGTAAATAGCCGACGACACGCGGGGAGCTTAAATAAGAAAATTTATGTCTTGAGACTAATTAGTTTGAATCCCATGAAACCCACCCTGTGAATTGAAGAACGAGAAAAATGGTTTCGACGTCAGCATTGAAAACTATTGGCCCACTAACCTTCAGACCAGCTCAAGGACGCCTTCACCAGCTCTTGTCCGCAGCTCACACCGTGAAGCACTTTCACGAAACAAATGTCAGTTCACTGCTGGGTAATTTCACGGGTTCTTGAAACCTTTAGTTGTCTATCTCAGAGTAAATTATAATAAAACTCTGCACCAAAAAAATACGCGCAGAGCACACCGAGATTTTAACATAGGGAATGTCAAATTTGAAAACGTTCGGTGAATGGTAGCCAAAACTATGGCACTGGTGTCGCCAGATCCAGCCAATCCAAGAGCACGATTCTTATGGCGCATGAACCAAACAGTTCCAAATACTGACATATAGAAAACCATTTGAAACAAATTAAGAAGAAAGAGAGATGACCTAATACTAAAGGCTTAGCAGAAATAAATATTGTACAAAATAATTTGGGTCACATAGGGTGCCCAACCACCGTTGTTTATAAATAGGTTTTAATTGGAACTTCCGTGAAACACTAATGAGTTTGATATCTTATAAAATAAGGATTGCTGTTTTTTTTTGCAATTAACAAGCTCACAATTCACGTAAAAAGTAGGAAAATAAGTAACTATAAAAAACCGGTCAAGTGCGAGCCAGACCCGCGCACGAAGGGTTCCGTACTATTATTTATAAAAACGAGCAAAAAAATCACTTTTTTGTATGGGAGCCCCCTTACATATTTATTTTATTCTGATTTTAGTATTTGTTGTTATAGCGGCAACAGAAATACGTAATCTGTAGAAATTTCAACTGGCTATCACGGTTCATGAGACATGCCTGGTGACAGACGGACAGACAGCAAAGTCTCAGTAATAGGGTACCGTTTGACCCATTGGGTACGGAACCCTAAAACACCTTTGTTTGTACAAACAACAAAAAAATTGTTAGAACAATGTTTTTCAACTTTAATTCGACATTTGATATGTCAACGAAGCCAAGAAAACACAAGTTCCAACTGAACTGTCTTATCAGAATGACCTGTCATCGCATCACACATGTCCAAGGCCCAAATTAATGGCTACCATTTGGGGACGCCCCCATATCACTTTTTCGACTTCCAAGGACCCGTTGAGAATTGTCATGAGAAAAATGCGATGTTCCTTATATTAGTAGCGACAGTAAAAGGTTTTTGTTTATCTGTCACTCATTTTTTGATGGCGAGAATGTATGGTCGAGTTTTTTGTGAGCTATGTCCCTTTGGGGGTAAGCAGAGATATTGGAAGTGGGCGTCGTATTTTGTAGTTGTCGCCATGTTTTTGTTGTTGAATATTAGATGGATATTTTTGTTCTGTTATTTGTTGGGTGAATGTAGGTAGTTGAGGGTTTAGAAATATAATTGCTGTATTCGTAGATACTACCGTATGAGGTACTAAGTTTTGGAATGAAAATCATATTGTGTTTATCCCTTTGTGAAAAGTTCTTTCTTTCTTTGTTCTTGTTTTTTTATTTTTTTTATTATTGGTGTGTGCTAGCTGACATGTGACATTAATTTGATATAATGGATTCCTTGTTTATATAAACTTGAACACTTTTGTATAGAATCTGGTTCTTCTAACCTAACAGACAGATGTGTTGCTGGGGAGTTTGTTCCGCCACTTCTTCTTCCCAGCTAAAACACTAGGAAGTGGCGAAGGGCGGGCGTTTTGGGGGACTGTCTCTTGTAATTTTGACGTTCAAAAAGTGCTGATTATCAGCCTAGTTTGAATAAATGACTTTTGATTTTGATTTCTTCTCATGTAAGAAATTCTCTCTATTTGTTTTTTTAAACATTGCCCCTCACTAGGTATTTATCCTGTATCGAAGTTGCGTTTACAAACATTGAAACTCACAAACACAAACAAACAGACCCGAAACTGTAGGCCATAAAAAAAATTTTTTCGGATCGAACCCGCGACACGCAGCGCAGCAGTCGATCACTCAACCACTGCGCCAACTATGTCGTCAAATCTCTGCGCTGTTGACCTCTAAAACCATCAAATGTGGACTTTCTTACTGCATTTTAGTATTCAAAAATATCTTAGAAAATCACACCAAACTTGGGAGCTACTCAATTAATATCTAAAGTTAAGTTGTAAGAAAAGAAAAAACAGATTTCCTTGTTTTCTGTTTGATATTTTCTTTTCATAAAATGTACAAATAAAAAGCTTTACAAAGTATTTCAAAACAGCAGCACGATATTGAACTGAAGGCGTCAAGCGACTTGTAATATCCGGTCCAAACCAGAGCGTTGGCTAAACAAAACGCCCGCGGCCATGTTGGAAACATATACACTTGCAAATACATTATTGTTCTTAGTTTGACTGCTCGCTCTCTTTGTTATGGAGAGAGGTAGAGTGTTTCCAGCAAAATGTGACAAAATTAAATAAGTTATTTAATTTTAGAAGCGGAAAGTGGGAGCTCGTGGCTAGGTAATAACAGCCGCACGGGTCGATCTTTAAGGTTAAGTTGAGCTTGCCAAGGTTGTTCCGTGGATGGGTGACCATAATTACATACCACGTTTCCTCCGTGCCTCGGAAAGCACGTTAAGCCGTTGGTTCCGGCTGTCATTAGATCTTTGACAGTCGTTACGAGTAGTCGGATGCCAAAAGTCTGACACCCAGTCTTATCAAGGGGTATCGTATTACCCAGTTACTGGGTTGTGAAGGTCAGATAGGCAGTCGCTTCATGTAAAATACTGGTACTCAACCGCATTCGGTTAGAGTGGAAGCCAGCCCTAAGATTGTTTTGGGAAAAGGCTAGGCATATGTTGAAGTGGGTGAAATTGTATGTTTGTTGTTATTTACAATGGGTGTGCAGATGTTTAAATACAAGGTGCATGGTACACCGACGAAAAAAGCTTATCACGTATACAGTACTTACATCATTCTGAACCCATAAAAACTTTTAATCGGTTATTTGAAAAAAAATCTGCTCTTCCATACATTTTGACCGTGTAGGTATTGCATTTTTGTAGAAAACAGCAGTTCTTTTTGTAAGTGTTTTAAAAAAAAATCCTATATCTAAAAATCTGACTCTTTCTTTATCTTATCATAACGAAATTTTAAAAATTCAAACCGCGCAAAGAAAGCTGACACATAATTCAGTTGAAACAATTCTATCAATTCCTGTGTGAAATAAAATTTTATTGCAGCACATTCTAATCTGAAATGCTATTTCACGTGTTCACCTGAATTGAATAGAACGTGATACAAAAAATCTAGACTACCTAGCACTTTATTTTAGCGACTAGGTTTTAAATTCTCATAGCTGAAGAAAAATGTGAAAGATAAGTTGTTGTAATTTATGTGAACTACGCTCGCTTTGTTCTTGCACTTTATCAGCAGTAATAGAAATAGAATACAGTTTTTGGTAGGTGTGGATATTTTTGTACCTACGCTGTATAGGTTCTGATAAAAAATAACGGGTTGCACTCTGGGAGTGCCGGCAAAAGTGAAACTTGAATAATAACGTTGTGCTTTTTTGATATTTTGGAATGGTTAGGGAATAATTTTGCACGAATTGCTTTAATTATCAGTAAATGCAATATTCATTTATTGCGCTATCATACACAAACATGAAAATTTATATTACATTAAAAAATTAACACTTCAGAACTATTACAATCCGTCTTACGAATTGTAGCTCTTTGGAGAAACCAAAGGTTTTGTTCGTGCATAAGATAATTATCCAGTTTTGGAAACCCAAACTCAATGACTGATGTGGTAAAGTTCAAATTTCTTCGTAATCTAATGTCAATCCGTCTTACGAATTTTCGATCAGGACACGTGACCTGACGGTCAGGTGTCCTGGCACGAGTTTAACATTTTTTACCCATCACAAAAGTGCACAACGCCGCTAGAGAAGTTTTCACCTCAATAAATACTTCAATGATTTTTCGATCGCTACGGCGTAGCGCTGCTGCGTCAGCTTCATAGCAATGACCAATCCAAGTAATATGGATTCAATCGCGTACATCAATAGTGCAACTCCACTATTGTGTGAAACACTTTCGTTTCTTAATTGCTACGCCGTAACTATCATGTCTATGCCGTAGCTGTCATGGTAACGTCAGCTACGGCGCAGCGGCGGCGTTTGATGGCACGGTTGGCGCAGTGGTTGAGCAATCGACTGTTGCGCTGCGTGTTGCCACCGGTTCGATCCCTGCACGGAAAAAAATATTTGTATGGCCTACAGATAGTTGTTCCGGGTCTGGCTGTTTGTGTATGTGAGTTTAAATGTTTGTAAACGCACCCACGATACAGGGGAAATTCCTATTGTCGAGAAACATTACAAAAATAAAAATGATTGAGCTACAATATGGTTTCAAACCAATTACTCAAGGAAAAGTGTTCAAAATCAATGCCCATTCACTTCCTAGACCATACCTGAAAAGAGCCACAAGATCACCACCTAAGATCATACATACCTAGCATACATACGTACACTCAGGTCTTCTTCCCTCCTTCTATGATCCTTACCCACTCCTTTTATTTCTTCCAAGTAAAAAATAAGTTCTTAAATAAATACAATAACCGATATCCCTTTTAATTTAAGTGCCAGTTCAGAAAATACGATCATAAAATTCGTGTCCCTTAATTATGTGAAGTATATTAGCGGGCCCCTCCGCCCTAGGGGCCCGGAATGTCGAAGGATTAATGGGGCCCCGGGCGACATGTCCGTTCTCATTTTTAGCTTAACCTTCTACTGCTTCGGTTTTGAGTGTTTATAGGTAATGTTATCTGTTACACTCTGAGGTATTTCGGGGGTTGTTATGAAGGATATTTGAGGGTTTGAATGAAATAACGGAGGAGGGGAAGCTTTCGGTGGGGTCGTGAATTAATTTATTAATGCATAATAAATAGTTTTTTTTTTAAATATGTATATTGGTGTGATGATTAGCATATTTTATTATCAATCACAGACCAATTTTTTATACTGATACTACTCATATGTTTAGTGGATAGTGATGTCCATTAAATCCAATTGACATATTTCATTTAAGTAAAACTACATTTAGTGGGATTTTGTAGTGATTATTGAACTTTCCCAAAATGTATTTGATTATAAGCGTTTTTTCTTCACGCATAACATGGTTTTAGCAACTACTTGTTAGTACAATAACCCATTCTGTTAGCTCGAGATGGTTTAGCTTCCCAAACAAACTTTCATACAACCATGATTCTCCACTTCCTATTCAAATTCCTCTCACTTCAAACATTTCATAACCCAAATATTTCACCTAATTGACTTTCATGCATGTATTTCTTTCAACCAGACCCCCATATTAACCATTCTATTTCCTTACTTAATATTCAGTGAACGTTCAGACCCGCAACCCTACGGTCTAACTTCTTAGCCTCCACATTCTCTGAACGCGGAATTATCATATTTTAGATATTTGAACACATCCAATTTTGTGGTTTACCTCTTGGTCAGGAGCTGTATGATCAAGCGACACACTTCTTACGACAGCTAGTAACTACAAACTGTCTGGTGGTTTGGGAAACCATTTTCAATAGTTGCCCAAGTAACATTATATAAAATTCTGATTTAATAAAATTATGTGATTTCACTTACAATTTAACGTACTTTTAAAGTGTTTGGCGGGGGTTTTCCACCAAACAAAGTGTCTGACAGTGGAAGAGGTGAATCATAGTATGATAATTCACCACTTTTACAGCCAGTCACACTTATGTAATATGAAAAAATCACACTATAAATCGTATGAGGTAAAATTTTGTAACTTGATGTCTGCCAAAGCCTCCACGACTGTATTTGCATAATATCCAGTTGTTGTTGTTGTCGCGGCTCTAAACAAACACCACCACCATGACCAACTTGGGTTCCACAAAAAAAGTTCCTGTTTTTATAAAATGACATAGGTTTGGCGTTCATGGGATCTTGGTCCAAAATAAGTTGTTTAGAGCCATGGCTCACGGCGATTCACCTTGCAGGACTATGGTACTCTCGCGAAGAAACAAATGACGAGCGCGTGTGTCGCTTACTGCAAATCACATCGAAAGGCCTTGGATGGGATATTCAAGGGAATCGCGTTCCTCACGGAACGCGTGATATTGTTTCAACTTAGTTTAATGTATATTTCGGGCTATTTTTAGTTGGTCCTCAGTTCCGGGTTGAAGTTTTCGGTTTAATTAACATGTAGTTATATTAATATTTCGATATTATTTAGTGCTTCTTGGTCTTTGGAATTCAAGGTTTCTGTCATCGGAGTGATTGTCGACAAATAGTGCACATATTAGTTAAAAGAGATCATAATATTTAAATAATCTCAAATAACAGTTCTGTTGTTATTCTAATTCCTTTAATGTTTCTTAATAATAGGTTATTCATTAGTATTCATTCCATGTTCTTAGTTGTTACTTCAATTGGTAAGATATTATATTAAAATGAAATCATTGACTTTGGATAGACAACCAAAAATTAGAATTCAGAAACATCTGGGCATTAATGTCCATTCCTATTAACTGTTAAGGTTTACAGAAAGGGACCCATAACCCATTATAATTTGGTCCTTCGAGCCGGATGTTCAAACATTTGAATGTGAAGGCAACCCGTGCCTCCCTGTACCCAAACACAATGCAAATTACATAAAACAAACGACAACCGAGGAAAATAATAAAATATTCAAAGATTTCTTTCCATAGCAAACTGAATACGTCACCCTACAAAATGCTATTTATGATAAACATAATTTGTCAGAACCTTTTTCACACATTTGTATACAAGTCATATCTTATGAATGTCCGACGCTACCCTATCCCGACTATGCAAGAGGGTTATTTTTCTACCCTCGAGCTAGGGTGTGAAGTGGAGAAGGGAAAAATGGACACTCACCGGTTTTTGGGACGCGTATTTTTGAATTACGTTGGAGCGTGGGTCATTTATAAAGTCCAGTTCAGGTTATAATATGTTACATAGGTGGAAGAGTAGTCCTGTAAGGTTTTCTTTTCTTTTCACGAGTAATAAAGAAGGAGTTCATCATCATCAGCCTATATTGTTCCCACTGCTGGGACGCAGGCCTCCTCTCTATGAGAGGGAATGGGCTATAATCCACCGCGCGGGCCCAGTGCGGGTTGGTAGATGTCACATGTCTTCGAATTTTTAGTTCTAGGACATGTCGGTTTCCTCACGATGTTTTCCTTCACCGTTTAAAGAGCAGCGGTGATGAAATAATTTACACAAAGTAATGCGCCTGCCTGGGTTCGAACCTACGACTTATTGCTCGTAAGTCGGGGCTGCTACCACTGGGCCACCGCTGCTCCGGCTAAAGAAGGAGTAATCATAATAATATGTCATTCCTTAGTAAAAAACTACGTAAACAAATGAATATGAAAAGAACCTTAAATTTTTTTGGAAATAATGATTAATGTTTTATACACACCAATAATTAACGATGGATGGAAATGCTCTTCAATGAATAAATAATAATCATGTCATTAGGTCGCATAATTTATTCAACAATCATTGACGACGTCGTTAAAAACTCCTTATCCTCATTCCGATTTCAAGGTCAAGTTTGTGATTATTATTATGCTTAGAAAGAAAATAATCCCAAATAATTTTGCTGCTGAAGTGTTTATATTATTTATCGGCATAAATTACCAATTTTATGGGCTGTATTTGATTATTTCTACTACATTATATTTAAGCGCGTTCTATACTACTTATGCAAGATACAGCTACCGGTTGGAGGTTGTTGTTACAAAGTTGTACTTACGCCGCCATCAATAAATAGATTTAACCTTGATAGCTTAAATCACGGAAACGTGACAGTTTAACGAGATAGCTTAGAAAGCTTATACAGGGTTACTGGTTACTCTACGTATTCCTTGCAGGACGACAAAGAAGGGTTCAAATGCAAAAAATTAAGCCAACAAATGTTGTACCGAAATTCAGTACTTTTTGAGTTACTTAAATTTTTAGTATTTTATGAAAATGACTGTACTGAACCCTGTATAAACGCAAAAACACAGCTTTAATATAAAGCAACACACAATTTCCGAGTTCTCTTCCATAGGTTTTGCAATTACGCGACCGAGTCCATTAATCTAAGGTCGCCACCGGACCTTAATGCAAACGATGGGCAACGTCGCACCATGCTAATTCACTACCTTTTCGATTTATATCACCTTATATGATACATTATGTGTCGCGACAACGGTACGGCTTGGGATGGGGGTGGATATTTTTAGTGCAAAATTGTTCATGTATCCTTGAACCCCGAATAAAACTACTCATTTTTACCCGCTCGTAGCGGGTAAAAATGAGTAGTTTTATTCGGGGTCTGTGACCAAGCTCGTATAAGAGAAAGAGAGAGACAGCAAAAGACTACAGCTATAGATGAGCAGTTTTGTACGAAGTTTTAAAGGTTTAGAGGTTAAAGGCAACGTGATATCACAGACCAATGACCGCGGAATGCAAAGAACGTTGTTTTAACCGTCAAAAGTACGGCCATAGAAAGGGCTAGAAAATTAATAACCAGTCACTACTAGGGTTGGCACACGCATTGGTAATCAGATGTTGTTCTAATCAAAGAGCAGTCAAAAGCACGCTGTTCTTCAACCACTGTGTACGAGCAAACCCGTACAATATCATATGTATCAATTTTATGCTGACATCGACGCGCAGCGAATGAATAAAATATACAATTTTAAGTCAACGAGCAGTAGTCGCATATCACCGTTTGGGCTAACCACAAAAGACTCATTCGCCGCGAGTCGATCAGTATCAGTTTTAAGTGTTCTTTCAATACACAAATCAATCATTCTATCAGTCTATCATTTAAATGTACCCTTACCCGTACACACTAAAAGTTCAACTTTCATTCTTCAGTTGGCCTAACATGACGTCTTAAAACATTATTGTTTTACTTCTTTCCCAGTGGAAAGGAGATGGCGCTAGACATCCTGTATGCCTCCGTCTCTTTCCCACACTGGAATTAAAGTAAAACAATACTGCTTTCAGACGTCATGGTAGGCCAGCAGTTCTACACTAAAATCCTGATCTCCACCTTATAGCCACATAACACTAAGCCCAGATTCCAACTGGCTTCATTTTAAGCTATATTCTGACGTCACAGTGCTCAACTCCGCGTTGAGTTTGAGAGCACAACGCTGCAATATCCGGACGGAACATGTAGTCTGCCCTCGTAAGACAAAGAGTTGTATCTATAAAACAAACAAAAATCGGGTTGGGTGACTGAAGATGAACGACGTCGCTGGGGTCGGTCTTGAATGAGGTGGTCATATTATGACCTGGGTGCATATCACGGTGGGAGGGGGGGGGGGTTGGGCTGGTTTCAGGCAGCGTGGGGTGGGACAGCAGTCTGTAGGCAAGTCTTCATCACCATCTGTCTAAGTGCCTAGCCTTTTCCTAACTATGTTGAGGTCGGCATCGGTTGGAATAACGGCCACTATGGCTCACGCACAATGGTCCACTTAAGGGACTAAGTGCGGAAACCAAAAACCCCATGAAGATGAAGAAGAAGATGATGTCGGCATCCAGTCTAACTGGATGACCAAATACCAGTTTTTTACATGGAACGAGTGCTTACCTGACCTCCACAACCCAGTTAACACTGGGTAGTACCCTTTAATACGTAAATTTTTATACGTAAAACTTACTGTCAGTCTTCCGGGCCACTGAAACACTGCCACATAATCCTTGGTTTCTCGAAATAGTCATTTGTTGAGTTACCGCTTTTGGTCTTAAGTGTGTATTTGTGACGTCACATAAGGAACGAACGCCTTCAAAAGCGAAAATATTGATTCAGATCCGGTTATTGCAATGTTTGTATGAAGCAGGAGATTTGGTGGGATGGTTGTTAGATTTGAGAAATCTGATTTGACATAAAAGAAAATGTCTCAATTTAATTGTACTGATCTAAAGGAAATAATTAATTAATAATAATATTTATTGCATGCTAATTTAGGATGGAAATTGCAATGCTTGTAAAAGGCTGCTAAGTCTTAAGTAACAACATAAAATAACACCAACATTGTACACTTAGTTCGCAATAAAAAATTGACTTTGACTTTGACTTAACTGTCCTTTTTATCGTAGGCTGCGAAATAATAGGTTACACTTCAGGCAACTTATCTGTGCAGGCGGAAAAACACAGAACTAAAACAAGTTTGACATATCGGTGCATTTTTAGGGTTCCGTAGCCGAATGGCAAAAAACGGAACCCTTATAGATTCGTCATGTCTGTCTGTCTGTCCGTCCGTATGTCACAGTCACTTTATTCCGAAACTATTAGGACTACACAGCTGACACTTGGTAGGTAGATGTATTCTGTGAACTGCTTTACGATTTTTGTACAAAAAAAATATAGATTAAGGATATCCCCTCACCACACGGAAATGAAACTAAAAAAAAAAACATCAAACCTATACGGGCGTGGTGTCTATAGATAGATAGGTCTTTAAAAATGACATTGAGGTTCCTAAAACTATTTATTTTTCAAAGTCAATCGTTTGAAAGATAGACACTTCTAAAGTGGCAAGACGTGTCCCCCCCCCCCTCTAAACTTACTATGAAAAAAAATTTTTTTGTGCGGTTGAGTGGAAGTTTACTAATGAACGACCGTTCAAAATATTGTTATTATATTGTTTGGGGCTATGGAACCCTGTGTGCGAGTATGACTCGCACTTGGCCTGTTTTGCTTGACTAGCAGCCCACCTTGAACTGCAAAATTAAAGTGGTCATACTGTATGTTCCCGTTAGTTCATCTTTTGTAGTTTAGTTTGTGTCACACGGTGTCAGTTGGGCAAAAGCGAGCGGGGAGTCACTTCTTTTGAATACCGATATCAAGTTTTTTTAAATGACAATCTCCTTTTTTAGGGTTCCGTGCCCAAAGGGTCAAACGGGACCCTATTACTGAGACTTCGCTGTCCGTCTGTCGGTCCATCTGTCACCAGTCTGTATCTCATGAACGGTGATAGTTAGCCAGTTAAAATTTCTACGGATTATGTATTTCTGTTGCCGCTATAACAACAAATACTAAAAACAGATTAAAATAAATATTTAAGGTCATTGTACGGAACCCTTCGTGCGCGAGTCCGACTCGCACTTGCCCGGTTTTTAAAGGTTTTTAGAGGTTTTTTTTTACTTTTTTTACTTTTGTGTAGTATCATTATCAATAAAATAACTGCGGTGATTTTCGGCGTGAATTTTTTTTCTGGTTTGAAGATTTTTTCTTTAGGCTGGCTATATGAATAAGTTGAGTACCACGTACTAGCTCTATTTAGTATTATTTTAAAACCAGCATAACTTGCGAAAGTAGCCGAATTGAGACTTCGCACCTGAGCACCAATGATGCTGATTCGTTCTAATAAATTCATCATTTTTCAAATATCCTACACAAGTTCGAATTTTACTATTCACTGCTATTATTTTTTACGACGCCAAGCAAACGAAAACAGAGTATACAGGATTTTTTTAACACCTACTGACTAAAAACACGCCGAGGCAATGGAGAACCAAAATCCGTTTCAACTGACTTAGATCCCGGAACGAAATCAATCAAAAACAGCAGCGGTCACCTTTTTTCTTAGCCGGTGTCCAGCTAAAATCCATGCAGATTACGCATAAATAAATCGATGAACTATTGAGGAAGAAAATTTTTGAAGTGATTGTTTGTAAAAATTATTGTATTTTATTATATAATAGGATAAGTTTTTAAGTACCCCTGTAAGTTTTTATCTTTTTGTTTTTCATGCAAAATAATGTCGATTGTAGTGAAGTCGAAAGGACTGCCAGTCAACCTTCCACTTCGCTGGATAACCTAGTGAGGTGTCCACACTGTTCCCAAGCCCGCTTTTTTAAGGTTTGAAAGAGGTTTGAAGATACATTTGGGGAAGAAACATAAACCTTACAATGTACCTTCATCCTGTCCGGTAATACCCACTTCCTTTACACCTGATTCACACACGCCACCCTTTTGGAAATATCTTTCAAAATTAAAAACTTCAACTCCTGTTTTGAAGAGAGTTCCTCGCGGTGCGAGACCTTCAGTGGCTTTAAGTTTAGCGCGCTGCGTCCGCCTTGTTGTTCAAGAGAACTCTCAAAGCGCTTGGGAACAATTACTCACCTTCCCCTTTAGAATTCTACATGTGCAAAAAAATTTGGCAAATAAAAAAAAAACTTTAACAGCACAAATCAAAGATAATTGCAAGTAATATTTCGGCCCAAAGTTTCGACCCTAAATTAACATCGTATCTCCCCCAAAGAGGGTTATTGCATCATGTAGAATCCAAATTAGGTGAGGGTGATATAAGTGGTGCAGCTAGGATCATTTTTAGCAGCGATGTGGTTGCGCCGTTCTCTCCAGAGATTCTTACAGCTCTGGAAAGCAAACATCCCGCCCCGGCAGATGACCTTTCCTTCCCTGACCCCCCCAATTCGGAAACTCACTCTCTCGAAATTACAGCTCAGCAAGTATGTGCGGCCGTTTGCTCCTTTCGAAGTGGATCTGCCGGTGGCCTCGACGGCCTGACTCCGCAACATCTTAAGGACTTAATTTGTTCAGGCGCTGGGGCTGCTGGTGAATCCCTTTTGAAAGAACTGACGGCCCTCATCAATATCATGCTCTGCGGTAATGTGAACGAAGCCGTCATTGATATTTTGTACGGGGCCAATCTATGTGCCCTACGCAAAAAGGATGGTGGCATTCGTCCCATTGCCGTAGGGTCAACCTTTCGTCGTATCGCAGCCAAAATTTGCTGCGCCTTCTACAGTGAAACATTGGCCAGCAAATTTCAGCCCTTTCAGCTGGGCTTCGGGTCCAAAGGAGGTTGTGAGGCTGCGGTACACGCTTTATCCACCTATCTTAATAGTGGTAAAGGTGAGGTCATCCTTAAGGTTGACATAAAGAATGCATTTAATTCTGTAAACAGGGACACCTTGTTGGCAGAGGTTCAAAAAGAAATCCCCAAAATTTACAGTTTTCTCTATCAATGCTACAGAAACCCCTCAAAACTACTCTATAAAGACAACATTTTGGAATCAGCCGTTGGTTGTCAACAGGGTGATCCTTTAGGGCCAGTCATTTTTAGTTTAGCAATAAATCCAATTATTCGACAGTTAAATTCTAAATTCAACGTATGGTATTTGGATGATGGAACTCTGGGAGGTGATGTGGACACAGTTCTAGAAGATTTAACTTTTTTAAAAGAAAAATTTAGTTCTATTGGTCTAGAGCTGAACTTGTCAAAATGTGAAATTTATCTTCCCCAGACCACTGACAGACTGAGTACCATTTCAAAATTTAATTCTATAGCTCCCAATATCAAAATTACAGAAAAAGATTCTCTTCACCTCCTGGGGTGTCCAATTTTTGATGAGTCATTTCCCTCCTTTATTCAGGAAAAAATTCAAAATTTTAATGATGTCTCGGAAAGACTTTTCAAAATTAATATACATTCGGCTTTCACTCTTATTCGTTTTTGTTGCTTTGGACCTAAATTTACTTATAACCTTCGCTCCTCCCATCTTTGGAAACACCCTCAACTTTTAGAAAAAATTGACCAAATTATTAGGAATACACTTTCTTCAATCCTAAATGTGGCCCTGGACGACCGTGCGTGGCAGCAAGCCACGCTTCCCATCCGCCTGGGTGGTCTTGGCGTCCGCAAAATTTCAAGTATAAGTTTACCGGCCTTCCTCTCCTCGGTCCACGGTGCCGAAAAATTAACCAGGAACATCTTATCTTCCTCACTGGTTCATTTTGAGGTACCGTTTTTGTCCGATACGTTGAACGCTTGGAAAATGGCTTGTCCTAATACAGATTTGCCTGACAACCTGTCCTCCCAGAGACGCTGGGACGAGCCGCTCTGCAGTATTATACGGAATAATCTGTTAAATACGTCAATTAATACTGCGGAGCGTGCCCGTCTCCTGGCCGTGGGGGAATGGGAGTCAGGCTTATGGCTTCAGGCACTTCCGTCATCCACCATAGGCACCATGATGGATGATATGTCATTTCGGCTCGCTACAAGCCTTCGTTTAGGCGCATCTTGTGTTGCTCCACATCGTTGTCACTGCGGTGAAGTTGTCGACAATCTCGGGCACCATGGCCTGTCCTGCTACAGGAGCGCAGGTCGCATAGCACGGCACGCCAGCATCAACGACATTATTCGTCGAGCTCTTGTCACCGCCGGCGTACCAGCGGTTTTAGAACCTAACGGTTTGGTACGTGACGATGGGAAGAGACCAGATGGTATGACGCTGATGCCTTGGAAGGTGGGTAGGCCTTTGGTGTGGGACGCAACTTGCGTCGATACCCTTGCGCCATCTCATGTTGCAAGTACGGCGGGCTGTGCTGCAGCTGCTGCTGCTGTTGCTGAGAGCCTCAAACGGCGTAAATACTGTAATCTTAATGGCAGTTACAGTTTTGAGCCGTTTGGGGTCGAAACGCTTGGCTCATGGGGCCCAAGCGCGCATTCTCTTTTTAAGGAAATATCTCGTCGACTGGTTGACACTTCACGAGACCAGAGGGCTGGCTATTTCTTTGGGCAAAGAATTAGCATTGCCATTTAACGTGGCAATGCCGCCAGTCTTCTGGGCACGTTTCCAGATGACAGCGATGTGGAGGAGTATTTTGACGCCTTAACGTCCTGTTGTTTTTAATTTAGTTTATATTTAGTTAGTTAGTTTATGTAAATACTGTTATTTTTATTTTATTGTAATAATTATAGTAATCGGTTTAATTTAGCAGTAAATCTATTTTTCGAAAATGTTTAGTAACTTTTTAGACCTGTGTATCCTGCTTATGTGTGTCAAGTTTCATTAAAAATCGGTACAGTCATTTCCGAAAATAAGGACATGAACTATTAACAGTACTGTAGTCCATATTCAATAGTAAGACACGCGTCGGATATTACAGAGTCTTACATCGTCCACGACAACTGGGCACGTGCGCAGTGTGAATACTCTGCTGTGACGGAAAATGTCTTTAGAATATGACAGCGACATATGTAGCTTGTGTCACGTCTCGTTGCAGTTGGAAATTGTTTTGCTAAAGGTGCAAAAAAATTCAAGTTATTTTGCCATTGGCTAAGATCATTCTTCTACCAATTTATTTGGTGTCAACGCAGTGAGTGAAACTGAGTGAAAACTTAATTGACAGTTAAGTAAAGTCAAAAAGAGAGTTATCCCATTAAGGCAGAAGTAAAACTGACAAAAGAAAAAAAAAGATAAACAGTAATGAAGGCTTTAGAAGTGTCGCCTCCTTCTGCGAAGCAGTCATGCTAGCGTAGGAGGTGGCGAAACGTGAAAGGGAGAGAGCCTCACGTCCCAGCCGTCGCGGGAGACGCCTCGGGCGTCAGGGGGCAACCAGTGGCCCCCGGCCACCGTAGGCGCGTGCCTGTGGACAATGAGTAATAGGCTAGCTCACCGTTCGTCCGTCTCATGACGACAGGCCGTGCCGATGGCGCGTTCGTGTTCCACGCGCGCCTCAAGGAGATGTCAGCAAACCGGAAGGGGTCCGAGAGGACCGATGCCTGCTAGGGCTGCGGGACTGTTCGAAAGAGATACCGTGGCCCTGGAACACAAAGGGCTAAGAAGGAACATGGATGGGTTTTAGTCAGTACAAGTCTGACACTCCCTCCCGCTCCGCCCAGAGCGGGAGGTGTGATTTGATGATTTCCCATCCATAAAAAAAAGGCTTTGGATATGTTTAATTACTGCATATTTGATCAAAAATTATACACTCTCGTATTCGATTTTAAGGAATGGTTATATGTTTTACATGTTTTATTATTTACTTATCCTCTGAATCCATTACACCATGGACTACCACCTTAGTTAATGTATTATCTGATCTACCTAGCCATTCAAAAGTTGCTGACAGATATAGCATTATTAGAAGTAAGGCTGCCATTGAAGGAAGAGTGTCATGGTCAAATGAGCATTGTCAAAATCTTCTTCTGGTATCTCTCCAATTACTGAATGTTGGGTTTGACTCCGTATATTTCTCCTTGTACGTAGCGAAGTACTCCTTTGTTGTGTGGAATTTTGGCGTACAGCTACAGTAAACCAAATCTACATGTCCCGCGACCGTGACGTAAGCTAAGGCTGTTCCACTTAAATGTAGCGCATACGCAATGAGCCGGAGTATGGGCGCGCGCTAAATTGTCTGTCAGTCTAGCGGGACAAATGGAATTTGTGGGAAAATGCGCTGCTACATAACTTGATAGTGACTGCGGAGGGTGGTACAGTTCATCTTTTTTTTAATAGGACGGTAGTCTGATTTGATTTGACTAGTTTGGAATTAGGTACTAGTTTAGGAGTATGAGGAACAGGGTGTAAAGTTCCTCGATACTCCTTAGAAAAGGGAGGATCCTCCGGCCAGACAGGTGTTATGTCTGGCGGGCAACTGCCCGATAGTTGTTATCGGGTTTCCCTATATATACTAAAGTTGGTGTAAACTTTGCTTGCGACTTGTAGGAAATTGATGTTAGTTCCTCCGTCGCATCATAGATGGCGCTGTAGTACTTTTTGTAGTATGTTGCTTTTTGTGGTCGCTACACTAGCAATTATGGTAGCGAAAGTCACATTAGTGTGTCTTCGCAGGGTGGCTGGTAGCAACTAGATAAGATGCCTGCGTGGTGGATTACGGCTCACTCCCTCTCATAGAGAGGAGGCCTGTGTCCCAGCAGTGGGAACATTATAGGCTGATGATGATGATACCCAATGCCCCTTCCTGATCGGACAGGGTTTTTTTAAACATTTGTATATCCTAGTCCCGTGAATAGCTCTCCTTGCGCGATGCAGAATATTGCCAGAAATGGTGCGCAATCCGCTTGTGCTGTTAAAAATAATGCCACATTCAAGCAAACAGGCTGCAGCAAGATTTTCATTTTCCGTGAACTTAGGTGACAGCAATCAGTGAAATTCATTACGTCACAATTAACCTTCAATGCCCAAGAGTGTGGGATGGATAAATTGAAAAAAAAAAACAGGTTTAGTCGTGAAAAGGTAACAAACAAACAAACAAACAGAGTGACATTCGCATTTATGTTACATATGGAAGTATGGATTATGCGCAAGGTTTTTGACCGATTGTTGCTGGCTGTTTTGAATACTGGCAAGTTACGTCTTACGAGCGCAACAACTTGAATCCGAGAAGAATAAAATTCGAGAAGGATTGACAAAAAAAACCCAGGAGATGGAAAAAAACGCGAGGATCAGGGTATAAAAGGCATTACTGACGGATGCCCTGGTTCAGTCAAGAACTCAGTCAAGCTTCAGTCAAGAGTCATCATTCATCATCGGATAGACTCCATCATCTACGACGTGACATCACTGCCCAGGAGATCCCACTACAGACTCCTGGGACCACTACTACTGATTTTCAGAGCTGATCTACGTTTCTGAGTACTCATCTCGCATAGCAGCCTTGACGTACTGTTCTGGCGACCGTCCTACTGTATTACCCGGTTGCCAGATCTCGTCTCTTCCGCTGAGCTAATCGGTCATCATCTACAGTGTGCCATTTAAAGACTTTAATAGTGTGTGTGATAAGCAGGTTTTTGGTAATTATTTGTATATTTCATTTCATCTTCTATTAAATTCATTTTCCCCTTTTTAACTTTTTTATTGTACAAGTCTGCTTACTTCCTTCTCATCTCGAGGAACAGGCATGTTTGTTACAGTGTGCCATGGCATTCACTCGAGGTAACGTAAAGAGCTCATTTAAAACGGATTAAGAGCTCTTGATGAGTCCAACGCTAGTTCAGTATATTTTGTTAAGTGGATTAAGTTGAGGATTTCATTCGGTGTGAATTCGATATTTTTCGATGTTGAACGTTTTGTAATAATAAAAAACGCTGAATATTGTGCCGATGGTGGTTTCAGACAACGACATAGTTGCCAAGAGCCTCGAACTTACTTAGGAGGCTTGGAGGCTTTCGTCAGGCGCCTGGATGAAGAGCTTGATTCAGAAGTTAGGAGGTACCTCTCTCTGGAGCCCTGACGGCTGGTAGCTTGGACCTTGTTCCCGATATCAGTGAACTACAAATTTTTTAATTTTTGTTTTTTTTTTTGTACAGAAAAAAGGAAAAATTAACTTAAAAGCCAATGGGAACTATATTTTCTATCACCAAAATTTATATTTGTCATCAAGTTGTATCACCTAATAAATAGATCTATCTCATATCTCTCATATATAATATTCTCAGATAAACAAAAATTGTTCCCAGGTATGAATTATCAGTAAAATAAGAGATCGATAACCAATAAAATTATATTGCATTACATGAATATAAACTTCGTTCTTATAATAACAGTTTTGTTACTTAAATAATAGCTCTGTGCTCAGAATGGTAGATCTGTCACCAAATAAATAGATCAGTTCCTTAGAGACATAGGGCACATCAACTCGGACAGGTTAGGTTCGAAGGGGATGGCGGGGTCTAGTGAGCGAGCGGAGCGAGCGAACTAAGACCCCGACATCCCCTTCGTGTTAGGTTACTTTAAACCCTGCAGAGAGAAATAGGAGCCCCGCGTAGCGGGGCTCCGTCGACTACTATTTGTACTTAATGCAATTTTCTAGTAACATAATATGATTTATTGGTGATCTCTTTAAATTAGTTTGCTTAAATACTTATTAGGACACACCTATTATAATACATACAAAAACATTTATTTGGTACTAGACCTTATATCTCAGGATTTTAGGTGATTTATTGTGGAACTGATTTTGCATTGTTTGGTGACTACATTTTGGTGACAGATCTACTATTTTCAGGACAAACCCTATTATTTAAGAAACACAAAACTAATTAAATTGGTGATAGCTTAAATGATACCCAAAGCCAATGTCTCAGCTCCCCCTAATATATTTCAATTACAACTGAAATCCTTGTGCGAAGTAAAGGCATCCAAAGTCCCAAGCATTTTCGAAAGAACATCAATCGAATCACTAGACAGGAGATTTGACAGCAGATTACTTCAATAAGCTTCTAGAAACCGGATTACATCCAGTACAATAGTCTTAAACTGTCTAGCAATGAAGCTTGCAATAAACCCGTATCTACACGACAGAATCTACTTCGCCACAGGTAAATAAACCGATTAAGGGTAATTTGTAACAGCGTCTACTCTGCCCCGGCGGGCGAACGCCTATAAATCATTGTTTGTGCATATTATAACAACGTTACTCCGTATTAGTACACAATCTACGTGTTTATTGTGCATCCAGTGTGGCGGGACTTTTATTTTTCTATTTGCAAAAGTAATTTATTAGGTGGTGAAGCTCCGGGGAGTTGTTTTATATTTATATTCTGTTACGAAGATTTGTTGGGTGAAATATTCTGTTTTTATTTCGTTTTTTTGTGCCTTAATTTGGGAGGATTAAGAAGATGGCCTTTTATGACACATGTGTAATGTATGAGGATTAAACAGTAATAGGTTTTAAACGTTCTATCTCAAGTTAACAATGAAATATCATAGTTCTAAATGAAAAACTCCTATTATAGGAGTTAAATATGAAAGTGATAGACATATGAAAGTGATAGACATAATAACAAAAGAGGAAGGTGTGAATGGTATCGTGACGTTTGACAGGAAAGAATGGAAGAAAAAATCTTGTGTCATGTCCACCCCATGTGACATGGGCGAAGGGCAGATTGACGGTGACAAACGTCACCAGTTGACCTTGAAAGAGAAAAGCACATAAGTGTAAGAACTTAGGGACCAGTCCTTAGTAAAAAGGCGGAACGAAACGAAATTGCCTCCAATACCCTTTGAAAAGTTACCCATCAGACCCAGAACTTTAATTAAACCGTTTAGACAAAAGTTTCATTAAGTTCTTCAAGAGACAAATTCAAAGGGCGAAACGCAGTATAATTAATTTGAAATTATATAAAACGTCTTATTGTTCGCCAAGTAAATTTTAAAGAGGAGAATCCCCGTGAGAATTGGCCAGGCCTGATTTAACGGGGTTCGATTTATGTTTCGAGGGCACGCTAGAGGCGCCTGCTGAGGGTTGAGGGACAAGGGGCGAGCGGGGAGCGATCGTCAGACAGTTATAGTTTTGATGTGATGCAGTCTTTTATAAAATAAAAAGTATATAGTCAAAATGGAACAACAGAATTCAATTACAAGGGTTTTTTTTTTAATTATTATAAGGTGAGTCCTTCGCCTTCGCTCTGTGTTTAGCAGATTTTCATTTCAATAATACAGTCGCTGAAGCGTCGGCTTGATCCCAGTCAGGCATATAACATCGTCAGCAAAAAGGCAAGGACTGCAGGAACCAAAAATTCGAAGTTATTTATGATATACCGCACTGGGCCGGTGGCGTGGTAGACGGTATGAGGTATCTCAGCAGTGAAAATGTTGTGGGTTGATTATATTTTTACAAAATATTATATTAGAACACCATTACATGGTACAATACTCTGGAAACCAAATACCAAGCTAAACCAAGATAAACAGTCTAGTTTGCAACAACGTTCCATGTTAACTAGTTTTAATTGATATTTTAAGCCACTTTTTCTTTTGTACAAACTTGTGAAATATACATTTTTCTATGTATTTTTATTTTTAAACCCCAATACCGTAGGAATATCCTATTTCTTTAAGTTGCCTGAGCCTGGTTAGGCTCTTAACTCAACTGCTGTCATTAAAAATAATTCATTTGTTATTTTGTTGTTAGTTGAAAAATTTAGTTAAAAAACCTTTTTAAAAAAAGCTTTTATTTAAATGCTCTAAAAAGAAGAAAATAAAATTTTCTTTTAAAATTTTAACTCTCAACTTATAACCTCATTATACACAATTTATATGATCATAAAAGCTTGTCAAAATGGATTACCACTCACTGGTAATCTCCATTCGCGTATAACTTTCGCCTTAGTAAGCGACTTAATTGAATTTAGCGATATACGCTCCGCTCCGGATTTGGAAAATGCTTGAAAACAACAGGACGTGTATTTAATATAATTTATAGGTATACGCAGATGAAATCAACAACCTCATTTTAACAAACAGGTGATATATAGGAAGTCATTTTGGAAAACAATTGTTTAAACTGTATTCGTATTATGGTTATTTAGAGGTGGAAACATAGCGTTCATTTTGTAAACGATATGTGTGTTATTGAATACAATTTAAATGAAAAAAAGATAGGCATATTGAGGACTAGCTGCCGCCCAAATAATAATAATAATAAAGTATGCGAGTACTTGCACAGGCACAACCAAGTAGCCAGGATTATTCACCATTTATTGCCTTGAAATATAAACTTGTGGAATCTGAGGTACCGTACTACAAGTATGTGCCCGACCCAGTTCTCGAGAAAGGCCATGTCACGCTGTACTGGGATCAGTCTATCATTACTGACAGGACTATTGTTGCCAATAGGCCTGACATAGTGGTGGTAGACCGATCAGCGCGCCGCGCAATGATAGTCGATGTTACCATCCCGCATGACGAAAACCTCGTGAAAGCTGAGAAAGAGAAACAAATAAAATATCTTGACTTGGCTCACGAGGTTGTCGATATGTGGAATGTGGACTCGGCTATCATTGTGCCGATTGTCGTAACGGCCAATGGCCTTATGGCCAAGAGCCTCGACGAACATCTGTCGAAGCTCTCACTTGGCAGTTGGATCAAGAGTCAGATTCAGAAGGCAGTGTACTCCTCGATAGGGCCCGCATTGTGAGGAGGTTCCTGTCTCTGCAGCCCTAACCACCGGTAGCTTGGACCCTGCTCTCGTTACCGGTGGAAACCTGTTTTTTTATATTTTTAAATGTTTTTTGTAATTTTTTTGTAAGAAATATGTAAAAATATAAAAGATAAGATTATAAATGAATAAAGGACATAATAATAATAAAGATTTATTGTTGAACTAGGACTAGATTCGCGATTCGCTAGTTTCGCGTTTATAATCTCAGGAGAGGTTATATAAATTCATGATCAAAATAAATAAGGTCATTCATTATGATTATCTGCCTAGCTTTACCCAACTTCTTTTTCCAACGTTGGGGTCCCCTTTCATTGTATCCAGATGCAGCTGAATACCAGTATTTTACAAGAAAAGACTGCCTATCTGACCTCCACAACCCAGTTAGCACTGGGTAATACCCCTTGGTAAGACTTGTTGTCAGGCTTTGGGGCAAGCGTAGCTTAAACCTGAAGATTGATCGGAGCAGCTGTTTTTATTTAGCCACGAGCTCTTCCAAAGTCAAAACAAATAAGGTACCTACCCATTATTATATTCAGCTCGCTCAAAGTCAAAGGGAACTTCATTTCCTTCGCTTTCCGAGATCTGCTACAGCTACAGTTGAAATTGTATGACACAGTTCACAACAATAGTCTTAGATCTCATTCAAAGAAACTGCTCAAACGTATTGTATCTCTGCAATAATAAATCGAAAATCCAGTCGCCAGTTGTTTGGGTAATATGTAATATGAAGTGACCCCATCGAAATTAACTGGACTGTGATCTAGATTCCACCTAGCTTCTCCTGAAACTTTCAAAATTATAAAAACCCAAAAACACTTTGACTTGGAAGTTGAAGCCGGTACACAAACTAAACAGTCGCTTGACGAAAGATAGAAAAATCTCGCAGTCATCAAAGTCCCAACAAATTAATTCCCGTTCGACATTATTTTCTCGTAACCTACAAATAAGTCAACAGGCAAAGTTTCAATGTGTAAGTCGTGCCAGACTGAGATGGCTTCCATGTCTAAGACTTTGTTTAACATATTATACACCACAAAGTTTGGAAGCGGAGTTTGATTATAGCATAAGTACGCCATACGTTTTAGCTTCGGCGTTCGCTGGTACGTGGAAGGTGCAAATATGTAAGTACATCCTTACATAGATGAATGTTAACCGAGTTACAAGTAGCTATATGTTAGGTGACGGTTTAGTAAAATGTTGTTTGAAACATGTTGTTCCTACTTGTCATTCTTCTGCGGGATTTGCTTGAATGATTTTTAGAAATTTATTTTTCGGATATAGTACCATCTGCCCAACCAATTTCTGCTAGGTTCGTGCTAAAATCTAATGTTGGTCAGCAAGATGGTAGGGCTAATTTCTCGGTATGGTGTGCTGTGCCATTTTCTTCACTTGGGTATTGATCTCATGGTTAATATCCTTGACTTCGCTACTAACGCCAACGTGTGAAAATCACAAATAATGTATTAAACCGCGTTAATATTTCATTTAATTATTCCATTAAGCATTCTTAAGCATTGAAACATGATACACATTAGATTCAATTATTATGATAAGAACATTATACATTTACATTATAAACTAAAAATAATTGAAATGTTAATTTTATCTGATTCACAGAAATAGTTTTATTCATAGAACACAACCACATTGAATTTAATTTTCCAAATAATATGGTCGTTTATTTTAGTAATCAAATAATAGAATTTGTGTATTTTAATTCCAATTTGAAATTGAATGAGGCTATTTGTTCTATGTCCCTCAGCGAGTAATATTATATGTATCTCTTTGTTGTGAATCCATGGTATTATTTTAGGACGTGGTGTGCCCGCAGTTTCGCTCCCGTAACTGTGTGCTATGTTGGCATCTAAAATAAATATAGAACGTAAAGTCATAGTGTATTTGTAATATAGAACATAATTTCGCTCATTTAACAATGGCACAAGTCTTAAAAATTACCGTAGATGCAATCAAAGTTTCCAATGAATGGTATGGCATTTTGAAGAGATTATTCAGATCATTATGGTTTTTGGCAAATTACTAAAAATTCAATTTAAAAAAAAAGCGGTAAGTGTGAACCACCCGTGTTTTAAACGCGGCCCGTCTGATTCTCGCCCTATAACCGCGCTTCCATACATACAAACAATCTCAAACGTTTTTTCAATAATTTCTTATTCCCTAAACCATGTTAAGGGGGTTATTCTGAAAAACTGACAAACATAAACAACCAAAAAAATCAGCGTTTAGTAATAATTAACTAGGAACCGTAATTTATATTGATTATTTATGTCTTTTCTGACAACCTCCTGAATTTTGACGAGGCTGCAAAACAACACCTTGTATATTACGGCACGATTGGCGCAGTGGTTGAGCGATCGACTGCTGCGCTGCGTGTCGCGGGTTCGATTCCCGCATGAAATAAATATTTGTAAGGCCTACATATATGGTTGTTCCGGGTCTGGCTGTTTGTGTATGTCGGTTTAAATGTTTGTAAACGCACCCATGATACAGGAGAAATTACTAGAGTGGGGTCAACGTTTTAAAAAAAAAACACAGTCACAGTACATCTTGGGCAGATAGGTCCTTTACCAATCATGCTGGCTGGCTAGTCTTCCTACCAACACAAGCACTATCTTAATAAGATCTCGAACCAAGAACAGTAATCAATAACTTTATTAATATAAACCCCCATAAACCAACAATATTTGTAAACTTCGCTCCATAAAGCCCATGATACAGTACTTGTATCAATAGAGATCACCATCTTAAGCCTATGACGATAACATTGTATCAAGCCGCTAGTAAGGGTTAACTGTGCGGCGTTAAACTACTACAGTTAAGCCCTGTTAACTGTTCAACCGATAGTTATAGGGGGTCAACGTCGTTAAGTATTTACGAGACTTGTCCAATCACGGGGTGACGTTTCAGTGGTATTGTGGATATTGTATTGTTTTCAGTTTTATGAGGGTAAAGTAATTGTTTACTGTGGTAGTAAAGGGCAGTTATAATGTTTGATTGTGTTTGATGTGGCAGGGGTTGTTGACATTAGCTTCTGCTTGGTTGTGTTACTTGTTTTTGATTCATCATCTGCCTAGCCTTTTCCCAAACTATGTTGGGGTCGGCTTCCAGTCTAACCGGATGCAGCTGAGTACCAGTATTTTAAATGAAGCGATTACCTATCTGACCTCCCCAATCCAGTAACTGCGTAATACAATACCCCTTGGTAAGACTTGATGTCAGACTTTTGGCTTCTGACTAGTCGTAACGACTGTCAAAGATCTACAAATGACAGCCGGGACCAACGGCTTAACGTGCTTTCCGAGGCACGGAGGAAACTTGGTATGTAATTATGGTCAACCTTCCATGGACCAAGCTCGGCAAGCACGGCTTAACCTTAAAGATCGACCCGTGCGGCTGTTATTGTTTAGCCACGAGCTCCTTAAGCTTGTTTCTGATTGATACTGGTAAATTAGAGACGCCGTCGTTGGTCTTGAGTCTTGGAGATTTTCTTATACACAAGGGGTAGACGGATTCTCCACGAAATCGTCAACCAAGCATTCTGTACAGCAAACTAAGTAACTCTAAGCACATTTTTTTGCTGAGAAACGACTTATTTTTGGGGTGAAAAATCACTGTTTACGGTAGGACTCAATGTAATGCACTCAAGGGCTGCGGGTTGTTCGAAAGAGATACCGCGGCCCTGGAACAAAAAGGGCGAAGAAGGAACATGGGTGGGTTTTAGTCAGTACAAGTCTGACACTCCCTCCCGCTCCGCCCAGAGCGGGAGAAGTCATTTGATGATTTCCCATCCCGAAAAAAAAAAAAAAAAAAAAAAAAAAAAAAAAAAAAAAAAAAAAATGCACTCAAAACGTTGTGCTGGTGGATGCATTGAATAAATGCGCGATGTTACGTGTATTGGCAGTTGCTTTTATTGAGTCTGTTGGTATCTTAAAACTTTTACCATAGTTTCACGGGTAGGTCACCGGACTTAAATTACTATTATGTAATTCTGTTTTTTCGTCAAAGCTCGATGGACTTTGATATTAGATTTGTTATTAAATCATTGGGTTCTGAATCTTATTTGAAACAAAGTGGTTTTACTAAGAATTTATCACTGAATAGGTATCTATTTTACAGCAAAATAGTTTAACTGATAGACTGAACGGTATTGTACGGGTGACCCTTAAACCTCTAGCCGACTTTCAGTTATTAAACAATTTTTTGCATCACTGCCTCTCAGTTTACATTTTATAAATTAAATTGAATACCACAAAGATTTTTAAAGAGAGTTATCGTTAACACTACATTAAAACTCAAACAAGGTTTACTTTATGATTTTTAGTTTTTCATAGAATACATAATAATCTCATAAATGAGAGAACAATAATGAACGTCTGCCTGTCTTTATAGTGCTGTGATAGCCTAGTGATATGACTGCCAAAACATAGGTCACGAGTTCGAAACCAAGGCACGCTCCTCTGATTTTTCGGATTCATTTATTTATTTTACTATTTATGTAGGTACACACAGTAGAGAACACAGGAAAAAAACATAAAATATTTGAGTACAAAGGTACTGCTTATTTCATACGAAATTTCTGCCAGCAGACCTGTGAAAGAAAAAGGATTTATGTGCGTATTGTATAATTATCACTAGCTTCATTGAAAGAAAACATCGTAAGGAAACCAAACATGCCTGAGATATCTTTCTCGACGGCATGTAAAGCAAAGTCCGAGGCCCATGGGAGGTATAAAAATCTGACATCAGGTCAGGAACTAACCACACGAAAAAGAAGAAGAAGGATTAAGATTTTCTTTTGACAGGCCAGGCACCATGGTCTAACCGTTAGACCATGGTGCCTGGCCCGAGCCTCACTTGAGCCAGCGAAGTAGCGGAAAAAAAATTACCAGTTTCGAATTAAGGCTAGGAAACGCGTGCCTGTGGACGGTGAGTAATAGGCTAGCTCACCGTACGTCCGTCTCATGACGACAGGCCGTCGTGTTCGTGTTCCAAGCGCGCCTCACGGAGATGTCAGCAAACCGGAAGGGGTCCGAGAGGGCCGATGCCTGCCAGGGCTGCGGGACTGTTCGAAAGAGATACCGTGGCCCTGGAACACAAAGGGCGAAGAAGGAACATATAAGGGTTTTAGTCAGTACAAGTCTTACACTCCCTCCTTCCGCTCCGCCCAGAGCGGAAGGAGTCATTTGATGATTTCCCATCCGTAAAAAATAAAGCTAGGAAACGCAATCCTCATTCAATTTATTATTTCATCAATTTGCAAAATAGATATCATTTATAAATTAATATCCCAATATAGGCCCAAGTTAACAATTCTATGAGAACAGAAATTGACCATTAGACAACTAATCTTAGATTAACTATAACAGTATCGTTATTTTAAAGGGAGCTTAATAACTTTAAACTACAGTTAACGAGATTTTAGCGGTACTTATGTTAGGGGTTCCATATTGTAAGTTTGTAAAATATTATAGTTGTTAAACACCGTGTTTAAATCAAAAGGGATTATCTTAATACCGATTTAAAATAAAGGGGTTACGTGAGAATGTATTAGCTTTATAATGTTCCCACTGTTGGGAAAAGCTCCGGCTTGTGAGAGTGAATGGGCCATTGTCGAAATTGGTTCGAATCTACGCACCAACTCTTTAGTGTAGGCCAGGTGTCGGGAAATAGTTTTAAGTAGGGTCCGGATACCGTTGAAAAAAAAAAACAAAGTTTCAAAAAAAACTGTTTTTTTTTTTTATGTTATGCCACATTTGGAATTTCTCCCGTATCGTGGGCAGTTAGACCCGGAACAACTACCTGTAGGACATACAGATATTTGTTCCGTGCGTGGATCGAACCTGCGACACGCAGTTCAGCAGCCAATCGCTTAGCCAATGCGCCACCATGCCGCCAAACGCTTAGTTACAGGCGTCTTGCGACACGCGTTCGAGGTTCACGCAAACAAGTGACTCGCGAGTGTTGCATGACGCACATCGTATCGCCCGCGGTCGTGTATGTGGTATCGTGTTGTCTATCACCAATCTGTCTGCCAAATGTACTGCATACGGCAATTCTCTTTGACGACTATTACAAGAGCCATTTGGGACCAATTTTGGCAGTGAACGCATTGCTTGCCGGTGTAGGTAACGACTGATATTGGTATAAGGCTCACGCGAGTACTTTTAAGACTAAGTGTACGCGAATTCTCATGCACATACATGTACACTTAGTCTTAGGTTTGCTGATAATAAGATGCTCTGATGCTCTTTTGAACATAACATAAGATCAATAAGTGTTGTCTCTGACCTGAGACCGTATAGCAGTCCCACATTTCGCCAAATATGTAAGTATGATGTCATAGGGGGCTGCCTAGGCTACTATTGAGAAATACCTGGTTGCAAAATTCAATATCACTTAACCCGAACCGGGAATCGAACCCGACGACCTTATGCTCAGCAGAAGCGTTAGCAACCACTATATCTACGATCTGTATGATGTCTTGAGCCACCCGTAATTACGCGAGCTAGCAGAAGGCATGATTGTGACGAAATGTTTTGGCTTTAAGTATCGAATAAATAAGCGTATTTGCACAAGCCTTAAAACGTTTTATCAAAGAAACGCCTTAGGCCGTGGTTGTTAAGTTTGGCTTTTTCTAAACAAACCAATCATTTATTGCATCCATAATGTACACTTGAGTCTATTATTTTTATTTGACCACCTGGGTCAAATAAAAATAATAGACTCAATTATGTACCCTGTTGGGCACAGCAAGTTTTAAATAAGTAGAGAGAGGGAGAGCGCTTCTCTAATTTTCCTTGTTCCTTATTATAATTTCGAATTATTTATATTTTTTATTTAAATATATTGCTTGTTTATTTACTCTCTTAAAAAATGTTCGTTATTATTAAACTATGTGAACTGTTCGCTATTGTAAATTAGTGTAAACGTCGATCCTGAGGAAGTTAGACGGGGTCGCTGTAGACCGAGGAGATATGGCGGGATGCCATGAATGGCTTCCTTTTTGATCGGCGAGAAAAAAGACAACATCAGGGGAAGTGGAAGGAATGGGAGGAGGCTTTTTGATCAGAAGTGGGATCGATCAACGCAAACAAAAAGAAATGTCCATCATTATCTTTCATCGACATCCTCGTTATTCCCTAACCTAATAGTCTTGTAGCCATCCCTCCACTTATAAAATTTCAAATTCATGAATTCATCATGTACAGTTAACAATACCGATCAAAGACTCCCCACATTGTACGCAGAGTGATTCCTGCGGTAGCACGCCACCAGTGGCGGATCTGTCATACAACCTGAAAAGCCCGGCTTGCCTAACACACAACTCGAACTAAAAAAAAAAAAAGAACATTCCTTACAAAACAAAAAAATGTGTCAAAATAATGATAACATTAAATTCCGCGCGCCACGCGCCAAACGATGCGAGGTTGCCAGATTTACGCACTCACTGAATTGTCTCTATTCGCTCGCATTATTATCGCGACGTTGCCAAAATGTTCTAATACCTATCTCCGATAGCTGCGCGAGCAGCGGCGCGACTCTGGCTCGCTCTAACACCATACAAAAGAGGAGTTCAAGCCTAGTGCGAGTCATACTTTCTCAGTCGCACTCACTGGCTTCTGTATTTGGCTTGTCGGACCTCTTTGTCTTTGCTAGTAAAACGACTCTGTTCCGATAAGATTATTAGGTATTTAATTTGGAAATTCGTATGGAGTTAAAAGCTGGGCTTTTCTTTGAATGTGTGCGTGTATGTCAGTGTAAGTTGAGAGTGAATGTGTGTTTGCGCGCCAAGAATGAACGGGCAAGCGGCGCAAAGACCTGCGCGTAGCGCGAATTTCCATAGAAAGTAAAACGATTTCAAATTAGTTCATATTTGTTTTGAGCGATTACTGGTGCATCTCTTTGTTGTGATATTATTTTTTCTATTTCTTGTGATTAGTTCTCGGAATTAACTTTGTTTTGAAGTGATTAAAGTTGTTAACACTAAAATGAATTCGGAAACGCATGCAATTGTTCCTTGTGATGGATTGAAGTGTGTGAAATCGTTACTGGGCAAGGTAAATACTTTGAGTTTTACGGAAAAATATAATCTCGTTACTTCACCTAAACCTACCCCTGATTTGAACATTTCTCAGAAAATTAGATGCCATAATAGACATTTTACTCGGTCATCGTACAGTGTTCATTGGCTGGTCGGGTGCTCTCATTTAAACAAATTTTTCTGTTGGCCTTGCATATTTTTCTCTCAAGATAAGAATGCTTGGAGTGCATCGGGTTACGATGATTTAAATAACTTATCTGGTGCCATGAAAAGGCATCAGAATTCTCAGAAGCATATGAATGCCGTTATTTCATTCTGTAGTTTTGGTAAAACGCGAATTGAAACATCTTTATCTCGTCAGTTAAGTGACGAAATAACTAAATACAATTTGCGTGTCGATCATAATCGCGCCGTTTTTCAAAGGTTGGTTGATGTTGTGTGTCTTTTAGCACAGCAAGAACTTCCTTTTCGAGGTCACGATGAGTCTAAAACCTCATTAAACCGAGGCAATTTCTTGGAGGTTGTGTCTATGCTTTCTAAATACGACCTCGTCTTAGAAAAACATACGCAGCAACAAGAAGGCAATAAGCCGGGCCCTAGTTATTTATCAAATAAAATTCAGAATGATATTATTCATTCCATATGCGAAGTTATTAAATCTCGTATTAAACTCGAGGTTAATACGACAAAATTTGTTTCTATTATTGTTGATGAAACTCCTGATATAAGCAACAGAGAGCAACTGTGCGTAATTCTTCGATATCATTATGCGACGAAATTCATGATCGTTTTATGAATTACGTTAATGTATCTGAAAGCCGTACCTCGGAAACTTTATCTAAAATCATTTTTGATTTTCTTAATGAATACGAGTGTATCGGGAAATTAGTAGCACAAAGTTACGATGGAGCAAGCGTAATGTCAGGCATAAGAAATGGAGTACAACAAAAAGTTAAGGAAGTTTGTCCACAAGCTATTTACGTTTGGTGTAATGCTCATATTTTAAATTTGGTACTTTCCAAATCATGTGGTAGGATTAGTGAAGTCAGTTCGTTTTTTTCTGCCCTTCAGGCAATGATTAATTTTTTTAGTAACAGTACGAAACGAGCTGCTTTTTACGATAGCCATTGTAGTAAACGACTACCTCACCTTTCAGCGACTCGTTGGTCATATTCATCACGTATTGTAAACACGGTTTCTGAACAAAAACAAAACCTTATTAAATTGTTTACTGAAATGGCTGATAACACGCAACAGGAATGGAATGGTGATAATATTTTAGCCGCGGAAAACTTTTGCAATTATCTAACATCATTTAATTTTATTTTTTTTCTTTCCCTTTTCCACAAGATATTTGAAAAAACCGACGGCTTGTACAACATAATTCAAAAATCACAAGTCGATGTTGGTTTTTGTGTTAACCAAATAAAAGTGTTTGACTCATGGTTGCACAATGAATTGCTTGCCCAATTTAGTCAAATTTATGAAGATTCATTGATAAATAATTCTGCTCCTCGTTTAAGACGTAATGTCACTTGCACTCGTACAGAGTATAAACGTATATTTGTCCAAGTAATTGATAACATATCTGCCGAAATTAAAGATAGATATTCAGAAATATTTAAATTACAGTTTTTCCAATTGCTTAATAACAAACAATTTGATAATTATAAACGAGTTTTTCCGACAGCGGCATTAGATTCGTTATTCAGCATTTATGCAAACTATTTTGATAGGGAAACTTTAAAGATTCAGTTGATTAGTTTGTATTCATCACCTGAACTAAAGGATCTCAATATTTTTAATTTAATTGATTTCCTGCATGAAAATTCCCTTCAGGATGCTTTTCAGGAACTTTTAAAGTTAGCACATTTAATTGTAACAATACCCGCGACAAGTTGTTCCGCGGAACGCGCTTTTTCATCTTTGAAACGTATTCACACATATTTAAGAAATACACAAGGACAAGAGCGGCTTTCCGAATTATCAACGATTGCCATAGAAAAACAGCTGTTGGTAGAATTAAAACGTTCACCAACATTTTATGCTGATGTAATAAAATCATTTTTACAGAAAGATAGAGTTTTTGATTTAGAATACAGAAGGTAATTAAAGTAATTTTGTTATTCATTCAAGTGTTACAATAAAAGCATGCTCCAAAATCATTTACTGAAACAAATTTGACAACAAACGGCTTTTATCAAAGCCACCGGAGGTATGACATTGCTGATATGTATCTGTAAATCTATCTAGTAATACCATGCCTTCTGTGTGCTTTGTTGTGTGTCATCTGTCCGTGGTAAAGAAGAGAAGAATGAAGAGTTATGGCTGTTTACATTGTGAGTAATTACAAATATTTTCAACAATGTGTAGTTAGAAACCAATATTTTGTTTGTGCGCCATCTAGCGTTCATTTGAATATCTGACCCATAGCGACTGCACCGATCGAAGTAAACTAATAGACTCAGATTTCAGTTGTTACATTTAAGTTAATAGATGGCTCTTATATATTTTACTTCATACTTGATATTAAAATAGTTATAATTTTTTTACGGGATATAAAATATGCAAGAAATATGAAACTGTTTGCAGTTTCATATTTAGGCATATTTATATAATGTGAAAACAAAAACGTTAGTAACCAATGCCAGAACATAACATAATTTTTTAACCCTAATTTCGTCCTTTGTATAGTTGGGCTTTGCCCCCGTTTCATCGGAGGCACGCCACTGCACGCCACCGCACCCGATCGCACGCGACCGCACGGACTGCATATTGCAACACATGACACGTCATCCCGCAATAGGTGGCCGCGGTTTGATCACTTGCCAAATTGAATTGCGATTATTAGGTTAGTTTTTTTCTCAGGAAAACACATTTAAATGCAACTTTTTGTTTATGAAAAGTTGCCCTTCTATAAATGATGACGATGTCTCATGGAGTCTTCACAAAGTTTTTTTTTTGTTTTTTAATTTGCTTTTACTAAACTTAATTATAGGTTTATAACTTAAGCCCAGATGTTGAGCCTGATGAGAAGTAGAAGAAAGGAAAGAGGGAACAGAGGGCGCTGCCTGACTAGTACTCATATTTGAGAAGCTCCGTATTTTGTTCAGTTAAATAATAGTAAAATGCAATTATATGTTCCAAATCTAAAATGATTCTGTGTTTAAAGTAACAGTACACGTGTGGAAGTGTTATCAAACGTAAATATATACTACAGTGTTAAAAAAAAACCATTACGAAGTAAATAACAATGCAAATCTATAAACCATAATTAAGTGATAACATAAACATAACAATCTTATTTGTGCTAAACATAAATCATTAGAAGTGCAAGTTCCGTGTCGGCAAAAGTGAATATTTACATAAAAAGTGACTATTGTTCGTCAATCAGTGCACCGAACATGGAAAAAATTCCAAAGACATGAGTCATAGTAACCGATTTACTATATTTGAAAACAAAAACTCCTAGAAACGATACCATAATTTCGTCTACAAAATAATATACGGCGTAGCCAAGTGTTTACACAAGCCGACTTGCAGAATTTGAATAACAAGTCGCAGGTTCGATCCTCAACTAATGATTGTCTTTTTGAAATCAAAAAAATTTTAACAAAGACTGACGCACTCGCAGAAACGGATTTCCGTGCCGAATTATTAACAGAACTCAACAGAGGGCGCTACGGTGACGGTTCATTTAGTTAAAATGGATCAAGAAAGCAACAACATTACCTTTCGCAAAATCTGTCGAACAAGTTCGTTAAATGATCTTACCAACATGACAAGTAGCAGTAACAAAAACATATTCGATACTACAATGATGAGCATACCAGATAGCTTGCATGATAACAGTGGGGAAATAAATGATTTGAGTGAACAAGTTAAAATACTTATGGCACAACTGCAAAGTGCTCACTTAGAAATAGAGAACCTGAATAGCGAAAACTTTCGTTTAAAATCTGATCTACAGAAATCAGTGAAAACCATAAATACTTATAAACAAATGTGCTTATCACCTGACAGGAAAAGCAAGACACCGAAATCAATGCGAAAAACCAAAATACTGGTTCAAAACAAAACGGAGACGAATTTGCCAACAAATAATCCAAATAATGATCCAGCGTCACCATCTGGTGATTACAATCCCCAAATCCCGACGACCATGCTTGACAAAGAGACTCAAACTTCTTGATACGCCCATACGCAGCCTGCAAACAATTTAAACGAGGTACACACATCCATGTCCGTCAATAGAAATAAACCTAAACATTATAAAAAAGGGCTGGCAGATATCATTGAAAGAAGAAAACAAAAGAATAAACTATGCATTCTAAGCAGTGGTACAAAACCTGCAGGGCACTTATCATTAATTGAAGACGTCTTTTCCGATTACTTTGATTTCTGCCATTACAACATATCTAATGGAACTATAAAGGATTTCTTACTCAACATAGAAACTAAATTGAAAGACTTTACTGATAATGATTTCTGTATCATTCTAATGGGTGAAAATGACATAAAAGCTGAGAGAAATTACATAAATATGATAAGTATGATAAGAGAATCGTTACAGAAGGTAGCCCACACCAATAATATTATCTGTTTACCGACGTATATAACAGGAGCACCTATTTACAATTTTAAAGTGGAGATGTTCAATAATCTGCTTTATCTTGACCTACATAATAATGACTACGCCTACCTATTTGACAGCAACTGTGAGTTATCACTTGACATGTTCTCAAATATAACAGGAAAAATTCAAATACATGGAATGAAACATATCTACGACGGCATTTTGAATAATATTGTAATTGATTTGTGCTCATTTGACCAGTTTGACATAATACCGAATAATAGTAAAATACATATTGAACCTAACATTATCATAAATCTTCCTGAAACCAATGAAAAAGAAACCGACAACCAGTTTTTTCTCTGATAAATGTATGCATATCTTACATCAGCATATTGCAGGTTTAATTAACAAATCTGATGCATTATGTATTAACTTAGAAGAACTCGCAGACAGTAACAAAATTGTGGACGTCTTATGTATTACTGAGCACTTTATGATGGCAGGACTTGAGTCAAATTTATATATACCAAATTACATTTTGGCATCATATTACAGTAGAACAAATAGTAAACGAGGAGGTACATGTATCTTACTTAAAAAAGAACATAAATTCAGGGAAATTCCAGAAATCCGCAAATTTTGTCTTGAATCTGTATTAGAAGGTTGTGCTGTTGAACTTCTTGACTACAAAATTATTATTGTTTGTTCTTAAACAAAATAACTTGTATACGTTCTTCCATAAACTGGAAAAACTTCTGACTTATGTTACGAAATTGAATTGTAAAAATATAATAATTACTGGTGATTTTAATATAGATGTTTTAAATCGAAATAATGTAACATTCGATTTTGAATGCTTACTGTTAAACTATAATTTAAAATTGGCTTTACATGAACCGACCAGATTCGCCAGTCAAACTTGTATAGATAATTTCGCACATAATTTAAAAAAGGGTTGTAAAACTGAAATTTTGGAATTAGGTCTGTCGGACCATACGGCCCAATTAATCAAAGTTCCAGTTTAAAAAAATCTGACATTGCATTATTGGCGTACAACAAAACGCGATTATAGTAAAGAAAATATTGATAAATTTAATTGTGCATTAAGAGCTATTTTTTCTCGGATATTTACCTCACTGATAACCCAAACACGGCTTATCAACGCTTTATAGCTGATTTTAAACTTTGCTGGTGATAAAATGACCTAAAAACTGCGATCAGCAAATGCATTGATAACCACAGTTTTTTTTGTTATTAACAGGCAAAAATGCACTACTCTCTGAAGATCTGGAAAAGTAGCAATCGTTTTCAAACTGTTTTATAATTCTACTTTTTTTTTCGTCGGAATTAACTTAAGCTTTTTGATAACTTTTGTTACGTGCAGCAGTTCCATGAGCAGTTCCATACATGTTTGACTTTTGACCATCACCGATAAAACTAAACTTTTTCTGGGGCCTCTTATAGGTTTTCACTAAAGACATCGATAGACGGGACAAGACGACAAAAATCGTAATATAGTACTGTCAAACGCCCGCTTGCCAGGTACCATTCGTTTGTCAAAAAGAAAATTATCCGGGATTAAATTTTTGGACGACCTTATTAAAATGTCCGTGTAGATGATATACATAGAATGATGTTTATTATAGGTGTTAGAAGGTCTACTTTGGCTCAACATCTTTGACCATGGCTGGTGTACGAATTTGGTCGAAAGACAATAAGATTACAAAGAATAATAATATAAATAAATCAACCATTAACATTAACATGATTAATATATAACATAGGCCAATAGTCATGCAATTCAAATTAAACAGAATAGATACAGTCAGTATATTTAGAGCGACTTGTCAAATCTGTCTCGTGTTTTTAAATCTCTTTGGTTTAAACCCGCCAACCGGCTCAAAAAAAACTAGCTAACTATATTTCACTACGGTAAGCACTATAAGGAATACGTAAAAGAACTTAGTAAGCAGTTGACATACTAACAGAACGCTTACATAACTATAAAGATCCTCCCCCATAAAAACTCCACACTAAACCAAAACTCCTATAATTCCTTTGGCAATGTAATAAAAAGGTAATCACAAACGTTTATGGAGTGTAGAGGTAGCTGAGTCGATGATCAGACATCGGCTCGTAAACGGAATATAAAACTGTTCACCGGATTGTGAGACCAAACAACGAGGTGCACTGAGATAGGAAGAAAGGTAAGTTGGATGCGGTAATATAATTTAAATGGTGGCCCAGATGTTTTCTCAGCAAGCATATTCAGCATGAACTGCCTCGTTGGCCGAGTGGTCTTTTTTTATTTATTTCTGAGTGTTAAAAAAAATTGACCTAAAGTTTTTTTTTTTGTTTTTTAAGCTGTGTACACTTGCGGCATGTAACAAACAAATAAACGTATTTTCTTTCTTAAGCGCGACCGCTAAGCATGAAGGTATAATGTGTTATTGGGATTTTCCATCAGGAATTTCTCAGTTGCAGCCACGAAGTTTGGATTTGTGCCCGGTTGATGGCAATAGGCTCGCCCCCTATTATATGGGACTTAATCATAACTGGCGAAATGAAAGTGTGCTGTTAGGTATACTTCTGCCCCCCCCCCTTCGCGGATTAATAATGTTAAGTTCATTCAGTATGAAAAATTTATAGCTGAGTAAAAAGGGCCAAAAGCTAAATGTGGTCTGTTCAGCCACTTTTCATCTCATCATACGGGACCTCAACTAAAGCGACATAAACAATCTTCTAGAAGATATTGTGACCTTTCATTCACCACATTGTATTTTTACCCAGGCTATAAAAGCTGTGCACGTAAATAGTTCTAACTGAAGGCAAGAAATTAAAAATCATTACTAAAGATTTTTAAAGCTGAGCGAAGTTGCAGTGTCTATAAAAACCATCGTAAAAGTACTATTAAGTGCTACTAAGCTCAAGATTGTCTTCGAGTCCTTTATGCTTTAATTTAAAATTTATTAACAAAATAAGAAATAAGCATCACCTCTAAACCTATTTTCTGTTCCTTTCTTCATTTCTGTATTTAGTGTGTACAATTGTACATACATTGTTAAATAAAGAAACTCAAACTCGAAACATTTATTTTAATTAGACCAATACAGGCACTTTTGAACTTCAAAAAACAAAAAAAAAAACGCGAAACTTCAAATAAATAAAATAAACAAGTATAAAAGAAGATGAAGTGACAAAAATTGAAAAGAGTGTGCTTAGAATGTTTGGTCATGTAGAAAAGATGAGTGAAAGGCGACTAACAAAGGACATAACATGGCAGATTTGAGTGGCAACGCTTCCCTAGAACGACAAACACTGATCTTATTGGTTCAGGTATTACTCGCACCCGGCGTTCGTGTAAGACTAGATGTATGGACGTGGATGAAGCAAATTAAGGAGTATGTGCTCTGGGCGGAGCGGAAGGTAGTGTCAGACTTGTACTGACTAAAACCCATCCATGTTCCTTCTCAGCCCTTTGTGTTCCAGGGCCACGGTATCTCTTTCGAACAGTCCCACAGCCCTAGCAGGCATCGGCTCTCCCTTCCAAATAGGAAGGGGTCCGAGCTGACATCTCCTGGAGGCGCGCGTGGAACACGAACGCGCCGACACGGCCTGTCGTCATGAGACGGACGGACGGTGAGCTTCCTACCCTCAAGGAAAAAAAGGCGTGGGTAATTTATGTTGTATAAATAGTACAATTAAACAACCAACCTTGGCCGTGCTTGCCAAAGTTGTTGCGTGGATGGGTGACCATAATTACATACCGTTTCCTCCGTGCCTCGGAAAACGCGTTAAGCCAGTAGTTCCGGCTGTCATTTGTAGATCTTTGAAAGTCGTTACGAGTAGTCAGAAGCCAAAATTCTGACATCCAGTCTTACTAAGGGGTATCGTATTACCCAGTTACTGGGTGGTGGATCTCAGATAGACAGTCGCTTCATGTAAAATACTGGTACTCAGCTGCACCCGGTTAGACTGGTAGCCGACCCCAAGATAGTATGGGAAAAGGCTAGGCAAATGATGGGAAAATTAATAATTATAAAAGGTAAGTCTTTTCTCATCCCCATCAAGCTGCCTATGATCGCTGATCTGAGTAATTATGTTATTTGAGTATCTCATTGGTAGTAACTTGGCTACGCGTCTGCTGAATTTAAAATCTTGGGCCGACCCTCGAGGCAAGCAATGCATGGATATTCTAATAGTAATTTCAGTGTAAGAAACCATGGTCTAAATTTGTTAAAACTAACAGTTATTAGGCTCGCCCCGTCACCTTTGTAAATTACTCCTACAGAAGTACAATGCTAGTATTATAAATTCAGTCCTCTTTTTAACCCCCGACCAAAAAAGAGGGGTGTTATAAGTTTGGCGTGTGTATTTGAGTGTCTGTGTATCTGTGTGTCTGTCTGTGGCATCGTAGCTCCTAAACGGATGAACCGATTTTGATAAAATTGGTATCGTTTGAAAGGTGTTTTAATCGAGAGTGTTCCTAGCTATGTTACAAAAAAATCTACTCAGCCGTTTGATGGTAATCACCACTTTTCTAGTTGAAGGGAAATTAACAACTTCCACAGGTCTTGTCGATTCGAAGAAATCTTGTCACTTGTCAACATGGGCAACGCAATGGGGGGTGGCTGCACCCCCCCCCTCCCCCCAATTTTTTTTTTTTTTAATTTTGTTGTTTTCGTTTATTGGTGAGAAGTCGCGCAGCACCGAGAAAAGTGTAAGCAATGGGGGAGACCTATGCCCAAGATTGGGACAGTCAAGGCTTAGATAAAATAATATAAGTTTAAAAAGATTGAAATAAAATTAAATTAAAAATTAAAAAAAAACCCCCGACACAAAAATCCTCTAAAAATCTAAAAATAAAATAATCCAAGCGTCTTAGCGTCGGGGGACCGCTAAGTAGACCGCTTAGTACAAGCACAAAACAAAGCGGACCCCCGACGCTAAGACGCTTGGATTATTTTATTTTTAGATTTTTAGAGGATTTTTTTACAGTCAATTTTAGTAATACATTAATCTTTAATAACTAAAATATCAACGTAAATATGTAACCAAATCATTTCGTAACTCGCGAACCCGACGGTATCTACACACTACTACACAGGTACGTTTTACGATTGCCAACACGACACGTGTTCGTTAAGAGTACGTTACGGGGACGTAAACAGATCGTTACGTGGTCGTTACGTAGCGTCGACGTCTCACGTACGTCCTTGCGACTGTAAAACTTAATAGTCAAGGTATTTACTGTGTTATTGTTCAACGATAAAAGTTTTCGTGGCTTTTGGTTTGGTATTGGTGGATGGGTTTTGTGGTATTTTAATGTTGGGTTTTGACTAGCCTGATGATGAGATTGGCTGTGATCTTACTTTGAGTCTTCAAGAGCCAGTGAAGAGACAATTAGGTTTAAGCTAGTCTGCCTAGCCTTTTTACCAACTATATTGCGGTCAGCTCCAGTCTAATCGGGTGCAGTACTTTACATGGAGCGACTGCCTATCTGACTTCCACAACCCAGTTAGTACTGGGTAATACGATGCTGATGACAGGATTAGGATTAAGCTAGGTAGTACTCTTATTAATTATTGTTGGATTCAAAAAATCGTTTTTGCTTTAAATTATTTTCTTCATTTATTGCGGTAAGAATTAAAAGTCAAAGTCAAAAAGTCAAAGTCAAAGTCAAAGCATTTATTTCAATTAGACCATTACAGGCACTTTTGAAAGTCAACAAAACAAAATAAAACGTAGAAACGTAGGAGTTGTACAGTCAGTTTCTTCTTTCGTATCTTATAGTCTAGAACATAATAACTTTTGATGTAGAATTAAAGTAAGAAAAACTGGGACTTTCACATTTTTTCCCCATTAATTGTTTTTATTTTCACTTAAAAAAATAACATTAACAATGTTAATTAAGTCGATTACACAATGACTGAATAAAGCACATTAAATTTAACTTAACATTTATAGAAAGTTTACGAATGCTGCTTTGGAAAATTCTTCTAAGCCGGACTTACACCATGCTGTATTATAGAGCCTCTTCATCCACCCACTCACACAATTATAACACAATTAAAGCGCAACTCCTCATAATGAACTGCAGAGCACGCCGTGACGTTACAAGTCACAACGTGTGAAGTGTCGCCTTCGTTTGTAGTGTTGCGAGGAAAGGCTTGAGTCGAGAGCTCTCATATATGCGGCGTTTATGACCATCTTATGCACGGGTGGGAGTTTGCGATGCAGTCTTGGGAAGAAGTAACATAACATAACGCCTGTAATGATGCGAAGGGTTAGGTAGAGGACCTGGTCAGTTTTTTTTATTTTTTTATACCTTGCCCTACACTAGAAATTTCTCCTGTATCGTGGGTGCGTTTACAAACATTTAAACTCACAAACACAAACAGCCAGACCCGGAACAACTATTTGTAGGCCATACAAATATTTGTTCCGTGCATGGAACGAACACGCGACACGCAGCGCAGCAGTAGATCGCTCAACCACTGCGCCAACCGTGTCGTCAGTAATGTTGTAAGTTATAATTGACAAATTCGTGATGGAAAATTCCAATAACACTTTTCTCGACCTGGATTTCGATCCCAGAACCTCAGGCTTCAGCAGTGCTTGTGACTCCTAGACCAACTAAGCAAAATTACTGTCACAAGAATTAATATTTGAGGATGTGAAAGATTACTCAAAGAGAAGGAAAGAGTTTACACTAGCCAGATACAGGATAAAAATAGTGTAGAAAAATAATCACATCAAATTCTTTTCTATTTTGTAAACTGACATAGACATAGGGGAGCAGCGGTGGCCCAGTGGTAGCAGCCCCGACTTACGAGCAGTAAGTCGTAGGTCCAAACCCAGGCAGGCGCATTACTTTGAGTAATTTATTTCATCACCGCTGCTCTCAAAACGGTGAAGGTAAACATCGTGAGGAAACCGGCATGTCCTACAACTAAAAATTCGAAGACATGTGACTGCAGACAGACAACCAACCCGCACTGGGCCCGCGTGGTGGATTACAGCCCATTCCCTCTCATAAGGAGGAGGCCTGCATCCCAGCAGTGGGAACAATATAGGCTGATGATGATGATGACATAGACGCTAAAATTAAATTGAATACAGCATATGAATATACAAACAAAAATACTGCTTTAAATAACATCTGCATATCCTGATATTGTAATAGGAAAACCAGATTACTATTCCGCCAGCAAAGTTCTTTAACACTCCTTTCATACGTTCAGTGTTAGCTGATAGCAACTAGATTCCGTTGCAAGTTTCTTTGCATTATCTCTTTTAGATAAAGAGTTCTCATTCCGATGGTACGCCGTGAGAATAGTTAGTGTAACTATGTTTACAGAAGTTAAGATTGTGGTATATGATAAAGCAATGGCTTGGTATATTAAATTGATAATTTAAAAAATGAAATATTTATACAGTTACTTTGAAATTATAAACGAACATCTCAATTTTATTTGTTTGTAAAGGGACCTAACTTTATACATTACAACGATTAATGAACTAATAAATTAAATAACTAAAAAACTATAAAAGAGTGTCAAAAAACTCTTCCTCAATGCTGTCAGCTGGTATGGTGCCCAAGAGACTAGCAGCATTGTCACGCTGTATGGCACTACTTAGCCTCTGGCCAAAGTAAAAGCTAGCCGTTGGGTCTCGGGATGCGTCAACCAGGCGTTTCGAAATTTCCTTAAAAAGGCTTTGAGCACTCGGACCTCACGGCCAAATTTTCAATTCAATTTAATTTACACTAAATAAAATATTTACACAAAAAAAAAATCTTTGTGGCATCGTAATGAAACCGGAAAGACAAAAAAATGTGTCATAAGATTCGAAGATACCAATCAACTCACAACAGGAACACGTAATTAAAAACTGTTTGTGCCTTTTTTTCCACAATAAATATGACATACATAAACTCAAGCCTTTTCCCCATGTATGGTAGGCAGAAAGATCTTTACATACTCCTTTTACCTCGTCCACGTTCATGCATCTAGTCATACATACAGAAAAACAAAGTACTATTCCGTAGGTATTTGTGTTTAATGAAGTCATCTACCGAGCACACAACGACAACACAAAGTTAGAAAACTACAAAACAGGGGGTCTACTCTCTAAGCACGAAGTCCGTAGTTTCGGCCAAAGTTACGGTCGTTTCCTACTCCTTATCACTTACGGACATAGGATTCGTTAGGGGCCCGAACTAAAAATGAATGACAATACGATTGGACAGTCGTCCTTACTCCCGATGTGTTTTCAAAACTCATGAAACTGAAAATATTAGGGAGTAGGGTTTATTTTGAAGTAGAAAGCTTGTTACGGACGGACCCGTACTTTCGTTGACAGACTTAGAGAGTAGGCCCCAGTTCGGGCATCACATCGTGAGTTTCATCTCACACGTTAACTACATTATGTCTCCGTCACGTCTGATGACTGACAAACTACCATACTTCATGCGCTCCGCTGCTGGTCCAAACTTTTTTCTATTAAAACAACTTTGAACTGGCCAGGTATAACGGTCTACAAGTTAAATTCGCCTCTCACCACGATCATCCTCAAGGGAAATACGCGAAGTTAATGCAGTTTAAACATTTATTTATATTCATATGTGAGCAGTAAGAATTATTTGTGGCGATTTATTTGTATACGGAACCCGATGTTTGGTCTGTAATTGATTGGATGGCTATCATTTGGGATTTATGGCGATTTTTTTTTTTTTTACCCTATCACAATGTTTTCGTTTCTTACCCTATGGTTGACTGGTAGAGAATGCCTTGTGGCATTAAGTCCACCTATGTACCACTTTTGTACATGAAGTTTAAATAAATAAATAAATATTTGTTATATTTTTATAATGTATTTGGTAGTATGCAGGTGAGTGTCGTTAAAATTGCCAGCTGTATTTATATTGAGTATGCCAAACCGAACCGAATAAAGGCGATTTTTACCAAAGAAACTGAACGTGATCAGCCAATCTGAACTGCATTCAAGATGACTAGCGATGACACTGACAGCTCTTGAATGTGGTTTAGATGTGCTGATTGCGTTGAGTTACATCCCTAAGATGAATAGGGAAATTGGCCTCAAAAGAAAAAATAAAATCTCATAAAACATCAAAAGCTTTATCTTATACATAGTCATGTAAGAATTGGCACTTCCTGAATCCCAAATAAATTACCCGATTACATTGAAAAGAGACATTCATATTCATGTCAAAGTAAAATTCTTATCTTCATTCATAAAATCAAATTTTGAAGAGGGCAAACAAAGAAGCATGGCGGTAGTCTCATGTCTTTACAAAATAAGGGAGGTAAGTAGTCATGACAAGGGTGAAATGTGCGAATGTCATAAACTTATGGAAGGTACAGATATTGAATAATATATAACTTTACATGACTCTCGAGTTTGTGTGTTGCTTTTTCTTGATCAGCGTTTTGTCTGAGCTTTGTATTTTGTGGTGTAATTTAATATCGAGGAAAAGGTTGTTACTCTACTGCATGAGCAAACATCATCATCTTTCTACCTTTGTCCCATGTTACTTGGAGTCGGCGCAACACGTTTTTTCTTCCATTCTCCTCTGTCAACCGTCAGGCTGTCATTTACTCCTTTTTCTTTCATGTCATCATCTGCCCAGCCTTTTCCCAAACTATTTTGGGGTCGGCTTCCAGTCTAACCAGATGCAGCTTAGTACCAGTATTTTATATGAAGCGACTGCCTATCTGACCTCCAAAACCCAGTAACTGGGTAATACGATACCCCTTGGTAAGACTGGATGTCAGACTTTGGCTTCTGACTACTCGTAACGACTGTCAAAGATCTACCAAGGACAGCTGGGACCAACGGCTTAACGTGCTTGCCGAGGCACGGCGGAAACTCGGCATGTAATTATGGTCACCCATCCATGGACCAACCTCGGCAAGCACGGCTTTACCTTAAAGATCGACCCGTGGGGCTGTTATTATTTAGCCACGCTCACACAATCTATTCATCCATTAAAATTTATATTCATCAGTCTTTTCTACTCGCTAACTACTCGAAACTGTCAAATTTTCCTAATCAACCTTGAACCGTATTCTTTAAAGAGAAGTTTGAAAATCTACAAATGAAATTTGTCCGATTGTTGTAGCGTCTGTACAATCTGAATATTAGGAATGGAGTGGTTTGCGGCCGTTCGTTGCACCGGTCCTGTAGTTGCCAGCGTCGCATTTCTGCGTAGCGTGGCCGCGGGTAGGATCCCGCTTACATTTTCAACACGTGTAAAATATATTATCCGTGGGCTGAGCGACGCCATCACTGTTAAATTTAGGTTTATATGGCCCACTATACACTACTGGGCTAGAAAACAATGCTTGTATAAAATTCGAGTGCACTGGGCGACGCCAACTTTTTGAAAATCTTAAATGTACCGTTAGACAACGCGATAGATAAAATTTGTTTAACGCAACGTATTTCTCATTTAAATGTATTTTGAAGTCGGCGGTCTCGAGTTCGATCCCAAGACACGCACCTCTGATTTTTCGAATTCATGAGCGTATTGTATAATTATCACTTGCTTCGGTGAAGAAAAACATCGTGAGGAGACAGCTTGCCGGAGAGATATTCCTCGACGGCATGTAAAGCCAAGCTAGAGATCCCATGGGCAGCATAAAAACTCTGACACCAGGTTAGGTTAGGTTTAACCAAACGGAAAAGAAAGAAGAATTTTTATTTACGTTTATAGTTGAAGCTGTCAGCAACAGCACTGAAGGCTTACCTGTGACATACAACCTATTTCATACACCTCTTTACCCCATAAAAGCCTCATACATAACAAATGCATGTCAAGGGACTACACTCTTCCTTGATGAATCTCTGCATAATGCAAATACAACCTGGGCTTCCACAGGGCTCCATCATCGGACCACTTTTACGGTGAACTTGTTACCTATGCAGGATGCTGTCATAAAAAACTATTTATTTTTATGGAAACCTTTGTATCCAGGGTAAGATGTATAAAACTGGAGTGACATGAATGTATAGTGAATACCTTTTGTTACATTTTGAGTGCATTTTTTTCATATGACTGCTTATGAGTTACACATAACTGGTTAAATGAGGCAAGGTTAATCCAGCAGCACCAGTTATGTGTAACTGTACATAAGCAGGCATAATATAAACCACAACTGAAAGTACTAACATCTCCTTTTCGTGCAGGGATAACGTTGATTTCAAACAAAAAATATAAGTTGTGATAGACAACTGTTTACCCATAATTCATTATTTTATTGTTAACTAGCTGTGCCCGCGCCTTCATCTGCGTGGAATTTTATAAAATAAAAGTAGCTTAAGTTTCTCCTTATTATATCAGCTATCTCACAGTGTGTGTGAGAGTGAGTCAAAATCCGTCCAGCCGTTCCAGAGATTAGCCAGAACAAACAGACAGAGACGAAAAAAATTGTGATAAATGTTATTTTGGTAAAATGCCACAAAATAAATTTTAATACCACACTTCAATTTTATAGATGTATAAATAAATGAGTGATGAATAAAAATGTTGATGGATGGAGATAGAGAAAAAGACCAAATAAACGATGGACGGATTGTGTGTGTGTATGAAAGAAAAAGGAGTAAATGACAGCATGACGAATCAGGGGAGAATGGAAGAAAAATAACGTATTGGACGTGTTTTTTGATGATGAATAAATCCATGTTCTCACATATCCCTACCCCCATCACATAAATAACACTTCCTCATAACTGTACCAAGAACAAAACAACTATTCCTACAACAAAACAAAACTCTAAAAATCACTATTCGACTCGTATCCCCCAGCAATACATCGGTGGCGACAGCTAGACTTTCAGTTAGCACTAGATGGAATTCTAAAACAGCTTTCAGGAAGCCTTAAAGAAAGCAAGGACATGAATACCGAAGCCCGGCTTACGATCGACTTTCATTCGGACACGTATTGTTCTGAATGTCATTATTAGTTTATAGGAATTCAATTGTTTTGTTCGTGTTTTGTTTGAGATGATTGAAAGCGTTTTTTTTCTTTTGGTGAGAAGTTAACGGGTAAATAACTGGCACAGACAGATATTTGAGTACATAAACTTTACTGTATTTTAATTTTGTCTTAGTGCAGTGTCCGGAACCGCGTCACCTTATTGTAGGAACGGGTTTGACCGGACTTTAATAAGAAAGTGTAAACGAAATGTAAACAAAAAAAAACAGTTGAATCATACTCCGAAATAAAACTTAAAGATTATTACATCAGTATAACCATTTCATAAAAAGAGCTCGTGTCTAAATAATAACAGCCGCACGGGTCGATCTTTAAGGTTAAGCCGTGCTTGCCGAGGTTGGTCCGTGGATGGGTGACCATAATAACATACCGAGTTTCCTCCGTGCCTCGGAAAGCACGTTAAGCCGATGGTCCCGGCTATCATTTGTAGATCTTTGACAGTCGTTACGAGTAGTCAGAAGCCAAAAGTCTGACATCCATTCTTACCAAGGGGTATCGTATTACCAAGTTACTGGGTTGTGGAGGTCAGATAGGCAGTCGCTTCATGTAGAATACTGATACTCAGCTGCATCCGGTTAGACTGGTAGCCGACCCCAAGTTAGTTTGGGAAAAGGCTGGGCAGATGATGATAACCATTTCATAAAAATTTCATTTCACAAAATTCTCTCTTATCAAAATGTTTGCTATTTTTAATCCGTTCAATGAGGGTTACTTTCAAAAGAATTAATGACCCACTAAGCAGGTAAACAGTACCTACCAAATAAAATTACGCCAATCAGTAGCAAAACCCAATAACACCACTTGATATAAAATCAAAAACTCACTCAAGCAAAAGGAAAGTAACTGCCAAATCTAATGAGTCCTTATTACCTTCCGTTTGATCCCCGAATATCAAGCGAAAACCAATTAAGTGTTCTTAAAAAAAAAACACTTTAATAATTTCGTCTTTTATTGTAAAAATAAAAGTCTTTCATGTACACTTAAAGAGTAATTTATTAAAAGCCAAAGGTTTTATCAACCGATCAATATGTTATGATTACAAGTAAAAGCTTGGCCACGAGTTACAAAATGAAGCGACACGCGTTTTACGACAGCGACTGTGAATAAAACAAATGACCGAAGTTTATCTTTTGAATATGGCTACAAATATAGGAAAACATTTCAAACTTAGTCTTGTCTTAACTTGTCTAAGTGCCCCATCACTTTAAGAAGAGCACTACACGCATTAAACTATGGGCCTTAACAGATAATAAAATAAGTAAAAAAAAATACAACGAGATGAAAACCACAGAAATAACCATTACATTAAGTTAGGCAAAACAGAATCAAAATTGATTATTATACGAATTATAATTTAAGATTTTCTTTGCAGTATGCCTGTGTCTTCATCAGTTAAGTTGGTCCATTCATGCTACCGGTTGCCGCGACGGACTTATAGAGTGACGGTACTCACGGGAAAAAACAGTACAGAGATATATCGCTTAAACGTGCGTTTGAACCATGTGGACTGGATTGACACAACCTGTGGACTTTGACAGATGTTTCAGTAATTATACAAGTGTGTCCGATGTCCAACCTGCTCAGTTTCACCGCCCTTTCTGTGCGTATTACCTTCACAGCAAAACGACGGTACTCATACATAGAAAACAAGTGTCGCTTGATGCAAGTCGTGTCGCGAGACGCATAGCCTGAGGTTGTGAACGGGGTTTAATACTGAAAAAAATTGCTGAAAACCTCGACTTGCTTTAATATGGAAGGAGGTCTGTTTACAGGGGGAAATTGAAAAAAAACCCCTTTCATGAATCATGATATATCGTTGATTTTATATGCTATGGTATGATGGCACCGATTGGAAGGGTTGAAATCGGTTTAAAATGGAATTATGAAATAGGCTTCCATTATTTTGATGTCATTGTGACTTATCTACTCGTACCTGTGGTGGTTTTTGAATGAATGCGATTGTGATAATACGAGTATAATCGTAGCAAAACAATGCAAATCGGAATTTTGAATGCAAGTTCCTTGTCGACTATTTATTGATCCAGTGTGGTTTGCAGTGAAAATACTGATTCGACATTAATAACATTTTCAAAGGTGGCTTATTTATTTATTTCTGTAATAGGTAATGGATCGTATTTGTATAAATTGCTCAAAACTTCATTGCTTATATTTAGCTTTCTTTGGGGATTCCGAACGTTAAACATGTTTCAAAAACCAATATCTAAAGGAAAAATCACAACTAAAATCTAAACGTAGGTACTATTATTCCTAAACACAATTTAAATGCACGCCTGCACAAAGGGGAAAACAAAAGCACACAAGCGTACACGCTAAAGTGACTAGTTTCTTTAAGCACTCGGTTGCCCTCAACAATAGTTCTCGAGCAACAGAATTAGGAGCGACTCGACCGGTCTCCGAGCATAGCTCAAGTATAGGACGTGTGCACTAGCGTTTAGAATATTAAAATTACGTATGTTGTTGTTGGTAGATGCTGCATATTGGTCTCGAGTTTATTCTATGGAGTAGAAAGTTGATTTATTTATTTGAAAATGTTAAGGTGTTTAGGCAACTGATAGATATTACAGTTTTCGCAAGAAAGGAGGTTTCTGATGAGATAAATAAGAGAAGTATGGAATTCCCAATTGGGAATTGGCAGGGAATGATGATTAGTTTTGGCTAGAAATAACAAAAATGCGAAAACAATAGCCAGTTAATTCGATTTAGCGACATATTCATAAAAGGATACAAGAAATCATGTGTGTTCTTTTTTGTATGTCCTTTCTATATAAGTACAAACCTATGAAAAATATGTTGTAAACGACTGGTTCCTTAAACATAAGTAGAAGCTACTCGACTAGTTTCCGAACATCGCTCAAGTGTAGGACATGTGCACCAGTGTTTACGATATTAAAATTATGTACGTTGTTGTTGTGGAGAATTTTCCGTTGGTCTTGAGTATGCTGCATGGAGTAGAAAGTTGGTTTATTAAAAATCGTATATACTGGTAGAAATATTTTTAAATAGTATTTTGGCTAGTATGAATAAAGCAGCTTCAACATTAGGATATGTCCTTTGGGATGAGTGAGTAATATCGAAGATTATTTAAGGAATTTAAATATGATTGACATCAGTTTTCGGTAGCTTATGTCAATCCTTTTCCCTCACTTCGCTTAAATAATGTATCTAAAATCATATTTTTTTATACACGGTAGAAAAGTATCTCATTGTAATATTCGTTACAGACTTACTTTGACAGTGCCATCTGTAACAAAAGATTTCGTATTCAAGGTTTACATTTGTTCGATAAAAGTACTTGAGTATTTATTTGTCGATTCGCTCTCCGGTGGACGAACACATGAAGTAAACGATTCGTGAATTCCGAATACTCTTTTCATTTTAGTTTGTAGTTCATTTCTATGGGTAATACTAATTCTACTGGTTGCAAAACTACGTACATAACACCTTGCTTGTTATTCCAGAAAAGTCTTTTGCGGAGGTATACTTAATAATTATCCCACATTGCGCCAATTATGTTCAGAGTCGGAGTCTATTGCCATCAACCGGGCACAAACTTACATTTCGTCGTTGCTACCGTGAAATTCTTACTTAAATTCTGGATTAATGGAGAAACCAAATAACAATTTACCCAACCTGAGAATTGAACCCAGGTTTTACTGTTCATCAGAATCGCTAGATTCACTGCACCAATAAGGCATTAAAGAAAAAATTAACCAAATTGCTGTTTTATACTTTCAATTACATTAGACGACTTTCAATTAATTTGATGGCACGGTTAGCGAAGTGGCTGAGAGATCGACTGCTGCGCTGCGTGTCGCGGGTTCAATCCACGCACGGAACAAATATTTGTATGGCCCACAGATAGTTGTTCCGGGTCTGGCTGTTTGTGTATGTGAGTTTTAATGTTTGTTGAAACGCTTAACGCACCCTCGCTAAAGGAGAAATTACTAGAGCGGGGCAAAGTTTAAAAAAAAAGCGTTCTTAGGAATGGTATTGGACATCTACAAAAACAATATCCCATATTTTCCCCATAATTCATCTCCCACAACATAAAAGCCAGTAGCTTACGATATCACAGAACGAAATACCTTTCCTTTAAGAGAGAACAATAAATATTAAAGCTTACCTCCCGACGGTTTATCGCGCATAAGGCGGCAACCGTGAAAAACGGATAAATGTGGAATCCTCGCAAATCCCGTTGCCTGAAAGTTTTGGAACGATACTTGTGTGTACCGGGCTTATGTCGTGTGGTTGAAGTCTTGATCTGTGCCCAGGGCTGGCGGCGGTAATTATTTTAATCTCCATTTTAAATATAATTAATCGAATATTAAAATAAAAAAATATTGTTTAAGACTACATTGATAACGTGTATAACAGATTATTATTCGGTCCTTTAATTAATTAAGTATGCAGGAACACCAAGATCCCTTGCGGATGCCCTGAGAAGACCGGGAAGTGAGCTGCTTCTGGAGGGAGGTGGGCTGGTTGGAGTAACGGCCACTATGGTTCACGTACAATGGTCCACTTACGGGACTAAGTGCGGAAACCTAAACCCCCATGAAGAAGAAGAAGAAGTATGTATTTTTATTTAAAGATTATACACGGTTAAATCAAAGTTTTGGCAGGTTTGACTTCTACAGTTGCATCATCTATGATGCCTATATTTTAAGACAAAAACAGCTGTTTTGCAGAACATAGTTACTAAAAGTTTTAAAGTGGAGGCCTTTGCTTTGACTACATATTATGCTTTAAAATTAAACACCAACGCAACAATTCAATATATTAAAATAAACATGGCTATCCACTGGGCTTAAACAATAAGTCAAACAAAAGTAGCACCGAAATGAAGAGAAAAAAAAATTTGTCAACGCAAAAAAAACAACAATTTCCTTGTCCTGCCAGCCCTACCAATATAGTCGTGTTCTCACTAGCGGATGCCGCGCTTATCTGCGTCGATAACACGCAGTAACGCAAATGATGCCGCGATACGTACTCCAGTTAGTATAACGCTGCAGATACTCATCAATATATCTGTACTGCGAAACTTAGTTCACAGTGTAGTAGGGGATGAACTTCATGAACTATGTACAGTACACACAAAAAGTATAGCCTAGCATACTCCATCGTTGATGGCATTTTCACAAGTGGTGATATAGTAGTTGAAAACGAGAATAAATAATAAATAAAAATCCGTGTACATACAACTCGTGGTAAGGTTTGAAATCATCAGGATGGAAGTGAAATTAATATAGATAAGACTGAACTTTTCAGTGAAATAAATATAGGAATATTATTAGGTTCTCATTACGTGATAATTTAGTTGTTCAGTGTCTTATCTCTGGACAAACGTAGAATAAAATAATCTTTATTTTGGATAAGCTACATTAACATGTATAAATAATAAATCTTCAAGAGAAACTATTTCTTAATTAAGTAGAGCGGCGATTAAGTAGATAGGTAACTTATATTTGCCATCGTGGTGAAAGGATTAGCCAATCGACAGAAGTCGATTGCCCAGGGTGCGCAAGACGTATCAGAAGGTAGTAGAATACGTCACTCGGGGAGGCTCCTTTCTTGCACCCCAAACGAACTTTTACGAACTTTTACGAACTTTTGGAGGCGCAATCCCAGTTAGTGGAAACGACTCCGGTACGAATGTTTCCACTAACTGGGATTGCGCCTCCAAAAGTTCGTAGGACCATAGCCAGTCGCATCGAGAGGACGGAGCTACAAACAGACTCACGCCACCCAATGCACAGTTACGTCTCAGTACCCCAGAGGCTGAAAAGTCGTAAAAGCTTTTTTGGGTGCGTTGGCCCAGCTAATAATAGCAACGCCTCTATAGCGAGATGTGATCTTTGGCGGGAGTTGCTTAAGCCCCCTGACGACTTCATCCAGCCTTCCGAGAGCCTTCCACCCGGGCATGCTTTGCCGTGGCCGACCTGGAAATCACTAAATAGACTCCGAACCCAGGTCGGTCGTAGCAAAGACAATCTCTTTAGATGGGGGTTCTTGGACGGCTCAGATCTCAAGTGTGTATGCGGCGTGCCTCCTCAGACAATGGCCCACCTTCTATCTTGCGCTGCATGCCCCGTCACCTGCACACTTGAGGATCTTATGACTGCATCAGCGAGCGGAGTTCGCTTGGCTGAGTTTTGGGCTAAACAAATTTAGCGATTTGCCATCGACACGCTAAGAAGAAGAGTAGATAGGTAGTACCAAAATTTTGCTTAACTATGGAAACTAAAATTTCTCTCCATATGAAACCAGAAACACAACATTAATTTCATAAATGCAATAAAAGTAAGGCTATTTTGCTACGGCGTAGCTGAAAGGACGCCGTGTCACTGCTACGCGGCTACGCTTGCTACGGCGTAGCAAAACCTCTGTGTAGTGCACGTGTATTTTTGTATGTTCATTAATACTTTGAATAATAACGGTCATTTTCACTTTGTTTTAATTATACTAGGATCCTTTATGAGTAGTATCTAGATTTACCCACTAATGACCGCGTCACCACTTTGTTCTTTAAAACTAATAATAAATGATGAAAATACTGTTTTTCGAAATAGTCAAAGAGTTTTCACTAATGAGGTTTATATTAAAAACAGGTATATTATGAGGTTAAAAATAAATTTAGAATTCAGAATAAAACAAAATTGTAAGTTTTTTTTTATTTCAAATTAGATTCGATGATTTTGGACTTTTGCGAAAATTTGTTAGATATCAGTTGGATAAGCCGTCTTTAAATATCTGATACACCTGTAACATCGCAGATACGTTCGCATCATAGAGACGAAAGATAAAATATCTCATGTGCTTGTATTTTCGCCTTCAAATTGGAATACAGCCTATTTACGGGGAATATTTATAAAACACCCATCACAAAGCCGTCATACACTTACTCATACTGTACATACAACTTAGTAGCCTTGAACAGAAATATATACTGACAAAATGTGGGTGTATTATGGTACACTTCTGCCAAAACCTTCAGAAATAACAGGCGTGATGTTGTATTTTCTGTAAAATAATAAAATGATTGCAAGCGACTTATAGTTATGGTGTTAAAAATAAATAAAACTTAGGTTATAGGTGTCGTTTAAAACTCGCTTTCGTTAAAACAAAAAAAAAGGTGTAAATGATCACAATGACAGGGACAACAAGAGCCTTTATAATTATTTCATCATCATCATCATCATTTCAGCCGAAAGACGTCCACTGCTGGACATAGGCCTCCCCCAAGTGTCGCCAGATTGACCGGTCCCGTGCGACACGCATCCAGCGGATCCCCGCAACCTTCACCAGGTCATCGGTCCACCTAGTGGGAGGCCTTCCAACGCATCGTCTCCCGGTTCGCGGTCGCCATTCCAGAACTTTTCGGCCCCATCGGCCATCTGTTCTGCGAGCAATGTGCCCTGCCCACTGCCACTTAAGTTTGGCAATTCTTCGGGCTACGTCGGTAACCTTGGTTCTCTTGCGGATGTCCTCATTTCTGATTTGATCACGCAAGGAAACTCCGAGCATAGCTCTCTCCATTGCCCTTTGGGTGACTTTGAGCCTTCTGATGAGGCCCATTGTGAGCGACCACGTTTCGGTCCCGTATGTAATCACTGGCAGCACACACTGGTCATAGACTTTCGTCTTGAGGCACTGCGGTAAGTTGGACGAGAAGATACCACGCAGCTTTCCGAACGCTGCCCAGCCGAGTCGGATTCGACGATTGACCTCTTTCTCGAAGTTAGACCTACCCAACTGGACCGTTTGTCCCAGGTAGACATAATCGTCTACAACTTCGATAGTAGAGTCTCCGATCTTGATAGGATAATTATTTATTATTAAAAAAATTAAGGACAATTATGCATGAAAAAACACTCGGCCTAGTCGTTCAAAGGCCGGCTTAATACAATACAATACAATACAATATCCTTTATTTCAGGCAACTAGGGCCCATAAACCACAATACATAAATAAGTATAAAAACAATAACTATAAACTAATAAATACTTTATATAAAAATAACTTAATAACTACTGCACACGAAGTGACGGCGTCGTGTTACGCTGCGAGGTGTCACGTAGCTGGCCTCGGAAACGCCGCTACAGCACACCTTTCGGCCAAAACTCTTCCTAATTAATGCCTTAGTCTTTTTATATGCCTTGTCTGCTTCATCTGTTACAAAAAATGGATAGACTATTTTCTTAGTATGTCCTACAAAACAAAAGTCTGTATTGTAAAGTAATACAAAATTCAATTGAAAAGAGTATGTAACTCTAAAAGTCTATCTTTAAAATCTAATGATCTCCCTTGTCTTGATTTTATAGCCGTTTTTTTAAGAGGCTATCTTTCTAAAGTTCGACACAGCGAGGCCGTTATTACGATTAATGGAACTGACTGTGCTATCTTCGGCACATTCATTGTGCTCTAACAAATCGCTGTTAGCACCTTTAGCTCCATTGTCGGCCTTAAGCGATCAATGACGGAGAGTAGGTGTTCCTTTTGTGTATGTAAGTGTTTGATGATGCTGCGAATTATGGGAAAAAGTACCTATAAATGGTACCTACTAGAATGTTTCTTGTTGTAAACGGAGATAAAAGTCTTATAAGGACGGTCTGCAATTAGAGTCAATTCATATAAAGGGTGTAAAACACCTCTTAACGAAGCCGAAAGGCACTGGTTCTCCCTGTCATTGCGATCATTTTTTTGTTCTACACCATACCTGTGGACCTTCTAGTAACGGAGATATTAGGGGTCAAAGTTCCAACTTTTTGAAAAGTATTTTTTTTGATACAAGTTTTTAATGTAAGATTTTTACTTTAAACACCTCCACGACCCCAGTACTATTCAATCTGTCCATCAGCACAATGTTTTGAGTGCGTTACATTGAGATGATTTTACACTCCCCAAAAAAAAGTCAGTTTCCCAGCAATAATTTTTGCGTAAAGTTACTTAGTTTCATGTACAGAATGCTTGGTTGACGGCGTCGTGATGAGGTAATTTACACGGTGTATATATTTTTGAAATGGGTTAATGTTTAAAAAATATATATTGACTTTCATTGCAAACATATTATTAAAAAATATTATTATGTAAGAGTATATTATAAAAATCATGAAAATTGCGACTGTGACTCGCTGTAACTATCAGTTATGAAGTCAATATTGTTATCCAAGCGTTAGTTTCAAATGTCAGTAAAAGTATTTGTTATTTAAGCACGGAACTATACTCGTAGTTTAAGCAAAAAAAGTTTCTTAATTTTGAAAATTAACAAACTAAAAAATCTTTTTGACGATTAAGAGCTAATTTAATATTGGCTAATCCACGCTTCTTACATATATTATTGCCATCTAGAATAGGAATCTCAGTACTGTATATTTTAGGGCATTAGGAAAATCAGACAAAAGTCTAATATCCAGTCTTACAAAGGGGTATTACCAGTTACTATGTTGTGGAGGTCAGATGGGCAGTCGCTTCATATAAAATACTGGTACTCAGCTGCATCATCTAGACTGGAAGCCGACCCCAAGATAGTTTGGGTAAAGGCTGGGCAGATGATGATGAAAAACCAGACATACCGAATATTTGGTCAATTAAAACCCGAACCAGACCTTTAGAACAAACTAGAATACACCGCAGTTGTAGGAACATTTCTAATAATATTCTAATGAAACTAAATATTGTGGTATAACTAGTGAATTCGCCAAACTAGCTCAAACTAATAAATAGGAATTTCTACACTCTAAAACTTTTGATTAGTACGGAATCCCAGCTGTAGCAATGCTGTCTCTATCCAAGCTATTGTTGAATATAGCTCTAATTTAATTGAAAACCTTAAATTAAAGTTTTATGATAATTGGCGAATGTTCAATGGTATTGATTTTTTATGTTTATTTGACATATAATTTTGAAACAGGAGCCTTTGGATTTCGAAAAACTTGTTTCAGAATGTTCGGTGATAAGTCCGCGTGGTGGATTCCAGCCCACTCCCTCTCATAGAGACGAGGCCTGTGTCTCAGCAGTGGGATCATTATAGGCTGAAAATGATGAGTAAACTTATTTCAAACTATCATCATCATATCAGCACGGAATCACCCAATTACTATCATACTTTAGAAATACTTTCTGTTTTTGTTACTAATTGGAAAACGTAACTAACGATTCTTTACTTCTGTTACACCTACAATTCTAAGAACAACTGGTTTGAAGCCAGCCGATTAGCAGTAGTTTCATAAAAAGTAACCCAGATAATAAAAGAAATAATAGGATATTCTACAACAGTTATTAATTAAAACACCCACAAGAGATACTCTATAGCCACAGATTCAAGGAATAATAATGTATCAGGTTATTATTTTACACCCACATCACCACAAGTCTGTATGTACGCAAATAGATGTATTCGATAATTTATTCAATCTACTTTTTGTTTCTGTAGAGTAAAATAAATATGATAAGGGTTTTTACTAGATAATTCACTTGTTTTTTTTTCGTCTTTAGTAACTGATGGGTGATGGTCAATGTGGCAAGTAAGCTGTGCTTCACTTGTTCGGTTCAATAGATTCAACTACTTGAAACAATTATATTTAATTTTGTTGAGGACGATCGACGTACCTACAAGTGATGCACGAATGATAAGATGACGATAAAGTAAAAATAGCGTCTATATAAGCGTGTAAGTGAGTACGGCATTTAATAGCAGTTTTTTTTTATAATCATGTCAACCTTTTTTTTTTCTTGTAACGTTACGGAGTAAATTTTAATAACAGTAACGAATTTTTAATATATAAAATTAAATTAAAATCTTAAAACCCCCGACAGAAAAAAACCCTATAAAATCAAAAATAAAATTAATCCAAGCGTCGTAGCGCCGGGGGTCCGCTTTGTTTTGGTGTTTGTGCGAAATGGTCTACTTAGCGGTCCCCAGACGCTACGACGCTTGGATTAATTTTATTTTAGTTTTTATTAATTTTTATTTTTTGTAGAAATTGTTTATATTCCTTCATCAACTAGAAAAGAGGTGAGAGATTCAAACGGATGAGCAGATTTTCTCGTAATATAGCTAAGAACACTCTCGATTAAAACACCTTTCATACGAAACCAATTTTATCAAAATTGGTTCATTCGTTTAGGTGCTACGATGCCACAGACAGACACACAGATACACACGTAAAACTTATAACACCCCTTTATTTTGGTCGGGGGCTAAAAATAAAAATGTGGGCACACAATATGTACTAAATTCTCGAGAGTGAGTTTAAAAATTAAATTCACAGTGAACTTACATTGTTTTAAGTAGGTACATGTTTATGAGTCCTACCAAAATTATACCAAAATTATCATTCTTTTCCATAACAAAGCGCTACATCGTTTTAAGCTACAATTTACTTGTCTGCTAATATCAGTCGGTTCTACGGGGTGACTTCGAAGCAAAGCCGGGATTAGTCAAGTTTAGAATGGCATTGCCATGTCCGAATCCAGTCGGATCCCGGGCTCGTGGCTCGTGGCTCGAGCTTCGGGGGCTAAGTAAGTTATTTAACACGATTTTGTTGAACTGATTGGAGGGATTAGCTAGGTCGATTGTTTCGACCGTTCGTCCGTTCGCTAGTTTTGGTCTGTGGCGGTAATGGAGTCCGGTGAATCTTTTATTATTGTAGTCTTTATATAGTACGTAATGGGCAGGAGGAACTCGTGGCTAAATAATAACAGCCGCACGGCTCTCTCTTTAAGGTTAAGTCGTGCTTGTCGAGAATGGTCCAGGATGGGTGACCATAATTACATACCAAGTTTCCTCCGTGCCTCGAAAAGCACGTTAAGCCCTTGGTCCCGGCTGTCATTTGTAGATCTTTGACAATCGTTACGAGTATTCAGAAGCCAAAAGTCTGACATCCAGTCTTACCAAGGGGTATCGTATTACTCAGTTACTGGATTGTGGAGGTCAGATAGGCAGTTGCTTCATGTAACATACAACATATTTCGGTACCCAGCTGCATCCGGTTAGACTAGAAGCCGACCTCAAGATAGTTTGGGAAAAGGCTAGGCAGATGATGATGAGTACGTAATGGGCAGGTGTGTAGTGTATTCACTTAATATTGCTGTGGTTATGATCATACAAATATACTCGCCTCGGACTGTCTCATTGGTCCAGTAGACGTAAGCGCGACTGCTAAGCAAGACGTTCTGGGTTCGATTCCCGTGTCAGGAAATGTGTTATTGGATTTTTCCATCAGGATTTTTAAGTAGCTGCCACGTAGTCTGGATTTGTGCTCGGTTGATGGCAATAAGCTCATCCCCTATTGTGTGGGTCTTAAACATAATTGGCAAAAATGTGGGTGTTCCTACTATTAGGTACTCCTCTGCTTTGGATTACAATCGTGATGTTTTGGTATGTTGTACATACCCGCAGGGGTAGGCAGACACTATTAGCCACCTGCCTAAATCTAATCAATCAATCTAATCTTTTTGTGATCATGATCATTGAAATAGTATTAATTAAGTGATGTTAAACTCCTAAATTTATAACTAACAAACTTTCGAAAATAAAAGATTTTCAAAAATTAATTATAGTAAAAATAACCAAGTATCTAACCATTGAATTACACATGCCAAACATTCATAACAAAGACAAACTTTTCCAACAAAGATGAAGATAACTTAAGGAAACAACTCTTCTAAAAACACCCAGAAATATCATAAGTTCTTCATTCCTTTACGTGATAAGAAAAAAGCAAAGAACTCTTAATCAGTTAATATTAGATTAAAAATCTATTCTCTTCTGTCTCAATGAATTAATCATAACGAACGTGGCTGAATTTCCTCTTAAAAATTTAATTAGTTTCCTCCCCAAGTTATAATTAGAATACATTCCCTTTACACAGTTGCCTGTTTATTTAATAAATAAGGCTTTGTTAGCAAGCAAGGGTGAGGGAGAAAGAAGTTCAAGTTTATACATAATTTGAAAAAGAGCCATGAACGTTTTGTCATGTCATATATAAACAAGCTGTTGTTTAGCATCCTCGTCAAATTCAAGGAGGTAACTATGCTAATGATTCTCGTCCCGAATCAATAATAAAATGGGTAGGTTTTTTTTGTCTTATTTACGAAAATCTGTAAGTGTAAACCACTCGGACCCGTCTGATACTTGCTTTATAACCGCGGTTTCACACATACAAACAATCTCAAACGTTTATTCGATAATTTATTATTCCCTAAACGACGTTAAAGTTGTTTTTATGAAATACTGACCGATTTAAACAACAACAAAAATCAGCATTTTTTTAAATAATTATCTAGGTACTGTAATTTAAATTGATTATTTATATATTTTGTGACAACATCCTGAATTTTGACGAGGATGCAAAACAACACCTTGTATAGCATCGCTTGGTTACTAGTCGTCTACAGAGTTGTTTTGCTCCTATAGCCAAGAACACAAGGCCCGTTAAAATTCGACCAGTATAAACTATCATTCACTTTTGTGCCCAATTGCACTCGCAAGTCACAATTCTGGGAATAGGGGATAACCCAATTTTTTTTTCTTTGTCCGTCGGTTAGTTTATTGAAAAGTATTGGACACGTATTTTTTCTTTTTTCACGTGGTCATAAAATTACGGAGATATATTGAGTTGAAATGGCGTATGAAGTCACATGTAGGTAAGTTTTATACCTACTTGTGACGTAGTAAGCCCCCACTCTCCAACTTTAATGAGTTTTAACTAAGTATTTTTTTGATATTTTGATAAAACAAAAAATACGTGTCTAATATTTTTGTATTACTTGTCTGAGACAAAATAGAATGTCGTTTTTTTTACCCAGTCCGCACCCCTATTATACCTTGATACCGTACGAGCGCTTACCACGAAACGGTGTGGAGCGTAGTAACAAGACATTCTCTCTTCAAGACATCTCCTTTTCCAACACAACATTTTAAACTAAGGAAGCCTTGTCGTTAACAAAGCAATGAGGTTTCAATAGAATCGAACCTTTTGTGCACAATAAGATTAAATTCTCTTTTATAAACCTTCTGACGCTACCTTTATCATGTCCCGCGTATGTTAACAAAAGAGTTAATTCTGTTCCTTATTCCTTCGAAGTTAATAATTTAGTCCCGGGGACACCATAATTTTGTGGAAGCGATTACTACGTCACATCTGACGCACGGAGCGTCATACATTTATTATAACATATCTTTGTCTTTCAGTCCGCGGTTTTAATGAGTTTTTTAAGTGAAATTAGTCGTTGGGGAGTTTTTTGGAGTTTCCGTGTTTTTGGAGTGAGTGTTTGGGGGAACATAACATAACATCACGCCTGTATCCCGAAGGGTTAGGCAGAGGTGTAGTTTACCAATAGTACACTCACATTTTGCCAGTTATGTTTAAGTCTTATGTAATAAGGTGCGAGCCTATTGCCATCAACCGGGCACAAATCCAGACTCTGTGGCTGCTACTGAGAAATTCCTGATAGAAAAATCCAATAACACTTTGCTCGACCTGAAAATCCAACCCAGGACCTCATCATCTGCCTAGCCTTTTCCCAAACTATCTTGGGGTCGGCTTCCAGTCTAACCGGATGCAGCTGAGTACCAGTATTTTACATGACGCGACTGCCCATCTGACCTCCACAACCCTGTAACTGGGTAATACGATACCCCTTGGTAAGACTGGATGTCAGACTTTTTGGTTTCTGACTACTCGTAACGACTGTCAAAGATCTACAAATGACAGCCGGGACCAACGGCTTAACGTGCTTTCCGAGGCACGGAGAAAACTCGCTATGTAATTATGGTCACCCATCCACGGACCAACCTCGGCAAGCACGGCTTAACCTTAGAGATCGACCCGGGTGGCTGTAATTATTTAGCCACGAACTCCTCCAACCAACCCAGGACCTCACGATCAATAAATAGTCGTGCTTGCTACCTCTAGACCAACGAGGCAGTCACCATCTGTGCGGCCGGTAGCCATCCGTTTGGGGAAACAATTATATGATATCTAGCTGTCCCGCGCAACTTCGTCTGCGTCACATTTTCCCCGTTTTCGCAACATTTTTCATTGCTGCTCCGCTCCTATTGGTCGTCGCATGATGATATAAAACCTATGTTACTTCTAATACCTCCAAGAATATGTGTACAAAGTTTCATGATGATCGGTTGAGTAGAACGTGAAAGCGTAACAAACATACTTATTTTCGCATTTATAATATTAGTTAGGATATAGTAGTGGCTTTGAGTTTGTGCTGATGATTTAAATATCAGACTATTTAGACGATGATTATACACCGTGTAAATCACCTCATCACGAAGCTGTTAACGAAGCATTCTGTACATGAAACTAAGTAACTTTACGCAAAAATTATTGCTGGGAAACTACTTTTTTTTGGGGGGTGTAAAATCATGTTTTGTGGTAGAACTCAATGTAACGCACTCAAAACATTGTGCTGATGGACGGATTGAATAGTAAGGGGGTCGTAGAGGTGTTTATAGTAAAAATCTTACATTAAAAACTTGTATTTAAAAAAATACTTGTCAAAAAGTTGGAACTTTGACCCCTAATATTTCCGTAACTAGAAGGTATGGTGTAGAACAAAAAAATGATCGCAATGACAGGGAGAACCAGTGCCTTTCGGCTTCGATAAGAGGTGTTTTACACCTTTTATGATAAATAACAAGGTCAGCTGAGTATCTGCTTAGAAGAATTATTGTAGTTTGTCAGCCTATTTTTTAGTTTCGGTGTAAGTTGCTTTAAAATGTTATGAACCTATTTTTGTCATTTTTCTCTTCTGCCTATTGGTATTCACCACAATTGTTACTTTAAGGTTTTAGGATACAGAATCATTTTAGCTTACATAATTTCTTCAGGTGGCGTTCTTTTGTTTCTGTCTATCCCCAAGGGAAAAATGCGTGAGTATATGTATGTCAACAAGTCTGTCGAAATCAGTTACAATAAGATTGTCGCGGCACTACAATAAACACTAAAGCAACATAGTACAAAAAGTAATACAGCGTAGCGCCATCTATGCCATAAGCTATTATAGTATAAAAAATCTGAATCGCGCTATAAAAGTTATCAACGACTTAAGAATATATAGGAAACCCCGACCAAAACCATCCTGGTTAGAGGATCCTACCTTTTTTATGGAATATTGAGGAACTTTTCATCCAGTTCCTAATACTCCTAAAAGATTTACAGCGAGTTGCTGCTTTAGATGTAAAATAACTACGAAATGACCGTTTAATTAAGGAAACCCCACCCCACAAACGTATCTACTACATCAAAACAAAAAACCCTCGAATTCGGAAACTGCATCACAAATCACACACTCCTAGCTCCTGAGTAACGGCTGTAGCCAGTCAGTGCGCTTATTGGCCGGCCGGAATTACGGCCGTATCGCGCATTAGTCATGGCGGACAAAGGACGGATTGGTCGACGCTTGTAATTTGTCTGCGACATCGGCCGGCCTGGTTACCTGGTAAATAACTATATGTGGACATCCAGGTTGCGGTTTAACTGAGGTGTTTCGGTTATTAGTGAGTTTAGGTATTGTTTAAGTTTTAATTTAAGTTCTAGTGTTGTATTAGATGAACGGAAGTGAAAAGAGGGAAAAGAGCCACCCTACAATTGAATGATGTAGTTAATTTAGAATTATGTATTTTTAATTAATTCTTTATGCATTGGAAGGACTGGGTAAGGCCTTTGTCCAGCAGTGGGACAAAGTAGGATAAACAAAAAAATGTGGTTGTTTATTCATTGTATTTTATGGCTGCCATACCGTTCATCCCATTACGATGAAACTTTGTCAACTTCTTGCTTGCACTTGAGCAAAGTTTATAGGCATATTAAGAAAAAACGCAGTCGAAGGTAGTAACAAAAAAAATAAAAAGGGGCTATCTGCTGTATCATTTATACATACCGTTCAAATCACACAACTAAACATGAATTGAATATATTGCGTTACAATTAACTGGAATTTTGAACGAGAGCTTTTAATCATTTAAAAAAAACCAGCTGAAAACATAGTTTAAACCACATTTATTTAAATAAATTATAAACATGCCTCGTTTATTAATGCAATCAAGTCCCAATAAACCAATAACATTTAACATTTCAAAGCCCATGAGCGCGGAACTCTCAATGTATTGTATTAAAGACTGCCACGCTTGTGTATCAAGCTGTCAATTTCGGTTATAAGTTTAAGATTGCACACACACACATAACGGGTTCCCCATGAGGCTTAAATGGCTGACTAACCATTTACCTCTACGTTTTCAGAATATTCATAAAATTTAATATGTTTAGTTTTTAGTTAACGTTAACTTAACAACACCCACATTTCAACAGAAACATCGAAGTGGAGCCTTATACAAGTTGTTGTTTTGCATCCTCGTCAAAATTCAGGATGTTGTCATAAAATACATAAATAATCAATATAAATTACGGTACCTAGTTAGTTATTTAAAAAAACTGTTTTTTTTTTGTTGTATAAATTTGTCAGTATTTCAGAATAACCCCCTTAACGTGGTTTAGGGAATAAGATATTATCGAACATAAGTTTGAGATTTTTTATATGTGTGTAAGCGAGGTTATACAAGGTGTAAATCACCTCATCACGAAGCCGTCAACCAAGCATTCTGTACATGAAACTAAGTAACTTTACGCAAAAATTATTGCTGGGAAACGACTTTTTTTTGGGGGGTGTAAAATCATGTTTTGTGGTAGAATTCAATGTAACGCACTCAAAACATTGTGCTGATGGACGGATTGAATAGTACGGGGGTCGTGGAGGTGTTTAAAGTAAAAATCTTACATTAAATACATGTATTTAAAAAAAATACTTGTCAAAAAGTTAGAACATTGACCCCTAATATCTCCGTAACTAGAAGGTTCCCAGGTATGGTGTAGAACAAAAAAATGATCGCAATGACAGGGAGAACCAGTGCCTTTCGGCTTCGTTAAGAGGTGTTTTACACCCTTTATAGCGAGGATCAGACGGGCCGCGTTTAAAAGACGGGTGGTTCACACTTATCAATTTCCGTAAATAATAAAGAAAAAATACCTACGCACTTTATTATTGATTCGGGACGAGAATCATTAGCATAGTTACCTCCTTGAATTTGAGGAGGATGCAAAACAACACGGTAATAGGAGGTAATTATACTACCAACTGCCGGGAACTGCTGGGGAAAAACCCCAACTCGAGCTACCACTGAGAAATTATTGATGAAAAAAACCTGTAACACTTTACTTGACCTGGGTATCCCACCCAGAACCTCATTCTCAGTAGTTGCGCTTACGAATTATAGACCAACGAAGCAAATAAGCTCAATACATTGTCATCAAATCCAGCAATCAAGCATTCATAGAGACTGTTAGTGCTGTTTCAACTAAGCCATCGTTGCTCATGAGACTAAACAGGTCCAGAATTCGTCTTTGTTTCATAATATTTATCAAATAAATAAATTTTTAGTAATTAGTTAACCATAAACTTTTAATGAGCAGCGGTGGCCCAGTGGTGGCAGCCCCGACTTACGAGCAGTAAGTGGTAGGGTCGAATCCAAGCTGGCGCATTACTGTGTGTAATTTATTTCATCACCGCTCTTCTCAAAACGGTGAAGGAAAACATCTTAAGAAAACTGACATGTCTTAGAACTAAAAAATCGAAGACATGTGTCATCAGCTACCAACCCGCACTGGGCCTGCGTGGTGGAATAAAGCCCACTCCCTCTCATTGAGAGGAGTCCTGTGTCCCATCAGTGGGAACATTATAGGCTGATGATAATAAAATTTTACTTTCACGGGATATCTATCCTTGGAAACGGAGCACACATAAATATTAATCGTAGAAGATAAGTTGTGTGTAAGTGACAGTATAAGTTTACTTATAAACCGTGTAAGCTTATAACAGTGATGTTACTCACGGTAATCAAATATCAGTAAACCACATTACCACCATCAAAGTTTCGTAGATACGCTTCTGTATCGAGCTGTCAATTTGCTCCATATCATTAATGTTGCAAGCTCGCATAAAGCAAGCTTCCCGGGGGAGGAACTAGGCTCGTTTCGCCGCCGCGCCGTGTGACGTTGTCTCTTATCTGAATTAGCCATTACGTGTGAGAATGATAATTATTATGAAAACCTCGGGTGATGCTTTGTGGGTAAAAGAAAGGTATTTCCTTTTCGGTTTACGTGTAAGACAGTTTAATTAATTGATTTAGGTAGATAATCTATTTATTTATCACAAATTATGGCAACATCACAGACTCGTCAAATACGATACGAGTCACAAAAAAACAACATAAAATAAAAACCTGCCAAGTGCGAGTCCGACTCGCGCACGAAGGGTTCCGTATTATTATTTATAAAAACGAGACATACAAAAAATACACTTTTTTTTGTATGGGAGCCTTACATATTAATTTTATTTTATTTGTTGTTATAGCATCAACAGAAATACATGATCTGTAGAAATTTCAACTGGCTACCTATCACGGTTTATGAGATACAGCCTGGTGACAGACAGACGGACGGTCGGACGGACGGCGAAGTCTCATTGCAGTAATAGAGTCCCGTTAGACCCTTTTGGGTAAGAAACCCCAAAAAATAAAAGTTAAATTACACCAGTAAAAAAGTATTAGTAACTATATTAATTAAACATGACAATGTCTAATTAATATTTTGTCCGTTTCTATAACAGATCGTAGTTTGCTTTCACTTAAATATTGTTTTGGTTTAACTGCGACATTATGCGAAGACGAAAGTTTGTGAATGACCAATGGCTGATATATAATTATTGTAAGTCACTAAAAACATGTTGAATAATTTCCTGTAAGTTCCTTCCAACTGTGAATTTTCAATTGCATAGTCAATGTTTTCTATCTACTTCTCAGTGGTTTCAAATAAGATAAATGTATTAAATTTAAGTTATTAATATCTACCTTTACTAATACTGGAATCTAGCACATAATACAAGGGTTACCCAAATTATCCCTAAATCCAATATGTAGGTTATAGCATTAATTACCAGTTTAAATTGATATTGTGTTACGACGCTTATGAATACAAATCTGGTTACGGTTCAGGCCAGTGTTCCCTACCCTTTTTCTACCAACCTCTGTAATCAGGACGTGAGGCGGCCACGGAAGTATTCAGGCAAATAAATAATAAGTGTTCTTCGTCATCCACATCAATATTTATAAAACCCCTACCTACCTATCTGCTGACAACCCTCCTGCAAGGGCTAAGTGTCACACATTATAATTAGCAAAATTAGTGCTTCGTTCTATTGTACATACGTTAGTAAGTACATTAGCCAGTAATGTATTATTGAAATGAGGAATACATAGAAATGGCTTCAACGATTTTATTGGTGGTAGTTAGGGCATGCAAAAACCGGGTTGTTTTAAGAAACCGGTTTTTTCGGGTTTCTTGTTTACAAAACCGGATAAAACCTTTATTAAAAAATGTGTAGAAAAAAAATTTAAATGCTATAGCCTAATCAAAATAATTTTGTTACGTTTATCTTACCTATGTTTATAATAATGACAATTTGTTTGGACTTCAAAAACGACTAAAAATCAATATAAAAATATTTTTTTCTTCATGCATAACATAGAATAAAACTTATTATTTAGGTAAACAACTTAGTCTAAAAATTTAGGGCACTAAGACTAACATACAAAATTAGGAACATTTGGTAGGTAAACACAAAGGTCTAAAATCTCAGAGTAAACAGCAAGAAACCAAAGGCGTTTGAGTAAAAGTGGCATGATTTTTCTAAGTCTACGGCCACTAATTAAATTTCTTTACCTATTAGTAATAACACAGTAAGACATTAATTTTAATATTTCCAAAATGCATCGGAGCCGAGATATACAGGGTGAATTTTTTAACTGGGTGGTAGGCCAAAACAGAAACTATGAGGAATAGTGAAAAACGATCAAAGAAGCCAGGAGCCCGATTAAAAAAAAATATGCTTTTGCCATTGGTTTTGTGAAAAATCAATATTCCTAGCCAGGAATCGAACCCGTTAATTTGAAAAAAAACACACCCTTTACCCCGTTCGATAGTGTCGCTGCTAAGTATCAAATTCTGGAATGTAATAGCATACGGCAAACGATAGGAAATAGTTAATTTTTGATAAAATACATAAGAGTATGCAAACTGCTAGTAGGAACAACACAACTTTGCAATCAGATATTTCAGCTCCGATATAATTTTCGGAAAAATTATTTTAGGAGTCATTACTATCATATATTCCACTATACGTGAGCATCTTTGTGGCCGCTGTGAAAAAAAAACATGCCACTAGTCCATACAAACTTACCCAATGCCCTTTAAGTACTTGGATCTACACTACTACACTGGGTCAATGAGAAGCAAAATAATGATATGGACATGGATAGGGAGCGCAGGGCATTGTCGGTAAGAGGTAATATGCTTTCTCGCAGGTTTGCGCTATGCTCACGTGATATTAAAGTCACACTATTTAAAAGCTATTGCCAAACGTTATACACGTGCAACCTGTGGAGCAATTACACCTAAAAAAGCCTGCAATTCTCTGCGCGTCAGGGGTTTGTTGGGACTTCCATGGCGGTGCAGTGTCTCCGGCATGTTCGCCAACCACAGCACGGACAGCTTCTAGGCGGTGCTTCGCAAGAAGAACGGCGTCCCTGCGGTCTCGGGTAAAAAGTAGCACCGACACACTTCTGAGCGTGGTATCGGGCAGAGTGGACAGCCAAATCCTGAGGCCAATGCCTCATGCTGTCGCTTATGCATGTCCAAAATAATAATTATTTTAAATTTTACTAACATAGCTGTAAGTATCTGCCTTCTAACATAATAAGGACTGACTTTTGACAATTCATGTTTGCTTAGTCTGTTGTTTGAGAAAATTATTATTAAATCGATAAGATAGACAGATAGAGAGATCAATAGGAGAAACATAACTTGTTGTTCAATATTTATAGTGTGTAATTTATTGTTTTCCCTAATATTTATTTATTAAAAAAGATATAAACAAAAACCGAAAAACCCGAAAAAACCGGTTTTACTATTACAAAAAACCGGTTTTCAAATCAGTCGGTTAACCGGTTTTTCGGTTAACCGGGTATCCGGTTTGCATGCCCTAGTGGTAGTTAGTGATAAAATGCTGACTGCTTTGTATCTAAGAAGAGAGAAAGAAAAAATGTTTATTCGTCACAGAGACATTCACACATTCAAAAAGTTTTCCCATTTATTATAAATGGGAAAACTAATCACGGGAGTAAAAGCAGTACAGATAGGTATTAAGTGGAACTTGAAAGTTTATTTTGTAAATGTAGAGGAATAGGTGCCACATCAAGCTATTTATTTCCAGTATACTTAGGAAATAAATAGGCCTCACTCTTTATAGATTTAACGTACAATGAGATTTCGGATAATCTGGTTTTAAATAGCTTGAGTGGTCAAAATCAAAGCATTTATTTCAATTAAACCATTACAGGCACTTTTGAAAGTCAAAATACAAAAAAAAACGCGAAGCTACAGTCCCAGTCACAAGGCATAATCATTTGTGAAGTGCCGTAGTTGCCCATTCCAAAGCGTAGATCTCTATGGAGAAGAATGGGCAAGAAACTCCATGGACACTCTTTTAAATCAAAATGTGCTACAAAATCTTGGTTACATCATTCATGTTAAAAATTACAAATATGTGAGAACGATGTAGAAATACGGGCAAGTTAAGAGCCTCCAGAGTAAAATATTAAATCAGTAATTCAAAAATAAAGTAATTAAAATAAACCGAGGCAGCTAAGAGATGACTAGTCACAACTGACAGCGCCCGTTCACGAACATGACGCATGTATCAGCCATCATTCAACTCAACTATATTGAAGGGAACTAAATGACCCGACACACCCGCCACCATCAGCATGACATTTAAGTGAGCATGACATTTACTCAACCACCAGGGTTAATCACCATTTAGTTCTGGGACATGTCGGTTTCCTCACGATGTTTTCCTTCACCGTTTTTGAGGGCAGCGGTGATGAAATAAATTACACAAAGTAATGCGCCTGCCTGGGTTCGAACCCACGACTTACTGCTCGTAAGTCGGGGCTGCCACCACTGGGCCACCGCTGCTCACCGCTGCTCTGCAATACCAATTACTTTTACAAATATTTGTGTAAAATAAATGCAGTTTAAATCATGCGGAAAAGTTTAACAACCTTTTGAGCCAGTTTTAAAAGCTTTTATTTACTCAGCAAACTCTGTTTTCCGACACCCAATAGTAATTTTAATACATCGGGCTTTGATAAGAGACTGTTACACAATATGAGTGAAAGGAAATGCATCAAATAATATCGACCGCTTTTTAAAAGACGGTGTGCAACTTTCTTATAAAATTTTGGTTTACATATTAGCAACAAGCACAACTTCACGAAGCCGTCAACTAAGCATTCTGTACTTACGTAAAAACGTGACACGGAAACATCACGTTTTATGGCTAACAAAATATAACGAACTCAAAACATTTTACTGGTGGATTCATTGAATAGTAAACGGCTGCGGAGGTATTTTAAGTAAAGTTTTAACCTTAAAATTAGTATGAAAAAAATTGGGATTTCTTTTCTCTATCAATATTTCCGTAACCAGAAGGTTCCAAGGTATGGTACAGAACAAAAAATGGGGAGAATAAGTACCCTTTGGCTTTGTTAGGGGTCTATTTATACCCTTTGCTATGTAAAATTCCTTTCCTAAAAGCGACGCGACAGCCCAGGCTTCCTTTGAGCTGGATAAAACCAACGAACAGTGGCCCACATTAGCACTGGGATTTTTCGTCCCAGGGCTAATGTGGGCCACTGTTCGTTGGAAGTCATGGGCAGAGCTTGTACCTTTGCCCAGCAGTGGGATATTTTCGCTAAAAGTAAGAGTTTTAAAATCGTTCGGGTTGACTTTTCGTTCGTGATTTCACGGGAACTGTAGGTTACTCTTGACACCTGCAGACAATGGGGAAATATCTTGATAAAACTCGGTATCTCTATGTTATCTAAGCAGATCCAATCGGACATGCAAAGGGGATGTCTAAGTAATTATTGTTTCTGCTTGGATCTTATCACGGAAATTCAGAGATGCCTGTGTCTGTTAGCTAGATAGTAGCTAACAGACATCTCTGAATTTCCGTGATAAGATCCAAGCATATTGTGTGAATCAATCAAATTGACAAGTGCAGTTGCAGGTTAACAATAATAATATCCGCGCTTTGTCTTACGTCACTAGACATTGAATTGAATGTGACAGGAGTATTGTGTTTGATGCACTGATTACTAAGCTTGCTACGTAAGATAGTGAACAGAATAGAGGCAAAACCATTTTGTCTGTTGGAGTTAGAGCATTAAGTCTATTTTTTTTTTATTGTTAGATGCGCTATCTTTGTTTTCTGAAGTGATATTTACCCCGGAAGGGGTCCGAAAGGGCCGATGCCTGCCAGGGCTGCGGGTTGTTCGAAAGAGATACCGCGGCCCTGGAACAGAAAGGGCTAAGAAGGAACATGGGTGGGTTTTAGTCAGTCAAGTCTGACACTCCCTCCCGCTCCGCCCAGAGCGGGAGAAGTCATTTGATGATTTCCCATCCGCAAAAAATAAATAAAAAAAAGTGATATTTACTGAGGCGTCCTGCTAACATTTCTAAAAGAAAATAAAAATAGATTTTTTTCTTTGGGACAAAAACAAACGGGTTTGTTTGTTCACTTTATCAATAAGAGCCTATCCTAATTTAAGCATAAGCAAGCTTAGATTATGTTGCCACAACTATGACACAGACCTCCTCATTCTGGGATGGAGCGTATGCAAGTAAGGTCAAAGTCAAAATTATGTCCTACGACACACGTCGGCCAATCAAGCTACACAAAACCAGTTTATGCGGATCTCTCATTATACGGAAAATCTATATATACGAAGACAGGCCATCTTATACTGGATACTATATGATGAGAAACCTGTCTGCATAACTTCAGATTCATGTAGTCACCTTGAACCCCTTAAATTGGATTACTCAAGTAAACACAATAACTTATTAACCATTGCTTTATTAAGGAAACACAGAGCTATCTTGAAACAGTGTCTTGTGTGAATCAATCAGATTGATTTATGCAGGTGGTGTTGGTTGTGGATAACAATATCTGTTGTTTGTGTGACGTCACTATCATCATCTGCCTAGCCTTTTCCCAAACTATCTTGGGGTCGGCTTCCAGTCTAACTGGATGCAGATGAGTACCAGTATTTTGCATGAAGCGACTGCCCATCTGACCTCCACAACCCAGTAACTGGGTAAGACGATACCCCTTGGTAAGACTGGATGTTAGACTTCTGGCTTCTGACTACTCGTAACGACTGTCAAAGATCTACATATGTGACAGCCGGGACCAACGGCTAAACGTGCTTTCCGTGTTTTTTTTTTACTTTAAAGATCGACCCGTGCGGCTGTTATTATTTAGCCACGAGCTCCTGACGTCACCAGACGTCACTTATCTCTATTTTCTGTCATCTGAATGTGACAATAGTATTGTTTGTGTGGCACAGCTGAGTTTATGGAGGACAAGACATTTTGATTATGATTATTTTTATTTATTTATTTTTACTTTAATAATTGTGTGTGTTAGTACGTAAGGAAATGTGTATTAATAATATGTAATTGTGTTATTTAATTTAGAATTTTGTGTCTATTGTTTTGACATACCTAACTCTATTATGATTTGTATGCTCTCGGGTAAAATGTAGCGAACTAACCATTTCTGTATAACACACACATCTTATTGTAATGAAACCTACATTTACGAATAAATTTGATTTGATTTGGCAGTGTTGGAGTTAAACTTGTTATTGGAAAAAATACTAGAAAACCCGAGGGCTAGGCTCTCGGGTTTTCTAGTATAAAGTTTCGTAGTGACATTTTAAGAGCCTTTGGACGTCGACGTTGTCCCGGACTACTTAAATTCGTAGCTAGACGCATTTTAATGTAAACGAAAATCATGACACTTCACTGTCCCAATTTGCATGTTCACGATACATGGCAGGACTGGCAGGCATATTCTATTAAGCTTGACGTAACAGTAAATCTGCGACAGATGTCGCTTCAGTGCAAGTGTTAGGTAGTTAATCTTGCCTGCCAGGGCTGCGGGACTGCTCGAAAGAGATACCGTGGCCCTAGATCACAAAGGACTAAGAAGGAACATGGATGGGTTTTAGTCAGTACAAGTCTGACACTCCCTCCCGCTCCGCCCAGAGCGGGGGGATTCATTTGATGATTTTCCATCCGTAAAAAAAAGGTAGTTGATCTTCTGTGTCTGTCATATATGACACAATATTTGTTACTATGACGCAGTACTGTTTTAGAGTAGGTCAGGGGAGCGGCGATTTAATGTCTTCTAACAGAGGGATTTATAATGGGTAGTGAGCAAAAAATAATGGTATCCAAGGAAAACGTTCCACCAAACGACGGTAAAATTATCCCAAGTGCAAACGTGGGACGTAACTGTGATATAAATGTGAATGGCTTTATAATCTAAATCAAATTAAATCTGTACATCGGACTTAGTAAAGTCAAATTCGGTCATTTCTTTAGTGATAGCGACCCGAGTAATTTCAATTTTAAAAACCATCGAATATACTTTACCTTTACTCTACTAAATTATATTATATATGTAGATTAGTTGTATTTTCTTTAGTTTTAAAACTAAAAAATGAGCGACATGAGTAATTTCAATTTTAAAAACTATCGAATTTATTTTAGCTTCACTTCACGCGTAAATTAGTTTTAAGTGAAAATATGTAAAAAAAAAAACAAAGCATTAAAAATATGTGAAAGAACATTTTTCACTCTCACCTAAAATCACCAACACAAAGACAAAATAATAGCCTCGTTTCCTAAACAGGACATTCCATTAAACCAAATCGATTTATTATAAAAAGCTCGTTTGCGTACTCGCTCTCTCTTTGATTAATTTATTTGTAACATGTTGCATTATTCATTTGGACATGTTCATCAGAATATAAATTGTTTCGTCCAACAGTTGGGATGGGAGGGTAGATGTCCATTGACTGCGAGGATATAAGAAGATTGAATTTGTTTATTCTGCTTCTATAATTGATGAAAAATTTTTCATTGTCATCATTTATTACCGTAATACTCTACCAACTAAAGAAATTTAAGAAGATATCAGATATCTAATCAATATCAGACTGTAAATACTAAGGATGTCTCATCTAATACTAATAATAAAGAAGAGTTTGTTTGTTTGTATGCTTAAAACTTGAATATTCTTTCAGGGTTAGATAGCCTAGCTCACCGTCCGTCTGTCTTATGACGACAGGCCGTGCCGACGGCGCGTTTGTGTTCCACGCGCGCCTCAAGGAGATGTCAGCAAATCGGAAGGCGTCCGAGAGGGCCGATGCCTGCCAGGGTTGCGGGTTGTTCGAAAGAGATACCGCGGTCCTGGAACACAAAGGGCGAAGAAGGAACATGGATGGGTTTTAGTCAGTACAAATCTGACACTCCCTCCCGCTCCGCCCAGGGTGGGAGAAGTCATTTGATGATTTCCCATCCCAAAAAAAAAAAAAAAGGTTAGATAGCCTATTTATCGAGGAAGGCTATATATCATCACGTTACGACCAAACGGTGCGGAGCAGCGATGAAACATGTGGCGAAAACAGGGAAAATGAGACGCAGACGAAGTTGCGCGGGACAGCTAGTATTTGATATATTTAATGAGGAAAATGTTGTGAAGGAAGTTTTGAGTATGAATGTGATGGACAAGAGTAGAGGGAGACCAAAGAAACGATGGATGGAGTGTGTGAATGATGATATCGCAATAAAGGAGGTGTCTAGTAAGACGGCCGAGAAATAGAGAAGTATAGAAGAGGAAGACATGCTGCGCCGTTCTGTATGGTGTCGGAGTTCTGTATGGTGTCGGACGTTAAGAATAGCACCATCCCATATCTTCCCGTGGGTGTCGTAAGAGGCGACTAAGGGTCTTGCCAGAGAATGGGCAGCAGCGTTCTCTGTGCTTTTTGCAACAACCGTACTGCGATCGCCAACCCGTCTGCCAAGCGTGGCGATTAAGGCAAAAACCCCCCTAATGAGCGCAATACGAAAATGGCCCCTAGTACCCGGCAGCCCGTCCACCCTCGACTATGGTAGCGGTCAAGGTAATGGCGTGGCAAGGGGTGCGAAGAATCTCCGGAAGAGATCCGGCTGCCTATACCGACGACTTGACCTGGCAACATACAACACGCGAACACTCCGAACTGGCGAGAAGATAACCGAACTCGAAGAGGAATTGAGCAGGTTGCGTGGAGTATTGTAGGATTATCTGAAGTCCGAAGAGAGGGGGAGGACACGATGATCCTGAAATCCGGCAACCTACTCTATTTCCGAGAGGGTGACCGGCAGTCCCAGGGTGGTATTGGGTTTATCGTCCACAAGTCCCATCTGAATAACGTGGTGAAGATAGAGAGTGTGTCGACCAGGGTGGCGTACCTGATACTCAGAATATCCTCAAGATATTCGCTGAAGGTCATACAGGTCTACGCCCCAACCTCGGCACGCCCCGACGACGAAGTGGAGACCATGTATGAGGATATCTCTAAAGCCATGCATGGTTTCAAAACTCACTTTACCGTTGTCATGGGGGACTTCAACGTGAAACTGGGCAAACGAGACGGAGATGAGCTGCAGGTGGGGCAATTTGGGTTTGGATGTCGGAACCACCGGAGACACCAACTGGCTAGTTTTATGGAGAAGGAGGGCCTCTATATGATGAACTCCTTCTTTAGAAAGCGTGCGCACAGGAAGTGGACCTGGCAGAGCCCCGACGGTGCAACTAAAAATGAGATCGACTTCATCCTGTCAACCAAGAAGCAAATGTTCAATGATGTCTCTGTGATCAATTCGGTGAAAACTGGGAGCGGTCACCGCATGGTAAGAGGCACATTGAACATCAATATTAAGCTTGAAAGGCCTCGACTGATGAAGTCTACGCTCCGACCAGCACAGATCCAAATCCAAAACCCCGAGAGCTTTCAGCTTGAACTCCATAATCGTTTCGAGTGCCTAGGAAGCTCAGTGGACGAATGCAACGATGGATTTGTGGAAACTGTCCGTACGACAGGGTCTAAGTTCTTCAAGACCCGTCGTGCACAGAAGAACAAAAAACTCTCTGATCATACTCTCAAGCTCATGAAGGAACGGCGTGAGATGATCCTGCAGTCTTCAGACGACGCGTGGAAGAGCGACCTCCGCCGCTTTAATACCGAGCGTATCAAAGACGCCATTGAGCGGAATAAAGGCTCAAAGGTATTTGCAAGAGATCTGGCTATTGGGCAGAGCCAGCTCACGAAACTGAAGACCGACGATGGCAGAATCGTATCCGCCAAACCGGAGCTACTGAGGGAGATCGAGAGATTCTATGGGCAGTTGTACACGTCAACCAGGAAACCCGTTGTAAATCTAGCGAATGACCCAAGAGCTAGACTGACCCGACACTACACCGAAGACATCCCGGACATCAGCCTGTATGAGATTAGGATGGCTCGGAAACAGCTTAAAAACAACAAAGCACCGGGTGATGATGGAATTACGCCCGAACTTCTGAAGGCGGGTGGAAAACCGGTACTTAAGGCCCTTCAGAAGCTGTTTGATTCCGTCATACTCGAGGGGAAAACGCCACAGGCATGGTGCAGGGGTGTGGTGGTACTCTTCTTCAAAAAGGGCGACAACGCCCGGTTGAAGAACTATAGGCCCATCTCACTTCTGAGCCATGTCTACAAGTTGTTTTCAAGAGTCATCACGAATCGTCTCGCGCGCAGGTTTGACGATTTCCAGCCTCCCGAACAAGCCGGATTCCGAAAAGGTTTTAGCACCGTAGACCACATACATACGCTGCGACAGGTTATACAGAAACCGAAGAGTACAACCTGCCTCTTTGTTTAGCGTTTGTGGACTACGAGAAAGCCTTCGATTCGATCGAGACTTGGGCTGTACTGCAGTCTCTCCAACGGTGCCAAATTGATTATCGGTACATCGAGGTGTTGATGTGTTTGTACAAAAACGCCACCATGTCAGTCCGACTTCAGGACCAGACCTCGGAACCTATCCCTCTGCAGCGAGGTGTGAGACAAGGAGACGTCATATCTCCGAAACTGTTCACCGCTGCACTGGAAGATGTCTTCAAGGTTCTGGACTGGAGAGGGCTAGGCATCAACGTTAATAGCGAGTACATTCTCTCACCTTCGATTTGCCGACGATAAAGTGGTCATGGCTGAGACCATGGAGGACCTCAGTACAATGCTCAATGCTCGATGACCTCAGTAGAGTTTCCGAAAGAGTGGGTCTTAAAATGAACATGGACAAAACCAAGGTCATGTTGAATGCCCATGTAACACCCACTCCTATCTAGTCTCTATCGATTATGTCTATCTGGGACAAACGGTCCAGTTGGGTAGGTCTAACTTCGAGAAAGAGGTCAATCGTCGAATCCGACTCGGCTGGGCAGCGTTCGGAAAGCTGCTTGGTATCTTCTCGTCCAAATTACCGCAGTGCCTCAAGACGAAAGTCTATGACCAGTGTGTGCTGCCAGTGATTACATACGGGGCCGAAACGTGGTCGCTCACAATGGGCCTCATCAGAAGGCTCAAAGTCACCCAAAGGGCAATGGAGAGAGCTATGCTCGGAGTTTCCTTGCGTGATCAAATCAGAAATGAGGACATCCGCAAGAGAACCAAGGTTACCGACGTAGCCCGAAGAATTGCCAAACTTAAGTGGCAGTGGGCAGACATTGCTCGCAGAATAGATGGCCGATGGGGCCGAAAAGTTCTGGAATGGCGACCGCGAACCGGGAGACGATGCGTTGGTAGGCCTCCCACTAGGTGGACCGATGACCTGGTGAAGGTTGCGGGGATCCGCTGGATGCGCGTCGCACGGGACCGGTCAATGTGGCGACACTTGGGGGAGGCCTATGTCCAGCAGTGGACGTCTTTCAGCTGAAATGATGATGATGATTAACAATTCTTGCTTATCGTATGTGCTGGAAGATTGATTCTGCTTGTTTTTCCTAAACCTCGACAACGACAGTACCTAGGTATATTCTAGCTTTAAATATTTTAGCTTGCAGTAGATTGTCAGATTAAGATTGAAAAAGGTATTGAAATGTTATTCACGTCCTAAGTTAGTAATTGTGAATGTACTAATCATGAGTTTGTATAACAACGGATAATAAATACTTTAGCATTTATGTACTGGCTTTTGAAAATTTGTCACGTTTTTCTATATTCTGTTTATTCGAACATTGTAAAGGTATTATTTAAAACATTTACTTTTTTGTTAAAAATTGTTGTCGCTTCATAGTTAATTAAATTAGCAATTTTGTGCTAAACAATCTTTGTAACTCATCATCTGCCTAGCCTTTTCCCAAACTATCTTGGGGTCGGCTTCCAGTCTAACCGGATGCAGCTGAGTACCAGTATTTTACATGAAGCAACTGCCTATCTGACCTCCACAACCCAGTAACTAGATAATACGATACCCCTTGGTAAGACTGGAGGTCAGACTTTTGACTACTCGTAACGACTGTCAAAGATCTACAAATGACAGCCGGGACCAACGGCTTAACGTGCTTTCCGAGGCACGGGTTTCCAACTCGGTTTGTAATTATGGTCACCCATCCACGGACCAACCTCGGCAAGCACGGCTTAACCTTAAAGATCGACCCGAGCGGCTGTTATTATTTAGCCACGAGCTCCTCTATGTCTTTGTTACTATGTACATAATATAATCACAGTTTTCAACTTTAGAATGCTTTAATATACACCTAGCTCTAGACAAATGTATTAAATTCAGCTTTTGACCTTTTGCCCATTTATGACACTTACAAAAATGTGTTTTTATCCCCATTAATTATGACTCAGTTTCCATCCCTTTACGCTATGTCGCTTTTAGGATTATGTTATAAAAACAGAGATCCGCTTCCGTAAGGAATACGGAAGACGCTCATCCTTTTTACGAGTTAATTGTTCAAACTTCAGATGATCCTTCTAAGGTATAAAAGAATAATCTAAAAGACTCGGGCTATATTTTAAACATGTTATAATAGATTGTTACTCAACTCACACTTATATTGTGAGCCAATCAACAAAAAACAGTACAGAAGATTTAGTCCTGACTGTTGTAAAATTATTTTGTTTATTTAGTGTCTACTTCCAGTCCATCCAAAGGTTTTTGATAGATATTTGCGATAAGACTGCCGTTGTCATCTGAATATTATGGTATATGTAAATGGTCTTTGTAAGCTTGTGGCTAAATAATAACAGCCGCAAGGTCGATCTTTAAGTTTAAGCCGTACTTGCCGAGGTTGGTCCGCGGATGGGCGACCATAATTACATACCGAGTTTCCTCCGTGCCTCGGAAAGCACATTAAGCCGTTGGTCCCGGCTGTCATTTGTAGATCTTTGACATTCGTTACGAGTAGACAAAAGCCAAAAGTCTGACATCCAGTCTTACCAAGGGGTATCGTATTACCCACTTACTGGGTTGTGGACGTCAGATAGGTAATCGCTTCATGTAAAATACTGCTACTCAGCTGCATCCGGTTAGACTGGAAGCCGACCTCAAGATAGTTTGGGAAAAGGCTAAGCAGATGATGACGTAAATCGGCTTTGCTAAAATGTTTATACAAAAAAGGAGTGACCACATTAACTGTCAAAGATGTACAAACGACAGCCGGGACCAACTGCTCAACGTGCTTTCCGAGGCATGGAGGAAACTCGGTATGTAATTATGGTCACCCATCCATGGACCAACCTCGGCAAGCACGGCTTAACCTTAAAGATCGACCCGAGCGGCTGTTATTATTTACGTCAGAAAAGTATAATCATCTAAAATTCTCGTGTCGCGAAACGAAACGGCTGAACTGATTTGCATAAAATTTTGTGTGCATATCGGGTAGGTCTGAGAATCGGCCAACATCTATTTTTCATACCCCAAATCCATCAAAATTTCCAAGCGAACGAAGTCGCGGGCAACAGCTAGTATTCTAAAAAGATGATGATGGGTTTTCTGTTTATTTCGTTATCCTGTGGCCTTTAGCAGCATCGTCATTATTTCTGAAAACATAATTACTTTCACAATTCGGGTAAGAAAAACATGAAATGTATCACTCTCCGGCCCTTGTAACAATGAGTGTAATTAATGTAATCTTCTACAGGATGTTACAAAAAATACAAGTGTAATTTCGCTTCTGAAACGTGGAATGTTTTATGAAATAATTTATGAATTGTGTTAATTGCTATTCTCGTTAATGAACCATCATCTGCGTGGGCTTATATTAATAGGATATAATTATAGTTGAGATCTTACACAAGTGCCTGAAAATAGACGTCGCCGCCGGGGCCGGCCTAAGAGGAAGCGGCGAGATGATTTAAAATCGCATCACGAAGGCTGGTTTGAGGTGGCGCAAGAGAAGAGACCTGGAATTATATGGGAGGGGCCTTTGCCTAACTCAATTGCCTAACAAAATAAAATAAAACACTACAAGAAAAATTGGTGCTATCTTTGTACTTCTTACTGCATGAAGAGGTAACTTCATGAATTAAAAACAAGAGAGAGAAGACTCTGGCCTCGGAAAGTACGTTTAGCTGTTTATATCGACTCTCATGACCAGTATTCCAGTAACTGGGTTGTGGCGGTTATAGCAGTCGGTCTATATCATCATCTGCCTAGACTTTTCTCAAACTATGTTGGGGTCGGCTTCCAGTCTAACCGGATGCAGTTCAGTACCTGACCTCCACAACCCAGTAACTGGGTAATACGATACCCCTTGGTAAGACTGATTGTCGGGCTTTTGACTACTCGTAACGACTGTTAAAGATCTACAAATGACAGCCGGGACCAACTGTAACGTGCTTTCCGAGGCATGAAGGAAACTCGGTATGAAATTATCGTCACCCATCCACGGACCAACCTCGGCAAGCACGGTTTAACCTTAAAGATCGACCCGTGCGGCTGTTATTATTTAGCCACGAGCTCCTCGGTCTATATAAAATAGGGATATTTAGCTGCAGCAGGATTATTTTGATAAGTCACTTGTAACACCCAAATAAAAACTGCTCCATATAGTGGTCCATAGTGGCAATTCTACTCTACCCCTAGGCATATCATATGTTTTCCCAACGCCCTATCAGCCATACATATTCTTATTTACATTTCTGCTTTAGACCGGTCTTACAGTGGAATAAGACCCATATAAAGGGCCCTTAAATAAAATATCTGTTCGGACTTCTATCTGCTTGCGTTTGTACTAAGCCTCACACTGGTCGAGACGCACATTGAGTAGTAATGGTTTATGGAGCGCTGATATACGCCAGTTGTGAGAGGTAGTGTTTTTACGAAATTGTCTTTGGTTATTGGGAAATATGGTCAGCAGAATCTGCAAACATCCACCAACTTATAAAGGGCCCACGTGTTAGGCTGAGATCTCTTACTGAGAAAATGTACTAGGCTACGCTGTTGTCAAATATGCAAGAATTGGAATGAAATTGATACACGCTGCAGTTTTTCAGTATATTGGTATTTCCCTACGTTGGTATTTCTGTAAAATTTGAATGGCCTCAAAATTCTTAAGTCGAACATTATCATTATACTTTGCAAACTATTGGTACAACGCTGGTTACTTCATATTTACATTATTGTAGCCTAAAATATTCAATTATAAAAAAAAAAACAAGAGAAAAAGAGAATAAAAAACAAGCATGCTATTTGCCGGGTCTATATGTTAGTAACAGTAATTTATTTAATAAAAAGGGATATAGTGGTCTGTGGACGTATAAATTTATACCATGCCAGTGTTTTTTGCAGGGTCGGGGTGCTTGTCTTATTAATACTCTAAGTGGTACATAGAAATGGATCTGTGAAGTTATTGCCTTCGTATTTTCTTAGGATATGGTAATGTATAAATGAAATTTTCATTTTGAATAACATATTGGAGTACTTTCAGTGTTATTGTTGGTATTAAACTCTACTTCAAATTCACTGTTAAAGATATTTAATTATATAAATACTTTATAATTATTTTAATATTACAACACAATATTTTTCTTAAAATTAGGAATCCTCTATGGTGTATTGGACACGAAGGCACCGATTGAGCATAGTCGTCTTAAGTTTCAGAACGAATCAATATATATGTTTTATGGGATATTTTATTGAGGGGTTTTCTTAGAAATTTCAGAATATTTATAGAGTGAACAAGATGAACTCTCTGAAGTGGTAAACAATGAAAAATAGAACAGTCGTGTTGAAGAAAATTGCGAAAACATCTTAAAGATTATTGGCAACCATCATCTGCGGGGGAAAGGGGAAAATTTAACCCCAATGTTTATGTATTATTACCCCATAAGGGATGGGGTAATAGTACATAAACATTGGCGTTTTCTAATGCAATCAGATAGGCTGAAACGATGGGGAGCTTTGCCAAAAGAAGGTAAGGAGGCTTATTAACATGAAATGAGTGAATCTAAGAGGTGGATTTCCTTATTTTATTGAAATGGGGTATTTTGATGGGCCAATAGTTGGCATGGATAGTAAGATTTGAATATATATACAAACCGACTTTTTAAAATGTAACAACGTATTTTAAATGGCAATATGACACTGTTTTCGGATCAATACATCATCACTGACACGCCTATTGTAGTCAATAAGCCTGATATCACTTCGCTACTGAATGTCGAAGTTTGAAATGTCGACGTATGTTAGTTCTAAAGTACAGGATCTCGATGTACGCCAGTTCGAAAGTTCACTGGAGCGAAGTATGCAAGGCCGACGTATCGTTAGTTAGAAAGCATAATTGTTAAAGAGCGAGCGAAGCGAGCTCTGGACTTGGGGCACCCCGACTCGGACAGGTTAGGTTCGAAGGGGATGGCGGGGTCTAGTGAGCGAGCGGAGCGAGCGAACTAAGACCCCGACTTCCCCTTCGTGTTAGGTTACTGTAAACCCTGCAGACAGAAATAGGAGCCCCGCGTAGCGGGGCTACGTCGACTATGCTTTTAGGGTTTCTAACTAACGATACGTCGGCCTTGCATACTTCGCTCCAGTGAAATTTCGAACTGGCGTACATCGAGATCCTGTACTTTAGAACTAACATACGTCGACATTTCAAACTTCGACATTCAGTAGCGGAGTCGCCTGATATAGCTAGTGGTGGTGGATCGATCAGAGTGGCGTGCAATGATTGTTGACATAACGGTTCCGTATGACGAGAACCTCGTGTACCCGAAAAAGATAAGCAAATCAAGCATCTGGACCTGGCTGACGAGGTTGTCGACATGTGGGATGTGGACTCTGCAATCATTGTCGCATCAGCCAATGTTCGCATTAGCCCATAGTCGCATCAGCCGATGGCTTAATTGCCAAGAGTCTCGACCAATACCTGATGAAGCTTTCGTTAGGCAGCTGGATCAAGGGATGATTCAGAAAGCGGTTTCTGAATCATTCACAATCACACATTTAGGTTGGATCCTGTTCCCGATACCGGTGGACTACTATTTATTATACTTTTAAATGTTTTTTATTGATTTTTTATATAGGAATATTTAAAAATGTAAAAAGTAAGTCAGAAAAATGAATTAACGAAATAATGTATTTAAAATGAACTAACATGCATAACATAACATCACGCCTGTAATCCCCGAAGAGTTAGACAGAGGTGTGCCTAATAGGACTCACACATTTCCCCAGTTATGTTTAAGTCTTATGTAATAGGGCTGAACCTATTGCCATCAATCGGGCACAAATCCAGACCCCGACATCAAACGAATTTAGATTAGATTTTCATTGTGTGGATAAAATATCTGTCCTGCGTATACATATCACAGTTTATATTGTCAGAAATTCTATAGTGACGTGCAAGGTCTGTTTTAATATTAAATATCGGAAATACCTGACACTCAAGGCATACCAAATTAATAATTCCCAGGAATAATAATTTAAATTTTAAAATCAAAGGTGCAATTCCCGTAGTTTGTTAAACGATCCCATTCCTATCTAAGCTTTGACAGATTGAGAAACAGTCAATCAAAAATTGTATGAGATTTTTGACATTGGTTCTTGATGACTTGAGATTGCGACATTTTTTTTTACATTTTATAGGAATTGGCCTTCTGATCGAGATCTTTAATTCGAAAACGGAGGAATTTTAATACACTTCAAGCTCGACAATCGTTACTCTGCCGTAAGTCTGACAGTGAATGGCGAGCTTTAATTCATTCGACTAAAAAGGTGCGTGCTACAAATGTATAAATTAAATAACGCACTGAGAGCTCATGTAAAATAGTACATTTGCAGAGAGTTCGGAGGTAAAGTAAACGAAATCGGGATTTATTTTGCTCCTGCCTTTTTTGCTTTTAAATTTAGCTAGGTGCTTTTTGGTGAGAACTGTGCCAGGTATATAAAACAATAAAAAAAATAGTGCGTGGAGTCCCTCCGCGCGGAAGAAGTGAAATTTCGTAATACTACACGAATGCGTTCGAGTGCCACGCATTCTCGTTATTTTATTGAGCTTCTAAATAATATTTTGTTGTTTTCTTGTTGTATTATTTTTATTACATAAGTTTATCGAGGTTATTCTACTCATGGAAATTGAGCGAAGGCTGGTCACACCGAAGAGTTGAATGCATGACTGTTTGCACGCCATCTTGTGTACCTAGTAGAACTACGTAGTCACAAATCTTGTAATACTGCCATCTCTTAGTGAGTTTTAGAAAATATTCCCCCACCATGGTAGCGTTAAACTTGTTGGAAGTCGCATAAGAAGTTTCACTTCAAAAAAATGTATGTTTAAAAAAGTTTTAGTAGGAATGTGAGATTTCTAATTCTTACAATGTGTGTGCTTCTGTTGCACGCTGCCGTAAAGCAACAAAGTAACAGCATACAACAAAGATTGTTTCTAACCAGCAATAAACATTGAAAATCTTCGTAAAAAAATAAGTTGTAGGTTATCGGCCATAATTCGATGCTAATTGCAGTGTGTTAGTTTAGTTTTTCACGTTCAGATTATAGTTTTATGGGACTAAATTCAATTCCAGACTCCGTGGCTGCTACTGAAAAATTCCTGATGTGAAAATCCAACACAAAAAAAAAAACTTTGCCCAACCTGCGAACAGAACCCAGGTCCTCATGCTCAGCAGTTTCATTTGCAACCATAAGACCAAGGCGGCATTCAAACCATTCATATCAGTCACGTACCTAAGTGCAATTACTAGAATACAAACAACATCGTCATCATCTGCCTAGCCTTTTCTCAAACTATCATGAGGTCGGCTTCCAGTCTAACCCGATGCAGCTGAGTACCAGTAGTGAGTACATGAAGCGACTGCCTATCTAATCTCTACAACCCAGTAACTGGGTAATACGATACCCCTTAGTAAAACTGGATGTCAGACTTTTTGGCTTCTGACTAGTCGTAACGACTGTCAAAGATCCACAAATGACAGCCGGGACCAACAGCTTAACGTGCTTTGCGAGGCACGGAGGAAAGTCGATATGTAATTATGGTCACCCATCCACGGATCAGCCTCGGCAAGCGTGGCTTAACCTTAAAGATCGACCCGTGCGGCTGTTATTATTTAGCCACGAGTTCCTCCTAGAATATAAACAACAAGTACGCATAATATTGTATAATTATGCCAGTGCGTGTATGTAGCGGTATAATGTCGCCAAATCAATAATTGCTGTAGATATTTCAAAATATCAAAGGCCAAATTCATAATAGACACTGCAAATAAACGAATACAATTCCAAAATGTTCCTAAATTGGGTCAACCTTAACAATGCCCACTGAATTTCAATCACACAACATTTTGGACATAAAAGCAATAATATTAGAACAACCATGTTATTTGTTGAATACCGAACGTTGGTTCTGATTGATACCATTAATTTAAATTCATTACACGAACGGTATCGTTTACGTACATATGTACGTACCTACTCACCGACCACGTATTGCGGTAATCCTTCCAATTTCACATTAGGCTCCTATTATATGTGGTGAACCGAGGATATTATATAGAGAAATGTTTATTTTGATTTGATATGATTATTATGGACGTTGTCTAATAATTTTACCAGTTTTTTTTTAGCACAATTGTCCCATTTATTCCCATTTTTTTTTTTTTAATGGCTCATATCCCCCACGCTATTTTGAAACCTTTGCCACTCCTGAAAGCCAGAACCAATAGTGGCGACCGCCAGAAAAGCGCCGAGACAATGAAGCTAGACGAAGTCCCAGAGAAACTATTTACCTCTCTTGGATTCCGCAACGAAATTAATCAGAAAAGAATAGCAGAGGAGTAGGAAAAACATAATTTCCTCTGTCTCCATGGGCTATCCTAAATCTGTTTGTCGTAACTTGGTTGTGGAGGTCACATAAGCAGTCACTTCGTGTTAAAAAAATGGTATTCAGCTGCATCCGTTTAGTCTTGAAGCCGACCCGAAGATAGTTCGGTAAAAATGAGAAAGATTCTGACTTGGCTTTGTTACAGTCCGGATCTTCATTGTGCACAATTGAGTAATCAAAAGATTTTTGATTAGACAATTGTAAACCTTTCGCATTTGAAGAATCTTTTGCACGTTGAGGAGGCATACTTCAAAATTATGAGTTGCCATTAATTCCAAGCGAAGACGTTTAATAAACACATAAGTGAGAATTTCCCAAACCTAAAGTCATCTCGTTAACGTAGTATGTCAGCAAAACGGCTTCGCTTGCCAATCACGGCTTTCAGGTAAAACAAGAATACTTTTTCTAATAATACACTACTAGGACTTCTCCCAAGATAACATTTTATGAAAGCTTGTTTTCAAAAACACTCCCCATCATTCTTTCAATTCAACTCAAGCCAGAACAAATGCCCATCACAACAAAACAATATGGCTCCGAACCTCACTATTCCCGTGTTGCCAGTAGGAAAAATTAAATGATTCTTTAAACAAAAGCCGGGCTGAACGTCTGGGAACGTAATTAAATGGCTGTCCTATGGGAAATCGACGGTGGCTGGCGGTCACCCACCGACGTCCTAGTGCCTGCATCCTACCTCCACTATATTCGTGGAATTGCCATGAGATTGTGTGATTGTTCGCCTTATTGTGTGTGCTGGAATTCTTGTGTAGTAATATTTAGTTAATTTGATTTATTTCTGATCCAATGGAGATTTAGTAGTGGATTTGTAAGCAATGGGGACTGCTGAGCATGAGGTCCTGAGTTCTCTTCCCGGGTTGTAACTGGTCATCTCTTAGCTGCCACGGTTTATTTTAACTAAGTATTTTTTATTACTGATTTAATCTTTTACTCTGGACGCTCTTAACCTGCCCGTATTTCTACATTGTTCGCACATATTTGTAATTCTTAACATGAATGATGTAACCAAGATTTTGTAACATATTTTGATTCAAAAGATTGTCCATGGAGTTTCTTGCCCATTCTTCTCCATAGAGATCTACGCTACGGAATGGGCAACTACAGTACTTTCACAAGTTATTAAGCCTTGTGACTGGGACTGTAGCATCGCGTTTTATTTTGGATTTTGTCTTTCAAAAGTGCCTCGAATGGTCTAATTGAAATAAATGCTTTGACTTTGAGTTTGGGTCGGGAAAAATGTAAATTGTGTTTTTACATCGGGAATTTCTCAGTAGCAGCCATGTAGTCTGGATTTGTGCCCGGTTGATGGCAATAGGCTCGTCCCCTTTACATGGAACTTAAACATAACTGGCGAAATGTGGGTGTGCTAGTAGGTACACCACTGCCTAACCCTTCAGGGATTATAGGCGTAATGTTATGTTATGTTTTGCAAATTGATGTTTACTTTCACACGATCGTGTTCGTTATTAACTCGAACAAGTCATATTGAACAAGTGAAATCTATCTATACTAATATTATAAAGCTGAAGAGTTTGTTTGTTTGCTTGAACGCGCTATTCTCAGGATGTGCTTATCCGATTTGAAAAAATCTTTCAGTGTTGAGCGTTCTTCGATAAATGTGCTATCTAGCACATTTATCGAAGAACGCTATAGGCTATATATCATCACGCTACGATCAATAGGAGTGGAGCAGCAATGAAAAATGTTGCGAAAACGGAAAATATGTGACGCAGACGAAGTTGCGCTGGACAGCTAGTTAGGTAATATAATAACGTTATTTGTATTTAGTCTGTAAGAATCCGAAAATATAGGTCGACTTTCCAAGTTCTGTGCTGTAGTTACAGAAGAGTAAATGCTACAGGGTCGAAGTTCGTTATATCTTATTTTATTCAATTTTCCGCCAATTGATTTGGGCAATTGATTAGGACAAGGAAAACGAAGTGAACGATTTGATATTAGTTCTGAACATGTTGACTTAATAATTAATTAATTTCTGTCCTATTCTTCTTATTTTCTGAATTTCCTCTTATGTTTAGTCACAGTTGTTTTTTCCATTTATGAGTTTTTTTATTTAATTTATTTGACTTTTATATTGGTACTTCGGTTGTCTATATTTATATTGGGTATACAAGGTGTTGTTTTGCATCCTCGTCAAAATTCAGAAGGTTGTCAAAGAATACATAAATAATCAATTAAAATTACGGTACCTAGTTAATTATTAATAAACGCTGATTTTTTGGTTGCTTAAGTTTGTCAGTATTTCAGAATAACCCCCTTAAAGTAGTTTAGGGAATAAGAAACTATCGAAGAAACGTTTGAGATTGTTTGTATGTGTGGAAGCGTGGTTATAGGGTGAGAATAAGACGGGCCGCATTTAAATCATGGATGGTTCACACTTTCCGATTTCAGTAAATATGAAAAAAAAAAAACTTACTCTGTTTATTATTGTTTTGGGACGAGCATCATTTGCATAGTCATCTCCTTGAATTTGACGAGGATGCAAAACAACACCTTTTATATTTGCCATGAAGCTTATGCTGCAGCATGTAACAACTTACCCATATTGTAAGACTACGCAAATACTGGAAAAGGAAAATCAATAAACTATTTTCATGATAGGGCCACAAACTTGCGCCTATTTATCCAAAAGACGTCTCTCTACTCTCAGTAATTCCTCGTGGCACACACAAATAGGGGTCACTTGGCCCAGAAGCTACATTTTACCACACTCCATAAGCTACTCTATATAGCGCGAAGATTTGTGATGTGATCAAGCTATAAATCAGTGTCGGCCACTGTCCCCAAGGAATGCTCATAAAGGCGTCATCTGTCACCTCCACTGAGATATTAACGTTGACGATGTAGTGCGGGGGACACTTGTTTATTGTCTTCGCGGGATACGGTTTTGGGGTAAGCTGGATTTGAAGACATTTATTAGGAATTTATTCTGTTTTTGTAAGTAGAAAGCAGATGAATTTAAATTTTCTCTACAAAAAAGTCATGTCGTTGCCAGCGCGACTGTTGAGGATGAGAGATTACTATAAGATATTCTTTTTGTAGACACATAACATCACGACTGTAAATCCCGAAGGCTTAGGCATAGGTGTACCTAATAGTATGCCCACATTTCGCCAGTTACGTATTTTTTAGTCTCATGTAATAGGCGCCGAGCCTATTGTCATCCACCGGGCACAGATCATTACTCCGTGGCTACTATTGAGAAATTCCTGATGGAAAATCACACTAGCAATAGTGGAATGAGGAATAGTGTTGAAAGTTCCCCATCTCGATTAGATGGATGCAGTGTCTGGTGGGCTACTGCTCGACGGCTGTTGTCAGCCTGAACAACCGACAACCTGACAACCTGATTACGTCACGTCAGCGTAGTAAGTATGTGGCGTTGTAGGCGCCGCTACAGTCCTTAATGTTGCGCCGACAAAGTATAACAGAATTAAGTCAAAGTTAAAGTATATTTTTTTATTGCGCACTAAATGTACATTGTTGGTGTTTTTTATGTTGGTACTTAAGACTTAGCAGCCTTTGTAGCCTAGCAGCCTTTTGGAACTATCATTCGCCTACCCTTATCGTCCTAGATTAGAATTGATTAAAAGCTTTTATTTTTTAATTATTATTATAACTTAATTATTTCCTTTATATTAGTACAATTAAATTGAGAAATTTTATTTATGTCAAAATTAAATGTCAATAGTTATGAATTCAATACAATTATTAAGCAATATATAATAGAAAACTAACTGGGCTTGTAGCTTTTCACAACTACGATTTAAAAAACGAGAAATGGAAAGTGAAACCCACTGTGGCACTCGACATCTTGTTCAACACTCTGAACCTTTTGAAACGTTTAGACCACTGCAATCACTCAAGCGTCCTGCCTTCTCAATTTGTGCGAGAACCAAGACGATTCAATTGTTCAGGTCTGTGGAATGGGGACCTACCTATATAAACTGTTTGAACCTATTAAGGATTTTGTAAATGGTTTTGATACTGAACTGGGAAAATTGAAGTAAATTATGAATATATCAATTTTGTAACACCCAATGGTTAGCTAATTTTGACACTGGTATTATGCATGTCCATGAACCTTTGCATACAATCGTTTCTAAGAAGGAAAGAAGATATATCTACTGATACTATGCGTGAGAGAACAGCAAGTTAAACACCCATGAGTAATATTTAGTACTAACAAATGCCTAAGAAAACTTTGTACCTACACAACGTACAAAGTTTTCATTGCTATTTTGAATAAAACACTCACTTATCACACAATAAATAACAACAAAGTTAACAACAAAGAGATCGGCTTGCAGACAAGAATCCCGGACAGTTTATTAGCAGTCTACTATTAGCACAACTAAGAGTACTCGATGCCACTCCAGTCGGCGATAAAGCCTTTATTTATTCTCTAGAAACATTAAGCGAGTTAAAATATTCGCCTTTAAATCTTTCGTTAGTGAGTTTAACAGATTAAATTTATGCGAAAGTGTGTCCGTATATTTTGTTTCGAGTTGCTGGAAATAGAGTTGATAGTTGTTGAGTGTTGAAAGAGTGCCTTTGTGATTCAATTTGTGCTATTTATAGGTTCTCGTTTGATTGTTGATTTATCGAACAAATTATTTTTGATCTTGAGACATATAACTATGTCTACTTACTTAACTTTACGTTTAATAGGCGATCCGTTGATTGTGCCAGAACCTACATCTAGCAGTTTACGTTTCCTGGTATTTCTTTATTACTTATTTAATTTGTTTTAGCACCTGCTAGTGACGACTATTCTTGCTGCATCACGATGAATTTAGAATTCATGATGATTAATAATATCACCCAAAAACATGCATAAGTTCACTTTGACCTGCAATGAATAGTCATAGTCATAGTCATTTATTCATTAGCAATAATTCGCATTTGAATTTACACAGTTTTATAAATATGTTATAATAAAATAGTAATTATGAAGTTAAAGATAATGATTAAATATAATAATTAACATTTTGGCATCAATAAATTTTAGATTACATCATCATCATTATAAGTATAATAAATTAGACAAATTGGTCAATAATTTTCAAAAATAATAAATCACAATAATACCTAACACATCATTCGTGGATTACAATTTATAGTTCTTCGATATCATAGAGACACTTGTTCAATAGAAATTTTTTCAAGTTACTTTTAAAAGCGCTAGTGTATATAATGCTTTTTTTTTATAATACGGACCTATTCTAACAACAAATCTTTGGGAGGTTTTTCGATTCCAAATCGAAATACCACTAATTCGTTAACTTTATAATCGGGTATCTATTTTATTGAGTCGTCATCTTGACCGCATTTAATCTCTTGTGAAAAGGGACAGCTGGCACAAAAGTGGCGAGATCGCCAATTTCTGAAAGTTGATGGACCAGACTAAAGATATTAGACGTACAGACGATTAACGAGTCGTAAATGACAGGTCAAAGGTCTTTTGGAGATCGATACTCGATTACCGATCACACACACTAAGAGATGTGATGTACAAATACAATACGTGAGCAATATTAAGCATTAACCCATAAATTTTAAGGGTTAACCAGTATAATAGTTAATCAGCATATAATTATGGGTTACCGGTTAGGTACTTTTCATGTAACACCATCATCTGCCTAGCCTTTTCCCAAACTATCTTGGGGTCGGCTTCCAGTCTAACCGGATGCAGCTGAGTACCAGTATTTTACATGAAGCGACTGCCTATCTGACCTCCACAACCCAGTAACTGGGTAATACGATACCCCTTGGTAAGACTGGATGTCAGACTTTTTGGCTTCTGACTACTCGTAACGACTGTCAAAGATCTTCAAATGACAGCCGGGACCATCGGCTTAACGTGCTTTCCGAGGCACGGAGGAAACTCGGTATGTAATTATGGTCACCCATCCACGGACCAACCATGGCAAGCACAGCTTAACCTTAAACATCGACCCGTGCGGTTGTTATTATGTAGCCAAGAGCTCCTCCTCCACTTTTTATGTTACACCATAGCGCTTAAATTGCCGAGCCGATTCGATCACGATTGGGTAGATACCAATCTACCTACTATAGATCTGTCGTACAAGTTGATTAAAACTCATAAATAATTATAACAATGTATTTAAATCCAGAAATGAATCATTTTATCTATCAATGTTACCTTACAAATTTTGACAAAACTAGACCTTACAAGATGTAATAATTGGTTTTTTATTTCATAATGTACATACACGGTGTAAATCACCTCATCACGAAGCCGTCAACCAAACATTCTGTACATGAAACTAAGTAACTTTACGCAAAAATTATTGCTAGGAAACGACTTTTTTTTGGGGGGTGTAAAATCATGTTTTGTGGTAGAACTCAATGTAACGCACTCAAAACATTGTGCTGATGGACGGATTGAATAGTATGGGGGTCGTGGAGGTGTTTAAAGTAAAAATCTTACATTAAAAACTTGTATTTAAAAAAATACTTGTCAAAAAGTTGGAACTTTGACCCCTAATATCTCCGTAAATAGAAGGTTCCCAGGTATGGTGTAGAACAAAAAAATGATCGCAATGTCAGGGAGAACCAGTGCCTTTCGGCTTCGTTAAGAGGTGTTTTACACCCTTTATACATTATGAAATAAAAAACCAATTATCACTAAACTGGTCTGGGATTATTGTTAAGTAAACCCGGTTGTTTTGCGGATGCGTGTCATAATATTATCAGTAGGTGCCTATCGGTGAACAAGATAAGAACCGTTATTGCAAAATACGACACGTTGAAGCCATGTGGGAATCTACGCAGCTTCTAAAGAGTAATTACATAGCATATTTAAGCTGATAAGTTCCTGGCGTTCCTACTACTGTGACACATAAGAAGAAGTTTGATATGATCCACCATGGAGACGCAGTGCGGTTTTGTCCTTTGGTAGACCACATATTATCGAATTTTTTAATACGATGTTTTTATTACCTTTTTGAGAGCAGTCATCATAGCTGCCTTGATTTTTCTCAATGTTGGGATCGGCTTCCAGTCTTCCCGTCTTAGAGTATTTTACATGGAGCGACTTGCTATCTGACATCCACAACCCAGTTAGTAATGGGTAATACGATGCCCATTGGTAAGACTGGTTGTCAGACTTTCGGGCCACTTACTACCTGTAACGACTGTCAAAGATCTAAAAATGACAGCCGGAACAAAGGGCTTAGCGTGCTTTCCGAGGCACGAAGGAAACTTGGTATGTAATGGGTGGTCACCCATCCACAGACTGACCTAGGCAAGCGCGGTTTAACCTGAAGATTAATCCAAGCGGATGTTATTCTTTAGCATCTGTGAGCAGCTATGAAATAAATTACCCAAAACATTATGAAAGTGCAATAGGGGATGATCACATTTTTTTTTCTTTGTCCGTCGGGTAGTTTATTGAAAAGTATTGGACACGTATTTTTTCTTTTTTCACGTGGTCATAAAATTACGGAGATATATTGAGTTGAAATGGCGCATGACGTCACATGTAGGTAAGTTTTATACCTACTTGTGACGTAGTGAGCCCCCACTCTCCAACTTTAATGAGTTTTAACTAAGTAATTTTTTGATATTTTGATAAAACAAAAAATACGTGTCTAATATTTTTGTATTACTTGTCTGACGGACAAAATAGAATGTCGTTTTCTTTACCCAGTCCGCACCCCTGTTAAGAACATTAAACACGTTAGAAAAACAAATAAAACTAACATAAAATACAAAATGACAGAGAAAACAAAAGCAATAACAGAAGATAGTTTATGAAAACATTCGCGAAACGCGAAAACGTAATTAAGAACTTGTTTGAAACTTAACGTCTCATGTTTTAAACATGTTTTAATTGTGGCGGCCATATTGTCTTCCTTCAAACGGAACGTTTATTTGTGCTAGTTAAAATAATGGCAGTCTGTTGAAGGAAAACGAGGAAGAGCGTTCATGAGCTTGAGTGCTTCGGGACATCAAACGGAGCCTGATTTTCTGATTTGGAAGTATCTTTGGCAAGAACATACGCCTAAGGTACCTATACCCACAGAAAAATAAATAGTTAAAAGTAAATTTTGAAATATAGGTTGCCTAGAGTTGTTACATAATATTCTTCCGTCTTTTAATGTATTCTTGAGTGTATTTTCTGAAAATAGAATGATCCGCTCAAAATAGGTTTATTCATTACCTACTCAAGAGCTCTGCCGTAGTATTGAACGTTTAGGTAGTTGGTTCACAATAGTAAATCTCTTATAAAGACTTATGTTCAGTCATTTGGTTGTGTAGTTGTTCAAGGACTAAGACTCATGTATTTAAAATAGTCAGGACAAGACGAAGAAAATTTTGATCCGATACTCTTGTTACTACTTGGTAACAAGTCGAATCGAAAATGTTCGAGAGAAATATTTGTATGAAAATATTTCCAATGTCCGCTCTAAACTCTATTAGACAACTTTTAGATCTCTTTGTTCAAGGGTCTTTGCCACGTCGTTGTCAAAATCAAAACTTACGCCGCCATTTTGTTTTTTAATTTCTCAAAATGTTTACCAATTAAGGCCCCTTTGTAAATATCATACAAGTGCCAAAAGATTTTGTAATGGCTATGCAAATGATAAATCATACAGGAAAGCAGAACAAAACAATGACACTGAAACACATTAACAAGACGAACTAAATGAATGAGTGAATGAATGAGGCCGCATGTCGTCCTTTGTGTACACACTGGGCGCCAATCATCGCCACTATGACGGACATTCGATTAGCTGTGAACCGAGAATAATGACGGTTTGGTTCAGATACAGAAGTTTTGTTTGGAATGGACATGATAGAAAGAGACAGAAAGAAAACTTACCTATGTCTACTTAGTTAATTTCACTATGTATTTCTGCTTCATCATAAACATTTATAGCAGCGTGTAAATATTTCAAACTTAATATCACTACTGGAACGCCGAAACCGTAGTGTAGTTTTTGAAAAGCTTCTGTCGTTTTCCAAAATTCCAAGCAAGTACGACGCACATAACATTGTGTTTTTAGCATAGGTATGTAGCGGTCATCGCTACACCAGCATTTAAACGGTATTGTTTTTTAAAGAAATTTAAAATCAAAATTGTAAACACTCCACAACATAATTAAGTACTCGTTTTTACTTCCTGGCCACTGCACGCTAAATCTCTTGACGAAATCTAGACTTGCTTGGAGGCCTAGATCCCGCTAATAGACTCGGTATCGCCTTCATATATATTGTCCACGTTATTCAATTTATTGTTCGTAGTTGTGAATGTTTTGTAACGTTAAGGCGACTGGAAGTGTGGAGTTAATTGTATTATAGAAATATATTTCCAAAACGCTCTTTATTTCGCCGTTTTCTCCATCCACTTCATTGGTGACCCCGACAAAGAGCACAGAAGCCACGTGGAGTCAAGATGCCTACCGGAGCAGAGCAGGACAAGCAGGACGTGTGCAGAGTCGGCGTTAAGTTGCCGCCATTCTGGCCAGAGGAGCCGACACTTTGGTTTGCCCAAGTAGAAGGTCAGTTCGCAATAGCCGGCATTACCGCCGACACCACAAAATTTTACACGGTCATGGGACAACTGGACCATCGCTACATGGTAGAGGCTCGAGATATAATCGAGAACCCTCCTGCACAAGACAAATACGCCAAGCTGAAGAGTGAGCTCATACGTCGGCTATCCGACTCACGCGAGAAAAGGGTTCAGCAGATCCTCACTCAAGAGGAACTAGGCGACCGGAAGCCATCACAGTTCTTGCGGCACCTGCAGACTTTGGCTGGACCACATGTTCCAGACACATTTCTGGCCACGTTGTGGGCGAGCAGGTTGCCGACGAACATACGGACGGTAATTGCTTCCCAACCTGATCTCCCGCTTAATTCTGTCGCAGATTTAGCCGACCGCGTGCATGAGATCGCGCCAGCGCCCGCCCCTGCGCTCACGACACCTCCCGCCGTGGCGAGCACGAGCACCAGCAGCGACATCGAGGAGCTGAAACAGTGCATGCGAGAGTTGAGTCTGCAGGTAGCGGCGCTACAGAGGCAAGGTCAGGTACACCATCGCCCGCGCTCCAAGGAAAGGTACCGGCGTGGTGGCAGAGAGCCGACCCCAAGCAGGCGCCGCAGTCGCTCACGCTCCAGCAGCACGTGGAACGATGCTCACTGCTGGTACCACAACTGTTTTGGTGACAGGGCCACGCGGTGCAGGTCGCCATGTACGTACGCGGGAAACGCCGTCGGCAGCCGGAAATAGCGGCAAATGGCTGCCCTAACAAACCACGCCGCCTATTCGTGACAGATCGGGACTCCAAAACCACGTTTTTAGTGGACACCGGGTCCGATCTGTGCGTGTACCCACGTGCAGCCTTACGACAGCGGCGCAGCAAGACGGCGTACCAATTATACGCGGCAAACGGAACTGCCATCGACACGTACGGTTGGGTGGAGCTCCACTTGAATTTAGGGCTTCGCCGCGTGTACACGTGGAAATTCGTAGTAGCAGACGTCACCAAGGCAATCATAGGCGCCGACTTTTTGGCACACTACAACATCCTAGTAGACCTCAAAAGTTACCGGCTAATCGATGGGCTGACACAGCTGACTTCGCCAGCGTCGTCCGCGGCCGGTTCTGCAGCAGTGATCGCCTCAGTGAAGTCCGTAGGAGGCAACACGGAATACCACAACATACTCCGCCAGTACCCGGAAATCACGCGGCCTGCGGGAACAGAACGACAGGTCAGTCACAGTACCGTACACCACATCCGCACCACACCAGGTCCGCCCATCACCGGACGCCCTCGCCGCCTTGCCCCAGACAAGCTTAAAGTGGCGCAAAAGGAATTTGAGGCCATGCTGGCTAACGGTACGGCACGGCCGTCAGAGAGTTCGTGGTCGTCCCCTCTTCACCTCGCTCCTAAGAAGGACAACAGCTGGCGGCCGTGCGGTGACTACAGGGCACTCAATGCCCGCACAGTCCCGGATAGGTACCCCATTCCACATATACAGGACTTCTCGCACCAGTTGGCTGGCAGTAAAATATACAGTAAAATTGACCTCGTAAAGGCGTACAAACAAATACCAGTCCAGTCAGCTGACATTCATAAGACTGCAATCACCACACCATTCGGGCTATTCAAATTCCCATTCATGACCTTTGGCCTCAGGAACGCCGCGCAAACGTTCCAGCGGTTTATGGATGAGGTGCTACGCGGACTACCGTTTTGCTACTGTTATTTAGATGACATTCTTCTGTTCTCAGAGACAGCAGCCCAGCACACCGAACACCTACATCAGCTCCTGAAGCGATTATCGCAATACGGAGTTGTAATCAACTCAGCCAAGTGTGAGTTTGGTCGTGCCACCATCACTTTCCTAGGACACGAAGTATCTGAAGAAGGTGTTCGCCCACTGCCGGAGAAAGTGCAAGCAATCCAGGACTTCCCTGCGCCCAAGACCGTCAAGGAGATGCGTCGCTTCCTGGGTATGTTTAATTTTTACCGCCGTTTTGTCCCGGATGCCGCTCGCTTACAATCGCCACTTAACGCTGTTCTTACAGGGCCTAAAACAAAAGGAACACAGGCTATTACACTATCGGAAGAAATGCTAGACGCTTTTAACGCTTGTAAGGGTAGCTTGTCTAGGGCAGCTCTGCTTGCTCACCCAGAGCCCAACGCCGAGCTAGCGATATTCACAGACGCTTCAGACACTTCCATGGGCGCAGTATTGCAGCAGAAGGCAGGTGATACATGGAACCCGCTAGCATTTTTCTCCAGGCGGTTTTCAGCGTTACAGAAGAAGTACAGCCCGTATGATAGGGAGCTCTTAGCCATCTACGACGCAGTGAGGTACTTCCGACACATGGTAGAGGGAAGACACTTCACCATTTACACGGATCACAAACCCCTGTCATATGCGTATGCACACAACCGTGACAATTGTTCACCGAGGCAATACCGGTACCTGGATTACATAGCTCAGTTCACCACAGATATCCGGTTTGTCGCAGGCAGGGACAACATCGTAGCAGACGCGCTGTCGCGTGTGGAGTCAGTGGCAGTACCGACGTGTGACTACGCAGCCCTCGCACACTCCCAGAGTCAAGACCACGAGCTGCAGGGGCTCTTAAACAACAACAGCACGTCACTTAAGTTGCGTAAAGTGCACTTATCGGACACAGGCGCTGATCTCTATTGTGATGTCTCCACTGGTAACACACGACCTTATGTTACAGAATCCTTCAGGCGACAGGTGTTTCAAAAACTTCACCAGCTGAGCCACCCCGGCAGACAGGCCACAGTCAAGCTAATTTCCACACGCTTCGTTTGGCCTGGCCTGAAGAAGGACTGCAGGGCCTGGACCAGAGAGTGCGTAGAGTGCCAGAAGAACAAGATCTCGCGGCACACAACCAGTCCCATCTCCACATTCCCTGTCCCTTCCCAACGCTTTTCCCATGTCCATATGGACATTGTAGGGCCACTGACAATCTCGTCAAATTACAGGTACATACTCACAGTTATCGACCGCTTCACCCGTTGGCCCGAGGCGTACCCCATCGCGGACATCACAGCAGAGACATGCGCCCGCACCTTCATCACTGGCTGGGTGTCCCGTTTCGGCTGCCCCCATCGCATCACTACCGACAGGGGCAAACAGTTTGAGAGCAAGCTGTTCCACAGTATCGCAGCTACCCTCGGTAGTCAGCACCGGCCAACCACGGCGTACCACCCAGCCTGCAATGGCATGGTCGAACGCCTACACCGCCAGCTGAAGGCGGCTATCCGGTGCCATACCGACACCAACTGGTCCGAGGCACTACCCCTGGTGCTGCTCGGCATCCGCAGCGCCTGGAAGGAAGACATCAAAGCATCAGCAGCAGAGCTCGTCTACGGCGAGTCCCTAAGACTCCCAGGCGAGTTCATCGCCCCCACACTCACCAGCACAGTCGACTACACCGACTTCGCGTCAAGACTCCGGCATCATATGGCGAAGCTGTCTCCGGAACCGGCAAGTCGACACGGCGACAAACCGTTCTACGTGCCCGAAAGTTTGTCAACTTCGTCTCATGTATTTTTGCGACATGACGCCGTTCGCCGGCCGCTAGACCCGCCGTACACCGGGCCCTTCAGAGTCCTGGGAAGAGGCGACAAAACGTACCGTATTGAGATAAACGGAAAGGAAATCACAGTAACCATAGATCGTTTGAAGCCCGCTTACCTCAATAACGCAGACTACAGGTACGGACCCTCCGGTGCAACCCGAGCAACAACGGTCGCAAACGCAGCTTCGATGCCGCCGCTACCCACCGTCGAAAAAAAAAAGACACGCTCCGGCCGCACTGTTCGCTTCCCGGACTACTATCGCCCGTAGCTAAGTAGCCACGGTCTCAGGGGGGGAGTAGTGTAGCGGTCATCGCTACACCGGCATTTAAACGGTATTGTTTTTTAAAGAAATTTAAAATCAAAATTGTAAACACTCCACAACATAATTAAGTACTCGTTTTTACTTCCTGGCCACTGCACGCTAAATCTCTTGACGAAATCTAGACTTGCTTGGAGGCCTAGATCCCGCTAATAGACTCGGTATCGCCTTCATATATATTGTCCACGTTATTCAATTTATTGTTCGTAGTTGTGAATGTTTTGTAACGTTAAGGCGACTGGAAGTGTGGAGTTAATTGTATTATAGAAATATATTTCCAAAACGCTCTTTATTTCGCCGTTTTCTCCATCCACTTCAGGTATGTGTGCCAAGAATGTTGTAGAAATTCAAATAATTCAAATAAATGGAATTTCTTCAATACATTCATCAGATGAATACATTGATCAGTCATTTCATTCTCTTGCCCTTATCCCACTTTATTTGGGGTTGTCTTCTTCTTCCATACTTCTCTATAACTTGTCATCTCAAGAGACACCTCCTTTCTTGCCATATCATCCTTCACACAGTCCATCCATCGTTTCTTTCGTCTTCCTCTACTCTTACAACTATCCACATTCATACTCAAAACTTTCCTCACGACATTTTCCTCATTCCTCCGCATCACATGCCCATACCACGACAACCGATTACTACACATCGTTTCAGTCACCGGCGCTACTTTCAGACTTCCTCTTATGTACTCATTTCTTATTTTATCCTTCAATACTGACAGTAATGATAAATTAATGTAAGCATAAACATAGTTGAGGTGAATCCACACCGTCTACAGCATGAATTTAAAAGAAATAAAAAGAAACCTTTACAGCTACTTTTTGTAAGGCCACATGATAACAATAATAGTTAAGATTTTTTTGCGGCTTTTATTATAATTTTTTGCTATTAATAGTCTCTCAAGAATACTTTCAAACGTTGATTTAAAAAGCAACTTCGGTAAGGATGCTTCTTGACAGCCAGAGTAGTTAAACTATCTCCACTTAAATGTCAAGTTTAAAAGCTCTTTTAATAAATAAAAATAACTGTTCTTTAAACAGCTTCTGAAAAGTGAAATGCAAAAATAATTCTGTTGATAAAAATTAAAACATTAACGAGTAAGTATAATTTATTTTATTTTATTATGCTGAAGCTTAACTCGCGCGAGAGCTAGTTAAATTTAATTAAAAATAAATAATTCACACGTAGGTCGTAATTAAAAGTGTATTGCATAATTATGTACTTTAAATTATTATAATGACTTGTGTTTTATGAAAGAAGTAAAGTTTTCCACTACTGTCTGAAGTAAAAAAAATAAAACTTAAAAAAGGTTAGGTGTATTTAGCTACTAATATTATAAATGCGAAAGTTTGTGAGGATGGATGAATGTTTGTTACTCTTTCACGCAAAAACTACTGAATGGATTTGGATGAAATTTGGCACACGGGTAGGTTATAGCCTGGATTAATACATAGGATACTTTTTATCCCGATAGTATGTTCCCGTGGGACAATTATCGAACTCCACGCGGGCGGCGCCGCGGGCATGAGCTAGTTTAAAATGTTTTTAATAAATTTGAGAATTCAAGTGGTACATACACAGAAATAGGTTTCAATTTATCACAGACATGATAATATTATTCTACTGCTGTTAAAAACTAGAGTCAGAGAAATCGTACCAAAAACCAGGGATTCATTTGATATAACATAATATCAACAAATGTTTGTAATGCTTTCCGAGGCACGGAGGAAACTCAGTTTACAATGGGTGGTCACCCACCCACAGACTAATATAAGGCAAACCCGGCTTAATCGTAAGATCGACTACAGTAGCTCTTATTATTGAGCCACGAGCTACACACATGGGTAGGTACATCGAATGCGACTCCTAAAAGATGTTATCATAAAATGTTTTAAACAAACCTCACAATTCCATGTAACATGACATGCAACTTGTTCTCGAATTTATTCGCCCAACCATCTCGCCGGCCGAGTTAAGCCTGGTCTCCACTAAAGCGGAGAGGAGATACATGAACAAAGATGAACTGCGTAGCGGACATGGTGTGCATCAATGCGAGGCAAAGACGAGAGCTGGCTAGAGCGGAGCAGTTAACGGATCACGGTGTCAGTGGACACAGCTCGTTGTAATCCGTGGCTAATTCAATCACGGTCATAATCACAAGATTGCCATTGATTGAGAGAGACAAAGCCGTGCGGTTTCCGGTTGTTTTGACAAGAGAACAGTTTCGCTAGCGATTCGCAATAGGGAAGTACCGAAGAGGGAAGCACGGGCGCCGCTCCAAACATGGGCTTAATAAAATAAGACATGTCCACTGAAGCTAAGCGAGCAGGAAATGTGGGAATAAAGTTTTTTTTTCTGATAGGTTATTGAGAGCGCACCGAGTTTCTGGCGGTAGGTATTTATGCGCTCCGTGTATGTGTGCGTAAGACAGGCGCGCGCGACGCTCCGGGAAGAGTGGCGGCTCTAGTTATAATGGACGGAACGCGCGCTAATTTAGGTATTTCTTTCATATTATTAAAACCAATACACATTTTGAAAATCTCAAATGTATACGATAAAGAAAACATGTAGTTTTGTTATTATTTGAAAGCTGATAACCTTCCGTGAAGGTTTTACGCCGTACTGAGGATTTATTTTCTTTTTTAGACATTACTTTGGCATTATTTTCTATCGAGTAAACTACAAGTAATCGTATCGGATCCACTCTATAAATCATACACTTTAGAAACCTAAAGTGTATGATTTATAGAGTGAATCCTTAAATATCTAACAAATTAATTTCATAACTAAAGGCTAAGTAATAATGATGCAGCAAGGGATCATACGAACGGAATTATTTCAAAATTACGTATCGTTTCCACTGTGCGCCGTTAACAAAACATCTCCTCTCCTCTCAGCTCCTATCCTATAGTGGAAATCGGACCTCAAGACGCTCCGTGTGCTTCCATCCGAACTATAGCCGACGCGGCAACGTCCGACTCGCGCACAAGGCGTAAAAACAACAATATGAATTATATTCATCTCTAGTTTGTGTCCATGAGAATAAATTCTCGGGACAGTCGTAGCAGATAAAGGAAAGTGCGTCCTCGCCGAGTCGCCGCCGCCGCCGCTCAGTTTCAACACAGTCGAGCAGAAAAATCCAGAGTTCCGTTCCGAATAGGGTGGCTACCATTTTTAAATGCGAGATTTTTTTGTAGGTAATTTTGGTGACCCATTTTTTGTTGAAGCGAAATCTGTTGCGCTGAATAGCACTTTAAAAAAATGGGTAGATTAATTGATTTTGATCGTGCTGAGTAGTTACAAAATGTAAGAAGGCAAACCCAAAAAGTGCACTTAATAGGTTTGCATTTGGCCGCAACTCGCCTGATGTGAAGCGATGATGTGGGCTAGGGTGGGTGATACCTGCCTAGAAGACAACAATTTGTGTTTTAAGAAAAATTTGCAGATATTACTGCACGCAAATTGAACATAGTTTCTATCACAATACGACGAATATTTTTTTTTGACTGATAATATTTTTATTTTATTATTTGTGACATCGATTACTTACTCACTAAAAAGAAATGGAATATTATCTAATTGTTATGAATGAATGAATTTATTTTTTTACTATCGGTTATTTTGAATGCTACTATAATACTTTATAAAATTGTTGTGCCCGACAGGGTCCATGTGAACTATCTTATTATTGAAGATCTTGTTAAACACATGTGATATGCAATAAATGATTGAATTGAATTGAATTGTATATTGAAACAAATCCCTGATCGAAAAAATCCTCTAATCGCCAACGTCAATAACGCAATAATATTAAAAGACATTGTACGTTTTAAGTGTGTTAAGCAATTAACCTTCTGAACATCATAATATATGCAAATCCTAAAAACTTCTACAGCCTGGCGACTCTTGTGTCAGATTTATTGCAGACCAACTGAATTTGTAGGCCCCATCGAAATGATAAAGCGTTTCCCTACCATTCGGGACTAAACAAAAGTTAATAGTTTAGCAACTTTGGACCCTTTCGGTGCCAATACCGAATAGTTTTTGTGATAGCTCTAAATATAAGGGTAGAATGTAAATTGTTGGCTAGAAATCGCGGTCTTTTTGATGCGGAGTAGATTAAAAGTGTGGGTGTTGGAGGTAGGTTACAGTACTATTTTTGCCCTAGCAGAATACAAGGTGTTGTTTTGCATCCTCGTCAAAATTCAAGAGGATGTCACAAAAGACTTAAATAATCAATTAAAATTACAGTACCTAGTTTATTATTAATAAACGCTGATTTTTTTGGTTGTTTAAGTTTGTCAGTATATCAGAATAACCCCCTTAACGTGGTTGTGGGAATAAGAAATTATCAAATAAACGTTAAAGAATGTTTGTATGTATGAAAGCGCGGTTATAGGGCGAGGATCAGACGGGCCGCGTTTAATTCATTTGTTTCAACCATGCTCATTACATAACCTAGAATGGGACAAGGGCAGGAAGAAAATTGCATAACCTACCCTGTAGAGGAAGTTTTTTCAGTCAGTATTAATCCATACTGGTGAAACTGAATTTCTATAAATATAAGTTACCTTTGTGATAGGTAACTTATAAATAGATATTCAGTTCTGAATAAATTTTATGTCACCTAAAACTTTTCAACGAAGTCATGTCTGCAGTGGCAGAAATTGATACAGTGGTATCAATAGGGGACCGGACTGGGTAAAGAAAACGACATTCTATTTTGTCCGTCAGACAGGTAATACAAAAATATCAGACACGTATTTTTTGTTTTATCAAAATATCAAAAAATTACTTAGTTAAAACTCATTAAAGTTGGAGAGTGGGGGCTTACTACGTCACAAGTAGGTATAAAACTTACCTACATGTGACGTCATGCGCTATTTCAACTCAATATATCTCCTTAATTTTATGACCACGTGAAAAAAGAAAAAATACGAGTCCAATACTTTTCAATAAACTACCAGACGGACAAAGAAAAAAAAATGTGATTATTCCCTATTGACATATTATCAATTCGACTACTCTTACTTGGACTTACTCCGACATTTCACTTAACCGAAATAACATTTTTGATGATGAAAAAATATATCAAATAATGTATATAGCAAAAAAGACGTCAGTCAATAGTTTTAGGTCATATGAAATTCGAACAAAAAAAAATCGGAAAAGTGCTCGGTTCCCCTATTTATAATGTTTTCACGGGAAGGTTAAGTCACAAGTCAGTAAATGTACATACTATCTTGACAACGCTACTAAAACTTTAAAAAGATGTAAATAATGACAAGAATTAACTTGATTTTCTACAATATGTGCTCCATACTATTAATTGTAAAAATAAATGTTTAGCCACAACGAAGTAAGAATTTTTTTTTAAGAGTCAAGGAACAGGAATTTCGCCCATGTCGTGGGTGCGTTTACAAACATTTAAACTCGGAAACAGTCAGACCCGGACAACTATCAGCTGAAGGCCACACAAATGTTTGTTCCTTGTGGAAATCGAACTCGCGCAATCCCACGCCAGTCACTCAGCCACCGCGCCAACCGTGTTGTCAGTCGATTTTATGGGTAAAATAATATATTAAATAATATAATATAATGTGAGTTAAATGTTTGTAACCGCACACACAATATAGAAGAAAAAAACTTGAGAGGTGTCAAGGGACACCCGGATGGAACGAAGTTCCTTTCACGTACATAATATCAATACATTTTAGATTTAAGTTAGTGTGCGAAAAATAAAATATTTAATTTAAGGAAGATTAATCCTTGTCCTTAATTCTTACTTAACTGCACAACCGAATTTGTACTTTGTAGTTCTGTCACTCAAAATAATAATCATATCTATCCTTACTCACATACACACCCCAATTGTACGTAATTTAAGGAAATTTCAACTTTATTTTAAAGAAATAAAGCTTACAATAGCTTACTATAGCAAAAAGTGTCGTGACAACTTTTCGTAAGAATTTTTTCCGTCTAGCCCCCTTTCACAACGCGCGATAAGGAACTTCGTTCCAAAATTGCGGAAAAGTTATCAAAAAAAGAAAAAAAAAAGGAAATTTCAAATGCTTTTACATAACAATATCTATAATCTCGTAGATAAACCTATTCATCACATCGAAACTCGTGTACCAACCTAAAAGAAAACTATACGACCTACTTATCTAACATGTTATTGCCAAACTTTAGCTTACATTCCCGAAAAGTGGTGGTTTTAACACAAACGCTCTAGTATTCACGTGATAAAGCGGATCTCAGTGTAATAGAAAGTGCCTTACCTAACATTATGTATTTCAGACATACTGTACCTACGTGAGCGCTTTGGGTAAACGATCTGAGGTCTTAAAAATATGCTGGAACCTTGAGAACGAGAATTTTGTATTGAGGAATTCAAGGTCAGGTTTATCAATCATGGAAACAGGTAACTGAAATATTATTAGATTAAGAACTGCTTCTTTTATGAGAGTATTTTTTTTTGTATCAATCGTCATCATTTTTTTGCTCTAGTTAGTTCAATTACGGATTGCCGCATAGTGGCGTGCCTAGGGGCCAAAAATACAGCAAGGTCATTAGGCGAGCAGACTGTTCAGAAGCCGATATAAAGGCAAGCCAAGGTTTTTGATCCATGATTGTATGAAAGTTCCGTCACAAGCCGCATACCATCTTCTTCCATTTTTAGGGTTCCGTACCCAAAGGGTCAAACGGGACCCTATTACTGAGATTTCTTTGTCCGTCCGTCCGTCCGTCTGTCCGTCCGTCCGTTCGTCCGTCCGTCCGTCCGTCTGTCACCAGACTGTATCTCATGAACCGTGATAGGTAGCCAGTTGAAATTTCTTCAGATTATGTATTTCTGTTGATGCTATAACAACAAATACTAAAAACAGAATAAAATAAATATTTAAGGGGGCTCCCATACAAAAAAGTGTTTTTTTTGCTCGTTTTTATAAATAATGATACGGAACTCTTCGTGTGCGAGTCCTACTCGCACTTGGCCGGTTTTTTGTTTATTAGTAGCCTATGACCGCGCCTTCGCACGCGTGGAGTTCGATCACTGTCCCACGGACCTAGTTAGCAAAAATATTGTTAATTACGAGTAGGTAAATTATCTTCATTACGATGCATTGTAATGATCAGTCTAGAATATTTTCCTGTTGAAAGACTTGACCTACACAAGAGATTTTGAAAAAATATATTTTTAAAGCACATATAAAACACATTACATCACGCCTGTAATTCCCTGAAGGATTAGGCAGCGGTGTACCTAATAGTACACCCACATTTCGCCAGTTATGTTTAAGTCCCATGTAATAGGGGGCGAGCCTATTGCCATCAACCAGGCACAAATCCAGACTACGTGGCGCTTACTGAGAAATTCCTGATGAAAAACCCAATAACAGTGGGATTCAGTCAAGCGTAACAGATTTTGGTTCTATTTGGAAGCATCATCATTCATCATCATTCTCTTGCCCTTGTTTCAATTTATTTGGGGTCGGCGCAGCATGTCTTCCTCTTCCATACTTCTCTGTTACTTGTCATCTCATGAGACACCTCCTTTCTTCCCATATCATCCTTCACACAGTCCATCCATCGTTTCTTTGGTCTTCCTCTACTCCTATAACCATCCTCGTTTTTCTCATTCTTATTTTGAAAGCATAGAACCAAAAATAAATGAACGTCCTTTAGATTTTTTTTCAAAGTTTGACAATTTCACGATGTTATGCTCCAAGCAGGTTTTTAAATCTAGGCCGGGAATATTATAGTTTAATAAATTAAAGTCGCTTCCCAAATTTACAACTGAATTTGATGCGGTATTCACTATCAATAAGAGAATTTATGCCTAAAGGCTAAAAAGGTCAAAGTGTGAAACTGAAGGAAACTGTGCGGAGCTGTGAGTCACTAGTATACAAGGTGTTGTTTTGCATCCTCGTCAAATTTCAGGAGGTTGTCACACAAGACACAAATAATTAATAAAAATTACGGTACCTAGTTAATTATTAATAAACGCTGAATTTTTTCGGTTGATTATGTTTGTCAGTATTTCAGAAAACCCCCTTAACGTAGTTTAGGGAATAAGAAATGATCGAATAAATGTTTGAAATTGTTTGCATTTGTGGAAGCGTGGTTATACGGCGAGAATCAGACGGCCCGCATTTAAAACGAGGGTGGTTCAAATTTACCGATTTTCGTAAATAAGAAAAAAAAAATCATACCCATTTTAATATTGATTCGGGACGAGAATCAATAGCACAGAAGTTACCTCCTTGAATTTGACGAGGATGCAAAACAATACCTTGTATTATGCACGGTGGAAGGGACAACGTTGCTGAAACTTTACATCGTATTCAGTACATTAAAATAAAAGCTGTTCCATACACTTTGACCGTGTAGGTATTGTGCAGTGCTGTAGGAAACAGTTTTTAGGTTTCCGTACCCAAAGGGTCAAACGTGACCTTATTGCAGAGACTTCGCTGTCCGTCCGTCCGTCGGTCACCAGAACTTTCAACTAGCTAACTATCACTGTTCATGAGATACAATGAACCGTGATAGTTATCCAGTTGAAATTTCTACAGATTATATATTTCTGTTGCCGCTATAACAAAAAATAATAAAAACGGAATAGAATAAATATTTAAGGGGGCTCCCATACAAAACAGTGTTTTTATTCCTCGTTTTTACAAATAAAGGTATGGAACCTTTCGTGCGCTAGTCCGACTCGCACCTAGCTGGTTTTTTTTTTAAAACCGTCGGTAGGATTCAGAATGATCCACTGAATACTTGGTAACCGTACTAGCGTCGGTATCTCCTCCACCCTGTAAGAAAATCCTACTTGAAACCAGACATCATACAGCATCTATTCTTCCCCAGTTCTTCTCAATAACTACTTACTCTAATTACACTTCAGGCTACCCAATTTCCCTTACAGAAGATTTAAACTAGTTCTTCAACATTTTCAATTTCGCAAGAAAATAAGCTGTAAGTTTTTAAATGAAGACTGTTCGCTGACTCGGCTAATTCCGTTAATGGGTACCCCGCGTTACATTCGGGAATTATCGGGTTTTCCTTCGTGTAGCAAGGATATTTGGGGCTCGTTGGTTTTTGTGCATGGCTTGTTTTTGATTATCTTTGAAGATATAATACTGGGATGTAATTATCCTTTTGGTTTTTTTTTCTCTTGAAATGTGTGAGTGTTTATCATCTCGTAGGTCTGTTAGTCACCAACTCGACACGAGAGACCAGACAATGTGTGTCCAGTTGGTGAAACTCAGTATCACTTATTATTTCGTCATTTGGACACTCCAAGATTTTTCCGTGTGTCTACATAGTGAAGCATATATTAAATCACTTTTATGTTTTCGCCACCTCCACCCACCCACCAGGGGGGGGCCTAGCATGACTGTTCTATCTCTATTCTACCAAGAAACGACAAGAAATCTTTTCTATACAACTTGACATTTCTTCTGCCCGAGCATGGCGCGCCCCGTCGACTCACGTTTCTACGAAGAAATTCTTTCCATAGCAACGGGGACGTATCACGTGATGTTTATATTCCCTGAATATTATTACGTTTAGTTAACAAAAAAAGTTGCCAATTGCACGAGTTTTTCATTTTTCGAGGTCGGGATGATGTTGCTGCATCCTGGATCCAGGCCTGGATCTTTTTCGCGAAATTAAACCTAAATATTTTACATAAAATTTCAACCTTTTGAACGTAACTCAACGCAACCACGAAACGTATTTCTCGTATTTAGTTTATAATAAGACTAGTTTGACATTTGTCAGAAGTAATGTTTCTACCCCCAAATGTCAAAAGAAGAGAAAATATGGTCGTCATGCTCGACGTTGTAGACTTGTGTCGACTGAAGAAAAGAAACATTTCTTTTCTACATTCTTAATATCGCCATGCTTGGGACGATAGAAATATCTGTCAAATTGTCGATTCTTCCGTAGACATAGCCCGCTGGACACACGTTCGCAATTTGCCCGAATTCATGACAAAGTACCCCAATGATGATTGTGACACAAAACATTAATCTGCGTGACTTATTTTGTCATGAATTTGGGCAAATTGTGAACGTGTGTCCAGTTAGCGGAAATATAAAAGTCATTTAATTTAAGTTTCACTATGTGGACACACCTGAAAATCTATGCGTGTCCGGATGACGAAATAATAAGTGATACTCATTTTTAGTTTCACCAACTGGACACACGTGTGTTCAGTCTCTCGTGTCGAGTTGGTGACAAACCCGTGTTTTTAACGTGCGTCGGTATCTCGATTGTTTCAGTAAGTTAAGACATGATGATTTTGTTCAGAAACAAGTCTATTTAGTTATTTTGGAGTTGTGCTTGTAGTGAAATATTATCTGATCTGTATTTTTAATGTTGTTCTCTTTGAGGTCGATTTTTAGCATATGCGTTTAATTTTTAGATTTTTCAAATGTCATGGTTGACTGGTTTTTTTAATCTGTGATCAACTGATCGTTTAAAATATATTAGATCGGATACAAAAAAAGGCATCGCTATTAGATTTGCTTGTAGCTATAAGTGTTAGTTCAACATTTTACTAATAATAAAATCTGCTTTAATTGGACAGTGGTAACTTCGACGTAAAAAGAGAAAATATTATATCTTATAGTGAAAAAGTTTAGTTTAAAAGACCTCAGTTTTCTTAGTGGAACCAATAAGGTAACGGACAAATGTGACCAATGCAGAAATTGTACAAAACAAAGAAACTAATCATGACACGTCTTGCGTTGAACTAAACCCTGTATTTATGTAAGACTGTAGACCAAAGTGTTGCTAGCTGAAAGTATTAATGAGACAACGTACAAAGTATTTTTATTAATGTACATTCATGGTACCTCGTTATATGGCTAAGTTTATTTAAAGTTTGAGGGTGCTTTCGTAATGTCAAGGCTCAAAGGTCTACCCAATTTCAACGTGACTGGGCAGGACATGCCTGCCGTATGCCGAAGGAACTGTGGGGCTGGGGCCGTAAAACTTAGGTTTGGTACGCTGGAATAGCGATACGGGGCTATTGATGTCTTTCTTGAGAAGTAGCGCAGATGAAAAGAACGGATGGCCTTTGCACAGACAGTACTGAGTCGTATAATAAAAATTCAGAGCCGGTGGAGAAGAAGTGTGGATTTAAACGCCATCACCAGTAGATTTATATTGAAGTAACAACATTCTAGTTTAATCTTAAAACCCTAGATTTAAAAGAAGACTACTGGCTGCAGAAATAAGTGTAATTAATGTAAGAAAATATAAAAACTTGAGAGGTGTCAAGGGACACTCGGATGGAACGAAGTTATTTAATTAAATAAATTATAATATGCGAAATAGAAAGACGAAACGAAAATAACTGGCTTGCTTTCTATGAGAGAGACAGACAGAGAAACACGCGCACGCCGCACGGCTTGCAACAAGACAAGTGTCGTTACAACTTTTGGTCTTAATTTTTCCGTCTAGCCCCCTTTCGCAACGCGCGATAAGGAACTTCGTTCCAATAATCTAAAATATATACACGTCGTATTCATCATTATTATTATCATCCATCGATCCATTCAGTTTACACAGTTAGTAAAGTATCGTACGTTGTTTTATTATTACTTCAGCGCAGATCGTGCGCAAGTTAAGCTTGTTCGCAACAGTCTCGGTGGAAAGTTCTAGAACATTGGAGCAGCTAACTTCCTGGAATCGCTGACAAACAAACAAATTAGTAGACTGTTACTTTAAAGTTATTCTTTGAATGGTAAAATTAATATACACACATCAAAAGTGTCTAGGGATCAACATATATTTTTGCAATAACTTTTCTCCTGATTGATATTAATTAAAATTTTCTTTAAGGATTCATCAAATAAAGTGTTTTCGTTTGTCACAGTAACGATAAACCAAGTCACCTTTGCATTAATAAAGAAATTTGCCATTTTCTAATAAAGGGATTTTTGACATTTGAACCACTAACATTAAAGTTCGAAAAAAAGACTGAAATAACAGTTTTCTTTAAAATTTTATTGGGTAACTTAAACAATTAATAATCCGTGTTTCTACCGCGAACACTAACAACACAAGAACATCGGTTTGGCATACTCAAAATGAGTTCATCCAAATCACGCTGTGGAATGGCCGCCCATGTTCGTTGCAACAACAAAAAAAGGTCTTCTTGCGACTGGATACCCTCCATATTCGGCAGAGCTCTTCTCTGTAGCATATCCCATGCATGCTCAATCGGGTTCAAGTCTGGCGACTGAGCAGGCCAGGGCAGGACATTGATGTTAGCTGCGGCGAGAGTCTGTCTTACAACTCTTGCGGTGTGCGGTCGTGCATTATCATGCATTAACTGAAATAAGGGACCGATTTGCACTTGTAGAGGAACGATGACGTCTGATACAATCGTCTCAGCATAAATTTGAGCGTTGAGGTTGCCTCTGATCCAAATCAACTCAGTTCTTCCGCCGATCCAAATACCCGCCCATACCATGATGGTTCCACCACTATAAGGATGGACTTCCTGGCAGCATTTTAATCGCTGTTGGCGTCCAGGGGTTCTCCAGTGTCGTATACGTCTTGTATCCGGTCTCATACCAAAACGAGACTCATCAGAAAAGCACACGAAACGCCATTGTTCTTCTGCCCAATTTCTGTGTTCAAGAGCCCATTGATATCGAATCCTACGATTGTGCATTGCTATAGGTGGTACTCGTAGCGGTCTTCGGGAATGAAGGTTCACTTCATGCAAGCGGTTTCTGACTGTTTGGTCGCTAATTAAGTTCCCTGAAGAGTGATGAAGCCTCACGGCTAACATCATGGCGGTTATTGTTGGAGCTCTTCGAGTTAAGATTTGAATGTATCGGTCTTGTCTCCGTGTGGTGCAGCGATACCGTCCTCCATGGCGCTCAGCCACGGTACCAGTGCTTCGGTAACGTGTCCAAAGTCGACTGATAACACTCTGACTTGTATTCAGAGCTAAAGCCACAGTACGTTGCCGGGAACCAGCTTCTATCATTCCCACGGCTCTGAGCATTTCTTCCCTGCTTAAATGACGTCGCCGCTCCATAATAACGTTGGTTTTAATCAGTAGTAGGGAAACAGTAGCACTAATAATGTCTTCAATGCGTTTTATGTTTTTATAGGGAAAATATTGACAGCTGATTTTCATCTTTTACTCGAATTTGATTCACAGTTCCTGATTCAAATTATGAAATGCACCAAAAAGGATCCATATAAATTTATAAAATCATAAATTTATTACAAAGCCACATCTCAATCTCAAGAAATCCGCATAAAAATGCTTGATCCCTAGACACTTTTGATGTGTGTATTTAGTCTTTTTAATTCTGGGTAAATAACAATGCAGAACTTTTAGAATAACACAAGTGAATTATTCTTTTCTACCACCATTAACATCATCCATAGGCCTATGAGCGCAGCGTGGTTTAATGGAGAGCAGCGGTGGCCCAGTAGTGGTAGCCCCGACTTACGACCCGTAAGCCGTGGGTTCGTACCCAGGCAGGCGCATTACTTTGTGTAATTTATTTCATAACCGCTGCCCTCAAAAACGGTGACGGAAAACATCGTGAGGAAACCGGCATGTCCTAGAAGTAAAAATTCGAAGACATGTGGCATCTACCAACCCGCACTGATTCCGCGTGATGGATTACAGCCCACTCCCTCTCATAGACAGGAGGCCTGTGTCCCAGCAGTGGGAACATTATAGGCTGATAATGATAGGCCTATCCTTTTGTCTGCCACACCCCGGTTCTGTGCGTCCCTTACCCAGGTGTTTCCTGCGACATTGACGATAGCATTGATCAACTAGTGATTAAATACATCTACAAGGTGTTGTTTTGCATCCTCGTCAAAATTCAGGATGTTGTCACAAAAGACATAAATAATCAATATAATTTTTTTTTTTTTTTAGACATTGCCCCACACTTGGAATTTCTCCTGTAACGTGGGTGCGTTTACAAACATTTAAACTCAAACAGCGCAGCAGTCGATTGCTCAACCACTGCGCCAACCGTGCCGTCGTATTTACAGTACCTAGTTAATTATTAAAAAAAACACTGCTTTTTTTTAATTTTTTTGTCAGTATTTCCGAATAACCCCCTTAACGTGGTTTAGGGGATAAGAAATTATCGAATAAACGTTTTAAATTTTTTGGATGTGGGTAAGCGAGGTTTTGACAGACCGCGTTTAAAACACGGGTGGTTCACACCTACCGAATTCCATAAATAAGAAGGAAAAAAAAACCTACCTATTTTATTATTGATTAGGGACGAGAATCATTAGCATAGTTACCTCCTTGAATTTGACGAGGATGCAAAACAACACCTTGTGTTTTAAAAATTACTAAAAGTCACAGATATTTAATTTCCAGACTTCTAAATCCTGATCTGGATTCGTGTTGGAACCTTTATACTAAGAAATGCCCGGCCGCAACATGAAAATAAAACCATGTTATTTTGGTGTTGCGGTAACAAAATACAGTAACACAATACCCACAATAAAGGGTGTAAAACACCTCTTAACGAAGCCGAAAGGCACTGGTTCTCCCTGTCATTGCGATCATTTTTTTTTGTTCTACACCATACCTGGGAACCTTCTAGTTACGGAGATATTAGGGGTCAGAGTTCCAACTTTTTGACAAGTATTTTTTTAAATACAAGTTTTTAATGTAAGATTTTTACTTTAAACACCTCCACGACCCCCGTACTATTCAATCCGTCCATCAGCACAATGTTTTGAGTGCGTTACATTGAGTTCTACCACAAACCATGATTTTACACTCCCCAAAAAAAAGTCGTTTCCCAGCAATAATTTTTGCGTAAAGTTACTTAGTTTCATGTACAGAATGCTTGGTTGACGGCTTCGTGATGAGGTGTTTTACACGGTGTATATAGAACATCACTCGATTCAAAAAATAATAAATCCGATATACCAATAAACCGCGAACAAAACGAAAGTGTTATTGACCCCACAACAAAACAAGTGAATAGCGAAAGTCCATCCAATCCACAAATCGTTTCGGGTAAAATAAAAATGGACCATGATACGTAGGTAATTAAATAAAGTATTCCCTGCGGTGGGTTGGTCGGTGGCTCACATTCAAGCAATTTCTTTCCAATCGCCCGAACGCTGGGTCGTCAGCCACATAGATTAAAGTTAAAACTACCCTTGGGGGATCGGTGGGGAGTTTCATGCTTTTATTGTTCAGGTTTTAGTTGGCAAGACTTCCTGGTTTTCAAGTTTGAAGTTATTGAAATTGTATAGGCTTTGTCGTGTCTGGTTTCGGTATGATTATTAATACTATTAATTCGGTAGGTATCATTCACAGGTGTAGAGACATTTAGCCAAACGACAAAAAAAAAATAAGCAACTAATGAAGGTTCTTATTTTTTTTTATTGACCCCTGTTTTACTAAGCTTTCAGCTTAGTGAAAGTGGGGTCAAATATGATATGGCAATTCAATTAAATTCAAAACATTTATTAATTACCTACGCACAAATACAAGAGACAAAAACAATATTATTAGACCCGCAGGGAACTGACGTTTCTCTGCGTGCAGCTAGTTACATTCTCTGAACTCACCTTATCTATCGCCTTGGTAGAGCCAAAAGCTCGTACGCTGCACTTCTGTCCTGATCAGCCAGACATGGCGTGATGTGCAGGCGCCAGCGACCACCAGCTTAGTTCTAAGTTCTGTGTATGTATTAGGATAGGTAGAACGATAGTCTTGCATCAAACTTTGTAAGCTCGGGTCGTTCTCTAATAAACTCTTATATATAACAGGCCCTAAAGTTTTATTTTCGCCGTCGCATCGCTCCCGAATCTAACTAGCTAGTCAACAACCTACACATATAAAAAGACTGTCACTGTAGGCATACAAATAGCACAGTTATATTTTATTTAGTGGGAATAACATATTTTTACTGTGCTATTTTTACTCATTTAATTCCTCGAAACACTTTGGCTTACAAATTTCCGAATAAGTCACAAAAAAATCATCACATAGAAAGAAAATAAATAAAGATTCGTACAATATTAGGAAATAAACATGATTGTATACAATGTATGTAAAACGTGGTCGTAAACAAAATGATACATTATTAAGAGAAAAATCTTCCATACAAAGGCGGCGCAGGGACTAGTTTTTTTTGCCCAAAAATAAAAACCAAAGAAAGATAACATGACAAACTGATCGCAGGAGGAATCACAATGATAAATAACTCAGGGCCGGAAATATGGATATTATTATAGTACTCGTATTTGTTAAGAAAAGGCGCTTTTATACGTACGATATTAATACTGTAATGATATGACAGGATATTGGAAACATTCTTTGATATTTATTGGTAACAAAAATCTGTAACGATCGGTCGTGTTGGTTTCCTATCCATAACTAATATTATAAAGAGGTATTTGTTTGTAAGTTTGTATGTAGGGAGTAATCTTCGGAACTCCTGAACCGATTCCGAAAATTTGTTCACTAACGGAAAGCTATATTATCCTCGAGTATCATAAGCTACATTTAAAATGTTCCCGTGGTTTTTTTTTTTTTTTGAATGGCGTCTCGCATATCAACCTATGAGGTTGTCGTCTGCTTAACCGGACCATCCTGTGGGTGCCTTTAGAGTAAGGCCTCCAGCCAGGGCATAAAAACTTACAAACTAAGCGACCGCACGCTAAGGGCACCCCCTGTGGGTTACGAACCTCGGCTTAGGGCGTCGCTGGGGGAGGACTGCATGGGGACAGGCTGGATCTGAATGGTATCATTATTTAGGGGCTGATTTAAAACTACTGGCACAGCATCGCGGGCTGGCTCGAGCGAGGGTCGGGGAGGGCATGGACCGGGACGTCGCGACGGACCTCGACGGCGAGGTCGGAAAGACGGCGAGGTCGGAAAGACGGCGGTTTGAGTCGGAACTTTTTAAGAGTGCTAGTCTCTTTGCTACTCTCCTGGAGGAGGGTGATAGCATCATCTGGAGTGACAAGGGTATGCCTTGGACGGCGTACTGTACTAATGCGCGAGGGTTCGTAACGGGCGGCCGCTGCGATCAGGGGATTACGGTGTTTAATGGCGTTATCGAAGAAACGCTTCGAAAGACGTTTCATAAACTGAAGGACGGTGGGCATACTAAGGTCTACGTGTAGACGGTCATTACGGACATAAAAAGGGGCTCCCGTGACTCTACGTAAGAACCGGTTCTGTAAAATTTGCATCCTATGGATGTACTTAGGCTTGGTGTGAGCGTACGTCATAATGGGGCGGATCACCGCGGTATAAAGGCGCAACTTGCACTTGAGTGACAACTTGCTTTTTGCCGAAATCATGAAATGAAGCCTACCCATAGCAAACGCAGCTCGGTCGCGAGCTGCTTTGATGTGCGCCGCGAAAGACAAGTGGTTGTCAAGTACTCCTAAGTACTTGGCTTGTTTCTCCCAAGGGATAGGCTTACCGTACATAGTGATCGGGCTGAGCGCGGGTGGCTTAATTTTACGCTGTTTAGAGAAAAGAACTGCCTGGCTCTTGTCGGGGTTCACCTCGATTCTCCATTTCCGGAACCAAGCGCCTAAGACGTTGGCTGCGGTTTGGAGGGTGCTATAGATAGCGTCGTGACTGCGGCCAGTGTAATAAATGGCCGTGTCGTCCGCGAACAGGGCTAACTGAGCCTTCTTGCTCTTGGGGATGTCACTGGTGAACAGAGTAAAGATAAGGGGAGAGACGACGGAGCCCTGAGGGACTCCGGCTCTAATGGGGTGGGGGGAAGACAGTGCCTTCCCGATGCTATAGCGGAAGGTGCGATCCGACAGAAAGTCTCGTAAGATGAGCACGAGACGGTCCGGCACTCCCAGTTTGTACAGCTTATATAATAAGCCGTTGTGCCAGACTTTGTCGAAAGCCTTTGCTATGTCGAAGAACAACACACCCGTCATCGCTCCTCGCTGGAAGCCAGCGCTCAAGTGTTCTACGATGCGATGGGCCTGTTGAATGCAAGAGTGTCCGGTCCTGAAGCCGAACTGCTCGTTGGGGATGAGACTCTTAGCCTCGGCGAAGTCTTTGAGTCGCTTATAAATAAGTCTCTCGTAGATTTTGCCGAGTGCGTTCAGGAGACTGATAGGTCTGTAGCTCGAGGGCTCAGACTTGGGTTTGCCTGGCTTGGCGAAACCGATGACAGTGGTCTCTTTCCATATTTGGGGAAAGGCGTTGTTGCTCAGGGCGCCATTGAAGATGGCCGCCATTAACACGACGAGCTGAGCGGGGAGGAGTTTTAACACCCTATTGGTGATTCCGTCGGAGCCGGGTGCTTTCCGCGGTTGAAGCTTATTAATGATGTCTTGCACTTCGTCAGCTGTGACCGAAGGCAGAGGGACATCAGGGTCTTCTACGGGGGGGAGGGCGTCTTTACGTTCGACGAATGCGTTCACCTCATCGAGATGTCGCTTGTCTACTGGTTGAGAGCTGGGGGAGCACTGGGACTCCAGGCTGTCGGCTAGGCATTCGGCCTTCTCAGAGTCGTCGAATGCGACGCTCTTATCGGGTCGCGGTTCCCGTGGGTTTTTTTTATCGTATATAAAGGGAGCAGAGTCGCGAGCAAAAGCTAGTTCTGTATAAATAAAGAAAAATATATTTGTCAGTCAGTCAGTCAGTCTTTGTCAGTCAAAAGTGACCTGGCAATTGCTAAACCATACTAAGATTGTAATAAATACAACGCAAGAATGATTAAGAGGCCGCCCGTCAATATTCTTCAGCCTATCTTCATTAAAATATCAATTCTGTGGGATAATTACGTTCCTAATGACTTTACTACGTTGTTAAGGAGTATATTTTTTCGAAATAATATAAAGCACTGGGTAGTGTAGTATGGTGTTAAAATCAACCTTTAAAAGAACCCATGCGATTGTAATTCACACAATTTCTATGTTACTGTTTTCTAGTGGTGGTACTTTCAAACAAGCCTATAAGCTTGGCTTGCCCATATAACCTACTACTCTTCATGATGCTAGGGATTCTGAACAGTCTGCTTGCCTTAAGGGTTTGCCATATTGTTGGCCCCTAGGCTCACCCTACCACTACTGATTTCATACCAATCGTAAAACCATAACATATCGTGTTGTCAACGTGTCGTGTCGTAGAAAATTACAAATAAAATAATGTAATGTTTACAATAGTTTTGAAATCATTACACCCTTTTGTTTAGAATAGTTACAGCACGGATGACAACATTTGTGTCACTTGTTTAATAATCTAGTCTTTTTGCAACATCATCTTTTTTATTGACTCTTTTTCTTATTTACCGATTATTTGTAAATGTGTGGGCATTATAGAGGCCTTGTAGATTTCTAGTTTCTTGGTAACTTTTTATATTGTTCTACGTTTTGTAGTAAGCAATGACTTATCGTGGGGCCTACGATGTCCTCCCATACTTAAGTACTAACGCTGTAACATAGAAATATAGTAAAACCAAATGATTTTAAAAGAGTAACCATGGTGTTTCTGGCCCGTTCTTCTCCATAGGAAACGACTTACTCAAACCGAGCACCTTTTGTCGCCGTTTTATAAGTGCCCATGTAGGCGTATGAGAAATAAAAATATTAGGATTTTGAATACGACTAAAGACGTATGATATTGGCATCATATTTTTGTAAGTCTGCTGTGAGTAGAATACATTATGGTCGGGGTGAACCGTTTCTCATAACTATGGTCCATTCATTCGTGTAAATTGTTTTGATAGGATCCAACATTGTAATCTATGTTATCCTTGTATCTGATGTATCTAGTTTGTTTTTCCACACTTTATTATAGTTGGGGTATTGTACAACCGATTTAAGGCTGCTTTATTTAGTTCAGCGAGCAAAAGAGGTTTTTAAGGACGTGTTAATGTTTTAGTTATGTGGTGAATTTTGTTAACGGTTTCATGGATTTTGGAGATTTAAATATGTTTTGGCTTTGACTGCACCGTATTTTGAATGTAGTCCATTGTAATATTATAAATTTAAAGTATAAGTTACTTTTTTTTCTATAATAACAGCCGCTCGGATAAATCTTCAGGATAAGCTGCGCCTGTATAGGTTGTTCTGTAGATGGGTGACCACTCATTGCATACCGAGTTTTCTCCGCGCCTCGGAAAGCGTGTTAAGCCGTTGGTCCCGGCTGTCATTTGTAGATCTTTGACAGTCGTTACAGGCAGTCAGTGGCCTGAAAGTCTGACAACCAGTGATACCAAGGGGTATCGTACTACCCAGTAATAACTGGGTTGTGTGTGGAAGACTGGTTAGGCTAGCAACAGTTACACTGAAAGCCGACCCCAACATATTATAGTTGGGATAAGGCTAGGCTGATGATGAGTTCAAATATAAATTTGGAAAACGTCCATATAAAGAAAAGGTTGATACTATACCTTAAAATCATCATTAACGTTTTTATCATAAACAATGTCAATTCTCTGTACCACAATTTTCATGGGAAACACGAGGATTTATGTACTACGTAGGTTAAGTTATAAAAACCACATTACCAACATTAAAGGTAACAATGTAGCAAAAAACATTGTAACACAAAATTAACAGCACCATAAAAATCATATAGGCACAAAATTATTCAGTTTTTGATGGACTTATTTCCCGTTTATGAGAGTAAAACAAGTGCCTATAATAGTAAATCTCGGGAGCGTTCCCGAACGCCTGTAGGCCACATAATACATATATTTTTTAAAGCCCGTATGACGGTGATGCGAGTTTTTAATGCTAACTGCCGCTTTAAAGCGCTGTGAGTTAATCAGGGCTGCTTTTTTAATTTTCTCATACCTGTAACCTTTTTATTTCGAGAGTTAACGCTTTATGGGATAATGTTTGGGGTTATGTGTTCTTTTGTTGGTTAAACATTGCAGTAAATGATTTCACAATATTTGGATTGGGTATTTTTGGTGGTTTTTCCTACAACTGTCTGAAATGGTCTTCCAGAGCATGGTAAAATCCAAAATTACAAGAACGAACATGTATTTTGTAAACCAGACTAGTTCACTTAACCATCTGCCTAGTCTTTTCCCAATCATTTTTGGGTCAGCTTCCAGTCTAACCGTATGCAGTACCAGTATTTTGGTGTCACCTTGTTTCGCAGACAGAAATTTGACAGAATTTCGTTTCCCAGAAAATGTTTCACATAATATTTAGTCCCCGTATTTTTATTTCGAATATTTTTGTTTCGACTACTATTTACTTGAGTGAAAAATATTTTACAGAAACACAATTCAAAGAATTTCAAAATCACTTTTTTTTATTTTACCAACTTATCAAACAGCAGAATTATTTTTTAACGAATATTGTTTGTTCGATGTATGTTTCCATGGTATTTTATTTCAACGAAATTATTAACCTTAAATTAAAATATTGTCTTTAAAAGTCAATATGTTGTACTACAAAAGTTGGTGACAGAAACGAATGGCTGCAAAACAGACTCCACGTAGTCTTGTTTGCCCTACCCTAGACTGTAATTTAAGCCCGCGTAGGCGCGGAGGGATGAGGCGGCCGCGAGTTGTGGAGCAGGTGGTTTCTAAAGATCGCCGCTGCGGCTGAGGCTGGCCGGCTTGCCGGCCAGCAAGCCGAAGCTGGTGGTGAGCGTTAATACCATCTGCGACGATAAACTTGCGTGGGGCCGCCGGAGCCCCGCAGCGCCGGAGCCGTGACAGAAACCTTGCCTGTTGCATGTTACATGCTTGCATGCATGCTGCAAGTGCATGCTTGCTGCATGCTGCATGCAACAGGCATGGACACCATTAGTGAGAATAACAAGATTTCTTTCCTGCTTGACAATAATTTACCCGCATCATTTTTGTGAACCCGGTGTTATAATTTTATAGGAGGATATACATTTTTCAAAGGTTTGAAATTTAGAAACTGTCAGTCGATTAAAATGTTATTCTTCGTAATATGTTTTATGTGAAACAAACAATATGTGGATAAATAATATTTGATTTGTTATTCTATGATATAAATATTCTAACATTAAACTTTATTTGAAACAAAAATCGATGATTTAAATTTCTTCAAAGTAAGTATTCTGCGTATTGATTATTCTATGAAATGATAATATGAGAAACAATTTATGTGAAACGAAATTCGATGAAACAATTAGCGACGAAACAACGCACAACCCAGTATTTTACATAGAGCGACTGCCTATCTGACCTCAACAAACCCAGTTAGTACTAGGTAATACGACACCACTTGGTAAGACTGGTTGTCTGACAATCGTTAAAGTTGGTCACCTGTATTGACTGTCAAAGATCTAAAAATAACAGCTAAGGCCAATAAGCACGGAGGAAACTCAGTATGTAATGAGTCGTCATCCACTGTAAGGACTCAACCTCAACTCACAGATTACAGTTAGTTTTCAATAGATATTTTCATACCATTAATCAGAAGTATTGAAGACCGTAAACAGAAGAAAGATAATATAATATTTAATTTTCAAAAGTCACGTTCATACACATCAGAAGCCTAGCTTTAAATCCTCAATAGCCGACTACTCCAACTGCGACGCATGTTATGAAAACATAAAAAAAAACTTTATTACTTCACTCAAGTCCGCCATTCACTCGAATGTAAAAACTTGTACAGTCGTCCACGTTTAATTCTAGAATATTCGCAAACCACATTTAACTTAATTTGGTGTTCGTTTAGGCTGGTTTTCCACCACAGATGGGCGACGTAGCTAAGCGATGTAGTGGTAGCGCGAGAGCTATGGTAGTTTCTTCCAAAGTTGTGTGGGGAGCTTGCGCGGTGCGAGGATGCGTAGCTGAGTGGTGCAAGGATGGATAGCGGACTTCTTTTACTTCACAAACAAAAGCTAAAAGGGTGAAATGATTTAAGCAGTCTACGTATATATGTTTCTAACATTTTTATTTTCCACCGTAAAGCCTAAACTACTGTTCCGATTTTGATGAATGAGGTGTCAATAGATTTCGTAATGCAGTCCAGGTGACATAGGCTACATTGTACTTGAACGAAGTCAATTTGGCGGATGCTACATCCCAAAAGAGTGGTTTTTATGCTTTCGAGTGGTTAGCTCTAGTTCCCTAGACCGTATTGCACTCGTTCTTCGCTCATGTTTCTTGCACACATTTTCAAACGCATTCTTCGGATATCTCAGACTAACCTAATACCTAGTTAAATGGTTGCCACCAGAGCTGTGCTAAGAGGAGAAATAAAAAAAATCACTTAAAAAAAAAAGTGGACAATAACTTTACTTTCGGAAATTGGTGACATTTGTTTGATTCATTGGCGTCTTAACACCGACTTCCAAAACTATTTATTCTTTTTTTTATTTTCCACTTTTTCGTTTTTTTTTTGGAAGTTGAATATTTATTTTTGAAATCACTTAAATCGGACTAGTAACCAAAGAAAAATCGGTGAAAATATACACAACCTCCGCCTTTTTTAGAAGTTGGTTAAAAATGAAGTAATCCGATTGGTGGATTTTTTCTCGCATCGCTTTGCTGCCTCGCTTAATTCAGTGCAAATGCGACCTTAAACTCATTTATGTTTCGCTTAATTATGTGTGTTTTAACTTTCGTGTACATGTCAATTAAATGTTTAAAAACTCTACAGTCTGGAATTATGTTTGATGAGTTTTAATATTTCCCGTTTCGGTTTGAAATATTTGGATAAAATAAAAATTTTGTAAGTTAATATTAAATATTTGCCTTTAATCTTGTGCAGAGTACCTTACGAAAAATAAAGGTATGACTGAAAATTAAACTCAAAAAGAGACTGAAGACATGTGATATCGCTATTGATATATACGCCCTGAACCCGTGTGGTGGAGTAGAACCCACTCATAAAGAAGAAGCCTGTGTCTCAGCAATGCGAGTTTAGGGGTATGAGGAACAGGGTGGAAAGTTCCTCGATACTCCATAGAAAAGGGAGGATCCTCCGGCCAGACAGGTGTTGTCTGGCGGGCAACTGCCCGATAGTTGTTATCGGGTTTCTCTATATATACTAAAGTCGATGTAAACTTAGCTTGCGACTTGTAGGAAATTGATGTTAGTTCCTCCGTCGCATCATAGATGGCGCTGTAGTACTTTTTGTAGTATGTTGCTTTTTTTGTGGTCGCTACACGAGCATTAAAGACGAGTTATAACTGAAATCATGCTATTGTATTGTATAGCGGGCTGGTTTCCGCAACTCCACGTCTAAAGCGCGGACTTTGCGCGTACGGGTGGGAACATTATTCGATCCACCCTAGTTCCCCGAGAAAGGCCAGCAGCTCCTTGGTGTTTCTTACGATCTCGCGGAGAGTACCTGGGTTACCGAAGTACTTTGCCCTGTATATTGCAACCTCTGGGCAATGTAGAAGCACGTGGGCTGCTGTCTCGTCTTCCTCCATGCAGGCTCTGCACAGTGGGCTATCTGTGACTCCTAGGACAAAGAGGTGTTTATTAAAAGAGCCGTGCCCAGTAATGGCGGCTGTGACTGTGCGGAGCAATCATGCTAAAAAAAGCTACATTAAATTTAATTTTCCCAAACATTTTCTCTAAACAAAAATATACCTATTTGAGACGGCCATCTTCTCGAACAACGCCCAAAGCCTTACTAAGTATTACAGAGCTTAAACAAAATATTTCGTTTCAAAATTAGAACTCAGAAACAGGCCGTTATTCTATTATTAGGCGCGAAAATTACATCTACAAGAATGCTACAATGCCTCTGTGCTAAGAGAGAATTCCGTGAAATATTAAAACCTAATTTGTGTTTGCACACATGCAAGACTTTGACGTAGATGTACATGCTGTTTGTTTTACGTGAGTGTGGGTGTGTTTGCTTGTCTACACGTGTAATATATTATTATTAAGGTTTTTTTTTTATGTAGACGTTATATTTGCTGCCATTTATAGGTCTGTTAAGGAAACTTTTCTATTGTACAGATGTCTATAGTTAAAGTATAGAAAAAAGATAATTCCGATTCAAAATAATCGTGTTGTACACTTTTGTCAACGGTTCCTCGAAATATCTTCAACAGTCAGAACTTGACGTCTTGTTTTGAAACAAAAAAGTTAATTGCTTAATATAACATAATTATGCAATTTTCGAGACTGTGTGTTGCCATCATACTATGCAGTATGATGACAACACACATTGTCCATCAATATTTTTGTCAAGGTATCTTAGGGCGAATTTCCCTAATGAAAGAGAACTCGATCAGCACATCTAAACTGCGTTCAAAAGCTGTCAGTGTTATAATTGCTAACAAATATTGAAACTGACAGAAGTTGACCGCCGCATAGATAGGTGATCTCGCTCAGTTTCAATGGTGACTTGGTGAAGTGACCGCTCTTAGTGTGTGTGTGTCTGTGAACAAAGTAACACACCCTATACTTGTGTGTGTTACTTTGGTGTGTTTGTGTGCAACTTTAATTTAGACGCGGCGTTACGTCAGCAGTGCTACAGCATATTGCTAGCAAAGTGGCAACTTTTGGCAGTTTCACAGTTAGCAGTTCACGTATGTAAAAAGTTAGTTAATACCTTGACCTTTAGTGCGATACTTTGAGTTATGGAGGTTGGATGTTTGTTTTAAACTCATTTGTCATGAAGAGGGCGGTGTCTGTATTTTTTATTTTTGTAATCATTTATTTAATAGTTGTAATCAATGTTCTTGAGTACAGTGAGCTTTAATGATAAAGTTTTAGATGAGGTGATATGTTATAATATATGTCGGAGCCAGTCATTATTACAGACAGAAAATGGCATAAATCGGGAAAGCGCGCCAAAGGCGACCTACTTACCAATCTACCCACACCTAAGCGCGCTTCTACAGAGTTGTGATGTTTCGAGTTCGCTGCAAGGAGGACAGAGAGTGTCTGATCGCGGTGGAGCCAAGACGTCCCGGAACTGTAACCCGATTCATGGTGCCTAGTGTTATTGTGTTGGATTGTAATTTCAAGTAATTTGTTAGTTCGATAAAAGCAGTGTAGTGTGTGTTTCTGGCTTTTGAGTATTTTGGAGTGAAGTTTTAATCAGAAATAACGCCACCTTTTTTCAATACAATATCAACACACAATTTGCTAAAATTTTATCAGCAGCACCCTTTTATCAATGTCATTCAACTGCTAAAAAAAACTAAACATGTATACAGCATTGTTATTAATGAAGATTTAACATTAACTTGAGTAAACCGGGCTGAAACATAACTTTTTAAAGATTGAAATCTATTTTAAAACATTTTCACAGGTGCGTTGCGTCAGCAAATGCGGTCCGAGCGGGGCCATTAAATGAAAAAGATTTTCATGCGAGGTTTTAGCCCGAATGACACAGGTGTCGTAGATAATTTTAGCCGCCATATAGACGCACTAATAAAATATTATATTATAACCGTTTGGCCTCGAGCAGCAAGCTCAAGTGGCACGTTTTAAAACAGCGACGACAAAGAAAACAAATGAATTAAATTGCTTATAGAATGCGCGTGTCCATAAACGCACGTCACATTGCAAGACGCATCGGACAATCATCATCTCCCTGCTCTTGTCCTATGTTACTTGGGGTCGCCGCAACACGTTTTTGGAACGAAGTTCCTTATCGCGCGTTGTGAAAGGGGGCTAGACGGAAAAAATTAAGACCAAAAGTTGTAACGACACTTTTTGCTATAGTTGTAAGCCGTGCGGCGTGCGCGTGTTTCTTTGTCTGTCTCTCTCTCTCTCTCATAGAAAGCAAGCCAGCTATTTTCGTTTCGTATTTCTATTTTGCATATTATAATTTAATTAATATATTTATTTAATTAAATTAAATAACTTCGTTCCACCTCTCAAGTTTTTTCTTCCATTCTCCTCTGTCTACCGTGATGCTGTCATTTAGGTACTCCTTTTTCTTTCATATCAGTCCTCACACAAAGTCATCTCTCCAACCATCAATATTTATATTCATCACCCCTTTAGTCGCATCGGACAGTATGACCACTTTATTTGTCAAAAAAAGCATCGATATGTCAAACTTGGTACAATTATTTTAATTCTCTCACAGATAAGATGGTAGAAAATTTGAAATGTTTGAAGGGTCGTGAGCGGGCGCTCGAATGGCTGTGACAGCTTGTTGTGTCATCGTCCTAAATTCCACGCAAAACAAATATAACAAAATTCATAAATAAATCATATCGATACAAATATTTTACGACAATTCCGCCCAAAATTGAAATTCAAACAAATAAAAAGTGCTTCTAAAATTACTGATACCGGACGGCTGGAAAACGCGTCAGATTTTATCGATAAGCTCGTAAACAACGCAATGTCATTCCACGTTGACGTTTATCGATACTAATATTGACATGCCGATAACTGCCAAATGTACCCCGCACAGAGTGAGATGTGAAATTGAAAAAAATAAAATTATAGTGATTTAATCTTGCATGGTAGGCTACTAAACATATAAATATAATTTTAATTCAACTACGATATGGTGCTACAAGGATTTTTGGGCTAGAGTGACGTGAACAAAAGGACGTTGTCGGTTTTCTTAATAATTTGATAAAAAACAAGATGGCGGCTTTCGTTCCGATTTTGAAAACAATATTTTGTGTAGTTTTGTTACGACAGCGACGCATGTTGAATGACGTTTTAATTATCGTTAGTGCCATTTTATTAGCTCACATTAATTTACTTATCCGATTTAGTTTGGTAACCAAACTTTTTACTTTTTTTTAAAAGAAATTCTCGTATCCGTAACCTAAATACAAATTAGCAAATTGATGAGAAGAGCTTTGAGAATGTTTATTTATGTATATTTTACATTATTGTTATCATGATGTAATCGATTTTTCTAATCTTATTATTGACTACTCAGAAATTTATCTTCACGGTGATTTTCTTACATAATTTCATTTTGAAAGAAGGTTATTGATCTCGCGAAATCCAGACTGTTCAAAACTCATTTAAGTAATAATAAAATAAAATACGACAGACTTCATAACGACATCTTCGACGAACATTACTATGCTTGAAAAACTGCATGAAAAAGTGCTAAACATTTTAAAATTCGCGTCGAACTACTCGATAGTGAACGTGAATATTCAAAAGGGAAATGACAGAATAAAGAAAAAAAAAGTATACATTTTCTAGCGCGCGTTGCCAGTGCAAGATGTTTCGATAAATAACCATGTTTCTCTTGAAATATAGGGACTCCTTATGAATTTCAAATTCCATATTTGAATAAATAATTCCGTTGAGTTCGAAAAGTTATTTTTCTTTAAATCTGTGTTGCCATTCTGCGGAACATTTAAGATAATGTGTAATTTGCTATTCAAAAAGAACATAGGTGGCACTGGAGTTGGTACTAGGTAGTTCAAAATTTCGTTATTTAGAAGCAAATGTATGGATTTATTTACAGGTACATGTTTTATTTATTATTACTCATTAGCCTATGTAATGATGAACAAGTCTTCAAGTGTGTATAAGTTTGTTGGATTTGGTTCTGAATGTTGTTAAAGAAGGCAATATAAAATTATTAACAAACATCCAGTGTTTTGGTTGGTGTTTGTGAACGCATTAATAATCCTGCTTACACTGTTTCATATTTATCTTTAATTTTATTCAGATTCAAAGAACTAAACAAGGTTCTTCTGGCGTTTCATCAAAATCGGAAATATGCCACATCGCCATCTTGGTTTTTCCTTCTATTTCACTAATGTTGCTGTCAATGTCATATGAGCGTCAAAAGATTCTTGTAGCTTGTTATGCTATTCAAAGAGTGTAAACATCTAATATAGATAAGACACAAATGTACTCAAATACATAAAATTGAAGTTTCTGTGTATAATTTCAAAATAACAGCTTGTATAATATACGGTACTAACAACCTTTTAATTTTTGACTGTGTTCCGGCTAATCTCCAAAACGGCTGCACCGATTTTGATTTTTATTGGCAGATAGCTGATATTATAGTGAGTAACTAAAGCTACTTTTGATTTAGAAAAAGAATTACAGTTACGTTAAAAAAACAATGAAATTTTTAACAAAATCCGATCCAAATAGGGAAGTAATGTTTTTACTTTTATTTTGTACGCGGACAAAGGTAATCATTGCATTATTTATCTTTTTTCGTTATTTCAAAGTATGAAATCAAACATACCACAATATGCATTCTCTTCCTCTATCAGAACTAAAGTAACCTCAGGCACACACGACCTACATTCGCAAATTTAACCCAGCTCTTCACATAATTTGTTTAATTGTATTTAATTTCAACAGCAGTTGCACTGCCGGTGATTAATTACAGTACATATCATACAAACTGTTGTAACAAGGACTAATAATAATTAATACATTTGGGTTATTTAGTTTTGCGTTGAGTGTATGAATTATGTCGCCGTCTGAAAGCGAGTTTATAGTCCTTCTAAGTTAATATAGGAATTGTGTTTGTTTTCCTAAATTATATGGTTTTTTTATTAACCTGACATGTTTTCTAAATCTATTATCCATGAGGAGCTCGTGGCTAAATAATAAAAAGCCGCACGGGTCGATCTTTAAGGTTAAGCCGTGCTAGCCTAGGTTGGTCCGTTGATGCGTGACCATATGAACATACCTACCGAGTTTCCTCCGTGCCTCGGAAAGCACGATAAACCGTTGGTCCCGGCTGTCATTGTTAGAGCTTTATTTGACAGTCTTTACGGGTAGTTGATTTGATTTGATTGATCCAATAGGGATGGTGACTCATTTTTTTTTGTTTGTCTATCGGGTATATTATTAAAAAGTATTTGACACGTATTTTTTCTTTTTTCACGTAATCGTAAAATTACGGAGATATTTTGAGTTGAAATGGCGCATGACGTCACGGCTCAGTACATTTTATACGTAGTTGTAACGTAGTGAGCCCCCACTCTCCAACTTTAATGCGTTTTAACTAAGTATTTATTTGTTAACTTGATAAAACAAAAAATACGTATCTAATATTTTTGTATTACCTGATTGACGGACAAAATAGAATTTCGTTTTCTTTACCCAGTCATCATCCCTATTATTGGGTTGTGGAGGTCAGATAGGCAGTCGCTTCATGTAAAATACTCGTACTAAGCTGCATCCGCTTAGACTAGAAGCCGACCCCAAAATGGTTTGGGAAAAGGCTAGGCATATGCCATCATCTGCTTAACCTTTAGAGAACCATTTCTATAATCTATTATTATAAATTAAAACGGGATATTATGTACTACTAAACCACCACTGGTTTATTACCAGTTAAACAGTTTATTCGTGATCATTGCGTTTGCAAACAGCGCCGAAATATCGGGAACTTATAACAAATAGCAAACGTGGTAAATATCCCGTTTTAGTGTTAACGATATTTAGTCAACAAGGAAATAAAATAGAATAGAATAATATTTTATAACAATAATACTTATGTACACCGAAATTGAAATATAACAGTTAATAATTCCTATTAATTCAAGCATTTTACATAATGTTCAGCAGTTTTAAATACATATGACGGCGCCTCTGCAAGGAGGGTTCATAATTATGATGCACGTTGCAAACTAAACTGTAACCACAGACGAGAGAGAAGTGTCTACAATTCTCTCTGGCGGAACGTCAAGTCGTTACGGGCAGCCATATTGACTTGTGTGGTTGTTAAGGATGGTGCCGCATAACAAGGCGTTGACGGATCGCCGACGCGGACGTCTGTTTTTAACCGACTTCTAAAAAAGGAGGAGGTTCTCAATTCGGATGTTTGTATTTTTTTTTTATGTTTGTTCGCGCATTACTCCGTCGCTTGCCAACCGATTTGGAAAATTCTTTTTTTGTTGGAAAGGGTATACTTCCCAAATGGTCCCATAGTCACCAAGTCGGGATCTGATGATGGAATCTTGGCGAAATCGAGGGAACTCTTCAAATTTTATATGAAAACGTACAGTGATTTTGGTATTTTCTACAACAAGTGAAGCATTTGCGTCCAATAAGAACCATTCTACCATCAGATCTGATGATGAATCCAAGAGACAGGCTTCGGAACTCCATAACAAGGCAATGAATCTTAGCTGTGTTTGGGCTTGTTGGAATTGTAACGGTATGCACTTTCCAGGTGTATACACCGATTACGCTGAGATTTATGATCCGATTTGCGTGATTCTTCTTAAGTTTTATGTGGAATACCTGCCATTTGGTCCCATAAAAAAATGATATAGTATGGCCATATAGTTTTCATCTTATATTTTTTTTTGTTATATGTAAATTTTTCACGTATGTACACCGATTTCTCCGTGATTACTGGACCGATTTAGATGATTTTTCATTCATTTGGTAGAGAAGCTTGCCCGGTGGAGCCATATGAATTGTATTATCTTTGCTTAGGTACTTTTTGAGTCATCCTCTTTATTATGCATTTTGTCCTTTGTCGTATGTATGGACGATGTGCTGGTGTCTAGTTACAATGTAAAAATTATACTTGACTAGGATTAAAGTGAGATACCACAACTGAAAAGGCTAAAATAAAAACTTTTTTACAAAAAAAAATAACCGACTTCCATAAAACACTAAAAAGTGGCAAATAATTTTAGTTTCGGAAGTCGGTGGCAAAAATGTAAATGAAACAAACAAGTCACCGACTTCCGAAACTAAAATTATTTGCCACTTTTTAGTGTTTTATGGAAGTCGGTTATTTTTTTTTGTAAAAAAGTTTTTTATTAATCTAATTGTTCTGGAGCCACACATCATATGTGATCCTGATGGGGCGGGTAAGAGCCTTTACATGTTTCTGTGGGTTGATGTTATGGTATTTAGCAACAAAAACAGAGATTCTTGAATTACATGAACGGATTCTTCTATGTAGTGCATTTTTATTTGTACTGTGTCAAAATAAGCGAGACGGAACTGTCTCTCCGTCTATTAATGTAATGATCACAAAAAGTATTCCGTGTAATCATTTATTACTTCTATTCTCAGTCGCCTTGATTAAGAGTGGTGATGGTATATTCATACCTATTATATTGGCCAGCTGCTGCAGTGGGGCAGTAATTAGCTGGTATTATTATTTTTATTCGAAGACTTCTTCCAACCCATACTGGGCCCACCCACGTGGTGATCACAGCCTGCTCTCGAGATTCATTAGTTCTAACTAAATAGTTCTACGGTCACTAGTCTAACGATTTAACATGGATTAACTGTTTTAGAACTAGTGGGAACGAACCGTTCTCGAGGAGAGGAGGCTTGTATCTCAGCAGGGGAGGGAGCATTATACATGTTGATTATATCGGTCAGTCGGGAACAACATAGAAAAAACGTCAACGACATCAACATGTCAGTCCATCTTTTTTCCATCGCCAGTAATTGTTTGTCTGCCAACATTTATATAGCACAGTGTATCGCTAACGGTAAACCTGTAGCGAACACGACTAGGTTATCGGTGTAACCTTCCACGTGTAGCGTTGATTGGTCGTTAGAGGCGGGGAGCCATTTTAGTGGTGTTCGCGTTGCTGTCAAGATTTTAGACTCTGAAAGAAATCTACATTGTAAAATGCCACGTAAAACAGGACATATTTTAGAGGTGTATAGTTGACTTCCACTTGGATAGGAGTTAGAAAGGTATACTGATTGACTGGTTTACCAACATTTGTCATGAGTAGTTAGCTCGTGGCAAAATGATAGCAGACGCTCGGTCCGATCTTTAGGTTAAGTTTAGGTTAAGCCGCGCTTGCCGGGTCCGTGGATGGGTGAAATTTATCATCTGCAATAAAAAATAAACCTGATTTTCAAAATATTTTGACCGTGTGGCTTTTAACATTTGTAGAAACAGCTGATGATTACAGCGGTTAACTTTTGTTTTCGAGTCCCACACCATTCCAAAAACCCAGATAAAATCTAAATTCACTTCAGAATGTTGTACTGAATACATAATAACCGTTTGAGCGTCGATGTAACGTTCCACCCTGTATATCTAGTTTCCTCCGTGCCGTTGTTTATTTGGCCTAACCTTAGCCACCACTCGATCAAAGCCTTGCTCCTTCGGCGATCTCAAATTATATTTACGACCCTTGTTCCCATGTTAAAACTCAATAACACTTTGCCCGACCTGCTCCCGTATTCACAAACGCTCGGATTTTATTTCGATTCGGAAAGTCGTATGTCTATCTCGCTCGATTTCGTAATGCCAAAACAAAATAGACATACGACTCGAATAGGGGGCCTGGAAATAGAACCCAGGACCTTGAGGACCTGTTTCTCTGTCTCTCACTCCTACAATCGTGGGCTCGTGGCTGCGACCAGTATGATGTGTGTATTTTGAGAAAAATCTTCTGGATATCTTAGAGTCACTAGGTACCCAATCCACCGTCCTCAATACAAGCCCGCCCCACCGGGACAGTTCAATTTAGCGTATGTGATAGACAATAGTCGCTAACTGTTCCATCATAGTGTTGGTCAGTGTTGTTATGGAGCAATTTACCTGTGTCTATTTGACTACAGCTGTCCTGAATGTGATAACATTGTGTTTGTGTGTGAGTTATACATACGCGGTGTCAGGTACCGATACTGGCGGTCCAATGACCTGGTGAAGGTTGCCGGGATCCGCTGGATGCGACCCGCACGAGACCGGTCAATGTGGGGATACTTGGGGGAGGCCTATGTCTAGCAGTAGACGTCTTTCGGCTAAAATCTGAGCTCTTGTAAAAATAATTTAATTTAATAGTTTCTTGCCCATTCTCCTCCGTAGAGATTTACGCTTTGGATTGGGCAATTACAGTACTTTCACAAGTTATTATGTTTGGTGCTGAGACTGCAGCTTAATGCTTTTGTTCGATATCCAGTTCGTCCTGCACGCGTAGCCTGACCACTGTAGAAACGAGTTTTGTCTACGGAGGTATCGACATAATGACAGATAGACAATGAATGACAGTTTGTCGATTCTTCCGTCGACATAGCCCGATTCTACGGCAGTCATGCTACGCGTGCAGGATGAACTGGATATCTTCCTTGAGAGTCGAAAAGAAATACCACAGAATTGTGATCGTTGGAATTACGAGTGAGTAGTAGGACAATATGCAATAAAGAATTGAATTGTCTTTGACCTGCTACTGCATGACGTAATGTGTAGGTAACCACATCCAATTATTATTATAGGTAGTATAATATTAATTGGATGTAGGTAAAATACAATTCAATTCAGTTTTTTGTTGCATAATCAATTAATCACACGTGTTTTACAAGATCATAACATGATAATGAACAAATTACACTTTTTTTTTTTTAAATTGAAAATTGCTAGAATCCGAAATGGAATTAAATTGTATAATTGAATTGATAGTATGACAGTAGAGTTGTAAACCATTTGGAATATAGGTTTTTGTATTGGAAACGTGAAATACGTGTTTTGATCTTTTGTACCGTATTTCGAAACAATGTAAGAATTGCTAATTAATTAAATGAAATGAAATTAATACACGGTGGAAGAGACACCGATGCGAAAAAGATTATCGCGTACTCAGTACATAATTCTAAACCCCCACACAGTTTTTTTTTTTTTACTTTGCCCCCACACCAGGAATTTCTCCTGTATCGTGGATGCGTTTACAAACATTTAAACTCACATACACAAACAGCCAGACCCGGAACAACTATCTGAAATTATTAGTCGGTTATAAAAAAATAACAGCTGTTCCATAAATTTTGACAGTGTAGGTATTTACGCTTTTGAAGAAAACAGCTGTTTTTTTATAATCGACGAAAAAGTTATATTCGTCGTGTCCCTACCACTCTGTACGCAATTCCACCAAACATTTTCATGTAGGTTCATGAATGTCAGATCAGTGTAGACAGCAAAGTTATTTCAAAGTTCTATTTCAGAATGCATTCTCCGCTTTTAGAATAAAGCTCATTGTTGATGTTTCCACGAATACGACATGTTTTGGTTTTCACAGGTTATATAAGTTGTCCACTCGTGACCATATGCATGAAAATGTTCTGATCGTGAGAAAATAAACACGAAAATGTTTTCGAAAGTTTTATTTTCGTGATGATGGAGCTTGGCTGGACATGTTACATTGTAACTATTATAATTTTGTTGAGTTCTGGTTAGCTAAGGGGCTTTGTAACTTTGTACTTTTCTTAAACAAAATTATGACCGTTTTCACAAATCGAATGAATTCTTAAATTAATTTATATATTTGAGAAAATATGTACCACATTACAGAGGTAATGGACAATTAAAAGAAACATGTTTACAATAAGGAATAATACAAAACTATAAAAAATAGAAGGTAAGGTTGGCGCAGTGGCTGAGCGATCGACTGCTGCGCTGTGTGTCGCGAGTTTGATCCCAGCACGGAACAAATATTTGTATGGCCTACAGATAGTAGTTGTTTCGCGTCTGGCTGTTTGTGTATGTGAGTTTAAATGTTTGTAAACGTACCCACGATACAGGAGAAATTCCTAGTGTTGGGCAAAGTTTTTTTACAATAAAAAAAACATTAAATAAAATACTTTTGCCTAAATATTATTGCCACGTTGCAAATAGATCGTTTGCAGCATAGAGGCATTAAATTGTTCCCTAGTGAAAATGGGTTATTAAGATCTAGAACTGCCAAACCCAATCGGAAGGAGTAAAATAAAGTTGCAACTCTGTCTATCCCCTGGCTTACTGTACTTAAACCATGAATTTACTTTCAACTTTTTTCTGCTTCTTTTTTTCACTTCAGTTTTGACTACTCTGTTATTATGAAGTGTTTTTGTTTCTAAATAAATAGTGTTTACGTTAATAAGGTTAACAATTTAAAAAAAAATATCACTATATATTACTTTTAAAATCTGTTGTCCTACAAGTGCTTAGAGTTCCGTCGACCTTGTACAGTAGTGAAAAAGCTCGCGAACCATCCGACCAACCCGTTTCCCACAGAGCTAGATTTTTTATAAATCATGTTCTATTATCAGTCAATTAAGAAAGTACCATTCTAGCACGCATCTCGCGATTGCGTCATCATCCCTTAAAGGGAAACGCCCAATCTTGGCCATGTTTTTGCCTACCAATGTGGAAAGTACAAAAAAATAACCCATTTAGTAACTAAAATATTGCTATTACTTATTTGTAATGAAACCTCCGGAATTAAAAGCAGAATTAATTAAGAAACTCAATCGTTTATTGCCTCATCTGACATTTCCGGTCGATAGTAAATCCTGTCGAAGCAGAGATGCACCTTTTCCTGATAAAAATCGATAAAGTAAAAACGGTTACCAAAAATGGTTACCAAAAATCGATTGTCGTAAAATATATTTTTTTCTTATGTAGTTGTTTCGCTTTTGTTATTTTCATTAAAGCCAAATATGATTGTCCGTTTTTGGGCTTTTAAATACGATATAATGAACCGATGCCTCGTTTCCAGTTTTATTTAATTAAATAATCGATAATCGATTGTAATTGACATTTTGTTTTTGTGATTGGTATTGACTGACATTTCACATTGCTGTTTGGTTTGTTGTTCGCTTCCGACTCGTGGTTTTTTTCTCCTGCGTTTTTCTTTTTGATTTTCCGACGACTTTGCTTACGGTTATTATTAAAATTGACGAAACTGGAATAGAAGCAATACGGCAATATTGTTGCAATTGTATATCTGGTCGGAGGACAGTAGGTTGTTGTGCCCACGTGATGACAATTGTGTGGTTCTTGGGCTGGGCAAGATTTCAATCAAATATAAATCCTCCAGCCCAATTCTTAGATGACGTGCTTGTTATTTATTTAAACGAGAACGAATAAAAAAATCAGAAAACTATAAGTATGTTTTTTCTCTAACCTCTAATTTTTAGTTCTGATTTTTATTAGTCCAACCGAGTTCTATGTAAAAAATAGTGTTTTTTTCTTGATCTGTAATGTCAACCCTAATGTCTATAGTTGATTTCTTTCATGGTCACTTGGCCAAAACCATCAAATGGGCATTTCCCTTTAGAAAATGTTTTTTTTTTTAATCCCATCTCCTTATGGCTACAGTTTTAAATGTTGCAATTGACATAAGTTTCAGAGTTAAATAAAATGACTGCCTATTTCGAGGGTTGCAAGTAACCAACCAGACGAAGGCAAAGTTGTCATCGGGATAGTAATTCATAACCTGCTCCCACACAGCTCAAATTTTGAGGGTACATTCTTTCAATTCTTTAAAAAGTATGGGATTAAATATAATGAGCACCAAAAAATACTTTGAGATCCTAAGCTACGTTACCAAAAAAAAAATACTAAACACCAAAAAAATTGTATTCAAAGACCAAATATAGTAAATGATCACCAAATATAGTAAATGATCACCAAATTTTGTGGCAAGAAGAACTTAGGAAGCAAGTGCGAGCAAAGCGAGCTCGGGATATTGGGGTTAGGTTACTTTAAACCCTGCAGAGAGAAATAGGAGCCCCGGGGGAGGAGTAGCGGGGCTCCGTCGACTACGCCTTAGTTCGGAGCTGTGATTTTCAGGTTTTTAATTCTGGTGATCATTTACTATTTCTGGTGATCATTTACTATTTTAGGCAGTATAAAAACTTTATCTGGTGTTATGTTAAACATAAGCCAAAAAGTATAGGTAAACAGCCAGAATATTCAAGCGATTGCAGGTATCTGCCAGACGAGTATACAGGGTGGAATTTTTCAAACTCACCTAGGGGGGAAGGACCTACTCTAAATACTGGAGATAGCAAATTCGACTCAAAGGAAACATTTCCTTATTTTTAAAAAGAAACAAATCTGCATTCAAACATTTTCACTATCTAACATAACACACACCTATTATTGTTTAATTAAGACACAAGGGCTGATGGCTTTTACTTAAGTCAGAGGCTAAGTATTGCTATACAACGTGGCAATGCTGCCAGTCTCTTGGGCACATTACCAGCTGACTGACGTTGAGAAGGACTTTTTTGACGCCCTTTTATAATTTATTGTTATTTAATTTATTAGTTTGTTAATTGTTGTAATTGTAATGTATATAGTAGTTATTTAAAATAAAATACTTTAAAAAAAAGTGAAAGTACAAAAAACAAATACTATTAATTTTGTATTTTAACATGAAGTTCGTTTTGATTTACATGACGTATAGTAATCTGGTTACCGATTACGATGGCAAAATCTACAATAATCCTACCTTGAAAACGTTCTGTTTCACACTGTATATTATCCAGTCTTGGAAGATTATAATAACAGCTTAAACTGACAAGTTGATAACTGGCTGCTCAGAGAAGAATCTCCATTTATTTGATTTGTGTCGAGTTTAATTTTAAGACTGTCAGTTTGCTGCTTTACAAATATATTATATTATGCTAAGTTTTTTAAGGGCTAAAAAGATAAACAAGTCAACAAAATTAATACAAAATCAAAATATTTTATTTTACATAGGCCTACATGGGCACTTATAAAACGTCAACAAAAGGTGTACGGTTCGGGTTGGTCGTTTCCTATGGAGAAGAACCGGCAAGAAACTCCATGGTTACTCTTTTAAAATCATTTGGTTTTACAATATTTGAAGTTACAGCGTTAGTACTTAAGTATGGGAGGACAGCGTAGGCCCGACAATAAGTCTTACTGCTCTGCTTACTACAGACGGTAGTAATAGAGAAAAAAAAATACAAAGCCTACAATGTCCACACATTCACAAAAAATAGGTAAATAAAAAGAATCTATACAAAAGAAAAAATAAAACAATAAAAGAACACTAACTTAGACAATAGACACAGATGTTATCATCAGTGCTGTAACTATTCTGAACAATGAACGAAAGAAATTGTTTAACAAATTGCATGACTACTAATTTAAATTATCCATAAAGCTTTAAATGAAAATATTAGGTTTGTTAATTTAAATGTTTTTATTATCACTGACTGTATTTCCAAACAAACAAAATTGATCAATTCCAGATAAAATGCCACATAACACACCAAAAAATTTGATACTGATAATACAAATATAACAACACAAATTCGATACGATTTTAAATCTCGATAAACTTAAACAAATACCGATTAAATGGGATGTGAAATTAATATATTGTACTGACAACCAATACTATAATTGTTACAACAGATATTTTCAGAACCATTGCGTGGTTGGTGTGTTTTTGTACAGTGAACTAAAGAGGAGCAGCAAAGCTAGTAGCGAGCTGAAGAACATCGGTCATATACGACCTGACCAAAATATGAAACGACCATCAATGATTGATACGTCAAAAAATTGTGACTAAGGTGAATATTAAATTACGGGGTCCAGCTTATTTTATTGGAGCCTGTAAAATAATTTAGCGTTGTAATAAAAACCTCATTTTCTTACTAGTTTTTATAGGTTTTGAACGCATCTAAACCCGTCCCGTTTTTTCTGTGGTACACGTTTCATCATAACACTAAAGTCACACTACCATTATGCGTTTACCTTTTTAGGTACTAGATTTTAACGTAGTTTTTTTTATTTATTTTTGTAGTGTATTATCAGTAACATCATTTTTAGATGAAAATATGGATTAAGATTAAGAGATTATTCCGAAATTAGTTGCAAATGATATGTTGACATTTGTACTAATACGTAGAACGGAACGTATTATTACATGAGAGCTGTCAAATTATTTCGGGTTTTAGCAGCTGAGGTTGCAGAGGTTGTCATCATGGCATTCATGGCTGCAGACTTATTTACTTACACTACATCATAACCTCAAAAGTGACGAAATACATAAGAGTAACGTTCCATGATCCTCGGCTTTTAAATAAAATATTTTCAATTTGGGATTGATGTTTATGCCTATAGGGGAATAGATTAATCCATACACTAGTCATGTTTTTTTTTTTGTGAATGGCATCTCGCATTTCAACCTATGAGGTGGTCGTCTGCTTAACCGGACTATCCTGTGGGTGCCTTAAGAGTAAGGCCTCCAGCCAGGTAATGACGGGTTCGTGAAGGGTTGGTTTATATACCTTGTATGTGAATTAGAATCTCACATTAATCTTATAATTAAATTCAGAGAGGAGCTCGTGGCTTTAAAACAGCCACTTCAATCATCAGGTTGAGCCGCTCTTGCCCAGGTTGGTCTGTGGATGGGTGACCACTTATTACATACCAAGTTTCTTCCGTGCCTCGGAAAGCACGTTAAGCCGTAAGTCCCATTCGAAGATCTTTAACAGTGGTTACAGGTAGTCAGTGGCCCAAAAGTCTGACTATCAAGGGGTATCGTATTACCCAGTACTAACTGGGTTGTGGAGGTCAGATAGGCAGTCGCTGTATTCAGTTGCATGCGGTTAGACTGCAAGCCGACTTCAACATAGTTAGGAAAAGGCTAGGCAGGTGACGATCAAACTGTAACGATACTAGCATCTTTATCCAAAACATCATTGTTCTCCTGTCTTCATAGTTATTTATTCGGGGTTGGCAGCATGTCTTCTACCTCCATACTTCTCAACCAGGGGGCATCACAGTAATCGTACCCTCTCTAGCCATTTCAACTTTCATACAGTCCAATCTTTGGTCTACACCCTTATTGGTCCACATTAATTTTAAAAACTTTCCTTACGAACTTCTCGTTATTCTTTCGCATCACATGGCCCGTATAACCGACAACCGATTTCAAACATTTATTTCAAACTAATTTCTAACTTCACTTTTTATGCCGAAAATGAACACAATATTACTACCCAAAACACTTCACAATACTCCAGAACCAGTTCATGTGCTCTAAAAGTTCAACGTTCAAAATCTGCACACACTTACTCCAGGAGTTTTGCGACACAATACGGCTTCAATACGGTACGTGCATAATTAGAACTGCTTAACGCAACCTCATGCAGTTCGCAATTAGCAACACTGTCTTCAAGAAAACTTATTTAAGTTGTTAATTTTGTTTGTATGTTCGGTTCTTGTTGAGAGCTCGCTTTACTTCTAACAATTGGACTTGTCCCGCGTCGGAAGATTTTGGGTTCGTAATTTAGTACGTATTTTAAAACTCGAGTAGAAGTTTTTTTTTTTTTACTCATTAGGCCTGCGTTTGCCACTCACCTGATGTGAAGTGATGATACTTAGTGTGGAGAATTTGTTCCTAGAAGAAACCGATTCACTCAAAGTTTGAAGATGTCTAGATTATAATGATCAGGGAACAGAGAAGCCGGTGAGGTGAGGTCCAGGAGTAGATTCCCGGGTTGGGCAAAGTGTTATTGGGGTCTTCCGTCAGAGATTGTGTGTAGGAGCCCATTGTCTGAATTCAGGCCCGATTCATAGATAAATTCGTTAACAAAAATAAGTTAGTAAGTTATTATTCGTTAGTTAAATTCGTTATGGATTTCAAATACATATAATAAAAAAAATCCGCTAATAACCCACATTACAAAGTATGAAATGTGTGACTTTATGGCGTTAAAACTCCATTATATCTCCACGTGTGACGAAACGGCTCCGTATCGAAAAGTCCTAATAGCAAATCGAACATCAATCGGGATTACATCGATAATCCTAGTTCCGATTTAAAAATTGAACATAGTAAGAAAAGTGTAGAACGAAACTCTAATAGAGACAGTACAGTTCAATCAGGATTCGGAACGTTTTGTGTCTCTACACTGTAAAGCACTAAAAATCTTTCATCGGTCGGTCTTTAGTTTCGTTTTATACCGAGATGGATCGTAACGTTTAGATGGGCCGTGTTTACGGATGCAGTTTTGAAGCAATCCTTCAAAACCAACCTAGTAAATCCTAAGCAAGTATGTATAATATCCTGTTTAGCGTCTATTGAGATATATAATAATCTTTTGAGATTCGGAGGCAAGGGTTAAGTTTACCCAAGCTTTGTATATAAGTTATGTAATTAGCAATAATATCTTTATAAAAATTTTGCTTATGACCGCGGCGCCGCCCGCGTGGTGTTCGGTAATGGTCCCCCGGGAATACTATTGGGATAAAAAGTATCCTATGTGTTAATCCAGGTTATAATCTACCCGTGCGCCAAATTTCATCCAAATCCATTCAGTAGTTTTTGCGTGAAAGAGTAACAAACATCCATCTATCCATCCATCCATCTTCACAAACTTTCGCATTTATAATATTAGTAGGATGTGGTCACAAGGTTTTAGACTACTTTTTTTGGGAGTTTGCTTAAAAGTTGTTATAAGCAAGAAAGAGTAGTTTTTTGCGGAACAGCCCTCTCAGCCTTCTCTTTTACTATTGTTAATTTTAGCAATGAAACAAAAACATTTATGTTCTCACACATAAACACGCATAAAGCCAGAATAATACTGGAACTTAAACTAGGCACTAACCTAAACCCACCCAATATGTTTGACGACATTACAGAGGCATAAAAACTATAAACACAAAAGTAAGTCCCAGTTACAGCCGCACCTTTTGTTAGTACTTTAACAACTGTAAACTCACAATGTTCACGACTTCAGGTACTATCATAATCAGCCATAACTGTCCCGTAGTTTATCACCGTACTAGTTTTTCAGCACTTTTTTACACCGGTACTTTTGTTCAGGCCGTTGGAGTTGAAAAGTTTACAATGGCAGGAGTTTTGTAGGATTCTGTCCTAAAAGTTAGCAGTGTTTTGCAACTGTAGTACAGATCTGGTAAGCAATAAAGATTTGAGGATTAAATTGAAAGGGTATGAAATAAAGTAAATTAATTATGACGCAAAGAAAAAAACGTCACTATCGAAGTGTTTTTATCTGAGTTTCATGTGCGTGTCCAAACCAACATGTTCACACTAAAATAATCAACAATTAAGGAATCAGGAAATGAACAATTGGAAATAAAAGAAGCCGTTTAAACATGTTATAGTACGCATAACTGGTGTAAAGTCTTAAAATTGGGTTAGCAGCTTATCCACCATTTGTAAGCACCATGGTGACATCAACATAAGTCCACACTCGGATTCTCTACAAAAAAAAAATTGGAACAACTCCAACGCTTAATTTTTTTTGCAAAAATCACCGACACGTAATTCAACATATGATGGGAATAAGAAATGGGCCAAGTACTAGAACAAAAGCATTTCCAGAGAAGAAAAGCCTGATGCTATAACGTAATATTTGGAACATTGCCGGAGCAATTATTAATGTGGAATCGTCGCATGCACTTGCTATATTGCCGATATCGTTGCACAATTGGATAAATTCCAACTGCACCGGTGTTTAATGTGATAAACAGAAATATAGAACGGTTTCATACTTAATGAACATTTGATGGAAAATGTTCGCTAGATTAGATTTTGCTGCCAAGTCTTGGAAGTTAGGAAGCTTAGGTGCACATGGTTTTGCGCCTAACGCGAATTATTGCCAAACTAGCAGATACTCAAAAGGCCTTTACAAAAATTATAAATATTCAGAAAGTTTGTTTTTTCTTTTTATACTTAATAGGCTTGCGTTTGCCTGCAACTCGGCCGATATGAAGCCATGATGCGGCCTAGATTGGAACACGCTTGCCTAAAAGAAAGTGAAATTGTGAGGGGATTTTAATTTTTGAACACCCAAATCTTCCTTGGTTCCATCCTTCCAAGTAGTAATCGCTGTCGAACCGTTTCGTATTACCACGATGACTTTCGACATCACATATTCAGTAGCTTAATATGATGCCAATCTTATGCATTTTTGTTTTTTCTAGCACCATTTACGCTGATAATTTGAACTTTGTCAAGACGCTAAGCATATTCGTTGGTATGTATTATAAAAGATATGTTCGAGATGATAATGTCAAAACACGTTAAAAGTTAGTTATATGTCCAAAATCACTTTTCATCTGTGTCATACGCGTGATTTTTACATTTACAATTTTGCTGCAAAAAATAAATTATTGGTCTCGAAGAGGCAGTCCCTTGGGATCCATAATAATGCGGTTTCCGAACTCTCAGGAATTTTCAAAAAGTTTTGTAAACTACCAAATAATTTGTTCAACTATGACTTTCCAAGTTTTCATATGTGGTTGCAGAATGTTGTGTGCTTAATATCCTGTCTATGTATAGGTTTGATTATATTAGGTTTTTCTTTTTTTCGTGCTCTAACAGTACGTGATCATTTGTTACTGGTATCGTTTAGACAAAAAGAGTTAACAACTGATAGAAAAACGTTGACTATGTGAGACAATTATCATTCTATTATAGATAATAATATGACACCGACCCACTGCTGGACAAAAGCCTCCTCCAAATCCTAGTAAGTTTTTTTTTCCACGCCACCACCTTGTCACTCCTGCATACTCTAAAATGAAATTCATCCTACTCCAAATTTGACGGCACGGTTGGCGCAGTGGTTGAGCGATCGACTGCAGCGCTGCGTGTCGCTGGTTCAATCCCCGCACGGAACAAATATTTGTAGGTTTGGCCTACAGATAGTTGTTTTGGGTCTGGCTGTTTGTATGTGTTAGTTTAAATGTTTGTAAACGCAGCCACGATACAGGAGAAATTCCTAGTGTGAGGTAAAGCACAAAAAAAAACAGTTGGTATCGACGGTGAGTTAGCCCATTATTCACTGTCCACAGGCCCGCGCCTACGGTGACCAGGGGCTACTGGGTGGCCCCCGACGCTTGGGGCGTCTCTCGCGGCGGCTGGGACGTGAGAATATCTCCCTCTCACGTTCCGCGACCTCCTTCGCTAGCATGACCTCGTGCGACTTCCCTTATGCCAGCACCAGCGTGTCGTCAGCGTAGCAAACTACGCTGACACCGCTAGGGGGGTCGGTGCGCAGCACGCACACACAGGCATGATGGCGTCCACCATCGTCGTCGATCGCCCTTTGCAGAAACCAAACTGGTGATCCGCAAGATTCGGCCACATCCCCATAAGGTGACCGTCTAGGCGGTTGGCAATTTGTCACTGCCTAACTCCTTAGCTTTGTTCCAACAAGACACTATCTTAGAGACATAGCCTTTGTTTGATTCAACAACAAAGGGATTGTTAATGTTTAATTATATTTGAGACCATTTTCATTTATAAATTGACTGAAAGTTCCTTGACTTGGCTTGGTCAAGGGCGGGCGGTTGGTTCAAGGTCAATAAGTATCCGTTTGGGAGCAGCAGGTAGTAAACTCTTGTGACTTTTCAAATGTTACAACGAAACCAATTCGACTAATGGCATCACTGAAAGTATTTGATTGGAAGTATTGATTTGAACTAGTTTGGCAAATTAGGTAATGGCAGAAATTATGATTCTTTTAATTTTTTCTTGGCAATACTCAAGTATGAAAAAATATGCCTAGCCCGCACTTAAGTCCTAAACTCAATAAGATTCTACTTGCGACAACGATTTAGATAAAAGCTACCAATAGCATAATGAGGATAGTAACTGTGACTGACTGTGTTAGAATCAATATTAATATGTAATTCATTATCATGTTGTATAAAATGTACGGTGCCCTAACAAGGTGCTTGTCTTAGTAATGTGTCATAATTTTTTTATGTATGCTTACTAACCAGTGTTTAACATGTCAGAAAATAAATAATAAATTAATGGCGCCAGCATAGCTGGTTCCAAGCATCGTCGTTGGTTGAAAATCTGGTAATTTATTTTTTTATTTCAAAATAGCTTTATCTCATTGGTGACATTCAGACCTTGCTATAGTCGCGGCATATACAATTAGCTTTTAACGGTCTTCTCCATTATGTCAGTCATATTGCATTTTGTTATAGAAATACGCCACTCTTTGAAAGCTATTGCCCCATGCCTTTTCTTGGAGACTTATAGCCAAACCTGACACCATACATAAAATCATCTTTTGAAAACCTGAACTACCTTACTAGTTAAGACAAACAAAAATATAAATCAAATTAATAACATAAATCAGAACATTTACAACCTCACACTCACGCGGAACTTTAACTCCTACTCGCAGTTTGCTGCTGTTCAAATTGATAGTTCCACTCCACGCGAGGCAACGGTTGGTAGAAAATCAACACTAGATAGAACTGAAACTAGCAATCTATCTTAATATTATGTTAATGTTCTGCTGGCCTTGTTTGTTATTAACAGCTGTATGGGCAAATAGCTTATGCCCGCGGCGTCACCCGCGTGGAGTTCGATAATTGTCCCACGGGAACATACTATCGAGATAAAAAGTATCCTATGTGTTAATCCAGGTAATAAACTACCCATGTGGCAAATTTCATCCAAATCCATTCTGTAGTTTTTGCGTGAAAGAGTAACAAACATCCATCCATCCATCCATCCTCACAAACTTTCGCATTTATAATATTAGTAGGATTTATTGTATAGTAGGAAGTAGGATGAGGTCAGGTGCGTATAGTGCTTGCATGATTCTTTTGCAACATCGTCGGAACTAATTCCGCCATCAATTCAATTTTCACAGAAAATTTCAAGGAATACAGTCCGGTCATTTCCTGGTCCCTTGATTGACGACGGCTAACTTGATTGATTGATTTCACATAACATCACGCCTGTAATTCCCCGAAGGATTAGGCAGCGGTGACCTAATAGTAAACCCACAGTTCGCCAGTTATGCTTAAGTCCAATGTAATAGAGGGCGAAACCTTTTTTTCAGATGAGTTTGCTCATGACTCTATTCTAGGTCAGAGATGACGGAGACAAAGTCGATATACGACGATACCTAATAAATTATTATTAAACGCAGATTTTTTTGATTGTTTTAGTTTGTTAGTATTTAGAATAACCCCTTGAACGTGGTTTTGGGAATAAGAAGTTTTCGAATAAAAGTTTGAGATTGTTTGTATGTGTGGAAGCGCGGTTATAGAGCGAGAATCAGACAGGCCGCGTTTAAAACACGGGTGGTTCAGACTTACAAACAAATTACCTACCTATTTTCTTATTGGTTCGGGACGAGAATAATTAGCATAGTTACCTCCTAGCATTTGACGAGGATGCAAAACAACACCTTGTATTTCCACCCTGGTTGGATTTGGTAATATAAAGTAATACATTGGTCATATTCCGATAACGTTATTGTCAAAATACAATTGTGACGGACTGCTCCAGAACAGTCCTCTTCGATTCATCAAACTAATTGGTCCGTAGCTATTGTGCTAAAACATTTCAATCAACATAACTGATTTCACTTTGATGTCGCGTGAATATTGCGGTACTTGTGTTTCAAAGCTTTGCAAAGATAGTGTTGCCAAGTGAAATTGTGCTGTAATCAAAACTGTTTTTAGTCACTATTTTATCGTCAGTTGTTCTTAGTGAAGACTATCACAGTATCTACTAATAAATTCTTTCATAGGTTTGAAAGCTGCCAGCTCGTAAAATATTTTACTTTGAATTTTTAGTAGTAAGTCGGAGCCTTGAGTGAAAACTGTTAAAGTATTAGCTACCTTATTCCTTCTTTTCTCAGTAACTTGAAGTAAACAAAAGCTTGTTATTTTTAAAAATTAATATTAAATTCATTCACTGATAGACAAAGCACCACATAAATCGCTGAGTCTAGAAGTGTAAAACACTTTTTGCATATTCGTTTCTTCATTATCTTGCTGCCCTTTTCCCATTCTACTTGGGGTCATCGGCGACACGTTTTCTTCTACCATTCTCCCCTGTCAGGCGTCACGGCATCATATCCTTCTTCTTTTAATATCATTCCCCACAACATTCATCCATAATTATTCAAAAATTTAATTTAATTTTTGTATAACCGCAACTGCTGGCACAAAATTTGACATTAATTAAAGTATTACTAAATCTTAATTTTTTTAATAATTTAATACTAATAACTACTTCAAAAATTTAAAAATTATTTAAATAATTTAAAATTAACACTAAAATTTAAATGTAAAATAAAATTTGTACTGCGTAGCATGTAAGATATAATTAAGTATATTTTAAGTTTCTTTGTCGTATTAGATTTACTATCTGTAATGGCAAAGGAACCATGTGAATAAATAAATAAATAAATATTTTCTTTGGCCGACCTCTCCCTTTCCATCCATCAACATTCATATTTCTTTTAGTCACATTCGTTTCTTATATTACAAAAATGTACTATAAAGAGATATTAGAGGATTTTTGAAAATTCATCCTTTACTTCGAAACAAGAAACTTTCATACCCGTCATCTTGGTTGATGGGAAACTCGGCACACCGATTTAACACGTGTATAAACGTACATAACCTTACATAAACCCATAAAACCGCTAATAACAATTAAATACCTATAGTAAAAACAACCCCACTTTTGGAGAAGTTCCAATGGACACCGCATATGTAAAGTTACCATTTAATTTTATTTGCGCTTTTGAGCCGTGATTGCTGTATCATATTCATACGGGAAGCGAAATACACATGTACCGTTCTGTTAGTTTTCAAGTTTCAAATAAATATATTGGTCGTGAAACTTGAATACTGGTTTGTTTGTATTGAAATGTTGCAGTCTTCGGTTGTTTTAGGGAAAAGTTGGTGTGTTTTTCTTTTTTTGTAGTAAAAGCAGTTGGTTCAGGGGCAGCCAAAGCCAGACCGGGGCAGTGGTCCAACTGCTCTGTCCAACTAGTTGAAACATGGGTCTTAACTAGGGGCGGTAGTCCAACTTTTAAAATAGTTGGACCACAGCACCTTTTAAGAGTTCCAGCAACATTTAGATTCTTAATAAATTGAACGAGACTGATGAATTTTTGATTTTGACGTAACAGACCCCGCCCTTCGTATTGTTTTGTTTCGTCATGTTTTGTTTTTCATATGTTCTGACTCACTGCTGATCAAAGAGCCCGCAATTCCTTACATGAGCTCTTTTCCCATGACTCCTCGAACCAGCCCTCGCGGTACGCATCCAGATCGTCTCGCTAAAGCTATATTAACAAAATAGATAATTAACTACAGATGTTATAAAAGAAAACAGCAAGTACACTACCATTACTGGTTGTCTTTGTAGTACGTGGCTGCAGTGAACAAATAATGCGTATTTGTGGAGCGATGCATAACAACCAACAAACGCTCAGCTACCAATCTACTAAACTGAACAACTACGCGGTGCTGTACTATCGCACAGAAAACTGTTGCTCATAGACAATTAAAATGACGTACGATCTGCCAAACCTTTCCCAAACTATCTTTGGGTCGGTTTCCAGTCTAACCGGATGCAGCTAAGTACCTGTATTTGACATGAAACAACTGCCTATCTGACCTCCACAACCCAGTACCTGGGTAATACGATACATCTTGGTAAGACTGGATGTCAAACTTTTGGCTTCTGACTACTCGTACCGACTGTCAAAGATCTACAAATAACAGCCGAAACGAACGGCTTAATGTGCTTTCAGAGGCACGGAGGAAACTCAGTATGTAATTATGGTCACCCATCCACGGACCAACCTCGGCAAGTACGGCTTCACCTTAAAGATCGACTCGTGCAGCTGTAATTATTGAGCCACGAGCTCTTCAATGTATGATCAATCAATAATCATTAAAAATTAATCAGTACACTTCAGTTGATTGTCTTTTCAGTGCAGTGGTTATAAGCGCAAATACTGAGCATGAGAGCCTGGGCTCGTGTTACTGGGTTTTCCCATCAGAATTTCTCAGTAGGAGCCACGGTGTCTGGATTCCGGGTCCGATTGTTACCACTAGGCTTACCTCCTTTCTCATGGGACTTAAACATGAGCAGTAAGCCGTGGGTTCGAACTATATAGGCAGGCGCATTACTTTGTGTAATTTATTTTCATCACCGCTTCTCTCAAAACGGTGTTGGAAAACATCGTGAGGAAACCGGCATGTCCTAGAACTAAAAATTCGAAGACATGTGACATCTACCAACCCGCACTGGGCCGGCGTGGTGGATTAAAGCCCACTCCCTCTCATAGAGAGGAGGCCCTGTGTCCCAGTAGTGGGAACATTATAGGCTGATGATGAAACATAACTGGCGAAATGTGGGTGTACCCATGCTTAGCATTCGCGCTTGCAATCTTCAGCGAGGTACTCCTAAGTGAATTTATTTATTACAAATAGACAACCCAAACCAATAGCACCACTGATTTCCTCCACAAATTGAAATCACTTCTCTCTTCAGCAGTACTCAGCTCAATTTGTGTTCAACTAATGCAATAGATATACACGGCGGCACACTGCATAAACATTACTAAACCAGATACGAGCTCGCGTTTAGCGTTCACCGATATACGATGTGATTTTTTATTTATAAATGGCGTGCAAGCAACGTACCATGCTGCAAAGGTCTTATGACGCTACACTGACATCGACAGCGGGCGGTAACTGACTTCTAAAAAAAACCGGCCAAGTGCGAGTCGGACTCGCGCACGAAGGGTTCCGTACCATTATTTATAAAAACGAGCAACGAGCACTTTTTTGTATGGGTTCCCCCTTAAATATTTATTTTATTCTGTTCTTAGTATTTGTTGTTATAGCATCAACAGAAATACATATTCTGTAGATATTTCAACTGGCTAACTATCACGGTTCATGAGATACAGGTTGGTGACAGACGTACGGCGAAGTCTGAGTAATAGGGTCCCGTTTGACCCTTTAGGTATGGAACCCTAAAAAGGACGAGGTTATGAATACATAACCTAATCCTTTTAAAGGTGGTGAAAAGGTTTTTCGCCGTGATTATTGGACTGTTTTACGTGATTCTGAGCATAGTAGAAGAAGCGTGTGCTGTTGTCACTATCATTTCAGCTGATAGATATTCACTGTTGGATATAGGCTTCCTCCAAACGTCGCCATATTGTCGGGTCCAGTGCTTTCCCATCCTGCAAATTCCTGCGGCTTGCTAAGATCATCATTTGCCTACCCTTTTCCCAACTATCGGGTCGGCGTCCAATTTCACCGGTTTCAGCTGAATACCAATATTTTACATGAAGCGTCTGCCTATCTATCCCTTAAATTGTAAAGTATGAAACAAGAAGTGAACCAGAAAATCCGAACTAACACACAACAACAACATTTTCAATCTCCATTCTCCAAACGATTAAACATTCTGACAAAACACAAGACTAAACAACGGACGGCAAGTGAAGTGAGCAATCCATTTTGTATCGGCTGCAAGACCGTCTGTAAGTCTCACGTACCGTATAGTCAAGGAATGGTCCGACGCGACGTCAAGTCGAGAATTTGGAATGCAAATTCACCAATTGACTGAGTACGGCGCCATAGACCGCCATCACACCGAAGTGTAATTGGATTAACGTTCGTAGTTGTTTGATCGGCCTGATGTCACGAGGAATTGTAATGGCGTGGGAAATGTGCGCAGCTTATCTATTATTTAAAAAAAATGTCGCACTAATTAATTCGAAGTGACGATTCGATAGGATGGCAATCTAAAACGGCGGGAATTCAGGTTCTGAATAAGGTTTTAGTGATAATTAAATATTAGTAAGTGAAAAACTGTACTTAGATACTCTGATAAAAAAATCTGAACAGAAGACTACCAATACGCAGAACGATTTTACGTTAACGATGTTTTCTACAATCGCAATCAAAGCCTTATCAAATACAGGGTGGAAGAAATACCGAAGCGAAATAATTCAAATACAATACTTTTCGTCGGTTATTAAAAAAATAACAGCTGTTTCCCACAAAACCGCAACACCACACATAAGGTAAAAATATATGGAAGAAAAGATTTTTTTAAATTCCCCATGTAAAATTTCTTCACAATGATGTACTGAATACGTAATAACTATTTTAGCGTCGGTGTCACTTCCACCTTGTACATAACAGTAAGAGTTTAAAAAAAAATGATATGCAATATTTCTTCTAAAATCTTCATATTCAATATTCTTCAACCATACCACGGTGTGTAACACTCCCTGCAGTAACAAGACTGTCTATAAATTTCTATTCCTTACAATAGTTACAGAGATTGCACCTGGGATCTGTCTTAGTGGTCTTAGTCTAAACTTGGACCAAAGATAAATCCCCCCGAAGTTTACCGCCTCCAGCAAGAAACGACAAATTGAGTTATATCAACTTTAGGGAATACCTTCACATCATTTCTCTGCTGTCTCGAAATAAAAAAGGTACGTGAGCTTGTCAAGATTTTTGTGGGACTAGATGGGTAGCTTTTAGAGGTTGAAAGTTTGTCTGTGGCTTTTGTTTTTTTTTGGAATGTTTTTTTTTTTTTAATTGATTCTAGAATGTTTGTTTGAACGGTTTTTTGAATTTTATTCTAGAATGTAGATACAGTGTGCGGGCTTCTATTTGGCACGTTGAGGTTTCGAAGTTTTCTATTTACTGCGTTCGAAATAATTTTGTGAACATGCGTCCTTCGAGGTATTTTTGGTCAGTGAGATGGACTGGTTAGTCGCACCGGTAGATGGCAGTTTCGTTTTTCCGAACATACCTATGTGTGACAAGATGCTCGTATACAAGCTCGTATACGTTGTTTTGCATCATCGTCAAAATTCAGGAGGTTGTCACAAAAGACATAAATAATCAATTTAAATTACGGTACCTAGGTAATTATTAATAAACGCTGTTTTATTTTTTAAGTTTGATAGTTTATCGGAATAACCCACCTAACGTGGTTTAGGGAATAAGAAATTATCGAACAAACGTTTCAGATTGTTAGTATGTGTGAAAGCGCGGTTATAGGGCGAGGATCAGACGGGCCGCGTTCAAAACACTGGTGGTTTACAATTACCGATTTCCGAAAATAAGAAAAATAAAAAAAATACCAACCTATTTTATTATTGATTCGGATCGAAAATCATTAGTTTCTTCCTTGAACTTGACGAGAATGCAAAACAACACCTTGTCTTTGCACGACCAATCGCTTAAGTTTGGATAACTTATAAAGGGTGTAAAACACCTCTTAACGAAACCGAAAGGTACTGGTTCTCCCTGTCATTGCGATAATTTTTTTGTTCTACACCATACCTGGGAACCTTCTAGTTATAATTTTGACCTGTAATATCTCCGGATATTACAGCTCAAAATTCCAACTTTTTGACAAGTATTTTTTTAAATAAAAGTTTTTTGTAAGATTTTTACTTTAAACACCTCCACGACCCCCGTACTATTCAATCCGTCCATCAGCACAATGTTTTGAGTGCGTTACATTGAGTTCTACCACAAAACATGATTTTACACCCCCCAAAAAAAAGTCGTTTCCCTGCAATAATTTTTGGGTAAAGTTACTTAGTTTCATGTACAGAATGCTTGGTTGACGGCTTCGTGATGAGGTGATTTACACCGTGTTTAATATAAATAACTCAAGACTCTTGCATTTTACATCTCTGCAAAACCCTTCAGTTTTAACTGGCGTGATCTTATATTATCCGTCTTGTATTTGCACATTCATCAAACCCAAAATAGTTCAAATGTAAAACATCAGGTATGTAGCAAACATAATAGATACCACGTATCTACAGCACAAAATAACAAAACACATTAAATTAAAGACGATATTAACCGCCCGGATTCACGACACTGACTCATATATGGCAGTTAATTAATCAAAAACAAACGTGAACAAACGTTTAGATGTGGCGTCTCAGGCCGTCCCAACGTTTCTTATTAGGCTCACGAACCCAAGTCAAAAGTTACCCTTTCATCGCAATTTAAATACCCTAAAGTTGAGTCCACAATGTAAAGTTGATACAAACGCTTTTCGACAGACCTTAGCGAATATTAGAAGGAATTCGTTAATTTATTTCAATTTTCGCTTTTCATGTCGTATTATCGTTGCCAATTATCTGTACAGACAAAGAGCGTTTTCATTATAAGCGATATTTACTTAGTTCATTTCTAACAATATTTCAGAGTTCAAATTCGTTGGAATTTCAGATGAACCAATGGAATTAGGGATATTTCTTGGGAATCGGTGGTCTTCGGGGACAAATGCTTGTCTATAATAACTGTGAGGTAGATTGTTATGCTCGGAGGGATAGATTATATTATTGTTTTAGAGGTCTTCTCTATTACATTCTAAAGGGATGTTAAAATTAATTTGGACATGTTTGCCGAGTTATTTGTATGGTTTGTGGTTTTATTTCACTTGTCAGACATCACATTGGAATTGACGTTTTATCTATTTATGCTGTAATAAGATATGTTATTTATAAAAAACGCTCGTGAAAGTCGTACAACATAAATAAACCTAAAAAGTATGATACCAAAAGCAGCCTTGGTGTATTTTTTGTTGTTTTTTTTAACCTGTCATGCCATAAAGAATCGATTTAACACAACCGAAGCCCGGCAAAAGCTAGTATAAAGTATTTCTAAACAGTTCATTTCCTAACATAAACAGTCAAACCAAAAAACTAGGGCTCTAGGCTACGTAAATAAAGGGTCATAAATATTTTACCTTCCTCCATCGAGGAGGGGTCACGTACAAGCAAAAAAATCTCCCGCCAACCGAAGGGTTCCAAATTCGAACGTAATTCAATAAGGGAAGTCTGGCCACACTCCCTTCGGGCCCGATCGGCCGACAGTCATACCCAACAAATTGATGAGATTTACAGCCGAGATTCCCCGAAGTTAGCCGAAGGGAAATTAAGTTCGGGAAACTTTTCAAGTTGTTCAACAAACGTACTGACCTTATCGCTTGGGTTTAAGCTTGGTACCTTTTTGTGATGGTTCTAGACAGGAATAGTTTCGAACTTTGATAAGAGGTCAGGAGTTTTAAGATAAGTAAGTCGGTTTGTAAAAGGAAAGTGGCACTTGCCATTTTTTGTTCAAATGAAACAGGATAGTTTTTCAATTGCCATGCGGCATAACAATTTACAATGTTTATTCCGAATCAAAGAAAAAACGTTCATCTATATTTGGTACCATGTCAAGCAATAAGAGTTTTATCTATAGACAAAAAGTCATCATCATCTGCCTAGCCCTTTCCCAAACTATTGGGGTCGGCTTCCAGTCTAACTGGATGCAGCTGAGCACTAGTATTTTACATAAAGCGACTGCCTGTCTGACCTCCACAACCCAGTAACTGGGATACGCCTTGGTAAGACAGGATGTCAGAATTTTGTCTTCTGACTACTCGTAATGACTATCAAAGATCTACAAATGACAGCCGGGACCAACGGCTTAACGAGCTTTCCGAGGCACGGAGGAAACTCGGTATGTAATTATGGTCACCCATCCACGGACCAACCTCGGCAAGCACGTTTTAACCTTAAAGATGTACCCGTGCGGCTGTTATTATTTAGCCACAAGCTCAAAAGTCATTAATAAATATAAGAGTTTACAACAACTTTTCGCGATCGCACAAGGATGAATATATTGCTTGTGTGGCAAACCTCGTATGTTTTGTAATAAACAGGCTAGGTTTTGAAGCTCGCCAAACAAAGGCTTTAGCTGTTCTTAAATAAAACTTTGGGGCGTTACAAAAATTGGAAAAATGCTTGTTTTTTACTGAATCCATCAATTACATTTTTCAGTAGGTAGTCATAATAATCGATTAAAATACAACTCAATATCAAAATGATTATGCATTTACGAGTGTATAATCGTGAACAGATTATAATAATAATAACGGCACAGTTGATTGACTTTGTCATTCATAACACTAAACTAAATCGCTCGTCATCATGACTCTTGTTTTTTACCAGTCATATCAGCACTTTTTTTTTCTCCCTCTCTGGGCAGAGCGGAAGGGGGTGTCAGACTTGTACTGAATAAAACCCATCTATGCTCCTTCTTAAAGCCCTTTGTGTTCCAGGGCCACGGTGTCTCTTTTGAACAGTCCCGCAGCCCCGGCAGACATCGGCCCTCTTGGACCCCTTCCGGTTTGCTGACATCTCCTGGAGGCGCGCGTGGAACACGCCCTCCAGTTATCTTTAACTCCCATGTAATAGGGGGCGAGCCAATTGCCAAGATAAGTAAGAAAGAAAAAAGACGGGAAAATGGAAGGAATAATTACTAGGCTATCTTTATAATATCACACCAATCTATTTTTAACCCCCGACCAAAAAAGAGGGGTGTTATAAGTTTGACGATTAAAAATCTTTGAGTTATCCTCCTACAGCATAACAGGAATCACACGGCAGTCCATGCGCCATAAATGGACGAATGCATGAAGCCTTCCGCCATTGATGAACAAAAAAAATAAGATATCACCGATGCTCACCCATTTGCGTGTGTAGTACGTCTCATCTGAAGCTGATCCATTATTGCCTAGCCGGCAAATGGCGTCGTATTCACCACTGTAACAAGCTGATAAAAATGCTCTAAAGTGAACCTAACATACCACCACATCTCGTCAGTTCCATATATAAAATATGTACACTCTAAAAACAATATTTTTGTTCAAAATGACGGGAGGTCCTTATTGACCGATAGGGATTCAATAAATAATTCATACAGATTCAGAGCGATGTGTTTTGTTGGGCTCTTCGCTTTTATCATTCTTTCTCCCTTCGGTGTTCGGTGACACGGTGTCGCATTTATAATTTACTAGCTTCTGCCCACGGCTTCACCCGCGTATTTTCGGTTATTGTCCCGCGGGATCACACTACTGGGATAAAAAATATCCTATGTGCTATGCCAGACTATTATCTATCCCTGTGCCAAATTTCATCTAGATCCATTCATTAGTTTTTACGTGAAAGAGTTTTAAACATCCATCCATCCATCCATGCTTAAAAACTTTCGCGTTTATAATATTAGTAAGAAAGTAGGATTTATTGCTTACGTATTAATTTATATGTGATTGTTAATCGTTTCAATCGAAACTTTTACTCTTTGCTTTAACATTTTTGTTATATTTGTAAAATTCGATCCAACTTGACAGATAGGATAGCTTACATCTCAATTTATAGTCGCAATATTATTTTATTGCAATAAGTTCGAATTAAATCTAATCTAATATATTAATTAATTTAATAATAAAGCTGAAGAGTTTGTTTGTTTGATTGATCGCGCTAATCTCAGGAACTACAGATCCGATTTGAAAAATTCTTTAAGTGATAGATAGCCCATTTATCGAGGGAGACTATAAGCTATATATCATCACGCTACGACCAAAATGAGCGGAGCAGCAATGAAAAATGTTGCGAAAACTGTGAAAATGCGACGCAGACAAAGTTGCGTGGGGCAGGTAGTGGATCAATAAATATTAATTTCAAGCTGTTGTGAACCAATTACGATTTTTTTTTCTTTGGAAGTATATTATTCCTCGGTGGATAATGGAACTCTTGTAGAGATTTCTGTAATCGGTTGGATGTTTTTTGTTTATACAATATCATAACATAATAATCACAACGCTCTATGCTCCGAGGCGGTACGCAGATGTGTACAGTAGGTACACCCACAATTCGTTAGTTAGGTATGTAAATTCCATTGTATTGGGGATAAGCCTATTATCATGACATGCATTGCGAACAATGTAAAATAAATGCATAGCAAATAATATTTTTACTAAAAATAAAAATATAAAAAAAAAAAAACATTATTGCAAAAAGATAAGACCGACTTCAAGAACACAAAAAAAAAGTTAAAAAAATAACTAAATCAATTAAACAAATGCCACCGACTTCTGAAGCTAAAGTTTTTTGTCTTGTGTTTTTGAAGTCGGTTCTTTTTAATTTATCTGTACTTGCGTCACTGGGGTTCAATCTATACCGCCTTATGAGTATCCTTTCCTTTTTGCTACAAAGTCTTTTTATTCGTGACACCCATAGGAAAACTATTAAGATTCTTTGAATTTGGAATTCTATGAAAACACATTATAATGGTATTACTTTGAATCATTTCAACGGCACAACACTCGAACTTTATTAATTGAGAATTTGCTAATAATTGTGATTTCCTTTCATTGATAGCCTTTTTTATTAAACAAGAAACCTGTCTTTTGCTGTCTTTTCTCGGGATGATCGCAGCTAGATTGTAGTTAGCTATTTAAAGAGCTGTTCATATCCAGACATAATGAAATGCTCATTTATGCAAATGACGTCAATGTTTATCTCCTTTGTAATTAATTGTTCTATAAATATACAGTATGTTAGTTTAAACGAGGGACATATTCAAACCCACAATAGTACATGCTAACATGATACTAATAAAAATATAAACAAAAAAAAAAAACACTGATAAATAACAGACAGAACCATACCAAAATTTTCGCAAATGTCACGCAACGTGTATACACCCTTGCGCTAGCGACTTAATACTATCGCAGAACATGTGAGCGGGTCAATGACTCTTAGGTATAATCCATTTTCCCTTCATACTTTAAACTTACCTGGCTTAGGACAGTCCAAAATATCTAGCCACTAAACAAAACATTAAAAATTCTTCTATATACATTATAGGTTTTTTACATATTTGGGACGAGAATCGAATACTGAATACCCTCCCTCAATATGTCCCTCGTTTAACCTAACATACTGTATACCGTCAGTCAACGAACATATATAAGCATTACCCGACGAGGTACCTTATTCGAAGATCCACCAATACGATGTGGTGGGTGTTTTCAACTGTTGTCATGGCAACATAGGTCGACTTAGTTCAAAAATGGATTGGGTAAGGCTTTTATAATACAAGGTGTTGTTTTGCATCCTCGTCAAAATTCAACAGAATGTAACAAAAAACATTAACACTCAATTAAAATTATGGTACCTAGTTAATTACTAATAAACGCTGACTTTTTTGGTTGTTTATGTTTGTCAGTATTTCAAAATAACCGCCTAAAGTGGTTTACGTAATAAGAAATTGTCGATTAAACGTTTGATTGTTTGTATGTGTGCAAACGCGGTTATAGGGCGAGAATCAGAGGGCCCGCGTTTAAAACACTGAGTGGTTCACCCTAACCGATTTCCGTAAAGAAGCAAAAAATAAAAAAAGACCTACCCATTTTATTATTGATTCGGGACGAGAATCAATAGCATAGTTACCTCCTTGAATTTGACGAGGATGCAAAACAACACCATGTATGTGTGTATTTTTATAGAATTCACGTAAATCCATCAGCAATTAAGATTCTTTTGACAAACACTTATTCCAAATCACAATAGCTCTAAGAAATCTTCTTAAAAAAGTTTTAAGTCTTTTAACCAAAACTTTTTACCAAAAATTAATGAACAAGAAACAGCTTTGAAACAAATTCGATTAAACGTCAATAGGTTCCCATTTATACGCAGACTAACTTTCAACCTGTTCAATCGGTAATCCAATAACGCCTGGCGAACAGCTTTTCTTGTAAACTCTCAGTTAATGTATTCCAACACTGGTGTCTTAGTTTTGTAATCACCAATAAAGTAATTACACAAACTTTGTGCGGACGAAAATCGGGAAGTGTGCCTAAACTTAATCCCTTCAAACAGGGGAATAATCGTTCTCATTAAAATGTAAATTCGTTGAATTGTGACGAGAGCTTGAATGGAGTCGCCGGAGTTTTCCTTCGATACGGTTTTCCGCTATTCAAATAATATAATGCACGAGTTCGTATTATTCCGGGAACTACCGGCTAACTTCTTACCTACTTACTTTATGTTTATTAAGTGGAACAGTGAATGCATGGAGCTGTTTCTCCTTACAGTTAATGCTCATTTATAGTTTTGGTTGGATCAGCATTTGATAACTGAGATAATGAACCAACTCAACTCAACAACGTTTATCGTTCTTATCACTAGATAACACACATTTTTTAATTGTCTACGTCAGTATCATATTTCACATAGTTGCACAATAATGAATAGAATGAATTGCGGAATTAAATCGGCCATTCTCCGGTTGTAAGTTTGTACGTGTCCGGGCTTGGATAATCCGTAATATTATCAAATTCAATCATGCAGATTTTATTATATGATAGTTAGCATCCATATCTAGCTGTAAACAAAAATATTGGGTTCTGTTTTAAGTAGTTCATACTAAATTAAAATAAAATCTGTTCAAAGAACCCCTATTCTCTAATTACCGTGGCGTGTCCGCACACCAAGTTAATGTTAAAACTAGCTTGTAATTTTTATATCGTACAGATTTACTTTGATCCATTCAACGTTTTAAACTAAGTTAAGCAACGCGTATCGCTTATCAAAATATCGACTCAATAGAACCAGTCTTTAAATAATTATCATTAAGTAACCGCATGTCCGCTCAAAAGTTATAATTGCCGTGACATTTTTTGTTCTCGGGTGCACATCCCTGAATAATAATACAATACAATGGTTCTCTATTGTGTCACCTAACTTTTTTATCCATAATTTAAAGTGCCATAACTTTTTTTGTCCTAATCATCATTTGTCCGAATGATAATTCAACCGAACTTAACATCACATAATATCACATGCCATAAAATTGAAATCCCTAAATATAATATGTCCTAAATCCGTTTGTCATAAATATTACAATCAATAATATACAAAAGACATAAAAATGTTTTCTATAAAAGTTGTAAGTCCTAAATTCAAATTATATAATTTATTTTACTATTTATGTACACACAATAGACAACACAGGAAAAAACATTAAATATTAGAGTACAAAGGTACTGCTTATTTCATATGAAATTTCTGCCAGCAGACCTGCGAAAGGAGAAATGAAAAAGAAATGTAGACATGTATAATGTTTATTTATAATAATAATATTCTTAGAACAAATTTGTTTTTTTTTTATTATACATAAATAAATATATATACATGTACTCAATAAAGCAGTTGATTGTGAACATGTGGTTTTTGTAAAGCAAGCCAGCATGCAGCATGCAAGCAAGGATGCAGCATGCAAGCAAGCATGCAAGCAGGCACGCAACATGCAGCATGCAAGCAAGCACGCAGCACGCAGCATGCAGCATGCAGCATGCAAGCAAGCATGCAGCATGCAAGCATGCAACATGCAGCAGGCATGGTTTCTGTCACGGCTCCGGCGCTGCGGCGCTCCGGCGGTCCCTCGCGAGTTTATCGTCGCAGATGGGTTTAACGCTCACCACCGCAGCTTCGGCTTGCTGGCCGGCTCTGCCGGCCAGCCTCAGCCGCGGCGGCGAGTGTTACAACCACCTGCTCCTCAACTCGCGGGCCGCCTCGCCCCTCCGCGCCTACGCGATTTTAAATTACACTCTAGGGGTAAGGCAGACAAGACTGCGTGGAGTCGGATTTACAGCGATTCGTTACTGTCACTAAAACCTAATTTTTTGCATATGTTTTAAGACTAAAAAAAAAAATTATAAATGAACATTCGGAATAATACACATTATTTAACACAATACTTAGGACATGTGACTTTAGGTCTTGTAAAATTAGGAGATTCAATAATTATAGTACTCAATATTATGACAGAATACTTTTAGAACTAAAGATAATTATGTTAAACAAAATTTCGGGATTTTGAACATTATGGTTACTGAAGTTTATAGCAAACGTGTTATGGATAATGATTTTCGGACAAACAATTTTAGGAGAAGAAAGGGAGTACCCAATACAATACAATATCCTTTATTTCAGGCAACTAGGGCCCATAAATCACAATACATATATAAGTATAAAAACAATAACTATAAACTAATAAATACTCTATACAAAAATAACTTAATAACTACTGCACACGAAGTAACGGCGTCGTGTTACGCTGCGAGGTGTCACGTAGCCGGCCGCGGAAACGCCGATACAGCACACCTTTCGGCCAAAACTCTTCCTTGAGGAAGGTCACCAAATGGTGAGTCGGAACGCGCACCACAAACGACTTGAAATTGGTGTTATGGCGCGCCTCCAGCTTCTCCACCCTCAAGGTCCAGTTGGTCTTCACCCGTATGTACTCTACAATGTCCTCAGTCTTCGTAGAGTGGTGCAAACGGGACACGTACAGCTGCGTCGTCGGTACTGCAGGACGTAGCAGCATGTTCGATCCTGCCGGCGCCGTCCCACACTGGTTGCGATACGTAGGCTTCCTCTTCTTTCTCTCCACCTTGATGAAGCCGTCCCCATCGCATGTGTTCTTCGGTGGAACCTGCTGTTCGTGGTCTATCACAGCGCTCTTAGTCGCGCTCGTTGCTGAGCGACCCTGCTTTCCCCCTTTTGGTTTTTCTGCTTGTCGTTTTGTTTGCGACACAGCAGGTTTAGTCTTGGCGACAATTGCAGAACAGGCACGTTTGGGGGTCGATGTACCTATTACACGCGTCGCTTCTCCGGCGGGTACGACGCGATCAGCGAAACACGATGCAACGCTTGCATTCTTAACAGCCGATGACGTAGATTCACTCGCCGACTGAATACTGCAAACAGAAGCATTTTGTGCCCCGCGATGTAGGTTTACGTTGGAGCCTTCCGGTGACCCACTTGCCGGAATAGCATTGCGCAACAACGCTACTTCGGCTCGCAATTCACCAATGATGACATGTGATGACTCCAATTTAGACTTCATCTCAGCCTGGCTCACCTTCAGAGACGTGATGTCCTTCAGCAGCCTGGTGACGTCGACGTGGTCGAAAGTGACAGGAGGCAGCTTGTGCAGCTCCTTCGCCACAAAATCTGGCACGTCATCCGGATCGGTCCTCTTCAACAGGTCGATGATATCCTGCAGACTCTTCTCGCCACCATCCCTCCGGCGAGATGGCATCTGTCCAACTTGGTCGAGTGACTGAAATAGCAGCAACTTGGCACTGCATACGTCTTCCTCTTTGAAGGAAGACTTGCAGATCTGCAAGACGCTGACCTCGTCCATGTAGTCGATGGCATGCTTGACGAATGCCAAAAGCTCGTTCGCAATGAGCTGTTTCGTAGCCATTGCGTTCAAAATCAGGCAGCGGTTACCGCTGCGACAATCATGAATAAAATATTCGTGCCGTGTAGCGCAAACGCGTCTGTTTCCAAGCGCACATCGCTCGCTACTGAGAGTATTTGGTACATCACAACCGTACGCGTTGCGTCTTCTTAGTCAGAGCCGCGGCCTATCAATTGCAGATTTCTAACGTTAGTGTACTACCAACAAAGCACGCGAGTATATAATTACCGTAGCCTTGGTTAAAAACTTCTCTAATTACCGTTGTACTTATTTAAATACTTGATTTTTTAAGTTAGACCCTAGTTGATCATGTAAATGGAAACAGTACTATGGCCTCCGAACGTTGTAATAAGCCAGTATTTGCATACTGTGTTGGTTTTCGACATTTTGAAGAAAAACTATCGTTTTCCAAGTAACTTATACTAATTACCATGTGATTATAATTACCGTTGTATGAAAAATTAATACTTATTTACTTACTGTAGCCGTGATGTCGTACTAATAGAAAGTTTTCCCGCTATTTACGTAAAAATATTAAGTATTACCATTGTCCGTAAATACGTCTATACTATATGCTAACCATTCAACAAGTTATTTAATTTATAGGATAGGGAAAACCCAAAAAAAAAAACAAAGCGGAAGTTAAAGAAAAGAGAAGGCTAGTCGCACGACAACGCCTCTTTTTCCTTTGATCAACAATCAAAGGAAAGTAAGATAGAAAGATATAATAAATTAAAAAAAAAAACATAAAAAATGCATCCTATCTGCGAAATGTCACCTAAAAACTGGAAGAGAACTCAAAGAAGGAATAGGGAAATTATCCATTTTATTTCAGATTCTCCGACTGGCCAATATCGAAATAAAAAAATGTTTTAGGTCATCTCTCAACTTCAGTGGCACTTTCCTAATCTATAAGTGGTTGTCTGGAAATATACAGAGGGTGGTTATGGCAAAAAGCTCAGCAGAGACGTAGGCGCATCGTAAAAATAAATAAAATAAGTTATTTTTATAATTATAATATGCTTTTAGTGTTTGATATTATCTTATTTAATGTTTTACATGGACTTGTTGAAATTTTCTAATTACCGATGCATTACATATTAAACTTTTCTAATTACCATACACATAAAATTTTTAAGTCTCATTATCTAGAAAACCACCATTAACAGTTAAATGCCACATTAACTATTGAATTCGTTTCTTTAATGTGTTTCATATTAGAATGTGTTTAAGTCAAATCAATGAAAAATTAAAAAGCGCACAGTAATTAGGCGAAGAACGCCTAATTGGGGAATGACCGAAATAGTGTTTTGGTATTTTAATTATTTTATTTTCATTCAGTAATTGGTAATATTATTATTTTGAATTTATTTAACTTGAACCCACAACAACACAGAATTGAGTGTAGACAGAGATGTTCTTATAACACACCTTCGATTCATCCGTTATGTTTAAGTCCCATGAAATACTAAGGGGAGGAGAGAGGGCAGGACAGGAGGTTCTACTATTTTCAGTGAATTATAATTTAATGCAAATAGTGGACTCCACAACAAAAACTGTTCCACTATCAACGATCTTAAGCATTGACACCGAACGGACTAAGTTCAGAAAACTCCACACCTTGAACACACTCGAAACGGATATGCTCCTACCCTTAAGGCTCCCGCAGACGCGACGCGACGTGGCACGCGGCAACAAAACCTACGTAGAACAATTTTTATGGAAACGCCAGCGACTATTTACAAAGGCGCGTGCCACTGAAGAGACTTTAGCGAGAACTTGTAGTACTGGTTGACCACCAGCACGTAGTTGTAGCGACCTACAAAAACAACTCATAAAAAAGTACTACAGCGCCATCTGTAAACTAACTGAAGAATTAATATGGTCTGAATCTCGCATGCAAAGTTTACATCGACTTGAGACTTTGGAAGACCCCGACAACAAGTGTTGGGCAGTTGCCCACCAGACATAACACCTGTCTGGTCGGAGGATCCTCCCTTTTCTAAGGAGTATATATGAGGAACAGAGTGTAAAGTAAGAGAACTTTACACTCTTTTCCTCTTACACCTAAGCTGGTGAACCCGAACTGGGCCTGAGTGGTGGATTACAGCCCACTGCCTCTCATAGAGAGGAGGTTTGTTTCCCAGCAGTGGGAACATTATAGGCTGATGATGATGATGATGATGATGATATCGGAGTAAATAGCGATAAAGGCGATATTCAAAATATAGTGTGGAGCAATTAGTATGGCTTGTTATTTTCAACCCCACTCAAGCATTTGCCTTTATGTAACAAATCCAAGATTCGACTTTGAGCCTTATGTAAACGCTCCCAACTAGAGCATTTATCTGTAATGTAACAATTGAAGATTATGTACTAGAAATTCCCATACCAAAAAAATATTGCAAAGGTCGAAGAATGGAATTTGATCTTTCTTGTACACACCGGAAATTCCTTTGTATTGATAAATATATTTAGATTAATTTGTTTTAAACTAATCAGCATTAATTATCTTAGTCAACTAGGTGATAATACGTTTCAAGGCTATGGTATAGTGCTCATTAGGTCCTAAATCAAATTACACGAAAAAAATCAATATAGTCAGGAAAACATAAAAAAAATAAGTCACCGTATAACGTAGGGTAGCTCATTGGTCGAGAAGTTCACGTAGAGAATGACTGCACTAACTGCAAATCAATACATTAGTGATTGAGTTTTTAATGGCAGAATATTGGCCATCTTCTTCTTTTTAGCCAATGCAGTTGGAGCTATTTTAAAGGGGTGGATCGTTAGCCTATTTCAACTTATCGAGGAAGAGTACTTTGTGGAAATTATTTTTTCTTGTATGGAGATAGATTGTTTGTACTGTTTGAGAGTGACAAGTGCCTTGTCAAATTGTTCCTAGTAAACAAAAGCAAATGAGTTGATATATTATGGTAAAATATGGGAATAGGTACTCATTCACCGGCCTGGTTTTAGGTCGGTTTATACAAAGACCATTTTTGTATCATTATAACAGGCCGAAAGGCTGGCGCCTTCTCTGTTCCCTAATCATTATAATCTGCATCTCTTCAAAGTTGGAGTAAATCGGTTTTTTCTAAGAAAACGTGCTTCATCCTAAGCCGCATCATTTTGCTTCAAACCAGGCGACTTGCAGCCAAACGCAACCCTGTCCTACTAATATTGGAAATGCAACAGTTTGTAAGGATGGAGAGATAGACGGATGTTTGTTATTGTTTCATGCAAAAGCTACTGATTGGATCTTGGTGAAATTTGGTACAGGGATAGATAATAGTCTGGAATAGGATATAGGATACTTTTTATCACGGTAGTACGATCCCATGGGGCAACCGCGGTCGAAACCGGGGGCATGAGCTAGTTAAGTAACAAAAGGCCTTTTAAGTGTGTGTTTCCAACCGGACAATGGACAGCTGCAAAAAAAATGATTTCTGATTATTTTCGTATCGTAATCAACAAATCACTGAAGATAACGTTAATACAAATATTGTCGTCGTTGTCTATCTGCGACACAGGTAGTCAACAAAGCAATCAGTCATGGAATCCTTTTAATATTTCCGACGTCAGACAAGGCTATAAAAATATGGGAATACTTAGGTACTATGTGTCACATATACGGTTGTGCGTTGTTTCATCGCTAATTGTTTAATCGAATTTTGTTTCACATAAATTGTTTCTTATATTATCATTTCATTGAATAATCAATACGCAGAATACTTACTTTGAAGAAATTTAAATCATCGATTTTTGTTTCAAATAAAGTTTAATGTTAGAATATTCATATCATAGAATAACAAATCAAATATTATTTTTCCACATACTGTTTGTTTCACATAAAACTTATTACGAAGAATAACATTTTAATCGACTGACAGTTTCTAAAATTCAAACCTTTGAAAAATGCGTACCCTCCTACAAAATTACAACACCGGGTTCACAAAAATAATGCGGGTAAATTACTGTCAAGCAGGAAAACAATCTTGTTATTCTCACTAATGGTGTCCATGCCTGTTGCATGCAGCATGCAGCAAGCATGCAACTTGCAGCATGTAACATGCAACAGGCAAGGTTTCTGTCACGGCTCCGGCGCTGCGGGGCTCCGGCGGCCCCACGCAAGTTTATCGTCGCAGATGGTATTAACGCTCACCACCGCAGCTTCGGCTTGCTGGCCGGCAAGCCGGCCAGCCTCAGCCGCGGCGGCGATCATTAGAAACCACCTGCTCCTCAACTCGCGGGCCGCCTCCTCCCTCCGCGCCTACGCGGGCTTAAATTACACTCTAGGGGTAGGGCAAACAAGACTACGTGGAGTCTGTTTTGCAGCCATTCGTTTCTGTCACTAACTTTAGTAGTACAACATATTGACTTTTAAAGACCATATTTTAATTTGAGGTTAATAATTTCGTTGAAATAAAATACCATGGAAACATAGATCGAACAAACAATATTCGTTGAAAAATAATTCTGCTGTTTGATGAGTTGGTCATATAAAAAAATGTGATTGTAAAATTCTTTGAATTGTGTTTCTGTAAAATATTTTTCATTCAAGTAAATAGTAGTCGAAACAAAAATATTCGAAATAAAAATACGGGGACTAAATATTATGTGAAACATTTTCTGGGAAACGAAATTCTGTCAAATTTCTGTCTGCGAAACAAGGTGACACCCACATATACAGTATTTGAAGGAGAATCGCAAGTTAAGTGAATTCCGCTCAGTCAGTTTGAAGCATTAGCTTCTTTAGTAGCTGTTAAGTTATTTTTAGTTCGTAGAACAGATGCTCCTAAACTGTCCCTATCTTTGTGTTCAGGAAGGGGCACGGTGTTTGCCGTGTCGCTCAAGTCTAGACTCTGTGTGTTATTCTATCAGCGTTAATGGTGATGAAGAAAGTAGAAAAGGTTTTTTCACTTCAGTAGCTCAAACATGTAGGTTTTGCTGCCTGAAATCAGTGAGCAAAATACGATTTTGCTCACTGAGTGAGACAAAGTAGCTTTTTAATTATTTTTTTCTGAAAGCTCCGAATTTCTTATTCAGCCTTGGGTTAATCATACAATTCGAAACATTCACACTCTATCTCTTTCCCGCCCATTAGAAAGAGAGAGACACAAAGACCAGCCCTTTCGAAGTTCCGTTTTTGAATTCGAACACGTTCGGAATTTCGTACTAACTAAAGAGATTTTGCAAAAATGTCTTTTAATGTAATTTATTGAATTTTTAACTTATTGTTGTATTTAAACGAAGTATTTACTGCAAATAAAACTGATATTTAACCTGTAAATATTTATTTCTAGTTTCAATAATGTTACGTAATATATTATATTTTGAATAATAAAATATCATGGTTGCTATTTCCGAACACGCCTTAATTTAAATAAAAGAGCGGGAATAAAATTTCGTGTATGGCGTAAAGAGTTGAATATGTTAAAAATATTAAAATAATCGTAAAATATTAGTGAAACTAGCGACGAGAACAATATTTTAACACCGGAAGAGTTAATACAACAAGTTATTAATGCAGAAAAAAGTATCCTACCTGAGAAGTCTCGCAAGAAATATCTGAAAGAATACCATGTCTTCAACGATTGGAGACTTACAAAGGGCGCAAGCAGTTTTTCGGAGACGGTGTTGTTATCTTATTTTTTAGATTTATCACAGACGAGGCGATCATCTACAATGCTAATTATTTTGATTCACAATAAATAGTTATTTCAATCTATTCCTGTTTATTATTTAATCTCCTAAAGTGTTCTCGCTGCTGAAGTGAAAAGTTATGTGTGTTACACGAGAGCAAAGTTTTTTGCATCTCGTGCCTTTGAATCCCTCGCCACACTCAGGATTCAAAATCAGCACTCGCAGCAAAAAACGACTTTGCTCTCTTGTTGCACAAATAACTATTTCAGTTACCGAAAAGCTCATGGAAATGCAGTTGAAAGTCGCTGAAGCGGTCTAAATACGACTATACTTACTTATCTGAAAGCGAAAGTTTGGATAGATATTTGTTACTCAATCACGTCAGAACGGCTTACCAAATCTAGATGAAATTTGGCACAGACATAGATTATAGTCTGAAATAGCACAAAGGTTGTTTTTTTCACACACATCCATATGAAAATTTCCACTAGAATGAAGTCGCGCGCAATAGCTAGTACGGTAATGCGTCCATCAGCTTGAAAATGTCAGTTATTAGCGCTTCAAGCTGCTTATGTTTAGCGGTTTTAATAGGGCTGATAAATAATAATAGTTACCTACTCTATTCTAATCTACATGCGTAATTATTTTGTATTACGTTTTCAAAATAATTACGATTCTCATGAATTTTAGTTGTCAACTGTTGTTATCACAAAATCTTTTGGAGATAAACAGCCGTCTTGGATGATTTATATTATATCTTAGTTTTTTAGATTATTTTGATTTTTAATTATATATGCTTTAAATTACACAAAACATTAGAATTCTACACTCCTGGACTACAAAACGATATGTTACATCTAAGTTTTAATTCAAATAAGGCTGAAAATCATTTTTCTCTTTCTGAACATCAAAAATAACAAGAGACAGTCTTTCAAAATGCCTCTTTCACTACTTCCTATATAGGGGTTAACCAAGGGAGAGGAAGAATGGAGAAGAATCGGCGGACAAACGCCCGAGCAAACCAAAAACAAGTCCTTGATTCTTTACAATAGTGTAACAACCGTTTTGCGTTATGTTCTAACTCATCTTCCTGTGTTATCTTAACACCAATTTTACTTATGTGTGCCTGCATATACAAAATGATTAATATAAAAATTAATACATTACGCAAATAATTATCTCTTTGTCTGATGTTAATCAGTCAATGTGGGTTTTCCCTTTCACAAGTTGTTATTCTGTTAGGTGTGGCAACCAAGGCCACACCGGGTGATGAACCTTGAGCTTTGAGATAAGATAAAGCTGTAATAATAATTATTAATCATTACATAGAGACAGAATGATTCAACACCTATCTGTTTCGTCAGGTAAATGTTTTCGCTGAGAAAGAAGGAATTATACGCCACTGATTTGACTGCATAGGGGTTGAAATAATTTAATGTTGTTTGTGTTAATTTGTATTCGCGCCATGATGATTTTATCGCGTAAATATGGTGAACTGCACACTTTAACAATCAAAAGTCATTTTCGAAAAATGAGCTAGGAATTATCACTTTCTTGTTGTAGGGTCGAACCTGAAAAGTCACTATACTTTGCGTAAATTATTTCATAACCGATTGTCTGGAGGAGCTCGTGGGTAAACAATAACAGCCACAGGGATCGATCTTCAAGGTTAAGCCACGCCACGCCTGTGGGTGGGTGATCATCATAACATACCGAGTTACTTCCGTGACTCGGAAGAACACGTTAAGCCGTTCGTCTCGGCTGTCATTTATACTTCTTTGTCAGTCGTTACAGGGAGTCAGTGGCCCAAAAGTCTGACAACCAGTCTAACCAAGATGTACCGCATTACCTAGTACTATATGGCTTGTACAAATCAGATAGGCAGTCGCTTCATATCAAAAATTGGTATTAAGCTGCATCCAGTCAGACTGGAAGCCGACGCCAATAGGGTTGGGAAAAGGCTATGCAGATGATTTTCTCAAAATGGGCAAGGTACAAAGGAAACCGGCACGCAAGATCCACCACACTATACCAATGTGTTGGATTAAGGCTCACCCCCTCCTGCGGGTTGTTCGAAAGAGATACCGCGGCCCTGGAACACAAAGGGCTAAGAAGGAACATGGGTGGGTTTTAGTCAGTCAAGTCTGACACTCCCTCCCGCTCCGCCCATAGCGGGAGAAGTCATTTGATGATTTCCCAACCGCAAAAAAAAAAAGGCTCATCCACATGGAGAGGAGGCCAGCAGTCGAAACATTATAGGCTGAATATGCTGTGAACAATATCACTCCACCAAGGCTGCCGATGGAACGTGAAAATCATTTAAGCTATAAAACTGCAATGTTCTTCATACAATGATAATAAAAACAGCTATCTGTTTGTCTCATCGTTTCATGAATAAAGTAATGCAGACAGTCTTCAAAACAATGTAGCCGTAAATCTGTGTTTTAAACAAAACTCTGTACAACGACAGACAATGTGCAGAAGATTAATAGTGTGTTCATAATTTAGAGTTACCTGTCCTGTATATTGTAATGCCTCGCATTTGAAGTTTCTAGAATTAATCTCGACCAGTCGATTCTATTCCCCAAAGTCTAAAGACGAAAGTCTATAATCAGTGCGTCCTACCCGTCATGTCATACGGTGCCGAAACGTGGACACTCACGGTAGGGTTGGTCCACAAATTTAAAGTCACTCAACGTGCTATGGAAAGGGCTATGCTTGGGGTTTTTCTGAAAGATCGAATTCGTAACGAGGTGATCCGACAGAGAACCAAGGTTATCAACAAGACATAGCCCACTGCATAAACACGCTGAAGTGGTAATGGGCCGGCCATATAACCCGAAGAACCGATAACTGTTGGGGTAGACGAGTTCTTGAGTGGAGACCACGGATCGGTAAACGTAGCGTACGACGTTCTCAGACTCGGTGGAGCGATGATCTTCGCTAGGCGGCTGGCAAGAGCTGGATGAGAGTGGCCGAGGATCGTGCTCAGTGGCGTGTCATGGAAGAGGCCAATGTCCAGCAGTGGATGAGTACAAGCTGATGATGATGATGAGTAGATCCTACATAAATACATGAATTCACGCCTTGTCTCTATGGGGGTACGCAGAAACTTCAGAACGCCATCTGCGACTTTCTTTACATACCTTACCTTGCTTCGTCTACTTTGACTCTATGCTCTCCGATTATTTTAGTATGATCATCATCATTCATCATTCTCTTGCCAACATCGCAATTTATTTGGGGTCGGCGCAGCATGTCTTCTTCTCCCATACTTCTAATCTACATCATTTTATGATGATTTTTCTTCAACCAGGTACCAGTCAAGTAGATTAAGGCGGACATGCATAGAAAGTACAGTTTAGTCAGTGCAGACCGATACTGCAAAAAGCGGCAAAGCTAATGAAAATGGTTACAGCCGGCAATGTGTCATTAATAGCCATCTTCGGAAGCCGTTTTCATATTATAAAAGATGGAAGGGCACAGACTCAGTATTCAGTAAAACAATCTTCTGTTCCATAATATGTTTTGACTGTGTAGATATTACAGTTTTGAAGGAAACAGCTGTTTTTTTTGAATAACCGACGAATAAATTATTACTATGGTTTAGAACGATGTGCTGATTACGTGGTCGCCGTTTTAGCAAACGGTGTCCCTTCTACCTTGAATAGAAACTAGCCACGTTGCTGTGCTGTGTCATAGGGCGGTTGTCGTTGTGATTTCATCTTCTTCTTCTTCTTCAACCCTTGGCCACCCAATGCTGAGTGTAGGTCTCTTCCTAATCCCTCCAATTTTGGCGGTTATTTGTCATGGCTATCCAGTTTCTTCCAGCCACTTTAATGAGATCCACCTAGTCAGTTCAGTCAGATCCTAGTCAGATCACCTAGTCGGTTGTCTTCCCACGTTTCCACGGTGGCAGTAACTTCAGAATTGCATCTCAACCACTTTTAGTTTTCAAAATAACCTTGAATTAAATCCTTAAAATCTGCAGTTGCAATCTTGTTGACCTCTGTGACCGGGTATAGATCACACAGTAACACTTCCAGAGTTACCCTTGCTTCAAAACAGTCGGTCCAACTTGCTTTATGAATATCTAAGATAGTCGTTAGATCCAGTTGAAGCCTGAAAGTTTGACAGTAGTTGTCGGTACTTGCTTCTAGTATATTTCTAGTAATTCATAGTATAGCAGTCTTTCACTTGCTGTTTGTCTGTAGTGAATGTAGAAGAGCAAATATAATCTAAATATCATAGAAGTAGAACCTAGATAAATATAAGAATGCCTATAATCCATTAAAGTCGGCAGAAGTGTACATTTAGAATGCTTTTTTTTCTTTTTTCTTTTATGAATGGCATCTCGCAGTTCAACCTATGAGGTTGTCGTCTGCTCAACCGGACTATCCTGTGGATGCCTTGAGAGTAAGGCCTCCAGCCAGGGCATAATAACTTACAAACTAAGCGACTACACGCTAAGGGCACTCCCTGTGGGGTACGAGCCTCGGCTTAGGGCGTCGATGAGCGAGGTCACATTTAGAATGCCCAAATTGCGGCAGTTATGTCTAGGTCCCGAAACCAGGACCTTTTGCTCAGCAGTAGTGCTTGCTACCACTACATTAACGAGACAGTCATAAAAACCGTCTATCTAATTTAATGAGGGACCATCTTGAAATGCAGGAGAACGACAAGGTGCAAAGGCACCTTATCGTTCTCCTGCACTAATTCCAATTTATTTGGGGTCGGCGCAGCATGTCTTCTTCTTCCATACTTCTCTATTACTCGTCATCTCAGCATTCAAATCCTTTCTAGCCGTTATCATCCTTCACATAGTTCATACATCGTTTCTTTGGTCTTCCTCTACTCTCCATCCATCGTTTCTCTATAATCATTTACTTTAATACCCATCTTTTTCCTCTTTCCTCCACATCACATGTCCATACCACGATAACCGCACAACTTTTCAGTCACTCCTCTTTCAAACTTCTTCTTATGTACCCATTCCTTATTTTATCCATTCGCGTTACACCACACAGCTTTGCATCTGTCTTAAAGAAAATATCAGATAAATATTACCTTTACTTGTCAATAAAGCTGGACGTGTCACTTGGTCCTGAAATACGCACGAGGCACTAGTGATCTTGTCTTGACGTCGCGTACGTATCAACTAAAATATACTTTTTCTGTTAGTAAATTAAGGAAAAAGGATGCATGAATGTGGTCCGTGACGTACGTGAAACACGTGTAAAAATCAACGAGGTGACACCCCACAGAGGCAAAGCTCCTTAGGTACTGTTTGTATTTTGTCGCACCTCATCTCATCATCATCACAAATAAAAGTGTTTTGTAATAAAATATACTGCATCTATAATGTTCTAACTACGATAATTTAAAATAGGTAAGTACTTCTACGGTTGTAACAGAACAATTTAAAAAAAAAACATAGAATAAAGACAATAATTGTCAAAGCACATATTTTGTCTGGTAGATTTGTACCTATTCTGTGAATTTATTGGTGGTTACATCACAATTTCCAATTCATTTTGATAATACAAAGCTAAGCTAGTGTGTATGAATAATATGATAAAATTACTAAGGTATTGTGTTAAAAATATTTAAAGACAGTCGTTATAGACAGGTTTATAACAAACAACGAAAGAAAATCAGTTTTTCTTATAATAAATGCGAATGATAATAATCTCGTGCTTGCTATTTTGATGATGTACTTTTCATTTTCTTTCTGGTTTTCAACTGGACCTGTGATAGTGATGTGACGGACGTAAAACAGCTTTGTACTTTGTGTTGATATGCGTATGAATAATGAAGACGTCACTTTTTATTTTTATTCAGAAGTAACTAAAAACAAATTAAGTAAGTTAAAGTAAAAATCAGTTTTGTTATAGTAAAATTCAGCTTCATCCAATTTTTTGGACGTTCGGGCAGCTGGATACTGTTACGTAAATCAATTTATTCACGCTTTGAGGTACGACGCTTTTTTTTGGCCATACACGTGAGTGATAAAAAGATTATTACAGCAGCTGTAAACATTTATTATTGTAATTAAAATTGGGAATTTCTGTCTAGCAAGTCCGTGATAAAGAATCATGACGCAATCAAATATTAAATGCTAGACAAAAACGTGTTACTAGGGACTTGTAGTAAAATATCTATTGACTTTCTTCACAAATACAACTGCGGATGAAATTATAGAAGAGATTTTGGAGTCTTTTGCAGTCATGAACTTTTATATCTGACTGGAAACTTTCGGATTAAAAGCTTTTCAAGGGCGAGAGCCGGTGTTCCAGCATTGTGAACATTATATTCTACTGGAGAAAAGATTCTTAACTAAGCGCCGCCGCAACGACTGATCTAGCACTGTCTGATTGGGGAAACTATTTGCATACTGTCAAATGGCGGCACCCTGCCGCCATTTGACAGTAAGCATTTGACAGTAGTCTTGGGAAACCTGACAAAAAAAACCTTCATCCAGCAACTACAGTATGACCACATAAAATGTGCAGTTCAAGATGACGATGCTTGTCAAAAAATAAGAGGATTTCGTTCTGTGTTTTCCTAATGCCTGCACAGATAAGTTGGTTGAAGTATACCTTAAGACAATTTTTTTTTCGAAACGACCTAAAGACCACGCGCTCGTGGAGATCCTTAACTGTAACACGTATTAGGCATAACACATAACATCACAATATCAACACAACAGGCAAAGGTGTACTTAATATAACACCCACATTTCGCCTGTTATGTTTAAGTCCCATGTAATAGGGGGCGAGCCTATATCATCAACCGGGCACAAAACCAGACTTCAGACTACTGAGAAATTCCTAATAGAAAAACCCATTAACAATTCGCCCGACCTGGGAATCAAACCCTGGACCCCATGCTCAGCAGTCGCGCTTCCGACCATTAGACCAACAAGGCAGTCAACACAAATTTTACCTTTACTGTGGTTGTATTATAAACTGGCGAACACAAAATTTACCTTTACTGTGGTTGAATTATAAACTGGCGAACACAAAATTTACCTTTACTGTGGTTGTTTTATAAACTGGCGAACACAAAATTTACCTTTACTGTGGTTTTAATATAAACTGGCGAACACAAAATTTAACTTTACTGTGGTTGTATTATAAACTGGTGACCACAAATTTTACCTTTAATACAACCATGTTTTGAAGGTATTTGTGTTCGCGAGTTTGAAGTTCCACCAGGGTGAAATTACTGTCGTACCGCTGCAACATCAGCGTACAATTACTCGCGAGAAGGAATTCATTCTGGCCGGTATCGACGTTGTCCCGGCGCGGAGATATCTCATTTATTTCGCTTATCATTGCCCCGGGAACGAGTATCGTCAACGCGACGGCCATTTCTTTGGATGGGGCTACAAAAGTGACGGTGTTTTATGCTTTTGTTATTGTAAGAATTATTGGGCTCTCTGTTTTTGATTTGGTTTTGAGTCCGTTCATCAGATTCATTTGCAAAAAGCTTCATGATATTTTAGTTTCGAACCGTACAGGCAGTTTACTTTGTGTTGTTTTTTTCGTCAACAATGCTCTCAAAACGGTGTAGGAAAACATCGTGAGGAAACAGGCATATCAGAGAACCAAATATTAAGAGGCATGTGAGGTACAGCGAACCTCACTGTACCTGCGTGGTGGATAACAACCCATTCTCCCCTCTTACAGAGACAATACCTGAGTCCCGGCAGTGGGAACACATAAGAACCTGATTATGCCCTGACTTTTGGTGAAATTAAACTCTAAGATTTGAGGTGGTAAGGTGAATCTTCATTTGATTGTTAGAAATTTGAGTAATGCTTTTTAAATCACAGTAAACTCACCTTCTTTCAACCTTAGAACTATGTTTTCTGTTATCTTTATTTGTGGCAGAAAAAGAAATCAATGTCTAAGTCAAGCAATATAAAACTATTTTATTGGCAAAGACCCAAATGCTTTTCGCATAGGCTAAAGAGTACCTAGTCAAAATTATTTAGTACATCCCTTCCTATTATATATTCGTGAGATATGGAAATACTTGTCATATATTTGGATAAATAATGTTCCTAACAGAACCAAACAAGAACATAAATTAAATGAAATAGGAAGCTATTATAGGAGTTGCTCTTAAATATTCTTCCGAGGTTGTATTTTGTTTAAGTTATGATGTTTAGGAATAAATGTAACATGACCTTGACAGTAGCTGACTGTAGGTGACGTATAATATCACTTTTTGGAGATAAATGTCACTTTCGGCTAAGATATGGTTGTCAAAGACGAGACTAACCATATCTTGTAACTTTATTATACAATAGTGTTGTCTTGGACTGCACAACCATATACCGACTTCGTTCATGTGGAAATTATTATGTGAATGTGTCACAGCAAAAAGGGTAGCTTATGTGCTTCCTCAGGATAAAATCTATCTTCTTGCCGAATTTAATAACATTAGTGAGAAGAGGGGCCAGTCCGAGAAAAGTGGAAGGAATAGGGGGAGACCCAGGAGTGGGACAGCCAAGGCTAGGAAAAATAATTTAAGTTTAAAAAGCATAAAATAAAAATAAATAAAATTAAATATTTTAAAAATCCCTGACCCAAAAATCCTCTAAAACACACAGGTTTTTTTTTTTGTCGGGGGTTTTTAAATTTAATTTTTAGAACTTAACTTTTGCAAAAAGTAGAAAACTGTAGCGAACAATACTAATTTGAAAAACCGAAAGCTCTTAAAGATATGAAGTAGGTAGGCTTCATAGCTTTAGCTTTTATTTTGTCTACAAAAGCCATCAAGCAAGACTTAAATCAAAGTTCAACATAATTATCACTACAGTGTTGTACTCAAAACCTCTTTTCTTGGGGCCCTGCCCTCTCACTACCCGCGGCTCGGCGGCGGGATGCAATGAAAAATAAAAGGTGCACAACACAAAATGAACAGAAGTCGCCATGTTGACACTGTCATTTGTTTCGCTGAGATTCAACTCCCTAGATAACTGGGAATGTTTATTTTATGCCAGTGTCATAAAATGAGTTGCTGGAGTTTATGTCATCGGTTCTGGTGACGTATACAGAGATAACATTCTTTTTTTAAATTTGGTATGATTGCAGAATAGCTAAGTAGCCATATCATACCATTCATTAAAAGTTAACATAACATATTATCATCATGCCTGCTAAGGATTAGGCAGAGTTGTAAGTACTTTGTGTACGTAAGACACACAATGTTGTTTTATTTGTGTTTGAATTTAAGTTTCTTTTTTTTCTGGTGTGCTCTGCTTTTGTAAAATAGTTATGTTTTGTCTCTTTTTTCTTTCTTGTTTGTTTACTTAATAATACGATACGTTTGAATCACCAGTTATGTTAATGTCCCATGTAACTATTGTAAACTATTACTTAAACACTTTATAACTCGACGGATTTGACGGATGGCTATCTGGGATTCTGTAAAAAAATAGAGTATGGTCCCCGACCATGGGCTACGAATAAGTCAAATTCATATTATTTTTTTACTGTGTTGTAAATCCTCACAGTCGGCTAGTAAAAGAGCCGAGTCCTCGCAACAAAAAAAACAGTAGATAACTTTCATAAGTATTTCTTTGAAGTTACTGTGATTTCATCAGTTACGAGGTCAGAGCAAACTTACACTGCCTGAAACCATACTGTAGCCGTCCTGAGCACAGTGGTGAGGAATTCCAAAAACGTCATGCACCGGAGTCTCCGTAAAAATTGGATTTCTACCAATGCATTGTGCTACAAATAGCTACTATTTATTTATTGAAGTATTTTTATTTAACAATTTATGTACAAACTAAATACAGAAAAGAAGAAGGGAAAAAAAAATAGGTACAAAGGTAATACTTATTTCTAAAGAAATCTCTTCCAGCATACCTGCGAAAGGACGTTATAAAAAAAAGAGATGTAGACAAAGTGTGTAAAAGAAGAAGAGAAAATGGAATGCATAAAACATAAAGCAAGTAACTATTTCATAAATTAAAATATATAACTATAATATAAATACAATTAAAATAAATACAATAAAATAAATACCTATGCAACTACGGCGGATTGGAAAGATAATGTTCTTTCACTCTTCTCTTGAAATTGCAATAGTTTGGCAGTCCCTTATGTCAGGCGGCAGTGAGTTCCACAACCGCACAGCGTGTACAGTAAAGGAGTAGGAGTAGAAGTCGGTAGAATGGGGAGGGGATTTAAGGATTTTCCTAAGATTCGACCTGCAAGGTGCTATCATCCTTAAGAGGGGACTCTAGCCCCGAGGAATTTGAAGAATAGGTATTTGAAGAAACTATTACCGTCGCGCTGCGCCCGACCAAGCCCCCGTAAAGTGCGAAAGGGACAACTGCAGCTCAGGCTGATTTTACCCACAAAAATCTTGACCAAAAGACGTTTTGTATTCCGCTGTTTTCTTTTTCAAAACTAAACTGATCTAAATAGTTCTTATATCAAAATTTAGAGGAAAAGTATATCTATGCTTCTATTTTTTTTTTTCTTAAAAACTTATCTAATTTGTCTGATAGTCGTCAGAACATGGCGGTAAGAACGGGCTTTTTTAGGGGTTTTTGGATTGTCATAATTCTTTTAGTGATTATGTTTTGAAAAAAAGGAAATGATAGGGGCATGTAATAATAAGACCTAGATTTTTGGGAAAAAATCATTGATCTAGAGGCATTATCCACGAAGAAAACAGCGGAATATGTTTATATGGAGAAAGACCCACCAGAGTCCCCTCTTAATCCTTCTCATTTACTTAAAGACCACTTTAAAGCCACAAGTTCATTTAAAATATATGGCACAGCTATTTATTATATTTATTTCAGCATATTAAGTTGTGGTATCACAGTACACCAACTCTTGTTGAGTATTAATTTTCTATTGTTACTAAAATATATTAGCAGATCATACACATAGACATGGAAGAATAAATATGTATTATAGAAGATAACTCATAAACTACCCAAGCAATATAAATACAATTTATATGAGACCACCGCGCAAGCTTCCCCTTTCAAAAGAATCACGTAAATCGGACCAGTAATCAATGGAGCAGAGTTATGAGGTAACAAACATTTGAAAAAAAAACATGAAACATTATAACCCAATTGAGAAGCTCCTCCTTTTTAGAAGTTGGTCAAAAATAAAATCGCCAAAACAACTCAGTCATACCTACATTGAACTGTATCTCGTATTTTATGACATCAACATCAAAATGTAGGGCAACTCCCTATTCCGTATTAAAACGCCTGTTACCATGTAGGCAGAAAAAACCCGTGAGAAATTCTACCACATGGGACCCCTAACAAGCGACAGAAATAAACATTTTACGATTGGTTTAGTACGTTAAAGTACGCTATGTCAATTGTATACAACGTTTGTTCTGCACCCGGAATTGGGCTGTATTTATATAATACGTTTTTGTTTTGAAGAGAATATTTGTAGTGAATAAAAACTTGTGTTTATGTAGGTGCCTTTTTCTTTGGAAGCTTTTTTTATTATTTCTGGTTTGGCTTGTGTAGTAAAAACTTTGATGTTTGTAACTTGGTATTTGGTAGAAAAACATACTGCAGTAACCGGTCATGTTATAATAAATTAAAGCAATTTTTACGTTAAATTGAACAAGTATTTTATTCAGTTTATTCTCTTAGATCGAGTGCGTAACACCGAAATCCGCCGTGATTGGTCGAAAGTACACGACGGGTGGTGCGCATCAAGTAGCTTATTAATACGCAGCAGTGGACGATTCCCGGCTGATATGATGATGATGATTTTTTTGCATAAAGATTTTGTTATTACATTACTATTTTTTTTTTAAAACTTTGCCTCACACTGGGAATTTCTCCTGTGTCGTGGGTGCGTTTACAAACATTTAAACTCACATATACAAACAGCCAGACCTAGAACAACTATCTGTAGGCCATACAAGTATTTGTTCCGTGTGGGGATAGAATCAGCGACAGGCGGCGCAGAAGTCAATCGCTCAACCACTGCGCTAACAATACATAACTAACAGAAAATAAATAGATAAGAAATATATTTGCCCATTTTCAGACAAAGAATAGTAACATTACTACCAACTTATTTGATAAAAGTTTCAGGTTTTTCGTTGAATTTTGGCAAGTATTTGTAGTGAAATGTCCAAAATAAAATTATTATAAATGGGTCTCGGCTAGAAAAGCTGCACTAACTAAATTTTATACCCAGGTGCAAAACCTTCTATAATTTGATCAAAATAGTTTTCGGTGTTACACCTTAATTTAGCCTAGTCTTCAGTAACGAAAATATTACACCTTCGACTTTGAAACTGTTATAAATCATCTCGCGAAATGAAATACACCGCATGATTTATTTATGGCAATAAATTATAATAATCATATTGTGTTCTTACTTCTTACACATCGTAAAGTACGAGTATATGATGTAGTGCAATGTCATAGTCACTTAAGGTGGTTTAGCGGGTTAAATTAAATGCAAAAAAATGTAATCCAGGTTTTCAATAATTATCATCATCATCAGCCTTTAATGTTCCCACTGCTGGGACACAGGCCTCCTCTCTATGAGAGGGAGTGGGCTGTAACCCACCACGCGGGCTCATTGCGGGTTGGTAGATGTCAATGTCTTCAAATTTTTAGTTCTAGGACATGCCGGTTTCCTCAGGATGTTTTCCTTCACCCGTTTTTAGAGTAGGGATAAAGTGAAAGGCGCTCTGACGAGCGCCTTTCACTTTATCCCTACTCCGCGGCCGAGCGTCACGCGACATGCAACACACAGACGAAAAAGTTTGAGACGATGTAATAAAAGTTTCACTTTAATAAAAAATATCTGCCCAGAATTTTCCCAACTATGTTGGGGTCGGCTTTGGGTCAGGCAAAGTGTTATTGGGTTTTACCATCAGGAATTTCTCAATAGCTGCCACGGAGTCTAGATTTTTACCCGGTTGTAGGGAATAGGCTAGCCTCCTATTACATGGTACTTACCGAAACATAACTGATGAAATGCAGGTGTACCATTAGGTACAGCTCTGCCTAACCCTTCGGGGATTGCATACGTAATTTTAGGAATACTGGTATTCTGCTTAATCCGGTTAGACTGGAAGCCGACCCAAACAAAGTCTGGAAAAGGCTAGGTAGTTGACTTTGTAAGTGGTTGCCAGTTCTCTAGGCACTCAGGTATCACCGCATCTCTTTAACGTCTCTTAGGTTACGTAACCTATTTTAGAATCAATGAGGCTGATTATCCCGACCCAAAAAACTCATACATTAAATATTCCATTTTACTCTACGAAAACATAACCCACTTAGCAACAACGAAACCTCTATTAATTCCGAATAATATCTCCATCCCTTTGAACTTCGAACAGAATCAGTTGAAAAAGCATTGGATACATTATTATATTACCGAAGTCCTAACTCGAACGCGCGTCTCGAAGATTCGAAGAACAATCAAAAGTCATTTCGAAGATTCGAATGACTTTTGATTTCAAAATGCTAACAATAATTATCCTGTAGCATTTTGGCATCCAGATGTGCGAAAAAATAATTGACTATAAGGGCTAAAATACATACGTATGATTACATTTGACAGAAAGCTGACAATTCTGCGCCGACACCATTGCGCATTTTTTTCAATTAATACGAGTATCCATAACAAATGTCATTGCAACCTGTCACGATTCGACGTCGAATCGCGTGTTACGTGTGTTTTGGCCTTTACTTACCGCTATGTGTGAAACGGGTGTGTAATATATGCCATAATAACAGATAATATATTATCACTTGAAATAACGTTCACATGATATAATTTTCATATGCTATAAAAACAAATAAACTAATTTCATGTGATCTAATATTTCATTTCATATAAACTTCTTTTGCTCTAATAAAACTTAGTATAACGTTCAGTTGATCTAATTTTCATTTGACCTAATTTTCATATTTACTTATTTTCTGCCCAAATTCTGTAGTGAAAAAGTAAATATTAGAAAACATCATACTGTTATAACCTCATCTAACCCAAATGATTCACCAAAAACAGAATGGATCTGGCGCTAATGGTCATGGTTCTAACCTAACCTAACCCACATGATTCACCAACTATATAGCGGTTCTAACGCAAGAATATATGAGGAATAATATACTAACTAAATATTATACTAACTGAATATTAGTTCAAATGTGCATTCTAAAAAATGTTTATTAAACCATATAAAATTAGGTAAACTGAAATTATATCAATAATTCATTATATCATTTCATCGTTATACTAAAGAAATATTATATTAAATGAAATTAGGTCATGTGATCGTTAGAACTTTTGTTATTATGTCAAATGGTACGCACCCGTGTGAAACTGGTATTCAGTAACTGGATGTTGCTGAATACTAGTATTTTATATGGAGCGACTCAATAACTGACTTCCACAACGCTGTTAGTTCTGTACTACTAATACGATACCCCTCGGTTAGACTGGTTTTCATGCTATCGGTCTCCTGACTACCTGTAACGAATTTCTAAGATCTACAAAAAATAGATTTACAGCCTTAACAACAGTATAATCGTCCATGTTGACATTGCAGTGATTCCGCACGTTCGTACTAGGCCTATCAGACTATTTTACATGTTGGTACAATAAAATTTTCTCAGTATGTTATAGGCCTAATAAAGTGAGTACGTGATAGTGATCTCTAATATTTTATATACATTACGCGGATTGTTTCATAAATTCGTATGGTTAAGCTATAGAGACATGCAATGTATGTCGAACGAGAGGAATTCTGTCGTTTCTAAAGAGACAGTGGACTATAAAAGGGTTTGAAAGATTTAAAAGACGGTTAAAAATTTTAGATGATTAATTTGTTTTATTTTTTACTAGTTTTGTCCTATGTCTTTGATCTTTTTTAAGGTTCCGTACCCAAACGGTCAATCGGGACCCTATTACTGAAACTTCGCTGTCCGTCCGTCCATCTGTCACCAGGCTGTATCTCATGAACAGTGATAGTTAGCCAGTATAAATTTCTACGAAATATGTATGTCTGTTGCCGTTATAACAACAAATACTAAAAACAGAATTAAAAAAATATTTAAGCGGACTTCCATACAAAAAAAAGTAGTTTTTATAAATAATGGTACGGAAACCTTCGTGCGCGAGTACGACTCGCACTTGACCGGTTTTATTGTATAATAATACCCCAGCTTCAAAACACATTACATGTGTATAGTAATTGGACAAGTAAGTTTCGATTATAACAGACAGACAGTCTGATAAACTTGGTTTCTGATAATAACAGACGATATCCACACTCAAAGATCTTTCTGTCGTAAGACAAGAAGCGCAGTGCATTTTGGTGCACTGGTATTAATCAATACGGTAGTAATCAAGTTCGATCATGAATGGAGTACTGTTCGCACCTTTGGAATGGATCAACCAAGTACCAGCTGCAAACGTTAGAAGCTGTTGAGCGACGTGCCAAGAGCAAGCGACGCGTGCTCTAGGCCAAGCTCCAAAGCCTTGAACATCGCCGCAAAGCAGGCAGCCTCATCATTACAATCTAGATCTCTTCAAAATTTGAGTGAATTGGTTTCTTCTAGGCAAGCGTGCTCCACCCTAGACCAAATCATCGCTTCAAATCAGACAAGTTTCGGCCAAACGCAATCTCATTTTTAGGGTTCCGTACCCAAAGGGTCAAACGGGACCCTATTAGGTACTGAGATTTGCTGTCTGTCTGTCACCAAGCTGTATCTCATGAACCGTGATAGTTAGCCAGTTGAAATTTCTACAGATTTATTTATTTTATTTATTTATTTATTAGGTACAACAACAGCAAAACATACAATTTATTACAGAAAACAATAAAATTAAAATAAAAGTGCTGGTATGTACGCGTATTATAGGTATACGCAGCATTCACCATAGTGACAACAACATAAAATTTATATTTATTTATTTACAGATTATGTATTTCTGTTGCTGCTATAACAACAAATAATAAAAACAGAATAAAATTAATATTTAACGGGAGCTCCTATACAAAAAAAGTGCACCCTTCGTGCGCGAGTCCGACTCGCACATGGCCGGTTTTTATTTAAAAAAAAAACTTATTTACAAAAGAATTTGAACATTAAAGTATGGAGCCTGACCTGCCTTCGCCAATCGCGCAACGAAGCAACGAGGTAATAATCCCCTTCTCTATAAAACCCTATTCAATCACGGGACACAGTAGTTTATTATCTGCCAGTAATACGGTACAATCTTCGAGATAATAATACTGCTTTATAATGCTATCAAGAACAGGTGTTGTGAAGACAGGGGCTAATTTAATAAAGAAATTAATAAGTTGTTTTACGATTAATTGTATTTTTAATCTTTATCATCTTTCTTATTCTCCTAGGTTTGGTTTATTTTTAATCGTGCAAGATGCAGTTGAATACTGAGAAGTATTAATGACTAGCTTATGCCCGCGGCGTCGCCCGCGTGGAGTTCGATAATTGTCCCACGGGAACATACTATCGGGATAAAAAGTATCCTATGTGTTAATCCAGGTTATACACTATCCGTGTGCCAAATTTCATCCAAATCCATTCAGTAGTTTTTGCATGAAAGAGTAACAAACATCCATCCATCCATCCATCCTCACAAACTTTCGCATTTATAATATTAGTAGGATTTCGTGGACGGATTTACAGCAGAATGTTTACCTTCATTTTTAATAATAAAAAGTAAGTATATGTAATACCACTGATGTGTGGAGCTCGAGGCTAAAAAATAACAGCCGCACGGATCGATATTTAAGGTTAAGCCGTGATGCCGAGATTGGTCGGTGGATGGGTGACCATAATTACATACCGAGTTTCTACTGTGAGGAGCTCGTGGCTAAATAATAGCAGCCGCACAGATCGATCTTTAAGGTTAAGACGTGCTTGCCGAGGTTGGTTCGTGGGTGACCATAATTGCATACCGAGTTTCCTCCGTGCCTCGGAAAGCACGTTAAGCCTTTGGTCCTGGCTGTCATTTGTAGATCTTTTACAGTCGTTACGAGTAGTCGAAAGCCAAAAGTCTGACATCCAGGCTTACCGAGGGGTATCGTATTTCCCAGGTAATGGGTTGTGGTCAGATAGGCATCGCTTTATGTAAAATACTGGTACTCAGCTGCATCCGGTTAGACTGGAAGCCGACCTCAAGATAGTTTGGGAAAAGGCTAGGCAGATAATGCTATATACCTAATACTATTGATATTAACTCGGATTATCACTGATATTTTCTGAGTTTACATATAATATATAAGAACTTGCCTGTGTTTCCCCTACAGGTAAGAAAGAGTTCTCTATAGTACACCCTCACTCTTTGCCATTTATGTTTTACTACCTTGTAATAAAGGCTGCACCTATTTTTACAAACAAACCATTAGATACTGATATAAAATCCAATAAAACAATGCCCGACCCAAATCGAAACGTAGACCTCAGAAGTAAGTAACGCTTGCGACCAAATAAACTAAATAAAACTATGATTTTCAATGTTTTAATACTTAAATAGCAGTGGAAAGTTTTGTTGTAATAGTTAAAAATTTAGAGGGTGTATCGTCCATAAAAAAATCGTTTTTTATGATTCCGTAGCCAAATGGCACCCTTATAGATTCGTCATGTCTGTCTGTCTGTCTGTCCGTCCGTATGTCACAGCCACTTTATTCCGAAACTATTTGGACTACACAGCTGAAACTTGGTAGGTAGATGTATTCTGTGAACGGCTTTATGATTTTTGTACAAAAAAAATAGATTAAGGATATCCCCTCCACACGGAATTAAAACTAAAAAAAAAACTCTCAAACCTATACGTGCGGGGTGTCTATAGATAGGTCTTTAAAAATGACACTGAGGTTCCTCCTCCTTCCTCCATTTTTTTTCCAAGTCAATCAAAAGTTTGAAAGATAGACACTTCCAAAGTGGTAAAACGTGTACCCCCCTTCTAATTTCTAAAGTAAGAGGAGAAAAATTCTGAAAAAAATATTGGGATGTAGAACGCAAAAAAAAACTTTGAATGAAAATTGGTTTGAATAAGATTTGATATTTAGTTTTTGAGATATGGGACTTTCTCACCAAACTGCAGCAGTAGGTAACTTTGTTTTTCATAAACTTACTATGAAAAAAATCAGTGCGTGAAGTTCCTCCGCGTGGAAGAAGTGAAACTTCGTAATACTACACGCATGCGTTCGAGTGCCACGCATTCACTCTCCTTATTTTATTGAGCTTCTAAATAATTTTGTTGTTTTCTTGTTGTATTATTTTTATTACATAAGTTTATCGAGGTTATTCTACTCATGAAAATTGAGCGAAGGATGGTCACACCGAAGAGTCGAATGCATGACTGTTTGCACGCCATCTTGCGTACCTAGTAGAACTACGTCGTCACAGATCTTGTAATACTGCCATCTCTTAGTGAGTAATAGAAAATATTCCCCCTCCATGGTGGCGTTAAACTTGTTGGAAGTCGCATAAGGAGTTTCACTTCAACAAATTTAGTATTGCGGTTGAGCAGAAGTTTACTAATGAATGACCGTTCAAAATATTTTTATTGTATTGTTTGGGGCTATTGAACCCTGTGTGCGAGTAAGACTCGCACTTGTCCCGTTTTTATTTTTCTGGCTGGCTCTTACATTTTTGGGTACAATTTATTCGGAACATGAATGATGTTCTTGCTGTTATTAACCTAATTAAAAGAACTTCCTATAAAAAACATATCTGAATTCATCACTCACAAAATATTAAAATACACTGAAACTGTTGACGTCATTTTAATTTCCAACTATTTCCTTTTTCGTTTATCAGCAAAATAGTTTATCAAATGGATTACAAGTTGATATAACAATCGGATTATGATGTGTTTACCAGATTTAAACATTGCCTATTAAGTAGTTCATTTCGTTAAGGTAGTAATACTGGCTTATGCCCACGGCTTCGCCCGCGTGGAGTTAGTCAATAACCCACAGGGTCGTACTACCGAAATAAAAAGTATTCTATTTGTGTGCCAAGTTTCGTCCAAATCTGTTCAATAGTTTTTGCGTGAAAGAGTAACAAAAATCCATCCCTCCATCCTCACAAACTTTCGCATTTGTAATAGTAGGAAGTTTTCTGAACTTCTTTTAACATTACTAGCTTGTAACCGCGGCTTCCTCCATCATCATTCTCTTGCCCTTGTCCCAATTTATTTGGGGTCGGCACAGCATGTCTTCTTCTTCCATACTTCTCTATTGCTTGTCTATTACTTCTCTATTGCTTCTAAACCGCGGCTTCCTCCGCGTCTAAGATACATTCCTATGGTAGTCGTTTATACTATAGCTTTCCAGCTATCTCATCTTTTAAACTGAAACCGGTTGGTTGGTTTGGTTTAGCGTGTACGAAAAGAGTCACCACGTGATTTTTATACATATATCAAGAAGATTACTTATGTATGTTTTGCATAGGATAGAGGTGCAGTGAAGAGCATTTGGTAGTCGTCATAACAATCATATTCCTTTATTTATTTCTTCACAAATTGATTACTTTTTTAAATATTCCTTACAAAATTAATAAAAAATAACATTTTAAAATTATAGCCCACCGGTATCGGAAACAGGGTCCAAGCTACCGGCGGTCAGGGCTCCAGAGAAAGGAACCCCCTAACAATACGAGCCGTGCCCAAGAGTACCACTTTCTGAAATCAAGCCCTCGATCTAGCTGCCTAACAAGAGCCTCACCAGATATTGGTCGAGACTTTTGACATCCCGCATGTCGACAACCTCGTGAGTCAAGTCCATTTGTTTATCTTCCTCGGCTTTCACGAGATTCTCGTCATGGGGAACCGTTATTTCAATAATCATCGCGCGCCGCTCTGCTTCACAATAAATCTCCGGTAGTTATTCGTCATCATAACTTCATCCATAATTGCACAAACAAAACCTTCAGTTTCTCTGAAGGGGTCCCGGGAACTTTACATAACTTTGTTTTTATTTTTTATTTTTTATAACAGTACAGGTAAGAAAACTATATTAACTTAAAACATATTCTTGGCATTCGGTTTATCTCCCCTCTTAACAGTTTATCTTTCGACAAAGGCCTCCTCTAAGGATTGCCACTTGTTTCTGTCCTGTGCTGTACGTAAACATTCTGGACCAGCTCCTTTCTTCAAATCGTCTTCCCATCGCTTTGGCTGTCTTCCTCTACCTCTTCTGCTATCTCTAGGGTACCATTAAGTAATCATTCTGCTCCATTTCTCTTTCATTTCTCTCAACATATCCTTTCCAACCTGTCCAACGCCATTTCAATTTTCTTCATGCTGATTGTACTTTTCCAAACTTAGTCTTTCATATGATCTTTTTTACTTGTATTTTATCCCTTCTCCTTACTCCCAATACGCTCCTCTTATTTCCATTTTGACATATATTTAATTTATTTTGTTGTTGTTCAGTTAAGGCCCAAGTTTGGCATCCCTATGTAAGACACGGCAATATGCAAGCATTGAAAACTTTTCTCCGACATAGGCACTTCTTTATTTTACATTATTTCACTCAATGGCCAGAATCTCTTCCAAGCTATTCTTCTATCAATTTCTTTCTGCATACTATCTGTCGTTGTCCTAAATAAACATACTCTTCTACGTATTCTAACTGCTGATTATTAATCGTTTTTTGTGAAGAGTTGCTCATTACTTTTGTCTTTGTTATATTCATTGTGAGACCTGCATTTGCACTTTCATCTGATAATTGTTGTAGCATTTTTTCCAAGTTCTTCGGGCATTCGGATAACAGTATTCAGCGAATTTCAAATGACTCAACTTGTCTCCGTTCACGTTAACCAACCCAGTCTCCTAAAGATCAACTCCAACACAGCTGAGAATATCTTCGGCGAAATAGGGTCACCTTGACGGACGCCTCTTTCGATTACCGCCTGATAAAAAAACTCCTTCAATAATTGCTTCATGTCAGCGATATTGATGCCCACGCTTCCGAAATATCTAAATACTTATTATTATAATTGTTATGGAATACTTAACATAAATTATCGCCAAGCCGATGTTGAAAATATAAAGTTAGTAGTGCCCAGAAAAAGTTTTCTAATTCTAAACCAGGTCATGTACCAAATTGCATTGATATCCGTACAGTCGATGGCGTAACAATTACCAGATAGAAAAATATAATATCACAAAAGTATGAAAGTAATTGAATAATTCTGAATACATTAGGATGGGTGATACCGTCATATTGAAAGCTACGTCATACTGCGACCACAAATCCATCCCGTATGGCATTTGATAATGAGGTATGTTCGTCGTTTGTGCTGGTTATTGGATCCACCTATATCCGTATTGTCTATCAGTAGATGACCCTCGGGCATTACTATGATGATACGGGAATGATATATATCTCATTTTCGAGCTTTGGGAAATGAGATTTCGCCGCTCAATTATCAACGCCTAAGTTAATATTTAAATTAATTTTTAGTAGAAATAAATGTTAAAAAACGTAAGTTTAATCAACAAGATTCACACATTTAGGTATTTCACAGATCTGCAAGCATACTGACGTAGTCGTTTTGCATTCGATGGCGAACACATCACAGTTAGGTTTACACCCATATTCTTAGAGCCAAACCATATCTATTTTTGGATTTAGTTGTACTGTATTGCCATGACAACAGTTGAAAACACACACCAAATGGTTTTTTTTAGAATTTCCAGGCCTTAATTGGCGGTTCTTCGCATTTGGCACCTCCTCCAGCTACCTATCTCTGTCAAACCCATAGTTGCATCCTGCTTCAATCAATGCTAAAGATGTCATATCTCACTTTAATCAATCAAACACTAAAGTTGTATTAGAATTAATAGTTTTTCGGTACTTCAAATTTGACAGAAAAAAAGTAGACATTTATATGTCAATTTATAAACAAACAGGTGGAGTGTAGGCGTGGTTAGTCCGACTTAAGTTCAGTCCAAGACTAAGAATGCCATTGTTGGTGTCCTATACACGGTATAGATGAACCTTTCACGAGTCCGTCAACCAAGATTATTTCTTTCTTCAGACGTAGCCCGGCTACGCGGGGCTTTTCTGTTGTTTTATTAATTACCTATTGCCTAATTAATATTTTGAAAGTAAAACTTTTATTACATCGTCTCAAACTTTTTCGTCTGTGTGTTGCATGTCGCGTGACGCTCGGCCGCGGAGTAGGGATAAAGTGAAAGGCGCTCGTCAGAGCGCCTTTCACTTTATCTCTACTTCACGTTTTATACCCTTAATGGAATGTTATTCCATTTTTTTTTGTTAAATGTCTATAGTGTGAAAAAAAGTTTCACTTTTACTGTGGTTTCATAAAACTACACAATCCTTTTTTCTCATAATGTGGACGTGAAATAAAGCACAAGTTATATAATATGTACATAGACACATGTACATATTATATAATACACATTTATACATAGTCTGTACGCACCTTAAGAAAGTCCGAGTTTTATTTATTTCCTCGCAAAAATGGTATAAAACGTCGTATAACATACGTGAGCTTTGATAATTACAGCCTCTGCTTTCTTTTAGCTTGTAGCAATATCGCCTCAGCTGTAATTTTCAACTTAGCGCACTTATATCATAATGTACTATTAAAAAATTTATCTACTTACGCACCGGTACTATAAAAAAGAAAGTCATAATCCTTGTTTGCGATAATTATCGCAAACAAAGATTATGTCTTTCTTCAGCGCATCAATTTTCTACGTACTAGCGTCAATTTCATTTATTATTTAAACCGGATTTATGATTGTTTTACTGATGTGCAATTTCGGGATTGCCCCTACATTGGAATTAACCGAAGAGATAGCTCAAGTAGTATTTTTAGAAAAAATCCCCTCGAGGTTAACACATTTTGTTTCGCTTGTAGTTGAGAACGGTAGACGGCACGTCAGTGATTGCTAAAGCAGAAAAATCTGGCTCCTTAATATATTGAAACTATTTATCATGCTAACATTTAAAAGTGTTATCACGAACGTGACCCTGTATTCTAGAAACTCTGATTTTAAGAAATCGATCTCTTTTCGTTTGTTTCATATCTTTTTAGGTAGCTGATAAAACAAGGATATTTTCCTAGTAATTTGTACATCAGGCGTAGTATTAGTTTTACTTCCTTATCCTTATAATATATACTAATAATATAAAATCGAAAGTAAGTTTGTTTGTTACCCTTTCCCGCCTAAACCACTGAACCAATTATCCTAAAATTTTGCATATACGTGGTCAGGTGTACAGAAACGGACATAGGGTTCTTTTCCTACCAAAAAAGTACTGTTCTTGAGGAAAACACTAACTTATTCTATTAACATGTTCTCATGATAATTCGATGGCGCCACTTGCAACGGCTAAACAACAAGTAGAGTACAACCCGAGAGGATTGTCAAATTCTAAATTAACGTGAGCGAAGTCGCGGGCAAAAGTTAGTAATTACATAAAAGCAAACAAAATAATGTTTAAGTTTTAAAGTACCTATTCTACACCACCCTTTTTTTTCGGATGGGAAATCATCAAATGACTTCTCCCGCTCTGGGCGGAGCGGAAGGGAGTGTCAGACTTGACTGACTAAAACCCATCCATGTTCCTTCTTAGCCCTTTGTGTTCCAGGGCCACTTATCACCTATCTCTTTCGAACAGCCCGCAGCCCTGGATTCTACACCACCCTACAGACGTCCGTCGTGCAGTGATAGCCTAGTGATGCGACCTTCGGACTGCCAAGTCTTGGGTCTCAAGTTCGAACCTAAGATACGGACCTCTGCTTTTCCGGATTCATGTGCATACTGTAAAATTATCAATTGCTTCATTGAAGGAAAAAATCATTAGGAAACCAGCATGCTTGAGAGACATTTCTCGACGGCGTCATAAAAACTGTGACCCCAGTTTAGGCACAGACCACACGATAAGAAAGAAAACCATCCTACTCTTATCCATAGAACAATACAGTTTCATTTGTCCTCATCTGTATCCTACCAACACAAAGACACGTGCCACCCAAAGATAACAAAAAAAAAAACCACAAAGGTTTTATTAAAACATCGTATCTCAAACGAAACAAGAAGAAATCACCACGCGTCGTGTAGCCATCTCGATTTGTAGCCGCCAGGGTAACAAATGTACCGAAATTGGCTCAATAAACTAAGTCCTTGGTCTCTGAATGGCTATTAGCCGTTGACCGCGGCCACCGACCCGGGCTATTTGCCACATTAATTATTTAAATGTACACCCGTGCCAATCCCTAGGGCTCATTGCTGTTAATAATTTTGCTCTGTTGATATGTTTCTTGAGGTATCGTGGAGCGACGTTGACGTTGGTGGCTGATAAAATGAAAATGTGGTCGAGAATGATTCAGAGTTTATGCAATGGTCAATGAAGTATTACAGTTTTCCACAAACGCATTCCGTGTTTGTGTAAAATTGTAATACTAGCAAGACGGCTTGAATCTGTCCCGAGAGCTCTGTGTCCTTCTTAATGTCTTTTTTTCAAATTGCCTGGTGACAAAATCTGGTTTTCTTATTTTCAGTAAAGTTTCTAACCTTGGTAATTTGGTGTCATGTTCATCACGTCCAGGTTTTCCATTTTCTGCAACTTTTGCATCCAAGAATCTGACCGGATGGCTGTCGGCTCCCAGACTCACGGGACGTAACTGAATACTAGTATTTTACGTGGAACCACCGCCTATCTGACCTCCACAACCCAGCAACTGGAAAAAACGACACCGATAGAACCTGCCCATATTATTAAAATACTTACACAGAAACTACCTCCAGATTACGCACTTAAGGAAAAATCGAAAGGAAACGAACATTGTCTGTATGTATAACTGGACAAGACTCAATTACGGATGAACACTCACAAGACCCGGTACAGGATTGCGGTTGAACAAAGCTAGTAATTAGAGGAAATCAAATGACGACCCCGGCTATGTATTCACGGCCTAAAATAACATTAGAAGGAAAACATTGGGTTTGTGTCCTTCTAATAAAGCTGTGTGTACTTACAAGTAGGTACTGTGATTGTGGTGGTAGTGGTTTCGTTAAGATTCGGTTGTTTCACGTTATTCCTATTAAAAGTTAGTCTATTATTGGTCTTTTACCCGGAAAAGTCTCCATCAAATTTGTTACCCAGATCCCTCTGGCAGAATGAGCTCGCGATGCGACCAACAGAGATCGGTGGAAAACGATCGCGATGGCAGTGACCGCAGTTTTGGGCGATCCTCCTTGACCACGACCACTCTGTCAAGAGTGTAAGACTATAAGAACAAGAAGACCTGGAAAGTAAATAGGTAACCTAACCTAACTGTAGATAGTGTAATACTCCTTTTAAACTCCGGTAACCTAGTAAAAAAAAGCCAGAGAAGGCTGGTAAATACTGATGATAATTAGAAAACTCTCGATTCAGTCCACTATCTTTTACTTTGCCAGGACATGATAATGGTCATATACTATTCCAGAATCGTAAACATGTCGGGATAAAAACGTACTTAAGAAACTGATGTAGATCAATATAATTGGGAGCGTCAGATGATCGTTTATTTCAAGTTGTTTTTATAGAAAAACTAGCTGCTGCCCGCGACTTCGTCCGCGTGGAAATTTTGATGGGTTTTAGGGGTATTCAAAAATAGATGTTGGCCGATTCTCAGACCTAACCGATATGCACACAAAATTTCATACAAATCGGTTTCGGAGAAGTTTGGAAACAAACACCGCGACACTAGAATATTATATATTAGACTAGAATCATCTGCGTGAACCGCACGTGATCTATTCATGTGCCCATTTGAGATATTCAGACAGTGCATGATAAGTAGGAGCGTAAGGATATTTTAAAAATGTTTAACCCACTTACTCAACTACTTGTGTCATCTGCGATATATTTCTGCTTATCCCAGAAATGATCACGAGAGTAACAGTAATTTAGCATCACTATCATCCGGGATCATAGCCAGCATCGAACAATACAGTGACAGGGGAAATAACAAGCCTGATTCCGGTACTTATCTTCAACTGCGACATAGTTCGGATCCCTATTGTTGTGCACTTGAATTATTTCAGCTGTTCCAATTTATAGGGCTGGGAATCAATGCTATCGATAAAAAGTTTTCAACATAATTAACACACTATTACGCCTGTATTTCCCGAAGGGTTGTGCAGAGAATATATGCTTAAGACCCAATAATATGGGGTATTAATAATATGGGGTCTGTTCTCACTAAGAACAAATCCAGACTCCCGAATGCTACTGTGAAATCTTTCATGATAAAACTCATTTTCCTACAGCATTCAAATATTTGTTTTTTTTTATACTGATCTGAGGCTAGTTGTTATAAGAAACATTTGCCATGATTAAGGGTGATATCTATAATGGCGCATTTACTAACGCTATGAATGAACAATTTTTTTTTGTTGATTCGTGTTTATTTTTTTTCGGTCAGTACATTGTTGCAGAGCCATCGGATTGGTTTAAAAAAAACATAACTATTCATCATCGACAAATCAAAAACAATTTTATCGACAATTTAACATCACTATTAATAAAACCGACCATCGAAGTTCGCGAGTCGATACTCGCAGACAATGATAAGAGAAAATAATGGCGATAGCAATGATTGTTCTATTGCCTTAGAACGAGATAAATGTTTTAAAGACTTTGAAGTAGATACTTTGGTAGACAATTATTGTTTCAGTTGACATTCTACGATAAGGTGCTTATTGATAAAGTGGTAGCGAGTGTGTTCATTAGGCATTTGATATGCTTGGTTTGAATCTTACTTTTAGACTCACGGCTCTTGTGGGAAAATAGTTTTTTTTTTATTTAACGGGCATATTTCAATGCCTAAAGCTTACCGCACCGTCCGAGGAGTCGCGACAGTTTGGTTATGTGGGGCTCGTACTCACTAAAAACCACCACCGTGAGCCTACTGTCGCCTTGGCGGATGAGACACGAGAACTCCTACGCATGACTTTTGCAACCCATCCAGCGCAGCCTGCCTCCGGGCACCACACTCCTTTGTCGATGGCCGGGCTCACTGAGCACTAGTTTACTAGACAGATGACATCATTGGTTCGAATCTTTGACAATCAGTAGTCATTGCGAAAAGGTTCTTTTGGGAAAGGCTACTTCTAATGTCGATGGTGGGAACTTGCATGTGTTCTATCTAGCATGTAACAGAGTTCATTGTTCCAGTGTTATAACAGGTATTTCAGATGATTAATTTTAGTTGAATCTTTGAACAGTCAAAGAGCACGGAGACTCTTCAACGGTAGCTAACACAGGCGGCTTTTTCAACATTTATCAAACTAAGCGTGTCTGTGGGAGTCAACCTTTACTAAAACCAGCGTGCCTGAGGGATATTTCTCGACGGCGGCATGTAAAGCCAAGTCAGAGGATCATGGGTGGCATAAAAACTCTGAGACCAGGTTAGGGAATAACCACGCGTTAAAGCCGTGAGACCGTTTACTGTTATGACAAAAATGACAACTAGTTTTTCTTTAAATATTGTCAAATCAATTTTTGAGATTTTAAAAACTACATAAAAATCATCAAAAAAAAAACACTAAATACTATAAGCAGCCATACCTACTCATAATCAACATGTCGTTTCAGCTATCAATAGGCCAGTCGATCACTTGAGTAAATGTATGTAATTAAACTCTAGGACACTCTAGTGGAGAGTTGAGTGGCACGGGATTACTGAATCAATTGCTTGTACAGTCGCGAGCAAATAAAGATACACTATCAAAATCATGAAGCGATTTTCTTGACGAAAGTCGACGTACTATCGCGTCTATCTAGCTAATTTTACGCACATTTTAGCTCGCTCGTTGGTGTTTCTAAACTGGTGGTACTTACATTAAATGGCTTTTTCTCTATGTTCTCCTGGAGGTACCAATTTTAAACTGACCTAACTTTCTTCACTTTTTTATTCTATCAAAGTCTCTATTGTTTTTGCTGCAAACTTTTACAGCACAAAGTTTGTGAAAACATTATTAAAATTTTAATCCTCCCTTAGTATTAATCTAACCGAGACTTTAACTTTGTTACTTAACTAGTTAATCAGTATAATATATACGCGTTGCTGATAAACTTAGTTTTAAACCTCTTCTAGTGAGTTTAAACTACAATATTACCCGGGAGAGAGCTTCTGTCGTGTAAGGAAAAAACATTATTTTGCAAGTTATTTTTAGCTCGTAGATACTCAGAATATGGATAAAAATAACTTTGATGACGTGTTCTTCGTCAAAATAAGGTCATTTTTTTCCTTCACTTGGGTGTTAAAATGTTAAGGTCGTTATGGAAAATATTGACTGCAGAAAATTCTCGTATTTAATCATTCTGAACCAAGTAGTTGTAAAAAAACGCAGACAGTAAGTATAGCATACACCCCAAAAGAAAAAGGAATGTAAAAGAACATTTTTGAAGTAGTTTCTTCCAAAATTATTACCTAGTTAAATATTTTATTAAAACTATCTAAATAAGTCAAGATTGGTCTAAATTTAAAATAAACTTGAGGTAGCCTAGAGAGCAGTTATTTTTTTGGTTTTAATTTAGAACGAAACGCAAGGTATACTATTGACACGGTGAGTAATGGGCTAGCTCACCGTCCGTCCGTCTTATGAAGACAGGCCGTGCCGACGGCGCGTTTATGTTCCATGCGCGCCTCAAGGAGATGCCTGCCAGGGCTGCGGGTTGTTCGAAAGAGATACCGTGGCCCTGGAACACAAAGGGCTAAGAAGGAACATGGGTGGGTTTTAGTCAGTACAAGTCTGACACTCCCTCCCGCTCCGCCCAGAGCGGGAGAAGTCATTTGATGATTTCCCATCCGTAAAAAAAGGTATACTATTGACTAGGACTTGACTTGAAGGACTAGACCTTTGTGATTTTATATTTTTACCTGCACATTTTTCACTAACGGTTTTTTACGTTCATAAATAAATAAACCCTCAAAGCTCATAGTAAAAGTAAATCACTCTCTAAATTAAATTAAATTACTAGACAAAGTCGTTATTATTTACAGATAAGAGAAAGTTCATAATATTTTAATTAAATGTTAAAGTATTGTTAATTTCACCGACGTTGGAGGTGCTAGGGCGCGAACATGGCTCGCCCGGAAGCAACGAAAGAGCTGCGGCCAAGATTTATACGCTGTGTTCTCTTCCCAGCGGGGGACTGTGGGGAGCAGGTTATGAACTCGTAGCGTTATTTGTCTGGTACCATCTAAGTTTGTCAGCCACAAGATTTTTTTGCATGAATGTTGTTAAACATATCATCACGCAAAATCCCCGATGGCTTTGACAGAGGTGTACCAATTAGAACACCCACATTTGCTAGTTATGTTAAAGTACCATGTTATATTGCAAAGTTATTATGTATGTTGTATAAATAATTTCAGTTAGATCTTAATAGTTCGATTCAATCTTTATGGTGGCTTGGAAGTTAGCTGCAAGTGACGGTCTGCGCAGATATAATGATTCAAACTTTATGGCGGCTCGGAACATCAAAAACTCAAAGCATTTATTTCAATTAGACCATTACAGGCACTTTTGAATGTCAAAAAACAAAATAAAACGCGAAGCTACAGTCCCAGTCACAAGGCATAATAACTTGTGAAAGAACTGTAGTTGCCCATTCCGTAGCGTAGATCTCTATCGAGAAGAAACTCCATGGACACTCTTTTAAATCAAAATATGTTACAAAATCTTGTTTACATCATTCATGTTACGAATTACAAATATGAGAGAACGATGTAGAAATACGGGCAGGTTAAGAGCGGGCATCTAAAGCGCAGAACACAATTTTAGGTATCAGCGGAGCGCAGCGAACGCATCGTCTTGATGTATTGTATGTTGCGCACCCGCACACGCGCAGACACCACCATTGCAGCCAACTTCCAAACCGCCATAAAGATTAACCAGTTAGAAGACAACCAAATCATATGACTGCGACGCCGACATTTATTCCCTTAACCCACCACCAACACAAAGTTGGTTTCACTAATTAATACCTTCGTACTACACACGCTTCCCTCCGCAAGTAAACAGTTGACGGTGACTGTTTGCCGTCTCAGGTTGACACACAACTAAATAATAAATTACCTCGTCAGTTTCTAGAATTCGACCGCTGCATTCTGTACCAAAACGACTTACTGACGGAACAGGATTCTACTAAAATGTCTGTTTTAGTTCTGAGTTACGTTGCCCTAGCTTTCTTTATTGTGGCCATTATTTCGTAAAAAATACCCTAACTACTTTTATGGTCACGTCATCATCATCATTTCAGTCGAAAGACGTCCAATGCTGGACATAGGCCTCCCTAAAGTGTCGCCACATTGACCGGTCCCGTGCGACTCGCATCCAGCGTATTCAGGCAACCTTCACCAAATCTTCGGTCCACCCAGTGGGAGGCCTTCCAACGCTTCGTCTTCCAGTTCATGGTCACCATTCCAGGACTTTTCGGCCCCATCAGCCAACTGTTCTGCGATCAATGTACCCTGCCCACGACCACTTCAGTTTGGCAATTCTTCGGGTTTCGTTCACGTGATCTAACCTATTCTACCTTAACCACATCGCATCACAGTAAACAAGCACATTCTTGTAACAGCTCTGCGTATGACACGCTTGGTAGTGACTGTGGTGATGGGTACAACCCTGCAGACACCGCCAGCTCGCCGCGACGCCACTTCACACAATGTTGCAGTTCGGCAAAGAATTCCTTGGTACATCGATGCCAGAAGTACTGTATTAGCCTTTCCAGTAGTAAACAACATTGAAAAAAAACATGCTTTTATTATGTGAGACGTCATTTTTTTTTTCGTAATCTTCTAAGTAAACCCTGTAATTGATACCTGTATCATGAAGGTGCATTAAAAATAACTAGTCCACCCTATTTGTGAGTCCGCCATATTGGATAAAGAATGACGTCACTTACCTAATCATGCATTTTCAAGCGTAGTGGTTTATTTGGAAGATGACGACATATTGTCTGGGCGGATATTACCCACTAATTAATAATAAGTGGTTATTGTTTTATCAATTAAAATTGCACGATAATAGCAGATATGGTGTACGTCAGAGGGGCTCGTTGCTAATTAACAATTGTCACATGGGTTCGTTTTCAACATACGAGGCACCTCCGTTATCCTTTTGTTTCTCTTAAAATGTCAACACTCAAGATTTCTCGAATTAGCTGGTCATCATCTGCCATGATCTGCCTAGCCTGTTCCCAATTCTGTTGGGGTCTGCTTCCAGTCTATCCGGATCCAGCTGAGTATCAGTATTTTACATGGAGCGACCGCCTATACACCTACACAGCCTAGTTTATACTAGGTACCCCTTGGTAAGACTGGTTATCAGACTCTCGGGCGACCTGTAACGACTGTCAAAAATCAAAGCCGGGAACAAACGTGCTTTCCGAGGCACGGAGGAAACTCGGTGGTGGTCACCGATTCATAGATCAACCTTAAGCTTAGGCTAAAATCTGATGTCATTGAGGCGGAGCTGTACGAGGGGTACAGAGCAGCGAAGACCGCCCTCCAAGAGTCTGTCCAGCGGGCTAGAGATCTGTCCCGCGAGGAGATGCTGGAGACTCGACAGACATCCGTGGGGGCGCCCTTACAAGATGGTGCGGGACAAACTCCGCACCTGGGCCCCCCCGCTGACGCAGAGTCTACGCCTTCAGCTTGTGGAGGACGTGGTGAGCGCTCTGTTCCCTTCGCGAGGGGAACATCCTCCCCCGCCTATGGCTACGCTGCTTGCGGTGCCGGAAGCGGACCACATCGAGGGCGATGACGACATTCCGGAGGTTACTTGGGTAGACCTGAGAGTGGCGGTATGCAGGCTTAAGGCAAAAATACCGCCCCGGGACCTGATGGCTTGCCTGGCAAAGCCTGGGTCCTGGCCTCGGAGGCTCTCGGGCCCCGACTGGAAGGGCTCTTAAGCGCATGCTTGGAGAGAGGCCAGTTCCCGCTTCGTTGGAAGACGGGGAAGCTGGTCCTCATCCGGAAGCCGGGCTCGCCCTGCGGACTCTCCGTCCGCATACCGGCCCATTGTGTTGCTCGACGAGGTGGGCAAACTCTTTGAAAGAGTCATTGCTAACCGCCTCGCCGGGAACCTTGGGGGATGGGGCTGGATCTTGCGGAACACCAGTTTGGTTTCCGCAGAGGGCGCTCGACGGTGGACGCAATCATGCGCGTGAGGGCTCTCACGACGGGGGATGAGGTGTCCCGGGTTGGGGTCGTCGTGGCGTTGTCTCTTGACATCGCTAACGCCTTCAACACCATGCCCTGGACCTGCATTAGCGAGGGACTCCGGTATCACTGGATGCCGACCTACCTTCGTCGTGTGGTCGGGGACTGAGATGACGGCCCCGTCCATCAGGTGGACAGGGCCGTCATCTACCCCGGTCGCAACGGAGAGTGGAACCGGCGAGAGATGTCGTGCGGTGTTTCACAGAGATCGGTTCTGGGGCCGCCCTTGTGGAACATCGGTTACGACTGGGTGCTGCGCGCTGACCTCCCTAGCCGTGTCAGCGTAGTTTGCTACGCTGACGATACGCTGGTGCTGGCACAAGGGAGGTCGCACGAGGCGGCGGCCAAACTCATGACACAAAGGGTTGCGATAGTCGTAGAGAGAATCCAGCATCTGGGTCTCCAGGTGGCATTGCACAAGTCCAAGGCCATGTGCTTTCACGGGCCTCGGAATGCGCCACCATCGGGATCCATACTGACGGTAGAAGGAGTTCCCACAGTAGGAGCGCTTCCGACGTCTGGCCCAAAAACTGGAACGGGCCGAGGCTGCGTTCAAGCGGCTCTTGCCCAACCTGCGGGGTCCAAACGCCTCCTGCCGGAGGCTCTAAGTGGGTGTCGTGCGGTCCATGACCTTTTATGGGACCCGGTGTAGGCGCGGTGAATAATGGGCTAGCTCACCGTCCGCTTGCCAGGGTTGCGGGACTGTTCGAAAGAGATACCGTGGCCTTGGAACACAAAGGGCGAAGAAGGAACATGGATGGGTTTTAGTCAGTACAAGTCTGATACTCCCTCCCGCTCCGCCCAGAGCGGGAGAAGTCATTTGATGATTTCCCATCCGTAAAAAAAAGAAAAGGCTAAAGTCTGATCCGAGCGGCTGTTATGATTGCCTCGAGCTCATCGAATTATCTGGTAATAAACGTTATTAGTCCTTGAAATGATAACAATAAGAAGATGATGTCATGCATGACCAACGATCTATCGACCGATTTTGTGTAATCGTTTTATTGGCGTACTAGGATTTATGTTATAAGTATCCACAGAGATAGGCATTTTCTTATAAAATACTTGAAGGTCTATTCAAAATTAATGATGCAATCAAAGTATGCAACCATCTAGGCCGTAAGCCTTTCTGCACTCCGTCGTCTAATGCTCTTGAGGCCCCTAGTGTAATTAGTTATTAGACTCTCTTCTTGAAAATAACTAACATGCTGTAGAACACAAACTTGCTCAGCTAGCTTTGCTAGCTTTCACAAAGTAGACAACTAGCAGCGACGATTTTTAGGTAGGATTACCGTATGACTCATGTTTGATCCGAACGGCAGCCACGTGAGAGCTAATATTAATCCACGTGGTGGTGGGCGTGACACTAAATCCCAATCAACACAATGTTTGAAGCCAGTAGGCAGGTGCGCGTGATCGTATAGCCACGGTATAGCGATGACACAACCCGTGGTACGACTTAGTTACTAAAGCACTGAAAGCTGCTGAATTATATAATGCAAGAATAAAATTGCAAAACTCGAAAAAAAGTCAGTGTCGACAACTAAAACAAAACAAAATCGTCAATCATTGTGTACAGTAAAAGTCTAAAAGAAAAAGGGCCAAATCAAAAGCTCTCGACAAAAATAAATCTATTGAAACATCTTAATCACCGAACTAAATAACAAAACAAAAACATTTTATGAAAGCCGAGAGCGAAGAGCTAGCAATTTTTATGATTATCCCAGACAAGAGGGCCTCATTGAGTGCCAGAAGCAACAAAGTCAGCTCTCAAACGAGAAGAAATCATTGAAAAAAATGAAGAAAACAAAAGTGCCTCTCGTTATGTAAATTAAAACATCTTTTATCCATAGGCAATTTGTAGAGAATTATTTGTAATTTGCAAACAGGATATTTTCCAATTTGTCTAGAGAATCTCCACTACTGCTGTTTTTTCCATACTAATGGCTGGATATATTTTCGCATTACGGTCGTCCGTTGTTTCTAAGGTCGTCTGAGAAATGGCAGGCAATTTTGTAAGTTTAAAACAAAAACGTCGAGAGGGGATGATAGGGCGGAATGCTTGTAAGCTTTGCTTATAATTCTCTTTTATTGCCGTTCGCAGTGTTCGCAGCTGGTGGTGTGGGTTTTATGAATGCATCGTCTTGACTTTTTCATTTGCAACGAACGGTAAAATTTTAGGCGTTTACGAGACTTTCTGGAGAATTTCTCAAGTTGGCGGGGCTCGATACAATGACAGTAATTCCTTTGTGAAAGTAGTTGGAAACTACGAAGTATTGCACTTCTAATCAAAATATTTTATTTTACATAGGCCTACATGGGCACTTATAAAACAGCGACAAAAGGTGCACGTTTCGGGTTTGTCGTTTCCTATGGAGAAGAACCGGCAAGAAACTCAATGGTTACTCTTTTAAAATCATTTGGTTTTACATTATTTGAAGTTACAGCGTTAGTACTTAAGTATGGAAGGACAGCGTAGGCCCGAGTATGGGAGAACAGCGTAGGCCCGAGTATGGGAGGACAGCGTAGGCCCAAGTATGGGTGAACAGCGCAGGCCCGATCTAGTTCACTGACGCACACTGCTTGATCAGCAGTTTTTTTTTTTATATTTGCCCCACACTAGGAATTTCCCGTGTGTGTTAGTTTAGTTTTATATTCAACTTTTCTACAAATAAGAAGATCATTATTTTTGGTAAAAGCAATTCTATCTGCTAGCTGTTTGTGTATGTGAGTTTAAATGTTTGTGAACGCACCCACGATACAGGAGAAATTCCTAGTGTGGAGCAACGTTTTTAAAAAAAAAAAAAAAAAAAAAAAAAAACTCTGTAGCAAGTTTTTCCATGTAAGTACGCTGTATTATATATTTATATATATATATTTTTTTATTCTTTTAAGTTTTTATATTATTATTGTAAAAGAGCTGTATAACAATTTTGCTGTGAGATCACAGTTACTACAGAGGTCAGCATATTTTTTTCTCTATAACTGGTTTATTCGTTTTGTATCTAGTCTTCATTATTAAACCATTAATTGTTTATATACAGTTTTCTTAGAGTCTAGCTCAAAGTTAGGGTTTTAACAAAATGTTAATTTATACTAACTATAGTTCTTGCGAAATTGGTTACAAACTTGGTCTAAATCAACAAATTGATTGTTAAAGATTATTGAAAGCCTACTTAATTAAAAAGAAAGTTAGTGTAAGATTTTGTAAACATTTCACAGATTCTTGGAAAAATCAATCTTTAAATTGGAGCAAAAACCAATCGGTCCTAGCGAGGCCATAAAATTATTATAAAACTAGCTGTTGTCCGCGACTTTGTTCACGTAGAAGTTTTGACATAAAAGTTTGAGAAAGCCTATGACATAAAAATGTTATTGTGGGATATCCATAAGAGATAGACATATACCATCGAGGAGTTTTCGGTAGACCTTTTTAATGCGTACAATACTTAGTACATTATTTTGATAAATCTCGTAGGGTTCAGCCTGCGTTTGCAATGTAAGCGGAAAAAATGTAATTATTTACGACATCACATTAGAAACCTCAAAAATAACAGTATTTCTCCACTATGCAATGGATGTTATTATACATATAAACTTTCCTCTTTAAGCAATCTATCTATTAAAAAAAACCGCATCAAAATCCGTTGCGTAGTTTTAAAGATTTAAGCATACATAGGGACATAGGGACAGAGAAAGCGACTTTGTTTTTATACTATGTAGTGATGATAGGTTAAGGAACACTAACAATTTTATGGGTAAAGTGCCTGAAACAAAGTTAAATTAGCTATTTATGCAACTGTTATGGACGGTCTTTTAATACGAGTGCCATTTTTCGGAACAAGCGTAGCGCGTACCTTTGGGGCCAACAGCCCAGCGTCGATTCAAGACCTCAAATATGGAATTCGTGAGGCTTTCGAGGGCATAGGGCAGCCACTTTGCAATTAGGTTATGGAGAATTTCATGAAAAGGATATGGGCGGGAAAAGGATATCCTGTAGGCGTGGCCGTGGTGGTCATTTGCCTGATGTTCATCATTAGCCTATTATGTTCCCACTGCTGGGACACAGGCCTCCTCTCTATGAGAGGGTGCCTGATGTTATTTTCCACTATTAACGGCATACCTTCCTCTTTATAATGAAATAAAAATCCGATCATTTATATTTAAAAAAGGATTATTCTTTAAATATCAAAATAACGCCTCTTATTGGAAAACCCGTTAGCTATTTATGCAACTGTTACGTTATGGACGGTCTTTTAATACGAGTGCCATTTTTCGGTACAAGCGTAGCGCGTACCGAAATAGGTGGGCATGAGTTATTAAAAGACCAATAACGTACAGTTGCATACAAGATTTTATCTACGAAGGAAGGAATAAAACACAGATATAGACAAATAAGTATTTTTAATAGAAACTTAACTACACACTGGTTATTGTTTATTTATATGTAGTCTTTATTAGGTATAAGGCAAAGATCTTGTAGCCGCAACAGCCAAATAGTATACAATACTTTTTTTCTAAACTGGTTCCATTTTTAAAAACATCATTTACATTGTCTCGATTTCGAAGTAATATTATAGGTATCTGCTGGCTGTATGTTCAGACTGTCTTTGCTTGTGTTTTAGATTTTTTTGGCGATTTGCATAATGCAAACCGATGTCTTTATGGGTATCATAATGAAACCGCTGTCAATTTTGTAATTCCAATATAACGAAACCGAAGTAATGAAAAATGTTAAATGATCATAATGAAAAATGTTTTAAAGACCTTCTCCTGATCTACTCATGTTGGTAAACGACACCACATTACAAATAACGTCAATCATTCGTCCCTTCATATTACGAAGGATGAGAGAAAAATACGAGCCACAGTATAACAAAACGACAATGTCAATTATTGTTCCACTGCCAATTTCATCTAAAAGGGTTCTATCATATTTCTCGTATAGCATTTTATTTCAAGTTATTGATGTGACGATTTCTTTTGTTTTTCTAATGGGATTTGGCGTCTCGAGTGCTGTTATTGTTATTTCTTTGGATTTGTTGAAACAACGAAAGATTGGGTTTGTATTTATTATGGTTAAAAGTAAAGGCTTGTCTTAGTTTACGAGTATAACAGAAGCCTCGGGGCAATTTTTAGCTTAAGCCGCACTTGCCTAGGTGGTCACGAGTTTATTACGAGTCCTACCGAATTTCCTCCGTGCCTCGGAAAGCACGCTAAGCCGTTGGTCCCGGCTGTCATTTGTAGATTTTTAACAATCTGAGAACCAGTCTTACCAAGGGGTAATCATATTACCCAGAACCAATTGGGTTATGGACTCGAGGTCAGATAGGTACTCGCTTCTTGTAAAATGCTAGTCGATCCCAACGTAGTTAGGAAAAGGCCGTAGATGATGGTTTAATTTAAGGCTCGGTTAAACCCATTCGGACAAATTGTGACACCAGACAGTGAAAGATACTTTTCAGTACATAATATATATTTAAGTCCGATCTCTGGAACTGCAGGTTTAATTTGTACCTACCGGATATTCAATTAAAATTACGGTACCTAGTTAATCTATACTAATAAACTGAAGCTGAAGAGTTTGTTTATTTGTTTGTTTGCTTGAACGTGCTAATCTCAGGAACTACTGGTCCGATATATATCAGCCCGCTACGACCAATAGGAGCTGAGAGGCAATGAAAAATTTGTGAAAACGGGGAAAATCTGACGCAGACGAATTTGCGCGGGACAGCTTGTTCTTAATTAACGCAGATTTTTTTGGTTGTTTAAGTTTGTCAGTATTTCAGAATAAACCCCCTTAACGTGGTTTAAGGGATAAGAAATTACCGAATAAACGTTTGAGATTGTTTTTATGTGTAGAAGCGCGGTTATATGGCGAGATTCAGACAGACCGCGTTTAAAACACCGATGGTTGACACTTACCGATTTTCGTAACTAAGAAAAAAAATACCTACCCATTTTATTATTGATTCGGGACGAGAATCATTAGCATAGTTACCTCCTTGAATTTGACGAGGATGCAAAACAACACCTTGTAAAGAAGTGGTATTATTTCAGAAGTCAAGGAACTAAAATAATGCTCTGCACTCATTATAAGCTTACTTAGCTTTTCTTTAGTTATTTTATTCAGAAAAACTTTAATAACAACAACGTTATGGAGACAATTCTGTGAGAGAAGGTCCCGTGCGACTTGCATCCAGCGGATCCCCGGAACCTTCACCAAGCTATGCTCGGAGTTTCTTTGCACGATCATGATCACTAATACAAATACATGAAAAAACATATCTACAATTATGACGACTGGTTTCGACGAATAGCTATGAAATAATGACATAATTATTTATTTTAGGTGTTAAGATCTCAAGAAGTGAACTATGTATCTACGCGGGATTTGTGAGTCTATGGATAAGATAATATTGTGATATTGATTCATTGAATGTATTATTATTTTTTATCAGCAATATTTTATCCGTTATCTGGTATTGGCCAAAAAAATAAAATAAGCGGGTGTTCGGAACGGCTAATATTTTTGTAACTATATTTTTTTTGCTGAAAATTTTCATAATTGTTGACGGACAATGCTGGCTATCTAGTTTCATGCAAAATGCTATTCGAATGGCACGTTTTTTCTCTCTTTTGATACTTATTACAAGAGCAGCAAAAGCATCTTTTGTAAATGCAATCTTCATATCGTAACTAAAACCTTTGTATGTTTTTTTCTTTTTTTTTTATAATCTGTTTATCCGTCAGTTTAAATGTTTTTAATATGGAATCACTTTCATTTTGTTACCCTGCCGTTATAGCAATACGAAGGGAACTTGCGTACTATGCGGCTACTACCGACTTGTCGCATGACCGGCGGCCATGTTGAACAAAACTAGTCCGATTGTCTGGTCGTGCGACCAAACTTTCTTACCAGTCAAAGCTTCTGCGGCCTAAGAGCGTTTACGCCTTACGACATTTCATACAAACTTTCAAGTAGTTATTTTCCGAAATGACTGAACTGATTTTGATGAAACTTCGTACACATAAGCAGGATACACATATCTAAAAAGTTACTAAAAAACATTTTCGAAAAATAGTGTTACAGTTAAATTAGACCAAATTTAAATTTTCTATAGAAACAGAAAATTCCAATTATCTCTTGTTTTAAAACACATTTTGAAAATATTTTTTAGTAACTTTTTAGACCTATGTATCCTGCTTATGCGTATAAAGTTTCATTTAAATCGGTTCAGTCATTTCGGAAAAAAACTACTTGAAAGTTTGTATGAAAAGCGGTAAGGAATAAACGCTCTTAAATGGTGATGGCGGCTGCGTAGTGCGCAATATACCTTCGTTGATAAATAAATGAGGCATAAAAATATAAAAATAAATTAATAGGTAAAATATACCTACATATTTTTTTAGTAGCCTTGTATGTCCCTGCTGGGCAAAGGCCTCCCCCATATTTTTCCAGATACTCTTCTCCTGCACCACCTCGAACCAGCCTTCGTGATGCGCGTTCAAATCATCTAGCTACTTCTTTCCAGCTAGCCTCGGTGCCACCTTCGATCCTCAGGCTCCCATCGTGTTTAAGACCTTTGAGGTGTAATAAATGAGGTTATTAATTTTATCGTGCAAGAAGCACACAAAGACTAACCTTAAAGGTAGACGATGGTATGTTTTATTGTGTCGATGCTTTAATCAATTTTACAGGGGTTTGGACTGCACTCATACTCATGCTTTTCCCCAAACAAAGATACACCTTAAGTTGACGATAGTATTTGTACTCTGACCTTACTTTATTGTTAAACTCAATCAAATATATGAATTTTATTGTTTAAAATATTAAATTCGTTATACATCCATGATATTTCATAATACGTACATTAAAAGACTCACCTTTTAGTATGACGTTTTCACATCTACCCAAGTAACCATAAAACCTCATCCACACAAGATTCAATTAAAATTATTAAATAACCGAACACTATCGGGCCATACTGATTCCTCTACACAATACTTTTATTATCGCTGGTGAGGCGTGTAAATAGCCTACACCTTAGCTGGGTTGTTTTTAAGAACAACGAAAAAAAGATGGCGGAATTGTTAAAACAAATATAACAAAAATCAAGTCCTATTGATGAATCCTGAGAAACCCACACCAGTACATCGATTTGCAGCAATAAGCCCACGTACCTGGATATCCTGAGACTCCACTCAGACCTTGATGGGAATTCGCGAAGACTTCTTCGTGAGCGCGTGGGTACTTGGAAGGCTGCCGGCCGGCGAGCCAAATCTTCCTAAATCCACCGGTGAGATGGTTGAAACTCCAAAAATCAACACTGCACTATAAGTTCTCAATGAAGCACAGATGCAGGTCCATTTATTTTACGAGTATCCTCAAGATTTCACAAAAGGGGGATTTTTCTTTGCGGAGCCGTATATCTCGCACGCAAAACGAACGGCGGCGGTAAACGGAAGTGTTTCTTGCGGTGAACGCCATCTATTGGTCAGTTGCGAGCATCTCGGAGGAAACACTCGATACGCATCCAATGGGCGCTGCGATGCTAGGTAATTGGCGAAAGGATTCATCAAAAAGACACCTAATTGTTACTTTTTTTATAATAGATAGCTGAATATATTATGCATAGTGTGGAAAATTCCTATTTTATTTTTATTCATTTAATTGAAAATATTTGCTATTGCAAAGAAGGCATTGACGCTTCACCATGCTCCCCCCTTTGGAAGGACGCAAGTGCTTTCAAAATAAAGGCGAAAATTCTAAAGATTTTCTGACTTAGATCATGATCAGAAAAGTTTAAGCTTTATGACTGAATGCGGAAAACAAAAAGAAGCAAGTTATTCAAAACTAATCCTAAACCTTAAAAAACTACGAGTATTGCAAGAATTGACTTTTATTGCGTTGGAATAGGATATAATTTAGTGATAGAGCGTTTATAATTACCGAACTTTGTCCTCACCATCGCAACGCGAGAGACATTGTCGGTCCCTTTATAAACCTCAGTTATAACTCCTAATGGCCAACTCAGAGGAGGCGAGTTATCCTGACCCACGAGTACGACATTTCCAACTTCTACAGGTTTGTCCGGAGTTGCCCATTTTTGCCTGACTTGCAGCGTATGCAGATACTCTAAGTGCCATTTCTTCCAAAAAGATTGGACCATATTATCTAACAACTGTTTGCGTTGGGACAGATTTAAGCGCTGACCAGACAAATCGGCTGCCGGCAAGTACTGCAATGGAGTCGACATCAAAAAATGAGCGGGAGTAAGAACTTCAGGATGCGGATCAGAGGACAACACGCTCAGAGGGCGCGAGTTCATAATGCACTCTACTTGTATGAGTACAGTTTGTAACTCTTCATAAGTGAGGAGTTGACTCCCGATCACGCGATAAAGGTGCGTTTTTAATGTTTTAATATTGGCCTCCCACATAGCGCCAAAATTCGGGGAGCGAGGTGGGATCATTTTCCACTTAATGCGGCGAGTTGTTAACTCGTTTATAAGAGATGAGTTGAGATTTGAACGTATTAAGAAATTATAAAGTTCATCTAGTTGGGCTTTAGCGCCAACGAAATTGGTAGCATTATCCGAATAAAGACAGGATACTGGCCCTCGACGTGAGATGAAACGCTTAAACGCGGCTAAAAAGGCGTCCGTAGTAAGTTCAGAGACTAGCTCTACATGAACAGCCTTGGTTACCAAGCACACAAACAAACAGATGTAAGCCTTCTGAGCATGTTGGCCTCTGCGACGAGTGAGAGTTATGCGTAAGGGACCAGCATAATCCACTCCAGTATGAACAAATGCCTTAGATTCCGATACACGGTATTCAGGAAGGTCCGCCATCATTGGAGTGGGATGCGTCGGATTTACTCTAAAACATATATTGCACTGTCGCAACTTGGATCTAATGACAGTCCTGGCATCTAATATCCAAAATCGCTGTCGCAAAATAGACATAAGTAGCCCTGGTCCAGTGTGACAATTCATCACATGATAATGACGGATTACCAAATCCACAATAGGATCGTGTTTGGGAAGTAAAAAGGGATGTTTAGCGTCAAATGGAAGGTGTGACTTTGAAAGTCTCCCCCCAATGCGTAATAAGCCTTCTTCATCTAAAAAGACAGACAAACTTTGAAGTTTCTTTGGTAGAAATTTACCACATTTGATGAGCTTAATGTCATCTGCGAAATGGACAGATTGCACAGCACGGACCATAACTCGTTCCGCGGCTGACAACCCCTGAGGAGACCGGGGTTCACAGTGAACCTTCGGTCTAACGAATTTAAGTATATAAGAAACGATGCGCAACAGTTTATCCCATGATGAGGTACGTTGCGCCAGTTGACATAGAAGGGGAGGTTCTACTTGCGTGGTCACAGTCAGGACATTTGCCTTGTGCTCGGGAAGCTCCCCACAGCTAGTGGGACAGAACGATTTGACAGGCCAATCTTCAGGAGCACAACGAAGCCAAGAGGGGCCGTTCCACCAAAGTTCATGTGACACTAATTGGGAAGGAAGGATGCCACGAGATAGACAGTCGCTTGGATTCTCAACACCTGCCACATGGTAAAAATGTTGAGAACCCAAGTTCTCCTGACATTGAGCGACTCTATTGCTGACAAAGACTGACCAGCGGTGCGGAGAAGAGTGTATCCAAGATAAGGCTATCGTGGAATCCGAAAAGGCGTAAATTCCTGCAATAGGAATACGTAAAGCGTAAGTATCGCGAACATTTTTTACCAATTTTGACATGAGCACGGCGGCACATAGCTCCAAACGTGCAAGAGTTGTGACTTTGGTAGGTGAAACCTTCGATTTCGCACAAAGTAAGCGGACTACGACACCGGATGGACCAGTAGAGTGTATATAAATCACACACCCGTACCCACCCATACTAGCATCAGCAAACGCGACTATACTGACGGAACAATCATTGGTAACACCCACATGGCGTGGTATTCGTAACGTATCCAGCAATGGAAACTCTTGCATGAGAATGGAGAAACGTTTAAAAATGTCGTCCGAAGCGGGATCATCCCACCCAGTATTGCTCAGCCATAATTCTTTGATGAGCAACTTGGCATAAAATATTACGGGGGCAACCAAACCGAGAACATCAAATAAGCGTGCGACTATCGAGAGTATATTTCTCTTAGTACATTTCTCAGCTACGTAAGCGGAAGTGAAGAAAAAATTATCCAGGACAGGTTCCCATGAAAGGCCTAGAACCTTAGACACATCAGTACCAGCATGAAAATCGAGAGATTTACGATGCGAGTCAGGAAGACTGTTTAACAGAACGGGTGAATTGCTACACCATTTAACAAGGTCAAAATCGCCCGATTTAAACATCTTTATAAGATCATGAGATAGCTGCATGGCGGTGTCTTCATTATTCACAGAGTACACCAGATCATCCATATAGAGACTGGTCTCCGCTACTTTAGCAGCTTCGGGATAATGCGGACTGTCAGAGGCCAGCTGTCGCACAGTGCGCATAGCTATGTAAGGACTCGACTTAAGTCCGAAAGGTAAGCGATTAAAAGCAAAGGTAAGCACAGGTTCGTTCTCATTGAATCGAAACAAAATGCGTAAATATTTACGATGGTCAACGGGTACACCAACGCGTAAATACATATGTTTAATATCAGCGTTTAAAGCGATGGGAAATAATCTAAAATTAATTAAAAGAATAAACAAATCTGTTTGTAAATTTGGACCAATATGGAGTACATCATTTAAAGATAACCCTGTATGAGTTCTAGCACTAGCATCCAATACAATGCGCGGCATCGGTTTGTCTGGTCGAACGACAGCGTGATGAGGGATGTAGTACCCGTCATCTAAAATGGCAGATTCGTCGATTTGACTTAGGTATCCATTATCTATGTACTCCTTGATCACAGCGTTATAATTTTCCCGCAACATCGGCGATTGGCGGAATTTTCTCTCCAGCGCAATCAATCGACGGTACGCGGCGGTGCGGGAGTTACCTAACTCGGCAGGATCCTTACTAAAGGGTAACGCGACAGTATAACGTCCCACATCGTCACGCGACACGGTCGAGACAAAAATATTCTCACATTCGGTTTCCTCAGGAGATAAAAAACGTTTATTTTCAACTTCTTCCAATTCCCAAAATTTTTGTAATAAATCATTAAGGGCTAATGCTGTAAAAGAAGGGCTAGGTAAATTTGAATTATCTTTACTATGCGGAAAATCTCCCATAAGGACATACCCGAATGTGGTCAATAATGCGGGTGGCGCATGTGAACCTAAGTCCACCCTATTTCCCAAATAAATATACGGAAACAGCTGAGCGCCTAATACTAAGTCAATATCACCTGGAATATTCCAGCTTAAATCAGCGAGCGGAAGCGAGTGGAAGTCCACATGACTATCCCACTTAACATGGTGCGAAGGTAGCTGGTCTGTAATGCACTCAACTACTAACGCATGAATAGTATACTTTTGATGCGAATATACGCGAGACTCGATATCCAAGTGTACATAACCTATTATCGGTCGCGATACAGAACCAACTCCTTTAACAAAGGAATTACTTAAAGGAATTATTACTAAATTAAGTTTTCTACAGCAAGCTGTAGTTATTAAATTATTCTGCGAGCCATTGTCAATTAAGCACCTCACTATTGTTTTATGGCCCGAATTATTATTATTAGCTCGCGCATAAACCTGAGCGGTTGATAACAAAATTGCGGCCTTAGTCTTAGTATCAGCTGCTAATAACACGGCTGTATTATGTGTAGTATCACACGAATCATACACAGCCACAGGAATATCGACCTTATCGTAATGAGAATAAGAGCGCAGCACCGCGGCGGGTGCCGGGGCAAGCGAAGACGAACCGGGAGTCGAGAGGAGCGCGGGAGGCGACGCGATGACTACATTGCAATTCGTCGCTTTAACATCAGCTGTTTGCGGTTTATTTTCTTTAACGAAATGTAATAGTGTATGATGGCGTTTTTTACATAAGTCACAGACTGATGTTGACTTGCAGTTACTCAATCCGTGCAATGTGCTCAGACAATTTGCGCACCCTCGTTTGGATTTAATAAACTCGAACCTTGTTCTAGGAGTCAACGCGGATTTAAACTTAACGCAGTTATACAAATGAACATGAGCGTTATCATTACAGTAGGCGCAGCATGGAACCGCGAGCGCGGGTGAACAAGCTGACGCGTCAGCTGACTCGCTCACAACAAACGCTTTCGTCTGTGTGCGTGACTCGCGAGGCGCGGAAGCGGGGTTTCTATTAAAGTTTCTCGCGTTCAAATGAGACAAATTCGAGCGTGCCAATATCTTTGCCTGATCTTGAACGAAGCTTATCAATAATTTCGTTGTGGGAATTTCAACATCGCGAATGGAAAGTTCAAACGATTGACCAATCTGTGAATCTATTTTTCTCATAGCACAATGCAAGAGAATAAAATCCGCAAGATCCGGAATTCCAAGTTGTTTTATGGCAGAGATAGATGCACTAAATGTATCAATAAAAGAATCGAGACTATTTGCGTTATAAGAACAACTTTTTAAATCTAAAATATTATTTAAATAGTGTGTACATAGTGAGCGCTTATCCTGGTATTTCTTGACTAAGCTGTCCCATAAAAACTTGTAAGTGTCACCCGTAGGCACAATACCCGCGGTAACTTTCAATGCGTTATGTGTAAGCCTACCTATTAAGTACTGCACACGCTGCGAGTCCGTCAGCTGATCATTATCGTGAATATTTGACTTGAACGACTCATAGAAAACCGGCCAATTCTCAGTTTTCCCGTCGAAAGATGGCAGCGCGATAGGAGGCAGCATTATTTTAGGCGGTTCGAAAAGCGTTTTTGAATAACTACTTCGTGATAACGGAGATTCACTACTGTTGATTTTATTCCTAATACGTTTAACGTGAATATACAAATCTTCAAAGGATTCTAAACAAGCATAGTCGGGACTTGAACCAGGTTTCAAACTAATGTTTATTTGGTTAATTTGATCGACATAAGATTCAAATTTATTTCGAATGTCGTCAATTGTTTCCGATGCAGTCATAAAACACTCGTTCCTTCTCGAATCGAACGACGAAATATTTTTTGATGAATCATATAATTGATTAAGGCGTTTAAATAACAATCCTTTCTTTTCATGAAGGATCGTCAGCATATCTTCCGGCTTTAGTTGTTTATCAGTCATTTCGTTAAGAGTTACGTAACAAAATAAATCTAAAATGCGGTAAATACCTAACAGGAGCGAGGCGGTTTGCAATAGTAGCGCACCTACCAACTATGAGGTAACTTTAAAAAAATAACGAACACACGCACTAAGCCGAAATGATGGGTAACTACCTACGATTTTATTTGTTTAGCAAAGTGAGTGAACTTTACCAATTAATACGTAACACGTTCAATTCTATGAAACATTATTGACAGATTTACCAATAAATTACGTAAAATCTATTGTCAAATGAGTAGCGTTTTCTAAGGAGAATATCTACCAAAGTTTACGTAAATATACCTACCTATACCTATTGTGCGTTATTGAATTTATGATTTTCACCAAAAATGTTACGTAAAAATCTAACTAGGGATCTATAATCCGTCTCGAAAGGACCAATTAATATGGTGAGGCGTGTAAATAGCCTACACCTTAGCTGGGTTGTTTTTAAGAACAACGAAAAAAAGATGGCGGAATTGTTAAAACAAATATAACAAAAATCAAGTCCTATTGATGAATCCTGAGAAACCCACACCAGTACATCGATTTGCAGCAATAAGCCCACGTACCTGGATATCCTGAGACTCCACTCAGACCTTGATGGGAATTCGCGAAGACTTCTTCGTGAGCGCGTGGGTACTTGGAAGGCTGCCGGCCGGCGAGCCAAATCTTCCTAAATCCACCGGTGAGATGGTTGAAACTCCAAAAATCAACACTGCACTATAAGTTCTCAATGAAGCACAGATGCAGGTCCATTTATTTTACGAGTATCCTCAAGATTTCACAAAAGGGGGATTTTTCTTTGCGGAGCCGTATATCTCGCACGCAAAACGAACGGCGGCGGTAAACGGAAGTGTTTCTTGCGGTGAACGCCATCTATTGGTCAGTTGCGAGCATCTCGGAGGAAACACTCGATACGCATCCAATGGGCGCTGCGATGCTAGGTAATTGGCGAAAGGATTCATCAAAAAGACACCTAATTGTTACTTTTTTTATAATAGATAGCTGAATATATTATGCATAGTGTGGAAAATTCCTATTTTATTTTTATTCATTTAATTGAAAATATTTGCTATTGCAAAGAAGGCATTGACGCTTCACCAATCGCTTTTATCGCTATTTAGTCCGATATCAATCACATGATAAAACTCACGATTTTCTACTCATTTCAGTCGATGTTTGTGATACGTGGCGACATAATCTCTTTATAAGTCCTGTCGTGCGGTGTGGACTACGGGAGTTCTGTGCCTATGTTTTATTAAAAAAATAATAGTTTATGAGTTTGATTCAAAATGGCTAGTAGTGATTATACTACGACTAAGGCAAGTTTGGAATGAGGGTTTTGTTTTTTTTGGGTTCCGTAGCCAGATGGCTAAAATGGAACCCTTATGGATTCGTCCTGTCCGTCTGTCTGTCTGTCCGTCCGTTTGTCACAGCCATTTTTTTTGGCACCGCACTGTTGAAATTTGGAGAGTAGGTATATTTGAACCGTTACACAAAACCGATGTGAAATAATAAAAAGAAATAAAACAGGGGGTGGTGGTATACATGTAACAGAGGGTTGAAAAAAAAACAGTGTATACAGCTGTGTGTGTCTATCGACAACTCTTGAAAAATAATATCGAGTTCCCTAAAATACTTTTTTTGTTAAGTCAATGGATAATATTGTTTTTTTATAAAGCCGTAAAAAATTGTGTCCACTATAAAAAAAAATATAGTTTTGCTTTTGAGTGTAAATTTACCTACATATGACTATCATCATCTGCCTAGCCTTTTCCTAAATTATCTTGGGGTCGGCTTCCAGTCTAACCTACATATGACTATATATATAGCGTAATATATACAGGGTGTAACGGAAAGGGTATATACATACTTAAGGGTGTGCTACAGACCATTAAACTGAACATGTTTCTCATCATAAAACATGTTTTTCAGCGAAAAAATTATCTGATACCCCATTCAAAATTGAATACCTATTCGACGCAAATGTATGGGGCAGCTGATATTTTTTTCGCTATTACGATGTTTATTTTTATGTCCTATAGAGAAACATGTTCAGTTTGATAGTCTCTAGCATACCCTTTAGTATGTATTTAGCCTTTCCGTTACACCCTGTATAATATAATATAGCGTAAAAAAAATGTAATAAGTAAATATTGTTTGGTGCTACTGAACCCTGCGTGTGCGAATGCGACTCGCACTTGGGCGGTTTTTCAGTATCTACCTTTTTTTTTTTACGGATGGGAAATCATCAAATGACTTCTCCCGCTCTGGGCGGAGCGGGAGGGAGTGTCAGACTTGTACTGACTAGAACCCAGCCATGTTCCTTCTTCGCCCTTTGTGTTCCAGGGCCGCGGTATCTCTTTCGAACAACCCGCAGCCTTGGCAGGCATCGGCCCTCTCGGACCCCTTCCGATTCGCTGACATCTTCTTGAGGCGCGCGTGGAACACAAACGCGCCGTTGACACGGCCTGTCGTCATAAGACGGACGGACGGTGAGCTGGCCCATTACTCACCGTCCACAGGCCCGCGCATACAGTACTATCGCCCACCTGATTCCATGGCGGCAATCCGGCCAAGAGGCTCGCCACCTCGCCGGAGATCGTGCAGTACCCCCGGACCAGCCTTACGGCTACCACCTTCTGGGCCCCACACCGGGGCCCCGTAAAGGGCCATGGACCGCACGACCCCCGCATAGAACCTCCGGCAGGAGGCGTTTGGACCCCCCAGGTTGGGCAAGAGCCGCTTGAATGCAGCCCCTGCCCGTTCCAGTTTTGGGGCCAAACGTCGGAAGTGCTCAACGAAGTTTCACCGGCTGTCGAGGACAAGCCCTAGGTACTTTAGCGTCGACTCGACGCCGATAGGAACCCCTCCTACCGTCAGTATGGATCCCGACGATAGCGCATTCCGAGGCCCATGAAAGCACATGGCCTCGGACTTGTGCAATGACACCTCGAGACCCAGTTGCCGGATTCTCTCCACGACTATCGCAACCCCGCTTGTCATTAATTCGGCCGCTGCCTCGTGCGACCTCCCCTGTGCCAGCGCCAGCGTGTCATCAGCGTAGCAAACTATGCTGACACCGCTAGGGAAGTCAGCGCGCAGCACCCAGTCGTAGCCAATGTTCCACAAGGGTGGCCCCAGAACCGATCTCTGTGGAACACCGCACGACATCTCTCGCCAGTTCCACTCTCCGTTACGACCGGGGTAGATGACGGCCCTGTCGGTCAGGTAGTCCCCGACCACACGACGAAGGTAGGTCGGCACCCAGTGATACCGGAGTGCCTTCCTAATGCAGGTCCAGGGCATGGTGTTGAAGGCGTTGGCGATGTCAAGAGACACCGCCACGACGACCCCACCCTGGGACACCGCATCCCCCGTCGTGAGAGCCCTCACGCGCATGATGGCGTCCACCGTCGAGCGCCCCCTGCGGAAACCAAACTGGTGTTCCGCAAGATCCGGCCCCATCCCCACAAGGTGCCCGGCGAGGCGGTTGGCAATGACTCTTTCAAAGAGCTTGCCCACCTCGTCGAGCAACACAATGGGCCGGTATGCGGACGGAGAGTCCGCAGGGCGCCCCGGCTTCCGGATGAGGACCAGCTTCCCCGTCTTCCAACGAAGCGGGAACTGGCCTCTCTCCAAGCATGCGCTTAAGAGCCATTCCAGTCGGGGCCCGAGAGCCTCCGAGGCCAGGACCCAGGCTTTGCCAGGAAAGCCATCGGGTCCCGGGCGGTATTTTTGGCTTTAAGCCTGCCTACCGCTACTCTTTCTGTACCTACCTTATTTCCAGATTTCTTAATTTTATTTCTTGTAGATTGCATATCAAAAAGTAGATTTCGCATAAATAAATCGTTTAAGAAACTTTAAATTATCCCGGGCAGCTTCGTAATTTTATTTAATAAGATTTGGTTTAAAAAAACATTTCGTAACTGAATATTTTTATTTTATACAAATAATAATAATCCCAAACGTTAATTATAAACTACACTAAGCTTGTGCAATCATTCCAGCGACAACACTTAATGCACGTACTAAAAAGAGCCAGAAAAAAAATTAAACTACGTCGAAAATATACAGCAAAACTAACCGAAACGCTACGCATCAGCTGTTCGTCGTTTCGGCTAAATTGTAAATGCCATCTGACACCGATGGGTCACTGCGGTATTCTCGCAGAGGCTCAATGACCTCTGGTTTTGCATGAACGCAAAAACAGAATACAATTTTTAGTTTTGCCCATTATTTTGAACTCTTATTTAATTTTTTTTTTTTTAATTAATTTTTTTTTTCTCCATAATTATAATAAAGTTTGCATGCCACTAGATTGACATCTCTTAGTTATTATCTCACTACTAAAATTTTAAGTATCGTCGACATTGATTGGATGGCCGGGTTTTTTGTTCCCTGATCATTATAATCTAAATCTCTTTTAACTTCGAGTAAATCGGTTTCATCTAGGCAAACATGCTCCACTCTAAGCCTTACCTCTTTACATTATGCTTATTGCGGCCAAACACTTGCCTATTTAATACAAAAAAATTAGGAAAAAAACGGTTTTGACATTCAAACCTTTAAGAAATGATGAAACGTTACGATTCCATTGTCATGCACAAAGTATTTAGAATATCTTACAAAATAAAAAAGATAAGATTAAAAACATACTTGACAAATTAAAAAAAGATCGTACGATAGCCTATATTGACTTTATAGAATAATCGGTGCTTTATCATTTATCAATGTAAAGTGATTTACAAACGTGAGTTACATATTATCTTAGGTTGATTATCAACAATTCGGTTGCAAATGTGCTTGATAAAGATAATTATGAGTGTATTCATGAACAAAAAAAAATTCCACAGACCATACTTTTTCGATAGACGAAGATCGAATGTTTTATATGTATATTTTTTCATTAATTATTCAAGGTGCTGTTTTGCATCCTCGTCAAATTCAAGGAGGTAACTATGCTAATGATTCTTGTCCCAAATGGGTAGGTAATTTTTGTTTTCTTAATTGTTGACGGCAGTCAGGGTTAAGCACCCATGTTTTAAACGCGGCCTGTCTGAATCTCGCCCTATAACCGCGCTTCCACAGATACAAAAAATCTCAAACGTTTATTCGATAAACCACGTTTGGGGGGTTTGTTCTGATTTCAGAATACAAATTTGGAATTTGTTTGTTTAAGTTTGTCAGTATTTACTGACAAACTTAAACAACCAAAAAAAAACCGCGTTCATTAATAATTAAGTGGGTACTGTAATTTGAATAGATTATTTATGTTTTATGTGACAACCTCCTGAATTTTGACGAAGATGCAAAACAATACCTTGTATATCAGTAACCATTAGATATACCTATTATAAATTTTGATCATTATAATTCTCTTGCCATTATCCTAATTTATTTTGGATTGGCGCAGCACGTCTTCTTCTTCCATACTTCTCTAGAAATTTAATTTTCTGATCATCTGTTGTTGCCATTCATTATCGTTTATCGTTTTCATTCTGCAACTATACAACCTGTTTTTTTTTATATCCCATAACTCTAGAGTTATATTCTGTAGGTAAAAATAATACTAAAACTCCTAGAATAGGTGGTCTAAAAATGTATAGTTTCGGAAACATAATTTACTTAGGTCAAAAATTGTCACTAGTATGACGAATCTTTACTTTTGCGAGGTTGCCAAACTTCGCAGTAGTGTAGTAAAATAGTAATAGTTTAATTGATAAATACGAGTAATTCTTTTTATTCAAACGAATAATTCATATTTAAAAGCTAAGAAAATGCGAAAAAACAAAAGAAAAAAGTATGATTTAAACATAATTCATACGCCAGTTGATTCTTTGATATGGTCTCAATCATATCCTAGAGTTATGGGATATAAAAAAAAACAGGTTGTATATAATTGAAATTGTGAGTAACATTGAAACTTAGCTTGGTTTAAACCGCACACACTGAGCTTCATCATTCTTCTCCTCTTATCCTTATTTATTAGGGACCGCCACAGCATGTCTTCTTCTTCCATACTTCTCTATTACTTGTCATCTCATCTGACCCCACCTATCTAGCCATATCATCCTTCACACAGTCCATCCATCGTTTTTTTGGTCTTCCTCTACTCTTAAAGCCATCTACATTAATATTCAACATTTTCCTCATTCCTCCACGATAACTGATTACCATAAATATTTTCAGTCATAGGCTAAGTCATAGCTTTATTATAGCTAGACTGTATCGTCCCACTGCTGGGCAAAGGCCTCCCTCCATTCCTTCCAACGGTCACGACTCTGTGCTTCTTCTTTCCAATTCTCAAGGAAAACATTCAGTTCGTCCCGCCATCACTTTCGTGGTCTGCCGCGACCCAGTGTCACTGTTTCAGGGCACCAATTCTGAGCTTTGGCCCACAGCTCGTTCGGCTTGCGACAAATATGTCCTGTCCAGTCCCATTTAAGTTGGGTAGCCTTTTGAGCTATGTCAACCATTTGCGTTTTGGAGCGCAGTGTGGTGTTTCGAAAATGATCTGTTAATTTTACTTCAGATACGAAATTCCATTTTATTCATATTAATTTTCTCAAACAATAATCAATCTTACGCTCATAGTAAACTTAATAACCGTGTACTATTTTCTATTATAAATGCCTTAAAAGAAGAAATATATTGTCACGGTCTTTGTCAAAAGATACAATACGACGACGCTTGCCTCTCGTGTGTCACCCTTAATCTTATGATATCGATATAAAACACAATAATGATGATCGATTGAATAAAAATAATCTTATTCAAATAAAATCACGTTTCCATTTACATAGGTATATTGATCAAATTGTATGATAACAAAATTAATCAGTAGGTATGTAAATTCAAATATCGCATATACGTTTTACACGTTATTTCCCGGAAGGGTTACGCATGAAAACTAATCAAGCCATGCAAAACTTAATCTTTAATTGTACGGGAAATCTATGCAAAAAAAAATAGTGCGTGGAGTCACTCCGCGCGGAAGTGGTGCTTGGAGTCCCTCCGCGCGGAAGAAGTGAAACTTCGTAATACACGCATGCGGTCGAGTGCCACGCATTCAGTCTCGCTCCGTCTCTTTCTATTCCCCCTCCCCAGGAGCGTTAAACGTTTAACGCAACAGTGCTTTCATACTCCCTCCATGGTAGCGTTAAACGTTTAATGCAACCTTGTCGGAAGTCGCATAAGAAGTTTCACTTCAAAAAGGCCATGTTATACTGGAAATTTATGAGATGAATGTGAAAATTTATGAGATAAATATAACATATGATATGTGGGCGTACTATTAGGTACACACGGTGACTACGTAATAGTACCCCTACATTTCATATGTTATATTTAAGTCTTATGTAAAAATAGAGAGTCTATTTCCATCACACGTTGGAATTGAGACTCCGGGCTAATACTGAAAAATTCTTATCAGTAGCCTGAGAGGTTTATTAAAAGAATCCATTTTTATTTTTACCGATATTGTAAGACACGATTGCTTATTTAACTGAATCGTTCTAATACATGCAATGCTATTTAACCGGCTTCTTATTGTAAGCTGTCAAAAAAATACTACTTTTCTCGTGGCTAATAATAATAAATAAAGTAACGGCAGCGAAAAATCGTCGTGTTAAATAAATCCCCTGTTTACTAGGATGTAGTTATTTAATCAGTATCATATTGAGAAAAACAGTAAATCAAAATTAAATCAAATATTTTTATTTCACATAGGCCTACATGGGCACTTATAAAACGTCGACAAAAAGGTGCTGGGTACCTGTGTTAGTGATGTAACATAATTTTACAATGATTTACTGTAAATGTAACATATTTCGTTCCATTTATAACACACAGCATAATCACATAACGAAATTTTCAGATGATCATAATTTCATTATTTGATTATGCGGTTTCTGGGTATTTTATCTTCTTTGTAACTTGTCACCATTATTCCTAGAAGGCATAGTTTAGTAATTACACTAGACCTCAAATAAGAATTTATTAGCAGCGACCTTAACTAGCATTTACCAGATTGACTAACAGTCCTTGCAAAAACAAAATGATTTGTTAAAATCAATTCTTTTCAAAATACAATTTTACCAATAAAACACATTTAACCCAAAACATTCTCAATTTTTAACAACCACCCGGAACCTTACAAAAATTTCAATTGAAAACTCTCCAGGTACACAGAACATTCCGTGACACTTACAACAATGGTCGGACAAACTGCGCCGCATCAAATTTATAACTACCAAAGTTCGGCTAAGCAATGATATCACAACATTCGTTCCTGAGTTACACTAACTAACATAGTCCATCCCTAGACATGTAATCCAAAATGTTGACAACTCCATTAATTTTGTGGAGTTGGATTTTTTTGGGAACTATATTTTCTATCACCAAAATTTATATTTGTCATCAAGTTGTATCACCTAATAAATAGATCTATCGCCACGAAATATTTTCGTTCTCAGATAAACAAAAATTGTTCCCAGGTATGAATTATCAAATTAATGTTAATATATGTGTAAAATAAGAGATCGATAACCAATAAAATTATATTGCATTACATGAATATAAACTTCGTTCTTATAATAACAGTTTTGTTACTTAAATAATAGCTCTGTGCTCAGAATGGTAGATCTGTCACCAAATAAATAGATCAGTTCCTTAGAGACATAGGGCACATCAACTCGGACAGGTTAGGTTCGAAGGGGATGGCGGGGTCTAGTGAGCGAGCGGAGCGAGCGAACTAAGACCCCGACATCCCCTTCGTGTTAGGTTACTTTAAACCCTGCAGAGAGAAATAGGAGCCCCACGTAGCGGGGCTCCGTCGACTACGCCTTAGTTTGGACCTGTGGTTTGGAGTTTTATGTAAACATTTTTACATTGTTTGATGATTCAATTTTCGTGACACTTCTATTATTTTGAAACCTAATAAAATTACTTGATGATTGATATTATTTCCAAGTAATTCTTAATTAATATTTAGGTAAGCGTTTTGATATTATTTGATGATTCCATTTAGGTGACAGATCTACTATTTTGAGGACAAACCCTATTATTTAAGAAACACAAAACTAATTAAATTGGTGATAGCTTAAATGATACCCGATTTTTTTTCGCACGAAATTGAAATTCATCAGCATTAAGTATTTTTTTCTAAGTTGTGTGTTGTAGAGACGCCAACAGTTGCAGGCCTACCCAAAACTGTCAAATTTTCCGTATCAATCTTGAACCGTATTCTTTAAAAATAAGGTTGAAAATCATTAAATTAAATTTGTCGGATTGTTGTAGCTTGATGTGCAGCTGGCGTCTGAATTAAGAAATAAATGAATTTTATTTATTTATTAGCATTGGCATTGCACTTTGGGTTAATAACACCAGAGTAGGTACCTTCACAAAGCGTAATGTGTAGGTATTGAGATATATCTGTAACTGTTTGTTTTCGAGAATAAAATAAAAAAACAACGATGATAGAACATTCAAAATGTACGTTTGTTACCAAAAAGATTATGTTAATCCTGTTGTCGTTGTAGAAATACGAAACTCTTTGGAAGCGATTCCCACTTATCGAAGCCCGGAGGTGAATTTAATGCCTTTGTTTATAAAAGCATTTATTCTGGTTAGAAATAACTGTTTATATTTTTGAACGCATCACAGATATTCGAAAGAAAGTTGCCATTTAAAAAATTAACATGATTCTTAATAAATCATCAAATGAATACTCAAAAATTTACACAAGGTTTGTGTAGGCCAGAGATTTTTCAAAAAAGTTATCACCATTCTAAAAGTTACAATTGACCAAATTCCTGCCATTTGGACACCTGTTGTCGGTCCCAAATCTCTTTATTAGTTCCCAGTTCCTACATTCTGTTCAGGTCGCAGAGACTGGAAAGCAATTTAATTCTAACAATAATAAGGGCAGGTGCATAGCCGTTTCTAGTGTGTTAGGGCCGGAGTTTTCTCAACTTCGTACGGTCGGTGTCCATGGTTAAGATCGTTGATATTAGAGCAGTTATGTGTAGAGTCGACTGTTATCATTACGTTGTAATTCACTGAAAATATAGGAAGCTAGGAGAGCAGCAGTGGCCAGTGGTGGTAACCCCGACTTACGAGCAGTAAGCCATGGGTTCGAACCTAGGCAGGCGCATTACTTTGTGTGATTTATTTCATCACCGCTGCTCTCAAAAACGGTGAAGGAAAACATCATGAGTAAACCGTCATGTCCTAGAACTAAATATTCGAAGACATGTGAGATCTACCAACCCGCACTGGGCCTGCGTGGTGGATTACAGCCCACTCCCTCTCAGAGAGAGAACGCCTGTGTCCCAGTAGTGGGAACATTATAGGCTGATGATGATGATAGGAAGCTCCCGCCGTCGTATTACATGAGACTTAAACATAACTGCTGTATTGAGGGTGGCTATAGGAATACTTCTGTCGAACCATTGACCTGACGGTAAACCCGCATGTCATCTCATTACACAGTACTTTCCATGTTGGTACGCACGACGACCGATCAAGCTATGCAAAACCAGTATAAGCGCACGTCTCATTGTACGGGAAATCGATACAAAGAGAACCATGTTTACTGGAAATGTATTACTCGATATGTAGCCGTGTGTACAATAGGGATGAAGACTGGGTAAAGAAAACGACATTCTATTTTGTCCGTCAGACAGGTAGTATATTAGACACGTATTTTTTGTTTTATCAAAATAATACATTAAAACTCATTAAAGTTGGAGAGTGGGGGCTCACTACGCCACAAGTAGGTATAAAAATTACCTACATGTGACGTCATGCGCTATTTCAACTCAATATTCTCCGTAATATTATGACCACGTGAAAAAAGAAAAAATACGTGTCCAATACTTTTCAATAACATACTCGACAGACAAAGAAAAAAAAATGTGATCATCAATATATATATGGTGTACTAGCTTATGCCCGCGGCGTCGCCCGCGTGGAGTTCGATAATTGTCCCACGGGAACATACTATCGGGATAAAAAGTATCCTATGTGTTAATCCAGGTTATAAACTACCCGTGTGCCAAATTTCATCCAAATCCATTCAGTAGTTTTTGCGAGAAAGAGAAACAAACATCCATCCATCCATCCTCACAAACTTTTGCATTTATAATATTAGTAGGATGACATGTAAATGGTAACGAATAATTAAAACACCAAAACATTAATTTATAATTATAATTGTTATACATTATTGTGCAACTATGTAGAAACAAAGCGTAGACATACATATGTGTTATCTCATAAAAACCCAATAGGCAATGATATCGAATGCAACCAAAACTAATTCGTCACAGAATTCTGATACTCGTTTCAGTATCACAGTTACTAAATGCTGATCTTACCAAAACAAGAACTGAGCGTAAGCAGAAGGAAGAAGAAAGAGCTCCATGCGTTCTATGTTCCATTTAATAAACATAAAGATGTAGGTAAGAAGTTAGCCGGTAGTTCCCGGAATAATACGAACTCGTGCATAATATTATTTGAATAGCGGAAAACCGTATCGAAGGAAAACTCCGGCGACTCCATTCAAGCTCTCGTCACAATTCAACGAATTTACATTTTAATGAGAACGATTATTCCCCTGTTTGAAGGAATTAAGTTTACGAACACTTCCCGATTTTCGTCCGCACAAAGTTTGTGTAATTACTTTATTGGTGATTACAAAACTAAGACACCAGTGTTGGAATACATTAACTGAGAGTTTACAAGAAAAGCTGTCCGCCAGGCGTTATTGGATTACCGATTGAACAGGTTGAAAGTTAGTCTGCGTATAAATGGGAACCTATTGACGTTTAATCGAATTTGTTTCAAAGCTGTTCCTTGTTCATTAATTTTTGGTCAAAAGTTTTGGTGAAAAGGCCTAAAACTTTTTTTAAAGAAGACTACTTAAATCTATTGCGAAAATTAGTGTATTTGTCATGTGGATTGTCAAAAAAAATTAATTTGAAGAATTTTCGTGAATTAAGTAAAAATCTAGTATTTTGCTATGCGTTGTCTCTTATAAATAATGCATTTAAGCTTAATAGCCAGTAAATTTAGTATTTTGGCCAATAAAACATCAATGGCGAATTTATTCAAAGGCCTAGAAATTTTCAGGTTTGTGCTTTTTACTGCAGTTAGAAGCCTACGACTGTGTTACTGAACTCCGAAATTCAAAATACCGATTTTATTTCAAAACTTCATCATTTTCTTTTTTCTATTACAGTCAAATTATTCATGTTATGTTATGTTCATACTTAGTGTAAAGAAAAAGAGTTTCGTTTAAAATTACCGATTGAAGGTACTTTAGCATATTGGATTATTATTAAATTACTATTACCTATTTACATTATGATTTCTCATTTCTGTAGCTATGTACACTATTATGGTTTATTTATCCTTACATCAAAATACATAAAAGCGAAATACTCTCTCAGAATCTCGATTACGAACATTCTCGATTAAGTAATTCGTCATAGCAAGCTTTTGGAGTACCGTACATTGCGATGATGAACATTCGAAATAACGTAAGTCGTCGTAGCAAACTTTCGGAGAAGCGTACATCGGAGGTACGAACCTTCTAAGCCACGTAATTCGTCATAGCGTACTTTCTGACTAAAGTAATTCGTACTTACAAACTTTATATATACAGTACATCGGTATTTTGAACTTCGGAGTTCAGTAATACTGTCGAACCCCACATTGGGTGCTTAGCACAGAGCAGCATACCATATAATAGTACTCAGGCACCAGGCAACCAGTATTTAAAAGTGACTACATTTATGGACATCTTGCAATACAACTTTTTTTTTTCTATATATGTAAACATATACAAAAAAAAAATGTTTGAAAACTAAATTTTTCTATACTCACCCACCGAGTGCTGTAGCACCTATGGGTTGTCAAATACGTATATATTTGTAAAAATTAACATGCTTCTTCTCGGTAAGCTTGTACCATCGTCGACTTTGTCTCTGTCATCTCTGACCTAGACTAGAGTCAAGAGCAAACCCATCTCAAATAAAAAAATACATATGCTTCATTCCGGTACTGGGTGCTGTGGCATCCATGGGTAGGAAAAGTCGATGTAGAATATTGATAAGGTTCTAGCTTTAACGATTAATGGTTTTGTTACAGGCTGAACCAAATAAAGCAGGAGATGACACTCCTGACCGAGCGTCTTGGGGAAGTCCCTTAGAGTTCATTTTAGCCTGTCTTGGATACGCTGTTGGTCTGGGAAATGTCTGGAGGTTTCCTTATCTTTGCTACAGGAATGGCGGTGGTAAGTACAATCCATGATAAATTAAACTTTATTCAAAACCAATTATGGATGCTATTTATAGTTATAATCATATTATAGCTATCATTTGAATTGTTGATCGTTATAAATGTAACAAACATATTTAAACGAAAACTTTTTAATTATTACGTAAACAATAAATGCGTTTATTACGACATGGTGTCATCGCCGTCGGTGACAAAAGTCAATGAAACAGACTAAAGTCACCGACTTCCGGAAGTAAAGTTACTTTTCACTTTTGCTTTTTAGAATTTATTGTAATTGTTGATCGCTTAACATTACTTTACAAATAAAACAAAAATGTTATAGCAAAGAGTAAAAGTTTCGATTTAAACGATTAACAATCACTTATAAATTAATACGTAAGCAATAAATAAACAGTAACTGCGACATCGTGTCAGCGACCACCGAAGGGAGAAAAAATGATAAACGCGAAGAGCCCAACAAAAAACATATCGCCCTGAATCTGTATGAATTATTTATTGAATCCCTATCGGTCAATAAGGACCGAAAGACCTCCTGTCAGAAAAGCCCCGGGATTTAGAACAAAAAATTGTTTTAAAGACATATTTTAAATGGATGATCTATCCTTACTAACTTACACAAGTAATGAATTAGTAAATTTTGACAAGTGTTCAGCTTGAAAATCTCAACTCCGTAACGTTGTGTTATATTTTCAAAATTATTAATTTTATTCCCTTGTTCCAGGTGCATTCCTTATACCATTTTTCCTTATGTTAATTTTCATCGGACTCCCTATCTTCTACCTTGAGCTGTACATAGGCCAGTTTACGGGTATCGGTCCTTTACAAGCATTTACAGCGATATCACCGTTCTTCAGCGGTTTGGGTTACTGTACCCTGATGGTCATCTCTATTATATCGATATACTTCATGATCATCGTCGCTTGGACCCTGTTCTATACGATTGTCTCCATCGCTGGGCACCTGGACTGGGGGTCATGCACCAATATCTATAATACCGATGGTAAGTAACCTGTATTTACTAAAACATTAATGCTTTAAGACGTCATGGTAGGCCACCAGATATATGAACGACGACGAGACGAAAGGAGTGTCAAGAATCGTAAAAGCAACGTGGCAGATGGCGTTCTGTAGTTTTCAGTTACAAACACACATAGACACGGTTTATTCCACCATGTTCACCTAGGTTATATCACCTAGGTGAACATGGTGGAATAGGTGGAGATAAGTGGGTTGGTCACCTAGGTGGAGATATTTTGATATACTCATGCGGTTTTCAAATTAAATAGTTGTCGTTAAGAAAGGAGTTCGCCATTCGAAAAAGGCGTGACTTATATCCATACTTCCATACTTAATATTATAAATGCGATTGTCACTCTGTTTGTTTGTTTGTTTGTTTGTTACCTTCTCACGAATAAACGGCTGATGGGATCTTAATGAAATTTGGCAAGATGATAGATTTCAACCTGGGGAAGGACATAGGCTATATATCATTACGCTACGGCCAATAGGAGCGGAGCAGCAATGAAAAATGTTGCGAAAACGGGGAAAATGTGACGCAGACGAAGTTGCTCGGGACCAGCTAGTGTGTACGAGTACATTTCACACTAGAACATTTTCTTTCAGCTTGTTACAGTGGTGAATACGATGCCATTTGCCGGCTTGGCAATAATGGATCAGCTTCAGACGAGACGTACTACACACGCAAATGTGTGAGCATCGGTGAAATCTGCCTTGATGTTGGCTACCAACCACATAATGGAACTCATTGCATGGATGCAGAGGAGCAATATTTCCCTTGGTATAGAAACGTCACAAGAATTTTAGCAGCTGAACAATATTACAAGTGAGTTTGTTCGATTATATTATATAGATTTACTAGTTTTAGGGTTCCGTACCTCAAAAGGAAACGAAACTCTTATAGGATCACTTTGTTGTCCGTCTGTCTGTCAAGACCCTTTATCTCAGGAACGCGTGGAGGTATCGAGTTGAAATTTAAACCATATTTATATACATCTACAGTAACTTCAAGCTGTTTAAGTGAACGGTAAAAAAAGATACGGCCGTTTAAACCACAAAAAAACGTATATTTCGACACTCTTAAGGGAATAAAAATGTATAGTGTAGGGTACCTACTTCCAGTTGACCTTGAACTATGAAATTCGCCAAGTAATATCGTCTTATACTAAAAGTATAGGAAAAAGTCTGAAAATATGGTTTATTTTTTTTTTCCTGTACTTTTAGTGTGTTATTAGATAAAAGAAAAAAATATGATTTAATTAACGCACATAGAAAAAGTGAATTTGTACGGAACCTTTGGTGGGCGAGTCCGACTCGCACTTGTTCTGTTTTTTTTGTTTCGAAGATTTTCTAACCAGAGCCTTTTTAATATTAAATAGGTTTCTGTTTGGATGCAACTCACCTGATGTGAAGCGATGATGTGGCTTAGGGCACGCTTGCCTAGAAAAAACCGATTCTCTCGAACTATGATGATTTCCAGATTATAATGATCAGGGAAAAGAGTAGCCGGCAGTGAATTCTACATACTGGCGGTTCCCACAGTAAATGTGGAAGTATAGAGCTTTTTTCGGGACCATGTATGTACATTAAACCAAATAACGGTGACGCTTCACCGTAACTCTAGACGTAGACTTGCTGGCTTATGGCAATAAAGTCGCCTCCTTCTACAGAAGAGATTCAAAGCAACAACATCCCAAAAGATTTCTTATTTGCAATAATTACGACCTTCCATACAAACTTTTGTTCTCTTTTGAGTATGATGAGTTCAAATAAGTGCATTTACGCTAAGTACAAGTGTACTTACTTTAGAATTTTATTTGCAATGATGTCTAAATGTTATCAGAAGAAATAAAATTATATGAATTTACGATTCTTGTCACGCTAGATATAAAAACCTTTGATAAAATTGTGGAATGATTATAATTGATTTTAAACGCTGCTGACATTGTTTTAAAATTTTAATATATTCCTATTACTGGCTATATATTTCGACAATCCTTCCTGATTATATTTTCTTAAAATATTGTTTTTTTTTTTTATATATTTAAAATGTCTAAAGCATGTCACTCCTTGTTATTTTGAACAGTATAATTTGGCTGCCCGTAGGCTTATCCAAGTTTATTTAGGGTCCTCGGTCAGATCTTCTTCTTCGTTATTTCTCTATTTGACGTCATCTCGATAGTCATCGCTTTTCTGGCCATATTATCTTATCCATCCATACATATAATTATGTTTAAATACTTGTTTCTTCCCCTCCGCTCTTTTTTCTCTATTATGATGTTTTGATGCGGGATCGAGACCTTCATAGTCTCTTTACTGGTGGTAACCACTTTTTATTCTGATTTTCAGGAAACACAGTGATTGTTGGTACTATTAGTACTTGTCCCAAAAAAAAAAAAAAACATTGCTTCCACCATTTCTTTGGCTTCCCCCTACTCTATTCTACCTTGTCTGTAGATTCATTACATCTAGGTGAATTAAACATATTATTCTCAACACTCAAAAACTTATCCACGCTTCTTGATTTTTAAGTGTTAATTTAATAATTGTTGACTGTTATCAAGTATTCTGACCTTTCCATAATCAGCCAACAGCCACTGTTCACTACAGATAATTATAATTATGTTTTATCTGATTAAAATGATAAATGCCCAAAGAATTGTGACGACACGATATTTTTGATAAGTGCTTACTTTTGCTAACTGTGACTCAGAATGGACTTATTCTATTGAGGATCTAATAGCGATGCAAATATATCTGAAACTCGTAAAAAAAAAAGTTTTTTTTTTGTTCTGGATTGGGAATTAGGTCGGGATATGTTGCTAGGTCAAAGTTCCAAGATTTTCACAAGTTTTATTAGAAATACAAACATTTTTTTTAAATGTTATATCTTAACTTAAAATACTTCTATGATCCATGTACAATGCATCCATCAGCATAATGTTTTGAGCGCGTTACATCGATTCCTACCGTACAACGTTATTTTTGTCACTTAAAAAAAAAGCGTAGAATTAACTTTGTTTCATGTACAGAATGCTTGGTTGACGACTTCGCAAAGGGTCCTTTTTACACCTGGTTCATAAATATTGTACCTTTCACCAATTACAGTACTTTCCCCGCTACGTTCATCATTTGCAAAGCCAAAGTGTGGAACTCAAAGTTGCGTTATTTCCCACCAATTTTGATATATCCGTTTTAAACAGTACCTGATCATTTTCGTTGCAATTTCAAGTTATAAGTGCGACTGCTATCTGACGGATTATGCTTAAACTACGTTTATCCTTTCCATCAAGCAGATATTAAAATACCAGAGATTAACGCAGTTGTTACATCGACAACGGATGCCAGATAATAATGAATCAGGCAATAATCAGTAGCGGTCATTGAAAAAGTTGTTCGTTGCTAAACTCACAAATTTTTCTGTGGCTCCGATTTATTGTTTTGCCTTAAATGTTAGCCTACGATAATTACGAATCTGATAAGATTCTGCGCAGAAATGAGCCATGTCTTCTGTATGTAGACAAACTATCATGAAATATGTATGAAAACAATGATGGACGCTTTCTCCCAATAAGCCCCATTAATAATAATAATAAAGCCTTTTTTATTTCCACATCAACGTATTTCACATTTCAAATGTTTGTTAGTTGTGTTAGTAGGTATATTTAATTCATTAAAATCTAGTGTTGGTATTGTTAGTTTCTTCATTATTATTTGATATTTTACAAAAAGTATGTAATAATAAGCCCCATTACCTGATTATAATGTTATCCCCAGACGAGCAGAGCTACAGTGAAGCGTCACCATTATTATATGGTTGAAGTTCCACAAACACGAACATAGCGTTTTGAGTCTACATTAAAATTTAGTGTTCGAACCGCCAGTCTCTGGAATTCACTGCCAGCTTCTCTGTTTCCCAATCATTATAATCTGGATCTCTTCAAAGTTCAAGTGAATCGGTTTCTTCTAGGAAAGCGTACTCCAACCCAGGCCGCATCATCGCTTCAAATCAGGCGATTTGCGGCCAAACGCAAGCATATTAAGTAACGTATATAAACAAAAAACAGTTTAAAGTCGATAAACAATTCGAATCTAAGGTATTTTTTGACAGTTTCTACAAAAAAAAAATAGCTAGTAGGCAGGTACTATCGAACGTAAAAATTCTATAAATATTTATCGATATAATGTATTCCATATCGCCACCACAGTTTATGTTAAGCCGACTACTTGATAAAGCAAACATCCATAAAGTACTATATTTATAGACTTGGAAATTGACGTCGATAATGACAAAAGTATGTGGGCGTGGAAAATGGCAGATGGTATTATGTTTTGTTAATGAAGTTTGGAACACGATTTAGTTTTCTGAATATGATTTCATTTGATTAGAAGAAGTATGAAACAACACAAAGGGCTAAGAAGGAACATGGGTGGGTTTAGTCAGTCAAGTCTGACACTCCCTCCCGCTCCGCCCAGAGCGGGAGAAGTCATTTGATGATTTCCCATCCGCAAAAAAAAAAAATCAGACTTGTACTGACTAAAACCCATCCATGTTCCTTCTTCGCCCTTTGTGTTCCAGGGCCACGGTATCTCTTTCAAACGGGTCACAGTCCCGCAACCCTGTGCGACTTAAGTCCTGACTTACAGATTCGTAGTAGTATCACTACTTACCAATTCTGAACTTCCATGGTTTCAAAAGTTTAACATCTCTATGGAATAATAACAACATTGTGGCTGAATAAGAACAGCTGCTCGGATCGATCTTCAAGTTAGGCCGCGTTTACAAAGGTTGGTCCCTGGATGGGTGACCACCTATAGACATACCGAGTGTCCTCCGTGCCTCAGAAAGCACGGAAAGCCGTTTTTCCCGGCTGTCATTTGTACATTTTAATAACACTTAGTATAACGTTCAGTTGACCTTATTTTCATTTGACCTAATTTTCATATTTACTCATTTTCTGCCCAAATACTGTAGTGAATAAATAAATATTAGAAAACATCATACTGTTATAACCTCATCTAACCCAAATGATTCACCAACAATAGAATGGATCTGGCACTAATGGATTCATCAACCATATAGGGGATCTGACGCAGGAATATATGACGAATAATATACTAACTAAATATTATACTAACTGAATATTAGTTCAAATGTGCATTATAGAAAATGTTTACTTAACCATATAAAATTAGGTAAACTGATATTATATCAATAATTCATTATATCATTTCATCGTTATACTAAAGAAAAAATATACTAAAAGAAATTAGGTCATGTGATCGTTAGAACTTTTGTTATTATGTCAAATGGTACGCACCCAATTATTAGATGGCGCATGTCTGTTGCACCATGGCGCCAGCAATCCACGACATATGTATATAAAACCAAACAGTTAAATTACTATTTACGCTCGAAGAAGCAATCACATAAAAATTTCTTCAATTTATTTAAACTAGTATAGAAAATGTCGATCTCAGCTTCCTGGCAGGTTGTGTTGTACATACAACTCGCTCTCACGTACGTGAGTTCCGTGTGTACGTAGTGGCTACCACTGGGCTATCATTTTATAAAGATTATAGGCAAACAATTATTCTTTCAGTGAACGGGTGCTGGGCAGAGGTGATGCTACTTGGACGAACTGGGGCGCGATACAATGGCATCTGGTAGGATGCTTGGCGTTAGCGTGGCTCATTGCTTTCTTCTGTGTTATCAAGGTAAAAATAAATACTTTAAGTGGTTTTGTAACATAATCAATCGAAAACTGTTTTAAGATTTCATGGTTTTTAACTAAACGTACACTGCTACTTCGGGCATTATCTTCCGTACAAAATCCCGTAAGTGACGGGGTAAGTTTAACCAATCAAAAGGGGTTCGAACATTTTTGTATGGAGCCTGGCATATCTAGTCGCCGCCATCTTGTTTTTTTTTTTCAAAATTTCCGAGCACGATAAAAGTGGTATATTTGTATAGATGACACTTATACAAACAAAAAATGTTAAACAACATGTTATCCTAAAGTGTCACGTTTCCGAGATATTTGAAATATAGATATTTGTTTTAAAGATCGCCATTTGTTTCATATGGACTCATATGGCGATCTTTACTTCTCAAAAAAAATTAAGATGGCGGCGGCTAGATATGCCACAAAGGTTCGTACCCCTTTGGATCTACTGACCATTGCATGTCCGCGTCGGTGATAAAACTTTGACCTTGACCTGACTTAGCATAACACGGCGTTTCCAGAGAAGGACATGCCAGCTTATACTGGTTTTGTTACTACTAACGTATGGCCTTCTGCACGCGTAGCATGACCACTGTAGGAACGAGTTTTGTCTACGGAAAAGTCGACATAATGACTGATAGACAATGACAATGTGTCAGTTTGTCAATTCTTCCGTCGACAGAGCCCGCTTCTATGGCGGTCATGCTACGCGTGCTGTTTATATATAAGAACTTTATTTCAGATCATCAACATGTAAAATACACAGATCCATAATTGTGTTAGTAAGCACTTAAGAACTATGTTAGTAAACCTAAAGTAAAAAAGTACAAAAAAAAAAAAAAAACAGACTGACACGTGGAGTGCAATCCAGTGTCTAACAAACGGACCATCTAGACTTTTTATGCAAATCAGCATTAAAAAAAAAAAAAATGTGTTCTAACTGAACTCAAAACAACTTTAAATCTAAGCTTGTCTAGTCCGCCCAGCTTAGTCTACTTCTTTTGTCACAGGACCCACTTTTTAACATATTTCTGAACTTATTATCAGCCCTCCACAACTCCATCATTTTGGTTCTCCAATATATATTTTTTCAGGGTGTCCAATCAGCGGGCAAAGTGGTCTACTTCACTGCTTTGTTTCCTTACGTCATGTTGACGGCTCTTGTCATCCGAGGAGTAACCCTGGAAGGAGCTGCCGATGGGATCCTGTTCTACTTGTCACCAAAATGGGAAACTTTGACTACAGCCAGTGTTTGGGGTGATGCTGCTTCACAGGTAATATTTATTTGTCAGCTATGAAAGACTTACATCTAAAAAAACAGATGATATATCCATTATGATAGTAAGTGACTATGACAGCCACTTACAAGTGTTACTTCTTCACTTACAAACAAAAAACACACAAGAAATAAAAAATAGGACCAAATCAAATCTTAAACTTCAACATCTATCTTAATACTACCAATATAGACAGTAATATAAACACATGCATACATAACTACAAATACTAAATCTTCATAAAAAAAACTAAACTTATTAGGATAAATAATTAAATAAGATACCTATGTAATATATAAACTGTACTAATGATAGAAAAAATCTACATCAAAAATTTCAAAAAAATTAAAACACAAATAAAACCGGTTAAAAAACCTTTCAGCCAATCAAAAGAGTTAAACATGAAAAAAGGCATCACATAATTGGCTTACCGCAAGTATTTTGAGCAAAAATGTTAACTGAAAAACTTACCAACTTTAACTAAGTATAGTTTAAAGAGATTGCTAAAATAAAAACCATTAGGACTGCTATAAAATTTCGAAGACTTCGGCAACAAAAAACATCAATTCGTTGAAGGAATCACAAGCCATCGGAAACATTTTTGTCAGTAATGTTGGCCATTATTTCATGAATAAATAAATGCGGTGCCTAATTATCTGGAAAAGTTAGGGGAACAGCAATTTATATTTTTTTCAGGCCACAGACTTTCGGATTTCTTAATTAAAAAGTTTTTTGGCTGCTCCGAAATTTGTTGGTGTGCTTATAATTATTTTTATGCTGTACTGTGTTATGAAATTTTGGTAGTTAGTAAACTTATCATTTAAATAAATAAGAAAAGTAATATTGCATAAACTAAAAAAAACAATCATCTTCTGCCTAGCCTTTTTCCAAACTATCTTGGGGTCGGCTTCCAGTCTAATCGGAAGCAGCTGAGTACCAGTATTTTACATGAAGCGACTGCCTATCTGACCCCCACAACCTAGTAACAGGGTAATACGATACCCCTTCGTAAGACTGGATGTCAGACTTTTTGGCTACTGACTACGAGGCACGGAGGAAACTCGGTATGTAATTATGGTCACCCATCCACGTAGCAACCTCGGCAAGCACGGCTTAACCTTAAAGATCGACCGGTGCGGCTGTTATTATTTAGCCACGAGCTCCTCTTGAACTAAATAACTAAAAAAAAACAATGTGAAAGATAATTTAACTGGTACGATTATACAAGATGTAAACGAAAACGAAAGAGCCTTCACGAAGCCGTCAACCAAGCATTCTGTACATCAAATTAAGTAACCCTACGCAAAACTTATTGCTGGGGAATGACTTTTTTTTCGGGGAAAAATCACATTTACATTTTTTTATTTTATAAGTCTCTCATATTGTGTCCCACTGCTGGGCAAAGGCCTCCCCTTTCTCCTTCCAGACCTCTCTATGTACGATCTGGCCATGATCGCCCGGCAAACAAGATCAGATCGTCACACCACCTTCGCCGCGGTCTACCACGACGGCGATTTCCTCCGTCAGGCGTCCAGTGAGTGACGATCTTTGCCCATCTCTCCGGGTGCATTCGCGCTACGTGGCCAGCCCACTCCCACTTTAGCTTATTTTACTCTAAAACTCAATAAAGTAACACACTCAAAACATTACGCTGATGGATGCATTGAATAGTAAACGGGTCATGGAGGTGTTTAAAGTATAGTTATATAATTAAAAACCAGTACATAAAAATTAAAAAACTTGTAAAAAATTTGAAACTTTGACGTCCAATATCAATTTATCTCAGTAGCTAGAAGGTTCCAAGGTGGTCCAAGATGGTCCAGAACAAAAAAAATATCGCAATGACGGGGAAAACAAGTGCCTTACGGCATCGTTCTTTATTGCTGATAGATTGCGCTATATGACAGCACACTATCTGTCAGAGTTCTGTGTGCACATCCGATCTAAACCAATTTGACTGAACCTTAACTTAAAAAAACATCAAAGCCTTTTAAGAGAGCTCAATTGAATAGTATTGCCCTCTCACATCAATAAAGCGTCGCGAAGACAGACAGCTCTCATAAGTATTGTCAAGTTCTAATGAAAACACAGTATTTTTTTTAATAACAGCGATATTCTTTCAAAGGAGTGTACCCAATGCATTTTTTTTTTCTGGAAAACAAAAAAGCTATTATAGAAACGAAATACAATACCTAGTTCCAAAATTAAAACACGTAAATTCAATTCAGCACTCGCTGGAAACATAAAAGTTGACAAACAAAAAGAAATCACTTGCGTTTGTTTGGTTTTGATATTTTGTTTGAAAATATTTTAGCCATTGTTGTGACCAGTTAATTTTTATGTGCTAAACTTTTTGTTGGTTTTATAAATAATTACTGAAACGATTCATTTGTTTCGATAAATAGAGTGTAAGAATTCGTGATACAATAAAGTCTATAATTAAGACTTTATTGCTTCTTGAACTAAAGAAAATCTTTTTTTGTAATTTCAAACATCAAGTCACTAAAATTAGATCCTTTTGACTCTAGCGAAGCTGACTGGGATAATCTCAAGAGGGCTGTTTTAGACACGGCCCCCTTAACAATCACAGTTAATATTTAACATTAGGCTTTCTCTGATTTCTTTTAAATTATCAGCGGCTTGTGTCAATCAAACTTAAACCTTTTCATTGATCCATACCATTATTTTACTCGTATGTTTACTATAGACTCATCTACTTCTACTAGATATCTACTAATGCTTATCTATTCTTCCTCTAGATATTCTACTCGTTCGGTGTAGCCTGCGGATCTCTCGTGACCTTGGCGTCGTACAACAAGTTTAGCAACAACTGTCACTTCGATGCTACTTTCGTCAGTATCACCAACTTCCTCACGTCTATCTACGCGGGGTTCGCCATCTTCTCTGTGCTCGGCTTCCAGGCTCAGCTAATGGGGGTGGATATTGATGGTAAGTTTACTGTTTTCTATTTCAGCATATTCTTTTGGTTTTATAGCCGGGTCGGACTGCCATGACATAGGTGTCGAGGTCGAACTAAGACCTCTGTTTTTTTCGGATTCATGTGCGTATTGTATAAATATCACTTGCTTTGCTGAAGAAAAATATCGTGAAGTAACCAGCATACCAGAGAGATATAACTGTGTATCTATCAAGGAGGATTATCGTTTTAAGTGTCTAAAGATTAAATAATTCAATTTGAAATTCAATTTGCGCTGCATAAGCAAATTGTCGCAAACAACAAAAATGCCCTGACGGTGTTCATTTAGAAATATTTACTTGTTTCGTAATGCTGACTGACTATCATAGTTATATTATTAGCAACTATGTGCAACAAATTGTTTTCCTTAGAATTTATTGACCTACATTATTTTTGTTCGTATGTTTTATTAGCGTTTTAAGTACATTAGGTTTATCATAATATATTAACTTTTACTAACCCATTTCATAACTTTAGTTTTTAATATTGTTAAGGAAATTTGTTGTCCAAGTAGTAATTATTGCAGACATGTCGCCTGTGATACAGGTTTAACCTAGTACAGGCATTGAACTTCGTTATACCTTTATTATTTTGAAGATTTATATTGTATTAATTGTGCCGATTCTAATTTTTGAATAAATATATTATTATTATATTATTATAATTCTGAAGCACTCTGAGACCATTAAAAAACTGACCTTCCCTGCGTGAAAAACTTGCAAACATTTAGACCTATGCGCTCCACAGCTAAATTTATTGTCTTCAGGGCAAGGGTCGCGCTTGCAACCAAACCAACAAGGCAGTCCAAAAAGTATTCATGCATTTAAAATCAAAATCTCAGCCATAGTAGCTAATTTTAAACCAATATTGCTCGGAGCCCTGAATCGGAGGCTTTTAGACTTTTTATTCTTCTCAACAACAGAAACTGAATACTTACATGGTTAGAAATACTGTGTCTGTGATACTATCTGTATCAAAAAACTATACTCGTATAGCTTATACCAACAAAAAAGTCAATTGAATCAACCGTCTAAAGCCCTTGCTTCTTCTTCAGCAGTATCAAAGGCTCAATTATTTTTTTTTTGTCTGAATAAAACTCGCACTTTGTTCAGATTCAGGCCGAGCTAGCCTAAATATTATAGTCCTTAAGATACTAAAAGCCAAATCCCTCATCGACCGATCATAAAGTCTTGGCCACGAGTTGCCCGCTTGAACGACACTTGTGTTGTGACAGCGGCAATGAAAGAAACAAACAGGTTTCGGAATGGGCAACTACAATCCTTTCACTGTTGCCTTGCTTGACAGCTTAAAAATAAAAAGATGTAGCTCTAGCTAGACCAGCCAACTAAATTGTTGAGAGCATGCTTCGATTCACCACAACCGGACTTCCAACGAAGAATTACTGATGCGAAGGAATCCCCGACATAATGCATTTGATACAAGTCGCGTCGCTAGTTGCATCGACTGAAATCGTGAACGCGATTTAACACAAACGTTCGAAAGTCAAAAATGTGCGAAAAAAGCCTTTCCGGTGGGATTAACCCAAGTTGAGTAATCCGGGGCTGCTATGCCGCAGACTGTAAACACACGGTCTGAGTGCAAACAATACTCGGTACAAGCCCACTTAAATATTGAACTGTACTGTGCAATGCTACGAGTATTAGGTAGATTAATTTAATGTATTGTTGTTTTGCACGTCAAATATTGAATAAGGTAATATGGAAGCCAAAATCAGGCGGCTTTGTTGAATAATATTTTGTTTCTACATTGACAGAATTTAAAAATAATATTAAAATAACCTTTACGGGTGGAGGAGGCCCCCAGTTATACCCAGCAATAGATGTATTTCTGCTGATATGAGCATCTTATATATAAAATTCTCGTGTCACAAGGTTAGTTACCATAGTCCTCCGAAACGGCTGAACCGATTTGTATGAAATTTTGTGTGCATTTTGGGTAGGTTCAGACCTACCCAAAATGCACACAAAATTTCATACAAATCAATATACAAATGCAATTGGCCAACATCTATTTTTCATACCGAAACAAAAAAAAACCCGCGAACGAAGTGGCGGGCATCAGTTAGTGATAGATAAGTTTTAATTTTTTTTTTCATTTACTACTGAATTTCTCTACAAAAGCTTCTAGATTTATTTTATACTGCACAATGTTTTAAAAATCTGCTGGAAATACCGAACTATTGTTTTAGTTCCAGATATTGATGATGCTTCATCAAATACAGGGTATTTTAATTCTTTGAAGTATACATTAAAATTCCCGGCGTTGAAATACACGAACCTTTATTGCTGATATTGTTTCAACTACTAGTATTCCAGATAAAATAGCAGAAAAATAATACGAAAAAAATCAAAGAAAAGAACGTAAATAATAATTAATATAACAATACTAAGAAAAGTCATATAAATACTGAGTCGAATCCCAAATCGTGTTCTGCGCGTTTTCCGATTCAGTTTGACCATATCCTAACAGTTACATAAAACTGCAGCATTTGCTTTTTATTCAACAACTATTGACAAAAATACGTTTACTACACATTTATTGTAAATGACAAATATAAAAAGTCATACGATAGACGCTTTTTATTGCTGAAATTATCATAAGTAATAATACGTCTAGCAATAAATATCTAAGGAAGCGTATTGGTTTACACGTAGTATCAACAAATTGATTTACTGAGTGTTTTGTCTTGGGAATTAACCTGCCTTAACCGAGTGAAAGGCAAATAAACATTGCAATAAAATAAAAATGCATTAAAGCCTCTAAGCATAAAGAGTGTAACCGCTTCCATGTGGAATGCTGGAATACAAACATATAATTGTAGATAGAATTCATTGATAAATTACTAACACCATCGCAATAAAAAAATTGAATAACAAAACGCCCAGTTTCTGTTTTCAAACGTAACATCATGCATATCACACGGACTGCCAAATTTTACTAAAAGCATTCGCATTTCCATCGAAACTAATACAAAATCTCGGAACACGAAAAAAGTTTTAATCAAAATCTCTAGAGCAGTGTTTTTCGGTGGTGTATATTGTATCAGATCCTCAATCCGCCGTGAACACTCGATCCCATGTTGATTTCCCCGTTACGAATGCAAGCGTTGTTTGTATTCTGTTTCAAGATAATGGATTGATTAAACTGTAAATATTTCATTCTTCCGCATTGTGGTGTGAGCTAACATTTTTGGTTACCTACCTATTCATTCTTTGTACGGTTCCAATAGTATGCTTTGTATTGGAAATTTCAAACAAAAGGCTTGGATAGAAGACGCTTTTGAATTGTTTTCAGAATAGCTTGGTAATTGTGTAAAACACTCGCGTTTTTATTGCTATTCGTTATTAAGTTTTTATGTTGTCAAATAGACGTTTTTTTTTTTTATTTAAAGCAATGTTTATCGAACTAGCTTTTACGCGATGCGTTATGATCAAAAATTATCCCACGGGAATGTATTTAAAATAGCCTATATCTAGCTAGCTAGCCTAGCTCGGGAATAATGTAGCTTCCATTCAGCGAAAGATTTTAGAATCGGATCAATATTTCGGAAGATTATCGCCTACATCCTAATTTATAAAGACTTTAACTCTTTGAAATATTGTATAGATTTCTTTCAAAATCCTTTGGAAAGCGATAGAAAAAGGGGTTTACTATGGAGTGCAGCTATGAGCCCAACCGGTAAATTGCAAAGTCATGATGACGAATGGTTCTCAGTTTTTGAATCAAAAAGTTAATTGACTGTGGAGTATGATACTACTTTACACGATTTATTACGCACGTATGTTGGTTGTGAGATAATTATTATTGTGTGTTTTTATCGTTGATTGTAACTGGCTACTTGATAAAAACTTCAATCAAGCATGTTCTACAATCAAGCATGTTTATATTTTAGTTTTACTTTTTGAAGTTTTAAGAAAGTTTTGCAATAGACTAGCCCTGTTTTACAGCGGGCTTTAAGAGCGGTCTAAAAAGTAACTAAAAAACATTTTCGAAAAATAGACCGGTAAATAGACCGATTACAAATTTTGTATAGAGGTAGAAAATTCCAAATATCTTTTTTTTTAAAGACATTTCGATAAGTTTTTTAGTGACTTTTTTAAAGAAAATATGGACGTCAAAGTTTGTATGAAATATTGTATAGGGTGTAAACGCTCATAACATAACTCGTGTAAAAGTGTCACAGGTCACCTCTGCCTAATCGTTCGGCGAAATAATGCATGAAGTTTTTATTTTTCTGCCTTATAACTAATAGCTTTATTCTATCCTTTGTTTGACTAGCCTCAAAACCAGCATTTTATTACAAAACACACGAGTTTTTCGCCATAAACAATAGACTTTTTCATCCATGTGCAAACGCGAAATGTTGTTGTTGTAAATCGCTCTTATATCTATTAATTACTTTTTGTCTATCGATAAAGCTTTTATTGCTTGACATGACACCATAACATGGAAGTTGTTATCGTTTGATAACACATTATTGTTATATTGACTATGCTTTTTCGTGTTATATTAGGCGCTCTTTCAAGGCCATGTTTTGATATTCAGGCTACTACAAGGTATTTATTAACAATTTTGGATTGTCACGTGTTTTGCACATGTTTGAAGGGTTTCAAGGCATCCGCAAATTATCGAGTTCAGATTATTACAGCTATATTAGATAAAATTCTGATCTACGCGCTATGCTTCCACACATTTAAAGTGCGAACCTCTTTGGAATTCACTACCGGCTTCTCTTTTCCCTTATTATTATAATCTGGATCTCTTCAAAATTCGAGCGAATCGGTTTCTTCTAGGCAAGCGTGCCTAAGGCCGCATCTTCGCTTCACATAAGGCGAGTTGTGGCCAAAAGCAAGCCAATCCAGAATTAAAAAACAAAAAAAAATACTGCTAGCCTGCTTTGTATCTCTATTGGACATGTCCTCCTTGTACTTCTTCTATCGGTCCCGGTTCTTCAACACTTATTTCCAATTCATAAGGGTACATCTAAGTCAACGCAATGACGTGTAATGGGTAATAGGTAATTAAAAAGACTTTATCTTTAAAATTACCTATTTACAAAAAAGAACATCCTTCATAGTCTGCCGCAACTCTGTCTCGCGGTATCATGGAACCAAGTCAGTGTTTTCAATGACACATTGAATTTAGATAGTACTTATTTTGGTTATTTTATAGACTCTTAATACAATTCTCGTTTTTGAATGCCTCGTTGTACAATAGTGGTCTCTTAGCTGCCACGGTTTATTTTTAACTACTTTATATTTGAATTACTGATTTAATCTTTTACTCTGAACGCTCTTAACTTGCCCGTATTTCTACATCATTCTGACATATTTGTAATTCTCAACATGAATGATGTAACCAAGATTTTGTAACATATTTTGATTTAAAAGAGTGTCGATGGAGTTTCTTGCCCATTCTTCTCCTTTCACAAGTTATTATGCTTTGTGACTGGGACTGTAGCTTCACGTTTGTTTTTGTTTTTTTTTTAACTTTCAAATGTGCCTGTAATGGTCTAATTGAAATAAATGGTTTGAGTTTGAGTTTGTCGCAAACGCGACTGCTGAGCGTAAGGTCCTGAGTTCGATCCCCGAGTCGAGCAACGTGTTATTGGGTTTTTCAATCAGGAATTTTCTCAGTAGCCGCCACGGAGTCTGGATTTGTGCTCGGTTTATGGCAATGGGCTCGTTCCCTGTTACACGGGACTTAAAGAACATAACTGGCGTAATGTGGGTGTATTGAAATTGGGTAGACCACTGCCTAACCTTTCGGGGGTTACAGGTGTGAAGTTATGTTGTATTAAAATCATTTTTTTCTGTAAATCAGCTAACAGTGAGATCCTCGTCATAATTTTTCAGACGAAAGCCATCCACTCCTGAACATAGGCTTCCATTAAACGTCTGCGGATCTATTAGGTCTCTGCTTTTTTCTGCTTTCGGATTCCTGCAACTTTACCTTTTTTATCAGTGAACAATGATGGATAAGTCAAAAATGTATTGGTCTGACAAAAGGCACCAAAAACCTTGTCAATCATGTTGGAGCAAAAAAAAATTCGACGGTCAAAACAAAAAGGAAAATACGGCACGGTTGGCGCCGTGGTTGAGCGATCGACTACTGCGCTGCGTGTCGCGGGTTCCATCCCCGCACGGAACAAATATTTGTATGGCCTACAGATAGTTGTTCCGGGTCTGCCTGTTTGTGTATATGAGTTTAAATGTTTGTAAACGCACCCACGATACAGGAGAAATCCTAATGTGGGGCAAAGTCTCATTAAAAAAAAAAGCCGACATAGACTTATTTTTTTTGTCTTGGTACTTGTCTTAGTTCTCCGACTTCTCACATCCAATGGATTGCTGCAACTATCATTACGCAGAACCATTATCAAATATTATCATCAGATATTCAAAATCATTTTTTTTTTGTAGATGTTGTGGACACAGGACCCGGATTAGCCTTCGTGGCGTACCCTGAAGCGCTACTCCAAATGCCAGTGGCCAGAATGTGGAGTATCCTGTTCTTCTTCATGCTTTTCGTCTTGGGGTTGGGCAGTCAGTTTGCTGGTATTGAAGCCATAAACACCGCCATTGTTGACAGGTGGCCACATCTTAGGAAGAATTATTGGAGGGTGAGTGAAATAAAATTGTTCTTTTATTTTTGATCAAAGGGAAAGTTCGGCACTGCTGATTATGAAGTTTCGGCAACATGCTTGGCTGTATTTGAGTCGCCCTAAATGCCAGATTACACGTTTAAGTACTTACTATAAGGGGTCGAGCATTGCCCCAGGTACGCCCCATCGTCAAGGACTATTTTATTGAAACTCCATACTGTAAGGCACCTTTATGCGGGTAGAGTATATACGTGTGCATTTACCTTTATTAATTAATGCAATGACGGATTTCATTAAAAAAAAGTATTTTAATTATGCCCTCAAAAACGGTGAAGGAAAACATCGTTAGGAAACCGGCACGACCGTAACCAAAAATTGAAAAGACATGTGACATCAACCAACCCGTACTGGGCCCGCGTGGTGGATTACATCCCACTCCCTCTCATAGACAGGAGGCCTGTGTCCCAGCAGTGTGAACATTATAGGCTGATGATGATGATGATGATTTAAATTATAAGCGGTAATGAACTTATGACATTCGTGCATCATTAGAATCTATGATAGAATTCGTATCTAAACTTATTTCTAAGGTGAAATTCACAAGTTTTCAATTGATTTCCTGTTTTTTTTTCTCTATTCTCAATTTATTAAGAGTTTATTTTGTTCCAGGTCACTGCGTTCACATGTTTCACGTGCTTTATTCTGGGGATCCCAATGTGTTTCAGTGGGGGAGTGTATTTGTTTCAACTTCTAGATTGGAACACGGCCTCTTGGGCTATACTGCTGATTGGTATGACTGAGGTGAGTTCGATCTTTATATTTTTCTTTGTGTGGTGTTTTGGGAAGAACAACAAAAAATATTTATAATTAACAAAAAAGCTTGGACAAACATTTTAGTGTAATTTTTTTTAAACCTTTTTTTTCTTTTATTTTCTTTACATTTTTTTTTTACAATTTTATATATTTCTATATAAAACAATGTAAAATAAAATTAAAGTTTATATTATTAAAGTTCTTTTTTCTACCAGTGTATCGCAGTTTCTTGGAGCTATGGCATCAAGCGTGCTATGAATGATCTCGCGTCTATGGGTATGAAGCATAACAAAGTGCTGCGGTTTTACTGGATGTCTGTGTGGACCGTCATCGTGCCTGTTGGCAGTTTTGTAAGTATTCTTATTATTCATTATAAGTATTCTGGGGTGGTCTAGAATAAGCCATTGAATGCTCTAGCTGTGGCAGAGACCAGCTAGATTCCCGGTTTTGCGCACATGAAGTTCGTTAATTGCCGTAAATCGTACTAACGGGATTAAAAGTAAAATTTGTTGTGAATTAGTTTATAAACTATCTGTGTGCCTAATTTCATCCAGATCCGTTCAGTAGTTTTTGCGTGAAAGAGTAACAAACAGATCCATTCTCACCAATGATGCAGACGAACGATAAAGGGACTTTTTAAAGCCGACGGGAATGAGTGTCAGAGAGTAAATAATCTCCCTGTAAAACTGTGGTTGTGCCACGAACTGCTTTGTTGGTCTACTGGTTACCATTGCGACTACTAAGCATGACGTTCTGGATTCGATTCGACGTTGCACAATCGTCTTTGGATTTTTCCATTTACTTTCTCAGTAGAACCCACTAAGTTTGAATTTGTGGCTGGTTTATGCCAATAGTTTCGCCCCTGATTACATGAGACTTAAACATTAATGGTTAAATCTAGGTGTACTATTAGGTATAGTAATAGTACACCCAGATTTATAATTATAATGGCCCAATAAAGAGTCTGAGTGAGGAAACAGCCCAGCTAACCTATTACGTATACCTCTGCCTAACCCTTCGGGGTTTACAGGCGTGATGGTATGTTACAACCACGCACTGTATATCAATACAATTGAGTTTTGTAATTCGACTTGAAGTACTCAACTAAGTCATTAAGTGAACTCGGTAATGAGGAACCCATTTGCCACGTACTCGTGCATGTTAATCGATTGATACCATCATGGCAACAATTATCTCTAATTAATGTAATTGATTAATAGTCTGCGTGCGTGAGAATTATCTTGTAATATTCCATGTGCGTAAATTGATTAATCTTGACTGAGTAATATTGATGCTTACCAGTGTTTTGAAATTTCCAATATTTTCTTCATTCATCCGGCCGCCGTTTACGTTAAAAAGAAAGACATTTTTATTTAACCTAAATTGTGGCCGGTAGATAAGTATCAGGAAGTCAAATATGTTTTTAAAATCGTTTATGAATTTTGCTAACCTCACTTTTTTTTTTTATTGGCGGGTAATGTACCACTGCTTGGCATAAGGCCTACCCTACCCATCTTTCCATGTAGTCTTTTTTGTGCCACCTCGTAATAGTAGATAAATTAACAAAATTAAATCAATTTTCAATGACTGGTAGAATAATAAAATAATTGTCACTGTGATAAAAGATTTATTTCATAAAAAAAGACGAATACAACGTATTTTTTTTAATGAAAACAAGGTTAATTGGTTAGAATTTAACTTAGAATACCCCTACAATTCCTGGACCGTTATGTGTTACGGCCAAACACGATTTCAGGCCAAACTAGTTTGTCCTAAGCCAAACCGGTTTAGTGGCTTATCGTGTCAGGATAAATATATCCTAAAACATTTACAATTCGCCTAACTTGGATGTGGCACCGCTCGTTACGCTCGCTCGGCTCGCGCGTTTATGGTCACAGTTCTAACCTAACCTAACCCATTTAGTTAGGTTGCTCTATATGATCCTGTTATGATGAGTCTTAGTTTTGGCCTAGGACAAACTAGTTTAGCCGGAAATCGGGTTTGGCCGGTAACATATGCACCCATAAACACAATGTTACGAAAACGGGAATATTTCATAGCAAAAAAGAAAGCATAAAGCTCGTTTACCGACAAACAACAAGAAGCCTATTTTTTTTTAATACATCCATAGTAATATTTACATTACAAATGCGAAACTAACTCTGTTTCACAACTAAACGGGTGATCGGATCGTTAAGTTAATTAAAATATGATAAGGAGGTAGATTATATCCTGGGGAAGGACATAGGCTATCTTTTTTATCACACATACGAATATATGAAAATGTCCAGGTGAACGTAGTATTGGGCCGCAGCTAGTTTTTTTTTTTAAGCAATCCTTATCTTTCCCACTCCTGGGCCTCCCCCCATTCCTTCCACTTTTCTCTGTTTTTTGCTGACGGGGTCGTGGCAGACCGATAAAAAGATGTCGGGACGCCTTGGCTGGCTTTCTCGTCTGTCTCGTATAAATAAAAAAATCATTTAATACCACCTACTTGATAATCACTTCTTATTTTGTGCAGGGCATCCTAATCTTCATTTTATCGGAATGGGAAGCTCCTAGCTACAATGATTATGTGTTCCCCCTGTTTGCCGACCTGTTGGGCTGGGCTGTCGGATTGTCCACGCTGATGTTCTTCCCAGTGGGCATAGGATGGGCGCTGTACCATGGATATGTGAGTATCTATTTAAATTTTTCCTTTATATTACGTGTTTTTGATAATACACCAAGTGAGTTAGATATTTCATACAATACTCGAAACCAAGTTAGATTGTTCATACGATACACAAAACCTAGTTTGATTGTTCATACAATACCCAATATTTTTTTGTATCTTGGTTTTGGTATGATATGGTGATCCTGGGTACCAAAAAGGGTAAAATGTAATGTAACGAGTTTAATGTGACAAATTCCAAATTAGATTAAATTTATTCAAGGAAACTAAAGTGTTTTTACTTTAGTTCGCTGAATTAACTTATAATAATATTAACTATGTAATAATTAAAATTATTCATTCGAACTTTTTTTTTCACAGCGTGGAAAAGAATTATTCACACCAACGGAAGCATGGAAACCAGCACAGAAATCCTTGTTATCCCCAAGGTCAGACTCAATAGTAACCACAGACGAATCAGGACAGCAGGGACCTTACGATAACATGGGCTATATTATGTGATAGTATCGTGATAATAAAACACTATTACGAGTATCTAGTCAAGTGATTTTGGTTTTATGTAACCAAACTCAAAACACTATATTAAGGTTCAAAACACGCCACGTAGAAGCAACGACGCAGAAAATGTTTTATATCGCAAGGGTCAGATTTGGTAACAAGTACTTAAAATTAGGTAGAAATATTTGGAATAACGTCCGTTAATGTAACAAAACTTTACATATTTAAATATTTGAAAAAAAAAAACCGTTGCAATATTCGATTTATCAGTCGTATATTATTTGAAATTTTCTTAACAGTTTTCAATATATTTTGAAGATAAATAATAAAGCTGTGTTCTATTTATTATAAGTCAACAGAATATTTCTGAATATGACATAATAAATAGAATTTCTGTTTTGCCGAGACCTAAACAAATGTGACTTTGCACGTACTTTGGCTGTCATTCATGTCACCGTTACTGTCTGGCACTTATAGTCTGACATTTATGATCTTTGATCTTGGCCTGAGTCCTAAGACGGTGTACTTGACGTATGTTAGTGTATTTTGAACAAAATAGTTGTATTGTACTCGACTACGTTGCTACAATTAGTGATTAATCTGACCCTTTTTGCCCGCAGAACAATACCCCTTTATAAATTCGGTCTAAAGTTACGCCAAAATGGTTAAAGTGAAATAATACCTGGGTTAAGTTGACTCCAAATTTTTATAATAAATGGGTAACGTTTTGCGAGAAGAATTGATTCTCTGAGCATAACATTTTGTTAGATAACAAAAATTTAGAATTTTGTTGCAACGGAACCTAGAGTAGTTTATTGATAGCTATTGCAATATTTTCAAAAATCTTCATTTTTTAAATATATCTGTTTATAAGAATCTTAGTGTTGATTTTGGACATTGATGCTTTATCTTGATTAGCTTCATTTAAAGTTTGTGGTAAAACGGATCAAATCGGTTACTTAAAACAAGTATTTAAAAGTTTTTGAAAGACAACAGACAGCTTTATTTGAAAAATAAATAAAGATAATGTTAAAATAATGGCAGATATTTTTAATATATCAAAAAAAATTCAAATCTTAAATCATGACAAAATTTCTGTCATATTAATTCTAGTTACCGTTTATTTTATCCATGAAACGTCTCGTAAGCATTCCTGAGTGATAATTTTAAAACTATGATTATTTCTTGCTCTGCTTTCTGTATGACTTGAGCTTTACGATTAAGTATTTTCAAGACAATTTTATTCGATCTTAAGTTAGTAAACGATAAACTTGTTCTATCTAAAATAATAAACATTTTGATGAACTCAACTGTAGTGCATCAGTTGATTTATTTGTATTATTATTATTTATTTGTGATAAGTTAAACGAGATCGGTATATTTATGACTATGTACATTTTTTTTATAACATTCCTGTATAGTTGATCTGTAAAATATAGGTAAATGACATCAAGCATATTGTGAGAGTCGTGTGTCAATTTAATTATTTTAACAAATTCATTTTGTAAATTGTTAGACACTTAATGAGAATATTTTACTCGGCCACCACCTTTACGTTTGGCCGCAGAAGCTTCGACAAGGATGAAAGTTTAGGTGCACAACCGGGCGTCCGACCAGTTTTGTTCAAGATAGCGGCTGGTCATGCGACAAGTCGTCGTCGTGGCCACAATCAGTGCGCGAGGTCCCTTAAAATACGACTGATCCGTCAACTACTGACGAGACGCTGCGGCAGGTGCCAATCGTTTATTATTCTATTAAAATATGGTATTTTTATGTAATACCTATAATTTCTGCAAAATTCCGTGAAATACCAACGCATGTGGTTGGATATGTGACGCCGATGCATGAATAGATGTGAAATGTAGACGTTTCTATTTGAAAACAATTTAAATTTTGATGATTACATCAAGTTTCTGGTATCAATTTATTTTGTAACAAAATGAGATGTATGTAAAAATAAGTACCTATATTTATATATAACTAGCTGTACCCAGCATGCGTTGCAATGCACTTTTTACTACCCACCTACCCTATCCGACCTACCTACCCTATCCTACCTACCCTACCCGACGCTACCTACCTACCTACTCTACCCTACCCTACCTACCTACTCTACCCTACCCTACCCTACCCTTACTACCTACCTACCCTACCCTACCTACCTACCCTACCCTACCCTACCTACCTACCCTACCCTACCTACCTACCCTACCCTACCTACCTACCCTACCCACCTACCTACCTTACCCTACCTACCTACCCTACCTACCTACCTACCCTACCCTACCTACCTACCCTACCCTACCTACCTACCCTACCTAACCTACCCTACCTACCTACCCTACCCTACCTACCTACCCTACCCTACCTACCTACCCTATCCTACCTACCTACCCTACCCTACCCTACCCTACCGTATCCTATGTCCTTCTCCTGGCTCTAAACTACCTCCCTGCCAATTTTCAGCTAAATCGGTTCAGCCGTTCTTGAGTTATAAGTGAAGTAACTAACACGACTTTCTTTTATATATATAGATAAGTACTGTGCTGTCACTGATAAACTGTAAAAAGTTGGAATAAAGTTTAAAATTGAACAACCTCTTTTATTTCTTCTAGATTTTTTTTAATTTTAACTAGCTTTTGCCCGCGGCTATGCTCGCGAAAATTATGAATTTTATAATAACCACCTCCGACACGTGGAACGTTATTGTGAAAAGGTAACAAACAAACTTACTTTCGCATTTATAATATTAGTTAGGATTCTCGTGTCGCGGTGTTTGTAACCAAACTCTTGCGAAACGGCTGAACCGATTTGTATGCATATCGGGTAGGTCTGAGAATCAGTAACATCTATTTTTCATACCCCTATATAACCCATCAAAATTTCCACGCGAACGAAGTCGCGGCAGCAGCTATAATCCGGTCAATACAAGGTGTTGTTTTGCATTCTCGTCAATATTCAGGAGAATGTCACACTTGAGATAAATAATCAATTAAAATTACGGTACTTAATTAATTATTAACAAACGTTGATTTTTTTGTTGTTTATGTTCGTCAGTATTTCAGAATAACCCCCTTAACTTGGTTTAGGAAATAAGAAATTATCGAATATACGTTTGAGATTGTTTGTGTTGGGAAAGCGCGGTTATAGGGCGAGAATCAGACGGCCCGCGTTTAAAACACGGGTGGTTCACACTTACCGATTTCCGTAAACAAGAAAAAAAATAAAAATGACCTACCCATTTTATTAGTGATTCGGGACGAGAAACATTAGCATAGTTACCTCCTTGAATTTGACGAGGATGCAAAACAACACCTTGTACAGACATTTAAAATAACAAAAATTCCCGGAGAGCCAAATATTGGTGGAGAGCTGGGGTTTACTTAAGTAGACTTTCAAGAGTATGAATCTGATTAAAATATCTAAAGAAATCAAAACAATAGTTAACCCAATAATGAATATCAATGATAAGGTAATATCTAGAACTTGACGGATTTTGTTCCCATAGATTATCCTAAAATTGTCATGACAGTTAGTGGAGTAGGCCTACAGGGGAAACCACGGTAAAAAAAACGCCCCGAGTACACACCCTCACACGTGGCGTGGAAATGTGTGCATATCATGTATAATGTGACTCTTAGAATCGCGATATCTCCGGAATGGTAACTCTTAGGAAAAAAATAATCAAGTTCATTTTTGTAAAAAAATTTTAGATCTACAACTTGGTGTAAAGTATTTTTTTTTTGATAAAATTTACCGTTTTCGAGAAAAATCCAAAAAACCTCAAATTTTAAGCTTTGACCCCGAATAACTTTTGTAGCACACAGAATCGACGAAGGGATTTTTAAAACATTATTTGTAATGTTAAACCCCAGCTCTCCACCAATATTTGGCTCTCCGCGATTTTTTGTTATTTGACCACTATTTTTATGTCTAAATTGACTGGACTACTAGTAATTAATAAATATTTTAGTATCTTAAATAATTGAAACACACACATAAACAGGAAAACACTTGTCTAAACACTAGGCAGCGTTACAACTATAGGGAACGAGTAATTTTGATGAGCTCTGGCACCTAATGTACGATTTAACTTATGTTTAGGGTGGCAGCGTTCTCGCCTATGATTTGAACTTTAACAGGAGCTGTAATACGAGCACAGTATAACATGATTAAATTCCAATATAATTTTTGAACAAAATATAATATTTACTAGCTAATGCAACTGCACTTATGAAAAACTCAATCTTTGTAATTGCAGAATTCACTGACATAAATGCACTTTACACAGTACCTATAACGTACCTTAAATCAGTCAACAATAAACATAATATCCTAAGGCTATAAACAAAACAATAATTGTAGTTTTAAAAACAAAATAATACCAGTCTCCTTTGTCACGCGAGGCAGTGAACTTATCAAAGCTATCGGTAGACTACATGAAAAATCACTCACTCAAATGGCAGACGAGACAAAAATGGTGGAGTTTTACAAAGAAATAAAGGAAAATGCGTCAACGATACTTCACTGAAATAGTGATAGACGAGTTTTGTGACGTAGACGGCGATTTTGTGTCTGAGTGATGAACTTTTAAGGTTTATTGAAGTAAAAAAATTACGCCGTAGCAGTCATACGTGCATGTGCTACGCCGTAGTAGCAACTCATAATTTTACAAAACTATGAAGAAAAAAAGGTTTATAAGTTATTGGGTACAATAACTTATAAACCACAGGCTAAATAAATTCGGTCCCCGTACACGTATTCCCCAAAAAATCTTTCTGAAGAGACGTAATTGTAGCATTCCAATAAAATAAATGGTCAATCTGCTACGCCGTAGCAGCCATCGTAGCAGCAGTAGACGCATCAGCTACGCCGTAGCCGCAATTCATAATTTTATGAAAATATGTAAAAAACCCAAACAGTTTATAAACCACAAGCCAAATAAAGTCAGTTCCCATACCTGTAGTCCAATAAGATTGTCTGAAGAAACGTAGTGCTGAAGTTGCAACGTTAAAACCTGCTTTACGGTTGCAATAAGTGTACGAACTATTGCCCTTGTAACTGTGCCAAGTTGTGTAAAAAATGCTGTTTGAAACTTAACCTTAACTTAGGCAGGTAGTAATACGTACCTTAAGAACTTTGTATACGTTTACAAAATAAAGCAGCGCCGATCCCGAATAAATTGGCATTAAAAGGACTGATTATAACGACCGATGTAATGTTAGCCTGTATCATTACACGACTAGCCAAAAAAATTTTGGAAGCCCAAATTTTCCAAATTTTTCGATATTCCAACGGCATGAATGTAAAAATTCAATGAAAGTTGATGATGATGAAATGTAACTCGTTTTTATTTTATTAGCTAGGTAAGTAACAAATTAGATTTCCGCACAAAATCATGTAAGCACTACTTACGTAAAATTACTAGAAAAACAGATAAATTTTTCAAAACACTTAACTAAAAGAACACTTAACTTAAATTCTCAAAAAAATCTTGAACAACAAACTTCCCAGCGGCACTTAATCAAAAAAAAAAACATGTACTTAAGTTAATTCCTGAAGACGTCCATCAGATACCGGGAAAAAACTTGATAGCATCTAGAAATTAATTAAATTTGAAAACACTTCGCACTCAAGCACAATATTAAGCCAGACTCATCTGGGAGCCACAATCTCGGATAAACTCCCATTCCAAATCAACCGCCTAATCCGACTTAGATTGAACAAAATTAATGTGGATTTAAACCATAACAGACGTTTCTAAAGTATCCTCTGGATTTTATCGAAATTTTATTATCTTTGTCCTTATTCCGGGGTGACTTTAATAACTCGATACGACTTGATGACGACGCTGACGGAGGACCTAGCACAAACGTGCGCCGTACTTAAACGTAATGTGAGTTCGAACGATTTTTGAATCCAAAATATTACTATCTGGCGTTTTGATTTAAATTTTGGACAAGTATAATCAATTCTAGAGTAAGAGTATATAAATATAAATTAAGTCTCGAAATTAAGTACAATTGAATTAGCAAAGCCACTACCTATTGACAATTTAACCTCCAATTTACAACCAAAGATATTAAAAAAAAATTGAGCGGTCATTGGGAATAAAGTCATACAAGATCCCGAATATTTACGATTTTGACACACGAATTTATGTTTTTTTTTTATTTATAGTTACCAGACAAGTGAGTGCGTGACGCTAGGCGGCTGATTTGTTACTAAGCAGTAAGAAGTTATAGATTACAATTTTCTTCATCTTGCCCCGTCTATCGCTCGTAAATACTTGACTGTCTTTGTTTACAATACGTTTTAAGTACAGGTGGCCTACCAATTGTTTTAATTTTAGTCCAGCCTGGGAAGGAGATGACGCTAGACGTCCTTTATAGCTCTGTCTTTTTCCCACAATGAAGTAACATTAAAACAATACTGCTTTATGATGGTAACCCCCCTGGAAAACAGGTATGTACAGATTGAGGCTGGCTGCGCCTGTCCAGACATGAGACAGATATAATATACTTAAGTGTCCGTCCGAGTTCAGTGTTCGCAGCCAGTCTGCAATCTGTCCCTACTATTTTTACCGCAACATTCATCCGTTCGTGCTGGGCCCACTGAACCCATCTTCTTGAAATATCGTTTTGATTGCTTTCAACTTTTTAATTAAGACCTTGTCGTGATAAAGTGAAAGAAGTGTTTGAGTTGTTTTACGCTTCCTTGCAAAAAACTAATTTAGATAGCCGATCGGGGGTGGTTCAACTGTTTAGGGTTGCGAGGGGTAGACACAAATTGGAGTTATCTTGGCACCGAATTCTTAAACTGTGTTTGGACATTTTTCTTCGGGACTTGGTAGATTTTTGAGGGCGATATAAAAGCTTTTTTTATTTTTTACCACCAACGGATAACAATACCTTTTAGAAGTTATTGTAATCTAGTTTAGATTTAAATATTTTTAAACATTTAAGTTGTCGTTAAAAACGTTTGTCTGAGTTAGCTTAACTGTTTCATTTGTTATTTCATTATTAAATATGTGATTAATTTGTTTAAAAAAATTAGCTAACGTGCAATTGGTCGCGTGGGGTGTAACGCACCCCAGTGCATCATTGAAGGTTTAGAACTTTTGTAATTCTGATTTAGGCGCTCTAAAGTTTCCGTTAGCTTCATAAAACCACGTGCTTGATCATAAAGGATATGATCAAGTATCAAGCACAATCGTGATGTTGCATGTATTTCGCAGTTTATTTGTATGACCAGGGTGTCAAGCTCTCTAAGCGAAGGGTCGAATTTTCAAAAATCATTCTTCAATTATACTTTTTTTTTATTTAAAAGGAGAAGAAATATTTGGAATTCATTATAAAATTACCAATACTGCGAGTCAACTTAATCCAATAACTTGTTAAACATCCATTTGAATTTATGATATTGGCGTAAAATATAATAAAATATACTACAATTTTCAAAAATCATTTTTAATTTTTTTTTTTTTTATTTAAAAGGAGAAGAAATATTTGGAATTCATTACAAAAATACTAATACTGCGAGTCAACTTAATCCAATAACTTGTTAAACATCCATTTGAATTTATGATATTGGCGTAATTTATAATAAAACATAATACAATTTTCAAAAATTATTATTAGATTATATCTTTTTTTATTTAAAAGGAGAAGAAATATTTGGAATTCATTTCAAAAATACTAATACTGCGAGTCAACTTAATCCAATAACTTGTTAAACATCCATTTGAATTTATGTTATTGGCGTGAAATGTACTAAAATTTTGTTCCGTTTTTGTTAACAGTTTAATGAAAAAGTTGATAAAAGTCCGGCCCTCGGGCGCTTTTGGAAATATTTTGAATTTCGGCAAATGCTAACAAGTGTGAATTGTTAAGCTTGATTTTTAAAAGCCAATTGTTTGTTTTGTATCTTCTCCCCTGGTTTGTTAAGTACCAAGTTACTGAATTAATTAATTCGTTACGTTACGGGATAGAATAGAGTGATGTTAAATAATTACGGTTTGTATTAGTACCTGGGTAAAGAGTGTCAACGTTCTAGAATAGATTCCAAATACCTTTCTACTGCTTTTCGACATTGATGATATGCAAAAAGATACGTATCATTGTACCAGAAGAATAAACCAATCTTCTTGTAAGCAAACTTGCTGTTCGCTTGATGGTAACAGGCTTCCGTCATTCGCTCGCGCCTAGACGTTAGTGACTTATTATCTGGTTACTTACGAGCGAAGGCGCCAACAGCACAGTGAGACCAAACTCTTAGAACGTTTGTTTTATTTCGCTACTCGCTAGGCTATATAATAACCGAGACAACTTATTTGCGTCGCCATCCCAGTGATAAGGCTATGCTCCTTTAATCACATCGGTTCCCACACTCATCATCTGCCTAGCCTTTTCCCAACTATGTTGAGACCGGCTTCCAGTCTAACCAGATGCAGGTGAATACCAGTGCTTTACTTGCAGTGACTGCCTATCTTACCCCCACAACCCAGTAGTACTAGGTAATAGGAAACCCTTCGGTAACACTGGTTGTCAGACTTTGGGGCAACTGACCACCTGTGACGACTGTCAAAGATAAACAAATGACAGCCGGGACCAACGGCTTATCGTGCTTTCCGAGGCACGGAGGAACGTGATATATACCTAATGGGTGGTCACCCATCCACAGACCAACCTGGTCGAGCGTGGCTTAACTTGCAGATTGATCCAAGTGGCTGTTATTATTTTGCCACGAGCTCCTCAAACCGTACCATGGTGACTTCATACCGATTCCTACACTCTTTACCATAAATACCAAACTCCACAGCCCCAGCTCGTTCTTATACTGTAATATTGTATTTAACTTCTGTATGTTTATCTAAAGTTCGCCCACTGTTACCTTAGCTATAATGCCCAAGTGTTCCAGCTTCATTTGCCCAAAACTTTCGCAGCATATGCAAGTTTAGTAGTCACAGTATTAAGTAAGCAAGATCCTTGCAGTTTATAAGTGTATGCATATTGTAGTGAACGTCTCTTGCTTAGGGATAATGAAGTTATGAAGTATTTGTGTTTCAGATGGTATTTTAATATCAAAATTAATCATTGGTTATATTTTTATCGCCAATGACGTGTTTACTCCTACATAGATGGCTAATATCTGCTGAGATTACCGTAGAAAGACTATTTTTCTATTGATTATAATATCATGAGGCGGGGTCGCGATAGGCCACGAAGGAGATGGCGGGTTCAACTGGACAGGTTTCAGATCAGAACTGGATGGAGGACGCACGGGTTTACGAGGAATTGAAAGAGTGTAGGGAAGCCTTTGCCCCGAAGCGGGACAGAGCAGGCTAGGAAAAAAATAACTTGTAATATTCATTTAAAGCCCTATTTATGTTTTCAAAATCCGTCATTATTAAACGATGCTTGTATTCTATGCAAACTTAAAAATAGTTTATTGTTCTTACTAGAAAATTACCAGAAACTCCCGTTTCAGTTTCTTTGACTGGTTGTTAATAAAACGTACAAACTAAAGGTAACTTAAAATGAAGATCCAATTCCAACTTTAATTATTCATTTTGCATTTACTAACAACTCCACTACCACAAACTTTGAACCCACAACTTAACACGTCACTTCCCAAGCCAAAAAACTACAAAAATCCGTTCGGAAAATTTGCTTTCCGTACAAAGAATAAAAAAAAAAAACAAAAAAAAAATGGAACAATTTCTAGTGGAAGTTGTGTAACAAGTTAACGGTAGCGTCTGTGAGGCGCACCTGGTTGCCGACGGAAATTTCAGTGGAGGCTTAGGGAATACTAGCGGTGGGCCAGGGCTTTGCCTGCAAACTGATGGTATTTTTTTAAAGAGACTCTTTTAGGACTTTTTCGAAATATGATAAAAACACTGGCTGGTTTTTCCTGACAATTTTTTTTTTCTAAAGCTGTTTTAAGAAACCCAGCGAATGTTGAATAAAATATTAAATTTACTAAGCATTTCTTTTGTTTATTTACTGTAACATAATTTTTGAAAAACCTCACTTTCCAAAATAATGCTACATTATTAAAAATAACTTTAATTTTACATGTTCAACAAAGATAATTAATTATTATTGGGTATGTGTCATGTTTATGGCATCTTACATTACATGCAATTTAAAACTACTGTACTTACACTCTAACCAAAATAAATCTCTAACACGCACAAACATTATTACTAGATAACATTAGTTATAGGCAAAATGGTGTGGCAAACAAAGATTTAAAATTGTTAGAAGAGCCCTCACCTTATTTAGATCGCGCGAAATAAGTTTATTGGAAAGAATGCAGAGCACATACATCCCGCATGGAACCACAGACATGATTTTCCATATGAGTGACAAAGACAGTACTATTCAAATGCTATGTCAACGAAGCAGACCCGTGATATTTTTTGACGCAGTTGGGTGATTTTAAGATATTAAAATACACTGACGATAGATGGGACCAGGCTATCAGTGCAATTTTATTAGAACATGTCAAACTTGACAGTCATGTTATTTTGCTTTCAAATGCCACTGAGACATAGAATCATATTTTTCTGTGACATTTCTTGTGTTCTTCTTCTTCTCTGCAGTATCTACACATAAACATGGCATCACGCCCGTAATCCCCAAAGAGTTCGGCAGAGCTGTATTAGGTTCAGCTCTGTGTTCTAGTACACCTACATTTTGCCTGTCATAATTTAAGTCCCGTGTAATAGGGATCGAGCCTATTGCCGTCAACCACACACAAATGCACAAATCCAGACTCCGTGACTGCTACTGAAAAAATCCTAATGGAAAAACCCAATAACAATTCGCCCGACCCGAGAATCGAACCCAGGGTTTCATGCTCAGTAGTCGTGTGTGACTACTAGCCCAACGACGCAGTCCTTAAGGCGATACAATAATATTTAAATACACTGACAATAGATGGGACCAGGTTCTTGGTACTATCTTATACTTAGCGTGTTGATGAACTTAATTTGTGTCGGCCCAGAACTGAGCCACTAGCTTGGCGCCCTCTGTAGCGTCCATCGGTTCTTGATGATAATGATCAAACAGCAGGACACGCAGGACATGATATTAAGTGCCGCATCGTTTGTGGGACAGCACCACATTTACACTCCGGAGCAGAATCACTATTGAATCTCTGGTTAAATGAATGGTACTATTACCACATATATCAGACGTGGAGGTTATGTTGTTTTGCTTTCAAGTGCACTGAGAGACAGTGGTACTGAAAAATGGGCTTAATTTTTCAAGCGACATTGCTTCTTCTTCTCCACAGTATCTATCTAAAGATTTAAATCTTTGGTGGCAAGAATGCAAAGGTTGCACCGTAGTTACAGCTGATATTAAGGACGATTTGTTGAGAACAAAGTTAAAGTCGACTTTCTTTGCTGTCGGATGAAATGTTTCTATTTAACTTTTGTGTTGCAAATATATTACAGAAAGTTTGTTTTGAATTTTTAAAAGGTAAATTTGTAGCCGTGACGGTTTCGTTCGTTCGTTTTAGTGTAGCAAACTTTAGATGGTGGAAGAGTTAAGTGTTTCTTCTGGAATTTGGATGAAAAGTTACTGTTGTAGAAGTTGCATTTCCTTGTTTTTTGTTTACATTCTGATAATAGACAGCTTTGCTTATTTTGCTAATGAGCCGTTCGTCTGAATAGGAAGGAGTGGTCGCTACCGCTTATGGACCAGTAACGAATAAGGTTTTTAGATCAGTGTTGAGTAATCTTTACATATACAACTTACAACTGAAAACATTGTTATTAAACATGAAAAATTTTTGAGCCAAAATAGATTTTGCTTTTAAAATACCTCCTGCAAAAAACTAAACAATAAAAAAGACGGTTAAACCAACCCAACCATCTCAACGACAAAACCTTCCAGCCAATTGGTCCCACAAACGCCAAATCATTAAACAAAGTAATACCATAAAACAAAACCCAGTAACTATCATCGCGGCTTATCGGATTTATACAAACACTAATAAAAACGCAAGTTGGACCATAAAAACTACCAAGTGAAATACTTTCAATGATGGTTACATTGTTAAGTTTCATCGTTCTTATAAATCATTTTTTTATTGTGAACGTTTTACAGCGTTTTTTTTTCGCATTCTGCGTTCATAATGAGGTCATAAAGTTAATTTGATTTTTTAAGGATCAATTTTGTTGGTTGACTTTGATGTAGTCGTTAAGGAGTTTTATACTTTGATTTGACCTTGTCTGCCATAAATCCGGTAAAATATGCGACGAATTTCACAATCATTTTCGTGCCTGACGGTACATTTGATTGAAAATTGCTTTGAATTATATAAGTCGAATCGGGGGCGGGGACCACAGGTGCCTCGACCACTGGGGACCTAAGCCACGGACCCATAAGAAATTGGCCAAGTTGATTAACTTACATATTTTAACCAAGACTGGTTAGGATGTTTCATATTACACTCTTCTACTACTGCTTGGCTTGCAGAAGAAGGACACCAAATCCCCCGAAGCGCAGGATAAGTAGCTCGAAAACTCGAACCAATACTTCACCTAAATAGTACCGAACTTGATAAAAAAAAATATTCGTAAAATCTATCTAATTAATGCCATCAACTAATTATACAGAAATTCACCCACGAAGACAAGTCTTGTACAAATACTAGGGAAAAAAAGAAGAAAAGAATTCGGTTTCCCAGCATGTCGAGACTCAGAGGCCCTATAAATCGCTCAGCACCTTGTATTATTTAATTACAATGGCCACAGATAAGCAAAATACTATTAATCACATCGTTTGTTGTTGAGAAGTTGTTAATACAGTCAGCACAGACATTTTCTAATCAGATTTTTTCATTTTGTGCACAACTTTTTTGTTGTTTGAATAAGTTACACGCAGTAATAATTTATGAAGGAAAACTTAACCACTGAGCATAATGAGTAAGTTAAACAGTATATATTTGATTGTTTATTAAATAAGGAGACTTTTTTTTTTTGAGATGATTGATCTCAAATTTTGCACACACTTTTGGTTCTGGTGACAATACATTTTTATATATGATATGACTTGATTCTGCAGCCAGGACTCATTAAACGGACTCTAAACTTTGTTTACGCGTTCCATTTTGATGGCTAAACCTAATTATTTCTTTGCATTTTTAATAAAAGCTTGTTTTTTAACGTTCATTTTTTATTTATTTTGGCTTCCTGCTTTCGTGAAAACATAAACACATCCATACTCTCTATACAATTCATAATATGATTACCTACAAAGATGAACTAACAGACGTACATTAATTAATATAAGTAAGTAAACTTGGTTGACGGAAGGTTGACCGCAACGTCGCATGTTGCATTGCTAATAATCCCGTTAAATTTTGTAACTAAGCACCGGGAAGTGGGGTAGTGTTATGTTGAGATGATTGGATTCGCCTTTACTTTTTAAAATAATTAATACATTGATTATTCTTTTGAAAATTCGGAGGGTACATCGTCGTCACATATATTTTTTTAATTCATGGAAGTATTGTAAATATACCAAATATTGACAAACATTTCAAAAAGTAACGTTGGAGTTTATTGCCTATTGTTTTACATTCGAAACTATACTTGCGAATGGGTACTGTAGAATCAATATAAACCAAAAAAAAAAATAACGAATGGTTCGTTTTATTTAAAGTTTCACTTTCAAAAGTATAATTTGGCTCTTGTCCCTATATCGGTTTAGTATAATATATATATATATATTCTACTCTTTGGTCCCTATTACCCTGCACTATTAATGGGGACAACGAGAATAGGGATGGTGACTCTTTTTTTTTTTTCTCTGTTTATCGGGTACATTATTAAAAAGTATTTGACACGTATTTTTTCTTTTTTCACGTAATCGTAAAATTACGGAGATATTTTGAGTTGAAATGGCGCATGACGTCACGTTTAAGTAAATTTTATACCTAGTTGTGACGTAGTGAGCCCCCACTCTCCAACTTTAATGCGTTTTAACTAAGTATTTTTTTGCTAACTTGATAAAATAAAAAATACGTATCTAATATTTTTGTATTACCTGATTGACGGACAAAATAGAATTTCGTTTTCTTTACCCAGTCATCATCCCTATTCGGTACGTTCTCCCCATTGCCAATAGAGACTTGATGTGCAAAGAATGATCGGGTTCAAGGAGTGGCAGCAGCAAGCACATTTTAACCATCACGTACCTTAGGTCAGTTGTCTATAGCTTAAAATTCACATGATCAAAACCAAATCTATTAATTAAAAATCAATCTTTGGCTTATGATGAGACTATGAAATAAAATTTAAATGAAAATTCAAACGGAATGAATGGTTGGCAGCGACTGCATCAAGTTAAATGAGTCTAGAAGGCTGACTTTATCTGGTAGCTCTGTGCTACTGTTCGGAGGCACAGATAGAAAGAATGGACGCGACATGGATTTAGTAAAAGTTTTGAACATACTATGTGGATAATATTAAAATATTTGTAACTGATAACTAAGTTCTGCGTACTGCCAACCAAGGTTACCGACATAGCCCGAAGAATTGCCAAACTTAAGTGGTTGTGGGCAGGGCACTTTGCTCGGAGAACGGATTGCCGATGGGGCCGAGAAGTTCTGGAATGGCGACCGTAAACCGGAAGACCATGCGTTGGAAGGCCTCCTACTAGGTGGACCGATGACCTGGTGAAGGTGGCGGGGATCCGCTGGATGCGAGTCGCACGGGACCGGTCATTGTGGCGACAATTGGGGGAGGCCTATGTCCAGCAGTGGACGTATTTCGGCTGAAATTATGACGATGATGATGATGATGCGTACTGCCTGGATAAGCAATTATACATTTTAAAAAGTGATAACCTAGTGGTGTAATCTTCAGACTGCCAATACACAGATCTCAAGTATGACCAAAAATGATTTTTCGGTTTAATGTGCGTATATTATCACTTGTTTCGATGAAGGAAAAAATCGTGAGGAAACCAGCATGCTTGAGAAATATTTCTCGATGGCGTGTAAAGCCAAGTCAGAGGCCATGGGCGGCATAAAAACTCTGACACCAGGCTGGGCCCTACCCACACGATAAAGAAGGAGGACTGCCATGATGCTCTAGTGGCCGCTAGCATTACTGCTCAGCATAGGGTTCTAGTGAGAGCGGCGGTGGCCCAGTGGTGGCAACCCCGACTTACGAGCAAGCCGTGCGTGGGTTCGAACCTAGGCAGGCGCAATACTTTGTGTAATTTATTTCATCATCGCTGCTCTCAAAAACGGTGAAGGATAACATCGTGAGGAAACAAGCATGTCCTAGAACCAAAAATTCGAAGACATGTGACATCTACCAACCCGCACTGGGCCCGCGTGGTGGATTACAGCCCACTCCCTCTCATAGGAGAGGAGGCCTGTGTCCCAGCAGTGGGAACATTATAGGCTAATGATGATGATGATGATGATGGGGTTCTAGTTGAGTTTTCCAGGTCAAGTATAGAGTTATTGGGATTTTGCATTCATAGAATTCATCAGTACACGCGCGGATTTCGGCTTTTGATGGCAATTAGGCTCGCCCTCTAATACGTAACTCATTAAAATGTGAATATACTAATATTATGTCAACCTCTACCGACCATATTATTTTGATGTTGTGGGATGTTATGTTTAAATATGTTCCTGTTTAAACAACTTAATTAATTTACGGAACGTTTTCTTGCAAAATTCTAGCAAGAAAACAATTTATATACAATCACATTTTATCTAGCCTTAACTGGGTTGACTTTTTCGTTAGCCGAATTCACAAAGTTTACTATTGAAATCATTATGAAAATTGAAAATAAAAAACGAAATGCCACATCCATGCCTTCGACCTCCTTGTATCCGCCTCCAATAGATTCCTTTGGGATCTGTCGGCTTAAAGTTTAATTAAAGATGCAACCTTCCAGAAAGAACTGGTTTAATTCAGTAATAGTTTCCACGAGTGGCATTCGCTGATAATACTCAAATGGACTTTATATAGTTTTCATGATATTATAAAAATTTGATCATCAAAACTTCCACTGTCACTTACTGAATATCTTCCGTGAATAAGAAGGGTGTGTTTGAAAAGTGATCAAGGTTTTTATAAAACTTTAAGGCCTGTAAAATAAAATATTTTGATATTGAAATATACAATAAAAGCTTCTTCATCATTCCTATTGTTTTTTTTTAAAGATTTCCTGCAACTATAATCTCTTACTATAAGTGCGATAAGCCCCTATTGTATCATCAAATTAACTACCACAGTGCCTGTCAGTCAATCTGGGGGACTGCCGCGTCATCCCCTCACTGGGTCACGTGATTAATGGATCGCCGCCATTTTGGATTCTTGTGCCGTCGACTGCGTTATCATTTTCCTCTCCATGTTTGTGTGTGACTTACTAAATATAATGGTACTAAATGTGTGTTTATTTTAGGCAAGGAATAAGGAAAGTTGGCCCGTCTAACAGGCTGAACAATTCTATGTTGACGATTATCTTTAAGTTCATGTAGTAAACAAAATCCGGTTGGATTGTTTTTTGGGTAAGTGGGTGGTGCATCAGATATAAGATAGTAATTTCTCTGTATGTAGCAGTGCCTTTCTCTCCATTTTTAGAAATTCATCTTATAGACACCAAAGCATATCATCAAAGAAGATTTTTACAGACGGATGGAAATCATCAAATGACTTTTCCCGCTCTGGGCGGAGCGGGAGAGAGTGTCAGACTTGTACTGACTAAAACCCATCCATGTTCATTCTTCGCCCTTTGTGTTCCAGGGCCACGGTTTCTCTTTCGAACAGTCCCGCAACCCTGGCAGGCATCGGCCCTCTCGGACCCCTTCCGGTTTGCTGACATCTCCTTGAGGCGCGCGTAGAACACGTACGCGCCGTCGACACGGCCTGTCGTCATGAGACGGACGGACGGTGAGCTAGCCCATTACTTACCGTCCACAGGCTCGCGCCTACGGTGGCCGGGGGCCACTGGTTGCCCCCCGACACCCGGGGCGTCTCCCGCGGCGGCTGGGAGGTGAGGTTCTCTCCCTCTCACGTTCCGCCACCTCCTTCGCTAGCATGACTGCTTCGCAGAAGGAGGCGACGGCTTCCCATTCCATCTCGCTCCAGACCATGGATTGAACCAGGGCCGGACGCGAGAGGTCGCCGCCGCCAATCGCCGCTACGAGGACACGGCGGTGCTCAGCCCAAGCGGGGCAGAGCTCCACGGTGTGCTCCACCGTGTCCTCCAGCCGATCCTAACTACTACTAATAAATAGACACTATCAAGTAGTGTTAAAACACATTTTGTGAGTACGCTATCATACAGCCCTTTTTTTCATAATAATCCTCACACATTCCTTTATTTTTGTTTTGGTGTCCTTCTCTCTCTCCATCCATTGTTGACACATGATATATCCAACAATCCAACACATTTTTAGAAACATGCATTTAAAGCACGTATAAAGTAGCATTTTTAATCTCAAAAACATCCAATACGACTGCTTTATGACCGACATTTTCTAATGTAAATGAGCCATCAAAGTCATTGTCTCCGAGAATTATAACCCCCGCTATAAAATAAAGCCCGTTACTCACAGCTCGCAGAAAAGTTGAATAAAAGTTAATAAACGAATGTAATATAAGCGTGAGTAGAGTGCGAGATGTCTACGTCAGTCGGCTCGCTTGGCGCTAACCCCGGGGCGTAGATAAACGAGTGTGCGAGTTACGACTATATTGTGCCACTTAATTATACAGGGTTACATGTGTGCTGCGAATAATGTTGGTATTGGTGCTGTACATAATATAGGTATTTTAAATGAGAGGAACCTTGTGACCCAGCAGTGGGAAAATTTAGGCCAGCTTATGCTAGAAGGGACAGATCTCACCTGATGATAGGCAATGCGATCCACATGCGCTTGTGAGCAACAACAACAAGCAGTCAACAAAGGTATTTTTTAAAGAAAGTTTTAAACCATATTTATGTGGCACAAGGATTTTTCCTCGAATAAAAAAATCCAGAGCACAAAAATATTACAAAAATAAACCAAAATCTCAGAGTTTGGAAATGATTTTGTTTTTTGAAAGCCCTAAAAAAAAATATTATGTACTACACGGTATATTGTTTGCAAAAATATCTTTAACAAAGCTAAAGAGTATTTGTTCTTCTCGTCATTGTGATACTCGTATTTTTTTGTTTTGTTTAATTCAAGTTTTTAATGTTAGAACCTTAGTTTAAATATCACCTGATACTACTGAATGCATTGATAAGCTCAATGTTTTCAGTGCGTCACGTTGAGTCCTATCGTAAAACGTGATTTATCACAGCAAAAATAAAGTCGTTTCCCAGCAATCATTTTTTCGTAGAGTTACTTAGTTTGATGTACAGAATAATTGGTTGAAGCAACAACTGGTTCATTTTAATTGATTGAGGTTGGTTGATTGGTTGACGGCTTGGTTGTTGGTGAAGGGCAGTTTACTCCTTGTATGTAAAACTAAGTTTGACAAGTTATTTCAGGAAAAACATTTATTTTTAGTGTGCTATGTAACGCAGCCGGCACCCACAACGTTGTGTTTATGGGTGCATGAAACAGTACAAGGTTCATAGAGGCATTTCAAATTATGTAACTACATTAAAAAAAATACAAAACTAAGGAATTGGAAGGAATTGGAATTGGAAGGATAGGAAGTGGAATTTCGTTCATCAATATCTCCGTAATCGAGGATTTCTATGCCCATGACAACAAACATAATTATGGGAAAAATAAGTAAATTGCGGCTGTAACCGAGCCCCCTCTTGTAACTTCCGGTAGTAAATCTATGATACTACTTGTCCCATATTTCTGTCACGTACATAGTTCCGCTAACATAAAATATAAGTACGTTCAGCGCAATCTCAGTGAAGCCCCCTTTTTTTTAAAGCTTTGCCCCACTTAAGGAATTTCTCCCGTATCGTGGGTGCATTTACAAACATTTAAACTCACAAACACAAACAGCCAGGCCCGGAACAACTATCTGTAGGCCATACAATTTTTTTTCCGTGTGGGGCTCGAACCCGCGACCCGCAGCGCAGCAGTTAATCGCTCAACCACTGCGCTAACCGTGCCGCTTTTGTCATGAAAATGAAGATATGTCAAAGCGAGCCGTTCAGAAATCAGTACGCTAATGATTCACTAATGCTCACGTCGAAATTCTTGTTAGTCCATTGAGTTGCAATAGCAATATTGTCTTGCAATTCAATCAGTTCTGATTTTACAAATATAGTTTGCATTTACAGAGTTCGTTGATATCAGTCCAAGTCATTCAATGTGATCACTAATGCTACTCTATTCGCTATGGTTTTATTTGCAATGCCCCACTGTCAAATGTTTGTTATATTATACCTAAGCCTATATTGTCCCACTGCAGGATAATTCCTTCCTACCCTCCTCCCACTTTTCGGGATCTAGTCCAACTGGACTCTTTCTCAAAGGATTATCCTACAGTCACACTAGATCACTCAGACTCACCCCGCAGACTCAGACTCATCCCGCCATCTCTATAAAAAGTTTTTTTTTTCTTTCAATGTTTATAAATATTTTTTGATGGTTCCAATAGGACAGCGCGTCACCAACTTTTGACATTGATTTCACACAAAGATAATAATTGTTAGTCGATTTAAATCTACTTCCATAGTAACTTGCTAAAAGCTCAACAGAAAATAAAATTATCTATAACACCTTGAAAGTACTTACAATAACCCTCAAAAACCACTAAACTGGAACAATACATTGAATATTCATCGCCATACTCAAATAATAATCCAAAAACGAAACCCTCAAAGCAGTGACGATAACACTGATTTATAACATCCGCGTCTAGTAAAGGATTTAATCAAAAAAGAACCAGCATCTGTCAGAGCTATTAAAACGGTGAAAGCTTTAATATCAAAGCACATTACGCTGAGGTTATTGCAATAAGTCTTGTGACATACGGCTGAAGTGGAAAACGATCGTGATTAGCTAGATATTTTTCATTTTACTATTCACATAACGTAACATCACGACTATTATCCCCGAAGGGTTAGGCAGAGGTGTCTAATAGTACATCCACGTTTTGGCTGTTATGTTTGAAGTCCCGTGTAATAGGGGCGAGACTATTGCTATCAACCGGGTACAAACTAAGACTACGTGTCTCATCATCTGCCTAGCCTTTTTCCCAAACTATCTTGGAGTCGGCTTCCAGTCTAACCGGATGCATCTGAGTACCAGTATTTTACATTAAGCGACTGCCTATCTGACCTCCACAACCCAGTAACTGGGTAATATGATACCCCTTGGTAAGACTGGATGTCAGACTTTTTGCCTTCTGACTACTCGTAACGACTGTTCAAGATCTACAAATGATAAACTAAGACTACGTGTCTGCTACTGAGAAATTCACTTAGCAATACTTTGCCCGACCCGGGAATTGAATCCAGGACCTTATACATCAGTCACGTTTTACAATTTTTAGGATTTTCGATCCACCCACCCTTTGCTCCATTTTGTTGTCAAGTGACCGCGGCATTGCTTATCTAAACTAATAATACAAAGTGGAAAGTTTTTATTGTTTGTTTATTTGTTACGATTTAAGTCAAAAACTACCATACCGATTTTAAAAATTCTTCACCATTAGAAAGCTACATCTTTACCGAGTAACATAGGCTATAATATTATGTCAATTTTCGCGGACGAAGTCGCCGGCGAAGTGCTAGAGATATTGTAAGGTGGGAAGGCGGGTACCAATTTATTTCATTACCACTGTTTTTTAGAATGAGATTGCTCTAAGAATAATGCTCGGAACCGTAAAGAAACTGTAATCTCCTGGAACCAAAAATTCGAAAACATATGACGTCTACCGACCGGACTGAGCCCGCAAGGTGAATTAAAGTCCACTCACTTCCTTTAAATGAGAGGAACCTTGTGTCCCAGCAGTGGGAAAATTAAGGACAGCTTTTGCTAGGAGAGACAGATCTCACCTGATGATAAGCAATTCGATCCACATGCGCTTGTGAGCACACCAACAAGGCAGTCTAGAAATATATTTTTTAATAAAAGATTTAAACCATATTTATGTGGAACGAAGATTAGGTATACCTGGAATAAAAAAATCCACACCACATAAATATTACAAAAATAAAGCAAAATCTCAGAGTTTGAAATTCATTTTATTTATTGAAAGCCCTTGGGAGCACGGAGGCACGTAGTGGTCACGTGCAGTCGTGAGCTGCAAGAGTGTTGGGGGGAACGACTTCGTTTCCCAAGAGATATGGGAATAACAGCCCAGGACGGAACGACAGGACGCAGGTGTGGTCCAATGGAGGCTTTAGAGCCTTCTTTATGTGGTCAGAATGGTAATGATGCGGTTTTTTAAAATGCTCCAACTGACATGAAAGGTATACATGTTCCGGGCAATTTGATAAGTCCGGGCACTATTAATAATGACCGGTCTGTATTCATAATGCCCGACTCAATTGGGCGATGTGATTAAAACAGCATGATTAATAACTTTTCCCGGCCATTATGAATAATGCCCAACTTATCTTGGGCAAAGTAATAAAATAGGTGAACTGTAGTGTTTTTGTTTAATAAATGAAATTAAACTTACAAAATTTTCATGAAAATTTAACAAAAAATAACCTAACCTAACCCAATTGAAAACTACTCTAAGCCCAAACATTCATACTGCCCGGTCCAAGTGATAAATTCAAGCTATCTCAAACACTGACTTACTACATGGACCACGGGCCGTCGGGCATTATGAATAATGGCCGGTCAAAGTGATAAATCAATCACTTTGCCCATCGCTCTTGGGCATTATTAATAATGGCCGGTCCTTATTAATAATGCCCAGTTAATCACGTTGCCCGTTACATACACACGAAGATTTCCAATTAATAAAACAAGTGTCTTAAAATCATCTGGCTAGCCTTTTCCCAAGTATGTTGGGGTTGGCTTCCAGCCTAACCGGTCACAGCTAAATTCCAGTATTTGCATGAAATGACTTCCTATCTGACCTCAACCACTCGGTAAGTGGGTGAAACGATACCCCTGGGTTTTCTCCGTGAGAGACTTAGATCTTGCTACTGAAATTGATGAAAAGTATTTGTAGATGTAGATTTCAAAGTCCAAATGATTGATTTGCAAAATATGGGTCTTTGTCTAATTTCTATTGTTTAAACTAGTTTATTTTAAGCCGTGCTTGCCGAGGCTGGTCCGTGGGTGGGTGACCATAATTACATTCTGAGTTTCCTCCGTGCATCGGAAAGCACGTTAACCCGTTGGTCCCGGCTGTCATTTGTAGATCTTTGACAGTCGTTAGATACGAGTAGTCAGAAGCCAAAAGTCTGAAATCCAGTCTCACCAAGGGATAAAGCTATATGATATTACTCAGTTACTGGGTTGTGGAGGTCAGATAGGCAGTCTCTCCATGTAAAATACTGGTACTCAGCTGCATCCAGTTAGACTGGAAGCCGACCCTAAGATAGTTTGGGAAAAGGCTAGGCAGATGATGAAACTAGTTTCTGAAATACAAATCCTTTTATACTTTTAAAGGTGATAAATTATTTACCAAAAACGTCAACGCCGTAAAAACCAAACAGCCACAAGCACAGACCTTGTTATCCGATCCTCGCAACAATGTGTATTCAATATCACGCACGGGCTATCAAACGTTACGTGAAAACTGACCGATTAAACGCCGCTTAAACCCAATTGATAGCTTGCCGATCAATTCTCGCCTTTATTACCCTAACAATAAAGCGCAACACAAAAAAATAAGGGCTGGTTATAAACGCTGGATAGAAATGATTTCCAGAAAAAATATTGCGTGCGGCCAAAATTATTGCTATGTCATGGTTATTAAAGGAGAGAATTTATGTTAAATGTTTGAATTTTAATCGTAGGTAAATAATAAATTAAGCGGATCTGTGAAATTAAGCTTTTGGTACGGTCAGACCAAAGAAGGGACACCACCATTTATAGATTTGAAACTTGGAGAGCACATTCTACCATCAGATGTTCGTAAGTCTGTGGCACTAAGTTCTTTTTTTTTTTGCAAGAACATCATCAATCTCTTACTTCAGATTTTGTTATGTAATGTATGTTTTAATATTCTTTAAACCCATTTGAGTAAATGAAAACATGAAGCTTTATTTACATCGTAAAAAGAAAAATTTACGAACATTATGATGCGATAGTATACGGCTTAATAAAGCAGAGGTTTTTCGCAAAGAAAATGAACTCTGTTTATAGTTTTAGTCTATTATTTTTGATGATCTCTTTGTTATCTCTGTTGTATTTTAGTATTGTACTTCATAAAATATAGTAGTTACTAAACAATGTGCTTCTTTGTTATATCTGTTTATAGTTTATAATTAAGTATATGAATTTTAACCTCGCAGTTAATTTTATCAGATTTTCTTTACTGATTTGCTTTTGAGATGAAAATCACGTTCGGTAAATAAATTAAGTTCTTGGCAGTCAAAAATCATTCAAGCCAAATTGAAGACAAGTCTTAGGCCCGTGTGGGTGGCATTTATAAACTCTAACACCAGGATAGGCACTAACATGCTACTAATTTTGTGTATTTTATAAATGACATTGTCAGGAGAGGGCGCTGTTGTTGAACGTTTTTGACCTTGTTTGTGGAAATTGTATCGAAAAAACAATTTGGCTCCGCCAAAACGGACACAAGCAGAGCGGTGCGGAGATGTGCAAAATACAACCAATCACAAGAGAGATGAGAGACGCAATGTGGATTTCATTGAATTTGATTGGTTGATTCCTACACGTCTCATCTCCGTTCCGCTCGTATCCAGTTTGGTGAAGTCCGGACCTATAGCAGCTCGCCAAAAATCCAAGTAGAACCATTTTTGGGTGATGGTCTTTTTTTCCAAAATTTTTATACAACTCCAAAATGAAATCCAACATGATATATCATTGATTTCTACAACATTTTTAACCCCCAATTTGGTACTCAGAAGATAATGATCTTCTAACAATACGCTGGCGTTGTCATTGTAGATTACATAATTATTAATGCGTAGGTAGTACGCAAGTACGTCCATAATTGTTATTTCACTCGGGAAATTCGTTTGCGCTGAATCATCTCAATCAATCAAGCCATGTAGCGAGGGGAGGGTGGGCTGACCCTACATTTAGATTTCTTAGGACTTTTCCCGTATTTTGGTAATAGTTAGAAACTTTTGGTACTCGAATTGGCTTCTATCTTGACTGGTAGGTATACATGTGAATGCTTTTAAGGCGTGTTTATTAACATGAAAAAACTTTGACATCCTTACATAAATGGAATGATAATTATCTGTCTGTTACTGTTTTTGTTCGAAACATTTCACGTTGAATCGATCTCGATGTAATTTGCCCCACGGGTATGGGGACTAGGAATGAACATAATAAATTGAAAATTCGTCATCCTCTAAGCCTCCCAACTAGACTCTGGTCTATCCGGATGCAGCTAAACATTAGTATTTTACATGGAACGACTTCCTATAATTCGGGAAACTGACTCCCTGCAATTCGTGAAAATTGGGGATTTATTTAATACTAGCTGTCCCGCGCAACTCCGTCTGCGTCACATTTTCCCCGTTATCGCAACATTTTTCATTGCTGCTACGCTCCTATTGGTCGTAGCATGATAATATATAGCCCCTATTGCCTTCCTCGATAAATGGGCTATCTAACATTGAAACAATTCATCAAATAAGACCAGTAGTTTCTGAGATTAGCGCGTTCAAACAAACAAACAAACTCTTCAGCTTTATTATTAGTATATTAGATTAGATTAGATACTGGTCGCTTAGTTTCATTTAGGCTCATTCAACGAACAAACACTAAACAACATTCCCAAATATTGAATAAAACATTTAGGCACACAATAAAATTCATTATTACAAGCGGTTATAAAATCACCGATCGCAATTAAATAATATAATTAATAAATGAAACCATATTCATTATCCAGTTTATTGTACAAACAGTGGATGATACTGATATTGTATACAAATAATAATTATTCGAACAAGCCGCTAACTATTGTTCACGCAGATATACGGGGATAAAAGGTCAAAACAAAAGAAAGAAAACATATTTGGCACATGCCACAAGTGCACACAACAAAAAGAAAAAAAAAACTTAAAACTAAACAGAAAAAAGATAATATTGTGTGATGATGATGATGAGGTTTTTATTTTTCAGCGGATAAAATTTTCTTTGTCTTTAAATAGTGAAGGAATACATCGTGAGAAAACCTAAAATCAGAAATTCGACATTCAGCACGCGTTCAAAATGTAAGGGACAGTTTTTTTTTTATATTTCGCACAAGAGTGGTTCCTATGGTAAAAGTAGTTCATTTTCAAAAACTTATATCCCTCATTCCTTCTAGCATTTAGCATAGAAGACGAAAGCATTGAAAATTGTAGATTTAAGTATGAACAAAATTGGTGCAATATAACATAAAACTAAGTAGCTAAAGAACAATTATTTTCACCGTAAAATTGTTCAACTACATAAACTTTCCTTCTCTTTTTCTAGCAATATCGGCGCATATCACCCATATAAGGCTTAATAATTTTAAACAATCACTGTTTTAATTACATAATTGCATCAAGGTGCTGTATACCGGTCATGCGATGCCTGTAACTTCTAAACGACTCAAATTTGTGATTATAGTGTACTCTAGCTTTTAGTTATCGTCGCGTGTCTGAGCGTTCCACTTCATGTGTTTGCGTTTGAAAAAAAAGGCAAGAAAAAGTTTTGAACGATGTAGGTCGGTTGTAAAAAATAGGCATTAGATCAATAGAGCTGGTTGGTGTTTGCTTATTTTTCTGTTTCATGCCGCATGGCAGTTTTTAAGGAAAAAATAATGCAGACGCCAAACACCAATAATAACAATTATTTAATTGGTATTTTGCATCTGCAATTTTTGTTTGACTATCTACATTATTCTTTATGAATGGGCCGTGAGACTAGAGAAAGAGGAGAGAGAGAGGATACTAGAGGCGAGTACAAAAAATCAAAGATTTAATTTCTAATTATGTTAATGTTTTGATAAGAAAAACTCGACGTCACCAAGAAAATATCAAGACACTACTGACAATTTTTTTTTTGCACTCATATTCTTTATTGCACACAAAATTGAAAGATATACAAACAAATTGCAATATAAAACTTAAATACAATGACAAGCTTAACCCAGGATTGAGTTCTTTTTACATCAAACCTTTCTTTGTTTTTTTGTGCATTTCACTCTAAGTTGAAAAAACCAAGAATGTCTCAAAGTTTCCCCAAACTTATACAGCCTAGCCAAGTCGCGTGCCGACCTTGCCTTCTATTCACAATTCCCTTCGATGCCTACCAATATCTCTGTGCATTATAACCGAGTCACGACATTACAACCTTTTGTGCCTAATGCCCTTCGCCCACGGCTCCTTTTTGTAGCAATGCTGTTGCACGTTACTCGCATTTGTAACGCAACGAAAACGCAGTGCAAACACGCGCCAGAATGGCTTCGCTATCGATGCAAATGACGCTTCGTGGAGCCTTGACAAAAGCCAGAAGGCATCGCGGTGGACCTTGTAGAAGATGCCCGAGCTGGACAAAAGCAACGATTTGGCCTACCCTAGCCCTCGTTAAAAAAAACTAGATATCTTCAAAAGGAATTCTACGCCAGCTAACTTTTTCAGTATCCGTTTTCTTGACGAAGTTCATCTTGCCACAGTAGCGTTAATCGCGTTTGCATCGTGATAGTAGCTATAAAGAATCGTGGTTACGCGGGCGAAACCAGCAACAGCACCACGTCTGTTTTTATTCATCGCAGCAAAAAGGCTCGGTGGGCAAGAGTCCTAACGTGGCTAATATTATCATGAACTTTAAACAAAATTAAGTGACGTATGAGAACTTGGAATATTTCGCCAGTCACGCCCCTTTTGTGTATCAATCAATGTGTGTAGTGTGGCAATGATCGGGTGATTGAGAGCTAGCTTGATTAAGCTGAGCCTGATTGCGTTTCAGTTTGGGCTTTGTTGAAAAAGGTATCATCATAGGTCCAGATTTTAAAATTGATCGCTTAACTCACAATAAAAGTTATAAATAAAATAAAAAACTATATTTTAAGGGGAGGGGGGGAGCAGCCGCAACAAGTGACAAGATTTCATATCGATTAGACCTGTGACCTGGAAGTGGTTTTTATCCCTTCATCAACTAGAAAAGAGGTGATGGTTTTCTAACGGCTGAGCAGATTTTTTCGAAAAGTAGCTAAGAACACTCACGATTAAAAAACCTTTCAAACCAAAACCAGTTTTATCAAAATCGGTTCATCCGATTAGGAGCTACGATTCCACAGAAAGACACACAGATATATAGATTCACACGTCAAACTTATATCACCCCTCTTTTTTGGTCGGGGGTTAAAAATTACGGTAGATTTGATAATGTTTTGCAGTGGTATTTTTAAGTAGTTACTTAGTTCAAAAGTCATCGTTATAATTTCTTAGGGGTTGGCGAAGTTTGTATTCTTCTTCCATCCATACACCACTACTAGCTTTTATCTTGTAATGTTACATCAAAATGGGATACTTATGGCTAGTAATATTCCACTTCACTATTCATTATTGTAATGAACTTAGCAATTACTAGCTTCGGAAATACGCTTGGATTCAATGAAAACATCTTGTCATTCTAGGCGAAATTCTCTTTCAAGAACATATACATAGTGTATTTGTACTATGTATATGAAAACAATGTCACAGCAGGTATCAATTAGCGCATTGGCGTTGGATTCCAGGAAATTGATAACACGTTTGGCATCTTTCCAGTCAGACATCTTTTTGCTTAGACGTGTAAAAATGCATTGATTAAATTGCACTACCGGCGCCATTTTATGGTGTTATATATATATATTATATATAACACCATAAAATGGATATAGATAGCTAAACTATTTCGTGCAGGCAATATATTGAATCGATGACTAGCTTATCGGGTGCAGGAAAATATCGTGACTTGAAGCTGGCAGGCCTTGGAACACAAAGGGCTAAGAAGGAACATGGATGGGTTTTAGTCAGTACAAGTCTGACACTCCCTTCCTGTATCGTGGGTGTGTTTACAAATATATAAACTCACATACACAAACCCCGAACCAACTACCCGTAGGTCTCGCAAATATGTGCTTCGCGAGGGGATTGAACCCGCAACACGCATCGCAGCAGCCAATCGCTTATTCACTGGGCCGACCGTGCCGTCAGTCATTCCGATACATTGTTATCACTGAAATAATGTCCAAACAACTTTGAAATTATGTCTAGGTCCTCTCGACTTAAAAAATCTGTGTATAAAATCTCTCTTCGTGGTTATAATGCTTTCTTATATATTGAAGTAGATACTTTCTGATATTATTTATTTACAGTAAGAAAGTACTTAAAAGAACACCAAACAGCTTTGGTAAGTAATGTTCTTATAACTATTATGTTCTTGCAGTTACGTGCTCACGCAAGGCGGAGTTAATTAAAGGAAACAGTTCTCAGCGTGCACGGCGGACGCACGTCAGCGATCTATCACTAGACATGCACAGTGTGCTCTTCTTCGTTGAAACTGGAAAATAAAAGCTCATTTTCATAATATATTTCTTTTTACTAGACCGGCTACGTGGTATCTTCTCGTCCAACTTACCGCATTGTCTCAAGATGAAAGTCTATGACCAGTGTGTGTTGCCAGTGATTACATACGGGACCAAAACGTGGTCACTCACAATGGGACTCATCAGAAGGCTTAAAGTCACTCAAAGGGCAATATAGAGGGCTATGTTCGAAGTTTCCTTGCGTACTCAAATGAGAAATGAGGGCATCCGCAAGAGAACCAAGGACGTAGCCCGAAGAATTACCGAACTTAAGTGGCAGTGGGCAGGGCACATTATTCGCAGAACGGAAGGCCGATGGGGACGAAAAGTTTGGAATGGCGCGTTCGAACTGGAAGACGATGCGTTGGAAGGCCTCCCACTAGATGGACCGATGACCTGGTTAAGGTTGCGAGGATCTACTGGATGCGAGTCGCAACGGACCGGTCAATGTGGAGACACTTTGAGGGAGGCCTATGTCTAGCAGTGGACGTCTTCCGGCTGAAATAATGATGATGAATGATAGACCAGCTACTATAACTTGTGTTCCGACGTGTCCGCTTTGTGCTCAGATGAAAAGTTGAATATTGGGATAGGGTCAATTAATCACAAAACACTTATAACTTAAATACCCTACTGATCACTAATCACTTCGATATCGCACTAGTAGTTCACTTCGATCGCTTCGTTGTGTAGCCAAAATCAAATTGACTGGTCCCGCTAACACGACGGCTTTTCATATGCCAACTGATCTTTCGAGAAAATTCTACAACTGTCTGGAACCTTTTTTCTCCATAGAGGAACATTCTAGGATTATTCTCAAATATTCTAGACGGTTTCATAGAGGAAATTCTACGCTAATCACATGAGTGCACAGGAAAAAGCACACCTAAGCTCTCAACCTAGATAAAGTCTTTCAATGCAGTAGCTGCGGCTAAAAGCAGCTTGATATCAAAGTAGATATCATCAGCTTGCCGATCAAGTTTCGGTCATGGTGATCTTAAGAGGGGACTCTAGACCCGAGGAATTTGAAGAATAGGTATTTAAAGAAACTATTGCCGTCGCGTTACGCCCGACTAAGCGAGCGTAAAGTACGATAGGGACAACTGCAGCTCAGGCTGATTTCACCTACAAAAATCTTGACCAAAAGATGTTTTGTGTTCCGCCGTTTTCTTCTTCAAAACTAAACTGATCTAAATAATTCTCATATCAAAATTTGGAGGAAAAGTATATCTATGCTTCTATTATTATTATTTTTTGTTAAAAACTTATCTAATTTGTCTGATAGTCGTCTGAACATGGCGGTAAAAACGAGTTTTTTCCGATTTTTGGATTGTCATAATACTTTTCGTGACTATGTTTTGAAAAAGTAAGACCTAGATTTTTTGGGAAAAAAAAACATTGTCTAGACGCATTATCCATGAAGAAAACTGCGGAATACGTTTGTATGGAGAAAGGCCCACTAGAGCCCCCTCTTAATTGAGATTGTCCAAGTAGACACGGCAACAAATCAAGCCATTCAAAACCAGTTTCTGCGGATCTCTCAATGAACGGGAAATCTATGCAACGTGAAGCAAGAGACATATAAAGCACAAGTATGTGCGCAAACACAGATGCAGTCTTTATTCGCAGAAGTACTCTCCTTATCCGATAGGACGTCTACCCGACCACGACCGGCGAGACCACTCGGTCGTCGATGCTCTAGACATGATGATTCATATAATCATGTTGGGGTCAGCTTTCACCTAACTGGACTCAGCTGAATAACATAGTTTACAAGGCCTATCTGACATCCACAGCCCAATTACTATTGGGTAAAACAGTAACACTGGTTGTCAGACTTTCTGTCCACTGACTACTAGTAACGACTGTCAAAGGTCTACAAATGACAGCCGGGACCAACAGCTTAACGTGCTTACCGAGACACGGAGGAAACTCGGTGTGTAATGGGTGGTAACCCATCCACGGGCTAACCTAAGAAAGAGTGACTTAACCTGAAGATCCGAGCGGCTGTTATTATTTAGCCACGAGTTCCAAAACATCAATTTAAACAATAATTTATCTAAATACGTCGAAAGACGAAACGTAACGCAACATAAATTCACTTTGATTATAACCACTATATTACCTACCACTTTATTTCAATATACCACTTAACAACACACTAATCTACCTTCAACAGAAATAATAAAACATATTTTCATTCCCACAAACTGTATAAGGGTTTCCACCTAAATATTATTAACCCCAGTGCCTCGGGCGCCTTTCTATCAACGGGTATTAAGAGATAAGCCCTGCTACGCATTGTGTTCAACGTGATAATCGTTTCTGACAACCCTAAAGCGTTCGACGGCTCGTATGTACCTACACGCTCGTTTTGTGACGATGAAAGTGTGTTATTATTTGTATTTATGTAGATTGTAGTAAGTGTACCTACTACGTTTCGTTACTCCAGCTTTTATTGACTTGAATGTGCCCTGGCGGTGGAGAGTATATCATGCTCACTCTAGTGTCACGCTGATGGTGGCGCGTGTGTCGGGTCATTTAGTTCCCTTCAAAATGGTTGAGTTGAATGATGGCTGATCTATGCGTCATGTTCATGAACGGGTGCTGTCAGTTGTGCCCGGTCATCTCTTAGCAACCACCGCTCATTTCGAACTAATTATTTTATCTTTTAATTGTTTTTTTTTGTTTTTACTATGGACACTTTTAACGTGCACGTCTTGTTACATCGTTCTCACATAATGTACCATCTCAACATCAATGATGGTAACCAAGGTTTTTGTAACAAGTGTCTGATTTAAAAGAGTGTCCATGTAGTTTCTTGCCAGTTCTTCTCCATAGAGATCTACGCTTTGGAATGGGCAACCACAGTACTTTCACAGTTATTTCTTGTTACTGGGACTGTAGTTTCATTTTTATTGTTGTTCGACTATTCAAAAGTGCCTGTAACTGGCCTACTTGCAATAAATGATTTTGATTTGATTGAATTGATTTGACCTACTCAATTGAAAGACGTAGTAACGTTCGATAACATAATCTGGCTAAAATGTTCCCAATGAACACAGGACACAGGTTTCCTATCTTTGAGAGATTAATCACACGGTCTGAGTGTGGGTTGGTTGGTTGGCATAACATAACATCACGCGTGTAATCCTCGAAGGGTTAGGCAGAGGTGTACCATGTAGTACACCCACATTTCGCCGGTTATGTGTATGTCCCATGTAATAGGGCGAGCCTATTGCCATCAACCGGGCACAAAACCAAACTTCGTGGCTTCTACTGAAAAAATCATGATTGAAAAAACTAAAAAAAAAAACTTTGCGTAAACGACCTGGGATTCGACCTCACGAACTCATACTTAGCAGTCACTAGACCAACCAACGAGGCACTCGACGTCACATGTATTTGAATTTTTAGTTCTTGAATAGATATCCCGGTTTCGAGGGACTTAAAAACACCTTCATAAAGGTTACAGAATTATAAGTGTTACATGTTGAATTGGTAACAGAATCAAATATGTTACACTTTTAAATGTGTTTTCAACCGTAACATATCTGTAACAGATATAAATATGTTAACAGTGTTAATAAGTGTAATAGGTAAACGCAGCGTACTAAAGCTATAATTGATTATTTTAGTTACACATATTAACACATAATATATAAAAGGTTACAGCTTGATTCGGTAACATTATTGTATCTGTTACATTTAAAAGTGTTTTTCTGTTATAACTGTTTTAAAAAACAGTGTCAAAAACACTTATCACGGTTACAGTTTCAGTCCCTGCCGGTTTTCTCACGATGTTATTGTCAACGTCTTGGCCTGGATCAACGAATTAACGACCGATCGAGTGCCGATTTCTTTCAAAGACATATCAAACCCTTTGTTCAACTACATCACTGACCTTTTAATTTAACATCTAGATTAGACCTCACCATATCGAAATAGGTCTTTAACGAAACCAATAAATTACATGAAACTGTGTTTGAAACTTTTGAAATTTATAAATTAAGGCCACGTTCCACCGCTGCGTTGAACCTATAATATTTCATACGTCTAATGGTGCAGTCGCAACGTATTGTGCCAGTCAGAACGCTGATCGATGTTCCTTTGTTGTAAATTATAAATTGCAATGCTTTTACAAGCGCGGTGTGTCATTGGATGGTGTTAAATTGTTGTTGTTTGATGCACAGTGCCCGTGGGTATTGAATTTTGAATATCTTATTACATACTTTACAATATGCACAAAGCATTCATTCAGTATTTATTAACAGTAAATCTTTGGCCTTTTCTTTTTTTTGGCCCGGAACATAGGTTTAAATAAACCTAAATCGGGCAGGTCGCTGCCAAACATCTGAATTGAATTAACATCACTTGCGACTTTTGAATATGTTTTAGTTATAGTTTACTTATAAGTACTATTTATACCATTGTATGAGAAAAATACTAATGTGCCTAAATGTAAACTTTTTGTAATACTTTTTTTAATAAATAAATTATCTTATCTTATCTTAAATTATCTTATCTTTGTTTATAAAATGCGAGAAGACTATCTAATAAAGGATATCGTGACTGAAACTTTTAATGTGGATTTAGTAAGTTATATAAAAAAATTAAAAAAATGTGTATCGGTACTTTTTGACAGGGTTAATCCAATTTTAAAAACAAAACTTAAATTTTCAAAGAAGCACTCGGTTTCACTTTATTTTAAAAGTGGTGAAATAATTAAATTTAAATCTACATAATGTCATACGCGACATACATTTTTATTTTTCATTTTGTACGCGTCTGATGCCATGCTGGTGAAATTATAATTTAATTAAAAATGTTAATGCAATTAAGAGTGCAGTGTTGCCAGATGTATGTATGTTAATATTTTATTTTTTACGTTTCGTGTGTAGTGGAATGTTTCTGTGTGAATAGGAATTTAACTTATTTTTGCCGCGACGGGACAGGATGGTCTTAAATAATTAAGATGCCGCCCAGAAATAACCAACAACCGCTCTGTATTACTCGTGTTCTAGCTACTCATTGTTGATTTGGGTCTATAATTGGTTAGTTTTAAGTAGCATTTTAGACGACAGCTCTAATAGTCTGAAGTTAGAAGTGAAGATAGAAACATACTTTATTTACATGAGAGTTCAAATAATCTACATGGCACTTCGCCATAAAAGTAAAAAACTTGTAAACACTGGTAAAGTGACGAGCATTACATTACCAATTAATAAAACCTTTTATAATTCAAGGCCACTTACCACAAAAATAACAACGGTCATTCTAACGCCAACCAATAATAAATGTAAGTATAAAATTCTAATCACAAATCCGACAGCTAACAAAAATCGCGCGAATTCCCATCGTAACGTGAAGAGACGGACGGCAATATTTTTTTCCGCCTTAAATGATATATTAATAAAAGATAGCCGGAGACAGAGGCAGCTTGTTTTAAGGCTGTCTCCACATAAATCGTCCGTTACCAGTTAAACTGCTCGTACAAATTGCTGTGTCTACAATTTTCTGAATCCAGTTTTTCAGTGTCCGATTTCTTGAGGCTTAATATTATTTTTTCGTTTTTGTTGTGGGCAGTAGTTAGTTTTGTGCTGGATTTAGGGCTTGTACACAAAACTGCGATGCGATGCAAATCAGCGCGATGCGAATTCGCAACACAGAAGAAACGACGATGCGACGTCGCATCGCAGTTTTGTATACAAGCCCTTAGGCTGCGTTTACGCCTTGCGTGTATGTAGATGACCGCTAGAAAAGTTGCTTGGTTTGTATCTCAGCCTGTTTGCGCATAATTTTAGATTTGATCGATTTGAATGAAATGTTTTGTACGGATGACCTGGGTAACTGCGAACAGTCAGTCTTCGGCTAAAGCTATTCCCATGATCATTTTGTTTTGACTTGCTCTGATGTGAACGTGGCCTGATACATATAGTGTATTACTAAGATTATTTTTTCGATCCGAGCTGCTGTTATTACGGCGACTAGAGATAATATTGATCTGTAGATGATACTGACTGCATTTAATCGAAAAATCATAAGTTGCTACCTAACTACTACGTACAGAACCTGCATAGTTACTTTGTCTACCTTTCTATCACTAAAGATCATTAATATTGTACCCAAACACGCTTAACAAAATCAATACAAACTGATTATGCTCTACCTAAACTACTCTAATTTCACAAGACTTTGTCATCAAGAAAGGTACACAAAAGATAATCGTCGCGACTGTACGTTAATGATAGTGGATTCGAACATTCGTGTTGAGCAGTACGTAGGTACAGTGAGGTACAGCGCTGTTTGCTTGCCACCACTGTAATTATTTTGAAACAATAACAATTTTGTGGTCGTCACGCAATCGTTGCGTGTCGTGGTCTTGAGAACGTCGATGTGCTGCGAAGATTTAGCTGAATATTGTAGGCTACTGGGAAATTGGGGTTGTTGATAGTGATTATTTATAACCTTTGCTTTTGACGGTACCTAAAGGCACACGAAGCCTAAGTTTCAAAATTATGATAGAAATAATTAGCAGAGCTGAAACTACGTTATTTTATCTAGTACAACTTTTCACTATATCTTTAAATTTATTTTGACATGTGTATTTTACCGTTTTGTCTTTTGTGTTTTTTCCTCTACAAAAATCATATTTCGTCTGTTTTCATGCACCCTTTTTTAAATATCCCACCGAACAAAGCAACTATATCTATATATTTTGTATTTACAGGACAGCAACGTCCAATGGGGTTCGTGGTTATGTCCCATAAGATGTTGCCCTATTAGACAAACTACCCTAAACCCTTTAATCAAATCATTCTAAACTTAGAAAACTCGAATACACAAGATTCAAAATAACTTTAACGTCAAATAAGTTTGTCTTCACAACAAAATATAGTACCAACTTAGTTTCAAGACTCCTGCTAGTGACGTCAAGAAGTTTCGTGTATTGAGTTAAGATATTGATACAATAATTAAGTAAGTTTGTGTAAAATGCTTCTTAACCCGGATATTCCGGTGTTACCACATTTGAAACTAAACTGTCATTAGCTATTCTTAGCTAATGACAGTTTAGTTTGACAGAATTCGAACTTCTGTTCGAATTCAAATGTCTCGATACTCAAGGAACTTCACATCAGGCAGCGTCTCTTCACAATAGTACAGTCCCGAATACTCACTTTCTTCGGACACGTTTCAAGGCGAGACAGTCAGTCCATAGAGCGGTTAGTCGTACAAGGAAAAGTGGATGGCGTGGAAGGTAACCCATGCGTTGGACCGATCAGATCAAGTCTGCTGTGGGCGGTCCCGTGCACGAATGTATCCAGATGACATCTAATCGGGCGAGGTGGCGCGACATTGTGAGACGCATTACATCTGCCACAAATAGTAGCAACACGTCATGACGACCACGACCGCTCTGTCAAAAGCGTAACGACTAAAAAGAGGAAGAAGTAGTTCAGGTTTCTGAGGAATAGACAATTGGCAATCCTTTTCAGTATGTGAACGCTGACACACAAATTGTATATTCGATTGGAGTTGTAAGAGCAGCGAACTTCAGTTGTCCGGTAACCCGCATTCATAACGCGGGCTTGCGATCTTCATAAAGTACTTCCACTGTAGTAGGTACCGAGAGTAAATAAAATATAATAACAGAACATTGAACCTTTTGATTCTCTCTAAAGGTATACATTCCTAAGAACTTAATACGTTTAAGAGTGTGAGGAACAGGGTGTACAGTTCCTCATCCTCTATAGAAAAGGGAGGATCCTCCGACCAGACAGATGTTATGTCTGGTGTGCAACTGCCCGACAATATACTATACCTACTCTTAAGTCGATGTAACTTTGCTTGCGACTTGTAGGAAATTGATGTTAGTTCTTCCGTCGTGGTATAGATGTTGCTGTAGTACTTTTGTTGTCGCTAGGAACGCATCCGCAAAAGGTGTCTATTTCTACGATGACATTTCATTCCCCATCATCAATAGCGGTGATTAAGGTATTCTTTTCAAGACGTGAATTTTTGACAACAGCCTTCAGACCCGGGTTTGTAGTAGCAAAGACAACCTGCTCTGGTTATGGACTCAAAATTTTAATGTGGTGCTGTGTGTTGATGATTTCAATAGATTTATCGAGTGTAAATATTAAAATAGTGCTGTTACACAAACGATGAGGCATATTTTCTCATTACAGAAAATGATGGACACTACTGAAGTCGCATTACTCGTAGCCAATTGTAGGGCTGAATCAATTTAGATTACCATCAACGCGCTAAGAAGAAGGTTGTTAGCTCAGTTGAAGCTGGTTTTCTTTATAATAATAAAAATTCTTTATTTGTATAGAATGCAGACAATAATATTCCCAGTACATTCTGCCTGTTGTTCCAGATATATTCCCAGTACATTCTGCCTGTTGGCATACAAAAATATAGTGGTTAACTTACAGATAATTTAATTTTTATGTGGTTTACTTACAGATAATTTCTTTATCAAACCTCTGTCAGAACTTTGCTAAAAATGTACAGAGTAGCGATTCCTGCAAAAGATTCGCATTTGCAGCGGCGGGAGCGAGGTACCATACAACCCTATTTTCTACGTAGTTCCAAAATAGAAACGTGCCTATTTCGTACTTAATGTGGTACACAGTCTATCGATTTTCAATTACTCTCCAATTATGAGGCCTCTTTATCGTGTGATTTGTGTTTCCTTATTTCCCAGTAATTTATGAAACTCCAATTTTAGAAGTAATTTTCTGATAAAGACTTTCGAGTTTTTACAAGAAGTAGCTTGTTAATTTTGGTAACATTTTTATTAGTTTGCTGGCGAATTGTGGGTGTAGGTACAGAGGCGCTGCCAAAACCTTTAGGGATTATAGACGTGATGTAATTTATTTATTTATGTACACACAGAATACTTAAAATGACGGTACATTAAGATTATTTTAGTTTGTGTATTTTTTTCTCGTATCATCGAGAGGTGGTGTGTGTGGTTGCATGCTTTCTTTTAAGACTTATTATAATCCAAAGTGCCTCGTTGGACGAGTGGTCGCAAATGCGACTGCTGTGTATGAGGTCTTGGTTTCGATTCTTGAATCGGGCTAAGTGTTATTGGGTTTTTTCCATCAGGAATTCTGCAGTAGCAACCACGGAGTCTGGATTTGTGCCCATTAGATGGCAATGGGCTGGCCCCCTATTTGGAGGAGCTCGTGGCTAAATAATAACAGCCGCACGGGTCGATCTTTAAGGTTAAGCCGTGCTTGCCGAGGTTGGTCTGTGGATGGGTGACCATAATTACATACCGAGTTTCCTCCGTGCCTCGGAAAGCACGTTAAGCCGTTGGTCCCGGGTGTCATTTCTAGATCTTTGACAGTCGTTACGAGTAGTCAAAAGCCAAAAGTCTGACACCCAGTCTTAACAAGTGGTATCGTATTACCCAGTTATTGGGTTGTGGAGGTCAGATAAGGCAGTCGCTTCATGTAAAATAGTACTCAGCTGCATCCGGTTAGATTGGAAGCCGACCCCAAGATAGTTTGGGAAAAGGCTAGGCAGATGATGATGGGCTGGCCCCCTATTACATAGGACTTAAAACATATCTGGCAAAATGGGGGTGAACTATTAGCCTCTGCCTAACCGTTCGGGAATTTTAGGGGTGATATTATATTTATTATTCTCTCTGCATCACCCTAAGGTAGACGAAAATACTTAAGGCATTAAATCTGCCTTTGTACAGTGTTTTTTATACTTGTGCATAAAGTTTTAATAAAAAAAAAATAAGTATTATGTGTAATGAAAAGTAGAGATTTTAATAATTACAAAGAGTTTCATTTATTGGAGTATTTAAGTCAAAGGTGTTGTCTGGGCTCACCCCTTTTACTTGGGACTTAAAAATAAGAAAAAGAATGTGGTTGTACAAGTGACCTACCTTTTAACGTATTGACAATGAATATTAAATGCTTAGCTTAACGTGTCATTCAAAACTGAAAGGTAGAATGAAGCCATACGCTAGTGTTATGTTACAAGTAACATTAACTTATTACCATTTATTTCTGTACCTTATTGACTTGATTTAAAAACTAGTACTAGAACGACTAGCTTTAATTATTGCTTCACCCAGCCTGTTATTAAGTCGTAAATATCTTCATAATTGCCTCACGGCGTGCTTCTATGATACAGAAATAGCTAGAGAGTTATTAAAATATTCTTTGTTTATTAACTTGTAGATTTATTCTTGCGTTTGTGTAATATATGAGGCGAGCTTTGTGGTAACATGTGTCGTCATTTTGACGTGTTAATCATCATCTGCCTAGCCTTTTCCCAAACTATCTTGGGGTCAGCTTCCAGTCTAATCAGTTGCAGCTAAGTACTAGTATTTTACATGAAGCGACTGCCTATCTGACCTCGACAACCCAGTAACTGGGTAATACGATACCCCTTGGTAAGAGTGGATGTCAGACTTTCGGCTTCTGACTACTCGTAACGACTGTCAAAGATCTACTAATGACAGCCAGCACCAACGGCTTAACGTGCTTTCCGAGGCACGGAGGAAACTCGGTACCTATGTAAAGATCCCACCCATCCACGAACCAACCTACTCAGTTTGGCAAGAGCTTTACAAGACTTGGCCATGCCGTGGTGAAAAGGTTTTTCAGTTTATGAATAACTAATTCCATTTACTCGCTAAAAGTTAATTCTTGTAAGATAAGAATTTTAATTTTAATTTGCTATCAAAATTAACGAATAAACCAGTACAAAGTAACTAGTGCAAGCCTCGCGTGACCGCCCTCCGTTCTCTTGTAGATCACAATCACAAAATGAGATGTAACTTATTTGCTAGTTTTGATAAAAAACAAAAGTACTGCCTGAAGAATTTTAGATCGCTTAATCAAATCGTAGGTCGTAAACGATTTGGGGGAACACGCGATGGAGATAAGATTATTTTGGGACTGATGTTTAGAAATTGTTTGAATCATGCTTTCAGGCATAAAATTATGCGGGCCTGTGGATGGTGAGAAATGGGCCAGCTCACCGTCCCGTCCGTCCGTCTTATGACGACAGGCCGTGTCGATGGCGCGTTCGTGTTCCACGCGCGTCTCAAGGAGATTTCAGCAAATCGGAAGGGGTTCGAGAGGGCCGATGCCTGCCAGGGCTGCGGGACTGTTCGAAAGAGATACCGTGGCCCTGGAACACAAAGGGCCAAGAAGGAACATGGATGGGTTTTAGTCAGTACAAGTCTGACACTCCCTTCCTCTCGGCCCAGAGCAGGAGGGGTCATTTTATAATTTTCTATCAGTAAAAATGTAGCTTTTTGCTCGCGGCTTCGCTACCGTTATGTGCGGAAAATTCACAGTAACGTTTTAACTATAGACCTATGATACTCGAGTGTAAATTTAGCTCAATATTATATAACATTCAATAATAAATAACTTTACCTCTTTGTAATATTCGTATATATGTTTTCGAGCTCTTTGATGTTTGTATGCAGGCATTATTATGTTAGCAGTAAATTGTAAATTAGGGGATTTAGGGCTGATTTCACCACCAACTGCACGCAATTGGTCTGAGTGGCAAATCCGAGTTCCTGCGGAGAGTCTTGGAATACTTCGGTCACATTGCGAGGAAAGACGAACCAGGAAAAACTAATGGTGACCGGCAAGGTGGATGGGAAAAGACCTCGTGGACGCAGCCCAATACGATGGTCTGACCAGATCCGCACCGCCCTTGACACCACAGTCCACAGCGCCCTTCACACAGCCAGAGACAGAAACAGCTGGAGAAAGATCATCCGCGAGAAGGTAATTCTGAAGGGAGTTCACGACCCTCAGCATTGAGGAATACGACGCAAGAAGGGAAGAACGCAATTGGAAAATCTGAAACGCTTTCAAGAGTGTCCACTACAATTATGATGTTACTGGCAGTTCATATACGTGGACCGCGTTCAGTTTTATTGGTGAAACTAGATGCACCCCGCGATTTCACCCGCACAGACCGGGATTAAAAGTAACCTTTGTGTTAATTCAGGGTATAAACTATCTACATACCAAACTTCATCCAAAACAGTTCAGCCATTGAGGCGTAATGGAGTGATAAACATACACACACACTCACTCACAAACTTTCGTCTTTATAATATTAGTGTGATGGACGCCGACCCCAATAAATTTGGGAAAAGGCTAGGCAGATGATGATGAATACAAAAAAAAAAGAAAAATAACCTATCTGCTTATTGAATTTCTTATCCTACAAAAAAAAATGATCTTCAAAAATTGTACAAGAAAACACTTATCTAAACACCATGCAGCGTTACAACTAGGGAACAGAGTGTTTTCCATGAGCTTTTTCTAGCTAAAATCCACGAAAAAAATACGTATTTCATACTAGAGTTATTTCACGACTAAATTCATAAACCTAGCTTCGATCCATCATCAGTCTTATCAATAATTTTCACGCCACATCAAGTTACCTTTCCTTTTCATTTGCCGCCGTGCCTTTGCACGTAAAGATAAGTCAATCAAGTATTAAAATGACGAAACAGGTCGAAACGGGTCGAAACGACACGAAGCGGGTCGAAACAGGTCCAATTTGTGTCGATAAATTCTGGAAGTCTCTGAGGCAATAACAAACAATATCGTTTCCAATACGCTGGTTGCGATAGCTTTGCGTGAGCTTATGTGTTGTAGGGTGGCATTCCAATGTAGAAAGAAAAAGGATTTATTTTAAACGTTATTTTTGAAGAGTTTTATTTTATAAAGAAGTTACGTTAGTAAGTAAATTTTAAAAGGATTGCTAAGCAATACAGACGCTATTTCGTAGTTTACTTTTTGATAATGTGTTTTTTTCACACAATGTGTTTTTGAAAATGCAAATTAATCTTTATCAAACTGAATAAGTATCTGTTTAAATTATTAAATATGTTTTTAGGTCATATACAACACCCACCGTCTCACAGATATGAAGTATTACAGGCTGATTCAAATGATTGGTTTGACAGTTTTTCTACAATAAACGTGCAAAACTGATACTGTTTACGTCAAAAAGACATTTATTATAAAATTTTGTTTTCATAATAACTTCCTTATAGAAACATTTATTTATCTACGTCGTCACGAACAGCATCGCTCCAGAACCTCGATACACAAGAATATGTTTTCCAATTCAATACGCTCGCTCAATGTACTCAATGTACAGTCACAAGCACTAATATGTTGACACTCAGAAAAAATTAAAAGAAATTTTTTCGTGGTTAATTTGAAAGAATGGGTTCCAAAACAAAACTTTTAAAAGTTACTCAAAATGTACAAAAGGTTAAATGAGGGAAATACTTTGAGAGGAATGAACAACTGGTACTGTGGGACCAGCCCTGAAATAAGGAAAACTTATTCATCTGCTCCCTACATTTAATCAAGTTATTTGAACATATTATATATAGGCATAGGGAAAAAACGATTTTTCTCGATTAATCAAAACTGGTTCTATAGTAAAAGTTGTTCATTTTATTGAGTTCTACACACTCCTTTAAAGTGTGTCCCTCTATTAAGCTAACACCACATATTAGTGCTCGTGACTGTACACTGTATACGTAATATTTTGTGGGTTAACCCAGAACAAAGGGAATCCCTTCAATCTATTGTATACACCGGTATGCTAACGTTACCATACAAAATATATGTAGGTACAAAGATATCCGTTTACCAAAATTAATTTTGTTAGGAAATCCGACTCGATATTGTGTGAAATTATTTCTATTTCGAAACATGTGGCTGTGTTGGATTGGAGACATCTTCAATAAGATCTTGAAGAAGTGGGTGTATGAGGGATAAGTCTTGGAAAGGTAAAATTATATGTAACGTCAGTGATACATAAAAGACGTTTCATGATATTTTCTATTTGGCACACGACGATGGCAAAATACCGAAAGGCATGTCTTTGTTTCTTTGGAAGATGGGTAGGCCTTTAGTGTTGGACGCAACTTGCGTCAATACTCTTGCGCCATCACATCTTTCAAGCTCATCGTGCTGTGCTAGCGCTGCCACTGCGGCTGCGGAGAACCTCAAGCGGCGTTACCTTTGTGGTAATAAATATAATATTTCGAGCCGTTTGGGGTTAAAACTTTGGGGCCGTGGGGTCCGAGTGCTCAGAGCCTTTCTAAGAAAATTTCGAAACACCTATTTGACGCTTCCCGTGACCTAAGGGCTGGCGTTTACTTTGACAAGAGGCTAGGTATTGCCATTCAACGTGGCAATGCTACCAGCCTCTTAGGCAAATTACCAGGTGACAGTAAAGGAGGAGTTTTTTGACGCTCTTTATAGTTTATTGTTATTTTAGTAATTTATTTTATTAGTTTTTAATCGTTGTAATGTTTATAGTATGTTCCCCTTTTGAAGTTTTATGCAACATGAGAGATTAAAAAAATATAAAAGTTATTGAATTTTTTCTTAAACAAACAAATAAACAGATTCAACAAATAAAAAACGCTTATTTTTTATCAATGTCTCTGAAACATGAAAGCCAATTTTAATTCGCAATAAAAAAGGAGGTGGAGTATACAGATAATAAAATAAAAGAGCTCATTTTATACAATTATTTTCATATAAAACAAAATATAAGAGCTTCGAAGCTCAAGAAGTAAGGTTAAAACATGTATACTTACTCTGTATCTGTATCTGTACTTATCAAAATGCAAAAACCCAAATGAACGGCTATTATTAACATCCTAGGCTGCCCAAATAAAATGAGAGAATAAAACAATGAAATAAAATCGAAACTAGGAATCAGAACCTATTGTAACAATGTACAACGATCTTGTAGACATTTGCTTCGAGGCGTAGGCTTTTGCTACGCGGTGTAGACTCTTGCTACGCGGCGTAGATGTTGCTACGAGGTATCAGTATCTTGACTCCTAGCAAACATTTTTGCTTTTCATTAAAAGGTTCAGTACCGCTTACTAACATTCTAAAAGTATGTAGTTCAGACAAAACTTGTGCTGCGAAGTCTTCGTTGTAAAACTTGCTATGAATCTTTGCATCATAGGACTGAGTTATAAAGGCGTTTATTTGTAAATTAGTTGGAGTAACTAATTAGCATACTCTTCATTAGTAAGTGGTAGCATCTTGGGACGTGGGCTTATTGCACAGGCGGACCTAAATGTTGTTTAAGTTTTACTTTGTGTTTGAGTATGCATTTCTTAATAATTAGATATTTAGGTTTTGTAGAGATTTGTGAACTAATGAGGCCAATGATGGTCTTAAATATTTTTATTTACCTTACCTTTTTTTATTAACCGACTTCTAAAAAAGAGGAGGTTCTCAATTCGGATGTTTGTATTTTTTTTGTTTTTTTTTTTTTATGTTTGTTCGCGCATTACTCCGTCGCTTGCCAACCGATTTGGAAAATTCTTTTTTTGTTGGAAAGAGTATACTTCCCAAATGATCCCATAGTTACCAAGTCAGGATCTGATGATGGAATCTTGACGAAATCGAGGAAACTCTTCAAATTTTATAGGAAAACGTACAGCGATTTTGGTATTTTCTACAACAAGTGAAGCATTTGCGTCCAATAAGAACCATTTTACCATCAGATCTGATGATGAATCCAAGAGACAGGCTTCGGAACTCCATAACAAGGCAATGAATCTTAGCTATGTTTGGGCTTGTTGGAATCGTAACGGCACTATGCACTTTCCAGGTGTACCAATAATAAGTTAAAAAAAAAAAACAGTTTTAACCTACTTCTATAAGGAGGAGCTTATCAATTCGATTAGTTTTTTTTTTTATGTATGTACACCGATTTCTCCGTGATTACTGGACCGATTTAGATGATTTTTCATTCATTTGGTAGAGAAGCTTGCCCGGTGGAGCCATATGAATTTTTATTATCTTTGCTTAGGTACTTTTTGAGTCATCCTCTTTATTATGCATTTTGTTCTTTGTCGTATGTATGGACGATGTGCTGGTGTCTAGTTACAATGTAAAAATTATACTTGACTAGGATTAAAGTGAGATACTACAGCTGAAAAGGCTAAAATAAAAACTTTTTTACAAAATAAAAATAACCGACTTCCATAAAACACTAAAGTGAAATAATTTTAGTTTCGGAAGTCGGTGGCAATAAAGTAAATGAAACAAACAAGTCACCGACTTCCGTAACTAAAATTATTTGCCACTTTTTAGTGTTTTATGGAAAACGGTTATTTTTTTTTTAATCACCTATCACCTTGTTTAATTACATGATTATATTATTATCTTATTAAATACAAAAAAGTTTCTACCTACCTATGTTCGTAATATAGACTTTGAAACCATCGAACCGATGTGCCCTACACCGGTTTCAACGGCAATAATTAATGCGAAGATGGTTTTGGACCTCTAAAACAATGTAAAAAAGGAATAAATACATTGCAAAGCCTGCCGGTACAGCTAGTACCTTATGTAGTCGGAACGCAGCAGTGTTGCTTGATTCAATGAAAACCTTGCATCTGAATCGAAATCTACTTTTTTTTTTGTGGTTGTTTTTTTTTATTGTATTACATAATATATATTTTTTTTATTTGTGATGGGTTTGCTCTTGCCCCTGGCCTCACACGGCTTCACACGGGTGCAATGCTGATACTAAATACACTACAGAAAAACTGTGAACGTTGTATATAACAACATAGCGGCCCGCTCTGGCTTCGCACGGGTATGAAATATATAGTTATTATACATATAAAACTTCCTCTTCAATCACTCTATCTATTAAAAAAAACCGCATCAAAATCCGTTGCGTAGTTTTAAAGATTTAAGCATACATAGGGATATAGGGACAAAGAAAGCGACTTTGTTTTATACTATGTAGTGATAGTATAGATATGTATAGCTTGGTGTGGCACCGTACCTATGTAAGTTTCATACGTAGTTTATTCATAAATAAGTTATATGCCGGCTGATTAACGGTGCGTTAGCTCTACGCCCCTCTCGTCCTGTATTGTCTCAGAAATATATGTAATGTCTTACATAAGGCCCATCGGATATCTCTATAACTCAACGCATTGATAAAAACATCTTATATCAGTTTTGTTTAAATTAACAGTGTACACAAAAAGCAAGCCGCACCAAATGTCCTGCAATGCAATAAGCTGTAGCTTAGGATTGCATTGTAAGCGTTTGAACTTACCATTATCCAGTTCTGTTAAAGCAGATGCAAATCCCACGCGGAAGCCTACACGAATAATAGCGAAGCTCGACAAAGTCCTAGAGAAACTATTTAACTGTCTTGGATCCTGCAGCGAAATTGATCAGAAAAGCATGGCGAAGGAGTAGCTTATTCGTGTCTTGCGGCCGGCGCGAGTTATGAAAATTAAAAAAATCTTACATGATTACCCAGTCTTTTCTAGCGCGTTTTCAAAAGTGCACCTTTTGCCCTTATTTTCTTTAGTGGCAAGCCGCGAGCGTTAGCGATGCGTCGCCTCATACGGTAATTAGAGAATACAAATCGGTCTATTGGCTTATGACGTCAATTTGGTACACTCCATATTGTTTTACGGGGATTTTAGCGGCAACCAAAATAAATTGTGATTGCATACCTTGCTAAAATCTGTCGTTTAACTTTTTATTTTAACTTCATGTACAAAAGTATTACATAGGCGGAATTAATGCCACAAGGTATTTTTCTACCTGTCAATCTCTGCAGTTAACTTATATAACGATTTGTTTATTAAACGCATACATACGTAGATGTTAATATTGTGTTGAGAGAGTATTTAGGAGTAGGTAGGTAGGTGTTCAATTATATGTTATATTTCAATACATACGTAGATGGTAATATTGTGTTGAGAGAGTTTCTAGGAGTAGGTATGTAGAATTTCAATTAGATGTAATATTTGATATGACTTATATTAACCGCGTGGTGGCAAAATAATTGGCGAAATTGGAGATCATCAAATTTTTACTACTTACCTTTAACTCGGATTTTACATTGGATAATGGACAAATGCGACATAGCATATGGACCTAGGCGATTACGGTAAGATGAAAAAGACGGCTTTTTGAAAGCCAGTGAGAAATGGAAGGAGTGGAGGGCCGATGTTGTCCAGCAGTGGGACCATATACAATTCAAATTGTGCACCTTTCTCCACATTTCCCAAGCAGCAAACAACAATTTCACAAACGTGTTTTAAAACAAAACGTAAACTCTCGCGTTATCTCAAGTATGTAGATTTATTTCACAAAGTTTCGGTGTTGACGGAACGCTAGATAAGGGGAGACGACAAATCGTGGACTTTGTAATGCATTTAAATTATAGTTTTGTTTGTTGAAAATCTTGATTTATTTGTTGCTCCACAATTAAGATCTGTTGGGTGTGAGTTGAATGTCGAGGAGCTCGTGGCTAAATAATAACAGCCGCACAGGTCGCTCTTCAAGGTAAAGCCGTGCTTGCCGAGGTTGGTCCGTGGATGGTTAACCATGTTTACAAAGGTACAGAGTTTCCTCCATGCCTCGGAAAGCACGTTAAGCCATTGGTCCCGGCTGTCATTTGTAGATCTTTGACAGTCGTTACGAGTAGTCAGAAGCCAAAAGTCTGACATCCAGTCTTACCAAAGGGTATCGTATTACCCAGTTACTGGGTTGCGAGGTCAGATAGGTAGTCGATGCATGTAAAATACTGATACCTTGCTGCATTCGGTTAGGCTGGAAGCGGACCCCAACAAAGTTTGGGAAAAAGGCAAGGCAGATGATGGGTGAGACATGAATGTGTTAGGCGGTTCAGGTTTGTATGTTTACTACTTTACTGGAACGCAATGTGGAACCCAAGGTGAATCCTTAGTAGAGTCACATCATCATCAGCTTAGCCTCAGAAGCTAGCTTAGGAATCATCCACTGTTGGGAATAGGCCTCCACTTAATTTATGTTTGTTAAAATCAGTCTAAAACTTTAAAATAGTTCATATACCTTAGACCTAGATAAGTAGAGTTTAACACAAAAATTCTCTACAAGGTGTTGTTTTGCATCCTCGTCAAAATGCAGGAGGTTGTCACCAAAGACATAAGTAATCAATTTAAGTTACGGTACCTAGTTAATTATTAATAAACGCTGGTTTTTTTGGTTGTTGAAATTTGTCAGTATATCAGAATAACCCCCTTTACTTGGTTTAGGGAATACAAAATTATCGAATAAACGTTTGAGATTGTTTGTATGTGTGAAAGCGCTGTTATAGGGCGAGGATCAGACGGACTGCGTTTAAAACACAGGTGATTCACATTTACCGATTTTTGTAAATAAGAATAAAAATAAAAATTTCCTACCCATTTTATTATTGATTCGGGTCGAGCATCATTGGAATAACTACCTCCTTGAATTTGACGAGGATGCAAAACAACACCTTGTATATCAAGTTGACAATGAATCTTTTGTAATACACACTGGTCAAGAAACAAAGGTAACACAAATTATAAAAGGGCGTCAAAAAACTCTTCCTCAACGCCGTCAACTGGTAACGTGCCCAAGAGACTGGCGGCGTTGCTACGTTGTATGGCAATACTTAGCCTCTGGCCAAAATAAAACCCAGCCCTTGGCTCACGGGAAGTGACAACTAGGCGTTTAGAGATCTCCTTAAAAAGACTGTAAGCACTCGGACCCCACGGCCTCAGAGTTTCAACCCCAAACGGCTCGGAAATATAGTTATACAATTATACACAAAGGTTACTATATTTACGACGCTTGAGGTTCTCCGCAGCCGCAGCGGCAGCGCCTGTACAGCACGATGAGCTTGATGGCTCAAGAGTTAGGTATTAATTTAATAGTATTAATTTAGTATAGTTTTAAGTTGTTTATGGAATTAAACTTGCTTTAATTTTAGAAACAAAGGTTGACAAAAATCGCTAACAAAATTGGCTTCAACGACACTGAAATTTGAAAAGATCTAAACTGTATTTACTATTTGAGATTTTCTTAAACAATATCTACTTTGGATTACATCCTAACCTGGTTTTCAGTACGCGTGACTGTATTATATGCGGAATATTAATAAAACGTGCTTGAAGCGCTTATCATCAGAATTTCCGCTTAACCTCAAGAACTTTCCAACGCTTGAAGCTGTTATCAACTTATCTTACAGCCTACGCTTCAAGGTAAAATGTACTCTAAGGTATATAATTTAATGGGTGTACCCAGTCTTATACATCTGCGAAGGTAACTATGGCCTCTTTTACTATGACAAGAGGCATTAACTCTTTTTCATTGAGTCTGCCTCATTGAGCAGCTGGGCATGAATTCCTGGATTCTACATACGTATTTATGCGATACTTAAAAATACATTTTTCGTAGATTATTAAACAACAAAAAAAAACAACTGTTTCCTACAAAACTGCCATAAATACATGGTCAAAATGTATAGACCATTTTTAGGGTTCCGTACCAAAAGGGTCAAACGGGACCATAATACTGAGACTTCGCTGTTCGTCCGTCTGTCACCAGGCTGTATCATGAACTGTGATAGTCAGCCAGTTGAAATTTCAAACAAATAAAAAATGTATTGACTGTAAACAAGTTCCTAGCAGAACACTGTAGACTTTAAGATGCGCTGTATCTTGTTGCAATCCCCATAATTGAGAAAACGACGGAGACAGGAGTGAAAACGCAAATTGAACAATCATCCACATTATCATTTCCCTCTGTCTATCATCATCATCAAAATTCAAATCCCCGTCTCCAAGAACGAGGTGTTCCAGCCCGCATTGTTCATCACTAACGAAGTTTATTACTCCATCGCTTGTTGACTCCACACTTAACATAATGTGTCTCACGTGCCCGGATTACCCTTTGTTTGTGATGTACCTACTCTATACTACATTGCCTTTATAATATTGATGTTGCCAGTTATGTTAATTTGGGGCTTAGCTTCGTCGGTGTTTAGATTTGTATACCTGACGCGTGGTTGGAGATGAATAGGTTGGTTTTCGTGTAGATTGATAAAGGATATAATTATAGACAGGGTGTGACATAATAACCGCAAGACCTATCGTGTGCTGTCTCAGTCCATTAAAGTGAACAACTTTAAACAACAGATTTTGAGTCACAACCCGTACAACAAAAGATTTGGAGTCAATCATCTAGCTTCTGCAATTTCTTGACTCTCAAGGCGTATTGTATTCATTTGGATAATGATGTACAAACATCTTTACTAACATTATAAAGCTGAAGAGTTGTTTGTCAGTTTGTTTGGTTGAACGCACTAATCTCAGGATACTGGTTCGAATTGAATAATTCTTTTAGTGTTAGATAGTGTTAGGAGGAACTCGTGGCTAAATAATAACAACCGCACGGCTCGATCTTTAAGGCAAGCGCGGCTTAACCGCGCTTGCTGAGGTTGGACTGTGGATGGGTGACCATAATTACATACCGAACCGAGTTTCCTCCGTGCCTCGGAAAGCACGGTAAGCCGTTGGTGCCAGCTGTCATTTGTAGATCATTGGCAGTCGTTAATGATCTACAAATGACAGCTGGCACCACCTTAGAGAGCAGCGGTGGCCCAGTGGTAGCAGCCCCGACTTACGAGCAGTAAGTCGTAGGTTTGAACCCAGGCAGGCGCATTACTTTGTGTAATTTATTTCATCACCGCTGCCCTCAAAAACGGTGAAGGAAAACATAGTGAGGAAACCGGCATGTTCTAGAACTAAAAATTCGAAGACATGTGACATCTACCAACCCGCACTGGGCTCTCGTGGCTGATTACAGCCCACTCCCTCTCATATAGAGGAGGCCTGCGTCCCAGCAGTGGGAACAATATAGGCTGGTGATGATGATGATGACAGTCGTTACGAGTAGTCAGAAGCCAAAATTCTAACATACAGTCTTACCAAAGGGGAATTACCCAGTTACTGGGTTGTGGAGGTCAGATAAGAAGTCGCTTCATGTAAAATACTGGTACTCAGTTGCATCCGGTTAGACTGGAAGCTGACCCCAAGATAGTTTGGGAAAGGCTCGGTAGATGATGATGTTAGATAGCCCATTTATCGAGGAAGGCTACATAACATTACGCTACGACCAATAGGAGCAGAGCATACATGAAAAATACTGCAAAAACGGGAAAATGTGACCCAGAGATAGTTGCGTTGGTCAGCATATTAAAGATCAGTTTACCTTCAAATTGAGTATACAATACCCATATAATGATAAATATGTATAATATGATACATATATGTGGTACTTCCTTAAGCCCAAGGCATTTCATTAGCCTGAGTAAACCCAAGTAACCCTTTCGAAATTATGGTATCGAGGCAGTTTCCTACTGTAGGTATGAATTTAGCTATTTGCGCAGTGTTGCCCTTTTCTTAGATAGATAGCGTAGATTTCATCTTGTGTTTGATTTTCATCAAACATATTGTTCTGTCAAACTTTATATTTAACTAAAGTGTCAAACCAGTAAATCGAGTTTCTTGATACTGGCCCTAATTTATCGATAAATACACACATTAAAATAGCTGCGTCGTTTGTTCTGTTTATAAATGCATTTTTCAAAAATCTTCGACAAAATTGGTATCAGCGGTTATTGGTATTGGTCTATAATTTTCGATTATTCGATTTCTGTTTCCTTTCGATTGTATTAGATTCAGTCTCTGTTCCCTTTCTTAAATAGTGGTTTTACTATTGATGTTTTCATACCATCAGGAAAGGTACCCTAAACACATATTCATGATGAACTTAAGTGGCTGCATATTCAAATATCACCGACAGATTTAATTATTTTAGTACAGACACCGTCTTAACCCACGCCATTAGTATTTTTCAGTTGTTTTATAATGTTTAAGATATCACACGGTAAATTTGGGGCCATGAACATTGAATTTTCGGTACTTCGATTCATAAAATAAAGGATAAAACCTGGTAATCGGGTTTTGAGACTGAAACGTAATTAGTTAAATGAAGGGTAAAAGCTATAAGTACACATCTGCCTCTCCAATCGAGTATTACAGCCGTAATGTTGTATTATATTATAAAGAGTTTGTTTGCACTATACTTTTGAATTAATCCTGTAAAAGCTTCAGGAGATACGTTGGTATTTATCCAAGAATTACCACTCGGTATAATTAGTTAGGGGTACCCCGTCCTACGGCGGGACGTCGAGCAATTTATACTGTATTCATTGAATTTATTATACACTTGTACGTTCAATAATTTAAAGACGAAATTATCTAATGACTCTTGAGACGTTTGTTTTAATGATTTCAGATTTTTCTGTTTGATTCCATTCAAGCAACTAAAAAACTGGCTAAAGGATCACACTCGATAACAAGTGGAGAAATGGTGGACCTCGACACCTGGGTGTAGGCAGGCCAAAGAAGCCATGCCATCCCCTGATACAAAGTTGACCAGGCGCCTTCTGCGTCTGGTGTCGGGGACCATCACTGGACACTGTTCACTGAATAAACACTTCTACACTCTAGGAATCACTGATACTCCTCTGTGCAGAGCATGCATGAATGCGGAGGAAACGGTGGCGCATGTACTGCTTGAGTGCACCGGCGTTACCAAGATTCGCGAGGAGACCCTGGGAACACCGAGATCCCTTGCGGATGCCCTGAGTAGACCGGGAAGTGTGATCTGCTCCTGGAGGGAGGTGGGCTGGTTAGAGTAACGGCCACCATGGCTCACGCACAATGGTCCACTTAAAGGACTAAGTGCGGAAACCTAAACCCCATAAAGAAGAAGAAGATTTTCTGTTTGTGTTTCGACGTCGATTTTTGAAATTGATTATATGACCGTGAGAAATTAAGAAAATGAAGTCTGTGAAGTAGTGTACGTATTAGCCTGTCGGTGAATTAGCCAATCATTTCGTGCTATGCCCTATTGGTAGCGTCCATTGTTCCCGCTAAGGTTAGTTTGAATGAACATTCTTTTCCTACTGAATCTAATTACATATCATCACGTATGTTTTCCTCGAAAGGTAAGCAGAAGTGTACCATATGTACATAAACTCACGCCTTTTTCTTACTGGGGTAGGCAGAAACCACAGAACGCTACGTCATCATCATCAGCCTATAATGTTACCACTGCTGGGACACAGGCCTCCTCTCTATAAGAGGGAGCTTAATCCACCACGCGGGCCCAGTGCGGGTCGGTAGAGAACAGAACGCTACTTGCCATGCGAATACTACGCATCTGACTTCTCAGAAGAACCTCACCAATTGATAAGTTCAGTGTATGACCTTCTAGGGCCGCCCCCCCCCCCGGAAGTGTACCACAATATACCCATATTTCAGTGATACAGGGTGTAACGGAAAGGGTATATACATACTTAAGGGTGTGTTACAGACCATCAAACTGAACTTGTTTCTCCATCGGACAAAAATCGTTATAGCGAAAAAAATATCAGTTGCCCCATACATTTGGGTCGATTGGTATTGAAATTTTGTATGGGGGCAGCAGATAATTTTTTCGCTATTACGACGTTTGTCCTTGAGAAATAGGTTTAGTTTGATGGTCTGTAGCACACCTTTAAGTATGTATATACCCTTTCCGTTACACCCTGTATATGGGTCCCATGGAATGGGGGGCGAGCATATCGCTCATCAAAAGTGCACAAATTCAGACTAAACGCTGCAAATAAAAAAGAAAATCTTCGTTTAATGTTACATTATCCTGTTTCGCAAAGAAAAAGATTTTGTTACCATTTAATGTGCCAAATTCTCAGATCCATTGATATTTGAGATCTGTCGCAGAATGATGTAACTCTACGCTCAAGGGTTCTTCAGGGGTTGCAAACCCTTTCGCTATTTCTGAATTTAGAGGGCAGAGTGTTTGCCTGACCTTTGATTCGGTATTTCGCAGAATTTCAGACGCTCATTAAATTCTGATTTTAAATTGAGAATTTATGAAGAGTGCAAATTAATTTTGTGGGCCTTAAGGGCTGGCTAAGGACCACGATTTATTGTTAATTTAAACTATATAACATGGTTTGCGGAGTAGATACCCTCTTGAATAAAATAGTATCAAAACTTAAATCTGTATAAATTGAAGCTCATGGCGTGACAAATTAGAATTCTACTCAAAAGATTGAACCCTAATAGCAGATAAAAATAGAATATCAGTAGCAAAGATGTTTTTTTTTTTAAATTAGGCTTAGTGCAAAAAAATTACATCAGTATCTCGAAAAAAAGTTTGTAATCACAATATAATAAAAAAAAAACTGTATTTTTTTTTTTTTTGTAACGCATACTTAAGAATGTATCAAATTTGTATATATAATTTTTATAAGTAAAGGGAATAATAAGAACACGCTAAAACCATTATTTCACAGATTTTTATCTTAGACCGTTTTCCTTAGAACTCGAACTGTAAAATATAAATTGACAGCAATTTTTATTGTGAAACTCACTCCCCTTTAGTTTTAGTGTTTTGTTTTGTTCGTTATATTAATTGTTTACCAGATACTGCGGGTAAAGTATCGTCAGAAGTTAAACAGTTACTATGTTTGTTTCATCGAAACTTTGGCCAACACAAACAGACTGCCACGAAACATTAAATGTTAACGGTCAGAAATGCTATACTTACTTCGGAAAGTTATTATTATGTATAGGTATTATTTCTAGGTTAAAGGTTTATGGTAACAAACTCGAGGTACCTACTTTCAAACTCTAATTCAAACTCAAAGCATTTATTTAAATTAGACCATTACCGGTTTTTGAACGTCAAAAAACAAAAAAAAAAAAAGCGAAGCTACAGTCCCAGTCACAACGCATAATAACTTGTGAAAGTACTGTAGTCGCCCATTCCAAAGCGTAGATCTCTATGGAGAAGAATGGGCAAGAAACTCCATGGACACTCTTTTAAATTAAAATATGTTACTAAATCTTGGTTAAATCATTCATTTTGGGAATTACAAATATGAACCATGTAGATATCCGGCCAGTTAGGAGCGTCCAGAAAAACAAAAAAAAAGAAAAAAAAAAGTAAAAAAATAAATTAGTAATTCAAAAATAAAGTAATTTAAATAAACCAGCTAAGAGATGACCAGACAACTGACAGCGCCTGTTCACGAACATGACGTATGTATCAGCCATCATTCAACTCAACCATATTGAAGGTACCTGACACACCCGCTACCATTTTTTTTTTTACGGATGGAAAATCATCAAAATGACTTCTCCCGCTCTGGGCGGAGCGGGAGGGAGTGTCAGACTTGTACTGACTAAAACCCATCCATGTTCCTTCTTAGCCCTTTGTGTTCCAGGGTCGCGGTATCTCTTTCGAACAACCCGCAGCCCTGGCAGGCATCGGCCCTCTCGGACCCCTTCCAATTTGCTGACATCTCCTTGAGGCGCGCGTGGAATACAGACGCGCCGTCGGCACGGCCTGTCGTCAAAAGACGGACGGACGACCCGCTACCATCAGCGTGACATTTAAGTGAGGTTGATATTCACTAAACCACCAGGGTAAATTCGCCGTCAATGAAAGATGTGGGTACTCAGTAAATGGTGACCTTACAGTACATACTATAGTACTCACACATGTGCTTTCGATTTGTGAGGTTAACATAAACTAACGCAATCCGTACATCATCATCATCATCTGCCTAGCCTTTACCCAACTATGTTGGGGTCGGCTTCTAGTCTAACCGGATCCAGGTGAATACCAGTAGTTTACATGGAGCGACTGCCTATCGGACTTTCACGATAGGAATAAGTAGCACGATACCCCTTGGTAAGACTTTTGGGCCAATGACTACCTGATACAACTGTCAAAGATCTATAAATGGCAATCAGTACATCATAGTATGTATAATAACATAATGACCCTATAAAATTCTCATTCCTCAAAAACATGACTTCTCTCTGTGTGACGGAGTGGGGTATAATCCACCACGCCATGTACACACTTTCAAATTTTTGGATCTAGGTTCTGATTGTCTTGCGATGTTTTCCTACACTGATTTGGAATGATTACCATACACATACACTTAACGAAAGTTCTTTCAATTGCAAACGCGACTATCGACCAATAGAATGCGATTTATATTTCGAACCCAAATTCGTTATTTAAATTTTCATGCGCAGATATAGACAACGTAACATTTTGAGGACCAATGATAAAACATAGAAAATATTATTCAGTGAAACTTAAATAATCTAACCTCTATTATTCTATTCTAGTCCATCAATCTTATGAGAAACAATTATTTAAGTATAATTATTATTCATAGTAATAATATCAAATATTATTATTAATATTCAGTCAAATGTCTGAAAATGGCGTAAACGTCAAAGTTGTGCTACCAAGGGTTAAGTGCCTAAACGATTAAACACATAGAATTCGTCATATTAAACATATAAAAAGCTATGTTACTTAGTCCAAGAATGAAAAGATCAAGCTTCTTCACTTTAATCGTGCTTGAAAGATGTTATTTTTCGACAGTGTTTATTAAACCCATAGTGATACCCATATGCATACATATAAATAATAGCTATAATGACAACCCCAATTAAATCACAACTTATCTAAATATGTAAAACTATAAACCAGCATTTGAAAAAAAAAAACAGAATCATCGAAAACCGTTCACAATTGGCAAATATATAGCTGAACATACACAAAAAAAAAGCATTCAGAAGAATAGGGGATAATCCAATTTTTTTTTTCTTTGTCCGTCGGGTAGTTTATTGAAAAGTATTGGACACGTATTTTTTCTTTTTTCACGTGGTCATAAAATTACGGAGATATATTGAGTTGAAATGGCGCATGACGTCACATGTAGGTAAGTTTTATACCTACTTATGACGTAGTAAGCCCCCACTCTCCAACTTTAATCAGTGTTAACTAAGTATTTTTTTTAATATTTTGATAAAACAAAAAATACGTGTCTAATATTTTTTTATTACCTGTCTGCAGTGGCGTGCCTCCAATGAAACGGGGGCAAAGCCCAACTAGACAACTGACGAAATTGGGGTAAAAAGATATTGGTTTTCAAAGCTGTTTTATTTTCCAATTATTTAAATGTGCCTAAATATAAAAATACAAACAGTGGTTAATATAAAAAAATACTGCGCATTTTATATCTCGTCACAAAATTACAACTATTTCAATATCTTGATTTATAGTCAGTGTCAAGTAAATGATATAAGAGTCATCTATTGAATTAAATTTAACAACTGAACTCTTCGTGTCAATTCGTCATTATTTCTTTCGCTCTCTACAGTCGCTATTGGCAAAATTTTAAAAACACCGATAGATGGCGCACAAACAATAAATTGGTTTCTAACTACTAAAGTATTGAAAATATTTGTAACTTCCCGCGACTTCGTTAGGGTGGAAATTTTTAATGTTTTTCGGAAATAAATTTTAACTACATAACCTTTCTCATGAATCATTCTGTAGGTATATAATGAAAAACGCATCAACATTCTTGCGTAGGTACAGACGGCGGGAAGTGAATTTGTTTTAAACTATGTAAAGATTACTCACAACGTAAACAGCCATAATTCTTCATTCTCGTTTTTTTACCACGAACAGATGACAAACAACAAAACAAAGCACATAGACACTCTCACACATTTACCTTGCACAGTAACGATTTCACACACTTAAAATCCTTCACAAGAAACAATTTGAATGCTTTTATGAATTCAAAACAAAAATGAATCACTTCAAAACAAAGTTAATTACAGCAAAAACTAATCGCAAAACTTTAAAATACAAGAAAGTACATAAATAATATCACAAAAAAAGATGCTCCAGTAATCGCTCAAAACAAATATGAACTAATTTGAAATCGTTTTACTTTCTATGGAAATTCGCGCTACGCGCAGGTCTTTGCGCCGCTTGCCCGTTCATTCTTGGCGCCAACACACATTCACTCTCTCAAACTTACACTGACATACACGCACACATTCAAAGAAAAGCCCAGCTTTTAACTCCATACAATTTTTCAAATTAAATACCTAATAATGTTATCAAGACAGAGTCATTTTACTAGCAAAGACAGAGAGGTCCGACAAGCCAAATACAGAAGCCAGTGAGTGCGAGTGGGAGCATCCGAACGAACATTGACTGTAGGGCCCGACCATAGCGAACTATGCTTGAACTCTTCTTTTGTTTAGTGTTAGAGCGAGCCAGTCTCGCGGCCAGTAGGTATAGGAGATATTAGATTTTTTTTGGCAACGTCGCGCATCTTGAATTCTTGATAAATGCGCGCGAAATTTGACGTTATTATTATTTTGACATACATTTTTATTTTTGCTTGGATTGTTTTTTTTTACTTATTTGTTGTGTTAGATTGTTAGGCAAGCCGGGCTTTTCGGCTTGTATGATAGTTCCGCCACTGCCTGTCTGACGGACAAAATAGAATGTCGTTTTCTGTACCCAGTCCGCACCCCTATTGCCTATAACCTCCTTCTATGTAAGTTGGTTAATTACTTAAGTTTTTCGTTCCCTAGGTGAATGAAAGGAGATTGGTATTGGATTGTCTAAATAGAGTACTTAAAATTACGTTCGTGTACATAGTTTGTATAAAGTAATATCTGACAATATCACCCCAAAATTTATTAGACTCAGCTTCTTCAACAGTTTCAATTTCCAAGAACACTAAATTGATGTCACAAGCACTACTATCTTTTACAAAAACTACTCGTACTTTTTGTTATTCCCTAACTACAGAGAAAAACCGTTACGACAAGCATGATATATATTTCTTTGAAAATAAACAAGACAGGAGCCATATAAAACATTTTGTTTTTACCTTTTAACACTTAAAAGTAAAACCCAGAATAGAAAATGTGGGTGACATTTTTGTCTAGAATAAATTCTAGAAATAGGTTGAACTTCATTAATTTCAGTGTTACGTCTTCTAACAAAGCGGGTTACACTTTTATATTAAACCTAATTAAAGATATAGAATTTGTTTGAACTAATATGACATTATTAACTGCTATATGCATTATTTTTTATGCTGATAAGATCCATAATCCACGTGTAACATTTTGTGTACAGTCACGAACAATAATATGAATACACTTAGCAAAACTGAAGAGCGATTTCCACTTCAAATTACAGTTTCTACGTTCAGGCAAGACCTATTTCGTAATAGTATGGCTTACAAAATTCCATGTTCGTGAAAACGTAAAACCTTTAAACAATACAGTAGGAGAAAATCACTTTTAAAATTGCTGCGTGTATACATCCTATCAATGACTGTACATCTTTTGTTAGAGATCCAAAAATTTATAAATAAAAATTTTGTATTTATTTGTTTACAACTTAATGATTGTTGTTGATACATCTTTTTATTTAGGTATATCATTTATTTAAGCCGTCATATAAGCTGGCCTCATATTTTATGTGAAGTTTTAACAGTGACTGCGGTATTTCTGTTTCGCAGGAAAATAGTTTCTGGAAGGACTGAAGGGCCCATTGTGTGAAATCCAGCAATGGGTGAGAACGGCCTTCTATAAATAAATGTTTTGCGTTATTTTAACGAGTGATTCTCATTTATTCATATTTTAGAAAAAAAAAATTATGAATAAATGAGAAACACTCGTTCTTTTGAAAAAGTTTTATACATTACAAAACCGCATAATTTCTACAACATATTTTTTTAATACTTTACAATATTTTCAAACTATTCTGAAGGGAATTTGGGATAAATCCAAAAAGTATATGTATTATTTTTTTTTTTATTAAGAAAATTATTGAGAAATCAGCGAAAGATTGTATGTGTGTCCTACCCAGCGGGGTACGACGTGGGTGGTCTGCTCTAGATGCGGGGGGAGGGTGTGTGGGTCGCGCAAGCAGAGGGGATATCGAAGTTTTTCGAAACACAAGACAACTTCGCCTTAACTCCGGTTAACTTTTGGTGCAATCCTGCCGGCAACCTGGAAGTGTCACAAGTGATGTAGGTTGGTTCACATCACGACTTTTGAGACAGTAAGATAAGGCGCTACTGACAATCTGGGTTGTGTGGGTGTGTCTGCAGGCGTGGGGGGGAACTTTTTGTTAATAGGGGCTTTATACTAGCTTTTGGTGGCGGCTTCGCTCACGAGATGGTCGATTTTCGTACGTATGTTACGTAGGGAGAACTGGGATATCTTAATGTTTTGATCAAAGGCATTTCAATTAATTTACTAATTTTTATTTAAAACCGTTCAGCTGATAAGATTGTTTTTTAATCATTAAAAATGATTTAATAATCACTTTTAAGTCGATTAGGAGGGAAATAGGACCAGTCCAATAAACAGTATATTGTCTAGCATATAATTATTTTGATAAATCATTCCCACTATATAGATTCCCTTTACGTCGACTCATGATTTTTATTGGTTTTGATGCATTGTCTTATCACTTATCACTTATTTATTGTCTTATTACTTACAAATTAATCTCTGTTGTTACAATTTAAGCTTGCACGCTGAATTTAATTAATAGTAAAACCGGTACACGGGTTATTGTATATTCGTCACAAAGTAAACTCCCCACCGAAAAAATAATGTGTAAATTTTCTACAGCTCTATTTCCGCGAAGAATTCACTTCGTGAAAATAGAGCTGTAAACGTCACATATTTATTTTGATCGTCAAATTGTTTATTTTTGCACGTACAGCAGACAAATAAAATAATAAGTAGAAAAAAAATACACCTCTGACTTTTCTCAAAATGAAATATGTTATAATTTTTTTTTAGTTTGGTGTTATCTTCTAGGGAGTATTTAGCTTGAAGCTGGTCTCTTTTAAGTGTTCAACAAAAACTGCCAACATATGAGGACTTTTTGTGACCTGATGTCGTTTTTCAATGCTGGAAATGTCCTGATGGAACCTTTCTCTATCTTCGCCGCTTTCTCATTCTTCGGTTTCCAGGTTCTCGGGAACCAGATCATTAGGATAAGCATGAGTTACCACTGGGTACAAGTTCGTGATATAGCATGTGCAGGAGCGCAAAAGAATATAAAGATGTATGGTAAGGTACTGTTAGTTTTCATTCTTTTTCGTAAGTTATCTTAAAATATGAATAATTTTGTTTGCTACCAGTGTTTTAGTAAAAAATATATGCCTATAAGTAATGAAGACTTGTGACGATTTACATAATTTTTTAAGGCATGTGGCGAATTTACTTTGTGACTAATAACCCACACAAAGGTACACATGTTAAAATGAATTAAATGATATCTTACATAACTCAGTCTTCAGAATTTATTAACATTAAAAGAAATATCATTAAAATTATTACACTGTACGTATTTGATTTATTGATTTGTTGCTATCAAAGTTGAAATTAACTTGGGCAGCAGAAATGCAATATCACGACGCCAATGCCTATTGAATATCAATGGGAGAAACTTGTTGTACAGAACTTATATTGAAGTTACAGCTACTAAGACTCGGTTCATATTTCCTACAAATCCGACTGGCTATATCCAATCTAATACTAAATCTGAAGAGTTTGTTTGCTAGAACGCGCTAATCTCAGGAACTTCTGTGCCGATTTAAAAAAATATTTCAGTGTTAGATAGCCCATTTTTTGAGGAAGGCTATAATCGGCTATATATCATCAAGCTACGATCAATAGGAGTGGAGCAGTTATGAAAAATGTTGCGAAAACGGGGAAAATATGACGCAGACGAAGTTGCGCGGGACAGCTAGTCCTACTTCCTACTTATATTATAAATGTGAAAGTTTGTGAGGATAGATGGATGTTTGTTACTCTTTCACGCAAAAACTACTGAATGGATTTGTATGAAATTTTGCACACGGGTAGTTTATAACCTGGATTAACACATAGGATACTTTTATCCCGGTATGTTCCCGTGGGAGAATTAGCGAACTCCACGCGGGCGACGCCGCGGGCATAAGCTAGTCGAAAATAATTGTTCGACCAGCACGCCCGAGAGATATTTCGCGACGGCATGCAAAGCCAAGTCAGAGACCCATGGGCGGCGTAAAAACTCTGACAATAGGTTAGGCCACAAAAAAAAAAGACGACTTACTGGTTTTTAAACTGGTAAGCCTCCAGTCTTAGCTAGAAGATGCAGCTAAATACCAGAATTCATCACGAAACGATTGATGTTCTGATCTTCTGACCTCTACTACCTAGTTACTGGGTAACACGATATCCCTTAAAAAAATGATTGTCAGCAAAGTGAATTTGGTGGATATTTATGTTAAGCATTCCAAATAATGCTATCTTACACGGACTATTTATTTTTAGTATACATTAAAAAAATTGAAAATCTTCGTGTTTGCCGTTTAGCTGTCGCCATTAATTTGGGTACGTTTACCATAATTTCGAAAACAACTGCAATATTTCTTTATTTTTCTAAAATTTAGGGCTACGTTATTATCTTGAACATAGGAATTAAGTAAAAAAAAACAATCTGGAAGACTATATTTGGTAAATATTAATTGTTTTTTTTTTTTAACGCTGCTCCTTTCTAGGAATTTCTGCTGTTTCGTGGGTGCGTTTACAAACATTTAAACTCATATACACAAACAGGCAGACTCGGAACAACTATCTGTAGGACATACAAATATTTGTTTCGTGCGGGGATCGAACCCGCGACACGCAGCGCAGCAGTCGATCGCTCAACCACTGTGCCAGCCGTGCCGTCATATAAAATACCACACGTTACATGTCTGTATTAAACATTTTTTTAATAATTTCATACAATCGTGTACTGGATCCTCGGTAAAACTTTGCATCACGATACCACATTTCTTCTGATAAAGATACAGAAACAATTATACCTGTACATATTCACTCCAAAAATATTTCGCGAAAACCATTACTGCAGCAGGTAAGATGCTAGATGGTATGTCAATCATCCAGCTGGTTGCGGTGCTCCTAATATATCCATGTCGAAACAAGGCTACTCCGCACCGACGTGAAAGATGGAGCCCGTCGACCACCGAGATGCGAACATTCATCCTCTATGAAAATGGTATTGACGACGAAAATAGTTCTTTGACGGGTTTGTTTTCAGTTTTATTTTTAGCTGTAGTTGTTTATGTATCGAGGTTCTGAAGGATTATGCGCTGCAGTATTGATAAAGAGTCAGTGTTTTATTAAATATACGGACGGAAAAAATGAACTAACTGTTTTTGGGAATTATATATAGCTTGCACAGGATATTGCCCAGTCCCGATTTGTTGTAACAGGAAAAAACAACTTACTTTTTGGAATTTATATAATTATATTTCCAGCTGCTGGCCGCGTCTTCTTTCGCATGAAAATTTTAATGTGTTTTTCAGTGATAAGATAAACATATAAGCCTCCCTCTTGAATCATTTGGTCTATTGATGGAATACGCAGCAAAATCCGTTGCCTAGTTTGAAAGATCTAAGCGTACGTCTGTACGTTTAGATCTTTTCACCGTCTGGTGGGAAGCGACTTTATTTTATAGATGCACCATACTTTATAAGTGCGAGCGCAATAATAGACAGAAAAAAAATGCAGGACCCATCAACTTGTTCGTGCTGGGAACCTTAGATTTGCTTGCTTGTTTTTTTTTCCAATTGCTTAATTAAGTAAAGCAATTGATTTTTCAAATGTTACGCAACCGTCGGAGAATCGAAGAAAAAGCATTTTGTGACGATCCCAAGTAAAATGGGACAAGGGCAGGAAATTGATGATGATGTATCAAATGCCAGCATTTTAGCAAATATACTCCTGTTGTCTCACCGATTCCGGATTATCTCCGAATAAAATAATTTGTCCTAGACGACTCGTGTTACAATAAATTTCGGAATATAATATTATATTTAATAGTTAAAAAAAAAGTTTTCCAAAAAGAAACCGTCTTCCAAAAAACATCAAAATAACTTATTATAACTTGGAGGACGGTTTCTTTTTGCAAAAAGTTTTTTATTTTACACTTTTTAGTTGAAGTATAACCATAAAAATTCTTGTCATGAATCAATTTAACATTGTAACTAGATGTAAGTCGTAAATACAAAATTTCGTTTACAGGGATTACTTATTTTTTTCTACTTATTTTGATTTAAAAACCAAACTACAGAACCGACTTTGATGAAACTGCAAGCTTCATAAGTTAAAATATCCAACACAAAAAAAAAATGCAATCCGACTTACACTTTTAGAGATATGCGTGGACAAACATACATACATCTATGAAATTTGGCTGGTATAGACTATCATATACAAAAACTGTGCATTTCTGACGATATTACATACATACAGGTCGAATTGATAACCTCCTCCTTTTTTTTGAAGTCGGTTAAAAATGACAACAATGTTATTTGATATTATCTTCTGTATGTTGCATCAAATCACGATTCAAAACATATTCGAACTTAGAACAAGGTTTTAAAAACTAGCTGTCAAACGTTTAAAGCATCAAAATGAATACTAGTTGAAGTGTTATCGACGCTACATCTTTGGCTGTCTGGGTTTTAAAAATGTTTAATGCCCAAGGTCCAACTATCATGCTTGAATTGCTGCCAGCTATGCCAAAGTGAAATTGGCACACTGTGAATAAGAAATAAAGTTACTTTTTGCTTTTGCATAGCTGGCCAATTGGAAAGGTTGTGTGCATGTTCAATTTATAATGGCGTGGTGTTGTGGGCTATTAAATGTCGAAATTCTTAAGATGATAAGACTAGGAGAAGTATTTAAAGGAACGCCGAAATATAATTGCATTATTAGTAAATAGTAGCCATTTCTAATGTTCTAAGCCGACGACCGTTGAAAATCCAACATTGCGCTTTAATGAAGAAAAATATTCTATTAACACACAAAAATGAAATTAAATAACAAGGTAAATCAATCAATAAAAGTCATATAGGAAGTTCGTTAGCTAAACAAGGTTGTCATTTACAATATTGTGTTTAACACTGAAACTAATTTCCTCGGCACTTTGTCGTTTCCTGGGTTTTCCTGTGCTTTGTCGATCTAATTTTAAGGCCCTGATCACGACCGCGCACAACGCAATTAGCGTCGCGCGATTCTGCACGCGCGCATCGGTTATTACCCCGTCAATTTTTTCATCTTCCTCTCAACATATTTCTACTTCCCTGTCTCTCGTCTTTTTGCTATCGTAGTTACTATTTTAAAACGCGTGTAGCTCGTGGCCAGGGTATAAAGGTTCAAGCGCCAAAAGCATTGCTCGCTCTATTTACGTTTGACGCCAACCGTCTGCTACTGTGCTGTTTCAAAATACACTGCTCTTTTACTTATTTTTATTAAGCTACCTATTTGTTCGATATTTTGCTGCTTTCAATCACGATGTTACTTTGTTTTGTTGTAATAGGAAACGGCTTTGATGATCCTCACTGTTTTTTTTTTAAATTGGCGTTTAGAACGTCTTCGACACACGTAAACTTTGTTTCTCTTCAAAAAGCAAATAAAAGAACATTACTTTTCCTCTATAATGTAATATTCTGATATATTTTATAGGTTTGTTTTTATAATGTGTATTTATTTGTATTTATGATTATTTTATATAGGTACAAAGTTTGTTTTAAGCTCTAATTTCTTTTATTTCCTCTTCTATCTTTTCTACACACTGTGTCTACATTTCTAATCCATCTTTCCACTCGCAGGTCTGCTGGAAGAAATTTCTTTTGAAATAAAAATTTAAACTTTTATCTTAATGCATTGTCCTGTTAAGTATTTTGTGTGTACATAAAAAGATAAATTTAAAAAATGCTGGCATAGACCGACTCGAAAATAATCTTTTCACAGTTTTTCAACTCGCTATTTAGGCACCAGTCACAATGAAATTGACAATATTTTATCAATATTGTTATCGCAGCTTGTGTAGGGGGCGACAAAATACAAGCGGTGTGCCGGTCACTTTTGCTTAGGAGCTCGGAGGTGTCTGACGTATATGGGGAACTCTAGTTTTGAATTATATCAGCGAGTAAGAGTTTTAGATAATGCCTGCCAGGGTTGCGGGACTGTTCGAAAGAGATACCGTGGCCCTGGAACACAAAGGGCGAAGAAGGAACATGGATGGGTTTTAGTCAGTAAAAGTCTAACATTTCCTCCCGCTCCGCCCAGAGCGGGAGAAGTTATTTGATGATTTCCCATCCGTAAAAAAAAAAGAAGGGTTTTAGATAATTGTGATTTTTTATATCAAAATAAATAGTTCAGCAAAAACTATTTATTTTGAAATTTTGCCTTTTTCACTTCGGATCTATAACAATATTATATCACTGGTAATCTTCATGCATCAACGTGTTCGAAAGTCCTGCAAACTCTGTAGAAAAAACTTTCTTTCATTTAACTTTTAAGTCAACATTTAGGCATGATGGCTTCATGGACGAGGACTTTTAGAACCTATTGGAATTTCCAAAAGTTAGTAGCGTAAGTATTCTTTTACGTTGACAGTCGTACCAGGTAGTCAGTGGCCCGAAAGTCTGCCAACCAGTCTTACCAAGGAGTATCGTACAATACCCAGTACTAACTGGGTTGTGGAGGTCAGATAGGCAGTCGCTTTATGTAAAATACTGGTATTCAGTTGCATCCGTTAAGACTGAAAGCTGACCCCAACATAGCTGGAAAAATGCTCGGCAGATAGTGAGTAGCGTAAGTGTTCTTAGCATTCACTTCGTCTGTCCCTTCGACCGTAAAAACTGACGGGCAGGCTGACGAAGTGCGACTTGTATGTCCTTACAAGGGATTTTAATACTATTCTGGTACGGAACCCCTAATTAAAATAAAAACAAAGTAATTCAACACTCATATTATTATAATCCTTTCACAACATTACTTCAGTTAACGTAAACTGGAACAGTCGCACAAACCGTGTTATGTCATTGCCATAATTGTAAACTCTTATTTAGTTATATAAAAGTTTAAGCCGACAACCGTAACGAGATTATCCTTTCGTAATTATACCAAAGGGTTTGAATTACTTAATGTTATTATGCTCAACAATTAAGGGAAAAGTTTCATAATATCTACATTTTACTCTGAGAATTAAATTTATTAACAAAATGTTTAACGCACCTGCATTGAAATGGTGTATGAACGTGTCTGGTAATTAGCAGTGTGATATTTTCTGCGAAGGCGTTATTTAAATACTGTCATAATTACTCATTTACATTTTAAACGGGTTTCAAAATTTTCACATAAATTTTAACGTTATAATAATAATAATTTATTTAAGGTCCGTGACCCATAAAAAAAAAAAAAAAAAATATGTTTTAGGTTAATTGCTTAATCGATCTGAGCGAAATAACCTTGGATTAATAATGTGTCCTGTACAGTCATCTTCTTTGAACTTATTACCCTCGCACATCAGTCTCAATAACCCTCATAATAATTTTCGGTCATGGTGGCCAATTGGATCTACATTAAGCCACTAACTATTTAGTAGCTCAATTTATATCCAATTTGCCTATACTTTTATAATGCAAAAGTGTGTGTAAACACAGGTGCACTTTCTCATCCCATTCTCTCATTGCCTCTCATATAGTGGGATGCAATCGAAGATCAATCCAACACGACTGGAGACAGATAAGGGGGCCAACGTCTACATACTCCAATAAACAAAACAACAAAATGATCTTCCTAAAAATAATTTACCTGACTAATACCTACCTACCGAATATTACCTATCAAAATAATCTGAAACTTTCTCTTTCAAACAAATGATGTACCCACGTCAAACTTGAAATTGAAAAGTGAAAATTTTATTCAATATCCAATAATTTATTCATCCTAGCATGGAGATTATTAAAAATCCCTTGACCGGTAAAGGAGAACTTTAAATTTATTATGGCCCAAAGTTTTGGGGTGCGTCAACCTACGTTAAACGTGTTCGAAAGTCCTGCAAACTCTGTAGAAAAAACTTTCTTTCATTTAACTTTTAAGTCAACATTTAGGCAGGATTGTAGCTTGTTGGTTCATGTTAGAAAATATAAGGAATGGTGAACACAGTGCCTTTTTATAAATTCCGACGTAGCGTGATTTGGTTTAAGTGGTAGTTGCGAAAAGTTTGTTTCACTTTTAGTATCTGTATTAAGTATTTTTGAATGTTTGGGTTTTATGAAACCATGACATTCTTAAACAACTATGGGTTACTTAAACAGATATCTAATATTCATCATCTGCCAAGCCTTTTCTCAAACTATCTTGGGGTCGGATGCAGCTGAGTACCAGTATTTTACATGAAGCGACAGCCTATCTGACCTCCACAACCCAGTAACTGGGTAATACGATACCCCTTAGTAAGACTGGATGTCAGAATTTTGTTTTCTGACTATTCGTAACGACTGTCAAAGATCTACAAATGACAGCCGGAACCAACGGCTTAATGGCTTTCCGAGGCACGGAGGAAACTCGGTATGCAATTATGGTCACCCATCCACGGACCAAACTCTGCAAGCACGGCTTAACGTTAAAGATCGACGCGGGCGGCTGTTATTATTTAGCCACGAGCTCCTCATATTTCTAATACTGAAGAGTCATAATTCTACTGCCCTCATCCAAAGGGACTAAGACTTAGGCTTGTTTGTGATTCAAAAAGGGAAATACTTTTTTTATAACAACTTTACGTGGACGAAGGTCGCGAGAAACAGCTAGTCCCCAAATAAAAATAAAATTCATTCCAATGATCGTTCGAAGGTTTTTCCATAGCGTGTTTAATAGAAATTCAATAAGATTCACCGGTATCGTTCCATTTTGCTTAATCGGTACATTTCCCCACCTCAATGAATCGTTTGGGTCGTCATCTGAATTGATGCCTTGGCTTGATCTAGAACGGATCAAAGTTTAAATTCAATTATTGAATTATTTTGTCGCATGAATTCGTCTGTGTGATATATAATATTATGTTGTTTTGTAATTATAGGAGGAAGAATAGGTACCTAACTAACAACAACAACATACATTTATTTTCAGGCAACTTTGGCCCATATAATATAAAGGCTCTTCCCGCTCCATCGGAAACACACATGATATGTAGCATCAGATTTAATTAGATTAAGAAAACAGACGTCGGCGATCCGTCAACGCTTAGTTACGCGGCACCTTCCTTGACAACGACACAAGTCAATATGGCTGCCCGCAACGACTTTACGTTCCGCCAGAGAGAATTGTAGACCGCTTCTCTCTCGTCTGTGGTCACAGTTTAGTTTGTAACGTGAATCATGTGAAGCCTCCTTGTAGAAGCGCTGTCAGATATATACCTTACAGACTAACATACATACGATTAAATTTGTGTTAGTAAATAAACACGCTAAATACTTACTCTGTCGCAGTGGGAGATGTAGATGTAGTAATTAAGCAAACATCTATATTATTCTCTGTGGGTGGACAAATTGTGGGCTCCGTATGGAAAAGTCCTATTAACAAAATGTCCTACTAGCAAATCGTCCTATGAGCAAATGACCCTAAAACAAAGGAAAGGGAATTGTAGTCATACCTCACATACGTGTAAGTATTTTTTTTTTAAAGATTAAATGTAATTATGATCTGTTAATTAGCCAGATAACATGAAATAAAATTAAAGCGAACGATTCAGTCCAACAATCCGAACGTCAAACTTAGGTGTCTATAACATAGACTGCAACATGTCTAAGTTACCAAACCACGAGCTAACTGACGTTTCCAGACCTCAAAGTCTATCTTCGCTCAATAGACAAATATGACAGACAGCCAAATTAGAACATTGTAAATAATTTCGAGCGAAACCAGTGTTTCAGATTTATTCCAAAGCTACATATCGAATGGTACCCGTGATTGGAATAATTTAGTTACAGCCATGAATCGATTTGAAACGTCATTCGATTCGGATCTCGTGGGCCTGATCTGAAATAGATTGATGTTCAATTATAGGACTTTTATCGTTGGACTGATATTTTTGTGACGGCATTACTTTTTAGGCTAATGTATTTTATTGAAACTGCTCTCGCGGGTGACGTGAAAAAATATTATCATAACATTTTATTTATGACACTTAAATTTCTTGAATAATTTGAATTACATCCATATTCTTACAACTGCCAATTTTTTATAAAAAAAATATGTAGGTCCACTGTGTCCCAAATATATCGATATCTCTGTTATATTTTTTATTTCATAAATAGCAGTATGAAGAAGTCAACATTATTTAATTTTCAATGCATTATTTTACAGAGCATACCAAATATGTAGGTATTAAAAAAAAAGACAATGTTTATAATATTGTAGCTACCATTATTTAATATTTTCCTTCACAAACGCTTACAGGTAAGTAACTTACATAGAACGTGACAGCCAGTAGAATCCCCTGCCATTTTCAATTCATTAAGAAAATGTATATTTTTCTTACCAGTACATTACCAAGTTCTGCCGTAGTTTTCTTTGAGGTCGTAGAATTAATGTGCGCCTCGCTTTTAATGCTCTCCTGTAAGCAAAAAGCGGTAAGTCAATATTTTTTATTTGAATAAATTAATAATGGAATAGCGTTTTTTTTTTTCGGTTCAAAAATTAGATTTAAGCGTGGTGTCTTTTAATGTTTTTTTTAATGTTCCAATAAATATGTGGTTATTTTTATTGAGCCTTCTGATGCGAGATATTTCAATATTTGATTAGATTTAACAAATGCAACATAAATAACAACTCATACATCAAGGCCATGAGGATTGACAATAAAGGATTGTGTGGTTTTATGAAACCACGGTAAAGGTGAAACTTTTTTTCACACTATAGACATTTAACTAAAAATTTTTGGAATAATATTCCATGAAGGGTATAAAACGCGGAGTTGGGATAAAGTGAAAGGCCGACGAGCGCTTTATCCCTACTCCGCGGCCGAGCGTCACGCGACATGCAACACACAGACGAAAAAGTTTGAGACGATGTAATAAAAGTTTCACTTTAAAAACTACAGAACACTGCCTGTTACGGCCACTACAAACTCCTTTGGTCCTTTTGATACGCGCGCATTCATTCATCTGGTCATACACGCACAGTCGCACACTGTTTGCGATAGCTACGCACCTGAACTTTCTGAAGAATATAAAAAAAAACCGGTCGGCAAAAACCGGTCCGCTTTGTTTTGTGCTTGCGCTAAGAGGTCTACTTAGTGGCCCCCCCGACGCTACGACGATTTGTTTTTTTTTGAGGTTTTTTCTGTCAGGTGTTTGTATTTTTTTTATATATACAGGAAGAATTTTTAGTCACCATCCAAATTTTGTTATATTAATCTTTGGCGAAAACCATTGAATACGTGTTTTTTCTTTTAGTATCAATCAATACAAAAATATTGAGATATCACATCACAAAGTTATCTATAAAAAGTTGATGCCGACTTGGGATGACGATAGATATGTGTCGCGCAGGTGTAGCGGGGCGGGGGGCAAGCGGGGTGCGCGCTGCATTTTTCATTGAATGTTTGCGCGAGCGCGGCAAGTGTAGTATTTTAACGTTTAACTTAGTGACCAGGCAGAGTGGATAATTATTTCGAGAAAATGATTTAATATGAAAATTTTACGTATCGTTTTTTTTTCAAAAATGGAGTCAGTGTATGATACATAATGCCTAGAAAAAATTTGGACGGTGACTAAAAATTCTTCCTGTATATTCATCAGAAAGTTCAGGTGCGTAGTAATCGCAAACCAGTGTCCGACTGTGATTAATTAAATTTTATTTCAGTGCTTTTTAAACTTAAATTATTTTTTCTTAGCCTTGACTGTCCCACTCTTGGGCATAGGTATCCTCCCATTCCTTCCACTTTTCTCGGTATTGCGCCTGTTCTGGCTAATTTGCAAAAAAAAACCCGAGCTTTTCGGGGGGAGTAGGGGTGTGCAGCCCACCCCCCCAGGCGATGCCCATTGTGACAAATAACAAGATTTCAAATTTCGAATCGACCGGACCAGTAGAAGTTGTTTATATCCCTTCATCAACCAGAAAAGAGGTGAACTTCAAAGGGGTGAGTAGATTTTCTCGAAACATAGCCAAGAACACTCGCGACCAAATACCTTTCAAACGAAACTAATTTTATCAAAATTAGTTCAACCATGTTAAACTTATAACACTCCTCTTTTTTGGTCGGGGGTTAATAAAACAAGAATTTTCGATATTTTTGAGATGCCACTTTTTGGTTTACGAGGGCGTAATAGCAAAACATTTTTTTCAACTACCCCCAGACGGTCAGTGAAAATTATAAAAGAAGACGGAAGAGTCAAATGAGTGCAATTTAATGCAATGCGACCTCCTTGTTCGTTATAGGGTAAGCTGAGTCCGACAAAGTAATAGAAAGAATAGGTAGTTATTCATTCGACGATTCGAGATCGAATTGTTTTACAAAACATAACATACAACCACGCATGTAATCTCCGAAGACAGCAGTGTACCGAATTATACACTCACATTTTCACCACTAATGTTTAAGTCACGCTTAATAGAGGGGGAGAGCCTACCGATTAAGCAGACGACAACCTCATAGGTTGAACTGCGAGATGCCATTCATAAAAAAGGGGTGAGCCTATTGCCATCAATCGGGTGCAAATTCAGACTCCGTGACGGCTAGTGAGAAATTCCTGATGGAAAAATTCAACAACACTTTGACTGACCCGGGAATCCAACCCAGTACCTTTTGCTCAGCAGTCGCGGAAGACAAAAGCACTCATGTTGCGAGGTTCTTTAAGATCAGGTTTAATAATAATGTATCTACCTATCCTTCGTTCGTTGTGTAAAACACAAACCAACATTTTTTTAGTTCAGACTTAAAACTTTATTGCTTTACATACAATTCATTTTTCCCCACTTCCAAGCTTTTTTTAGGTTTCTTCATTGTACTAATTATTCTGAATTAAACGGAAAAAAGAAGAGCATAAAGTTGATATTTGTTTAAGTGGAAATGACATTTAATTGAAAAAAAAGGACTGAAAATAAGGCATCGCTATTAACCCACATTGATCCGTATTGACGGTAATTATGCGAACTGTGAACCAGTTTCCATAATTACGAAGTAAATAGTGGTTGAGTGTCGATTTAAACACAATTTGACAAAATGGGGTACCTATTAAAGCTTCCGATACATATTGCGAATGCGGTGCTCCCGACCAGACGATGTCCGACGATGGACCTTCAAAACGCCACAGACGCCGCGAGAAGTGTGGCCATATACTGGGTCCCAATAAATTGAAACAAGTCGTACAATCGACACGGAAGAATAAGCAGAAAAATATTGGTTTAAAAAATTAGTGTACTTACTCCAGTGATTATTTGCAGAGACCGATGAATGAACCAGTATTTTACATGGAGCTATGGCGAGGTTCGTCGAGCTGGCCCGCGATGCTGTGCCAGTAGTTTCAAATCAGCCCCTAAATAATGATATCATTCAGATCCAGCCTGTCCCAATGCTGTCCGAAGTGACGGCCTAAGCCGAGGCTCTACAAGGAGGTGCCCTTAGCGTGTAGTCGCTTAGTTTGTAAGTAGTTTTATGCCCTGAACTTTACACTCAAGGCACCCACAGGATGGGGTGCTGAGTCAGAAAACCTCCCCGTGCGCCTAATGGCTGCTGGTCCGTCTCGATACGTCTGGAGGGAACAGTAGCTGCTGGGACGGTGCACCCTGGGCGCGGGCAGTGTCTTTCCCCGAGGAGTGGGAAGAGATTCCCATTCTCCGGGGAATGTCACTCCCCGTGCGCCTAATAGCTGCTGGTCCGTCTCGATACGTCTGGAGGGAACGGTAGCTGCTGGGACGGTGCACCCTGGGCGCCGGCAGTGTCTTTCCCCGAGGAGTGGGAAGAGATTCCCATTCTTCGGGGAATGTCACTGCCGGTGGCGAATATTCTGACGTGGAGGGGTCCAACCCGGACCAACACGGCGTTTTTCCGCGTGACCCTCTGAAAAGTAGAGGGCAGAGCGGAGGAGCAAGGGCGGGCTCGGTGTGCACTCACCCTGCCCCCGAGCAGACAGTGAGGGACACAGTCCTTCTCTGTCCCCGTCGTTCTCGTAATCCCATCATCGGAGTCTCGTGGATAACGTGTCGCGGCTTCGATCGGGACCTAGGGTCCTGGCCGGACCGCGAGGTAGAAAACCTCTATAAAATGCTACCCCGAATCTCAAGCAGCGGTACCCCGTGAGGAGATGTATGGCTGTCGGGTGTTCTTATAGAACGATCAGTCGTCAGTGCGTCCCCCACCAGAGTACCAGCCGACCGTCTGGCGGGTTATAAATATCAAAGGCTTATCCGGGTACAGGGGGCACTGCCCGGATGGACCTCGTATTTCCCCCACACTCGTGGGACCAAAAATGGAAAAAAGTAAAATAATAAAAGACCAGGCCGGCAAAGAGAGGGAGAGTAGGGGTGCGGGGTCGGAGTCCGACGCCGCGTCCAGTGAGGTGAGCGCGGGAAGCTTGGAGAGCTCCCGCTTCGAGAGGGACGGGGCTGCTGCGGGAACGCAAGCGGTCCAGACCGAAAAGCGACCGTGAGTCGTCTTCCGAAGGGGAGTTTGCCTCGGCTCCAAAAATTTCCACCAGCAGGCGTGGTGGAATAAGGGGCATGGGGAGGGGGCTCTCAGCCTCCGAGAGACCGGGGGTGGCCGGTCGCGGGCAGGCCCACTCGGGCAACTGTGAGGACGCGGCAGGTGAAGCTGGCGGCTCCGATGCGGAGCGTAAGGCCAGGTTTGTGAAGGAGGTGGAAGCTGCAATAAGGGTCGTGGCCTTGACATCGTCAAAACTCGGGGCCATACCTGCGGCTTCCGCCTCCATCATGGCGGCAGTGGAGGCTAGCTTTCCTCCACCAGGTGAAGTGGCCAAACTGCGGGCGGAGGTCGCCCGCCTGACCGGTCGGCGAGAGTCTGGCTCCCAAGAGGTGCCCCCGCAGCAGCAGAGCCAGTCCGTGCTGGTGGAGAACCAGGGAACCAGGTCCTGCACCTGGTTCGGCAGGAGCTAGCTGCCGTCCAGGCGCGGTTCTCTGTCCTGGAGCTGTCAGACTTTCGAGCAACTGACTGACCTGCTGTAACGATCATCAGAGATCTACAAAAGACAGCCGTGAACAACGGCTTAAAGTGCTTTTCAAGGTATAGAGGAAACCCTGGTATGTTATGATAGTCACCCATACACAGACCGACCTAGTCAAGTGCGGCTTGACCTTGAAAATTAACGTGTCCGGCTGCTATTATTTAGCCTCGAACTCCTCTCAACAAACAGACTCTGAAATATTTAATCAAAAACAAAAATTCAACAACAACCAAAGACGAATAATTTTGCTTCTAAAATTAAAACAATAATAATACCCACGAGACTTTTTCTTTGTCCCGATAATGACTCATTCAGAAGGTGACTGTTGTAAGAAAACATGGAATTACGAAAATTAATTACATAGTAGAAGTTCATTCGTAACCATTTGGCGGGCAAGTTTAAACGAACGAACGTGGTGGTTTAATAACAGTATTTTTAGTGTCTCTAGACATGCGATGTTTTGTAACTCTCAATTTCGGGACGTAATCGGCTTGGGTTTTAACAGTAAATAATATTTCTTGAATGATACCTGTAACATTTTTTATCAGGCTGGGATTATTATACTTAATATTGGATTACTGATATACCTAAAGGCATATCATCAATCTCCTGCCATTATCACAATTTATTTGGGGTCAGCGCAACATGTCTACTTCTTCCATACTTCTCTATTACTCGTCGTCCGTCTCAGCATTTACCTCTTTTCTAGCCATATCTTCACACAGTCCCTTCATCGTATCTTTGGTTTTCTTCTACTCTAATAGCCATCTGCATTCATACTCAACATTTTCCTCATGCCTGCGCACCACATACGAGGTGTTGTTTTGCATCCTCGTCAAAATTCAGGAGGTTGTCACATACATAATCAATTTAAATTACGGTACCTAATTAATTATTAATAAACGCTGATTTTTTGGCTGTTTAAGTTTGTCAGTATATCAGAATAACCCCCTTAACGTGGATTAGGGAATAAGAAATAAACGTTTGAGATTGTTTTTATGTGTGAAAGCGTGGTTATAGGGCGAAGATCAGAGGGGTCGCGTTTAAAACAGAGGTGGTTCACTCTTACCTATTTCCATAAATAAAAAATTATCTACCCATTTTATTATTGATTCGGCTTGAGAATCATTAGCATAGTTACCTCCTTGAATTTGACGAGGATGCAAAACAACACCTTGTATATCCATAATACGATATCCGATTACCACACAAGTTTACTTTCCGGCTTCCTCTTATATATGCATTCTTTATTTCACTTACTCGCGTTACACCATACATCCCCTTTAGCATTCTCATCTCAGCCACATGCAATTACCATCATCTCTTTTGTGGCCTAACATTCTGATCCATACAAGACAGCAGGGTTTTCGATACCTGAAGGCCAATTCTCTTTATTTTAAACGTTCAAAATCTAGTCACAATCTCTTCTCTGCGAAAATGAATGTCAAAGACTTTCCAAAAATGTAGGGGATTTACACGTTTTTCACAGATCCAGACTGATATTTGTTAAAAGTAAGGGAATTACTTATCCCATTTTCGTTGTGATATTTTCACTATAAGTAGTTGCAGTTTGAGTGCCATGTAAAATGGCTGACCCGATTAAATGGTACTCAAACACATCTGGGAAAATTTGGTGAGGTTTATCTCTGCCCATCCCTTTGGTGATTACATACCAATAGCGATATCGAAACATAACATTGTGTTATATCTATTGGTATCTAAGCATCATCTTCCTGCCCTTGTCCCATGTAACTTGGGGTCGGTGCAACAAGTTTCTTTCCCCCATTCTAAGTTTTTTTCCTCCATTCTCCTCTGTCATCCGTAAAGCTATCATTTACTCCTTTTTCTTTCATTATCATTTCTCACACAATCCATCCATCGTTTCCTAGGTCTTCCTCTCCGTCTCCATCCATCAACATTTAATTTCATAAATTTTTTTGTGACTTGCGATTCGTCGCTCCTCATTACATAACATACCATGACAGACGATTCTCTTTTAACTTTCCTGTAACAGGCGCAACTTTTAAACTTCCTCTAATATAATCATTCCGCACTTAATACATTCTTGTTACACCACACATCCACCTCAACATTCTCATCTCTGCTACATGCAAACTTTTTTTCATCCTTCTTCTTCACAGCCAAGTATTCCGATCCATACAATAGACGATGGTACCGCCTTAGGTCATTAATGCAAAAATTTCATCATCAATTACTCCCACTTTAATTACTTATAACGATTTACCGATAAACAAGATACCCAAAAATATAAATATGTCACCTATTTTACCTAATTATCTATAGTCCGGTTAAGCAGACGAGAACCTCATAGGTACCTACAACTGCGAGATGCCTTTCACAAAAAAAAACCCTAATTATCACTTATTTTTCGACCTCCGAAGTGAACACATCATAACGTTGCGCTCGCCTTATAAGTAACTCAACTCACTCAGTTGCATTGTTTTTGAGTGGTGTTTGTGACATGGATTTTCAAGATCAAGGTATGTTCTTACTATTTAGTTATATTTTTTAAATTTTATTTTACTTATTATGACGTTTTTTTACGTGCTACGCCACACAGGATTTCTACCAAATATTTACCTTACTGTTGACTGCACATAGACTTGCAACTAATTTCGACCATAATCGAAAACTCTCACATATCTTAGATTTAAGATTGAACTGTCTATTTTGAAAATATAAAAGGTTTTTTTGCATCTTTTTGCCACTTTAGTTGCTATATAGCCTCTATGACTACGTAGGCTCAGGCGTAGCACGGTCTACGAAACATACGTAAAATATTTTAATATTTTTTTCAGGTACTTTGATTAAATAAACTTTCTCAAGGATGCATTTCTTTGATATTTGGTCTGCCGTAACTGGAAGATTTCTTCAGAAACATCAACACGTGTTCGAAACTATTCTAGCTCCACTGGATGAAGTGGAGAATCTAGACATTACGAACTTAGATAGTAAGATACTCAATTTATGTAAAAGTCTTGATAGATTTTGGAAAAATGGTTATGGGCACAGGACTGGAGATTCTGCCGAAATCACAGAATAAGTATTCTGTTTTGGTCCTTCTTAATTTCAGACCAACATTCTCCAGTCTTTGCTACCACACCTCCAATCTACTCTGGCCACTCACAGCTACCAACACAATGTCATCGGCAAACAGCATACACCAGGAAGCCTCTTCGTGGACGTCCGACGTAAGTGCGTCCATTATCACCAGGAAGAGGTAAGGGCTTAGAGCCGAACATTGGCGCAAGCCGACAGCCACATTCAAGGTTCCGATAGTGCCCGCTGTAGACAGGATTTGGGTCAACTGCACTAAATTCCCAGGCATACCTTTCTCTATTAGGGCCCACCACAAAACCTCACGAGGTTCCCGGTCGTGTGCTTTTTCAAAGTCGATTAATACCATGTGCAAGTTTTTGTGCGCACTTCTATACTTTTCGTACAGCTGGCGGTTGGCAAAAATGGCATCCGTCGTTCCCCGACCAGGCATAAAACCGAATTGATTTCTTGAAAATCTCTCGTCTCCAATTCGTCTTTCAATAACATTTTCTCAAACTTTCATACTATGTGCCATTAGCTTTGTTTTTAAAGATGGGCCCCAGCGAATTATTGGTTAAATTGCCAAGAATATTTTTGTTGTCGCTATTATTTATAAGAACCAACTTTTTGCAACTTTCAATATTTATTATAAACTAACTCTATTAAAAGTATTTCAATATTTAAAATTTAGATTAACAAAAGTTATGTATTAAAAACAAAAAGTTTTTAAAAGCAAAATCGAATTCATGTATGAACTTGACATTTCTTATTTAAGTTTTCAGGTATAATGTTTGATTCACTTTCATTTGACTTCGGCTTAGGTTACCTTAAATAGTTAATGATGTAGTTTGACAGCAACCTATTTAAGTTGAGATGATTCATTTTGCGATATCTAACTGTAACATTAATTTTATTTTTGCTCTTGACTCTAGTCTAGATCAGAGATAACAGAGTCAAAGTCGACGATGATTTTGTACCTACTTGTTTCACAATTTTGTCGCTTTACAAAATCAAAAGTTGACTGTTACAAATGGTAGCATTTAATCTGTCTATTTGTCATTCGTTTAGATATATACATATCTTATGTATTGACGAATTTTGGTTATCTCGTGGTTGGTTAAATAAAAGGTGTATAACAACCCTTACCGAAGCCAAAAGGTACTTGTCCGATACGAAGGGACTTGTGCGATATTTTTTGTTCTGGACCACACCTCGGAACCTTCGAGTTACAAAGATATTGAAGGTGAAATTTCCAACATTTCTTACATTCATTTAAATATACTTGTATACACGGTGTAAATCACCTCATCACCAAGCATTCTGTACATGAAACTAAGTAACTTTACGCAAAAAATATTGCTGGGAAACGACTTTTTTTTGGGGGGTGGAAAATTATGTTTTGTGGTAGAACTCAATGTAACGCACTCAAAACATTGTGCTGATGGACGGATTGAATAGTACAGGGGTCGTGGAGGTGTTTAAAGTAAAAATCTTACATTAAAAACTTTTATTTAAAAAAATACTTGTCAAAAAGTTGGAAGTTTGACCCCTAATATCTCCGTAACTAGAAGTTTCCCAGATATGGTGTAGAACAAAAAAATGATCACAATGACAGGGAGAACCAGTGCCTTTCGGCTTCGTTAAGAGGTGTTTTACACCCTTTATATGACATATTATACATTATAAGGTCGAAAATATAAATTGTCTAATCTTTCTATGGGGGCCAAGTAAGTCGAAAATGCTTTAAGAACAGAAGGAAAGTAGAGAAGAATCTATATTAGGTACAGACATTTTTATTACACCAAAAAAATTAAACATTTGTCTTTTATAAAATTCTAGTGTTTAGGTACAGATATTTTAAAAGCATGTGTAATGTTCTGACAGCAACGATAAGTGACATCACCTATATGTTTGCTCTAGGCGACTAGAAGCTTTGCAGAAACCTTGCAGGAAATACATATTATAAGACTTTCAGGGGTCTGGTAGACTTTCGTGAAAGACATTCCGTTAATCAAAACTAGATTATTAGATAAATCATTTTCGCAAAAAATATTTTTGCGCAAGGACACTTCTGCGAAAAACATTTTTTGAATTTCTTGGAAAAGTAACTTTTAGGCAATGATTTAAAAACCAAATAACATGTGATCAGCTGACACGCTATCGACAATAAGATCAACAAGGCAGTCAGGAGGTATAATACACGTCACGAATACACGGTCCTCTAAATAAAATTAATGCAACTAACCAAAGTTTATCCCGTCAAACTACATGAACAGAATAACAGCACCCCTGCCACTAAAACATCAATTGAAATTTTAAGTAAAACTGCACAAGTTAAATAAGCCAACATAGTAATGGTAACTAGTTACTGAACTACTAAACAATGCAATTTACCTATCCAAGGGAAATGCATAACGAAATACCGTCCGACAATCGACCAATCCATTAAGAACTCCTGAAAATGCACAAGAAATGAATTTCCACACCTTGTTTCTATAAGAATAGAGTCTATTTTTCGATGTTGTTAAATAACGTGATAGTTCAAGTAGTTCTGGTGAACATGTCACGTAAAGTGTCCAACTAATGGGTATCGATTTTAATGTAACGCCTGTAAACATGATTCGTGTTATGGCGATTGAAAGTTGAAAACAAATACAATTGTTTAGAAGTACTACGACAGTAATCAAAACGAGTAATTATCAGCTTGTGTTAGCGGGAATATGGCAGGGTATAAGGTGTTAGTCCCGTCCCAAGATTGGCCTGTGGATGGGTGACCATTTATTACAAACCGGGTTTCCTCCGTGCCTCTGAACACGTTAAGCCGTTGGTCTCGGCTGTCATTTGTAGATCTTTGACAGTCGTTACAGGTAGTCAGTTAGCCAGAAAATCTGACAACCAGTCATACCAAGGTGTATCGTATTACCCAGTACTAATTGGGTTGTGGAGGTCACATAGGCAGTCGTCCCATGTAAAAATCTGGTATTCAGCTTCATCCGGTTATAATGAAAGCCGACCCCAACAGAGCCAGATAAGGCTAGGCAGATGATGATGGTAGGTTTTTGTTGGTCCCGGCTGTCATTCGTAGATCATTCTCAGTCGTTACGGGTAGTCGGTAGCGAAAAATCACAAAAACAGCCTTAAAATAGGGTTTCCTGCTACTCGGTAACTGGGTTGTCTGAATGACATGAAACACATGAATGTGGATTAATCTCCCTATTCAGATGATGAGACATTTGAACCCAGTCAATAAAGTTTATCAACTGTCACTGAACCTCTGAACAATTTTATGCATGATTCGAATATCTGGTACTCACTTTCTTCTCCTAAAATTGTTTGTCCGAAAATCATTATCCATAACACGTTTCCTATAAACTTCAGTAACCATAATGTTCAAAATCCCGAAATTTTGTTTAACATAATTATCTTTACTTCTAAAAGTATTCTGTCATAATATCGAGTACTATAATTATTGATTCTCCTAATTTTACAAGACCTAAAGTCCTAAGTATTGTGTTAAATAATGTGTATTATTCCGAATATTATATATTTATAATATTTTTTTAGTCCTAAAACATATGCTAAAAATTAGGTTTTAGTGACAGTAACCAATCGCTGTAAATCCGACTCCACGCAGTCTTGTCTGCTCTACCCCTAGAGTGTAATTTAAAATCGCGTAGGCGCGGAGGGGCGAGGCGGCCCGCGAGTTGAGGAGCAGGTGGTTGTAACACTCGCCGCCGCGGCTGAGGCTGGCCGGCTGAGCCGGCCAGCAAGCCGAAGCTGCGGTGGTGAGCGTTAAACCCATCTGCGACGATAAACTCGCGTGGGACCGCCGGAGCGCCGCAGCGCCGAAGCCGTGACAGAAACCATGCCTGCTGCATGTTGCATATGATTCCTTGCATGCTGCATGCTGCTTGCTGCGTGCTTGCTTGCATGCTGCATGCTGCGTGCTTGCTGCATGCTGCGTGCTTGCTTGCATGCTGCATGCTGCGTGCTTGCTTGCATGCTGCATGCTGCGTGCCTGCTTGCATGCTGCATGCTTGCTTGCTTTACAAAAACCACATGTTCACAATCAACTGCTTTATTGAGTACATGTATGATATATATATGTATATTTATGTATTATATTTATTTTTAATTAAATTTGTTCTAAGAATATTATTATTATAAATAAACATTATGTAATTTGAATTTAGGACTTATAACTTTTATAGAAAACATTTTTATGTCTTTTGTATATTATTGATTGTAATATTTATGACAAACGGATTTAGGACATATTATATTTAGGGATTTCAATTTTATGGCATGTGATATTATGTGATGTTAAGTTCGGGTGAATTATCATTCGGACAAATGATGATTAGGACAAAAAAAGTTACGGCACTTTAAATAATGGATAAAAAAGTTAGGTGACACAATAGAGAACCTGAATATCTACATCTTTTACTATGGGAGTAACCTTGATATCAGTTTTTTCCGTACATTTTTCTGTTCGCAACATACTTCTTTCGTTCTAGATTTAACCATTGGTTTGTTTTTTAAAGGAACCAGAAACGACTTAGAAAGGCTATATATACCATTAAACAATGGATGGCGCAAAAAATCGTTTCAAGTTCCCCTGTAAACATGTTTACGACGGACAAGCTACATTAGATTATATTTTATTGACACCTGAGGCAGCTAATGACGAGCAAATAGCCGCTATTTTCCTGAGCAGCTTTTAAGGGTTCCGTATAAAAAGGATGCTCGCAGAACATTTAATTTATTAATACTTCTGCTTCACCAACAACATACACACATTATGAATGATCAATAAACAAATGAAAACACAGGTTCATTTCTACGTCTTTCGTCCGTCCGTCTGTCACAGCTTCAGCAGTCTTCTTAAACGTAATCGTTGTAGGTTTATATTAGAAGAATTCCAGTGCCTTCATGTAAGTACATGCTTTACTGGTACGGAACCCTTTTTTTTTTTACGGATGGGAAATCATCAAATGACTTCTCCCGCTCCGGGCGGAGCGGGAGGGAGTGTCAGACTTGTACTGACTAAAACCCATCCATGTTTCCTTTGTGTTCCAGGGCCACGGTATCTCTTTCGAACAGCCCCGCAACCCTGGAACGGAACCCTTAGTGAGCATTTGAACAAGTTATTTGATGGTTATCAGTACAATCTTCGTTGAAAATAATAGTCAGCAAGGAACGGAAGAAAACAGGGTCGTTTGTAACGTCTATAAGTAATTGTGTTACTAATAGAAACACAAGGAAATTGCATTCTTATCTATTGATAAATTATTATGTAAGTAGAAAAAATAACCTGATGAATTTCGTAAAAAGATAGAAAATACATACATAATAAACTGCACAGAGATAGATTCTTCTAACAAAATCTAGAAAAGATAAGCAAACAATGTTCTAGAAAACTTTAATCAAGAAAAAATTGTCGGAAATTATGGCTTCCTTCCTATGTTTTTTGGTTGCCTGGTGGCAAAAATCAAATACCAGTTGGTGTTTGGCATCTGTCTTCATTAAACCCTATTTTTCTACCAGTATCTCAACTTTTTTGGGGTATAAAAACTGACCCGTTGGTTTTTGTGGTCGCAAGCGTGACTGCTAAATAAGAAATCCTGGGAAATGTGGGTGTAATGTTAGATACACCTCTGCCTAACCCTTCTGGGATTACAGGCGTGATATTATGTATAGATGTATATATATGTTCTTCTTGAATACTTTGCGTTTTAGTCATCATCTCTTAATTCATTTTCTTTCTAGCCTTTTCCTCTTTCACGTAGTCAATTCATTGTTTCGTTGTTTCGCCAACTTTTATAGCCTGATTCTTTCATTCATTCACACTTTAAGGTCACCTCCTCACATTTTTTTATCCATCTTAATTAAACGTTTTGACGAAATACAAAAATTCTGTTATCAGTAAATATTTATTGATTGATTGTTAACGTAACGGAAGCTCGAACAAAGAATATTTACAAAACAAATTCTCGAAGAAAATACTCGTAAGTAAGTACCGTTCTTTAGGCCCGTCACCTCCCTAATGCCAATATTTATGTACAGACGTGACACGTCATTCTCCCACGAAGCTAACACTCATATTGCGAGTTTATCTCGTACAGCATGACGTAAGAAGCAATTTATTTTTCTTAAAGACTCGCGGTCTTATGAAGATGGATTGCCTGAGCAATGACGTAGCGCCTTCCGATTGACATTGCAATTTACTTTGCGTTTTTAATTTATCCAATCGTTGTCTTGAGCTGACTTTGAATTGATTCAGTTAGGATGTTTTTTTTTTTTTAATATGTAATAGGCTTGCGTTTGGCCGCAACTCGTCCGATGATGCTGCCTAGGGTGAGGAGAAACCTGGAAAAGATCCACATAATGATCAGGCAACAGAGAATCCAGCAATGAATTCCACAGACTGGCGGTTCGCACAATAAATGTGGAAGCAAGGCAAATTGATTATATTGAGATGTACTTGAATTGATCTTGTATTATTAAGATCGGAAAGGAACTTTTTTTTCTGTAAGTATGTACGAAGTGAGGCTGAATTGCGATCGATGGAACTATGGAAGAGACGGTGAGAGACTTTTGCCCAGCAGTCGGACAGTACACATTGGTTATATTTACGCACCTATGTAGGTTTTACGTTATGTTGTCAGTTTTTAGATGGAATTGCCTCATTTACTGAAAAGGTTTATATAATAAATATTACCCGTCTGTATAAATGCCAATTTGAACCTCAGAATTCAGCAAAAAATTTAATCGTCGGGCAGACAAACAGAATTTATTTATTTATTACATATACATGGTGTATGTTTAAACAGAATTCATTTCGACCACACATTCCTCCTCTAATAACTACCACAAAAACCCATCGTCCAAAATTCAACTCTGCCACCCAAAATAGTTTTAAAGCGCGCTTCAGATTAATGATCCAGTTATCAATCGCGCGATATGAGCCGAGCAGATGCTGCCTTTACAAATGGATAGCGTTGCCTGACGGACGGCATTACGTTAAAATGCTCCCGACGGAGCTGTGTGAACGACGCTTTGCATAACATTACCATGCTTAGCGAAGATTATTGTTACAACCTACCTAAATATTTGACGAAATTCTGCCACGGTACTTTGGGTTGATGAATTGTGAAATTACTGTAGCTTTAAATGTCAATTTTGTTTGCAGTTTCATGTGATGAATATTTTTGCAAGATTACCTAGGTGCCATCCCTCTCGGGTCTTGTGGTGGTTATAAGGTATGGGAAATTTGACCGACTTGGAAAATTACCCATAAATATTGCAGCCGTAGGCATGTTTTTCATTAAAAAAAAAACAGGTACAGATAGCAATTAATTAAATTAGTATTTGCTAAAACTTGCCGCAAAAGATTTTTATTTTTCGACTTATGGACAAATTTGAGAAATTTTAACAAAACATTTGACGCAATTCTGCTACTCACTTTTAGTATTCTGTTAGAAATGTTGTTTTTGAATACCATTTTTACCTCGCAATGCCTATTTATTTTATAGTAAATATTGAATTGCCAGTTATTAAGAAAAATGAAGGTCCAATTTATTATATTATGAAACATTCTGTTTTTTTTTATCATGTTCTGTTTTAGTTTTTTGGATTGCCTCTCGAAAGGAACTCGAATTTTATTCATCAATACCAGTGAATAAACTCTTTTTTAGATTGAAACAAACAAGAATTACACAAATTCTGTACAAAACATAAAATAAAACGTGCTGACAAGAATATAACACTGAATTTTAAAAATTATTCTGATTTCACAATATTTTTTTTAATTTTTAAATTTCATCCTTTGTTCACTTAATTATTACAGATTGTATAATAAAATGTGATAAAGATAAATACTTTACTACTATTAATTTTCTCGCTGTCAATGGTAAAAAGTGGAGAATCCCTTGCAACAATCGGGATCCAACTTAGTCCCTCGAATTAAATTCCCGTTTTTTTCACTTGCTGTATATTTGGTTAGTCTTTTGGATGTACGAAACATGGAATTATTGACATTTTATCAATACACACATGTATTACTGTTTACAGATCATCTAGATACTATAGGCGGCTCTCATTAGGAGAAGGATGAAACTGCACCGGAAAATTGAAGAAAACTTTGAAGTGTCGTATAAGACAGCATAATTCGGTACGCAGGAGCATTTGACAAAAGATTGGAATCAAACGCTGTCTTCAAAATTGAAGCTTAAACTCGAAATGGACAAACTCCAGAAGCATCCTCATCTTGAGAAAGCTATAATTAAAGACAAAACATTCCCCTGTCGTCTGTGGCCGTAAAAACGGCGTGAACTCGGTAAAATTATGAAAATTCTGGAACCTGACCAAATACAGCGTGTATCAGAAAGGTGTCATAATTTAAAGCTGAAATGCAGACCACCAAACTGTCGAACTTTCTCCATGGGACAATCCCCGTTATCGTCCTCACGTTTCTGATACAGACTGTATAATAATACTAACCGAATACGACAAAAATAACGTAGAACTTGTCTCGCAAGAACGAACCTATAGGTGTATGAGTGTAAAGTTTCACACTGATTTATTTATTTATTTATTTATTTAGGATCTCCAACAAAGGATGTACACAGATCATGTGAAATAGACTGCACTTCAAAAGTTTCACGTAGGTGAACTCCTTCACTTACAGGAGACCACAGCATGCATAGTTGAATTTACATCTAAGGTAACTTTATAATACCATTGAAATATATTAAAAAAGTTTAAGAGAATTAAATTTAAAAATTAAAAAACACATCAACAACAACTGATCTATAGAATGGGTAGGATCTTCCAAACAGACCGGTGCTGTGTCTGGTAGGCTACTACACAACAGTTGATGTCAGATTTTCTTTCCATATCCTTCAGTCACGGATAACTTTAACAACGCGATCTGAATTTTGATGTTAGTTGCTTTCCTTTGTATCATTGATTGCGCTGTAGTACTTTTTATACTAGGTTGCTAGGTTTTTGTGGTGCCGCTACATACCTATAATAGTAATATAAAAGATTGTCCCACATCCTTATCCAGGTAATGGTGTACTCTTTTTCACCCATGCAAATATAAAAACATTCAAAATCAGAAACACCCGAACACAAAAACGCATCAACACACTACATACCTATTAAAACTATTAATAGGAAATAAGATAGGATTTCCTGTATTTTATTGACGATTACGATAAGCTACACAGTAGACACAATAATATACTTATAATTACCAACTTATCTTGAATGCAGCACTTAATAAAATGTGTTGCTCCGCGAATTTAGTGGCCTCATCGTCACTTTGATTGGCCGAAAGAAACAAAAGACAGGCAATTTATTATGACTCCCAGAAGTCAGGCGTGATAAAGGATTTTCTAATATTCAAAACTTGAGAATTTAATAGGCGTCAAAGATTTATTTTGAGTAGGTATTTATTTCTAGGAGGTGCTGATATTGTTTTGAAGAAGTTTGCGATACTGATAAAACCTACTCGCTCTGCTAAATTCGATTTTTGAATAGCTATTTTATTACTTTGGTAAGTATTTCACTCGTAGATACCTAGCGTTATAAGTGCGATGTAGCATAATTAAGAATTGAAGTTACTTTACAATATGTGAGGTTTTCTGTGAATAAAAACTGTGTTAAAATATGCCTGATAAATATAATAATATTTATAGTAAGTTTTCAGATAAATAGAGATATTTCCACATTATTCCAGACACATTAATAATTTTGCAGTGCTTGTATTAAAAGAGGCTGTTTCGTTATTTAAGCTCAAAAAATGTTAAAACTTCATTCACAAACAACACAAGACTAAAAGTCTCAACCACACACTTAGTTTATTACAGCACTCGAAATAAAAACCCTTAAACCGAGCACAAATATGGCATAACAGCCCCAAAACTGTACCTAATCATTATTTAAAAGCTCACAGTTTAACTCTTTACTTTTATGTAATCATCTGGTTAGGAGCCAAAACCTTAAACTCGGAATTGAAACTCTATGAATTCGGTTACAAAGTTGAATTTCCAATTCGGGGATCGTACGTGCTTAACACATTACAAAATAACAGTGCTCATCTGCGCAAGTTTACTAAGCGTTTTCATTTGAAAACCGCAAGAGAGTCGCTGAAATGCCGGATTCGTTTTACTAGATCTGGCGTTCTTCCAACTTTGGGGCAGTAAATAAATTATGACGTAAAATGTACGTAGGTAACTGCAGCGATGCTTAGATAAGGTTTAACGTGGCCATGGGTTTTTGGGTCGGTTTTAAGCTCAACATGTTAATCATATTTCTCTAGTAATTTTTTGTAGCACTGTTCAAAATAGTTGCCTAAAAACTTGGTTGAAACTGGAACGTGGGAGACTGGCACGAACATATTCCCAGCACTGCGTGAAATCATACAACTTCTGCACGTTTGAGAACGTAAAGTATGCTTCTGACGCCAAACTGGCCATATACTGGGCAAAAATAATCTAGTTAACTAAACGAATATATATAATATCATCGATTTGAAAAAAAGAAGCTGCACAAAATGTAAGTGTCAGGGCAAATCTATTTATTGCCGATGTCATACTTATTTGCTACGTTTTAACTTGAATATGTAAACTGACACTGCTTATTCAGCCTTTTCATACTTTTTCCAGTTCTCTGTGACATTGTTTTTGACTTAACGCAAAATTACTTAGTATAATCATCAAAAATTAAATGAAAATGTCTAAAGTATCTTAAGTTTCTACTGCTTTAAAAATTTTAATTAATAAAATGTCTTTGTCTTTTAAAACTTGAATTATTTATAAGCGATACCCTATCAGTATTGAAGTGTTTAATTAAATAAAAGACAATTGACTCTACTCAATATTAAACATTGATAAGACATACACTATCATGACATTATACTGTTAAAGGAAAACGACTTTTTTCAGTGCTTATAAGTATTGTGTATCTTAAGTCCATGAAAAATAACCATATTTTCTTTCTTTCTTTTGTGTCTCAAATTAGGTATGATACTTAAAAATTATAAAAAAAGCGCCAAAACACAAAACGGTCCATTTTCCAAACAAAAGTTAAAAACCGGAAAAATAAACATCGCACAACCTTAAATTTTTCATCAGTAGCTTAAACTCCCTAAGTAATTTATCTTGCAAGCGGATCGAGGGCAAACAAAAACGGGAAATAACAGTGTCTATCGCTGTCTCAACACTATTCATTCGACAACAAAAGAATTCGACGTAATTTGGTGGTTATCCAAGCGGTGTCACGGGTTTAACCGACAACTACGGATAGTGATGTTACATATTGATGACAATGCGAATCGAGACGGCTTAAATTCGGACAATGGCTTAATGGTATTTTTGTTTTTGTTTGTTTGTTGATTTATGTCGTCGTGATTGGAGAAATGTTTTTTTTTTTAGGATTTGAGTCGTATTACCGATGTTCTAGGATTCTAGGATTGTCGTACGTATATAAGCTACATAAGTTTGTACGTACGGTGATGCCATGTTTTACTGGAAATTAAAAGGTTAATTATTGTGTCGCCGTGTGTGCTACCACGCTCACTGATGGTCTACCACCTTTCATCCTTATTACTCAGGGTAAAAGAGTGAAAAGTGGTCGACCGTCATTGAGTGCGCTAATATTTCGGGACGAGTGACATAACTGGGGCCTAGAAACCAGTGATGACTTCGAAGCCTTTACTAAACTTTTTGTGCAACCTTTAAGGAGCACCGATTAAATATAAAGGCTCTCACCCGCCCCATCGGAATCATATATGATATGTGGCACCAGATTTAATTAGATTAAGAAATCAATCGTCGGCGATCCGTCAACGCCTTGTTTCGCGGCACCTTCTTTGACAACCACACAAGTCAATATGGCTGCCCGCAACGTCTTGACGTTCCGCCAGAGAGAATTATTGTAGACCGCTTCTTTTTCATCTGTGTTCACAATTTAGTTTGCAACGTGAATCATATGAAGCCTCCTTGCAGAGAAGCCGTCAAATATATCCAAAATAGGTATCAAAATATTGTATGTGCTGATCTTTATACTTAACTAAACAGTTCCTAATTCCCTAAGTCTAATTATATTTCTGGGCAGATGTATTTCATATTATAGAGCGATTAAAAATATACTGCAAACACAACGAGATTATTTTGAGTCGAATCAACAAGTCAAGTAACTTTCGAGTATCGATTCCAATCAAAGCACATCACTAATTCGAGATGCTTACTGCGAGTATTATTGTTAAAGGAAGCCTTACAAAATGAGACGACTGGCTTTATTATAGCTTTTACGATGTCAAGAGAAATTTATCGGACTGTGGCGTAATTTGCCAAGGAATATAATGCTGCCCTGAAATTAAGGAATCTTTTCATTGATGTGGAGCTATAATACTATTAGGAGCTTAATGTAAATCGTTCATTGGAAAGTCATCGTTGATTTGAAAGGAAAGGAAATTTTTGGTCGGTGACAATTATAAATATTAAGAGATATTTTCATATTTCACTTTTGTGTTATTTTACGGCTGATTTTAAGCGGTAAAACTTAAAAAAAAAAAAAAAACTAAATAAAGAAGACGAGCTGAAACACTTTATTCGTGCTCACAAAATAATAACAAATTCCAGGAATTCATAATATAAACAGAGAGTGTATGTGAAAAGAGAAGAAAACATCTCACTCGCTAGAGTCATCGCGTTTCAGTGCTTTTTCCAGGAACCTGTTGTTAAAATACCAACTGCATTTTAAACTAGATTACCGAACTAACTTGTCGAAGGAAATTATAATGAACTACACAACTCAATATCACTCACAATAATTAGTGTCTTTTTTATTTTACAATTTGTTAGATGTATAATTGTTGGACTTGAAAAGAGGTTACCATTAATTTTTGCATTTATCAATAGGGAATAGTCACTTCTTTATTTTTTAACGACTTCTGTGGTGTTCCAATAATAAAAGATATACGAAATAATGAGAAGGCACAATGACCCACTTTGTAAGTTTCTTTTTTTATCTGATCGAAAATGATACAGAGTTTCATTTTTACATAAAACCTGCCAAACTACAAAGCAATTTGTCAGCAGTAGATTTTGCAAGAGTATTTACTAAAAATAAACACTAACATTAACTCTCAAGTTATAACTAAGACTCAACACCATAAAACACCAAAACCATATAAGTTACGTTTTGACTAGAAATCCTTATAAAAATTGTATTGTATTGGTAAGTACCAAAACAATACATTCAGGAACTAAGTCGTTTTATGGAGAATTTCATTTTTCTTCAAAAAAGTCAGTTGTGCAGTAGGTACGTACTTGCAGCCGGCGTCAGTGTATGAACAACTTGTATGGACTTGTATAACGTGGATGAAGCAAAAAAACTATGTAAGGATCGTAACCGGTTATGTTTTGTAGGCTTTGCATGCCCTATGAAAACCGGCCAAGTGCGAGTCGGACTCGCGCACGAAGGGTTCCGTACCATCTATACTAATATATTATAAAGGTGAAGAGTTTGTTTGTTTGCTTGAACGCGCTAATCTCAGAAACTACTGGTCCGATTTGAAAAATTCTTTTGGTATTAGATATATCATCACGCCACGACCAATAGGAGCAGACGGGCAATGAAAAATTTTACGAAAACGGGGAAAATGTGACACAGATAAAGTTGCTCAGGACAGCTAGTTTTTTTTATAAAAACGAACAAAAAAAGACACTTTTTTTGTGTATGGGAGCCCCCTTAAATATTTATTTTAGTCTGTTTTAAGTATTTGTTGTTATAGCGGCAAAAGAAATACATAATCGGTAGAAATTTCAACTGGCTAACTATCTCGGTTCATGAGATACAGCCTGGTGACAGACGGACGGACGGACGGACAGCGAAGTCTCAGTAATAGGGTCCCGTTTGACCCTTTGGGTATAACGGAACCCTAAAAACGGTGTGAGATTACGTGCAGTATGTTATTATTAAATCGGCTCAGCTCACCAGCTGTAACAACAAAAATGAAGGAAAAAAATCTAGCTGAATCATTTCTTCAGCGACGTAGGCTGATATTTCTAGATTATTCCATAAGAGTAAATTAAATTATTCGCTTCTACATAATGTCGACTATGGTACAGTGCGTGACATTTACGCAGATTAAAAAAATTGAGATTTTTTGTTGCAAGTAATTTAATTGAACGTATAAATAAACGTATTTCTAGTTAAATAGTCGTTGCTCGTTAGTCTAGTGGTTATCCCTCCCGACCCTAGCTCGAGCCAGCCCACGATGCTGTGCCAGTTGTTTGAAATCAGTTCCTAAATAATGATACCATTCAGATCCAGCCTGTTGCCATGCAGTCGTTGTGTAGTCGTTTAGTTTGTAAGATATTATGCCCTGGCTGGAGGCCTTACTCTCAAGGCATCCACAGGATAGTCCGGTTAAGCAGACGACAACTTCATGGGTTGAACTGCGAGAAGCCATACATTAATAATAGAAAGCGGTACTCCTGGACACGGCTCGTATTGTTAGGAGGTTCCTTTCTTTGTAGCCCTGACCGCCGGTAGCTTGGACCCTGTTCCCGATACCGGTGGGCTACAATTTTTTATATTTTTAAATGTTTTTTTTTATTATTTATAAGGAATATTTAAAAATGTATTTTTGTATATATAAATGAATAAAGGGAATAATAGTCTAGTGGTTGCATGCGCGGTGCAGTGCTGAGTATGAGGTCCTGGGTTCGATTCCTAGGTCGAGCAAAGTGTTGTTGGGTTATGGATGTTGTATTTAAAACATCTCAATCTTATTCTCTTTTGTACAAGGTGTTGTTTTGCATTCTCGTCAAAATTCAGGAGGTTGCCACAAAAGACATAAATAATCAATTAAAATTACGGCACCTAGTTAATTATTAATAAACGCTGATTTTTTTGGTTGTTTAAGTTCGTCAGTATTTCGGAATAACCCCCTTAACGTGGTTTAGGGAATAAGAAATGATCGAATAAACATTTGAGATTTTTTGTTTGTGTATAAGCGAGGTTAGAAAGCGAGGATCAGACGGGCTATGTTTAAAACACGGGTGGTTCACACTTTGCGATTTTCGCAAAGAATGAAAAAAAAAATGACCTACTAATTTTATTATTGATTCAAGACGAGAATCATTAGCATAGTCTACATCAAATTGTATAAGATGGGAAAAAAAATATTATTGAAAAAGGACTTTTAGTTAGGTCACGAAAAAATTGCTGCTCGAGATAGAGCACGGGGTACATGTGAGTATGTATTTTAAGTAACAACAAAAATAAAATTTAATGTTTCTAAAACCCGTGAAAAAAGTTAAAACAATAAGCTGTATAAATAAGCGACTCCCAGCTTCGTAAGGAGTATTTTTACATTATCTATTTGTGTCACGTTTGGAAATCGACGTGTTAATCGGGAGTCAATTGGATGAGTAAACTACAGGACCCCTCAGTGTGGCAACCTTGGAAAAGGCCAATACCCAACAGTGGACGCCTTTCAGCTGAAATGATAAGGATGATGTTCGTCGATGTTCATTTATTTATTTAACCCTTTATCCACTATGCCCTATAAAATTCCACGCACAGAAAAAATGGGGCGGATTTGATGCCATATATATTTTCCGCATACAAATCGATTGAAGCTAATTGCAACAGCTATCTATGATCAGTCAATATACTATTGATATTTGTCATATTTATTTTAATAAAAATAAAGAGTTAAAGTCACGTCCCATTGCGACGTTGTTATTAAAGACTTCTAGAAGGAACGGTTTCACAAAACCTTTGAGACTTAATGAAAAATGTGTCGCGCTAAAATGTGAAAACGGAAAATTTCATTTTTACTTATTTTTACGTCTTGACACCACGTGTAATTCCCAAAGTTTTAGGTGCACATAATATAGGACCACCCATATTTCGCCAGTTATATTTAAAGCTCATGCATGACATCTCATTCATTGAAATCGGCTAAGTATTTCAGGCTTCACAAAAAAACATACAAACATACATCATCGTCATCTGCCTAGCCTTTTACCAAACTATATTGGGGTCGGCTTCCAGTCTAACCAGATGCAGCTGAGTACCAGTATTTTACATTAAGCGACTGCCTATCTGACCTCCACAACCCAGTAACTGGGTAATACGATACCCCTTGGTAAGACTGGATGTCAGACTTTAGGCTTCTGACTACTCGTGACGACTGTCAAAGATCTACAAATGACAGCCGGGACCAACGGCTTAACGTGCTTTCCGAGGCACGGAGGAAACTCGGTATGTAATTATGGTCACCCATCTACGGACCAACCTCGGCAAGCATGGCTTAATCTTAAAGATCGACCCGTGCGTCTGTTATTATTTAGCCATGAGCTTCTCCCATACAAACATACATAGTTAAGCTTAAATCATAATCCTTATTTTTAGCATTGCCAAAGCCGGGTACAAAAATAAATAACTTTAAAATTTATCGCATCTTAGCTAAAGGCCGCATCCAGTGTACACCATCTTTGGTACAAAACACATTTTTTAATTTTTGTCTCTTTATAAAGTTGTGACCGTACGCTTAGCTGGTTTTAAGTTAACGCTCTCAAAGCTACGGCAAAATGATGAGTATCTCAGATAAGGACGGTTGGAGCTCGTTTTTATCCTATTTTAAATACTTTCCGGGTTTTTTATTTCTGTGGTAATATGAAGGAGAAAAATATTGAGAGAAACATTCAACAAAGTTACTACCGAATGAAAATATTTTAGAACTGAAATTAAGCTACAAGTAAGGTATAGCTCTGTTACGTGGAATAATCTGGCTGTTTGTGTACGTGTGTTTCAATGTTTGTTACGGCTCAATGTGCTAACCGAGACATGGAGGAAACTTGGTATGTAATGATTGGTCACCCATCCATGATTTGTCATGATGTTTAATACTTTAAGTACTGAATGCTTCGTCGACAGCTTGTGAAGGATACTTTTACACCCTGTTTAGGCGATAGTGTCGCATAAGCGTTTGTCGCATTACCGTGATGTCGATCTTCAGTTTGTCGCACTAGGGTGATGTCGAGCTGCAGTTTGTCGCACAAGCGTGCATTCGACCTATAGTGAGTCGCAGTAGTTTTGTCGCACAAGCGTTAATCGCGCTTCCGTGAGTCGACCTCACGTTATACACTCAACACACTCAAGGTATAGGAAATATATGTAGGGTGACGTCAAAAAAATAAAATAAAAATCAAATGCTTGTTTATAACAGTAAAGACTTGTGTGTACTCTGTTTACATTAAGATCTTACATACTCCTCGTCCACATTCATACATCTAGTCATACTCGCATCCGGTTCCAACGTTAGTTCTTTTTCAAAAATACTATAGCAAAAAATCAATGGTGCTCCACAAAACAAATTATTCTTTCACAAATAAATAATTTCAATTTTACTCTTAGTGACTTTTATGACAATATTACAAAGAAAAGCCACAGCATTGTCCGAACGCTACATCTTATTTGAAAATAATGGAAACTGAGATTTCTTTGAAATACTTAAGATACAACACAATGGAAATAATGAGAAAGGAACCAGTATCCACTGCAGTTACCATTGCATCGACGTCAAAACATTAACATTTTTCATTATTCATAAGAGATTTATTTTGTGAAGCTGTTGCGTCGTTTATTTTTGAGTTATTAAACAGTATTAAAGTGTCATTAAGAAGAGAAGGAATGGGCGGAAATGCGAAGGGTTGTCTTAATAGACTCGCTGACACTTAGGGCGAATTTCGCCATTTGAGCTGAACGTCAAAACATATTTTAAAAGTCATTTTTGTGGGATATTGACACTGTCAGCTTTTGAACGCGGTTAAGATCTATTGGTCATGTTCAGTTTTATAAGAGATATTGACCTTAGGTGCTAAAGAGAATCTATACAATGGATTCATAGCCAATAGGGTTATAAACCAGAACAAAAATATTATTAAAAAAAAAAACATGACTTGTAAGTTAAAAGATTAGTGTTACAAAATTGCACGCCTTAAGACTTACCGCATAAAACACAGGTACACACAAACAATTTTAGGATTAATAACTTTCAGCAGAGAATTGGTGCCCTAACACAGTGAGGTGAGGGGTCGCGGCGGGCTACGAAGGAGATACAGACAGTTTCCGTCAGAACTCGACAGAAGCCGCGTGACTTTTTTCCATGGGACGCGCGGTTTTGCGAGTAATAGACAATGGGGTAGGACAGAGCAGGCTAGGAAACAAAAAGCTTTCGTATTCCAAACGCGATTGTCACACTTTATCGGAACAATTATCTAATTAATTATTGGGCCAAAACCAATACCTATTATAATAAACAAGGATACTGTATAAAACTTAATACCCGTCGCGCTACGCATAAAGAAAAAAAAACGGTCCAAGTGCGAGTCTTACTCGCACAAAGGGTTCCATAGCCCCAAACAATATAATAACAATATTTTGAACGGTCATTCATTTGTAAATTTCCACTCAATCGCAAGATTAAATTTGTTTTTTATAGTAAGTTAATGAAAAACAAAGTTACTGCTGCATTTTAGTTAAAAAGTCCCATATATCAAAAACTAAATATCAAATCTTATTCAAACCAATTTTCGTTGAAAGTTTTTTTTACGTTCTACATCCCAATATTTTTTAAGAATTTTTCTCCTCTTACTTTAGAAATTAGAGGGGGCGGGACACGTTTTACCACTTTGAAAGTGTCTATCTTTCAAACCATTGACTTTGAAACAAAATGGTTTTAGGAACCTCAATGTTATTTTTAAAACCTATCTATAGACACTCCGCACGTATAGGTTTGATGTTTTTTTTTTTGTTTCATTTCCGTGTATAGAGGGGTATCTTTAATCTATTTTTTTTTTGTACAAAAATCATAAAGCGGTTCACAGAATACATCTACCTACCAAGTTTCAGCTGTGTAGTCCTAATATCCTAATAGTTTAGGAATAAAGTGGCTGTGACATACGGACGGACAGACAGACAGACAGACATGACGAATCTATAAGGGTTCCGTTTTTTGGCATTTGGCTACGGAACCCTAAAAACACCTATAAATGAAAAAGATTTGACACAGTACAAAATAAGAAAATATAAAAGTTTAAAAAGAAGGTAGTTCGTATAGTGAACACCGTTTCAATACTCCATATCTTGGAATTGAAAATACTCGCCGTAGATTTTTTACCTTCCAAGTCTACCGTTGTTTCCCTTTGCTTTCGATATGCACTTGCTGCAAATTTGTTTTCGGATTTAAAAGAAGCGATACTTTTTTTTCTTACACATTGAGGGCAGGTTGGGTATATATTTTCGCCAGTTTAGGCAAAAAATCTTATATAATTTTAATGATATCGCGGGTCTCAAACCATAGGGGCGTATCTACCGAACACCTACTTTTCAGGAGAGACAAAAAACTTAATAACTTTTCTTGTGATTGACCTAGCTTGTTGTGTTTTTGCATGTAGCTATATATTTACACTACGGTTATAATGGGATGCTTGATTTTGAAGTATACCCCATTTAACTCTTATTTTTGGTTGGTACGTCTATTTGGCATGACAAAAGACGGTAAAAGTCTGACAAAATTCCCCCAAAAATGCATGTAATTTATGGACGTAAAACCCTTCTCCTTAAACTATTAATATTTATACCAATATTAATTTTTACCTAGTTGGTGACTTAAAATATTGCAATTTAGGAATGAGAACCCATTAAAACGACCGATATTTACGTGATTTTAAAAATTCATACGCCTGTCTGGCTTGTCATTAATATTGAGATGTGTTTGAATTCATAGTAGAAGTATAAACAAGTTTTGGTCGATAATCTAGAAAAAAAAGCAAACGGTAGCAATAACACAATATTTTATGTGTGAAAGGAAAAATAAGCATACATCTAAAAATAAAATTTATTCATAAATCTGAACATTATTATTTTAAATTACTTAAAATCACAAACATTTTAAATTGAGATCAATGCACATTACAAGAAACCAAATTTAACAGGAATCTTAAAAAAATACGTCTAAAAGTTAAAATGTCTTAATAATAATAAAATTCTTATGAACATAATTAGTTGAAACGAGTAAAAAAGGCTTTTACATCAATAAAACCTTTAAATATAATAAAAACGAATTCTTTAATAGAAAATTAGTCGTAATAAATAAAACCAAGAGAATAAATTCTCTAAAACAATAAAAAAATAAAACAAAATAAAAGATATCGTAAAATAAGAATGAAAAAAGAAATGAAAATAATGTAAATACTGAAGTATCAACGAAGAACAATCTTGGCCTCATTAATGCAATTTGGCATTAAAAATCTGAGAAATTCATTCATCATTCTTATTGTATTAAATAGTTTTTTGTAAGTTTAATATCTTTTTATTTTTACCACAAATGAGCTATGCCAAGATTATGACTAAATAAGACACTATAAACAATTAGTTTTTGTTCCTTGGTCGGCGTCGTATATAAGATGCTCTTGTTGCAGCAAGGGTTAAGTCGTCGTCGCCATTTGTAGCTCCTGTCTCCGAATTTTCGTTATCTTCTACAGGAACATTTTGGTTATACTTAGCTGTGGTAATTCTTTGGAATAGTTCCATCCTTACACATAGCATAAGGTCTTTATATTTAACTTGTTTTAGTGCAAGTGGTTCTGAGTACAGAATTGTCTCTAAAGAAGAGGAAATGACCGACCGCGTTACATTTCTGGTAAATCTTGCCTCCTTAAATTCTTCCCAGTATTCCAATTTGAACAAAAGCGAATTGGGAACATCTTTCCTTACCTGTATCCATCTGACGTTTGCCCATTTTAAAACCGTTCCATCCGTGGCTTTTATTGTGTTACTAGATAGAGCAACCTCGCATTGCTTTAAAGTCTTAAAATTTTGAATGGTCTAACACCACAACAATCGTCCACAACAATCGTATCACACATCACATTGAGTGATACGATGGGCATGGAAAGACAATCCATACATTGTTGAGGTGTTAGACCATTCAAAATTTTGCCACGGATGGAACGGTTTTAAAATGGGCAAACCCAATTCGCTTTTCTTTAAATTCGACTACTGGGAAGAATTTAAGGAGGCAAGGTTTATCAGAAATGTAACGTGGTCGGTCATTTCCTCTTCTTTGGATACAATTCTGTACTCAGAACCACTTGCAGTATCTACATTATTTTCATTTATTTTAATTTAAAATAAAATAATAATGTTCAGGTTTATGAATAAATTTTATTTTTAAATGTATGCTTATTTTTCCTTTCATACATAAAACATTTTTTTCTAGATTATCGACCAAAACTGGTTTATACTTCTACTTTGAATTCAAACACATCTCAATAATAATGACAAGGCAAACAGGCGTATGAATTTTTAAAATCACGTAAACAACGGTAGTTTTGATGGGTTCTCATTCCTAAATTGCAATATTTCAACTAGGTAAAAATTAACATTGGTCTAAATAAACTATTCGCCCACGTATTGAAGAAATCTTGAGACAGCAAAATACTAAAATATAGACGTATGTGCATACGTCTGCAGTGATTACTAAATATCTCCTGGATAGTGTTAATATTGACGGTCGTATGCGCATACGTCTCTATGGACCGACACGTTTTCCTTGGATTATAATAAAATTTACAATCGTACGTGCATACGTCTATATGTCACGTCAAAACTGAGTCAATAAGCAATAATATTGCACTTACGTCTATTATACGACTATATGGCTTGAAAATAATTATAGACTGTCTATCTTATGGCAAATAATATTTTGCAATTTATACAAAAAGTAATTAATATTAAATTATAAGAAAAATTGAGGTTATGTATTGCTTATAGCAGAATCCAATGGAATTAAAAACGAAAAATCGCTTTTTGGCGTATACGCCCCTATGGTTTGAGACCCGCGATATTCATCATCATTAGATAGCGACAAATACTATTATGTTTGTGAAGTTCCGATACTTAACTTATTTTGACCTATCACAATGTTTGAATTATACACACAAATATTACGACGACTAATATTCTTTTTTTAGAAAAAAAATAATAAATGAAAAAACGAAAAGGATTAACATCATTTTATCATAAAAATGTCCATCTGCCCATTTCCATGCAGGCAATAAAATCATTTATGTTGACTCAAATGTTTCATCCATTGATTTATAATAACGACCAGCAATATATCAAAAAATATTAGGGAAAATCTGTTATTTTATGGGTTTGTTCATCATAAAATATGACGAATGGTTTAATTAGAAATAATGGTAAACAATTTTTTGGTTTAATCAGTTAGCAATAAAGACTATCTTCCGAACATTTGTATTTGTATAGATATATGTCCCAAATGAGACATGACTTGTGTGTGTACGTAGGCCAACAATATTTTTCTGATTAATTTTGTTGCGCAATACAAGACAGTCAAATTGTTCAAAATCAAAATAATTTATTTCAAGTAGACCAGTTACAGGCACTTTTGAATAATCGAATAACAAGATTCAAGATTCTTTATTTGCATGAAATATGGTACATATGGTCTTATAAATAAAAAGGTTTCACATATTTCGCCGACTTGTTTCAGCATGCAAACTTAAAATTAAATTAAAATACCTAACAAAATGTAGTCGACGACTAAATGTCGACTACATTTTGTGTCGGTATCCAACTTCTAGACGTAGTTACAAATACAAAACATTTTTAGAATTTAATATACTTATGTGTAGGTTACAGGATAAAGTAATAAATTTAGAAAAAAAACTTGAGAGGTGTCAAGGGACACCCGGATGGAACGAAGTTCCTTTCACGTACATAATATCAATACATTTTAGATTTATGTTAGTGTGCGAAAAATAAAATATTTAATTTAAGGAAGATTAATCCTTAATTCGAAGCAATACGTCTTACTTAACTGCACAACCGAATTTGTGCTTTGTAGTTCGGTCACTCAAAATAATAATCATATCTATCCTTACTCACATACACACCCCAATTCAATCTTCATGACCAAACATCAGCCATGGTTACCGATCTCAGAGTAGACTAACCTTCATCGCAAGATACATTTATCTTCCTTCACTGTCACAGAACAGACAGTGATCAGGCACTGGACCAACGGCAATACCGGCTATCTTATCCTCGGGAGAGGGGTTAACGTACAGCCAAATTCCAAATTCCGGAATGCTTCTGAGACAATTACATAACATCACGACTGTACGGGTTAGGCAGAGGTGTACCTTATAGGACATACAGTTATGTTTAAGCCCCATTAATAAGGGGTGAGCCTAGTACCATCAACTGGGCACAGATCCAGACTCCGTGGCTGGAAAAACCCAATGACAATTCGCCTGAGCCGAGACGTCGGCAACCAGAAAACAGAAGAGTATCCCGCGTCGCTTTTGTACTTGTTACGATGACGCGCCACGCTGTCGTGTCGTCCCCAAAGGGCGCCGCCATTTAAGCTGTTGGACTTAACCGCTCCCGAAAACCCCAATCCTCTTGTTTAGACTTCGGAACACGTGCTATCGAGTAGCACGTGTTTCATAAGTTGAATAACATAATGTGATTGGTGGCTAGGGTGACTGGTGAGAAATTCCTAATAAAGCTCATTTCATCAACTATTAAGTGGGAATCGACATAGGTTCTGAGACAATAATAAAGGAATTTAGTACTCAATAACACTTTATCCAACTCGGGAATCTCAGGACCTCACCCAGCAATTGGAATGGCGACCGCAACACCAACAACGCCGTCAAGTACGTAAGTCATAAACATAGGAAAAGCAACAGAAATACCTACCACCTTACACTAAACAAACGTGAAACCGAAATTGCATCCGCAAATCAAACAAGTCCAATATCCTTTATTAATTCTAGAGCGTGCCAAGAACGTGTTACTTATTGCTAAGACAACTTACTATCGCGGAACCTTAACGAAATCTTTGGGTTGCTGCCAAATGAATTACTGGTTGATAAGCCAAGGTTACTTTAGCATTGTTTCCAGGCACCTGGTTGTTACTATTAAATTTTGCTAAACGAGCTTGAGTGCCTTGATTGTGAGCGTATGCCTTTGTACTGTTAAAGTGTTTTATTAAATCTTCTGTCGCTATTTTTTACACGGACTGTCCGTCTTGTTAGATGTTTTTTTGCAAAAAAATTGGTTGTTTGTTGCCTATGCATACTTTATATACTATTTATAAATAATGTTCTTGTTGAATTAATAAGATAGCTTTAGAAGTACAAAAACGTTTTTTTTTTACAAAATTGGCATCCATTTTGAAGTTAAAAAAAAAACATGAAAGTAGCGTTTCATATATGCATATTTTATAAAAAAAAAAACTTTCCATCCTTTCAATATAATCCGAAGCACATCGAAGCACATCGAGTCAAAGCCAAACAAAGCCATGGTCCCAGCGAGTACTAGGAACAACGGTTTTAATCCTCTAGTTTGTTAGAAAGCGCATCGTTAAACCAGATTTATATCCAGGTGAAGTATTAATACAAAGATTTAAGTACAGAAGGTTTGGTCCATAAAACAAGTGAATATAGAAAACGCATACATAGACAAAAGCGTACAAATCTACCAGGGAAAGCATGTGCTTTGGCAATTATCGCTTGTCTTCGAAAATACGAACGCGAGATCATGATATCTTCTATAGAATTGTTCATCTACAGATGTGTGTACTTGACTATTTTGCAGTTACCGCAATTATTGCATCCCAAACACACTTAATACACTGCAATTCCATTAAAAAAAAATACAGATGGCAGATAACGAGATACGACCGGAGTAGACCGGACCTTCATACGAACAGCAAATCGTGGCAGTACAAAAAAGCTTTATTTCTGCGGAACGACGTTCGTGCTAATTCTGAAACACTAAGATTACCTTTTTAGGTATTACGTACGGGTCCGTGGCTTACGCCCCCAGTGGTCGAGGCACCCGAGCCGACGCCCCCGATTCCATTTTTAATATTCAAAGCAATTTTTGATTAAATGTACTGTCAGGCACAAAAATGTTTAACAAAAATAAGTATAAAGAGGCTTTGTTCTTGTTGTGAGACAAGATAGTTTGAAAGAAAAGAATTGTGATAAAGCCAGGATTCGGCGATATCAAACAAATGCCTATCAAAAAGTGCACTATTGCACTCACTATCCAGTCAAGTTAAAGTAATAACTTATGCAAACATTTATATGCAATAGACAAGAATTTAAAAGTAAGAACGGTCAAAGAAAGCAAAGCTAAGAATACTAACTTTGGACAGTTCTAACTTCAAGCAATTACTAAACTAAAGATTAAAATTCGTATCTTAAATAATGACTTTTACTCATTTAATCACTTTGACTTGTTTATACAAGGTGCAACATAGTGAATGTACAACCTCTCGTGTGGTGTCTAGGAATATGTAACAACAATTTTTTCTTCTACGAGTTCATGAAATTCCCAACAAAAAAAGGCCTTTCTATAGGAATTGACGCGAACAGCTGATCAAATCTATAGTAAAACTTAAAAAAAGTTTTAAATTTTCAAAAGGTATTGAAAAAAACTCTTTAAGCATCATAGTCGGAATCACCAAACGAGAGGTTGTGCGTTTAATATGTAACATCTTGTAGATACGGGTGTTTTTGAGCTTGTGTTTTTGTTGAGCGGATTTTCTGAACTATTTTACAATATGTCATCAGTGTCTCTGCCTGCTATCTACAGGAGCTAAGGATTTGGAATAAGTTCAAGTAGACTTCTTATGAGCGCTCTTTAGGAACCCAACTTTTACGGAAGAAACGACTCGAAAAATTATGATGTCATGAAAATTAGCTTCATAATACGGTAATATTTTAGTAGGATATCTAAACATACAAATAAATAAAATTGAAGTGTCGGTTTGTAATATTAAAATAACCGCCTTTTACTACATGCATATGAATGCATTACGGTACATACCAAAATATTTTTTTTTTACAATTTTTGTGTGTCTGTCCGTCTGTCTGTTTGTTCCGGCTAAACTCTAGAACGGCTGGACCAATTATGACGGGACTTTCACTGGCAGATATCTAATGTAATAAGGAGTAACTAAGGCTACTTCTATTTTAGAAAAAATCTAATACCACGCGGACGAAGTCGCAGGCACAGCTAGTATTTTTATAATAATCTTCACTGCCTCCTTGGTCTCGTGGTCGGTGAAACTGTTAATGGATTTTTCAATCAGGAATTTCTGGGTAACAGCCACGGAGTCTGGATTTGCGCCCAGTTGATGGCAATAAGCTCGCCCCCTTTAACATGGAATTTAAACGTAACCGGCGAAATGCGGGTGCACTATTAGGCACACCTCCGCCCGGGTTAGGCTTTTTGCTTTAGTTCGGGGATTACACCAGTTCATCATCATCTGCCAAGCCTTTTCCCAAACTATCTTGGGGTCAGCTTTCAGTCTAACCGGATGCAGCAGAGTACCAGTATTTTACATGAAGCGACTGCCTATCTGACCTTCACAACACAGTAACTGGGTAATACGATACCCCTTGGTAAGACACTGTATGTCAGACTTTTGGCTTCTGACTACTCGTTACGACTGCCAAAGATAACCATCCTCCATCCTCGGCAAGCACGGCTTAACCTTAAAAATCGACCCGTGCAACTGTTATTATTTAGCCACGAGCTCGTCGTGGATGACACCAGTTATGTTATGTTAATCTTGCAGAAGACGAAAGACGAAGGTAGGGTAGGTAGGGTAGGTAGGGTAGGTAGGGTAGGTAGGGTAGGTAGGGTAGGTAGGGTAGGTAGGGTAGGTAGGGTAGGTAGGGTAGGTAGGGTAGGTAGGGTAGGTAGGGTAGGTAGGGTAGGTAGGGTAGGTAGGGTAGGTAGGGTAGGTAGGGTAGGTAGGGTAGGTAGGGTAGGTAGGGTAGGTAGGGTAGGTAGGGTAGGTAGGGTAGGTAGGGTAGGTAGGGTAGGTAGGGTAGGGAGGGTAGGTAGGGTAGGTAGGGTAGGTAGGGTAGGTAGGGTAGGTAGGGTAGGTAGGGTAGGTAGGGTAGGTAGGGTAGGTAGGGTAGGTAGGGTAGGTAGGGTAGGTAGGGTAGGTAGGGTAGGTAGGGTAGGTAGGGTAGGTAGGGTTGGTAGGGTAGGTAGGGTAGGTAGGGTAGGTAGGGTAGGTAGGGTAGGTAGGGTAGGTAGGGTAGGTAGGGTAGGTAGGGTAGGTAGGGTAGGTAGGGTAGGTAGGGTAGGTAGGGTAGGTAGGGTAGGTAGGGTAGGTAGGGTAGGTAGGGTAGGTAGGGTAGGTAGGGTAGGTAGGGTAGGTAGGGTAGGTAGGGTAGGTAGGGTAGGTAGGGTAGGTAGGGTAGGTAGGGTAGGTAGGGTAGGTAGGGTAGGTAGGGTAGGTAGTAGATAGGGTAAAGAAAAATTGCAATGCAACGCATGCAATGCAACGCATGCCGGGGACAGCTAGTTTAAACATATTTATCTACGAATGTCTATCACGAAACGATCACAGTTCAGAATTGCAACTCTACACATACACCACACCCCCACCAAAAACCATTCTAGTTAATCAAATAAACTTAAATCTAAATTACTACGCCAAATCCATTAATTAGCCTTTTTCAATCAAAGATAAACGAAAGCGTTTTTAGACAGTACCTTTTCATTATCTAGAACAAAACGAAGAAACATTAGCAAACAACAAGCAATTGATAATAGAAACTCCATGTTTATGGCTGAAAAAATGAAGAATAAAGTTCACAGAGACGCTTTTCATAATCTTCAGTAAATATTCAAAGATTGTATAAAAAAAATCATGCTTGAACAACTCACAATGGGCGTTGGAAGTCTTTTGTACGATGTCAAATAATCCTGTTGCTTTTATTTTATCTCTCCTTACTTTGAATTTTATTCGAATGAGTGGTATTATTTCGATTGCTTTTTGTTATAAAATGAGTTACTCGTATTTTGTTTACTGTTGGACATCTTCTTCGTTCTAGGTAATGAGCAGAGGTCGGAATTAAGTAGAGTTATTTAAGTACTTGCATCGAAATGTTGAAATTAATATGGATCTCCGCTATGTTGTGCGAACTACAAATGCGGCAACATTGTGCGTGTGCGCGTTGGAATTTTGCAACGTCGGACATCCGATTTCGGATAGTTTAAATTGTGTAAATGTAAATAAGTTTTTTTATTAAATAAATCACGGGATTTTTTTGCTTTTTAAATTTATCTCGGGATTTGAGGCATATCCACTTTAATCTTTCGCTGTATGAAATCAGTGTAAGTACAAAAATAACTCTACCTAATTCCGACCTCTTGTAATGAGTGTTTGTTTTAAAAAGAATTTGACTAATTAGGTACTTATTTATTTAAAATTGTGGATACTAGCACTATTTCGAGGACCTCTTGGCTATACAATATCAGACGCTTAGGTCGATCTTTAAGTTAAGCCGCGTTTGCCTAGGTTGGTCCATGAATGGGTGACCACCCATTACATACAGAGTTTCCTCCGTGCCTCGGAAAGCACGTTAAGCCGTTGGTTCCCGCTGTCATTTTTAGATCTTTGACAGTCATTACAGGTAGTCAGTGACCAGAAAGTCTGACAACCAGTCTTACCAAGGGATATCATATTTGATCTGGAAGCCGATCTGCCTAGCCTTTTCCCAATTCCTATGTTGGATAGGAATTGGGAAAAGGCTAGGCAGATGATGATATAATAAAGTTATACAGGGTGTAACGGAAAGGGTATATACATACTTAAGGGTGTGCTACAGACCATCATACTGAACATGTTTCTCTATCGGACAAACATCGTAATAGCGAAAAAAATATCAGCTGCCCCATACATGTGGGTCGAATAGGAATTGCAATTTTGTATTGGGCAGCAGATAATTTTATCGCTGAAAAACATGTTTTATGATGAGAAACATGTTCAGTTTGATGGTCTGTAGCACACCCTTCAGTATGTATATACCCTTTCCGTTACACCCTTTATTTTTATTTTTCTTGCGGATGGGAAATCATCAAATGACTTCTCCCGCTCTGGGCGGAGCGGGAGGGAGTGTCAGACTTGACTGACTAAAACCCACCCATGTTCCTTCTTAGCCCTTTGTGTTCCAGGGCCGCGGTATCTCTTTCGAACAACCCGCAGCCCTGGCAGGCATCGGCCCTTTCGGACCCCTTCCGGTTTGCTGACATCTCCTTGAGGCGCGCGTGGAACACGTACGCGCCGTCGACACGGCCTGTCGTCATGAGACGGACGGACGGTGAGCTAGCCCATTACTCACCGTCCACAGGCTCGCGCCTACGGTGGCCGGGGGCCACTGGTTGCCCCCCGACGCCCGGGGCGTCTCCCGCGGCGGCTGGGACGTGAGGTTCTCTCCCTCTCACGTTCCGCCACCTCCTTCGCTAGCATGACTGCTTCGCAGAAGGAGGCGACGGCTTCCCATTCCCTCTCGCTCCGGACCATGGATTGAACCAGGGTCGGACGCGAGAGGTCACCGCCGCCAATCGCCGCTACGAAGACACGGCGTTGCTCAGCCCAAGCGGGGCAGAGCTCCACGGTGTGCTCCACCGTTCCGTTACACCCTGTATTATTAATCTTGTACATATTTCTGTTAACAACCCTTTCTATGAAAATTACCTAAAGCTTGCAAAGAGTATGGTTTCCATTCTAATAAGCGACTACGATTGTGGTGCAGGGGTGCACAATAATCTGTGCTTTAACCATAGTCATTTTGTTACGTTAGTGATTCATTCTTCATTTAAAAATCACTATTTGAAGTTTAAAAAGTGTCAAACTGTACTTTGCAGTTTGACACTTTCTAGACTTCAAATTTTCAAAACAGAAACAGTGTATGTATTACCATCATCACAATACACCTGTAATTTCAAGGGATTAGACAGAGGTACACAATAATATGCGCCACACATATACGTTCGGGAAGTATGAAAACAAATCAAAAATCAAAAATCATTTATTCAAATTAGGCTGATAATCAGCACTTTTTGAACGTCAAAATTACAAGAGACAGTCCCCCAAAATGCCCGCCCTTCGCCACTTCCTAGTGTTTTAGCTGCCTATGCCTAGCCGGCCTAGATAATTATGATTCAGTGATGATAGATTAGATACTGAACTGAGTTTACTGATAGGCAAGAGCTGAACGAAAACAGAATATTTGTTAGTAATTGCTTCTGATCGTAGTGCGTTAAACCTCTTAGATACGAAAGAAAATTTAATAAAGTGTCACTTTACAATTTACGGCAACAATAATAATTTTATACATTACATTACCCGGGTATGCAACACGAACAGATATTAAAAACGTCCAGGCTTGCATTTGAGACAAGCTATTAATATTGTGACACTAGCCAAGGGAATAGTTTTATGTTCCACATTAAATCATAAAGAGCTGTGTATTTACATGCATTATATTTTCAAGATACTGATGTTTCTGACAGAATTTTATTAAGTTGTTTTGCACCCGCTTCGTTGATCTAAGCATGTGGTTTTGGGTTCAATTTCTAAGTTTTAGTAAGTACACTGGATAGCCACTGGATTTGTTCCCGTTTTAAGTCAATAGGGCCGCCTCCTATTACAAGGGACTTAAAATATATTTAGAGAACTGCATATAGCATTTTTCCACGCAGCTGTGTCGAATCATACCGACACGAACATGTTACTCCAAGTAAAATATTCAACAGATACTGTCGAGTTGTCGTGGTTAGACTGAAAACTAAAGGTCAGCGTCGGCTAGACAGAAGATGATGATGTCGCCATGTAACCTCTTATGTAGCCGGCAACATGTTTTAAAACATAAAAACAGGTTTTACAACATATAAACATGTTGCAAAAAACAATGTTACACAACTTCCCAACAAATACGCGGCTTTACAATCACATTCAGCAATGAATACAAAAGCGTACGTAGTAGATCACAAATCAAGGTTTTATCGCGAGAGGCCGATGCAGGGAACTATGTATCATAAGAGTATCATCGATCCGGTGCCAGATGCGATTTACTGCGTTTGTGCTGGAAGTGGCTTAGACACTTTTGAATTTACCTGTATGTAACCTGCACTGTGCCCTTATTCACAGGGCCAATTCAGCGCACAAGAATTTAATAGGTTTTGTTATGGTGCTGATGTTCCTTTTTTTTTCTAAGTGTATTTATAAATATAAAGAACAGTATGTAGAAGAGTACTCGACGAAAATACAGTTCAAGACGGACAAATAAGCCGCTATCGAAGAACTATAGTTCTACATTTTCTTATTATTGATTAATTAGACATTTTTATATAAAATGCTAAGATTCTTCTTCAATGAAACTCAGAAACAGATCAGCAACGGTAATTCAGACCTTAAATCAGAGCTGTCTCATCCAGCACTTTTAAATCAAAACACGTCTCTTCACTATCCATATTGGAGTCATTTAAGGCTAGAATAAAACATAACTACGGTGCACATATTGGTCGTATAAACAGCGGGAATGATTTTAGTTTCATGCCTTATTTTATAGGCACCACTGATCTACATAGGAATATTTCCTTTTATTCTTAAAGAGTAAGTGTATTGAAATCCACGCTAGACCTACTGACAGAACTTGTATAATGGATGATTCTTAATTTTTTTCAGATATTGATTTGACGATTCGTCATTATAGTGTTTAATGAAATGCGGCGTAATTTACTCGACGATCACCTGCAGAAGAAGTTGACAGAGGTTGTAGTTTTCACTCGAAATCAGTAGGTAAGGTGTCTCTTTAATCAAGGCTGCGGGACTGTTCAAAAGAGATACCGTGGCCCTGGAACACAAAGAGCTAAGATGGAACATGGATGGGTTTTAGTCAGTACAAGTCTGACACTCCCTTCCGGTCCGCCCAGAGCGGGAGGAGTTTTTTGATGATTTCCCGTCCGTAAAAAAAAAGTTGTCCCTTTGATTTAGTGATTGCCAGCACTACTTCTGAGCATGAGGTGCTGGGTTTGATTCTCAGATCGAGCAAAGTATAGTTAGCTTTGCGATCAGGACTTTCTCAGTAGCGGCCACGGAGTCTGAATGTGCCCGATTGATGGCAATAGGCTCGCTATATATTATATGTGTCTTAAACATAACTAGTGAAATGTGGGCGTACTTTTAGGTACACCTCTGCCTAACATTTTGGAAATTGTGGGCGTATTATTATGTTATACCTAAACGAATAGGTAATTTTGTAAAATTAATTTGTACTCTATCTGGCAAATTGAGCTGTTCCAATAGAACCTGCGTTCCATCCAATAAACACAAATATTATTTATCCCACAGTGAAATAAATAATGTTATTATAAATGTTTTTGATGTGGTAAGTAAATAAATTAACCACAACTACGTGATCAATTTATGAGAACCAACGCGTGTGGTCACAATGTTCATCAAATATCAATTCAACTGCGATTGTGTGATGCTTATTAAATATACTAAAACAAGCAACCCGCCCCCGTTTTGCAAACATGCAATGGTGAAATGACAAATTATCGATATTCCTGCTGGCCTACCACCACGTCTTAAAGCAGTATTGTTTTATTCTTATTTCAGTGTGGGAAAGAGACGGAGCTATGCAGGATTTATAGCGCCACCTCTTTTCCACTTTGTTTAACTTTTAGTATCGAATAAGCCTATGCCGCTGATAAGTAAACTTTAATGTTAGAAGCTTTTGGGATGAGTTTACTCATCATCTGCCTAGCCTTTCCCAAACACTAAGAAGTGGCGAAAGGCGGGCGTTTTGGGGGACTGTCTCTTGTAATTTTGAAGTTCAAAAAGTGCTGATTATCAGCCTAGTTTGAATAAATGACTCTTGATTTAATTGATTTGTTGGGGTCGGCTTCCAGTCTAACCGGATGCAGCTGAGTACCGGCATTTTACATGGAGTGGCTGCCTATCTGACCTCCATAACCCTAGTAACAGGGTAATACGATACCCCTTGGTAAGACTGGATGCCAGATTTTTGGCTTCTGACTACTCGTAACGACTGTCAAAGATCTACAAATGACAGCCGGGACCAACGGAATAGCGTGCTTTCCGTGGCACGGAGGAAACTCAGTATGTAATTATGGTCACCCATCCACGGACCAACCTCGGCAAGCACGTCTTAACCGACCCGTGCGGCTGATATTATTTAGCCACGAGCTCCTCGAGCTGTGGGATGAGTTTACTATAGTTTCTATATACCTTTAGGGTTTTGTTAATGTGGTAAAAAGGGTATCAATATTTTTATCATGGCATTAACTTTTATTATTTTTGCACTTTATGACACTAAAAAAGTAGAAGATACTCATGTGAGTATTGTAAAATAATCACTAGCTTCAGTGAAGGAAAACATCTTGAGGAAACTAAAAATGCCTGGGTGATGTTTCAGATTTACAGAGGCCCATGGGCGGCACAAAAATCTGACACCAGAATAGTCACAGAGAACAGCGGTGGCCCAGTGGTGGCAGCCCCGACTTACGAGGAGTAAGTCGTGGGTTTGAACCCAGGCAGGGGCATTACTTTGTGTAATTTATTTCGTCACCGCTGCCCACATTGATGGCATCATCGTGAGGAAACCGGCATGTCCTAGAACTAAAAAATCGAAGACATGTGACATCTACCAACCCGCACTGGGCCCGCGTTGTGGATTACAGCCCACTCCTTCTCATAGAGAGGAGGCCTGTGTCCCAGCAGTGGGAACATTATAAGCTGATTATGATGATGATGATGATGGTTAGGCATTAACCACACAAAAAGAAATGATGATAACAAATAAAACACAAAGCTGTAAAAACAATAATAAAACAAAGTTACATAAAGAGAAACAGATATAATGTACACCATTTACCTACTTATGTACAGTACAAAGTGAAAATGGAACCCATTTAGTGGCAAGGACGTAGATAATTCGATTATTTGCAAGTCTTGTGACGTGAGGTCTACTCTATTGGAAAACCGACATCTCGTGGCCCTCGCATGCGATCTCTGAAGTCTGAATGTTTTCGCATCAATACACGGTAGTATGTATTAGAGTGCGACTTATGTGGTAGGTAAATAGGTGATTTATTTTTTTGTGCCTCAAGTGTTCTACATGATAAGCGAAATGACAAAGATTCAAGTAGAAATGCGTCTCTCATAGCACACTGCAATATAAGCAGTAGTTTTGTTGAGTTTCAGTGGCTTCCTTACACACTCTACCAGAGGGCTAAATGCTCCTCATTATTTTTTAGGTCAGCTTCCAGTCTTATCAAGTTATCGACAAACTACGTGTATCAATGAGTTTCATATCTCACATAACAATATATAAACAGTACACGCCATCCAAACCAGTGCAATATAAGCACTGCTTTGGATCGCCTACAACCTCTGCTTTTTTTCTAGCTGATCCCGATCCGAAGCTGAGGAGCTCGTGGCTTAATAATAACAGCTGCTCGGCTCGATTTTCAGGTTAAGCTGCGCTTGCCTTTGTTGGTCCGTCGATGGGTGACCGTCCATTACATACCGAGTCTCAAACTTAAACTCAAAGCTTTTTTTTTAATTAGACCATTACAGGCACTTTTGAAAGTCGCAGTCACAAGGCATAATAACTTGTGAAAGTAATGTAGTTGCCCATTCCAAAGCGTAGATCTCTATGGAGAAGAATGGGCAAGAAACTCCATAGACACTCTTTTAAATCAAAATATGTTACAAAATCTTGGTTACATCATTCATGTTAAGAATTATAAATATGTGAGAACGATGTAGAAATACGGGCAAAATAGAGCGTCCAGAGTTAAAGATTAAATCAGTAATTAAAATAAACCGTGGCAGCTAAGAGATGACCAGTCACAACTGACAGCGCCCGTTCATGAACATGACGCATGTATCAGCCATTGTTTAACTCAACCATTTTTCCGAGTTTCCTCCGTGCCTTGGCAAGCACGTTAAGCCGTTGGTCCCGGCTGTCATTTGTACATTTTTGACAGTCGTAACAGGCAGTCAGTGCCCAAAGTCAAGCAACCAGTTTTATTAAGGGTATTACCCAGTACTAACTGGGTTGCGGTCTCCCCAAGTAAAATACTGTTCTTCAGCTGCATCTGGTTAGATTAAAAGCAGACCTCAACATATTCGGGAAAAGGCTAGGCAGATGATGATCTCGATTCGAAAGCCGTTGTGGTACTTATCAGTGTGCGTCGCAGTCTGTATAGTGTTTCAAAAAAAGACTCCAAAACAGCTCGAATTGAGCTTTATACTAAAACGGTGTTGACTTTTGATGTTCCCCATACTTGAAATTCTAGTCACAATCACAAATTAAAAAGCCCGTGAAAACGAAAGCCGGTCTCAACGATTTGTTAGTTCAAAGTGACATAGTGATATAACCGTAGTTAGCACTAAAAGTAATCAAATTGGTCCACAAACTTCGTACAACGTCGTTTTCTACACGATTGGTCGTATTGTTTGGGCGTCTAGGCATAGACGAAGTAAATAAGTACAGAAGGACAGTTACATACAACAAAAACACACAGCATAATTATTATAATTTCCACACATATTAAGAAATATGAGCTTTTGTTAATACATCTTTAAAATCCGTACATCAAGTTCAATTTTGGATACAACTTCGAACTCTTTGAAACTTTTGCAATAGTCAGCCAGTCATACTAAAATCTACTTAATTGTCATATTCATTGATGTGAAGCAACAATTTGAAAATGGAATAGACACGCTTCACTTGGGTTCAAACGCACTGTCATTTGTTTGACAGTTTGGGAACTTCGTATGCACGATGAAATTAGCTATAAACCAGTATTACGGATCTATCATTGTATGGGAAATCTATACAAATTAAGGCCATCCTATACTAGAATTAATGTGTTGCTCGTGTACACGTGCGTGCCTATTTATTTATTTATTTATTTAGGGATATAAAACAGTTACATGCTACAGAAAAAAAAAAAAACATTGTTTATGAATCTGGTTTTCACCAATGATATATAAACTATAGATACGTTGCCCGCGCTCTGTAGTGGCAAGATGATACTAAGGTACTTGCCGGAGTGACATTTAGTCACGTACGAACCAGCGCCGCGGCCGTACGTGATATTTAATTATCTTACTTGAAAAAGTTCTCTTAATAAGAAAAGAAAATGCCGTCCTGTATTTTTAGGAAATGTTTTAACTATACTGCAACTGTTAAAGATAAAAAAATATCATTTCATACGTGCTTTTGTACGCGCTCGGCCAATGAGCATGGAGCACAGAATGACAATGCAATTAAAGAAATATATTTATCTCTCTCTAACAACAGGAATTCCGTAGATGACATTTAATTTTCCTTCCCTCTCTTCGTGCGTCTATTTAGCTGTCTAGCTACCTATAGGTATTTACGCTGTTTTCGAGTGCCGTGATGTTCATGCATGACGCGTCTATTTATAATACGTCATTGGTTTTCACCCATTGCAATGAAACTGAAATGGAAACGGGCAGGACATCTAGCCAGAATAACGGACGCTCGGTGGGCGAATCGTGTCGTGGTATAGAACGGACTCAAGCGACAAACGGAAACGAGGGAGGCCATCTAGAAGATGGGTCGATGACATCACAGAATTAGCAGGAGACGCTAGGCAAACAAAGGCGAGAGATAGAAAACTGTGGACATAAGTGGAGGAAGTCTTTACCCTTCAGAGGGGTTCTCATTCAAATAATTGAAATTTAAATAGTAATGAAGTATAATAAAATAAAACAAAAACTTTTTACAAAAAAAATTAACTGACTTCCAAAAAAACACTAAAAAGTGGCAAATAATTTTAGTTTCGAAAGTCGGTGGCAAAAAAGTAAATGAAACAAACAAGTCACCGACTGCCGAAACTAAAATTATTTGCCGCTTTTAGTGTTTTTTTTTGGAAGTCGGTTATTTTTTTTTGTAAATAAGTTTTTATTTTAGCCTTTTCAGTTGTGGTATCTCACTTTAATCCTGGTCAAGTATAATTTTTACATTGCAACTAGACACCAGCACATCGTCCATACATACGACAAAGGACAAAATGCATAATAAACAGGATGACTCAAAAAGTACCAAAGCAAAGATAATAAAATTCTTAAGGCTCCACCGGGTAAGCTTTCTCTACCAAATGAATGAAAAATCATCTAAATCGGTCCAGTAATCAAGGAGAAATAGGTGTACATACGTGAAAAATTTACATATTAAAAAAATTTTAATAAAATTAAAACTACATGGCCAAACTATATTAATTTATGGGACCAAATGGCAACTGTTCCGCATCAAACTAAAGAAGAATCACGCAAATCGGATCATAAATCTCAGCGTTATCGGTGTACAAAAAAAATACTAATCGAATTGATAACGTCCTTATAGAAGTCGTTTAAAAAAGAAAGAAAAACATTTTTTTTTAAACTTATTATTGGTACACATGGAATGTGCATACCGTTACGATTCCAACAAGCCCAAACACAGCTAAGATTCATTGCTTGTTATGGAGTTCCGAAGCATGTCTCTTGGATTCATCATCAGATCTGATGGTAGAATGGTTCTTATTGGACGCAAATGCTTCACTTTTTGTAGAAAAAATACCAAAATCGCTGTACGTTTTCCTATAAAATTTGAAGAGTTCCCTCGATTTCGCCAAGATTCCATCATCAAATCCCGACTTGGTGACTATGGGACCATTTGGGAAGTATACCCTTTCCAACAAAAAAAGGATTTTCCAAATCGGTTGGCAAGATACGGAGAAATGCACGAAAAAACATTTAAAAAAAATACAAACATCCGAACTGAGAACCTCCTCCTTTTTAAGAAGTCGGTTAATTACTTAATAACAAGAATTATACATTTAAATTAAATTTAAATAAAATAAAACCAAAAACAAATTGAATAAAGAAATGTGAATAACAAATGATTTTTATACTTATGTATAATTGTGAAACTGCATGTAAATGAGAAACAATAAAAGGCTCATTTATTTATTATAGAGTTGACCTTTTACTTATATCTTCTTTGCGGCAGTAGGCATTCTAGTTTCTGTGACCAAACGTGAAGGATATTAACAAGTTAAGGTTGCCACCAACTACATTGTAACATTTCACTGCTGAAACTTTTGTGAACGTGCACGCATAACCCACCAAGTGATTTCTTGAAGACTGTGAATCTAAATTGAATTTTAAATTTATTTCCTACGTTTGAGTTTGCAGTTTCTTTACATTGTTGGAATTGAAATTCGGTTTATTGAATCAATCAGTTTGAAGTTTTAAGTAAGAAAAGCATAATAATCTTGAAGAAGAGTTCTGAATTTGCAGTTTAAATTTTGGTCACACTAATAAGTGGGACTGAACCGGCATCGTTCGTCGCTTGTCTAACAGATCATGAGTTTCCAACAAAAATAAATGTAACTAACCAACTAATATTTGGTTCCAAAAAACGCTGACAGACAGACATCGTGACAGACTCAGGTGAAGATGGTGAGACAAGCTTGATGCCTACATGCAGAATTGGTCCACACTTTCTCAAGATAGTGATCACCGGTTAAGAAAACTATAAATATGGTGCAAACAAAACATGCTGAAAACAAAAAAAACCGGCCAAGTGCGAGCCGCACTCGCGCACTTTTTCGTATGGGGGCCCCCTTTTTTTTTTTTTTTACCCATGTTCCTTCTAAGCCCTTTGTGTTTGCCCCCTTAAATATTTATTTTATTATATTATTTAGTATTTGTTGTTATAGCATCAACAGAAATAAATAATCTGTAGAGATACAGCCTGGTGACAGTCGGACGGACGGACGGACGGACGGACGGACGGACGGACGGACGGACAGCGAAGTCTCAGTAATAGAGTCCCGTTTGACCCTTTGGGTACGGAACCCTAAAAAAAAGACAAACCTCTACTTAACTCCAGGAGCATTAAGTCAAGGTTTATATCTTTTTGTGTTATTATAGCCTCTCTTCATTTTTTAATTTAGTCGGTATGTAATATAACCAACTGACTCTAAAGTTGCTATAAATTGCAACAATGGTTTCGCCATGTTCCATACTGATTTCCCGTGTTATAACCCCACAGAAGTCTCTAAGAGATCCGCATCGGGTTATCTTGCTGTTAAAATTGTTGGTTAACTGAAAGGGGTTAACAGAGACTCATTTACATGTAGGAAGTTTTTCGCTAGTTGAAAGGATTAAATGTATATTCAAGTCTCATCATCATCATCATTAGCCTATAATGTTCCCACTGCTGGGACACAGGCCTCCTCTCTATGAGAGGGAGTGGGCTCTAATCCACCACGCGGGCCCTGTGCGGGTTGGTAGATGTCACATGTCTTCGAATTTTTAGTTCTAGGACATGCCGGTTTCCTCACGATGTTTTCCTTCACCGTTTTTGAGGGCAGCGGTGATGAAATAAATTAACAAAGTAATGCGCCTGCCTGGGTTCGAACCCACGGCTTACTGCTCGTAAGTCGGGGCTGCCACCACTGGGCCACCGCTGCTCTGAAGTCTCGCCTGGGGATTATCACACTTATTTACTAATTTAATCTACGTTTTCGAAACTGGAAATTTTGTTTACTAGAAAATCCTTCAAATCAAATCAAATCAAATCCATCAATTCGCTACGAAGACGAGGAAGTCTACTTTCGTGGATTTTAACGTTTGGACAAGCTTCTATTGTATTATTCAAACGTTGTTTTTAAAACTTGCTTCACAAAAAACATTAGAGTTACGAGATGCTGACTGAAATTAGACTGTGCTCTCTAATTACAAATTGTTTCCTTCGATTTCCGGCTCACTGAATGACGCGTGTAAGTGTATTGTAAAGGAGCTTTATTTATGTGCCCGTTTAAGGCAAGAATATCTCCTCGTGTAAACATGCTGCAACAGTGAGCTAACGATCTCTGTGGACGATAAGCTCGCTGTCTCTGTTTCATGGTTTATTAGGACTGTGATGTGAATTTGGGAATAAAGGGACGTTTTCGTTAGTGCAATGTATTGTAGTTTTTTTTTATTGGGTGTTTTTGTGGAATGAGTGATATCTGATCGGCATGAGAACGGATAATATAGGTTAGAATTTAAAGAAGTATGAAACTAACTAGTTTAATTTGAGTTTAGGTTACTTCTTTATTTTTGCATAAATGGGCTAAGAGAACCATCTACCCCTCAACCCTATCCTTTGGAACGCTAGGACCGAACCTACACGACGTACGAGCTATTCAAGACTTGATTTAAGATAACGCCTACTCGTAACAACTAACAAATTTCAGAAATGATAGTCTGAACAAACAGCTAAACGCATTTTTCGAGGCACAGAGTCTCGATGTGTAATAAATAAATAATTAAGTTACACTGTGATGACTAGCAGTCAGTCATTTGTTTCGAATTACAACCATGCTTTTCAAAATTATAAACCTTATTTAATAATATAACCTCTTTACAGTGTTATTCTCAAGGTTTCACCGCACGGCAGTATGGCACATATCCGTGAAATATATTTTCGCGTTTGGAATTCTGACTCAGATCTCCGGACCACGTGTTCCAGCGGATGTGAGTGGCAGATGTGTTCAGTCTGCCAAGCCCGTCTTCCCAACTCTATGCTTTTGTTTTGATTTTGTAAGAATGATACGGGAACGCGGTGTTGGGTTTTATTTTTAGCGGCTTTATGTTGTTGGAGAATGTTTTAAAATTTTTGGAAGAGAGTACTGTAAATATTTTTCCTTTGTACGTTGCCATATTCAAATGGCTGATACGGCACCATTGTAAATTCGTCATGCCCATTCATCTACCTGTCTAGATTGCATCCAGCCATTTTACTCGGAGACTCGTGTCACTATGGAATGTTGGAGAGAAGGAATTTGTTTTTTCAGTTGTTTCATGGGGCAGTAGGTACTTACCACCAAATATGTTTCTGACCACTGTAAGGACTATTATTGCTTGCAGCACCCAGCCGCTATAGAAGAGCTTATAAACAGATGACTTACGTGTTCAAGGGAATTTATTTTAAAAACAAGCTGTCCAACGCAACTTCGTCTGCGTCACATATTCCCCGTTTTTCATTGCTACTCTGGTCCTATTGGCCGTAGCGTGATGATATATAGCCTATAGCCTTCCAAATGGGACCAGTAGCTCCTGAGATTAGCGCCGAGTTCAAGCAAACAAACAAACAAACAAACTCTTCAGCTTTATAATATTAGTATAGATGAGTAAATTCATTTGTTGACCATAGTACACGCCGCGAGATCTTGTTATCGTTTTTAACATAAAACGAAATAAAATAAAGTTTTTTTTTTTAATACCAGTAAAAAATATATTAATCTAGTGCCTACCAATCCTAAAAAGACCAATGACCTAAGCCAAATTAGAAAAACGAAAATGGCGTCTACAGCATTACGTGGCGACAAAGTTGGCAATGTAATCTGAATACATAGCACTTAGTAGTGACCGGGGGTAAGGGTAAACCCCTGAATATTGTATTGCGGATTACGTCCTTCAAGGAGAAAAAGTTAGCGTAATTTGTTCCCGTGTTTTTCTTTGCTTCTCTCACTAATATTGCAAATGGGACACTTAGTTCGGATTTGGAAAAGGCTAGATACATTATCCTTACTGAGATTTTCGGACTGTCTCTTAGAGATCTAAGGGATTACGTGATCTGAGACGGATTTTTTAGGCATGTAGAGTGTAAAAGATATAGGAGGCTACCAGCTTAGACGTTCTATCTAATTAAGACATGGGTGGAAAACTGAGTAGCGTAAATAAACAATTTCTTGTCTCAAATTGAAGACAGTTTTTGGTACATCATCATCGTCATCAGCCTATAATGTTCCCACTGCTGCGCTGGGACACAGGCCTCCTCTCTATGAGAGGGCTGTAATCGACCACGCGGGCCCAGTCCGGTTTGGTAGATGTCACATGCCTTCGAATTTTTTGTTCTAGGAACATCTCGGCATGTTCAGCTTAGCTTAGATGTTTAGCTCACGATGTTTTCCTTTACCGTTTTTGGACCACAGCTGCTCTCATACACTCTTCTGGTAGGTACATAACGCTCATTGATTAGCTGGAATCTAACATCTATAATAAGTAAAGCGAAATACTCGTCGACCCTTGATTTGTTAAGTGCTCTTTTTGCTCATGATGACCGGTCAGAGAGTCAAAACGCTATAAAGGGTGTAAAACACCTCTTAACGAAGCCGAAAGGCACTGATTCTCCCTGTCATTGCGATCATTTTTTTGTTCTACACCATACCTGGGAACCTTCTAGTTACGGAGATATTAGGGGTCAAAGTTCCAACTTTTTGACAAGTATTTTTTTAAATGCAAGTTTTTAATGTAAGATTTTTACTTTAAACACCTCCACGACCCCCGTACTATTCAATCCGTCCATCAGCACAATGTTTTGAGTGCGTTACATTGAGTTCTACCATAAAACATGATTTTACACCCCCCGAAAAAAGTCGTTTCCCAGCAATAATTTTTGCGTAAAGTTACTTAGTTTCATGTACAGAATGCTTGGTTGACGGCTTCGTGATGAGGTGATTTACACCGTGTATATTCGTTCATATAAAAAAACTTTGAAATTTGAGGAGATCGTGGCTAAATAAAAACAGGTCCACGGGTTGATTTTCAAGGTTAAGCAGTGCTTGCCAAGATTGGTCTGTGGATGAGTGACCATCCATTAAATACCGAGTTCCCCCCGTGCCTCATTAAGCCGTTGGGCTCGGGTGTAATTTGCAGAGCTTTGACAAATGTTACACGTAGTCAGTTGTCCGAAAGTCTGACAACCAACCAACCAAAGCGGATCGTATTACCCAGTCACTGGGTTATTCCATGTAAAATACCGGTATTCAGCTGTTGGTATTAGGGTGCTTACATCAAGAAGTACGGGTGGGTCGGTACCGATCGGTGCAGGTTTCTATGTTATCTTATGCGCTCACTTATTAAGAAACAGGTTAAATCTTTGAATTTTATATGCAAGTTAACCCTGCGCTGATCGGTACCGACCCACACAATTTTTTCTGTACCAAAAGTACCCTTAGACTGGAAAATTGGGTAGTCAGATGATGATGAAAAGACGTTCAAATACAAGTAGCAAGCTCATTTCAACCTCATACTATCGATTTCGACATCAAAAGCAATTATTAATAATTATTTTCACTATAAAACTTAATTACAAACTCCGCCCCACTTCCCTAAATAGTTCAAACATTTTACCCTAAAACTATGAACGAGGAACTTAAGCCCAAAACTTACTATTACAACACGCTACCGCTAATTCTATCATACAAAATTAATTTCTATTACGCTCCTATACATTTATATTATAATTACGAACGTTAATATTAGCACTTTCGTGAAATTATGGAGCTTGTTAACACAGTTCGTTAATTCTCAAATCTGATGCAGAATCCATTTTAACGTTATTGGCAAACGGGTTAACTACTGATTACGTCAGCACATAAGGGTTACCTATTTGCAATTGATCAATAGTCTTAATGTTCTAACAATGAGTTCGTTGAATAGGACGATCATCCCTTCTTTGAGAGGTACTCTGTACTATTTATACACTGTAAGTGCTGTTACCCAATCATTGTTTGTGTGGGTTACGGGGTGTTGTTACACGATTGGCCCACAGGGACAGTTGTTCGATGCGGTGGCATCGGTTTTCGGTCCGATTAGTTCGAGTTTGCTTGTACTAACATTCAATAGCTTTACGCTTATAAGTACTTCTTGTAGGTGTTCCTTTCCAGATAAAAAACTTGTCATTTTTTTTAAATAATCTTTGTTGCGATATACGTATTAAAATAATTGTTTTACGCATGTAATCGAACCCAGGGGATTTTTGATTTTCCGCTCAGCACTTAAGTAAGCAATAACACAATCTTATCATTATTTTACAACTGCACAAAGAATTATAATATTTTTATAACCTTGTAGTCTTGTGTGTCTAGATTGGTTGAACAAAGGGCGCATTGAAAACTTCTCCTTTTAGTAACAAAACATAACATTACGCCTGCAAACCTCGAAGGGTTAGGTAGCGGTGTACTCTTTAGTACGCCCACATTTCGCCAGTTATGTTTACGTCATTGCCATCAATAGGGCAAAAAACCACACTCCGTGGCTGCTACTCAGAAATTCCTGATAGAAAAAGCCAATAACACTGCCCGACCTGGGAATGGAACTCAGGACCTCATGCTTAGCAGTGGAGCATGCGACCACTGGAACAACGAGGCAGACAAGCTCAAACTTTGAATGCTTATTTTTTATTTTTGAAAGGAATCTTCTTATGCGACTTCCAACAAGTTTAACGCTACCATGGAGGGGGAATATTTTCTAAAACGCACTAAGAGATGGCAGTATTACAAGATTTGTGACTACGTAGTTCTACTAAGTTCTACTAAGATGGCGTGCAAACAGTCATGCATTCGACTCTTCGGTGTGACCAGCCTTCGCTCAATTTCCATGAGTAGAATAACCTCGTTAAACTTATGTTATAATTATGTAATAAAAATAATACAACAAAAAAACAACAAAATATTATTTAGAATCTGAATAAAATAACGAGAGTGAATGCGTGACACTCGAACGCATGCGTGTAGTATTACGAAGTTTCACTTCTTCCGCGCGGAGGGACTCCACGCACAATTTTTCTTTTTAAATTATATTTGTCTTTGCTCTTGACTCTAGTCTAGGTCAGAGATGACAGAGACAAAGTCGACGATAGAACGAGCATACCCCGAAGAAGCCTGTTCTCTAACGTTGAAGTAATTAGGGTTATAAGCGTTCGGAAACACAGACGCATGCAGAGAGTTCCACTCCTTTGCTATTTATGAAAGACGTTGAACGAATATAATTATGAATATTTATTCTGAGGGCTTTACTAGTTATAATTTTACTTCCCATCACACAGTACAATTATTTAAAACATAATTATTCACCGTCACACAATATTGACATGGTACTATTATTTCCTAATTCCCGCAGCGTGCACAGAGTACACGGGACGCATCTCAAAGCAGTAGATAAGCGAGGATAAGCTAAATTAATGCAATGCTTAGACGAATTACGAGTATATCTACTGACTGGTGGAAGCAGAGGATTTGGCGCTTAATACAAGACTTACTCTTCATTTGTTAACGTTCGTGATTTAAAAGAGTTTTTAATTCAGTTGCAGCAGTTCTTGTATCTATATATTTTGTACCGGTATAAAAGCTATCTGCAGCTCGTCGAGGAGCTCCGAGGAGCTCTTGGCTGAATAATCATACGGGTCGATCTTTAAGGTTAAGCCATGCTTGCCTAGGTTGGTCCATGGATGGGTAACCATAATTACATACCGAGTTTCCTCCGTGCCTTGGAAAGCACGTTAAGCCGTTGGTCCCGGCTGTCATTTGTAGATCTTTGACAGTCGTTTTGAGCAGTCAGAAGCCAAAAGTCTGTCATCCAGTCTTACCAAGGGATTTCATATTACCCAGTTACTGGGTTGTAGAGGTCAGATAGGCAGTCGATTCATGTAAAATACTGGTACTCAGCTGCATCCGGTTAGACTAGAAGCCGATCCCAAGATAGTTTGGAAAAAGGCTATGCAGATGATGATAAAAATCTGTCTGCAGAATAGGGATGGTGACTCTTTTTTTTATTTGTTTATCGGGTAGATTATTAAAAAGTATTTGACACGTATTTTTTCTTTTTTCACGTAAGCGTAAAATTACGGAGATATTTTGAGTTGAAATGGCGCATGACGTCACGGCTCAGTACATTTTATACCTAGACGTGTGTGCGTTGTGACGTAGTGAGCCCCCACTCTCCAACTTTAATGCGTTTTAACTAAGTATTTTTTTGTTGACTTGATAAAACAAAAAATACGTATCTAATATTTTTGTATTACCTGATTGACGGACAAAATAGAATTTCGTTTTCTTTACCCAGTCATCATCCCTATTATAGTGGCTGAAGACTTCCTTTCGAGAGATAGGAAGCGCGGCCCAGTGCGTTTAGTAGACGCCGATTTCCTCAAGATGTTTCACCGTTTTGAGAGCAGCAATCCTCAACAAACCTAATTCCTAATCTTTTACAGCAATAGGCGTTTAAATCCAGATAATAAAATTGTCTCGTGCCCAACATTCGTACCGACAAATGTCAGACACAACCGACAGTCCGACACGACACATCGCCCCGTGTAATGTGCCGTGAAGAACGATAGCCTGCACTGGATGCTCCAGATTCCTGCCATTACAGGATTCTTTGGTGCTTTAGGTACATCGAATTTCAGGCAACATTTAGTATTAAATCTGAGGTGGACTATTGTGTAAAAGGTAACAAGTTTTAAACTGGTGTATAAGATACCATGTTGTAATCGCGTGTGGTGGCCTAGTGGTGGCAGCCCCGAGTTACGAGCAGTAAGCCGTGGGTTCGAACCCAGGCAGGCGCATTACTTATTGTAATTTATTTCATCACCGCTGCTCTCAAAAACGGTGAAGGTAAACATCGTGAGGTAACATGGCACGGCATGTCCTAGAACTAAAAATTCGAAGACATGTGACATCTACCAACCCGCACTGGGCCCGCGTAGTGGATTACAGCCCACTCTCTCTCGTAGAGAGAAGGCCTGTGTCCCAGCAGTGAACTTTATAGGCTGATGATGATGATGAATCGCGACAGCTGAGCATGAGATCACAGATTCGATTACCGGGTCGGGAAAATTATTACTAGGATTTTAAATTAGGTATTTCTCAGTTGCTACTTACTACCTGCCCTGCCTGACAGCCACGGAGTCTGGATTAGGGCCCAGTTGGTGGTAATAGGCTTGCCCATGTCACATGGGACTTAAACATGACTAGTATAATGTGCGTATACTATTAGGTACACCTCTACATAACCCATCGGGGATTACAGGCGTGATGTTATATTAAGTAGTAATGATTATAAATAATTATTTTTATTGATATAATTTGTCTTTTTGTGATTTTAACCCACAGTCTTGCCCTTGTGAAGATGGGACGTCGTCCTCCAGGACTCTCCTACCAAGATAAAAAGTATACTATGTCGTATCATGATCTAAGTACTTGTTTGCCAAATTTCATAAAAATCCGTTAAGCCGTGAAAAGATAAGAGACAGACCGATAGATATGATCACTAGCCACTGATACCTTTGGACATAAAAATCAAAATATTTTATTTGACATAGGCCTACATGGGCACTTATAAAATGTCGACATTATAAGAACACTAAATTAAACAATTGACACAGATGTCATCAGTGTCAGTGCTGTAACTATTCTGAACAATGAACGAATGGTGCAATGATTTGAAATTTATTGTAAAACATCTGAATAAAAAGAATGGAAAAAATAATATTGGGAATAGTTACAGACATCCACACATTTGTGTTGTATAAGCTACCAGGGAAGCCGCATGAGCGGAAGGAACTAGAGCCAAACTTCTTTATCTTCAACGTAGTCCTTAATTTTGTAATATGGACATCAACAATGCAGATACATTGCACGAGGATTACCATCCCACAGACAAGGAGAAATGTACCTTATCTCTTTGTAATTAATACCTATACCAGTCCAGTGGAACTTGTTATCGGATCAAAAATTTGTAAGTACACCATCAAAAATGTAGTCACGAGCAATGTTATATATAATATCTCACGGTCAAAACTGTTAATCGAACAAAACCACTTTTGACCGCTGTCAGTCAAAAGTTAAACGGCGTCTACCTAATATATTTTTTTTTTGGAACGCCTAGAATTACTACAACCCAATATTTTCAAAGAATCACAAAAAAAAACCTAACAACATTATGAGTTTCTAAGTAAATGGTAGTTATTGTTAAGATAGTTTTCAAATCAAATCAAATCAAATCAAATCCATTTATTTGTCAATGTAGGTGTCGATAATTACAGGTGTTAACAAGCTTAGGCCAAATCTTTACAGGTATCACTACATTCTACCCACAGGGCGTACAAACAATACGTTATAATAATATTATTCATTACATTAAATTATACAATAACAGATTAAATAAAATAAGTTATTACATTAAATTCAATATTTGTCTATCATGTCAAAATCATCATATTAAAATCCAAATCAGTCAAGTAAGTATGTCAAAATTGTAAATAAGATAAATATAACAACAACATTCTTTTAACTGGTCAAAAGTAGGTTTGACTAATAAACAGTTTTGGCAACATTCAAAGGCGACTGCCTCCTACGAGTACTGTATTGATTAATATTTTACGTTTTATTTTGGAAACTTTAGTTGTGGTTTTGATTTTTTGCTAAGTATTTACATTTAATTGGTAGTGACTGTACTTATTTCAAAACATAAATGTAAACATGTCTTTTTCAGTGTAATACATAATATTAAATAAACAATAACATTAATTTCAGTTTATAATGAAATGTGCTAGCTAACTCCAGCATAGTCCTATTGTCATTTAGCTAATTAATTACGGAATTAACTATGCAGGATGCATAATCCAGGTATCTGCTGTGTTTATTTGATAAACAGAATGTTGCAGTGTGTTTAACATTAGCAGTCGGGATAAGATTGGCGTAAATTATTCTGGTTTTAATTAAACAACAGTAAATTATTTTAATTATACAAAACTGAAATTAGCAACTCATCGAAAAAACTCTAACCGGGAAACAGCAAATTATGTAAACAAAAACAGTTTTTTTTTTTTATTCTGCTCTAATAGTACCTAGTAAGAAATGCCACTGCGTTTCCAACCAACCAAGAAATCGCAACTTTAACCAAAAAACAGCTCTTCCACACATTTATATTTACGTTTTTTTTTTCTCATTTTTAGGCTTCGCTTTTACTATTAATTTAATAACTTTAACAATGAGATTGTCAAAGTTATTTATAATTATGAACACAGTGTAAATTTACCGTTTTCTTCTGGGGGGAGCGGAGGGTTAAGTCGGACTCTAACGGACTAAAAATCCACTGTACTTACTACTACCAAAAGTCGGTGGCCGGGTTGATACAAGTACATTCACGCAGACCCCCTACTGGTATCATAACCAAAACCATAACCTAATGTGGCCTACTAATACAGTGTACAAACTCATAATTTTTTTAAACTTTCGGCTTTGAGATGAGAAAGCCGAAACTTCCATTGCGAAATCATCCATCATCATCATCATCTGCCTAGCCTTCTCCAAACTATATTGGGGTCGGCTTCCAGTCTAAACGGATGCAGCTGAGTACCGGTATTTTACATGAAGCGACTGCCTATCTGACCTCCACAACTCAGTAACTGGGTAATACGATACCCCTTGGTAATACTTGTGAAATCATCCAGTCATTGCTTTATCAGCCTAGGTTGAATTTCACTTGCGCATCATAAATCATCAACGCTTTGTGTATTCCTTGTGTATCCTTGTGTACTATAGTTTCAATTTCCCAGGAATTGTTGCTATAAGTTGCAAAGCAAATTACGAGATCAACTATACACAATTACGTTACATACTCATGCTATTTATACCTATTCAAATGAAACCCAGGATGTAACGCGAACGTATGCTTCGATTCAGACATGCGTTGCACGTAATTCATGGCTAGTGTCTTGCCTCATACGTTGGCAGACTAACGTCCAAGAATTATGGCCATCGCTCCGTTAGGTAGTATGACTGACAAAGAGGTATCTTTATGGGTATACAGGCCGTCGTTTTGCATCCTTGTCAAATTCAAGGAGGTAACTATACTAATGATTCTCTACCCGAATCAGTAATAAAATGGGTGGGGAATCGGTAAGTGTGTTAAAATGCGGCCTGTCATATCCTTGCCCTATAACCTATAAACTCAAACGTTTATTGTGAGTCTTTGGTTAACTGGACCCGACTGGATGATTTATTTTCTGTATTTTTATTGGTCAACTGGATCCATATTCAACATTCAAAATAACTAATTTTGTTTAAAACTACCAGCGGATACAGTCGAGGGCAAAAAAATTGGTTAGTCAAAACCAATTTTTATTATAATATATTAATTAAACGTAATTCAATTAGGTTTAACCGTTTATGAGTCGTGAGTATAGTTTTTTCCTTCTAAAACTAATAAAAAAAAACGCGTTAGTTACTAGTTGTCTGTTACCTACTCACGCTTTAATGTCTGAATTAATTTGGATGAAAATTTGCAGATGGATAAAACCATGATCTGGAATAAGATTAAGAGCTCTTTATCGCGGTAGCCAATAGTAGATACCAGTTTGCCATAAGCATAAAAAACCAAAAAATAAACATAGGCACTGGAGAGGAAACCCAAATGTGTTTGCCCGTGTACCAAATATCCTGTATCCTGTTGTACATTAATACAATGATGTATTGATATCTTGGCATCAAAATGGACGTCACTACAAAGCCAGTTGGAAGAACACAATACCTTCATCAAACGGGTTTCCTATATGAGTTCGAAATACTATTCTACGAAAATTATTGTTTCATCAATCACTATATACCGATACCTTGATAATGCGACGTTATGTTTTAACTACAGCTTTATTGTCGCTGTTTCGTGATATCAATAACCTTACATCGAACCCTTGTTTCTTCGACCTTTGTTTTTTCTATGTAACGTTACTTTGGAAATAATGTTAGTCATCGATGTAACAATTTTCGCAGACATGTTCTGTGTATATTTACTACTTCTTGAACTGTCAAAGCGCCAACACTGACCGAACTATTCCCCCTATAAATTGAAACCAACCAAAGTACTTCACCGAAATCCGGTCCGGACGTGTGCCGTGGACGATCGCCCTTCACGGCACGTTAACCGGATAGATGTCTGGTGTCCATCATTGTCCGAATCTTCCACAGCTGTTTGTCAGCAACTGGCGACACTTTGACCGCCCTTACAACTTTGATTTAAACTGTCTTTAGTGAAAAAGGTACTGTGACTTTTGGTAGTAAGGTGGCAATTGAATTGGCGAGAAAAACAATACATATTGCTTACTTAATCCTTGTATTGTCCGTGAATCAATTATAATGTTGGTAATGAATGTACTAGGTTTACTTTAGAGTGTTCTTTATCTATGTTATCTGTGCCTTGTGTGATAGAGATACATACGTGTTTTCGATCCTTTTCATTTAGTTAAAGGATTTATTTACAGACTTCACTTTTTACTTGAATCAGCTACCATTACTCATATATATAAATAAAAATAGCTCTAGCCTTGTTAATTACTGCCTTTACGAGTTACTTTATTTATTGAACACCCGCTTAAAGCGCATTCTGAGGGCTTTGTCTTCAAAAAGTATCAGTAATCAAGAAAAAATATAATAACAGACGTGGGTTCTCTAAATTAAGGTGTACAGAAGTAATAATTATAATAAGCATAAACCAAAAATTTTTTGACTCAACAACCTGATCCCACAAATTGTATATTGGACTTAAGCTTTCTACTGAATGCATATTATGAAAGTATATACACACGTCTCTCCGACAGTTTGTTCCGGCTAATCTCCGAAACGGCTGGACCGATTTCGTCAAGGATTTTCATTGGCAGATAACTGATGTTACAATATACATATACAATATACATAGGCTATTTTTATTTAAGAAAAGTATTAGGGTTCCGTACAATCAATAAAATATTATACCATTAAATTAATTTTATAACATTCGATTCAAATAGGGATGTAATATTTTTATAATAATAATTTCACGCGGATGAAGGTCGAGGGTAACAGCTAGTAAGTTAACAAGTAATAGTTAATAGGAGTAAAAGTTCAAGCACCCATAAAATTACATAAAGACATTACGCTACATTTAATTACATCTTCAATTATATTCTGCAACAGAGGGTCTGTTGCAGGTTTTGGCTTAATCAAACTTACCACTTACAGGCACATCATACACATACTCATGTACATAAACAAACACGCACACACACACACACTCCCACACTCACACACAAACACCTACACCATGAAAGTAATTTTCTAAATCGTTTTGTTCTTATGTTACTTCTTGCTTTTATTTCTTTTAATTTGATAACCAATCTGTAATAATGGTACAGCTAACAATAATAATTGAAGAAAGACTTCTGAGTGAGAGAAAACCTGGTGATCTGTAATACAGGTGAACTACTACCTACCACAGGCACCAGTGATTCTCAACCGTGTACCTTGCTTTTTATGCCAATAAATAAATTTATTTATTATAATTTTAAATCCCTTTTGATCCTACTCCAACAATGTCATACAATTAATAGCAATATTCTCAAACTATTGTTCCAACAATGATTATACGTACACCATTCGCTGTACATTTGTTCACATATGGTATACAATGTAAACAATAATAATAACAATCTGACACATTGTGTGTTATCAATACATGTATAAGGTGTTGTAATTCGATTTGATTAAACACTGCGTTCAATCTCAGTGTTGTCAACTGTATTGTGTTTACTTTAATTAACAGGTTACCAATTAAACTGAGGTTTAGTTTAAGGTTCAATGAGTTTTGAGTTTGAAGCCAATTAATATTGTTTATCAAATAGTTGCTGGCAAATAGAAATATACAGGCAGGCGTATTACTTTGTGTAATTTATTTAATCACCGCTGCTCTCAAAAGGGTGAAGGAAAATATCGTGAGGAAACCGGTATGTCCTAGAACTAAACATTTCGAAGTCATTGTGACATCTACGAACCAGTACTGGGCCCGCTAGGCGGATTACAGTCCACTCCCCCTCATAGAGAAGAGGCCTGGGTCCCAACAGCGGCAACATTATAGGCTGATAATGCTAGATAGTTAGTGCACTTGTATATTATTGTATTTGAAAACGTGATCTACAACGTTTCAACCCCAAGCAACATTATTATAAAGTATAACGTCGAATCCGAAATTAATAAAATTTTAAGGAACCAAGGTACGTTTACCTTGTCTCAATTCTCAATTCTTTATTGCGTACCATAATGTAAATACATAGATGAAAGGGAAATAATTATATAAGTCACAATTATGGACCCTGTCGGGCACAGCAAGATCAAGTAGGAGAGAGGACGAAGAACACTGGGTGCTTGATATGATACTTATATTTTTAGTTACCTAGTTAACAAATTATACTAATTGACATTAAATAGATTATTAGAAATTATAATTATTATTTAATATATTATATACATTATTCAATCAATTAGTAACTTGTTAAACCATATATTTTTTTAACTATTCATTATTGTTTTATTTACTATTCTAATTTATTGCGTATTTAATACTGATTTATTATCTATGGTAAGTTATTGGATGCTCCATATTTATTTGAATAAAAAATATAAAAAAATGTTTTGTGCATTATAATAAGTAGGTGGGTGCATGTTATGAAGGTGCTTATAATTAATCATTTAAGTATTCGCTTAAACTATATTAACATTTGCTTACAAGGAAAATCTTCAATTTATTGATAAAGATGTTATATTTATTTAGATTCTTTATTATTTCGGGTAACTTGTTATATATTTTTATGGCCATGACAAAGACATGACAACATGTCTTATAATATAGTAAGAGGAGGAGGGTGATATAGTAGGAGGAGAGGAACTGGATATGCATATTGCTTGTAGAACGAACGGTCGATGAGGCCAAAAGATTGTGGGGTAGTAACAATACATAAAAAGGCGCAGCGTTGGAACTCCCACAAGGTTTAGTATCGACAACCTGGTAAAGGGTGATGCGAAAACCATAGGTGGCGACGATAAGGCCTTGTCCAGAAGTCATTACACACAGTGACACCTCGCATCGTAGCACGACGCCGTCACTTCGTGTGCAGTAGTTTTTTTTTATGTTTAGGTTTTTTAAAGAATATGTATTCATCATCATCATCATCAGCCTATATTGTTCCCACTGCTGGGACGCATGCCTCCTCTCTATGAGAGGGAATGGGCTGTAATCCACCACGCGGGCCCAGTGCGGGTTGGTAGATGTCACATGTCTTCGAATTTTTAGTTCTAGGACATGCCGGTTTCCTCACGATGTTTTCCTTCACCGTTTTGAGAGCAGCGGTGATGAAATAAATTACACAAAGTAATGCGCCTGCCTGGGTTCGAACCTACGACTTACTGCTCGTAAGTCGGGGCTGCTACCACTAGGCCACCGCTTCTCACTAGGCCACCGCTGCTCAATATGTATTAATCTATTGTTATTGTTTTTATGCTTATAAATGTATTGTGTGTTTATGGGCCTTAGTAGCCTGAAATAAAGGATTGTACTGTATTATATTACCATACTACTACTTGTATTCTCTTAAAAATATATCGAAGAAGTAACTAATGTGAAAAGAAATACTAATGTGATACCCAGATGTAGGTGTTACCCAATAAAGCATCTGATCTAAGGCGAAATCAATCACTTGTCACCTCAAATCATACAATTTTATCTTTTCTAAATACTGAAAAGAAAAGTAACGCAAACAAAACCCAAAGACGATAATCGGCACTGTCATAAAACACTGTAACTTTTCACTTCAATTTTATCGATATAAATCAAAGATAAACCCTCCAGTGATTTCGTTAAATCGTGAAAATTTTGCAAAAGCTAAACTTTGTGAAGTGCGTACGTGATTTGAAAATCGAATGAACGAAGGGTTAACGACTATTGTTTTTTACAAATGCCGGCGGTATATCACTGGCCGCACTATTTGGTTGGGCCCTCCCGTTTTTTACCTCAAATGCGGAGTTTTAGGACGAAAAAACCGAAGGGGTACTTGTAATTGCGGCTGTTTTAGCGTTTTATTCTCGAAATTGTTGCTCAATGATGTTGGTTTAATAGAGTTGTTGAGTAAATTTGCTATTTTCAGTTGTTTCAAGGTCAAAGTCAAAGCATTTATTTCAATTAGACCATTACAGGCACTTAAACGCGAAGCTACAGTCCCAGTCACAAGGCATAATAACTTGTGAAGTAGTTGCCCATTCCGTAGCGTAGATCTCTATGGAGAAGAACGGGCAAGAAACTCCATGGACACTCTTTTAAATCAAAATATGTTACAAAATCTTGGTTACATCATTCATGTTAAGAATTAAAAATATGTGAGAACAATGTAGAAATACGGGCAAGTTAAGAGCGTCCAGAGTAAAAGATTAAATCAGTAATTAAAAAAATAAAGTAATTAAAATAAACCGTGGCAGCTAAGAGATGACCAATCACAACTGACAGCGCCCGTTCACAAACATGACGCATGTGTCAGCCATCATTCAACTCAACCATTTTGATGGGAACTAAACGACCCGACACACCCGCCACCATCAGCGTGACATTTAAGTGAGCATGACATTCACTCAACCACCAGGGTAATTTCGCGTCAATAAAAGATTTAGGTACTCATTAAATGGTGGCTTTACAGTACATGGTACTCACACATGTGCTATGCAATTATATAATACTAAGAGATTCAATCTATACAATGCAAATATATTTTTACAATCTTCTGCAGCTTTCACAATAACTTCACTTTCTAATTCTGATGATTCCGATTGCCCCTATGGTTGTGGAGCAGGACCAGTTTATTTTTGTATTATAGTTTTCATAACTTAATGTTCAGTTTTTGACGGACTCTGTTGGCATAGTGGTCGCAAGACTACTGGGCGAGAGCTCCTGTGATTCCTAAGTCGGGTGAAATGTTGATGTTGGAAGTGAAGTGATGGGGGATACGTCAAAAACTACCAAATTATGAACTGTTTAAAAAATCCTAGACTTTTCCAAACTCTTTTGGGGTCGGCTTCCAGTCTAACTGGAAGCAGCTGAATACCAGTATTTTATATGGAGCGACTGCCTATCCACAGCCCAGTAAGTACTAGATACGATGGTCTTTGGTCAGACTGGTTGTCAGACTTTCGGAACCTGTGACGACTGTCTAATATTTATCTACCATTGACAGCCGGGACCAACGGCTTAACATAACATCATTTATTTCAGGCTACAATGGCCCATAGATATATACTTTATAAACTAACATACATAAAGTTATGTTAATAAATATAACCTAAAACTATGTAAGTAGCACTTCACTTGTTCACACTTCACTTGTGCTGACTGACCAGTAGAACTTGTCCGCGGAAGCGACGGAACACCACGTCCTGCGGCCAGAAGTCTTTCTGCATCACGATGGGCTGATAAAAATTCGGTACTCGCACCACGTACGCCTTGAAGTGACGTAACGTAACGTAATGTGCTTTCCAAGACACAGGACAAACTCAGTATGTAATGGATAGTCTAGGCATCCGCTTTGCCTGAAGATCGACCCAAGCCGGTGTTATTAGTAAATATTTATTTAAAATTCAATAACTTTTCTTTCTTTCAAATCGAGACAGCATTTCGTAAAACAAACTTATTTTAAAATCTTGCCAAAATAAATATATCACTAAACAACCAATCACATCCACCATCGCTTATTTGTTAGAAAACAAAGTCGCAGCAATTCAATTAACGTTTAATAAAAGCGCAATCCTGAACCTCTTACAGTGTAAACTGTGGGACCTTTTGTTGCCACCCGGGAATTTGTACTTAATTAACTTCGCCTGTCTTCCCGATCCTGACCCGGTAGTTACTTACGTGGGCTTGGAGTTCGATACAAAGAAACAACGAATAACTCCACTGTGGTATTTATTCTTTGAGGTTTTCTTCGAGAAGTTCATATATTTTGTTGTCTACGGTGCTCATCAGTACGTTTAATGAAGCTTTGAAGAATGACTATGCTAGCATGTATCTAAGTCACACGAAACTCAAATAGTTTGGCTGATCATAATATGTCTTTTTAGGGTTCTCAAAAGCAAACATGAACCGTCTGTCCGTTGCGATCAAAAGATATGTCCGTTTATGTTTATGGAAATCTAAATCTGTAATACTTCCTGTTGACCTAGAAATATAAAATTTGGCAAGAAGCTATGTCTTACAGCACATGTAAAGGAAACAATTCGTAAATGTTTAGTTTAATAAAAAAATACACAAATGGCCGGATTTTCTCGGCACACCCACATGCAAGAGTTAAATCATTCCATGAGAATGTACAGGATCTATGGTCTTAGATCATGGTTTATCCTAGTGCTGAATTGTCACCGAAATCAATTGAACTTAAAACCGTGAAATGGTAACGGACAAACAGAATGACAGAGTTACTTTAGTATAGAATATGGATAAGCCATTCTAGGTAGTAATAGTTCGTGTCGATATGTAAGAGGAATTTGTAGTGCTCTTTAAGTGTGTACAAGGTAAAATTTAAAAAAAAGGTCAAGTTCGAATTATCAATATTGTCTCGAACGAAGTAACGTCAATCTTGCGAGACAGTAATTCAAAATGATGAAATCTAAATTACTCAATTGTAATCCCACTTTAGCCTCATGTTTCGAATAATTCATGTTTATCCAAAACTGGTGTTTACACCGAAAACCGTTTGAAACATGGGTACATTTAAAATAGTTACAGTCTCTTGTAAATAATCATGGTCTTAATTTGCTAAAGAACTACTTTAATGTAAGCATAAGTGAACAGGGTACTGAGGAGTTCCTGGCTAAATAATAAAAATAGTGCGTGGAGTCCCTCCGCGCGGAAGAAGTGAAACTTCTTAATGTCGAAATGAAAATAAAAACCTATGAAGTAAAAGAAGAGAATTTGAACGTGGAACTTTCAAAAACAAAACAACATCAACAATCATTCCAAAACAAACTTTATTTTAATGGGAAAAGGTTGATTTTACCAATTCCATGGTAGCGTTAAACGTTTATCGCAAATCGTTGGAAGTCGCATAAGAAATTTCACTTCAATAACAGCCGCTCCGATCGATCTTCAGGTTAAGCCGCGATTGCCTAGGTTGGTCCGTGGATGGGTGACCGCCCTTTACATACCGAGTTTCCTCCGTGCTTCGGAAAGCACGCTAAGCCGTTGGTTCCAGCTCTCATTTGTAGATCTTTGACAGTCGGTACAGGTAATCAGTGGTCCGAAAGTTTGACAACCAGTCTTACCAACGGGTATCGTATTATCCAGTACTAATTGGATGGTGGAACTTACATAGGCAGTCTCTCCAGGTAAAATACTGGTATTCAGTTGCATCCGGTAAGACTGGAAGCCGGTCTCAAAATAGTTGGGAAAAGGCTAGGCAGATAATGAAGTAAACAGGTTTTTGCTTAACTGCCTTGTAAAAACAACACTTGAATAACAAAGAAAACACTGTTTGAACGAACATTTTTTTTTTACAGATAAGTAATCATCAAATGACCCCTCCTGCTCTGGGTGGAGCGGAAGGGAGTGTCAGACTTGTACTGACTAAAACCTATCCATGTTTCGTCTTAGCCCTTTGTGTTCCAGGGCCACGGTATCTCTTTCCAACAGTCCCGCAGCCCTAGCAGCCCCTACCACGTTCAACCCCTAACATATTGATTCATTGTTCATTGCCCTTTAAATGTCAATCGGTTACCAAACACGGTGGTATAGGCATGATTACTACGAGTAGGTACTATATTATCAAATATTATGTCGGCACATCATCAATCATATTGATTAAGGATTGACAAAATATTTAAGGCATCGTTTTGTGTGACGCTTAAAGACGTTATTAACTCAATACTTTGATTTTTAACCACCGACCAAACGTGTCACTTGTTACCACGGGCATCGCCGAGGGGGGGTGACTGCACCTCCCCCGTAAAAGCTCGGGTTTTTTTTTTATAATTATAATCTTCCTTATTTTCGTTAATTAGTGAGAAGAACCGCAACACCGAGAAAAATGGAAGGAATGGGGGAAGCCTATGCCCAGGAGTGGGACAGACAAGTTAAAATTACAGTACCTAGTTAATTATTAATAAACGCTGATTTCTTTAGGGTTCCGTAGTCAACAAGGAACCCTTATAGTTTCGCTATGTATGTCTGTCTGACTGCCTGTCAGTCCGCGGTTTAGCTCAAAAATTATTGGTACTAGAAATTTGTAATTTGGCATGAGTATACAAGTTAATGACACCAAAAAAGTGGTAAATCAAAATTGTGAAAAAAACAATTATTTAGGGTACCTCCCCTACATGTAAAGTGGGAATGATAATTTTATTTTTCGCCCTTCCCATAGTGTAATAATAAAAAAAAAAAAAAAAAAAAAAAAAAAAAAGCTGGCAATACTAAAGTCAAGACGTCTTCCAATTTCATTCCATAGTTTTAATCAATTTAAATTTTTAAACAGTTTATTTTTCTAGTCTGATACCCTATTTTATTTCTACAATCGATTATGTCTGATACCAACTCAAAATTACACCAAAAAATCCATGAAATATATTTAAAATACAGAAAATAGAAACTGGACCTAAAACTGACATGTATGTCAAATACATACATGTCATGTGTGAAAATAAGAAATAAAATGAAAAGAAGACGATGTTGACCAGAGCAGCAGCTCGAAGAGCACGAATACCGCCTCCGGACTCGTCGCCCCGCTCCGCCTCGCCGCCGCCGGAACCCAGCCTCAACGTGAGTGCTGTGACGCCGACCGTGGCAGTTGCGTCGAGCGACAGCGACGAGTACTTCTCTCCGCCCACGACGCCACCACCTGTTCGTCGACGGGGAGGACGCCGGCCACCGGACGGCTTAGGACCTCGAGGCCCACCGGCTTCTGATAGGGTCCCAGCTTCCGGCGGAAGTGTGCAGCGCATGCGATGGACGCGACCCATCAACGAAAATGTCATGCGCTCATACTATGGGGCTACAGAGGGAGGAAACAACCTGACCGCGTACCGTGTTCGGATGCTCTCTCTGTTTCAGGTGCTTGAGCCAGCTGTCAACGTGTCGGCGCAACGACTGTCGGATCAGGTGCGGGTCATCCAACGTAATCATATGTTGGATGACACCGTACTTGATCGCTTGCGAATTGAAATGCAGAGTAGTCACGTCATTATCCCTCCGTCGCAGGCTGTGGTTCCACCACAGTCTAGTCAAATTGTCGATCACGTGGACGAGGTGAGTAATGACATGGCTACTAATGTAAGTACCCAATGCAGTGAGGAAATGAGAAGTGCTTTGGAAGGTGCGATTCGAGAATATCGGTACATGTCGCCTGAACTTAGACCACGCTTACCTCGTTTGCCCATGCATAACAGAAATAGGGCGCTGGTGGCTGTTCTGGATTCGCAGTTGTCAAACTATTTTGATAACTGCGAAGACCTCACTGATGCTCACTCAATTCTGTATTGTGCGGCTGTAGCGGCATGTCGTGTAGCTCATGTAAAATTTTCTGATGACAGAACTACACGACCTAAACCTGCCGTACCGGCATGGCAGTGCAGGATTGAGCGACGTATTGGTGGGGCCAGAACACTCATCGGCAAACTAATCTGCTTCAGGGAAGGCAACAATCGCCCTCGAGTGATGCGTTTTGTGAAACGGGCATTTGCGGGTACTGATATTAGTCCTCGAGACTATATGTCCCGTGTCACAGAACGCATCGACTTCCTGAAGCAGAAAGTGTATGCATGGGCAAACCGTATTCGTAGGTATAAGCGGCGGGTGGAACGATACACTCTGAATCGCACATTCCTAAGAGATGAAAGGTGGGTGTATAGGACTTGGGAGCGACCGGACCAAGGTGTGGCTGACACGCGCTTACCGGATGATGACGCCATGTCCTTGTTCTGGCGCAGCATCTGGTCGGTGCCTGTTAGCCACACCGAGGGTGAATGGACTCGGGTGGTCGAGCGAGTATGCGATCCAGTTCCAGAAATGGGGGCTATCACTATCAGCTCCCAAGACGTAGCTCGTGCAGTCCGTCCGTTGCCTAACTGGAAATCCCCAGGGCCGGACGGACTGCACAACTTCTGGATTAAATGGATCCAGAGGTCGCACGCTCGCTTGGCGGCCCTATTCCAGTCAGCTTTAGAATCAGGGTCGCTGCCCGAGTTTTTAACTACTGGAATCACCCACCTGCTCTATAAATCGGGTAGTACTGCGGAGCCCAAAAATTATAGACCTATTACCTGTCTTCCGACATTGTATAAAGTTCTTACATCCATTTTGAGAGCTAAAATTTGCAAACACATAGATGACAATTCGATCATGTCCGCTTCTCAAAATGGATGTAGGAACGGGTCCCGCGGTACTAAGGAGCTACTTCTCATTGATATGGCCATTAACCAACAGGTTCGCCGTTCCCGAAGGGATCTGTCGACATGTTGGATAGATTATAAGAAGGCCTATGACTCGGTGCCACATACATGGCTCATGAGGGTGCTAGAGTTGTATAAAATAGATGCAACTCTGCGCACCTTCCTGATGTCGTGTATGAGGCAATGGAGGACAGTCCTTAGCTATTCAGGATGTCGGCATATCGAAGGGAATAGCGAACCAATAAGGATAGAGCGAGGTATTTTTCAGGGCGATAGTTTGAGCCCACTTTGGTTTTGCTTAGCCTTGAATCCTCTAAGCACGCTGCTGGAGGATTCAGGTCTGGGCTTTCGGTTGAGGAGAGGTGGTCAGGTTATATCTCACCTTCTTTACATGGATGACCTGAAACTCTTTGCCCCCAACGATTTGCAACTGATGGACCTACTGAAGGGAACAGAAACTTTCAGTAGCGCCATCAGGATGGAATTTGGTGTGGACAAATGTGCGGTCATGCATGTAAGGCGAGGGGGGATTGTGGAATCTGCGGGAACCCAGCTCTCAGATTCCATAAATCTTAGATCCCTCTCAGCGACCGAAACCTACAAGTATTTGGGTATGTCGGAAGCGCTGGGCATCAATTCTGTTGACATGAAGCAATCGTTGAAGGAGCGCTTCTTTGGCCGCCTGAGAAAAGTATTTAATAGTCTTTTATCAGGCGGAAATAAGGTGCGTGCCTTCAATGGTTGGGTCATGCCGGTTTTGATGTACTCTTTCGGCGTACTCAAATGGACTCAAACAGAACTAGACGCCCTGGATAGGAAGGTTCGTACATTGTTGACGGCATATCGAATGCATCACCCACGTTCCTCGGTTATGAGACTGTATATCCCGCGGAGTTGTGGAGGTCGAGGCTTTTTAAACGCCAAGACTCTCCACAATCGCGAGATATGCAGTCTCAGGGAATATTTCCTAGAAGCCGACGTGGGGATGCATCGAGATGTGGTCGCGATGGACAAGGCCCTCACCCCGCTCTCCTTGGCAAAAGAGAACTGGCGCAAACCTGCAGTGCTTGACACTAATGACCGCAGGGAAGTATGGCAGAGTAAGGAGCTTCACGGACGTTACTTCAGTGCCCTGCATGGACCTGATGTAGACCATGCAGCGTCCGTAGCCTGGCTACGTTCCGGGGAACTCTTTGGAGAAACCGAAGGTTTTGTTTGTGCAATTATGGATGAAGTTATGATGACAAATAACTACCGGAAATTTATTGTGAAGGATGGCACGGTTGACATATGTCGGGCATGCCACCGTCCGGGCGAATCGATCCGTCACATTATCTCCGGATGTTCTCGTCTAGCTAACGGAGAATACTTGCATAGACACAACCTTGTAGCCAGGATTATCCATCAGCAACTTGCTCTGAAATACAGCCTTGTGGTATCGGAAGTGCCGTACTATAGGTATGTGCCCGACCCAGTTCTCGAAAATGGCAATATCACACTGTATTGGGATCAATCCATCATCACTGACAGGACTATTGTAGCCAATAAGCCTGATATAGTGGTGGTGGATCGATCAGAGCGGCGCGCAATGATTGTTGACATAACGGTTCCACATGACGAGAACCTCGTGAAAGCCGAGAAAGATAAGCAAATCAAATATCTTGACTTGGCTCGCGAGGTTGTCGACATGTGGGATGTTGATTCAGCGATCATTGTGCCGATAGTCGTATCAGCCAATGGCCTAATTGCCAAGAGCCTCGACCAATATCTGATGAGGCTCTCGCTAGGCAGCTGGATCAAGGGCTTGATTCAGAAAGCGGTACTCCTGGACACGGCTCGTATCGTTAGGAGGTTCCTTTCTCTGGAGCCCTGACCGCCGGTGGCTTGGACCCTGTTCCCGATACCGGTGGGCTACTATTTTTATATTTTTAAATGTTTTTGTATATAATTTTGTAAAAATATTTAAAAATGTAATTAATATGTATAAAAATAAATAAAGGAAATAATAATAAAATGTTTTATTGACACAAGGCAAAAGGTTATACATTTCTATTTGAAACCCTGACCCCCGTGCTAGGTGAGACCTGTGTTACAGGAGTCAGTGTCTTTACCCATATTTGGAGCTGATATTTATAACAGTTCATTGCATCAATATTAAAAATTACTTATAACTAATCAAACAAAAGAAAACAATGCATACGTGCTCTTGTGTGGTGTGTGTGTGTGAATACGCGTAGGGAAATGCAAGGGAATGTGTGATGTGTATGCGTGCGTGACTGTGTGATGTGATGTGTGTGTGTGTGTGTGCGTGTGTGTGGAGTGTGTAATTGCGTTTAGTGGCTGGACTAGGGTTATAAATAATTATTCATTAATTATGAGACCTGGTATGCCAACCTAACTATTTAATCATCTTGAGTATTATTCTTTAATCAGGTTTTCCGTCTGTAAATAATCAAGTGTTTGTAACCATGAATTTAGTTTTATCTTAGTTTTATTTTTTGATAGTGGGTTGAAGTTAAGAGTGATGTTTAATTTGTTATATATATAAGTGGTAAGATATAGGTGTTGCCGTCGAGCGGATGCGGTCTTACATTTGACTGTGCAACATACATTACTGATGGTTCTCTTATGTTTTGTTGCATGACTTACCGGTGTGAGTTCATGTTGTTTCAATATGAGAGTTAGAAGGTATAGTTGTCTCACTGTAAGCACTTGGCAACTTTCATACAGGGTTTTTGTAGGGAATCGGTACGGCTTAAAGGTCATCACTTTTAACAAAGAACGTTGGGCTCTCTCGAGGTGTATCAGGTAGGTTTTACAGGCACCTCCCCAAGCAGTAATACAGTAACCCACGATTGACTGTGCCAATGCCAGGTAAACTGCACGGAGAAGCTTAAACTCGGCCACGTGTCGTAGTTTTTTATTTTAAACGCCCATATTAGTTTCCTGACACGGGAGGACGTCAGTTCAATGTGGGGACGCCAACCAAGTCCCTCATCCAGAATCACTCCTAGGTACTTTATTGTCTTTTGTTGTGTGATTGGAAGACAGGTACATGGAATACTGTCGTCGGCGGCGTCACAGGAGTGTGCTCTGAGACTTATTACTTTTGGTTTTATCTTAGCAAAAGTAAATTGCAGAAATGAGGTTTTTGATACATTAAGGGTTAGTAGGTTAGCTTCCAGCCAGTGGATTATTTTACGTAGCCCCATCTCTGCAGCTTCCCGTGCCGCATCCCATTGCTCTCCGTGAAATACTAGAACGGTGTCATCTGCATAGCTAAAAATTTTACCATTACTAAGCGACTGCTGGCATAAATCATTGACATAGAGAAGAAAAAGACTAGGGGAAAGGCAGCTACCTTGAGGGACACCGTAGTCAACCCTGGCTTCATTGCTAATTACCTCACCAATCTTTACTTTTTGTGTCCTGTCGCTAAGAAAATCTGTGAAAATTCCCAGAGCCCTACCCCGGATCCCAGCATGTTCTAACTTGGTCACAAGAGTTGGTATACAGACGGTGTCAAACGCCTTGGCTAGGTCCAGGAAAACACCTAGACATTTTTGCTTTGCGTCGAGTTTACCAGTCACGTAATCAACAAGTTGATTAACTGCATCTGCGGTGCTTTTCCCGGGCCTAAAGCCAAATTGTGTGTCCGATATTATTTTGTAGTACTTCATGAGTCTACGATTTAACAACTTTTCCAATATCTTTGATAGTACTGGCAGAACTGATATAGGTCTATAATTTTTAAAATCATCTTCGCTTCCACCCTTGTGAACAGGTGTAATAAGAGATTTTTTAAATATTCGAGGGAAAACACCTTGTTCAAAGCAGGCTTCAATAAGTTTTGTAATAGGTGGAATTAGAGCTTCTTTACCCAGCTTAATGATTTTAGCCGGAATAGAGTCCCATCCAGTGGCACAATCAATTTTTAGATTGTTAATGACTGCCTCTACTTCAGCCTCGTCCGGAGGAAGAAGGACCATAGAATCCCTCGCAGGAGGTGTTTCAATAAAGTAAGAAGCTGGTGGGGAATTTTGGTTTTTTAAAATATTCTCAGCAAATTTTTTACCGATATTCGAAAAATAATGGTTCACTTGCTCAATGGCATTAGGTGCGTCCGTAGCTTCAGTGACAGTTAGTAGTTTGTCAGCTGGTTTTTGTTTCCCGGTTTGATTGGTAATGGATACTCCATGTTTCTTTATTGTCTTTTGCAGATTTTAAGGCGGAGGTTTCGTGCGCGTTTCTAAGTTTCCTGAGCAGAAGGTTACAGTGGTTTCGATATCTTTTGTATGATAACTCGACAATTCCGTTTTTTGGGTCTGCCATGAATGTCCGGTGGAGGTTATCCCTGTGTCGAATACACCGTAAAAGGCCAGGTGTGATCCAGGCCTTGAGGACTAATTTACGGCTAGGAACTTTCGCTACTGTTGAGTGTTGGGATACAGTGGACATTAGACATTCTGCAAACCTTGCCGCGGCTTCGTTTGCATCACAATTTTGTGTAATAAAAGTAAAATCTGTGGTTTTTAATTGTTCAACAGCGTTCTCATAGTTTAATTTTGTAATTTTTGTATTTTTTTTATTATTAGAGGTAGCACTACCTAGACATAGTATTACAGAAGCGTGGTCACTGACTGTTGAATCTACAACTAAAATTGTTGCACAAGTAGTGGTACTAATCATCACGTGATCGAGACAGTTACGCAGTCTAGTAGGAAAGGTATGTCCAGGTAAGAGGCCCATTTCTGCAGTTAGATTTAGATAGGACGAACAATTTCTGTCTGTATTATTTTGTTTTATGTCAATATTGATATCTCCTATGAGAATTATATTATTCGCTTTTAATTTACTCAAAATGTTTTCCAGAGAGTTAAGGAAACTATCAATACAGTATATTGACGGTGATCTATAGGAAGCTAGAATACAAGTATTAGGATCGATTTTTAGTGGAAGAAAGTTAGCCCCTATCGGGTCTGGTTCTTCAATCGTACATTGGAGGTTGCGTTTAACAAATATTACTATACCATCGTTTTGGTTAAGACATTTTTTGCTCGAGTATGACACGTAGTTTTCCATAGTCGGTATCGGTTTGTCAGCATTTAGCCAACACTCTGTCAAGATTATGATGTCGATTTCATACGATAGCCTAGCTAATTGAGCCTTAAAACCATCTAAGTTTTTATAGATACTTCGGATGTTTTGAGTTATAATTTTTATCGAAGTTTTAGAAGTTTTCATGATTTTGTTACAGGCGTCCGTATCACAGTGATGAGAGGATGCCACTGTCAAGTTATCTATTTGTGTTGAGATATTATTGTTCAAGTTAGCCATTGGATAAACGTATATATTTTTTGTTGCATGTTAGGGTCCAAATAATTACGATAGTCGTGGTAAAAGTTAGACCAGGATGTTTTATGTTGGGTATGGTTACACGAGAGCAATTTATATTATGTTTGTGAGTGGTGTCAATGTTTGTTTGGATAGTGTTAAATGGTTTTGGTTGAGTATGTTTGATTGGTGTTCGATTATGAGTTTTACAGAAAGAGAGCAGTTGCAGATAAAAAAAAAATAGTATTCTAAAAACTAGCAGTGAATGTAGACAAAAATGAAAACAAAATAAAATAAAATGATCGAGACATGCAAGTTCTACATACAGTCATTGTTGTAATTTGGGTTTTAGATCAGCTTCGCTTTTTACATGTATGTATTGATCTCCCTCTTTTTGTCGTAGGAAGACTTTTCCAAGTGTGGTCCAGCAGAATTTATAGCCATGTTCGCTCGCAAATTTCCTCGCCAGATAGAATAATCGTTGAGCCTTTATAGTCAAACTCTCTGATAAAAAAATTGGTTTTAATTCACCTGGTATGTTTATGTGGGATGTGTTTAACTTAGCTAGTGCTTTATTGCGATTGAAGTTACGCACTTTATTCAGTATATTTTCCTTTGTCGTCACCGAGACAAAGTCGACTATAATAGATGATCCTCCATTTTTTTTATTTATGCGGAAAATATCCTTTATGTCGTGTCGTTCTACAGGCATATTAAGCACTTTGGCTGTTTCGGATACTACTCTATGCAGATCCTCTTTATTTTCACCTTCCTTCTTTGGTATATTTCTTATCTCAATTTTTGTGAGACATAAAATACGCTCCAGATTCTCGACTTTATTTTCCAGCTGATTGATATAAGCATGATCGATTTTTCGTTCTCTATCTCTATATGTATAGTGTGGGATATCGTTGGATAGGTCTTTCAAAAATATTAGGGGTTTGGGAAGACCGTTTTTTGATTAAGTAAACCGTTCGTGACTTATCAAGCATTAAATTACCAATTTTCGTTAGAGTCAAGTGTCCCCCCCCCCTCTAACAAATAAACGGTTGTAGTTAGAAATTCAAATGTCACGGCAGTAGTACCTATATATAACGAAGTTTAAAGGAAAACTATCACACTTAAGTAGGCGTTAAAAGTTTACGAGTAATAGTCGACCAATTGTATTTGACTTGAAAATTTCGAACAACTCCATAGAAATGTCGATAGATGGCGCTAAGCGTAAGTTGTACTCAACACGAGTCTCATTTGCAGATCATAATATATATGCCAGTTTTTATAAATAATAATATTGGTACGGAACCCTTCGTGCGCGAGTCCTACTCGCACTTGGCCGGTTTTTAGTTGTTTAAGTTTGTCAGTGTTTCAGAATAACCCCCTTTACGTGGTTCAGGGAATAAGAAAATATCAAATAAACTTTTGAGAACTGAGATTGTTTGTATATGTGGAAGCGCGGTTATAGGGCGAGAATCAGACAGGTCGCGTTTAAAACACGGCTAGTTCACACTTATCGATTTCCGTAAATACGAAAAAAAAATACCTATCCATTTTATTATTGATTCAGGACGAGAATCATTAGCATGATTCACTTTTTGAATTTGACGAGAATGCAAGACAACACCTTATAGAAATCACTGAAAGACTGCCTCGTTGGTCTAGTGGTCACAAGTGCGACGGCTGAGCATGAGGGTTTGATTCCCAGGTCAGGCGAAGGGTTTTGTTAGGAGACCGGATCTGAGCCCGGTTAATGGCAATAAACTCGCCTATTATTATATGGGACTTAAAAATAACAGAAAAAACGAGGGTGTACTAATAGGTACACCTGTGCCTACCCCTTTCATGGTTTTTAGGCGTGATGTTAAGTTAAAAAGTCAAAGTCAAAGCATTTATTTCAATTAGACCATTACAGGCACTTTTGAAAGTCAACAAAAACAAAATAAAACGCGAAGCTACAGTCCCAGTCACAAGGCATAATAACTTGTGAAAGTACTGTAGTTGCCCATTCCGTAGCGTAGATCTCTATGGAGAAGAGCGGGCAAGAAACTCCATGGACACTCTTTTAAATCAAAATATGTTACAAAATCTTGGTTACATCATTCATGTCAAGAATTACAAATATGTGAGAACAATGTAGAAATACGGGCAAGTTAAGAGCGTCCAGAGTAAAAGATTAAATCAGTAATAAAAAAAATAAAGTAATTAAAATAAACCGTGGCAGCTAAGAGATGACCAGTCACAACTGACAGCGCCCGTTCACGAACATGACGCATGTATCAGCCATCATTCAACTCAACCATTTTGAAGGGAACTAAACGACCCGACACACCCGCCACCATCAGCGTGACATTTAAGTGAGCATGACATTCACTCAACCACCAGGGTAATTTCGCGTCAATGAAAGATTTAGTTACTCATTAAATAGTGGCTTTACAGTACATGGTACTCACACATGTGCTATGAAATTATATAATACTAAGAGATTGAATCTATACAATGCAAATATATTTTTACAATCTTCTGCAGCTTTCACAATAACTTCACTTTCTAATTCTGATGATTCCGATTGCCCCTATGGTTGTGGAGCAGGACCAGCATTGAGCCAAGCATTTTTATCATCAATATAATCCCCCAACTTATAATATGCTTGCCTACATAGTGTGCGTTTTATGCAAGATTTAAATTTCGTTTCATTCAGTTGTAGAATGTGGGGAGGTATTTTATAGTAACATTTTAAAGAGTACCCCATAAATAAAATAGAAACCAATAAAAAATACTTATTTGTTATAAGTTTTTGGGGGAATGGACTATCCTGTGGGTGCCTTGAGAGTAAGGCCTCCAGTCAGGGCATAAAACTACTTACAAACTAAGCGACTACAGGCTTGGGGGGGTCCGGGGGTACGGAGCCTCGGCTTAGGGCGTCGCTGGGGGAGGACAGTTTTGTTACAAGTTGTTTACCTACAGTATTTCTAACGTTTCATCATCATCTGCTTAGCCTTTTCCCAAATATGTTAGTGTCAGTTTCTAGTCTAACCAGATTTTTACAGTATTTCTAACGTTTATCTTGATTATTTAAGTATCAAGATTTAGATTATAGTTTATATTCTTAACGTAATTTAGTAATTAATCATAAATTGTTGTTATCGGCTGTATTGACAAGGTTTGTACGAACTATATCCATAGAATATTCACTGATCAAACAAAAATTCTATAATTAACAATCACTAACTAATAAATAAACGCTCCACATTTATGCTCGTAGTAACAAAACCGAATATCCAACTAACAAACCAAAAAAAAAGAGACAACAAAACTAATTAATAAATCGGTCTAAAATCCCGCAAACTTAGGGTAGCAAGACGTAAAAAAGCGTCCATGTCCGGGTTGGAACTTTAGCCGGGGTGTCAGTGCAAAAACAATAAAGCAACAATATGGGTCAAACTCATATAACTCGAGTCTAACTTCATTAATTAAGACTTCAGTCCTGAAGGCTTTGCGGTGCACAGACTACCGACTATAATAGAGCTGAAGTACTGGAATAGACTTCATGAGTGGCTTAACTTAAATACAGTCGTTAGTATCTCTTAGTTGTACAAGGTGGACCTTATTACACTTATTTTTAAACATGATTTTGAAAAAAAAAACTGATTATAATAATATATTCTTACAAAAGTACCTATACGGTCAAAATGTATAATGAAATAATAAAGGGTGTAAAACACCTCTTAACGAAGCCGAAAAGCACTGGTTCTCCCTGTCATTGCGATCATTTTTTTGTTCTACACCATACCTGGGAACCTTCTAGTTACGGAGATATTAGGGGTCAAAGTTCCAACTTTTTGACAATTATTTTTTTAAATACAAGTTTTTAATGTAAGATTTTTACTTTAAACACCTCCACGACCCCCGTACTATTCAATCCTTCAATCAGCACAATGTTTTAAGTGCGTTACATTGAGTTCTACCTCAAAACATGATTTTACACCCCCAAAAAAAAAGTCGTTTCCCAGCAATAATTTTTGCGTAAAGTTACTTAGTTTCATGTACAGATTGCTTGGTTGACGGCTTCGTGATGAGGTGATTTACACCGTGTATATGGAGTTGAGAGAACAGAAGAAACCATCCAGCAGGTAATCCATGGCATTATTACTATCGGGCACTCTGTGGACAGTCGCCATATTGCTGATTAGCTATTTAATTTTTAAAAAGTTGTTCATTGCATGAGCTAGTTGCAAAATTTTATGTCAAAACAAAAGCCTTTACATACAATTATTTTTATGAAAATGTATACAAAACTGAACTTGCAATAAATAAGTATGTTGTAAAACAATCAATCATTGATGATTTGACATTTATAGATAAAAATATACAAGAATTTTTTGGATCCATCATAATAACATTAATCATAATAAAATTACAAAACTACATTTTACCACTCTACAACTCACTTATAACGATTAATATTTGACGAAAAAACTCAGCCTTCTTTTGACATCCTAGCTGACTAGCGCCAGTTTTCACTACTTAGGCGTCAAACAGACGAGCAGCATTTTGCTGTCGACAGAGCCAACTTCAGCTGTCGACAGAAGCAGCTGCTACTGTCGACAAAAGCAACTGTTGCAGTACTTGACACGCCAACTGCTGCCCACCATGTCGACAGCATTGTTGTAGTGCGCCGCTGCGCGCACTGATAAGGCAGCGCGCGCACTGCGCTCATACTAAGCTGTCGCCATTTGTCGGCGTTTGCTGTCCACGTGTCGACGGCAAACGCCGACCAATGGCGGCAGCTGCAGTTGCCTCTGTCGACAGCTGAAGTTGGCTCTGTCGACAGCAAAGTGCTGCTCGTCTGAACGAGGCCTTACGCTTGCCAGTCATAAGTCATACTGACTGGTGGCTTGCTTTGCGTGGAGGCCAGCGACTAATAGCGAGTCGCCTCGCGAGTAGCGAACGAATGTTGTAGGATTTTCGCAAACGGCCGCTCTGCGCTCTTGGCTCATCGCTGGTTACCTTGCGTGTATTGAAGAAGCAGTTGTCGGCCTCTAGGCGCTAAACAAGCCATCACAGCGTATGTTACCTAATAGCTTATGTTAATTTTTTTAATACAACAATATGAACTGTGTGCTTATTTCAGTTTGACAATGAAATAATGAAAACGTTCACCAGTTTTGGATCAGAAGCCCTTCATTTTCGACATCGTCATTTTTTTTTAAAGTGAAACTTTTATTACATGGTCTCAAACTTTTTCGTCTGTGTGTTGCATGTCACGTGACGCTCGCCTCCGCGTTTTATACGTTTTATACACCAATGGAATATTATTCAAAATAAATTTAGTTAAATGTCTATAGTGTGAAAAAAAGTTTCACTTTTACCATGGTTTCATGTATAAAACCACACAATCCTTTTTTTGTAATTTCTGTGGATAAATGACAATTTAAAATTCTAAGTATAGTTAAGGTTTTTGTAAGTCGACTCCTCCTAGTGCGTTCTTGTAACGAAAAGCTTCTCTTTAATTTTAGTATTTTTTTGAAAAATAATTTCATTTCCTCCGTCCATTTAAACGTTTTAATGTTTCCATTTAAATCTAAATCAGTTCAATCAATCAGAATTGATTGAGTGAACGATTGAACAGATGGAAGTAAAAGTCATTCAAGTGATTACCTTGAACATTTCAATTTGAATTTTTATTTTTAGAATCAATTTAATGGTTTTAAGTACTTACTCGTTTAGAGGTTTTATTAAGTGATGGTTGACTTTTTACGCCCACATTTTAAAGTATGTTCCTAAGTGGCCCATTTTTTCAGGCTTGTATAAGTAAGTCTGTTAACCTAAGTGTATTTATTTTGTCTGATAATTATTCCATTTATGTCTTCGTTAACTTTTAACAGGAGCATTATCTGCGAAAAGACTTACATTTTTCAACGTTTGAAAACTTGGATTGCGAATTCTAGGTTAAAAAAAAGTTACCCTTACAGGTTTTTTTTATGAAACGTGACTACAAAAGTGAGATTGTCATTATGTAAAGACGCCAGCATATCAAGCTACAACAGTCTCTTTAAAAGATTTTCAACTTTATCGTTAAATCATTAGGTTCAAAGTCGATTAGGACCATTTGACAGTTTCGGATATCTTGATGTGCTAGTGTCTGTACTTAGCAAAAAAGGGCATTGAACAAATTAAATATTAATTTATTTTTCGTCGTAAATACTGTAACCTAAATGGCAGATACAGTTTTCAGCCGTTTGGGGTCGAAAAGCCATGGGGCCATTATGGGTCCTAAGTGCACATTTCCTTTTTAAGGAAATTTCTGATCAACTGGTTGATACTTCGCGAGACCAGAGTGCTGGCTCTTTCTTTGGGCAAAGAATTAGTGTTGCCATTCAACGTGGCAATGCTGCCAGTCTCCTGGGCACGTTTCCGGATGACAGCGATGTGGAGGAGTATTTTGTTGCTTAAGCGTCCTGTTGTTTTTAAATAAAATTAAAATTCATTTATTTCAGATAACAGTAATATCAGTTGGCTTATATTTATTTTAGTTAGTTTATGTAATTATTAAAAATAATTAATTTAAGAAACTTTGTAAATAAAACTATTGAAAAATAAATATCTTAATTTATTTAATGAAAAACGAAATACCTATTCCAAAATTAAAATAATTTTAATCATGATTTTTCGCTCCTCAAAATTAAATAATATCAAAGCAGTAACTTCACAAGAAAAGTCACGAGCCCGCCAGAAATAACGTAACAACGTACTGTTGAATATTAGGCAATCAATTAACATAATTTTATTAGCCGTATTTACTGCTTGCGACGCAAATAATAGGCTTTATTAAAACTAACTTTGTTTTATTACAGCCATTAAATATTGGACTATCACGCGATATTAAAACGGGTTACTGAATTAGGTGAAAGTTCGTGAGCAGTTTTTGGAAATTTTCCAGAAAATTTACCTCTCTGTTAAGAAGTAAGGTTAGGTTTTTAAGATGTGTTTATATGTTTGAGACGATATTACTGATTAAACTAAAAGACTTCAGCAAGTTATTAGGTTGATATAAACATAACATCAACCCAGTAATCTCCGAAGGGTTAAGCCATAGTAGAGGTGTAACCAATTAGAGCAGCGGTGGCCCAGTGGTGGCAGCCCCGACTTACGAGTAGTAAGCCGTGGGTTCGAACCCAGGCAGGCGCCTTACTTTGTGTAATTTATTTCATCACTGCTGCTCTCAATAACGGTGAAGGAAAACATCGTGAGGAAACCGGCATGTCCTAGAACTAAAAATTCGAAGACATGTGACTTCTACCAACCCGCACTGGGCCCGCGTGGTGGATTACAGCCCACTCCCTCACAAAGAGAGGAGTCCTGTGTCCCAGCAGTGGGGACATTATAGGATGATGATGTACCCAATTACATAGTACACCCACAGACATGTTTAACTCCCATGTAATAGGTGCGAGCCTTTTCCCATCAACCGGGCACAAATCCGTGGCTGCTACTGAGAATTTCTTGATGGCAAAAAACCAATAGCACTTTGCCTGACCTGGGAATCGGACCCAGTACCTCATGCTTACCATTTGCACTTGTGAAGAGTAGACCAACGGGGCAGTCCAAGGTAGGTCTAAATAATTTGGTTGATTTTAAGGTGTTTCATCATCTGCCTAGCCTTTTCCCAAACTATCTTAGGGTCGGCTTTCAGTCTAACCGGATGCAGCTGAGTACCAGTATTTTACATGAATGCCTATCTGACCTCCAAAACCCAGTAACTGGATAATACGTTACCCCTTGGTAAGACTGAATGTCGGACTATTGGCCTCTGACTACTCGTAACGACTGTCAAAGATCTACAAATGACAGCTGGGACCCAAAGGCTTAAAGTGCTTGCCGAGGCACAGAGGAAACTCCGTATGTAATTATGTTCATCCATCCCCGGACTAACCTCGACAAGCATGGCTTAACCTAAAAGATCGACCCGTGCGGCTGTTATTATATAGCCACGAGCTTCTTCTCTACATAACATAGATGTGTTTATTTGCTCATTATTGACTAGCTTCGAGTTAACGATTCTATCAGAAAACTAATTTGAAATCGGATCAATATTTCCTTATTTTTCCTCCTATAAATACCTAATAGTTCTAAAGGGTGTTTTACACCTCTTAACGAAGCCGAAAGGCACTGGTTCTCCCTGTCATTGCGATCATGTTTTTGTTCTACACCATACCTGGGAACCTTCTAGTTACGGACATATTAGAGGTCAAAGTTCCAACTTTTTGACAAGTATTTTTTTAAATACAAGTTTTTAATGTAAGATTTTTACTTTAAACACCTCCACGACCCCCGTACTATTAAATCCGTCCACCAGCACAATGTTTTGAGTGCGTTACATTGAGTTCCACCACAAAACATGATTTTACACCCCCCAAAAAAAAGTCGTTTCCCAGCAATAATTTTTGCGTAAAGTTACTTAGTTTCATGTACAGAATGCTAGGTTGGCGGTTTCGTGATGAGGTGATTTACACCGTGTATATCTCTAAGTTAATATTACATTGATTTATATTTTTACTCTGGTAACAAACCTCTGAACAACTCTTAACTCTCGATTTTCAACACTAAACTGTATTATGTAACGCTACGTTCATGTTTAATGGTCATGAATGACTTAACAAATATTTGTATGGCTTACAGAGATAGGCAGTTGTTCCGGGTCTGGCTGTTGGTGTATATGAGTTTAAATGTTTGTAAACGCACCCACCATACAGGAGAAATACCTAGTAAAAGGTAACCTTTAAAAAAAAACCAGGTAACAGTATTAAAAAAAAGCTTGAAAGGCTATCGTGATCCAGCACTATGCGATGCATAATCGAGTGATGGAGTGCGCGGTAGTTTAATTAGCGTACTACTGGGAAAACGTGAAAGGGGAAAAACTGAAAAATAACGTAATTTTATTGTTTTTTTTTTATCTTTTTCTACCTTTTGTAGTAAGCAACGACTAAGTGTCGGGCCGACGCCCGACAGCCTACAGCGTAGGCCCCCATATTGAAGTTACAGCGTTAGCGATCTAATTGCAAATATTGTAAAACCAAATGATTTTAAAAGAGTAACCATGGAGTTTCTTGCCGATTCTTCTTCATAGGAAACAACCAACCTAAACCGTGCACCTTTTGTCGACGTTATAACAAGATTTTGATTTTTTGAAAAAGTTTAGGAAAATGATAGTGATGTGTACTTTCCAGAGAATAAATTCCTAACGTGGTGTTTTCTGAAAGAATGACCAATAGGGACTATAACTACTAACTAACTAATTAGCCCTAATAAGTAAAACAGCAAAATCTTTCATACACTGACCAATTAAGGTACATAAGATCAATTTATGCAGATCTCACATGGCCTCGCGAGGCCATCTTATACTAGAAATGCATAGCGCGGTGTACAAACAAATCGTTCTTCAACTATTCGAATTCGTGACCTCATCTGCAATAATACCTGCTTAAGATCTTTTAATCTGTTTTATAAAGAAGAAAAACCAATATTATCTTTATATTATTAGGCAATATGTGTTAATAATATTAATATTAGAGATTACCTTTTACAAACATCCTCGTATTTTGTTTGTAAAAAAAAAAAGATAGAAAGGCCGCACGGTTCGCGCAGGGGCTGAGCGATCGACTGCCGTGCTGTGTGATGGTCTAGAGATAGTTGTTCCGGTTCTGGCTGTTTATGTATGTGAGTTTAAATGTTTGTAAATTCACCCACGATACAGGAGAAATTCCTAGTGTGGGGCAACGTTTTATCAAAAAAAAAGAAAGAAAAAAGACAATCTTTCACTTCTAAGCTGTTGTTGAATGCCATTGGATATGTTTTTATTTTGGGCAGAAGCTAATATTTCTTATACATACCCCTTTTGAACAAGCTTTCTATCACATCAAAATTATCTGAAAAACAATTACAGAACAATAACTCGTATTATTACTTACTTTATCATACTTACCAACAGACTGGGTACTTAAGAATAATAGACATAAACATTTTCTGTGCGTACAAGCTTCCGTTCAAGGCATTTAATCCTACGTCTTACTTCAATGCAGAAAACGGGATTTATAAGGAGCGTAGCAGATGTTTTGTACACTTGGCTAAATTTACTTTTACCCAAAAATGATCTGCTATTTTCATCTTTGACTCTTTGATTGTAAGACTGGAATTCGCGTGACTAGACGTGTCAATTAGTGCCAGAGTTTGCGTTGTCCTTGGTATGTACTTGTGAGATTCTTAATGTGTTAGTGTGTGTAGAGATGAAATTATCACATTTCTTAGTAGTTCATGTTTTCTTTTGTGTGTTCAAGCAAGAATCATATGGAATCAAAAGTCGTAGTAACATGAGCTAATATTTGCAAGTTTCCAACCGTTGTACGTTGTTGGAATACTAAAAATAGATTACCCTACGTGAAATAGTTCCTTGCGATTCTATCTCAATAATTTAAGGGTCGAGACATACTCTATGGACAGATCTAAAAATTTATCTTGTCGTCATTTATTTTAAGTCGAATCCTAATTGTGTAATATTTTCAATCAATTAAGGGTTTCAAGGTGTTGAAAAAATCCTTAGTCAAAGTCCTTATTATATTACAAATCTATTAGACTGCTAAATAACCCTGCAGAGCTGTAAATGTTTTTGCATGTGAGTAGCGCGAAAAGAGCCAAACATATTGAAACCGCACGGTATAGTTAGATGAAGATTAGCACTAAAAAAAAACAATATTTTTTTTCCAAAACTCCCACTAGATTAAGAATTTAGGTCGAGTTTTCTTGTGACTCGTTTGAGTTACAAACAGCGTCAATATTTCAACATACGTCCTCCGGGACTTTCCGCCAGGTTCGCATAAAAAGCAGATCGAATGTTCTAGATAGGACATCTTGATAGCATGTGTAAAGGTGACCTAGAAAGTAAAACCTTGAACACAGTAGGTACTGAGAAATAGTAGGTACTTAGAATACGAATTACTATAATAGTTTGTCCTTCTATATTAGTATATTTCGATATATACAGTATGTTAGTTTAAACGAGGGACATATTCAAACCCACAATAGTACATGCTAACATGATACTAATAAAAATATAAACAAAAAAAAAACACTGATAAATAACAGACAGAACCATACCAAAATTTTCGCAAATGTCACGCAACGTGTATACACCCTTGCGCTAGCGACTTAATACTAGCGCAGAACATGTGAGCGGGTCAATGACTCTTAGGTATAATCCATTTTCCCTTCATACTTTAAACTTACCTGGCTTAGGACAGTCCAAAATATCTAGGCACTAAACAAAACATTAAAAATTATTCTATATACGTTATAGGTTTTTTACATATTTGGGACGAGAATCGAATACTGAATACCCTCCCTCAATATGTCCCTCGTTTAACCTAACATACTGTATATTTATAGTATTTTGATTGATTTTTATAGTATTTTATATATCCTTTGTAGTTTGTTTTAGTATTCAGTGAATAATATTTTATAGATAATATACACCCACTGATTGTCTCTGCATCACCCAAAGGTTGACTGGTAGAAAATGCCTATGGCATTAAGTCCGCCTCTGTACTATGTGCTTGAAGTGTTAAATAAATAAATATAAAATATATAATGAGTGAAATGTTTAGAAATGGTAATAAATGCGAAATTATCTACAAGATGTAAACGAATTCTTCACGAAGCCGCCAATCAAGCATTCTGTACATTGTACATCAAACTGAGAACAATCATCAATCATCTGGGCACAAATCCAGACTAGTGTGTGTAGTTGCTACTGAAAAATTATTGATGGAAAGATAACATTTTGCTGACGGATGGGAAATTATCAAATGACTCTTCCCGCTCTGGGCGGAGCGGAAGGGAGTGTCAGACTTGTACTGACTAAAACCCATCCATGTTCCTTCTTAGCCCTTTGTATTCCAGGGCCACGGTATCTCTTTCGAACAGTCCCGCAGCTCTGGCAGGCATCGGTCCTCTCGGACCCCTTCCGATTTGCTGACATCTCCTTGAGGCGCGCGTGGAACACGAACGCGCCGGCTTGTCGTCATAAGACTGACGGACTGTGCTAGCCCATTACTCACTCATTGAGCTTGCCCATTACTCACCGTCCACAGGCCCGCGCCTACGGTGGCCATGGGCCACTGGGTTGCCCCCGACGCCCGGGGCGAACTCGCGGCGGCTGAGACGTTAGGCTCTCTCCCTCTCGCGTTCCACCACCTGCTTCGCTAGCATGAATGCTTCGCAAAAGGAGGCGACGGCTTCCCATTCCCTGTCACTCCTGACCAGATAACATTTTGCCTGACCCATGAATCGAACCCAGGAATATAACGAAGCACTCTGCTAATCCGTTCGTGATGTTTAGAAGAATAACAACACATTATAAACAAAAGCCCATAATCTGACAAACTAATTCAAGAACTTTCTCTACTCATTACCTCGTCACACAGTGACGTAAATCCCAAATGAAAATAAGTCCTCTTCTTATAAAGATAAATATTATTATTGAATAAGTCATAAATCGGGCTGACAAACAGTCGATGGTAATTTAGGAAACCGTCAATACGTTGAACATATAAATGAAGGCAATTGTACGCACGCGCCGCATGGAAAAATACGAACGACGAGTAAGTGTTACTGAAATGTATGTTCTACCGCGTTATAATTTCGTAAAGAACCATTTTCCATGTTAGATGCAGATGAAAGTGTAGGATAAAGTCTACTCGTTAGACATAATTGAGAAGTCTTACTCACACAAACAAATACCTACAAGGTGATTTTTTGCATCCTGGTCAAAATTCAGGAGGTTGTCACAAAAGTCATAAATAAGCACTTAAAATTAGGGTACCTAGTTCATTATTGATAAACGCTGTTTTTTTTGGTTGTTTAAGTTTATCAGTATTTTTGCATTACCCCCTTAACGTGGTTTAGGTAGTCAGAAATAATCAAAATAATAAACATTTGAGATTGTTTGTATGTGTGGAAGCGCGGTTATTTATTTATTTATTTTATGAAAGGTAGCTACACAGCTGACTGTACATAAACATAAAAAAAAAACAATACACTAAACATTACGCCAATTACGAAGTACACAGAAAAATATTAAAATACTAAGCAAAGAGTGACTCGAATTAATTTACATTAAAATGTGTAGTGTGTGCCTGTGTGCGTGAGTGTGGGTGTCTGTAAATGCGTGTGATGATGTGTGTATGTCTATATACTTATGAGTAACTGGCACTAGTGGTGTAACTGATTATCCCTTTCTTGATCCAGGATATGTTATAGGGCGAGGATCTGACGGGCCGCGTCTGAACACGGGTGGTTCACACCTACTGTAACACACAAATACCTACCCATTTTATTATTGATTCGGGACGAGAATCAGTAGCATAGTTACCTCCTTGAATTTGACGCGGACGCAAAACAACACCTTGTATTTCGACAGATCCACTAATTTATAAACTGTTGATGAATAAATGTTATAAGTTAGTATGTAATATAAAATCATGCTGATTACAAAGCCATTTAGATAATTTTTGTGTAAATAAAGAAGAAGTGAAAGTGATGTTAATGTGCTAATGCTTTAAGTGACGATAGCGTGACAAATGAAGAGGAGTGTGAAAGAAAAAAACGTGTTGCACCGACCCCAAATAAGCATGGGCAGGAAGATGACGCTTTAAGTTACAATTTGAGTTTAAAAAGCAGAGTTTAAAGAGGCGCAGATATAAAAATACGATACAAAAAGTATCGCTATCACAATTATAAGCCTTATCTGAGGAACTAATATGAGAAACCTATGCAAAAGCCGCAATATTATTTTATTCCTGAAATAAAAGCTAAACTTCCAATAACTAACCAACCTCTCCTTTAAATACTCCCAATTAGAGTTCCACAAATCATAAATGCCCAAACAAAATACACGAATCCGTACCCAAAATACAAATTTGCAATAAACTAATTTGTTACATTCGTGCGAATGAAAACCTTCCATAAATCAGCGTGAGGATTGACGCGGTAACACTTGTGTTTTAGCACCATCTTTTCTGGGGTAAATTTTAATTAGAGAGTACTGAGAACACGGTATTTAGGGAAACGGGACTCTTAGAATATTATGTTAGTGTTTTAAATTGATTGACATGTTGTTGATTAAATAAAGGAGCTCGTGGCTAAATAATAACAGCTGATCAATGATGCCTAGGTTGGTGTGAGGATGGGTGACTGCACATTACATACCGAGTTTCCTCATTGTCTCGGAAAGCCGCTGGTCCCGGCTTTAATGTATGGATCTTTGACAGTCTTTACAGGTGGTCAGTGGCCCAACAGTCTAAATCAGTCTCACCAAAGAGCATCGTATAAAGATTTTATTATATTAATAGCTAGGGGAGCCCGCGAAATTAGAATTTTTCTAAATTAAACGTAGCTTAAGTTACTCCTTTTTACATCAGCTATCTGCCAGTGAAAGTGCCGTCAAAATCCGTCCAGCCGTTTCAGAGATTAGCCGGAACAAACAGACAGACAGAGAAAAATATTTTGGTATATGTACCGTATATGCTTTCATATGCATGTAACTAAAAAGCGGTTATTTTATTTAATATTACAAACAGACTCTTCAATTTTATTTATTTGTAGTATAAATGTATAGATACTATAAACCCAGTACAAACTGGGTTGTGGAGGAAAAACAGTCGCTCCATGTAAAATACTAGTATTCAGCTGCATCCTGTTAGACTGGTAACCGACCACAAGAAATTTGGAAAAAGGCTAGACAGATGATGATCATGTTGATTAATTTTAAACTTTATGGTGTTTTAGTTATGAGACATTTCAGGTTGTGTGGGACTACAATGCAACGGCACTGCTCCTATTGCAGATGAAGAATAAGTCGCTTTGCAAATTAGGAGTAGACCTTCTGCGTGATAAAAAATGGTGGCACCATTTTTTTTTCCATTTCCTTTGCTACTTCTACTTTATGCAATGTCAACCAGGGTGCTTCTTATATGTCTATGTCAAATAGGCTTCATCAATTTTTGTTTCGTATTCCTTATTAAATCCTATTAATTTTAAATTAAATTGACAAAATTGGCAATGGTCCGCAAGTCTTAATCAAAATCAGCGGTGAATAACTGAAGCTAGTTCAGTTATTCACCGCTTTAACCCTATTTATGTTTAGCGGTGATCTTTAAACCTAATACGTTATTGTTGTGCGTGACTTTGAATAGCACAACGCGAAGTGCATCGGAATACCAATGCACCCTGTATTTTGTGTCGAAGCTTGCTGTTCTATTGTTGTTGCTTTGTAAATTAGTAGTCCACGTTGTTTGTAATATTAATAATAAATCGTTTCTCATGTTCATTGTCAGTCACGTATCTTTAGGGGTATGAGGAACAGGATTTAAAGTTCTTCATACCCTTTAGAAAAGGGAGGATCCTCCGGCCAGACAGGTGTTATGTCTGGCGGGCAACTGCCCTATAGTTGTTATCGGGTTTCTCTATACATACTGAAGTCGATGAAAACTTTGCTTGCGACTTGTAGGAAATTGATGTTAGTTCCTCTGTCGTATCATAGATGGTGCTGTAGTACTTTTTGTGGTCGCTACATATCTTCCGTTATATTTTATTTAGGAAATGTTAATAATGATGTAAGTTGTAATGTTAAAAAGTTTTTTATTTAATTTTTATGAAATTTTTAAAAGTGTATTTTTTTATATAAATAAATAAAGGACATATGTAAGTTGTTAACAATATTTTTATTAATTTGGGGAAAATATAGGTGTAAACTATCAGGTAGATTATTAAAAAGACACGTATTTTTTCTTTTTTCACGTAATCGTAAAATTACGGAGATATTTTAAATTGAAATGGCGCATGACGTCACGGCTTAGTACATTTTATACCTAGTTGTGACGTAGTGAGCCCCCACTCTCCAATTTTAATGCGTTTTAACTAAGTATTTTTTGGCAACTTGATAAAACAAAAAATACGTATCTAATATTTTTGTATTACCTGATTGACGGACAAAATAGAATTTCGGTTTCTTTACCCAGTCATCATCCCTATTACGTTATTTTTTGGTTTAAGTTTGTCATTTTTGACTAAACTGTGAGGAAATGTTTTTACCAGCAGATACGGTGAATAAAAACGATTACTAACATTAAAAAAAAAAATGAGTCTTCTATTTTTTTCCAGCATGCGAAGCATATTTTTCTCAGAAATATGTTTTTTTTTAAATTTAAATAAATAAAAATCCATAGATACCAATAAACCAATTCAAATCCCACAACCCAGCATTAAATCCCACAATTTCCAAGTTACCACTCTGTTATCAGACCGCAGTCAACTCACGTTCGAAAACAATCAAAATTTTCCACTGCGATTCTTTGAAATCTAACAAAAGGGGCAATCCGAAGTCAATGGTCACGTTTGACCCAAAGTTACCAAGTTTCCTGGTCCTTTGATGAGTGGTTGAAGACTGGAGAACAAAAACTGGTGACTAACTATTTTGAGCACCTTTGTTAATCATGGCAGGTGGTCAATCAATAAATGGAGTAGCGTCAAGAACACATTCTAAAAGATTAAGGTAAATGCCTGTTATTTATTTATTTATAGTTAATTAAAACGGAATAACACCAATTACACTAATTAACATGGAAACATAAAAAAGGTAGTACATAAAGTTGACGACATTCAATAAGTTAAACTAAAACTAACATGTAACAGTGGACACTCTTTCATACTTTTTCTCACAGAACACCAGACATATAAGCATAACTTTATTCCATTCATCCGCAAACACATCACATTCAGGGTTGGCAGTTAGGGCGTTGAGCATCTCGAGAATACGACACACCGGCGAATTCGCTCTGGCGACAGTTTTGGAGAAAGGTTTGGCAAACAGGTTCTGACGGTGTCCGATGTATATGTCGGGCACAAATAGCCGGCAGAGAAGACTATGGAGTTCTGAACAGTCGATACGTCCCCGCAAGATATTGCAGGCTACTGTGAGCTGATCCAAGCCCCTTCTCACCTCCAAAGAGTTAAAGCCCAACATTCCTAACAGATAGTTGGTAGGGTACATGTAGGGAAAGAAGTTGTACAACCTTTGGAAAAAGCTTCTCAGGAAGGTTTTCGGCACCTTATCGAGCATCATAGTCAGGCTCGCGGTGTAGGGGTGCCAGACACAGGCACTGGACTCTAGTTTGCTTCGGACCAATTTATGTTTAAAGGACCCTTTTTTTTCAGATGGGACATGATCAAATGAATCCTCCCGCTCTACAAGCTTTTTTTTATTTGACATTATTGTGATTTTGTGAGGAGTTACACATTTAGTGAACGAAATTGTATTATTATTTGATGATACTTTTTGATGTCATTTACCTAATTTGTGAAGCATTTTTCTTGCGTAACGGCAGCGGAACATAGATATTCGTAGTTTCTGAATTTTTATATAATATTTTACCACCTACATTTTACTTATGTTCACAAAATAAATTAATTTGAGGACAATCTTAACTTTTCAGAAGTAAGAAGAAAAAGTGGTACTTAGCCCAAACCAAGAAATACGATTTAAAACAAATGGCCGAGTATGTGGTCTAGAATTAAACACGTCCATTAGTGAACCTGTTTATCAATTCCTTTGTTGTTTTTAATAAATGGTTTAGAAAAGGTAAAATAGTGATAAAAATAATAATTTTTTTCTTCTTCTAATTTTGAATGGGAGCATTCAAAATCCATCTTTTCTAAGTTTTAACAGAAAAAAACTTCCCACAGGAAACACTGTTACGTATGCTACTTTTGCAACAATCGCTATATTCCGTCAGCTCAAGCGTCTTTCAAATCCCCGTATAGACGAAAAACTTTTATCCTGTGAAACAAAATCTCGTCCGCAATAAGTCGTCTTCCTAAAATCCGTAGTTTCGTTTGTCACAAAGCTGCACTGTGATCTCATCGAAGATCGCATGTACACTAGTCACGTCTCGTAGCACCGAAGCTACGAGCTATGTTGCTACGACGCTACGACGCCGAATTTGTAGCTGTGGCCGATAACGTTTTATGTAGACGCTTTTATTATGGAAACCACCGTGGGTATTGATGTTGGGCACCTTTCTCTGTCGCATTTAAATAGCTTGAATAAAACTGTTCGGTTTTGTAAGATTCTTTTACATCTATGATTAAAACTTCACAAAAACACAGGGTAATGATTGATTTTAATACAAATGTTACTTACTAAAAACTTACTTAAGATATTTACATTAATGTTACAATTTACATTAACGTTGAGGAGGAGTTTTTTGACGCCCTTTTATAATTTGTTGTTATTTTAGTTAAGTATCTAGTTTAAAAAATAATATTAATTTGTAAAATATAATATAAAAAAAAAAAAAAAAAAAAATGTTACAATTATAAAACATATTTACAACATGTTTATCTATGTGATATGCCACTTTATTATTACAAAAAAAAATATTTTGACAAAACATTGTTGAAATGATTTCTTGTTCACAAAAATATTTTGTGAAAGTTAGTAATTATTAACACTATTAGTTAATACTAAAAATTACGACAGTTATTGAAATAGTTTATACAGAAAAAAAAAAACATTTTCGGATAGACCTGCCCGATCACATTGATTTCTCCATTTCCATATGTAGGAGCTTCAATAGACATTCTGTTCTCACTCTGCACACAGCCTAACGACAGGTCACGTCTCAGTACTTCCACTGCAACACTGAATTTGGTGATAACGTTGTACGTACTTGTAAATGTTTTTATTATAGAAGCATCTTTTCTATTGCTAGTACTTGAGAACTACTAAAACGTACGTGTTATGTACTGTTGAAGAAGTCGTGAAGTTTGTTGCGCTGTAACTTTTATCTTGGTCGGTAATGTAGTTACTCTTATGCAGTAGAAGATAATTATATTTCTTAAATGTTTTTATTTATTCGAAAAACGCACCCTTGCGTTTACCTACATTTCGCGAATGATTTTTATGCTTCATTAAAAGATAACTATTCTGCCTAACCTGTCAGTGAAAACAGTCGTGATGATTCATCATGATTTAAAGTGTTTACTTGTGATAATTACAAAAGAAAAATTACAATGATGTAACATGTTCAATGATGTTGAGCAAATTAATTACCTAAAGCAATAGAAGTGTTATTGCATCATAATTAAAATTAATTTTCGTAACTCAAATACAGTTAACTTTGAAAATATTCAGTTTTCTTTTCTAAAATAATGTTACTGTTTCAAACGACACAGTCCACTATTAAAGCTGTATCCACTAATTTGGACTACAGTACTAACCACATTTGTTGTTTCTCAAAAACTATAATTCTAAGTCCACTCACCTTCAGGAATATTTTGCACTGAAGCACATGAAAACGGTTTACCGCACTTTGTATTGCGGTAATCTTGGTGTCGAGCGGACGTACAGTAAAACAAGGAGATGGTATACAGGTTACAGGCATAGTACCACTGGTCAAATGTGCCATTCGGTAGGTCTCCTCGAAAAGAATAAAAAACAAAAGAAAACTGGTTTTATTGCATTGGATCAGTTTATCAATCGTGCATTAAAGTAGTAATTTAAAAGGTAACGTATTACGTATGTAATATTTGATAGTTTTTACTATCTGATATCACGAACAGTAAAAAATGAAACAATCATTTATATTGGTTGTTACTATTTTTTTTAAGGTTAAATATTTTTTTCTCTGTGTTTCTCTTTAAATTTAAGTAAATAATATGTTGACTCATTTCACAAGTAAATAAACAAAAATAACCTAGCCTATGCCCGAGGATATAATACGATCACGTTTCACGTTTTCAGTTGCACAAATGTTTCGATTTACTCCTACCTAATTATAATTGTAAGGTCACGTGCTTTTCAGCATTTCTGTCAGTCTTTTTTTCAAGTGTAAACATAGAATGTAGTTAATGTAACCTACAAGTCTTTGCCTGAAATCACTTATATTAATTCTTAGTGAGTGCTGTCCAATGAACGCCATTATTTTTTTGGTTCGTTGAGAGAATAGACGTATAAGCATTTTCTTCCCTTAGCCTATATTGTCTCACGGTTGGGCAAAGGGCTCCGCATAGCCTTTCACTTCCACGTACGAGCATATTATTGCAAAATACAACTATTTTTTTTGCCTAAAACCTCCAATTGTATTTAACATTACACTATTAAACAAAGAAGTGCTGTTCTATATTTTGACGTTTTTAATCACTTTGTTTTCAGATTTCAGATGATAATATTTTTCACTTAAAAGACACGTAATTATTATGAATTCAAATATTTATTCACAATCAACCAAATTCTCATTAGTTTTGTTTCCCTTCGTACAAAATATACACTTCCCACCGTACAACGTCCTTCAGAATCAAAGCCTGATAATGCACACAAGTATTTTATGCTACCCTGGTAAGTCCCTGTAACTTATGTGTTGTCTCTCTTACGGCGCACCTGGGCTTCAAACGGTGTACGTACCTAAAGTGTGTTTTCTTTTGCTTGTCCTGTTTCGTAAACAAATATGGCGAATACTGACATTTACATTTTAAGAAACAACATAACAACAAGCCTGTATCGAATCCCCAACAGGGTTAGGCAGATGTGTATATATATACACACACTTTTCACCAATTATGTTTAAGTCACATGTAATAGGGAGCGACCTTATTGCCTTCAACCGTGCACACATCCAGACTCCGTTTCTGCTACTGAGAAATTACTGATGGAAAGATAACATTTTGCTAGACCAAGAATCGAACCCAGGACCTCATACGTAGCAGTTGCGCTAGCGACCATTAAAACAACGAACCACTCTGCCAAAAAACACATTATAAACAAAATCCCATAATCTGTCAAACCAATTTAAGGATACTCTGTACTTATTACCTCTTCACACAGTGACGTAAATCCCAAATGAAAATAAGTCCTCTTCTTATAAAGATAAATATTATTATTGAATAAGTCATAAAGCGGGCTAACAAACAGTCGATGGTAATTTAGGAAACCGTCAATACGTTGAACATATAAATTAAGGCAATAGGGGATAATCCAACTTTTTTTTTCTTTGTCCGTCTGGTAGTTTATTGAAAAGTATTGGACACGTATTTTTTCTTTTTTCACGTGGTCATAAAATTACGGAGATATATTGAGTTGAAATGGCGCATGACGTCACATGTGGGTAAGTTTTATACCCACTTGTGACGTAGTAAGCCCCCACTCTCCAACTTTAATGAGTTTTAACTAAGTAATTTTTTGATATTTTGATAAAACAAAAAATACGTGTCTAATATTTTTGTATTACCTGTCTGACGGACAAAATAGAATGTCGTTTTCTTTACCCAGTCCGATCCCCTATTGTACGCACGCGCCGCATTGAAAAATACGTACGACGACTATGGCTGATGGATGTGTTCCTGAAATGTACTCTCGCGTTATAATTCCTGACGGAAAAACTAAAGAAAACTCTGCCTGACCTGGAAATCGAGCTCGGGACTTCAAGCTCCGCATTCGCGATTGCGATCACAAGACCAACGAGACAGACACATGCTGCATTAATTTTAAAACCCTAGAAGCCCAATCATATTTTTACGGCTATAAAGCCCAATTATACGTAAAAATTACGTGTAATAATGTAATCGATTATATTTAATCATTTTATATTGGATATATACTAGGTTTTGTATTATTTATTTAGTATATAGTCTAATAAAATAAAACAATATCAATTAAAGAAAGTTTGCTTTTTATTTATACTTTTACAATAATAACTTTGCAAACATAAGAAATTTAACCAACAATTAGATCCTTCTTAGTTTTTCTTACATAATAATATTTAAAAAAAAAATAACCATATTAAAATTCTCATTTTTAGAATTAAATAAACTCTTATCAATACAAAATATAAAATAGGAAGAAAAAAAATTTAAAAGGAAAAACACACTGTATGAAAGGACTGTACATGGAAGGAGTATATGAATAATATAATCAACTTTCCACGAGACCGTGTTAATGTGGGATTTTTACTTAGCCACATGATTTATGTATGTAACCTTGTGAATTTCTGCGACATTTTTTGCTTGTGGTGTCAGTTTGGAAGGCCAGTCATTACTTCGTACCTTTCGACACACGAATATTGTACAGTCAACACATATTGACATTAACTGCGCTATTTTGAGGTAGCAATAAGGGCGATTTTCGAAGAGCACGTGCCACAATTTCGAACGATTGACTAAACAGGGTGTAACGGAAAGGGTATATACATCCTTAAGGGTGTTTTTGTTTTTTTTTGCTACAATTTTTTTTTTTTTGAGAAACATGTTCAGTTTGATGTTCTGTAGCACACCCTTAAGGATGTATATACCCTTTCCGTTACACCCTGTAGAGGTACGTTTTTTTTCAAGTTTCTTCTTTTGTGTTATTTCGATAGCCCAACCGAAAAACTCCCTTCGTGGTATTTAATTCGTGAGTTCAGTTGAAAACTACAAGTTTTGTTTGCATACCGTACGGTCAGTTACGCAAAACAACGTACATTACTAAATAGCAAATAAAACGCTCAGGTAGGTATATAACATAAAGGGTGTAAATAGACCCCTAACGAAACCGAAAAGCACTTATTTTCCCCGTCATTATGATATTTTGTTTGTTCTGGACTATACCTCGGAACCTTCTAGTTACGGAGATATTGGAGGTCAAAAATCGAACTTTGAAATTCGGGGTTGACAGCCGTGAGGGTGCTCTGCCTACCCACTGTGGCCCAGTACGATAGTAATGAAACAGAACGGCGAACCGCGACTAGCAGCTGATAGGTCACAGACGCACGCGCGCGCGAATGTCATACGGCTGTTGTGTTATTGTTATAAAAGTGAATAAGTATAAAAAATGTTTCTCTAGAGAAGTTGTTTGTTATCATGAGTACAATCACGTGTTTAAGTATCGGTCACTAATTACCAGTCACCCTATATACCGAGGCTATAAACATTACCCGACCAGTCCTTCTGACTGTTTGTCTCTGCATCACTCAAAGGTTGACTGGTAGAAAACGCCTATGGCATTAAGTCCACCTCTGTACTTTGTGCCTGAAGTGTTAAAAAAATAAGTTATCCAAACCTTTTAGAAACTCAATATCAAAGACTGGACTTCAGATCTAAAATTAGTCACAGAAAATATATAGAAGTGGAAATAACTGGCTTGATATTCAAACTTTCTCAGTCGAATACAAAGTTAATGGATGATTGCGGTGCTGCGAGTCAAAGGAGCAGAAACTGTAGTACTTACTAGATCTACATTAAGGAGAATATTCTATCAAAGTTAGTCTGACAACTTGTTCGTTTTTAGAATGATTTAAAGACAAGACTAAGATATTGTGATGGCTTGTGTCGAAAGTTTTATGGACTTGGGTTTTAAAACCTTGCGTCTTAGACAAAGACAAAAAGGATTGTACTTTAAAATAATGCAGCGGCCTTTCTGTAGTTTTGTTTTCATAGATATGGCCAGCCCATAAGTTCATAATTTTATTTTAAGATTAAGCTATGTTTACTTATAACAGCGCCGACCCCAAATAAATTGGAACAAGGGCAAGAGAATGATGATGATGATTTATAATTGAGTACGAATGTTTTTATGTAGTGTTTAATACAATGTGTTGTTTTGCATCCTCGTCAAATTCAAGGAGTTAACTATGCTAATGATTCTCGTCCCGAATCAATAAAAAAATGGGTAGGTCATTTTTTTTTTCTTGTTTACGTAAATCGGTAAGAGTGAACCACCCGTGTTTTAAACGCGGGCCATCTGATTCTCGCCCTATAACCACGATTCCATAAATTCAAACAACCTCAAACGTTTATTTGATAATTTCTTATTCCCTAAACCACGCTAAGGGGGTTATTCTGAAATACTGACAAACATAAATAACCAAAAAAATCTGCGTTTATTAATAATTAACTAGGTACCGTAATTTATATTGATTATCTATGTCTTGTGTGACAACCTCCTGAATTTTGACGAAGATGCAAAACAACACCTTGTATAACGATTTTTATTTTTTAACAAGGGTATCAATCGTTGGCGACCCTTTCAGTAATAAATATAGAGCACAGTAATATTATTATGAGATTAAGAGAAAGATTGTTTTTGTGGCTTCTCTAAATAGAGCACATTTGAATGTACTTTTAAAAAAATAATACGTTTGTTGAACTGAATAAGCCATTTTTTGGGGTTACTTAGTCTAAAAACTGAAACGTTAACAGTTACTTACAATAATTTAATCAGCCTACCAAACCAGTTTAATCCAATCAAATTAAACTTACAATCAGATTTAAAATTGGTTCCTTCCTTGGAGTTCAAATCGAAACTTTGTACATTCAAAACTGCCTAATCTATACTTGGCGCAGTCCCAAATTCTACGCCCTCTTTCGTCAAAACTGTGAAGACAAAACTTAAAACAATAAATCTTCGTCAAGACCATAATATAACTAGTAGTTGTGATTTCAAATGGTTTGTTACGGGCGATATCATAATTCAGCTCATTTTCAGTTTATTTCCAACATCTAGAATTGAAATTTACTTTAGGACAGAAATGTCGTCCTAAATTTGATATCAGACGCTTTACAAATGAATGGTGTTTCAAATGAACAGTCACCCGAGTGACTGTTGTAAAGTTCAGGATTTTAATACCTATTATTTTATCAAATCAAAACAATGTTTTCATAGTTAATTATAAAATCATGCATCTATGGCTCTACTAATGATTTTATTTAAAAGCCGAGTTACGGTAGGATCGATATTAGGACAGTCGGCGAGCAGGGGCATTCTCGTTTGGACAGCCGTACTGCACGCGTAGCATAACCACTGTATAAACGAGTTTTGTCTACGGCAGAATCTACAAAAAGACACATTTTCATTGCCTATCTGTCATAATGTCGATTCTTCTGTAGACAAAACTCATTTCTACAGTGGTCAAGCTACGCGTGCTGGACATTTCTGTAGCATTGGAAGTGCAATAAATAATTAGAAAGTATGATAATTGGAGTTTTACAACACTGTACATATTTCTTTCATTTCATGTTCACATAACACCGCAGAATTTCATAGAAATTTACGTTCATCTGAACATTCCAGTTCACAACTATTTTTTCACTTTTGTTTATGCCCGGACATTACCATTAACAAAAATTAAGCGTTTGATCTAAGAGATGTATTTAAGTGGTGGTTTTGCAATTGCATATATCAGAATGGAGACTTATATGACCACGGCATGAAGATGAGAGGCATGACATATATGTATCAGGGAAAACAGCATCATGAGTTTCCAAGAATTTCGGTTGAGCGAAGTAAGCATACTCAAGTTAAAAAAAAAAAAAAAAAAAAAAAAAAAAAAGATAGTTATTACCTTCAATAATTGTACAGGAAAACACTTATCTAAACACTATGCAGCGTTACAACTATGGAACAGAGTGTTTTCGATGAGCTCTGGCACCCAATGTAAGATTTAACTTGTGTTTAGGGTGCCAGCGTCCTCGCCTATGATTTGAACTTGTAGTAGTAGTTGTAATACGAGCACAGTATAAACATTGTTAATTTACAACATCAGTTTTGAACACTTTACAATATAATATTTACTATTTACTGGCTAATGCAACTATGGTGTGGTCTACTTATGTACCTATGTATGGGTGTGTGTATGTGTGTGGTGCAGAGATAAATATTGTGAAAACTTTCGTTTTGTCTGTGTACATAATATTATAAACTTATTAATTTATTGACTACCTTTGGTTAAGCAATCGATATCTGTAGTAGATCTTCAGTTTTGGTATAATCCAATGTCAACAACCACTTTGTGACCCTGGTTTTGCATTCATTTAGACACATAGGAGCAATGGTGCAGAGTTTATTTATTTTATTATATAAATGATTTGATAGTATACCAAAATGACGCTGAGCAAGGGCCGTTCTACAACCATGAGTTGAGCATAGTTAGTTAGCAGTGACTCGATTCAATACAACTTTTGTTTAGTTTCGTTCAACTTTCCGTCTTTTTGTAGTGCTCTTCTGTTGATTAACAACAGAAGAGCACTACAAAAAGAAGGTACACATAAGGGACTTCTGACAGTGCACGTGGTTTCTAGACGAAAAATATCAATACTGATAATTAATTGACCCTAAATTGGCTCTTTACTCTTCATTATGAGGATGTAGAAAAAATAATAAATATTTAATATCATTCTAAAAGTACCACAAAGGTACATAGAAAATTCGTTTCATTCATACACCTACTCATACACAATAACGAACGGAAATACACGAACACACACACAGCGCGATACATGGACTGGCTTAAGAATAAATTATATTTTTTGATGTTTTTTTCACACTTTTCATTTCTGTTTTTTATTTTATTATTATTTATTTTGTCATTACACTTCTTCTAATTTTTTTTTTTGTAGCACATGATAATGTTTGTCTATTCCTATGTTGGCATTCGTATCCAAGCTAAATAAAATGGGAGAGGGCGCTGACTTCTGACATACAGGTACACCTAGTTCAGGAGTCAGAAGCTTCAAAAAAGTTTCTGTAACCTATTATGTCAATAAAGAATTTGAATTTGAATTTACTATCAAAATATTTTACGTTTTAATTTAAAAAACTCTGTGTACACTTGTTTGCTTTTGTGATAATAATTCCAAAATGCGCTTTCGCTATAAGTTTTTAGGGTAGTATATATAAAAAAAGGTATCATTTCATTACATTAGTGGTATCAGACGGAAAACGTCATACATTTGTATGATTGACGGAGACGATGGTGTACAAAGCTGAAATTCATTATTATCCATGAGCCTAATCAACCGTGTACTGTAAGGTTTTATAGCTTACAACCAACCTTAAATTAGGGAAAGCTGCTTGCATTCGGATTCTAAAACGATTTTTAGTAATTTATGAAGAGTATTTTTAACGGTGGATTGTTAGTTGAGTTTTACTTTTATAAAAATGTATACCAAATTATAAAATAAAGGGTGTAAAACACCTCTTAACGACGCCGAAAGGCACTGGTTCTCCCTGTCATTGCGATCATATTTTTGCTCTACACCATACCTAGGAACCTTCTAGTTACGGAGATATTAGGGGTCAAAGTTCCAACTTTTTGACAAGTATTTTTTTAAATACAAGTTTTTAATGTAAGATTTTTACTTTAAACACCTCCACGACCCCCGTACTATTAAATCCATCCGTCAGCACAATGTTTTGAGTGCGTTACATTGAGTTCTAACACAAAACATGATTTTACACCCCTCAAAAAAAAGTCATTTCCCAGCAATAATTTTTGCGTAAAGTTACTTAGTTTCATGTACAGAATGCTTGGTTGACGGCTTCGTGATAAGGTGATTTACACCGTGTATACAGCTAAAGTTGCTGAAACTCTTTTGAAGTACCAGCGCGTAAACTGATATTGAAGTATGGTACCAGCGCGTAAACCGTTATCTTACAGTACTGTATTTGGCTACCTACTTATCTACCTACTCGTAAGTACACCTGCACTCCCGTACTTGTATTACCAGACCATTCATCTATGTTAAGGCAAACACTGACTAATGCACTTCCCTTGTCGCGGTCCCATCGCTCAATCTGCTCTTCAATTTGTCCAATTTAGAAGTCGCTACACGCATGCTTGGTGGTCTACCATGGTAAAAGGTTTTGTCGAAAGATTGATAGTGATGTACCTAATGTCGTATAGTCAGCGGGATCGCTGTGTGCTCTACAAAAAACGACATTAGTGCTACGACATAAAGGCAATATTAATAACAAATGGTTACCACAAACGTATCATTGACTGTTTGTGGAGTTAGAACAACATTTCAGAGTATGTTGAAAATAACTTTGGTGTCTTATCTAATGAGAAGCTTCTTATTGTATTTTATTCTATTTATTTTTCAAGGCCTATAAAAAGCTTGAAGATTCCACATCAGAAAATATCACTAGTGTCATTTATGACCTTTATGATGATATAATTTGTCGGCCCAAAACTGAGCCACTTACTTGGCTCGTTCAGTAGCGTCCATCCATCAGTTCTTGTAATTAACCAAAAATAGACACGCAGGACACGATATTAAGTGCCCAATAGTTTGTGGAACAGCGCCAAATTTACACTCGATTCCAGAGGCATTAATGACTCTTCTGTCACCCGAAGCACTGACTAGTGGAGTACGGAGTTCATAGAATAAGCCAGTTTTGTTACTTTTGTTCCCGCTGTCATTCTACCCATTGCACATGTTATTCAGATTTAGTTTTGGAACCGTTGGCCCACCAAAGAGACAAAAAAAAAAACAATTCTGCCATGAGCCATTCTTATCGCAATTCAGTACATTCCAAAATAATTCATATAGAGTACTTGGGTCATTATCAAATTCATCATTATTGCTCATCTACCCGACTTTCATTCAAATTGGAATTAGCTTGAAAAACACGAGAATAACCGTCAGTTTAATAGCAGAAATTTATAAATATACGCGTAATATTAATTAGAGTGGAAGCGCGAGGGATTCGAGAGAATTGTTGCCAGTTACATTCTTTTATTAAAACACGTACATTTTTAATTATTTCAGTGGTAACAATGACGAGTGGGGAACCGTGGAATGTATGTTATTAATTATTACTGTTTAGGTACATTGTTAATTTTTGCGGTGCGATAGCAAGAGGATAATAAGGTTGAACGAACCCAAAACTCAATAGACATCTCTAAATCAGGGCCGCTAATTCGATCCAGCAAAAAAAAACAGGTATGAAATGTAATTAATTCTCATTTAATCTCCTTTTGTGATTAAATTACTATTTATGTATTTATAAAAAAACTTCCTAAATGTCACTCTCATAATACTAGTACATCCATACTTCCATACTAATATTATAAATGCGAAAGTCACTCTTTGTTTGTTACCTTTTCAAGTTTGTTTGTTACCTTTTCAAGACTAAACGGCTGATCGGATCTTAATGAAATTTGGCAAGAAGATAGATTTCAATCTGGGGAAGGAACATACATACATACATACATACATACACAGGCTATATATCATCACGCTACGACCAATAGGAGCGGAGCAGTATTGAAAAATGTTGCAAAAACGGAGAAAATGTGACGCAGACGAAGTTGCGCTGAACAGCTAGTACTTAACATTTCCGTAACATTTGCGCAAAATTTTTCATGCTGTGCATTGCCTGTTAGTGAGTGAGAGAATTTCAGATTTTTACTGAATTATAAATCCGGGTCCCGATGGGATTTACTATTGGCTAAAATGACGAACTGTCATACAAACTTTCATCCCATTAACCTTCATTGGAGCACAAATTTAAAAAAAAAATCCCCTAAGATCTTTTTTCACAGTAAAATAAAATTTCAGGATTCTGCCCTGTGGTTGTGAGTTATTTGTCAGTGATTGAGTCATCATCATCAGCCTATAATGTTCCCACTGCTGGGATACTGGCCTCCTCTATGAGAGGGAGCATGGTGATTGAGTGAATTTAAGATATTTATTAATTAGAGATTATTGACGTCCATAAAATATTTGTATTTGTGTCAAATTATAGCCATTTTAATAATATATATATATTTCCGGGGATTCTGAATTATTAATATTTTTTAAATTAAAGCACGGCGCGCCTGTGGGTGTCAATCCGACGCATCGTTACCATATTGGAAATTGTTTAATCAATTCGACAATGTAATCATTGGACAGTTTTTATAGGTAAATGGATTGTATGAAATTTATTAATTATCGAGGTTCACTTCGTGCTTCGTGAAGTACGTTAAGTCGTTCATCTAATTAAAACCCTGTAAGTTTTATTTAATAGTTACTGTTATTCCTACGAGTAGCATTACTTTATTTTTTGCCGATTATTATTATTTTTTATTCAGCTTTATTTTTTAATCAAAGACGTAAAAGAGGTTGGTAGTCTTTACCAATATTAGATTTTGAAACAAAACACAACACAGGAAGTCAAAGACCAATGCATTATTCAGCATAGTGTACCGAGCCTTTACTTCTTCAAACAGTCTTGTAGAACCTTTAATATACATCCACTATTACATTTACAAAATACGGTTACCTACTTTAAAACACCAAAGAAGACCATCTCTATAAAACACCACATCTTGCAAGTATAACTTTCAAAAGCAAATGGATGACATAAGCGCCGCCGCGTCCGAAGTGTTAAATTAAATTTACGATATGACAGGGAGCAGAGCTGTCTATTCCCATCTCGAGAGCTATGGGAATACGCCAAAGTGCAAACATTTTCGTTCGAGACGCCTCCCAGCTTATATAGAGAAAGCAGACGGAGTGTCAAAGAAAATGTGTCGTTTTGTTTGTGAGGCTGATCTTGGAATCTTGGATGGAAATGGAACTGCTTTGGTTATGACAAAGAAGAGGGTCTACACACAGAAATGTTCTATCAGAGCTGACGGTGATGGAAAAGTCTAGGGCATACGTGCTATGTCGTATTACTTTAGTAGACTTAACTTTTCGCTATTATTAAAATGTGGTTTGAAGCCTGAGAGGTGATCTATAATTGGTATTTCCTACTTCAGACATTTCTATGTATATAAGTTTGTGCATAGAATAATGTGAACCAGTGCCTGTGATTCTTGATGTAAAGATAAATAAAGATGATTAGATCAGTAGATATAATCGTTCATAGTTGATGAAATAAAAAATGCTTTAAATCCTATTGCTATTTGTCTTGCTTACTTGCCAAGTTATATGTTGTTATTATCACATATCGCACGTCATTTGTTTCCCCAAAAAAACGGTTTGTGAAGGTGAATTGGAGTCCGAATTCCGTATCCAAAAACTTTCAAAAATATAGTCGAACAACGGCAAATCGAACCTAAGACACCCACCTTTAATTATTGGATTCATTCATGAGCGTCATTTTTAATTTATCACTTGTTTCGGTGAAGGAAAACATCGTGAGTAAACCAGCATACCTAAGAGATATTTCTCAACGGCATGTAAAGCCAAGTCAGAGGCCCATGGGTGGCATAAAAACTCTGACTCCAGGTTAGTTACCAACCACAAGGTAAAGAAGATAAGTTCTTTTGGTAAGGCGCGATGTGTATGAACCGCTATAGAAACACTAAAGTTGTGCCATTCTGGAAACTCATAGGCGGTCTGATTTCGAAACTGATTACGTCTTAGTAGCGTCGTGTATTCGAAGAATCCGTTCTACAAGACATTCTTTTGTTTAATCTCATAAAAGGCAATGAAACTGTCATGCGCTTTCTAACAAACTCAACCACATAATGAAAGCCCACAAGAAAATAACCAAACATTGTCTCAGCATTAAAATGCACGAAGCGGAGATGAATACATCGCGTATTACCCACAAGCCTGGCCAAGATTAATCTTTACTTACTCAGCAAGGAACATGATACTTTTATTGTTCTCTCGGAGAACAACGCCATTGTTTTACCTCCCTCCCCCCCACCTTTAAAACAAATGCATTTGCAAACAAGAACAAATCCACGCACGCGACCTAAAGGGGGATGTACAGTGGCGCCGCATAATACATTCGTATTGCGTCATACATTAGCAGGGTTGAAATGTCTTGCATTATACATTTTTGTTTGATGCTTTTGTGTGTTCCTTGGTAGTACATACAATAAGAACCTACACTAGTATAAAGTTTATATTCAGCATTTCAGATTCACGAAAAAGTGTAGCATTATCTGATAAATTCCGCTACTAACAATTTTAACACATAAATATGCATTGTTCATTCAATACACAAGCCTTGGTCTAAATTGCCAATAACTTTTTTTTACATGCCAGTCGCTGCTAATTTTGCATAGTAATGTACGCAAAACTCTGACACAGTTGGAAAAAAATGGGGGAGGTATTTGCCCAGCAGAGAGACAAAATGAGCAAAAAAAAAAAACTGTTGGTAGTATTATTCGGGTCTTTTCCTGAAAACTGGCAATTTATTCCGGCTTATTTCAAATCATTCACACACTCAACATCATCATAGTAATTCTCCAACCCTTCCCAATTTATTTAGATTCAGCTTCCATATTTCTCTCAAACACAATCCGTCAACAAATTGCTAGTACAACCACACACAAAAATTCCTTTTCGTAGCTCACAAAAATAATTGCAGCTCCATATAAAATTGGCTTCCTTAAAAAAGAAACGTGCACACTTGGTACCTTTATTTTTTTTTTCAGAATGCACGTGAATAATTTGTCTAAATGAGCTCTCCGGAGGTGCCTCGCCGCTTTTATTCCGCTCTGCTGATATTAAAAGTTGGTCAAATGTGCATCTCTATTGTACCTTTGGTTCTCATTGTTTCTATTCTACTATTCTAAGCGGGATCTAGTGTTTCTATGCAGCCAGTAATTTATTGTGGGCGGAAAGGCTTGATTGTTCGTGACTAATTTGTTTGGTGCGGGGTTTCGTACAGATTTATTTTATATTGAGGTAATTATAGTGACTGTGCTTAATCTAAAATTATTAATACTCTCTATTATGGTACTTAGCTGCATCCGGTTAGACTGGAAGCCCAGCACAAGATAGTTTGAGAAAAGGCTAGGCAGATGACGATGATGATTAATATTTATGTCATATAACTCGACGTATAAATTCAAGTATAGAGAATACGGTAATCCAACTGTTGGAACCGGTGGGCGTTCTATTTAAGATACTTTCTAAAAATAAGGAAAATGAATCTAAATAAAATATATTTTGTGATATTTTTCTACTGAACCCTAAACTGCTAACTAGCCTCCGTCTAAAGCCTGATAAATGAGAGCAGTCGTTAGCCCATTAATCTGAAAGCCTACAGACGTCAACGACTCACCTCACCCAGTGCCTCTGTCTAATTACCTAGACCTTTTTATATCTAGGCAGGATAAAACTGAGATTAGGCAGTATTTACTCTCGTTACTAAAAGTAGAAGTATTTTTTTGCAAGAACAATTTATATTTATCATAATTTAAAGGTGTCCATCGGAGGGTTGCAACTACACAAAATGACTGGCAGTGGATGAGGTAAATCATCATGATATCTCTTTCAAAAAACTTGTTCTATCACGATCGACTTTTCATAAAAGCTAATCGTTCTTACTTGCAGTTAAGCACCCAAGTAACAAATTTTGGTCCTATGAAAGTCCTGAGAACGTTTTAGGACGTGCTAACTAGTGTTCATGATTAGTACTATAATGATGTAGTAAACGTTCTAAGAACCCCAAAAAGGCCCTAGTTTTATCACTGATTTATTCTATAATCATTACATAAAGGCTCTCACGGCGATGAATCAGCTCTAAAAAAGTGCTGTTTGCAACGTTTATTTCACAAATTTGCACTATAAAAGTAACCAAAACATGTTTATTCTGCTATTTTGCACCGTAAATGATTCCAGTTATCTTTTTTATCATACTTGTTCGCCAGTTCCCCAAGAAAACAAAATATATTAATATGTTATGCTTTATGTCATTTGCCATATTTACTTAACGTAACATGTTATAATAATGGTATACTACAAAACATTCAAGCACCGTAACTCTGCCATAACTTGCACTTGCAAAATAATTGTATCGGTAAAATCAGTATGCTGATTTCAAATTTGACAATGCGCCCTCATAATTTTCGAATTTTAATTAAATTTAAATAAATAAAATAAGTATTTGTCCCGATTATGGCTGCTATAGTACACATTAGCTCCAGCCGTGCTGCTTATGTGATATCAGCAGCAGAAAACGGCAGCCATATTTTCACCGAAAATGCTTTAGTATCGTAACAGTAACACAAACTCACTTATAGAGCTATTTAGAATTTAAGTTATTTAGCAACTGCGCCAGGAGTCGCTATGGTACTATTTAGTACTATAGATGAGTTTTCATGACTTTTTCAGAACTAGCCCCATTGCGATGTTGAGGGAGCTTTTAAAAACCTAAAAGGTTACCTAATGGTCTTGCAAGGTACTTTCATAGTGCAGATTGATCGTGTAATAGTGTTTTCGATACTAATACAATACTAGTACTGTAAAAGTTGTTTTGACGCATTAATGGTGCAAAATAGATACATAAAAGTGTCAATAAGGTCGCCTATAGTACTAAATAGTAGCATAATCGCTTTTTTCATATCTATTACAGTGCAACACTTTAATCAATCTTTTGTATGGTCCTATAAGCGTTCTAAGAACTAAATTATAGAACCTGATTGCTCTTTAATCTTATAGAACCAAAACACTCTGTAACAAACCTTAATAGTACAAGCAGTCACAGCGGTTACCATTATAGGCCTACTATATCACTGTTTGGTGATAAAACGCCTTGGTTAATGAAGCTTTTGCTACTTGGGCAGTTCCGCAGAAAGAAGTTTCAGTTTTTATATAAAATGACAAAGGTCAGTCACGAGACTTGGTCCATTAGTTAGTCAACCTTAACACAAAATCTCGGAGACGCCTAAGTGACCGCTGTTTGAAAGCTTTTCATTCAAACCAAGCGTGTCAACGTTTACTCTGACTATAACTTATATGTTGTGTAGAAACTGATGGCTTTGAAGCGGTTTGTGAAATATTTTGTGTGCTGAAGGCACTTTCAGAGCCTCAAATCTTATTAATACTGCCGTTTCTTGGCGCAGCCAGAGCAACGATTCCGTGCTGTGATCAAAAACATGCAAACCATGATGATAATTTTAAGCCCATCAGCGATTCCAGTTATCAATAAAATAGTTCAAGCAATATGCGACCCTACCAACATAGCAATATAAAATTACTTTCAGAACATCTAACTATAATTTCAATGCCATCACAGTTCCAAAATTGTTGACCCAACCGCTTCAAAATTCAATACGAACTTCAACAATGTCGGCATAACTATACCATCTTTCACAAACTTTGAGCGTCTTGCCGCGGTCATCCCGACTATCGTCAAGGGGGCTATAATTCAGTTACGGTCCACAAGGGAGCAATGTACGGGCAATGTACGGGACCTCCAACTGAGTGCGAGCAAGTTTACACGGAGCAATTAAAAGTATTATAAAAGGTCTGCGAGTTATTAGAATGTCGTGTTTTATTGCTTACATGACCTCTGCTGAGGTCGTTTTTATTTTGGGATGACTCTTAAGGGATAGAGAGAGGACAATTGTAGTTGTTAGAATAAATATTGTTTGTAAATAAGATTGACTCGTTGGCCTTGTGGTCTCAATAGAGACCCGAGCGTTGAGTCCAGAGTTGTTCAATAGCAGTCACCTGGATTTGTGTGTTGGTACCTCTTCAATAAGTTAAGGCCGTAAACTCGCAATATATTTGTTCAATCTTAAACGAGGTGTAACAGCTCGGCAGCCTTCGTGACAATACCGGTTCATTTGTGAATGCTAAACAACCAAGACTTTTTCACGGCCAGCAACATGTGTACTATGAACATCATTATTTTCAGTAAAAAGACCTCCTGACTGTATTCGGTCATGGCAGCTAATCTCAATGGAGATCGGTGGGGATGATATTATAGTGCACAAGTGTGTGCGCAGCCACAGGAGGTGCACTCTCTCTTCCCCTACTCACCGGATCAGACGACCTTGCTTTCCAAGGCACGGAGGTCATACAGCCAAGTTTCAAACAAACTCCGGACTGATATTTAGGAATTCTTAATCGAAAAACCCAAAAACGCTTTTTATCCGACCTGGGAATCTTACCCAAGACGTACAGCAGTACGTCTTGGTTTGTTCGCTATTCATTTGCCAAACCGGTTTGGCCGACCTATAAATTCGCACTCGATACAAATAAGGTAGCGAAACTCGAAAACATCAGCAGTGTCGTATTTTGTATTAGCAAGAACAACATGTGCTGACCTACTTCATAGCTTACGAAAAATCGATAGTCTCTCCCAGACTATGAGTTAATGTCTCCATAATGTATTGAAAAACTTTTATCGTGACGCTACCGATACTTTCTAAGAAGTTTTATAGGAACAGAACCGAAGTTTATAAGGAAAATTGTCTTTGGCTAGGTTCCTGTCTTACTAATGGTTAGTGCATTTAAAGTTTGTTTTTAATTTCAAGTATTATTGAACTTTTAGCCTTGAATCCTAGTCACGAAGAAAAAATGTTGTGTTTTGTTGGCCTAGTGGCGCGTTTGGGGTTTGGAGGCGTGAGTAGTCAGTAGATACTTTCATCGGACTTAATTGTTGTAACAGGCGACATGTGATTGATTCTTCATTCGAAAATTAAATTAACAAATAAAAACTATAAAATAAACGAACAACAATGAAAGTACAGAGTTTCCGTACGCAAAATACGAGCTTTAGACGTGGAGATGCGGAAACCAGCTCACTACACAATACAATATAATAATAATAATAAATAAACAATAAAAGTTTATTCGGAACAACTTAAGTTTACAGATTACACAGGAAAAACGAAGATAGCTACAAAAGTAAAGTACAAAAAAAACATTAAAATAGTCCCCCTCAATGCTGTCAATAGGTAATGTGCCCAAGACACTGGCGGCGTTGCCACGTGTATGGCAACGCTTAGCCCCTGGCCAAGGTAAAAGCCAGCCCTTGGGTCACGGGAAACGTCAACTAGGCGTTTAGATATTTCTCTAAAAGGCCGTGAGCACTCGGAACCCACGAGCACTGGCACGGATGGCGCAGTGGCTAAGCGATACATTGCTGCGCTGCGTGTCGCGGTTTCGATCCCCACACGGAGCAAATATTTGCATGACCTACAGATAGTTTCGGGTCTGGCTGTTTGTGTATGTGAATTTAAATCTTTTTAAATGGACCCACGATACAGGAGAAATTCCTGGAGTGGGAGAAGGTTTAAAAAAATACAGCATACTACTAATTCCTTTGTACGAATTTTAAGGATTTTAATATAGACCTGTTTTCCGAAGTTTAGGAAAATATCTTCACATTGATTTCATCACAGATATAAGAAAGCTTATAATTCTGATTACCTACATTAATCACATTTACGTGTAAATTAACACTCATGCCTAAACAAAAGATCATGCGGCTATCCATGTAGCATAGATCGGATCCAATTCAAAATTTAGCATAATTACGAATATCAACAAAATGTAATTGGAATTCCAAAATATTCCAATATTGAGTTATGTATGAGGAATGTGTTCCCAAATCTGATTTAGGAGTATTGCGAAAATGTAATTTAACAACCATGAAATGATAATGTTTTGAAATCAAATTTTTGGAATAACGATTTTTTCTGTGAAGTGATGTACTGATTATTTTTTTGCTGGAGAAATAGATACATATGGTACACTTTAGAGAATTGTTACATCGATCTTTTGTCGTCATGGTTAAGTCTATACAACCTGTTTTTTTATATCCCATAGCTCTAGGGTTACATTCTGTAGGTAAAAATAATACTGAATAATAGAATAGGTGGTCCAAAAATGCATAGTTTCGGAGATATCATCAATCATAATTTACTTAGGTCAAAAATTGTCACCAGTATGACGAATCTTTACTTTTGCGAGGTTGCCATGCTTCGCAGTAGTGTAGTAAAATAGTAGTAATTTCATTGATAAATACGAGTTATTCTTTTTATTCAATCCAATAATTCATATTTAAAGATAAGAAAATGCGAAAATAAAAAATGATTTAAACGTAATTCATATGCCAGTTGATTCTTTGATATAGTCTCAATCATATCCTAGAGTTATGGGATATAAAAAAACAGGTTGTATACAATATGTAACTTAATTAACGCACATCCTAAAAATAGTTTGTTCAGAATCGTATAGGTGATTTTTATCCCAAAAATAATTAAAACTACGGAGATTATTGTCATATTCATAAATTACAGTCAAAACAAATTGAAATGGACGTAGTTTCGTTATGTAGTGTCGAGCGGCGCGATAACTGCTTGTGCGAATGTATGCGTTGCGTGCGTAGTAGTATGACCATAACGTTCTCCAAGAATTGGTATAACTAATTTAATAAATAATGCATATACATGTTAAATTAAAAATTCAGTATAATGTATTATGATTATAACATAATATTCTAATTGGGGTGTTTGAGGGTGTGCGTTAGTTACATGTTGTATATTATGGCCATGTTTTTATGAAATGATAATTGCACAAAAAAATACTGACAGGCAAGTATGTTTCGTTTTCTTATTATATCAAGTCAGGAAACAAATTTGTCTTCAATATAAACCAATTATTGTGATTGAAAACCCGTGAATTTAAATCACAATAATTGTCATACCTTGACAGTTGTTTGTAATAGCTTTATGATGGAAAACTTATGTGGTATGTCAATCTGCATTTTCTTAAATTAGCCTGTGCCTTTCCACAAGTTTACAAACAGATTTATATATAATCTTCAAATCTTTAGATATCACATCTATAATACTTATGACATCATAATCCATATTACCTTTTAGATTTAAGTTAAATTTATATTATCATACTGTATGATTATTATTTCCTTTATTTATTTTCATACATATTAATTACATTTTTAAATATTTTTACAAAATTATATACAAAAACATTTAAAAATATAAAAATAGTAGCCCACCAGAAAGGAACCTCCTAACGATACGAGCCGTGTCCAGGAGTACCGCTTTCTGAATCAAGCCCTTGATTCAGCAGCCTAGCGAGAGCCTCTGTATGATTTATTATTAGTATTCTAGAATTGTATGTTGTTGTCAGTATGGTGAATGCATCGTAGGTATACCTATAATAGGCGTACATACTAGCGCTTTTTTGTTTTTTGTTTTCCGTAATTCATTATATGTAGTATGTATTGCTGTTGGTGTACCTAATAAATAAATAAATGAAAAAGTCCTTTCAAGAGTCAATCTTCTAAGCAATATATATTTTTGTCGGTAAACAACCCACCTGCTTTATTCCTCTACTCATAAACACAAAATGTAAAACGCTACAAAGAAACAACATTCAAAAGAATATTTCTACGTTATCCCAAGAAATGGAGGAGCACCGAACAAAAGCGACTTCAGCAAATCGCTCGACAAAGGTGCAGACTTAATTTTTTAAATCAACGGGCGGTGGAAGCACGTATTGCTACCGCACTGCACTTTATAAAGTTCCGTACCCAAAGGTGTTAGTGGGACCTTATCACAAAGGTTTATTTATTTATTTTACTATTTATGTACACACAGTAGAGAACACAGGAAAAAAAACATAAAACATTTGAGTACAAAGGTACTGCTTATTTCATACGAAATTTCTGCCAAAAATTGCCTGATTTTTTTTTAAGGTTCTATTGTTTGTCCGTCTGTCTGTCACAGGCCTGTATCTTTTGAACCGTAATACATAGGTAGACACGTGAAATTTTCAGAGTGTGTATTATTCTTCATAAATTGATTTAAATTGAGTCAGCCCATTTGGCAATTTCAGTAGCGTCCATCAGCTGTAATTTGCACCAAGACTGGCAAGACACGGTATCAAGACGTATCCTATTGTTTGTGGGATAACATCGCATTAACAATAAGTATATAGAATCAGCAAAAAAATATATAAATAAATATTTTTTAACATTTATTAACACATTTACACTGCAGGGCAGAGATATCTATAGATCTCCATTTGAACATGTTTGCCTTACTGTAACGGACGTTGTTACAACAAATACAACAAAAAAACGTTATAAATTAAAGGGGCACCCCATACGATGACTATATTTTACGGCATTACGGAACCTTTCACGTGCGCAGTCTCGCCGAGTCGCACTTGGCCGGTTTTTTAACTCTCTGTGACTTAAAATTATATTGCCAGGACTTGCACTGCGACTGTTTACTTGAAGCAGATGGTGCAAGTTATGTCTTGGAAATCTTGAATTACTGGTCTGCACCTGATTGTTTTAAAGTTCACTTTGGCTAAGAGTATTTTGTGTTTGTTCACGTGGAAAATATACTCGTAAAATTTATTTTTACACCTTGCTCGTAGATCCAATCTCTTAGGCTTAACTCGGTGGTATTTTAATAAGATAGTCGTATTTCAATCAGTGAAACTTATGTAACTTTTCAAGTTGATTGTAACCCAATGCGTATGCTCAGCCTAAAACTGATCGATGTAATTATTATTTACTTTTTTTTTAAGTGAAACTTCTTATGCGACTTCCAACAAGTTTAACGCTACCATTTCTAACACTCACTAAGAGATGGCAGTATTACAAGACTTGTGACTACGTAGTTCTACTAGGTACGCAAGATGGCGTGCAAACAGTCATGCATTCGACTATTCGATGTGAACAAAAACATCAAGAAAACAACAAAATATTATTTAGAAGCTCAATAAAATAACGAGAGAGAATGCGTGGCACTCGAACGTATGCGTGTATTATTACGAAGTTTCACTTCTTCCGCGCGGAGGGACTCCACGCACAGTTTTTATTTTAACTTGCGTTAAAAAAAAAAACGGTGTTTTGTTCAGTGAAAAATATTTCTGGGTAAGTTTTGTGTTGACACGAAAATGTTAAATGGAACTAATAATCCAGTCTCGGTATAGAGAGAATGAATGGCAAACTGGCGGAGTATCGGTATAAACAAACATACAGCATTCGTTATGATCTAGCGCGGTCTAGTTTTTACTGGCACCTGTGACCCTGTTTTTTTTCTTAAGGATTGGGTCTTAGACTCTGTGGCTGCTACTGAAAAATTCGTGATGGAAAAAAATCTATAATAATTTGCACGACTCGGGAATCGAACTAACAATCCTTATGCTCAGCTGTCGCAATCGTGGCCACTAAACCAACGAAGCAGTTTTGAGAACAGTGGTGATAAAATAAGTAACCAGATTAACCAGCGTCAGGCAGCCTAGCTGCCATTTTGCTGTACTGGCCCTGTTTGGCGCAGCCATGAGGCTCACAATAATTATCCCTCTTTTCTGTTTGTTTTATTTAGCTACACAATTATCAACCTTTTTTTTTTCTTTTGGAACGAAGTTCCTTATCGCGCGTTGTGAAGGGGGCTAGACGGAAAAAAATCTTACGAAAAGTTGTCACGACACTTTTTGCTATAGTAAGCTATTGTAAGCTTTATTTCTTTAAAATAAAGTTGAAATTTCCTTAAATTACGTACAATTGGGGTGTGTATGTGAGTAAGGATAGATATGATTATTATTTTGAGTGACCGAACTACAAAGTACAAATTCGGTTGTGCAGTTAAGTAAGACGTATTGCTTCGAATTAAGGATTAATCTTCCTTAAATTAAATATTTTATTTTTCGCACACTAACATCTAAAATGTATTGATATTATGTACGTGAAAGGAACTTCGTTCCATCCGGGTGTCCCTTGACACCTCTCAAGTTTTGTTTAAAGTTTAAGTATTTTTTGTGTTCATTTTCGTTTAATGTTGTGTGTACTACGAGTACACTTGAGGCATGTGCCAAATAAACTTATTTTCTTTCTTTCTTTTATTAAATGTGCTTCGCTGGGTACAAATAATAAGGGTCACCAATGCTGTACGCGTGGACATGCACATATATACTAACCCTATCCACTCATATCGAATGGAAAACTTTCATCGCAGTTGCTACTCAGCCGCTCCAATCATACATCGATAAAGTGTTGGACTGGCAACAGACGCCGTTGTATTATGCGTCTTCAATCGTCCATCTTTGTTTATAATAGACCCCCCCTTGATCGGTCAATCACTTATCGTCTGTTTCTTGTGTCAATCTTGGGAACATTTTCCGTTAATTAATCGATCATCTTAATCTATGAGATGCGGTTGTGTTAGCTCTTCGTCTGTCTATTGTAGTGATGTTATTAAATAGTTTTATTAATAACTCGAAATTATTCCACGTTGGTGTGGAATTGTAGAGACGTGTGCTGAACTTAACTGGGAAAGTTTTAGTCGTGTAGGTGGTTCATTCTTATTTGATATTATTCTGATGAAGTCACTAGGTGCAGGCAGGAATAAAAGTTTTTATTACTATAATTTAAAAAAATAATAATAATATGCGTCTTCCGAAGATTTTAAAGAAAACCAGGTGTAACAAATACTAGGAGCGGATTACACCAAATAAAATGAACGCGATCAGCGTCACTAAACGGCTTTTAAGAATTGTCAGTTTCAATATTCTAAAATTATGATAATGACAGCAATTGAGCGCAGTTTATATTATTACTAGCCTAGTCTTTCTTGATAAATATAGGCACTATTTAGTATAATAAAAAATAAAAAAAAAACAATTTGAATCAGCGGTTCATGAGATTAGCGCGCTTCAACCAACCAAACAACCAAACAACGAAAACAACTTTTTCTAACTTCAGCTTTATAATATTAGTATAAATGTGAACGGGTTATTGATTACTCTCACCTAATTTTTGTATTTATAAACCCAAGTCGCTATCGGTATTGACTTGCTTCAATAAAAATTTACATGCAAAATGTCACAAAAACATGCTGCATTGAGCTACAAACAATCGCCGAACGTTGCCTAGATGTGGCAACAATGTTTCCAAAAAGAACAGAAGGAACAAGGTTGTTTCGTTTTTGCCATCATTTGCAGATCCCATACAAAAAATACACAAAAGAGGATATGCCCCAGAACCCTTTTATTCGTTGAGATAATAGCCTTTTTTATTTTTTGAATCAGAAACAGTTACAGTTCGCTGGAGTTTTGGTTCTTGCTGCCTTTATTTGACTTTGTTTGAGAATTTGTGTGAGGTGCATCGGATATTGTCGTCTGAAATTCTATTTTTCTCTTTGGGTGCAATTTTGTATTACGGATAAGTATTAACTGGAAATAACGTATTTTACTGACAAAAAGTTTTCCAATTTACAAAAAAAAAAAATGTTCCTATGATGGTCTCTTTTTTTTTTAATCTTTATTTATTTAGATGCTTTTACCTTACAAAGTTAGAAGGAAAAGAGGTAGACAACAAAAAATATGGGACGATGATATCAGGCAGGTTGCAGGCATAACATGGAGTAGAGTGGCTAGAGAGAGACCAGAATGGAGTAGGTTGGAGGAGGCCTTTGCCAACTGGCAAACGGACTTGCAGAAAGTAAATAAGCACCAAATACGCGAATAATTTAAAGTTAAGTTTGTAAAACAAAATATGTTGAAAACAGTGTATTAATGTAAGAAACGTAATTGTATTTATAGTCCGAATAAAAGGCTTTATTATTTACCTTACAAAGTTACGTCAGCCTCATCATATCCTAATCTAACTAATTATTAAACGTAATTATAATAACGGTACGTCAGCTGTGGACACGTCTGCTGGCATGCTTCGGGGTCGACCATTTGGTGGTGTGGCATTGCTGTGGCGTAAGTCAGTGTTTCAGTGCGTTACAATAATACCGTGCGGTAATCCGCGTATTGCCGCAATACGTGTCACAACAAAAGATCGTCCAGTGCTTGTGGTTTGTGTATATATGCCTACGGACCTAATAGAAAATATGCCTGAGTTCACGGATTGTCTCAGTTCAATTAGTGCTATTATTGATGAATCTGGCATAGAGTCTGTGTTCATACTTGGCGATTTCAATGCCCATCCAGGTGAGCGCTTTTATCATGAACTTGTGGTGTTTTCAAAGGAACAGGACTGGACTTGTGTGGACACAAATAAGTTGCAATTAACATCAGGAACGTTCACGTTCATCAGCGAGGCTCATGGGTGTAAGCGTTGGCTAGACCACTGTCTCACGACAGACGCGGCCCTGTCCAGTGTCACCAACGTGTATGTAAAGTACGATGTCTTTTGGTCTGACCATCTACCATTAGTTTTGATCTGTGACTTTAATGTTGTAAGACAAAAAACAAATGTGCAATACCCATTGCGTAGTAAAATTCAGTGGGGCGTAAGAAGTGTAGAACAATGTCGTTCCTATGAAAATATGTGTAATCTACAGCTAAAACATATTGACTTGCCAGTCGAGCTACAACATTGTTGTGGTAGATATTGTAGGGATCCTAATCATGTTAACATTATAAATAACTTGTATAGGGACATTGTTGACATTTTATGTAAGAATGCGAGTTATACGTATGTGTATAAGTCCATGAAGCGTAAGAAACATTTGGCCGGGTGGAACAGATTTGTAAGTGACGCTCACAAGAACGCTAAGACTAAATTCAATACGTGGCTGTGGTATGGTAGACCTTCTTGCGGCGCCATATTTAACGAAATGATAGAATCTCGTAAGATCTTCAAGAGTAAACTTAAATGGTGCCAAAACAACCAGGATCAGATTGGAATGGATTTGTTAGCAAAACGCCATTCGAATTCAGATTTTAGGGGTTTTTGGAAGAGCACTAAACAGTTTAATTCTAGGTCCGGTGTGCCTGTGAGTGTCAATGGTGTTTCTGACTCGAAAGATGTTGCTGATTTATTCAGAATGCATTTTGATGTAAAGTCGCGGTTGGGGCCACCATGCCGGGAGTTCGATGCTGGGGACAGTGCTACAGAAATAACAACGGTCATTCTGGCAAAGGACATCAGGACAAAAATTAGAAGCATGAGAAGGGGCAAATCCCCTGGACACGATGGGCTCAGCATCGAACACTTGCAGTATGGTGGGATCCATTTGCCACGTGTGCTCGCTCTACTGTTTAATCTGTGCCTAGGTCATTCATACCTTCCTCCAGATATGGTGCGGGCTCTGGTGGTACCAGTGGTGAAGAACCGGACCGGAGACGTCGCGGACAAGTCAAACTATAGGCCGTTTTTTTTGGCGACCATCGTAGCTAAAGTACTTGACAGCGTGCTTAACTCTCACTTAAGTACCCACATCAAACTGCACGATGCCCAGTTTGGGTTTCGGCCGGGGTTGTCAACAGAAACCGCAATTCTTAGTTTGAAGCATGCTGTCAAGTATTACACAGACAGGAAAACACCTATTTACGCTTGTTTTCTAGACTTGTCCAGGGCTTTTGATCTTGTCTCGTTCGACGTCCTCTGGCAGAAATTGTCTGATACCGCCGTGCCGCCGGAGCTTGTCTCACTTCTACAGTACTGGTACATGAAGCAGGAGAGTCGGGTGCGCTGGGCAGGAGAGCTCTCGGAGCCTAGTAGGCCGGAGTGTGGCGTGAGGCAGGGTGGTCTGACCTCACCGTTGCTATTTAGTCTGTATGTGAACGCATTGATCGAGCGGCTCAGCAGCACACGTGTCGGTTGTTTTATTGATGGTGTTTGTTTCAATAATCTAAGCTATGCAGACGACATGGTGCTGCTGGCCCCTTCGGTCGGTGCGCTCCGTAAGCTTCTCGATGTTTGCGAGTCATATGCTGCTTCTCATGGCCTTGTATACAACGAAAGCAAGTCAAAATACATGGTCTTCAAGTCCGGTACCAGGTGTCCCTCCTCCGTCCCTCCTGTTTTACTGAACGGTGTGGAGCTACATAGGGTGTACTCTTTTAAATACCTGGGCCACTTGGTGACGGACGATTTGAGGGACGACGCAGATATGGAGAGGGAACGCAGAGCATTGTCGGTTCGGGCTAATATGTTGGCACGCCGGTTTTTCCGTTGTACAGCTGCAGTCAAAGTAACGTTGTTTAAAGCATATTGCATGTCGCTGTACTCGGGGAGCCTGTGGTTCAACCACACCCAAAAAGCCTACAATGCTCTGCGGATTCAGTATAACAACGCGTTTAGGGTGCTGTTGCGTCTGCCTCGGTTCTGTAGCGCGTCATCTATGTTCGCTGAGGCTCGTACCGACTGTTTCGATGCTGTGCGGCGTAAGAAAGCGGCCTCGCTGCTAAATAGACTGCGTGGCAGCCCCAACAGCATTCTGAGCGCCATAGTCGGGAGGTATGACAGTCCGTTGGTGAGGTCGCTAGTCACCTGTACACTGTCTGTGTTTTTAGTTAAGTACTAACATAGGTTAAGAATATTGTTACTAACCTAATGGATCTTGGTCATCTGAAATAAATGAATATTATTATTATTATTATTATAATAATGTTAACACATATACATGGTCTCTTATTACATGAGACTTAAACACAGCTGGTGAGATCAACCTGGCATAACCTTTCGCGGATTAGAAACGTGTTCTTAATTTTTCTTCATAAAATGAATTGATCCATTAAAATGAATTTCGTTTCAATTTGGATAGCCAAAACAACGTCCCGAAAACCCTGTATCGATTTCTCTGCAACGAAATTCATTAACAAGCTACAGAAAGGCATTGCAATAACTAGTAATCTGCAAGCAATTTCTGAACTAGTTGTTCATTTCGGAATGCCACTAACTATATAGCAAATGCTTGTTAGGTAGAACGCTGAGGATCGACTATTTATTGGAACTTGATATTTGGAGAGGAAACAAGTATAGCATACAATTCCATACACGGGTTGGATTTTAGATCCAACGTCAACATCCAGGAAAAAAGTAACGCGTCCCAAATTCAACCAGAATGGCGCAGCACAAGTTGTTACTTTTTTTATTGAGGGGCGTTTGCGTGGCCAAACTAGTGTTTTGAGAAATTAGGGGTTGACTAAGATGAAGCCGACCTCCAATTTGGTTGGGTAAAGACTAGGGACCTGATGATCACTGTCAAAATTGTTGTGTTCGTTATTTTTTGTTGCAATTAGGTTACTATCAAGTTGCTGCCATTGAGAAGACTATCCAAATTAAAGTGATCTTTAAGTAACGTAACAATAATGTTGTTTTTAGAATAACTGTGAAAACATTGTAACCATAACACCATCGCTATTCGCAGTAATACTGCGAATAGCTTGAATTGCATGGAAGTTCTATTTAAAAAAAAAAAACATTTAGAAACGACCGCATCTATTCAATATTATATCTGTGCATATGACAGAATGCGTAAATTAGTTTGTCAAGCGCAGTGGCCCGACAATCCTTTGTGTCATCAGCAAAACAAAGTTATTCATATAAAAGTTGGTACATGCTATCTCGGGGCTGTTTTAAAAGTTACTGTTCTACATTCATTTGACCTATTTTGTTATGTTACCACTGGATGAAAAGGATTTTCTGAAGAATTCTGAAAATGGAAAATATTGTTGTTCTTTGTAATGTTGTAGACAGGGTTTCTAGCAGACCTTGCATTTTTTGTGTGGGTTTTCTTTAAAAGGAGTTGTAGAACAGCTATTTTTACAATAAAACCTATTTTTGGAGCTAACGTCAACTACATGGGTAGCAAAAACAGAGGGAAAAATGTATCATTGAAAACTTTGTACACTCGCCTTCCTCTAGAGAACTCACACAAACTTCTCTCTAAAGACCACAAATACTAGTTTATAAAAGATATATTGGTTAAAAACTATACTTAGAAGAGTTAGCATATACTAGCTTATGCCCACGGCTTCACCCGCGTTTTTTTTGGTAATTGTCACACGGGCTCGTACTACCGGGATAAAAATTATCTTATGTAGGTACTGTTCCAAACTATTATCTATATTTGTGCTAAATTTCATCCAGATCCATTTAGTAGTTTTTGCGTGCAAGAGTAACAAACTTCTATAATATATCATATATATAACTTCTATATACATCCATACAAAGTCACAAACTTTAGCATTTATAATATAGGTAGGAATATGAATGTAGGAAGTATAGGATTTAAAACTTTATTCTTTTTTTTGACACAAACAAAGCGTTAGCGCCAAACGTTTCCATTGACTGATTTGTTGTATAAACGGGCCTTATAGTTGAACTGATTATAGGAAGCTAAAATCTACCATGGCACGTAAAACATTACTGCTAGTTTGTTATAAATAAAAAATACTATAAAAGGAGGCTGGCGAAAATGGACCCAAAGAATCTGAAAATTAACTAAACTCCGTTCCAGTGTAAATATAAAATAATTATAACTACAATTTTATGAGATATTTAATTTTTAAATATTGATTTTTTAGGACTCGGGAATCAAAAGTTATAAATAATTTTCAATTTACTAAAATTAAGTAATCGTGCACTTACAAAACGCAACATTTTTCCGATTACGTTCCAATCCAATGACATGTGTTTTTGTTCATGGGTTTATTCCCACAAATGGATCTTTCTCTTAGTTTTTATACATTCAATTATGTCAAAAATTCATAAAAAATAACATGCAAACCTGATATTAAAACACCAATTAACAATGCAAAAGCATCTAATAAAAATGGTACTGTGGCGATTTTATAGTATTTCTATAAAGGAACGTTATCAATGATGATCCATTGAGTCCCGTCACTACTGTCACTGTCAGATCTGTGATGATCTAGTCCATCGTTATGTTTGTATTTTTGTCTAGGATTTTATGTTTATCATTGCGATTTTGTAGATTCTCGACGACTTGGCCTTTACATCTTGAAATGTAGATAATGCACCCTGTCTTAGACTACCGCATTCTTCTCTGGACATTGGACAATTAGTTGCTTTTGATTTGGACTTTGATTTTAACCACAAACATGCGTTGCGTTAATTTCTTCTTCTCTTACGACTTGCGCTCTTACGGAGGAGTCGTCTCTCTGATGAAGGTGCTCAGAGCTTTGAAAAAGTTCAGAGATGGGTGTATCCACGTGATGTAAGTATATTCGTAAAAGAACATGTATTTATATCATGAGTAAAGAACTTATTTAGGATATCTATCTGAACAACACACTAAGATTCGTTTAGCTTTTATATGCATAAATACATTCTGTTGTAATCTTATATTAGGCTCATTCTTACTGTTGCCCAATACTTTATCGGACTAAACAGTATACAGTAAAAGACTAGCCGAGGTAGCAGTAGAAGTAGTGTATTTTACTGAGATGTTTCAGTCATCAAAATGGAAGATGGGTGGCTGTTGCATTTTGTCTTGAAATATTTATATATTTATACTACGTATAAGTTGTTATGATGAATGCTACCTCTAAGAGTGGGTTCCAAAATACATGTAGTCTCGCCCTTGTCCTTTGACCCTTCAACTTTATGAATGATGTGTTGTTCTTCCGATTTCATTCATAAATTAATATACGTGCAAACGAATGCTGATTAAAAATCCATTCATTTCGGATTAATCATGAACTGCGTCATTTTAAATTCATCATCCAAACTTAACGGTCAACGAATTTTATAAATACGTTTTTAAATATTAATTCATGATTAATCTTTGCGCAGTTATTCACAAATTATTTTTGTATTATGTGAAATAAAGAATTGAAAGTTTTCTTTTTTTTATGGCAGCTATATTATGTCATGTAGGTGTTACCAACCGCACGTCAGAGGTAGGAATTTGACATTGACAGCACATTTAAATCTGTGCAGTAAAGGCGAATTTTGAAAAGCTAGTTTGTCACTGCTTTGTGGTTTACGGAGTATACATCCATACTAATATTATAAATGCAAAAGTCACTCTGTTTGTTTGTTTGTTACCTTTTCACGACTAAACGGCTGCTCGGATCTTAATGAAATTTGGCAAGAAGATAGATTTCAACCTGGGGAAGGACATAGGCTATATATCATCACGCTATGACCAATAGGAGCGGAGCAGCAATAAAAAATGTTGCGAAAACGGGGAAAATGTGACGCAGACGAAGTGGCGCGGGACAGCTAGTATAATTATATCCTGCACTCCGGACTCATAGTCGCAGTGGGACACTAAGGGGCTTTATTTAATAGAAGTTTTAACTCTTCTCGTTCCCAAGATGGGAGGTCTAAGGATTTCCTCCGGAATAAACTTTCATTGACTTTTCAGCCAAATAGTAAAATAGGTAATTAATGCTACTAACTATTATATTACAACGTGAACCAGAAAGGTGGGGTCATATTTAAAGATGTGGTGCGGATTATCAGATTCAACATTTTTCTTCATGGAGCCAAAATAGACATCGTGCAAAAAATACAGTTTTCATATACATTTGGATTGATTACATATATTATTATACTAATATTATAAAGCTGAAGAGTTTGTCTGGTTGTTTGTTTGCTTGAACGCGCTAATCTCAGGAACTACTGGTCCGAATAGAAAAATTCTTTCAGTGTTGATAGCCCATTTATCGAGGAAGGCTATAGGCTATATAATCATAACGCTACGACAAATAAGAGCGGAGCAGTAATGGAAAATGTTGCGAAAACGGGGCAAATGTGACGCAGACGAGGTTGCGCGGGACAGCTTGTTGAATATACACAAACATACAACAAATATTTATTCCTTGTGGAGATCGAATCCAAAACACGTACCACAGTAGCCAATTGCTCAGCCACTGAGCCAACTGTATCGTCAAATTTTGCACTCCTTTTCTTCTTACTGATAAGATGTATCTAATGTTAGATTTATTTGCCCAAACATGTGCACATTTACAATTATTATAAGTGCATGCAGGATAGCAAAGAAAATTGGTTAAGACATGTTTGCCACATACTGTGTCGTGAAAATGTTAAGAATAACAATTGTGATTTTTTAATATATCCTACAGTCCAAGAGACTGTTGTATTATTGTGATAAAAGAGAATAGGTAAGTGAAAAAAAAAATCTTTGCGAAAGTTGTTTGTTATCAAGAGTGCAATCTCGTATTTAAGTATAGGTCTATCTTTATAGATAGAGTCACTGAAAACTTGTTTTAACGTATCCAGAATAGCACTCCATCATGTCAGCTCGCTTATTGAAATAATACATGTGCCTCTAACAGAAATAAAAAACTGCTTATGTTTGCTAGAGTAGTCAATGTGACCTGCCATAGTACTTGGTTGAAAGGCAAAAGCATTCAATTTAGGTGATGCAGTCAACAATGTGAATGTACTAACAAAATATTAAGAAAAAAAATGGAGTATGTGAAAATCGATATTAAAGTTAAAACAAAGGTGCTTAAATTCGTCTTGGGTTTTTATCAGACTGGAAAAAAGTAATTTATGGAATAATAACGAATGCGACAGCTGACCGCAGATCGCGGCAATGTTGCTATTAGATCAACTATTTTCTATTTATTTTTATTATAGTTACATAATTATAAACCAGTTGTCTTGCGTGCGTTATATTTGGAGGGATTTGAAGCTGCGTTCTGATGTCTGCGGTCGTTGTCTGCAGTCAAACCAAATGCGTTTTTATGACATAGTATTTAAACTTATTATGTTTTTTCTATTTCCCCATAGTACCATATTGTCCAAAACCAGCTATGCAGCTACAAATAAATAACAATTTCAAGTATAAACCGGACTTATACATAAATTTTCCTTTTAAACAACAGCAAACAAGTTTGTACTGAAACTAAAAGTAATTTCCTGATAAAACTGTTCTAACCCAGATAGTGCGAAGTCGTGGGGTGTTTCCAGACTGATCTTGGAATTAAAGGAAAACATACAATGTATCTAAAGTTTCCCGTTACAAGGAAGTATTGGATGAAGAAACTGGTCTTGTATAAACTGTGAAAAGTACTACCTTATGCTCCCGGATTCGTTCTCGCAGTGTTCGGTATATTTTCCCACGGAATCGCAACTAAATCGTTTTCTATGTGTTAATTCAGGGGGGTTGCTATGACGTTTAAAAACATCATTGTTCTATTATTATATCAGAGTAGGAAAGAGACGGAGCTATGCAGGTCGTCTAGCTCTATCTCTTTTCCACTCTGGAATAAGAATGAAAAAATAATGTTTAAGACGTCATCGTCATCATCGACGTCACGTTTAAGACGTCTAATTCTACCATACCCTACAAAAAGCAAAGAAAGATATCACATTTCTATCCCACACACAAAAAATATTCAGTCACAAACCCAATAAACAAGTAAAAAATATCAATCTCCAAATCTAAACTGAAACTAGAAATCCATTTCAGAAACAGAAAAAGCCTTCCATTTTTATCCAAATGACATTTCGGCATTCGGCTGCTCGCAGGCCGGTTCGGAAAAACCGAAAATCTCTCTCTATGGACGCGAAAAAAGAATGTCCTAGGTAAATCGGCCCAAATGACGTTACAAAGGTCCTCCCGTCTCGCAAAAATTTGATTTGTAAATAAAGCCCCTTAGATAGGACAAGTACTCGTATATTTAATTCGGAAATCAGTTGATTCAATTGTAAGACTTCGCCTTTTGAAACCTTGACGACAGTCTGTTATAAAGTTCGAGTTTCGACGATTATTCTGTTTTGTGTCTGTATAAATTAAGGATCAGTGACGATTGAGGACTCGGTTTTTTGGAAGAGCTTTATCTATCTCTACGCCTGTCTGCTGTCCTAGTATCCTTACTATCCTAACTAATATTATAAATGCGAAATTAAGTTTGTTTGTTACCTTTTCACGACTAAACGGCTGATCGGATCTTAATTAAGCAAGTTGCGCGGGACAGCTAGTATGAAATATTTGACTATTAAAGTTCTCTTTAATACTAGTTTACTTTTTATTTAAAATCCGTTTGGTCTATCGAAAAGTGAACTAGAAGATGTAGCGATAAGACCGCAATTCTTTCAATTGTATAATAGCAAAATTAAAAATTGCTGTGTATCAACGTTGGTGCACAATTCATATATTCTGTATATACATTATATGGCTGAAATAATTATTACCTACATTTGTTTCATATTTAGACTTTACAGCTCTTCAAAATTTTAATTAAATTTAAAACAAATGCTGTTGCCACCTTACTTCCTGATGAACGTAAATAAAATTATACACAAAATATTAAACAAAAAGCAATTTTAGACACGTTGAGTTTATCCTCACGGATCGCATCTAAAGTACGGCCCACATTACTACAATATTACTGCAATTTATCTTCTCTTTAACTTGCAAATTGTGTTTGAAGTACATAGATAATATTTGATATACCCTGTCTCCCTCTTACACTCAAAATTCAGTACACGTGAGAAGGACAACGATACAACAAGTTACGAAATTGCGGCATATCTAACGGCAAGTCGTGAAACAATTCAACAGCTACACCCAAACATTAACATCGAATTATATACGTTTGCTGAAACTATTCGCGTTAACGTTAAGTATATCGTAAAGGAATGTACTAGGACATCATGTGTCTATGAGTGGTATGGGACAACTCGTTGGTTACAGAATACGATAGTCCAGTGTCTAGTGCCCGTAACAAGCTGTTAGTAGTAGTAGTCTTACTCTGTAACGAAACACGACAGTCAGGCACACAAGCAAAGGCACACATTGAAAGATACGTCAGACCGAACGTAGAGACAAGACATAGTACATTTGTATGAGTACTGTAGGGCTAGCCCGGGAACTGATCTTTTTACCGATTTTTTTTGTTCAAATTTAATTTTGCCGAAAACTATTGATTATCAAAAATCGATTCTTCGATGATGTAAAAAAAAACGAAACGTTAATAGTTGAAAAGTTTTAGATGAAATGAATTTCGGTCAAATATTTCTCGAACTGTAACCGGCTCCTCGAACGATCAGATGTAACGATACAAACAAGCGATGTAAACATAACTTTAATCCGAACAACTAGAATTGGGAACACTCGTTTCACACGTAATATTTAATTTATTCATATGGATTTATTATTGGCAAAACATGCTAGGGTATTTGTGATTAAAAAGCTTTCGAATTTTAGTCGCGCGTTCGTGTTCGTTTTAAGCCCTCTGTTTAGTACGTATTACAGAGAAATCGTCATAGTGTGTGTAATTTCTGTCTCCGAAACACCACACAGCGAAAATCGTTCCTGTTAGAAATGATGAGACGAACCGTGAAAATGGTTTAACTGCTCTGTGGCTATAAAATGCAGCCATCAACTTCTTGCGAAAGATGCGCCTTGAGAATTGGACTATTTATTGAATTAGAATCTTTATGTTGTCCTGGTAATGTTTATCGTAAAGTATCAGATGCTAAAGTGGAATATTTTATGATTATGATTATTGAACTTCTCTCTTCTCGTCTTTTATTATAATCTAGTACATAAAAATCACTTGTCACAGTGTTGGTTATCGAACTCCTCCGAAACGGCTTGATGGATTTGTATGATATATTTGGTAGGTCTGAGAATAGGTCGAGTGGTTAAGTGGAGGTGAGAGCAGCGGTGGTCCAGTGGTGGCAGTCCCGACTTATGAGCAGTAAGCCGCGGGTTCGAACCCAGGAAGGCGCATTACTTTGTGTAATTTATTTAATCACCACTGCTCTCAAAAAACGGTGAAGGAAACATCGTGAGGCAACCGGCATGTCCTAGTACTAAAAATTCTAAGACATGTGACATTTACCAACCCGCACTGGGCCCGCGTGGTGGATTACTGCCCACTTCCTCTCGTAGAGAGGAGGCCTGTGTACCGGCAGTGGGAACATTATAGGCTGATGATGATGATGAGAATAGGTCGTAGGCTGTTTTTCTTTCTAACACATCGACATCAAAATTTCCTCAAGAACAAAATCGCGAGCAACAGATAGTAATTTTATATGAAAAGAAAGGGTCGTTGGTCTAGTGACTGCTAACGCTGCTTCTGAGCTTAATACGAGTTCGATTCCCAAGTCTAGCAAAGTGTTATTGGGGTTTTTCATCAGGAATTTCTCAGTAGCCGCTACTGAGTCTGGATGTGAGTCCGGATGGCAGTGTAGGCTCGCTTCATATTATATGGGACTCAAACATAACTGGCGAAATGACGGTTTTCTATTAAGTACACCTTTGCTTTACCCTTAAGTGGTTACAGGCGTGATGTTAAGTTTATTTAAAAAGCTTACTTTAGATAAACTTATCATTCTGTTGCCCTTATTCCAATTTATTTATATATTTACTTCCATCCTTACTAATATTATAAATGCAAAAGTAAGTTTGTTTGTTACCTTTTCACGACTAAACGGCTGATCGGATCTTAATGAAATTTGGCAAGAAGATAGATTTAAACCTGGGGAAGGACATAGGCTATATACTATCACGCTACGACCAATAGAAGCGGAGCAGAAATGAAAAATGTTGCGAAAACGGGGAAAATGTGACGCAGACGAAGTTGCGCGGGACAGCTAGTAATTCTATATTACTTGTTATGTTATCAGATACCTGTTTTTTTTTAAACATAAACTAACTATTTCGTATTCTAAAACAATTTAAAACTAACATTTTCCTGAAAGATTTAAGAAAATAAACATTCCAATTTAAATGGTGCTACCAAATTCGGTAGGCGTTTAAATTAATCTAGTCTCTGTTAAAAACAAATTTCATTATCCAAGCGATCCAACACGCGAGTTTCAATCCCAATCTAAACGAAATCAAATTTAGTGTAACTAATGAAATTTTTAATGAAACAATTAGCACCACTAAAGTAAATAACTCGAGAGAACGAACCAAACTACTGAATGAGAAAAAACTGAGTTTCGGTTTAAAAGACATTCAATTAAGTGGCCAGTAATTTACTTCGCCTAGAACGTTCCAGCAATGACAAACGACAATCAAAATGAACGAATGAATGAAAAATACTTAGTTATATTGCACTTAGAGGTTTTTGATAATTTAACTGTCAATTTGCGAGAAGAATAAAAAGTGTTTTAATGTTGAATGTAATTTGAATACACTTTACATTTTGTTAATTTGAAAAAGCTCTTACTGCCTTTTTGTTAATGAGTTTATTATTCAATTAAGTACATAGGTATGACTTTGAAGAAGGCAATTATTATAATTAGCTAAATAACTACGAAAGAGGGTTAATCTTTTCTCGTAGCGGCGATTGGCGGCGGCGACCTCTCGCGTCCGGCCCTGGTTCAATCCATGGTCCGGAGCGAGAGGGAATGGGATGCCGTCGCCTGCTTCTGCGAAGCAGTCATGCTAGCGAAGGAGGTGGCGGAACGTGAGAGGGAGAGAACCTCACGTCCCAGCCGCCGCGGGAGACGCCCCGGGCGTCGGGGGGCAACCAGTGGCCCCCGGCCACCGTAGGCGCGAGCCTGTGGACGGTGAGTAATGGGCTAGCTCACCGTCCGTCCGTCTCATGACGACAGGCCGTGTCGACGGCGCGTACGTGTTCCACGCGCGCCTCAAGGAGATGTCAGCAAACCAGAAGGGGTCCGAAAGGGCCGATGCCTGCCAGGGCTGCGGGTTGTTCGAAAGAGATACCGCGGCCCCGGAACACAAAGGGCGAAGAAGGAACATGGGTGGGTTTTAGTCAGTACAAGTCTGACACTCCCTCCCGCTCCGCCCAGAGCGGGAGAAGTCATATGATGATTTCCCATCCGGAAAAAAAAAAAAAAGGGTTAATCTTTTATTCACTTTACATATAGAATCAAGTTCTCCTAACTTAAGAGCATTTATGCCTAACGAAATTTCATACAAATTTACAAATCCTTATTTTCCTAAATGACTGAACCGATTTTAATGAAACTTCATACGCATAAGCAAGACCTTAAAAGGTCTTAAAAGTTACTAAAACTAAAATATTTCCGAAATGTCTTTTACAAAAAAAGGTAATTGGAAATTTCTGTTTCTATAGATATTTTATAATCGGTCTAATTTAGCTGTAAAACTATTTTCGAAAATGTTTTTAGTAACTTTTTAGACCTATTTATCCTGCTTATGAAGTTTCATTAAAATTTGTTCAGTCATTTCAGAAAATAAGGACTAGAAAGCTTACAGTTTAACAGATTGATGTGTTGCTGGGGAGTTTGTTGTGGGTGTTTGTTCCGCCACTTTTTGTCCTCGGCTAAAACACTAAGGGGGTACTCCCTTTCTTCTCCTAAAATTGTTTGTCCGAAAATCATTATCCATAACACGTTTGCTATAAACTTCAGTAACCATAATGTTCAAAATCCCGAAATTTTGTTTAACATAATTATCTTGAGTTCTAAAAGTATTCTGAATATCGAGTACTATAATAATTGAATCTCCTAATTTTACATGACCTAAAGTCATATGTCCTAAGTATTGTGTTAAATAATGTGTATTATTCCGAATATTCATTTATAATAAATTTTGTAGTCCTAAAACATTTGCTAAAAATTAGGTTTTAGAGACAGAAACGAATCGCTGTAAATCCGACTCCACGCAGTCTTGTCTGCTTTACCCCTAGAGTGTAATTTAAAATCGCGTAGGCGCGGAGGGGCGAGGCGGCCCGCGAGTTGAGGAGCAGGTGGTTGTAAACCTCGCCGCCGCGGCTGAGGCTGGCCGGCTAAGCCGGCCAGCAAGCCGAAGCTGCGGTGGTGAGCGTTAAACCCATCTGCGACGATAAATTCGCGTGGGACCGCCGGAGCCCCGCAGCACCGGAGCCGTGACAGAAACCATGCCTGCTGCATGTTGCATGCTTGCATGCTTGCTTGCTTGCTTTCTTGCTTGCATGCTGCATGCTGCGTGCTTGCTTGCATGATGCATGCTGCGTGCCTGCTTGCATGCTGTTTGCTTGCTTGCATGTTGCATGCTTGCTTACATGCTGCATGCTTGCTTGCATGCTGCTTGCCTGCTTGCTTGCATGCTGCTTGCCTGCTTGCTTACAAAAATCACATGTTTACAATCAACTGCTTTATTGAGTACATGTATAATATATTTATTTATGTGTAATAAAAAAAGAATATTATTATTATAAATAAACATTATGTAATTTCAATTTAGGACTTATAACTTTTATAGAAAAGGTTTTTATGTCTTTGGTATATTATTGATTGTAATATTTATGACAAACGGATTTAGGACATATTATATTTAGGGGTTTCAATTTTATGGCATGTGATATTAAGTTATATTAAGTTCGGGTAAATTATCATTCGGACAAATGATGATTAGGACAAAAAAAGTTATGGCACTTTAAATTATGGATATAAAAGTTAGGTGACACAATAGAGAACCCACTAAGGGAGAAGACTTTTGTCCTGAAAGCCGGGAGTTTTTAGGGCCTTTTTGTAGTGCTTATTCTCAGAGTTTTTTTAGTAGTCTTATATTTACCGCTGCTGGGCAAACGCCTCTCCCATACTCCTCAATATCTTTTCAAGTACTTTTCTCCTGCGCCACCTCTAACCAGCCTTTGTGATGCGCGTCCAGTTCATTTCGCTATCTCTTTCTAAGCCGTCTTTGGCAGCGTCCATCCTCAGGCACCCATGCATCGTGTCGGCGTTATGCATGCTTAAGCTGCATGCCATGACCCGCTCAATCCTATTTGAGCTTGTCTGCAGTTTCTGTTTTTGAGCGCCGCATAGTGTTCCTTATTCAGCTCAGACTAATTATTTAAATAAATTAATTTTACTATTTACGATTCGTTATGGATGTCGGTAATATCTATTATCGACAAATTCCCAGGAGAAGCTAAAATATTAATAATTTCTTTATGTGTTTTCCTTCTCACAGCACTAGCCGTCAATTTCACAGTGTACAAAACAGTATGTAGGCTATAAGACGGAGTGTCATCAATGTACGGATGGCGAGTAATGGAAGCGGTGCAGGCGACAAGCGTCGACTAGGGATGGGCTGTCGTTGCCTATAGAATGTTGCTTCTCAAAGAGTTTACTTTTAAAATAGAAATGCTGCTTGAACAGTTTCTTTGGATTTTAATGATTTAATTAAGTTTTAAAGACAACAAATTATTGTGTTCGTTTTAATCCATATTGTAGGTTGTATTGACACGCCTACTACGACAGGTTTAGTCAAAACTATTTATTGGTTTCTAACTAATTCCCGGTTAAAAGGTCAGCCGGTTAGAAATGTAACCCATATGTTCGATTACTCATTATACGGGTTAATCCATGTAATATATGGGTAAACCATTTAAATATTGCTGATTACCCAGAAAAAAACAGACAAAGTACTCTGTCACTTTCATTCATAAATTTACTGTATGCGTGAACCAGTTATTAGAGCCTGATGAACCCCATAGGTAATAAGAGTTAATGTTTGCTCTAGGGTTTTTTTCTTAACCCGAAAAATTGCCCGATTATAACCTTTACGAGCAAGCTTTTCGGTCCCTGTTTCTCAGAATCGTAATGTCTATAGCAGAATCATAGCTAACTATAAAGGCCGTTTTAGTGGAATATTGCAAAATCATATTGTATATTAAAGAATAACATTAATTTAGCATGCATCAAATACGTGTATGATTTCGATACAATTGATAAACTCCCATTTTTTTTTCAGCAAAATTTCCTTATCGATGGGCATATTAAAAAAAAACAATCAAGCTTTGGTGAAGGAAAACATCGTGAGGAAACCAAACATGCCCGGGAGATATTTCTCGACGGTGTTTAAAGCCAAGTCAGAAGCCCATGGCCGGCATGAAAACTGACACCAGGTGGCCTGCCATGACGACTTAAAACATTATTGTTTCATTCTTTTTCCAGAGTGGGAAAGAGACAGAGCTATACAGGTCGTCTAGCTCCATCTCTTTCCCACTCTGGAATAAGATTGAAACAATAATGTTTTAAGACATCATTGTAACCCCCCAGGTTATAATTAACCAAACGAAAAATAAAAGGGCAAAAGTTTTAAAACACCACGTGAAGTATTCAACCTTGACCGCTATTTATTTTATTCACAAATCATCGTAAACAAATACCGTAACGCGTATAATGAGGCCGAAAATAAACAGCTAATGAGCGATCTGCCAATCACTAACGTTCTAGTCGTTTACTCGGTAGAATTATGTAAGATGAGTGATAAAAATAAGTGAATCATCGTAATTGCGTGTTTATTTCCATTCAAAACGTTTTGGAGCTTGTGATTAAATAATACCAGCAGCACGGGTCGATCTACAAATTAAAACGTGCTTGGCTAAGTCCGTGAACACATTACATACCGAGTTTCCTCTGTGCCTCGGAATGCACGTTAAGCCGTTGGTACCGGCTGTTAATTATAGATCTTTTATAGGTACAGGTAGTCAGTGGCCCGAAAGTCTGATAAAAAGTCTTACCAAAGGGTAGGTAGCGTATTACCCAGTACTGACTGGGTTGCGGAGATCAGATAGACAGTCACGCCAGATAAGTACGTAATCAGCTGCATTCGGTTAGACTGGATGCCAACTACAATATAGGTGGGAAAAGGCTGATGATGAACAAACTAAAAAAACCGGCCAAGTGCGAGTCGGACTCGCGCACGAAGGGTTCCGTAACATTATTTATAAAAACGAGCAAAAAAATCACTTTTTTGTATGGAAGCCCCTTAAATATTTATTTTATTCTGATTTTAGTATTTGTTGTTATAGCATCAACAGAAATACATTAATCTATAGAAATTGCAACTGGCTATCACGGTTCATGAGATACAGCCTGGTGACAGACGGACGGACGGACGGACGTTTTGAACTTTACTTTGACCCTTTGGGTAAGGAACCCTAAAAACCGATTTAGGAACATTCTCGAATGGACCTGAGTCACGAATGCTGTGTGGCGTCACTTGGTGGAAATTGATACATCTATTTACCTCATATTGACCCCAGTATTTTAGCCGTACACAATACTGAGTACAACAATTGATGCAGATGAAATTGTAAAAAGTATATACCTCTTTTAAAAATCACACGACACAACGACATGTTACAAAATTTCTGCGCATAACCAGGTTACTTCAAAGATAACCTAAACAAACTCGTGAATCGCATTACGAGTTCACAACCCGAGGTACCAGGCTGTCATAAATTATCAGTAGAACAGAATGACTGCACCAATCGTGTGTACGGACCGATCTTTGTCCTTCGTGTCTCGAGAAACCGCATAAAACTGGATATTTCTACTGGTGATAACGTTGTGTTTGGGTTACATTCTGATTAGATCGAAGTAGGGAAGGAAGTTCTAGAGTCTAGACGATGGACCTTCAATGTGTAGTATCCATTGCTGCATTGACTCCAGTATTTATTGAACAATTTTACACAGAAGGAGCAATGGATGTTTAAACGATTAATTCCGTCTTTAATGAGCGATAGAAATTATAAGTAAAGATTGAAGTGCATTGCCAGTGACACGTGCCAATGTTTAGATATCAATTAGCTAAATCGTTTTGCTTTTTGCCTTAGTAACGTTTAGTTGTATCGCACGTGTTCTTTCCCGGTCCCTGTGGAAAAGACCAAGAAATATTGCTTAATAATTTAATATTACTTTGTTGTTATCAGTTTTAAAGCAATATTCACGAATAATAATGTCGACACAGTTTCAGTTGTCGGTCAGACGGAATATTTTGTAACACAGGAATTTAATTAACGTGTCATTTTGGTTATCCTACGATGTTGGGGTTGGCTTTTAGCCTAGATGCAGCTGAATACTAGTATTTTACATGAAGGTACTGCTTATTTGGTGCTGGGTGACACAATATTCCTTTTGGTAGGACTGGTTGTCAGACTTTCAGGCTTTTTGCAACGCGTAACGACTATCAAAGGTCTACAAATGAGAGCCGGGACCAAGAGCTTAACGTACTTTCCGAGGCACGGGCGGTTCCTGGTAAGTAATGGATGGTCACCCATCATAGACTGACCTCGGTAAACATTGCTTGACTTTGACCATGAGTCTCTTATTATTAAGCCATCACCGAGATTCCACAAGAGCCCAATTGAAGTTATATCTCTGAGAAATTAAATAAAAGGACATGGTCCAAAATGTATGGACCAAAAACCCAAAATCGAATCGATACGGTCAAAATGTGTGCACAAGAATTTCCTAGAACTATATAAATACACGTACCTAAATTGAAATATCCTAATCCGTTGGATATCGGAGCTATGGGCTGACAAAGTATGCAAATAATTCATTTTTTGACTTGGAATTAATAAATAATGAAACGGATTAGGATGTTGCAATTTGGGTACGTTTATTTATATAGTTCTAGGGAATTCTTGTGCACACAGTTTGCCCGTATCAATTGCACTTAGATTTTTGGTTGAACTATGACACCAACTCTAAACCTACATTTGTTTTAAAACAAAAGTTTTGAATCTGAAAAAGTCTAAAGATTTTTATACGTAGTTTATGATTAGAGAAAGTGTTTTCTAATTTTATTTTAGTCTGTGGTTGTTGTTCAGTATTAAAATTTTGATTATAGGTAATATGAGACATTTTGACTATCTCTTGAATTACAATACCTGGGCTAAATGATAAATGATAAATGATGTTTATTTTGCAAATGGGTTTTTACAAACACTTTTACACGTCTTTTTTTTTTAAACTAGTTGGGGCCGGTGTTTCGTACCTGACTACTCTGAGAAGAAACAGCCGAAACAAACTCAGAGGTTCTCTGTTAACTTGTTGCTCTTTTAAAGTCCAGACATTGCTCAATTTACATGAGGACTATGCAGATTAGTGTCTGAGATGGCTTTCTATGGTTACGCAATATGTCCCAGATGTTATTCATAGGCGCCTGAAAACCAGTCTCACAAATGATCCTACGACTTTGGAGAACACATAGAAAAATACTGTTATTCAGCTACATCTGGTTACAATGGAAGGATAGGCAGATGACCATGATGTGTGCTTGTTTATCAAACAATTATAACAGTCCTCTTTTTTTTTCTTGCGGTTAGTGTCTCTGGCTGCCCCCCTAGCATGACCGTTATATCTCTATTCTACCAAGAAACGACAAGAAATCTTTTCTATACAACTTGACATTTCTTTTGCCCGAGCATGGCGCGCCCCGTCGATTCGCGTTTCTACGAAGACATAGACAGAAATTCTTTCCATAGCAACGGGGATGAGTTTTTCATTTTTCGTGGGCGGGATGGTGTTGCTGCATCCTGGATCCAGGCCTAGATCTTTTTCGCGAAATTAAACCTAAATATTTTACATAACATTTCAACTATTTGAACGTGACTCAACGCAACCACGAAACGTATTTCTCGTATTTAGTTTTTAAGGTTGTGCGTTGTTTCATCGCTAATTGTTTAATCGAATTTTGTTTCATACAAATTGTTTCTCATATTATCATTTCATAGAATAATCAATACGCAGAATACTTACTTTGAAGAAATTTAAATCATCGATTTTTGTTTCAAATAAAGTTTAATGTTAGAATATTCATATCATGGAATGACAAATCAAATATTATTTTTCCACATATTGTTTGTTTCACATAAACCTTTGAAAAATGCATACCCTCCTACAAAATTACAACACCGGGTTCACAAAAATAATGCGGGTAAATTATTGTCAAGCAGGAAAACAATCTTGTTATTCTCACTAATGGTGTCCATGCCTGTTGCATGCAGCATGCAACTTACAGCATGCAAGCATGTAACATGCAACAGGCAAGGTTTCTTTCACGGCTCCGGCGCTGCGGGGCTCCGGCGGCCCCACGCAAGTTTATCGTCGCAGATGGTATTAACGCTCACCACTGCAGCTTCGGCTTGCTGGCCGGCAAGCCGGCCAGCCTCAGCCGCGGCGGCGATCATTAGAAACCACCTGCTCCTCAACTCGCGGGCCGCCTCCTCCCTCCGCGCCTACGCGGGCTTAAATTACACTCTAGGTGTAGGGCAAACAAGACTACGTGGAGTCTGTTTTGCAGCCATTCGTTTCTGTCACTAACTTTAGTAGTACAACATATTGACTTTTAAAGACAATATTTTAATTTAAGGTTAATAATTTCGTTGAAATAAAATACCATGGAAACATACATCGAACAAACAATATTCGTTGAAAAATAATTCTGCTGTTTGATGAGTTGGTCAAATAAAAAAATGTGATTGTAAAATTCTTTGAATTGTGTTTCTGTAAAATATTTTTCATTCAAGTAAATATTAGTCGAAACAAAAGTATTCGAAATAAAAATACGGGGACTAAATATTATGTGAAACATTTTCTGGGAAACGAAATTCTGTCAAATTTCTGTCTGCGAAACAAGGTGACACCAGTTTTTAATAAGACTAGTTTGACATTTGTCAGACGTAATGTTTCTACCCCCAAATGTCAAAAGAAGAGAAAATATGGTCGTCATGCTCGACGTTGTAGACTTGTGTCGACTGAAGAAAAGAAACATTTCTTTTCTACATTCTTAATATCGCCATGCTTGGGACGATAGAAATATCTGTCAAATTGTCGATTCTTCCGTAGACATAGCCCGTTTCTACAGCGGTCATGCTAGGCCGGCTGGTGTCAGTTTTTATGCCGCTAATGGGCCTTCGACTTGGCTTTTCTTGTCGTCGAGAAATATCTGTCAAGCATGATGATTTCCTCACGATGATTTTCTATATTACACATATTTCATAAATTTCAAACAACTTGTTAATTTTAATAATTACTACTTTCAATTCTTAATTTTTTGCAAAAATAAAATGTTTATTCCTAAGCCCGAGAGGTGATCTGTTACCTCAAGATCTTTCTATTTCAGACACCTTTCTCTATGTAAGATTGTACATATTATGTGAACCAACGCCTTTAATTCTTGATGTCGAAATAAATAAAGATTATTTATGATTCTTCACCGAAACAAGGTATTCATTATAAAATACGCACATGGCATGGCTATAACTGATATGCACTGTAGGCAGTCACAACAGTAATTCAGTCTGTTTCCAAATTCTGTTTCTAAAATTCCAATACATTCTTTGACACTGACACTTGAGAAATCTTTAGAAAATATACCTAAACAGAGAAAATACCGTCAGAACTCAGACGTTACATTTCAGACGACCACAGGGGACATTAGCAAGACTCTCTCAAGTTACTAGGCGTTATTACAAATTGATATTTATGCTACATTGACGTGTATCGACACTGGAGCTGTTTTATTTTGACATAACATCACGCTTATAATTCCCTGTAGGGTTTAGACAGAGGTGTACCTACTTATTATTACACTCATATTTAGAGCTTGTTTAAGTTGCATGTAAAAAGGGGTGAGCTTATTGCCATCAATTGAGCACGGGAATCCGTGGCTGCTACTGAAAAAATCCTCATGGAAAATCCGGCAGAACCGACCGGGGAATCGAACCGAAGAGCTTATACAACCTGTTTTTTTTATATCCCATAACTCTAGGATATGATTGAGACCATATCAAACAGTCAACTGGTATTTGAATTATGTTTCAATCATACCTTTAGTTTTTCGCATTTTCTTTAGCTTTAAATATGAATTATTGGTTTGAATAAAAAGAATTACTCGTATTTATCAATGCAACTACTACTATTTTACTACACTACTGCGAAGTTTGGCAACCTCGCAAAAAAAAAAGATTAGTCATACTGGTGAAAATTTTTGACCTAAGTAAATTATGATTGATTGATATCTCCGAATCTATGCATTTTTGGACCACCTATTCTAGGAGTTTTAGTATTATTTTTACCTACAGAATATAACCCTAGAGTTATGGGATATAAAAAAAAAACAGGTTGTATATGCTAAACCGTCGCAACAAAGTCCAAATGTGTTTGTATTATTATAGGTACCCCTCTGCCGTGTCCTTCGAGAATTACAGGCGTTATATTATTTTAGGTTGAATGTTGAAACGAGACCTTTGATCGAAAAGTTTTTCAGCAGTGTTTTCCTTACACTCTTCGAAAATGTTTACGTACTAGAAGGTCATACGTCATTGACCTTATTGGTGATGTCCTTCAGAAAGGTCAGGATTAGAAAAGTACGCAATGTTGGAAGTACTCGTGTTTTGATAATATAAACGAAGGATTATGTTAGGATCGTTACACGTGCCGTTTTTTAGTTTTTCAATATAATTATCCTACAGGAAAAGGCGTGAGTTTGTACATATTATAGGCATGGAGTCTTTCCTTTGTATATTTGGACTAACTTTTTAAAGGCAATGATGTACTGAGCTGGCCAAATTAGCCGTAGATTACCGATGACCGTTGGGTAGACGTGTTTTTGGGTGGAGACCGTGAATCAGCTAACAGGACGTCCACAAGCAATTTCGACCTATGATCTCTATAGGACAGGCTGGAAGCAGCTTGATGGGACTTGTCGACAATCGAGCCTGGTTGCTTGCAACAAGAGAGAACTATACATATCCAGCAGAAGACTACTGCAGGTTGTTGATGATATAGGGCGACTGGCTGGCGTTTTGGGGGACTCTCTTATGTAATTGGCGTTCAATAAGTGGTGATCTTCAGCCTAGTTTTAATAAATGACTTTCGTTTCGTCTCATGTTTTATGTTTTTTAAACCCTTTGCATTTCTCCTGTATAGCGGGTTCGTCTACAAACATTTAAACTAACACACACAAACAGCCAGACCGCGTGGAGCTCGTGACTAAATAATAACAGCCGCACGGGTCGATGTTTAAGGTTAAGCCGTGCTTGCCGAGGTTGGTCCGTGGATGGGTGACCATAATAACATACCGAGTTTCCTCCATGCCTCGGCAAGCACGTTAAGCCGGTGCTCCCGGCTGTCATTTGTAGATCATTGACAGTCGATACGAGTAGTCAGAAGCCAAAAGTCTGACATCCAGTCTTACCAAGGGGTATCGTATTACCCAGTTACTGGGTTGTAGAGGTCAGATAGGCAGTCGCTTCATGTAAAATACTGGTACTCAGCTGCATCCGGTTAGACTGGAAGCCGACCCCGAGTTAGTTTGGGAAAAGGCTAGGCAGATGATGATGATGACACAAACAGCCAGACCCGAAAAAACTACCTGAAGGTTTCAAATATTTGTTCCGTGCGGGAATCGAACCCGAGACAGGCAGCGCATCAGCGAATCGCTCAGCCGTTGCGCCAACGCCTTGTTTCTAATTGTGAATTCGTTCCCAGGCTGGTTCTTCACTTTATGTTATTGTTCTACCACAATAGCTCTCAATACCTTAAAGGATTCGCTGATTTTATTAAGAGAAATTCAGCTGATCAGAACCAATGATCCCAAAACATGTGACATACGACAATCCACAATGGGCCCACGTAGTGAATCATGCCCATGCCTCTAATAAAACGGGGCCTGTGTCTCAGCAGTGGAAAAGTTTTGGGCTACTCAAGCTTATAAATACTACTACGCGATACATTGAATTGGTACACCAAACTATCATTTTTAAGTTATCTGCCACATGCATTATATTGATCTTTAAACTCAACACGTTATTTCTACATGTGACATAGATTAGAATCTTACAAAAAAATGTGGTGGAATTATAATAAAACGATAAACTAAACAACTAGTCAGAAACCGAATGAAATTTTGTTTATTGATGAAAATCCAAAATTTTCTATGAAATTTAGGTATTTAGGTACCTAAACATGAAAAAATCTGGATTCAAGATATTTTGTTACCTGAATCCACTCTCAAGTATTTCAAAAGTGATATTACCACGGATCAGTCTAAAGAATAATAGCTAGACCGCTAATTAAATTCAGATAAGCAAAAAACAGACACTACCTAGCCAAACAAATTAAACATTATTATTGTTTTATCATTCAAATAAAACATAATTATTGTATCGTCTGCCGTACGACTGTCTTATCGCTGAAACGCGACCTAGTGACTGGCGCGCGTGGCTTAAACCGGTATGAAACCAATCGTAGGTGACCTATGACATATATAATATGATTGTCAGTCCGCAGATGAGTGATTTTAGTGAACAATGTAAGTAAGGTGACACTTCTGCGTACCAACGGGAAGTAAGTAGCATAAAAATAATTATTTGAAAGACAAGCTTTTATTTAACTTGCAATGTTTGTATATTTGTTTTTCAAATTTTGCAAATGGATTTTAAAACAGTTATCCCCAACCGATTGAGCTGAAATTTTCCATACACGTTTAGTTTGAATTTGGATAGGAGGAGCTCGTGGCTAAATAATAACAGCCGCACGGGTCGATCATTAAAGTTAAGCCGTGCTTGGCGAGGTTGGTCCGTGGATGGGTGACCATGATTACATACCGAGTTTCCTACGTGCCTCGGAAAGCACGTTAAGCTGTTGGTCCCGGCTGTCATTTGTAAATTTCTGACAGTCGTTACGAGTAGTCAGAAGCCAAAAGTCTGACATCCAGTCTTAATAAGGGGTATCGTATTACACAGTTACTGGGTTGTTAAGGTCAGATAGGCAGTCGCTTCATGTAAAATACTGGTACTTAGCTGCAACCGGTTAGACTGGAAGCCGACCCCAAGATAGTTTCGGAAAAGGCTAGGCAGATGATGTTTAGTTTGGATGACATTGCATGGTTAGCTAGCTAACTATTTAGTGATGTCATTTTAAATTGAACATGACGGACTCCTCGAGATGGCGGACTAGTTATTATTTATGCACCCCACTGATGTAGAAATTGAATGAATTAAAAGGGTTCGCCGTGGGAGAAGAATACAAAAAAATTACGTCACACCTATATTTTTAAGATTGTTTTTGAAATGTTTTTTTTTAAGTGAAACTTCTTATGCGACTTTCAACAAGGTGGCGTTAAACGTTTAACGCTACCATGGAAGGAGAATAGAAAGAGACAGAACGAGAGTGAATGTGTGGCACTCGAACGCATTCGTGTAGTATTACGAAGTTTCACTTCTTCCGCGCGGACGGACTCCACGCACTATTTTTTTTTACTATAAGCTTGTTTTCGCATTATTTTAATTGTATCTGCTGAAAATAAGTGAAGTTGAGTTTGTGAATGATAGCTGTATTTACATAATAATTGCATGATCTATATAATAGAACTTGAACGCACAATTTTGACACGAGTCGGTAGGTGAGTGATTTTAAGTTCTTTTACTACCAAAATCGTAAGTTTAACTACTCGTCAAATAAAAAAGTTTTGCTTGGTCCAATTAATTAGTATTCATCTTGAAAATAAAGCTGACAGTAGGTTTATAAAGATACGATTGGATTTACGCGTTGTGTAATAATATTCCAAGTCTCTGTGATGTGTCACAGTCGTGTTAGTAAATTGCTTTCAACTGTTTTTTTTTTCATCGTTATGATAATATAGCAATATCCTTCGAATATAATTCAATATAGTCTTCATCCAACATAACATTAACGGTCTGTTATGAGAATAATGAAAGTCAGTATGACGATTATAAAAACGCTAAGGTTTTAAATTAAAAACATAAAACTCGCGAAGAAGCAGAGCTACTAAATCAACTCATTTTTATGATGCATTTTAATGGTGTAAGATTATGAGGCCAATATACAAAAGAAATTTAAATAAAGTTAATGTTGATAGGTAGGATGAATAAGAAAATACATAACATCGGAATGTATGTAAAGAAAAAAGAAAGGAAAATATTTATTTGTCGCAGGGACATAACGTGCATACAAAATAACAATGACCACAATAAACATACAAAGCATAACAAACATTGTTAGTACATTAAAATAACATATACAAACAAAACAACAAAAAAAAAAAATTGTGCGTGGAGTCCCTCCGCACGGAAGAAGTGAAACTTCGTAATACTACACGCATGCGTTCGAATGTCACGCATTCACTCTCGTTATTTTATTGAGCTTCTAAATAATATTTTATTGTTTTATTGTTGTACACTTTTTATTACATAAGTTTATTTTTATTCTACTCATGGAAATTGAGCTTGGCATGGTAATTGAGCGAAGGCTGGTCACACCGAAGAGTCGAATGCATGACTGTTTGCACGCCATCTTGCGTACCTAGTAGAACTACGTAGTCACAAATCTTGTAATAGCGCCATCTCTTAGTGGGTAATAGAAAATATTCCCCCTCCATTAGAACGTTAAACTTGTTGGAAGTCGCATAAGAAGTTTCACTTCAAAAATAAGCAAAAAGTTGACAGCTTGTACGTCGTGACTGCGACAAGTAGGTTACCACTCAGCATGATGCTGTGCTATGGGGGCCCACAGCACAGCGCTGGTTTTCAGTGGTCACCCGTGAAAAAAACGTACGGAGACGGAGATCAAGACAGCGTAAACATTGTAACATGTACCAATGTGGTACCTAGGTCCTCTTCGTGGCTGGTCTTTATAAGTAGTTAGGTTGGATCATAAGATAGGAGTTGCGGTATCCTGTCCGATATGTTACTGTACAATCAATAATGTGTTTTTGTGTGGTAACTGAAAAAAAAGAGAAGAGTGAAGGAATATGGGAGAGGCCCTTGCCAAGCAGTGAGACAATACAGTCTAAAGAAAAAATAAATCTTGCTCTTAATTTTCTGCTGCTCCGCTCTTATTGGTCTTAGCGTAATTATAAATAGTAGCTGCCTTTTTTGATAAATCGGCTATTTAACACTTAAATATTTTTTCAAATCGGACCAGCAGTTCTTGAGATTAGCGCGTTTAAGCAAACAACCAAACTCTTCAAATTTATAATATTAGTATTGATTGATTGGCAGTATTATGATAGTTATGAAAATTAAGAGTTGACTCTTAATTTGTTGGGCCAATAATTGACATGAAGTTTTCGTAAATAATGATACATATCGCTTGCTCTCCGAATTAGGTCAGCAAACCTAATGACGAATTTTTTTATGAAAAAGCTAACACCCTTACTTCGTTAATCGGAAAATAATTCGTCAATTTTAATCACGTCTCCAGGAAACTCCCTACGACAATTAATAACGCAGGTGACCTTAATGTATTTGTTTTACCTTGTTATTTATTAAAACAAAAGTTGTTTTAGCTCGTTGGTCTAGTGATCACAAGCGCGACTGCTGATCATGAGGTCTTGGGTCAGATTCCCGGGTTGGGCAAAGTTATTGAGTTTTTCAATTAAGAATTTCTCCGTAGCAGCCATGGAGTCTGGATTTATGACCGATTGATGGCAATAGACTCGCCTCCTTATTACACAGGACTTAAAAAACACATAACAAAACATAACTAGCAAAATGTAGGTGTTCTCCTAGGTACACCTCTAGCTAACCCATTGGGGATTACAGGTGTGATGTTACGTTAAAATTCTGTATATATTATTCCACTACCATTTTCCCGCGGCTTCGTCCACGCGGCTGTCGAAAATTCTCCCTCGAACGGTATTGTTTTTTTTAATTGTTCGTGAACGGGCGCTGTCAGTTGTGCCTGGTCATCTCTTAGCTGCCACGGCTCATTTCGAACTAATAATTTTATCTTTTAATTGTTCTTTTTGTTTTTACTATGGACACTTTTAACGTGCACGTCTTGCTACATCGTTCTCACATAATGTACCATCTCAACATGAATGATGTAACCAAGGTTTTTGTAACAAGATTCTGATTTAAAAGAGTGTCCATGGAGTTTCTTGCCCATTCTTCTCCATAGAGATCTACGCTTTGGAATAGGCAACTACAGTACTTTCACAGTTAGTATGTCTTGTGACTGGGACTGTAGCTTCATTTTATTGTTTTTCGACTATTCAAAAGTGCCTGTAACTGGCCTACTTGAAATAAATGATTGTGATTTGATTTGATTGTCAATATATTCTGTGTCCAAGCGAATTCATCGTCGACCAGGTTATGGTTTAATCGGATTAGCCGTTTGGCACGAAAGACGAAGTTACTATCACCTAAATCATAATTTTATAAATAACTAGCTGTCCCACGCAACTTCGTCTGCGTCCAATTTTTCCCGTTTTCGTAACATTTTTCATTGCTGCTCCGCTCCTATTGGTCGTAGCGTGATGATATATAACCTATGTCCTTCCCCAGGTTGAATATCTTGCCAAATTTCAAAGATCCGATCAGCCGTTTAGTCGTGAAAAGGTAACAAACAAACAAACAGAGTGACTTTCGCATTTATAATATTAGTATGGATTTTATTATAATGTTCATGAGTGGAAAATTCTTAAAACTTTGAGGCATTGAGTGCTCAAAATATATCTAATCTATTTCTGTCCAGCTGTAATGTTTTCCACTATCATTTACTTTTCTTGCGGTCTGTTTGAAGTGCACCGTTTAGCCTATTGTTATGGATTATTGTCTAGTTTTTGTTAACCTTCCTGTGGTTAGTACAATAAAACGCTTTTTCTGGTTTTATTGAATTAAAGTTTTTTCTATAAATTCGGTGTAGGATGAAAAGAGTAGAATTTTCCAGCTTTTTTAAAGTGTAGTAGTCGAAATACATAACATTTTGTGAATCGGTCAATAACTAGAAACCGAAGTTCTAGACGAGATTCTTCTATCGTTTTATCTTTACAAATCTGGAATATCAGACGGCATCAGTATGTGTTAACCCCTCTACAGTCCCGCCGAGTATGCCAGGGGGGTATCTACTTAATGATGCTGTCTGTACCACATGTAAATTATGACATAGCGTCTCTGAAGTACTAACACCACGTAAGTCAAAAATAGCATATTTACAGGAGAGTGAAAATACTACAAAATTATGCTTAGTTAACAGTATAAACCCATTTTTTTATTTTTGTTCACTGCATATTGATAGAGATGACAGATAAAGTTTGTTTCAGAAATAGAAACAAGATATACGCGCCTTCCAATTCCAGTTTTGAAATTTTGATGCTGTTTGTTAGACGGCATCAAAATTTTAAAACTGCCAAAAATTTACTTACATGGTGTTAGAATATCAACGATGATAGTGTTTTTAACCTCGTATAGGTTAAAAATTCAATCACTATCTCCAACCATTTTAAAAACCTTTACTAAGTTAGCTAACGAAGTCAGTATTAAACTTGATCAAAGAAAAGTAGTAATTCGGGGGATTTAATATGATTCAGAACTAAAAAAGAAACAAAAAGAAATACTTGAAATAACAGTGAGGTTTTACAACGCAACGAATAAAAACAGCCGAGTAAGAACTTGATAAGCTAAAGAGATAAAAAAGTTTGAAATTGATGGTAAAAATTGTGTACAATAGTAAAATACTGGAATAAACTGAATCCATTATTTTTATTATGATTTATCGTACTTTTTGTCAAGGTTTAGTACCAAATCACATTAGATTTTTTGACATTTCATTCATAACTTTATGAAAGTTTTTAGGCATCAGTACTTATACCTGCATACTTTTCTATTTTAATTACCACTCGTCATCATTTTGATTTAAAATGACATATACATAGATGGTGCAAACAGAACTTTCATGAAGCCAAAAGAGCAAAAATTATTGCTAAGAAAATACTTTTTTTTGGGGTGAAACATCAAGTTTTACTGTAGGTAGGACTGAATGTAACGCACTCAAAAATTATACTGAATGATGGATGCATTGAATTAAGTGATGTTATAACATAAAAAAACCGGCCAAGTGCGATTCAGACTCGCGCACGAAGGGTCCCGTACCATTATTTATAAAAACGAGCAAAATGTTACTTTTTTTTTTGGGAGCCCCCTTAAATATTTAATTTATTCTGTTTTTAGTTTTTGTTGTTATAGCATCACCAGAAATACACAATCTGTAGAAATTTCGACTGGCTAACTATCACTGTTCATGAGATACAGCCAGGTGATAGACGGACAGCAAAGTCTCAGTAATAGGGTCCCGTTTGACCTTTTGGGTACGGAACCCTAAAAACTTGTATTTTAAATGGGACGCAGGTCACTGTGAGCGGCCCCTGTACAAGTGTGTCGTAATCCACCACGTCAGCCATGTGAATTGTCTTCAATTTTTATTCTAAGTGTTCCACGGCGTTTTCCTTCAACATTTTGAGCCATCGTGGGGCAACCGCTATGCTAACTTTTAAAGAAAACAAAGAAGTAAGCATCCAAGTTTTTGAAATAACAACTGCCAACGCTGTTTCTAGTTACCAAGCAAGTCATCAATATTGCTAAAACAATCGTGGTCAACACACAAAATAACATCACGCCTACAATCCCGCAGGGTTAGGCAGAGATGTACCCTAACATTACACCCAAATTTCGCCGGTTATGTTTGAAGTCCCTTGTGATAGGGGGTGAGCCTATTGTTATCAACTGGGCAGAAATCCAGGCTCTGTAGCTACTACTGAGAAATTCCTGATAGAAAAACTCATTCTTAACACTGTAGCGACCTACAAAAAAAAAAAAAAAGTACTACAGCGCCATCTATGACACGACGGCAGAACTAACGTCAATTTCCTACATCTCGCAAGCAAAGTTTACATCGACTTAAGAGTATATAGAGAAACCCGACAGCAACTGTTGGGCAGTTGCCCACCAGACATAACACCTGTCTGGTCGGAGGATCCTCCCTCTTCTAAGGAGTATCGAGGAACTTTACACCCTGTTCCTCATTCTTCTAAAACACTATGCCCAATCCGGGCATCAAATCCAGGATCTCATGCTAAACAGTCGCGCTTGCGATCAATAAGCTAGTGAGGCACTCAAGTGATGATACATGCTATATTATTATCAGAAGCACATGTTTGGTAATGTACAGACTGTCAATTGTTGATGAACAGTATGAGACCAACAATTTTGAAACATTTCCCCACGATTATAATGCGGTCTTTACCCGTTATCAGCTTCACTGAGGTCTAAGATCTTAGGGAGTCTGTAAGAGCTATTTTTAGTCTTTCCTGTCGCGTCCTGGGCAACATATTTTATTGATATTTTCATCCTTACGGTGAAGCGCCAAGGGAGCCGCGAAATTTAGAAAAAAATCTTTTGGATTTTGCAATTCGCAGGTCAGAATTTGATTTTAAACTAACCTAAATATGATTAGCAATTGTAAAATATACTTACAGTATACTCAATAATCATCCATGGTACCATAACATCACGCCTTGAATCCCCGAAGGGTTAGGCAGAGGTGTACCTAATAGAACAACCACATTTTTTTTTTTTAAACGTTGCTCCACACTGATTCCTAGTGTAGCGACCACAAAAAGCAACATACTACAAAAAGTACTACAGCGCCATCTATGACACGACGGAGGAACTAACATCAAATTTACTACAAGTCGCAAGCAAAGTTTACATCAACTTCAGTATATATAGAAAAACCCGATAACAACTATCGGGCAGTTGCCCGCCAGACATAACACCTGTCTGGCCGGAGGATCCTCCCTTTTCTATGGAGTATCGAGGAACTTTACACCCTGTTCCTCATACCCCTAAACTAGTGTGGAGTGTCCTGTGTCGTGGGTGCGTTTACAAACATTTAAACTCACATACACAAACAGCCAGACCCGGAACAACTATCTGTAGGCCATACATATTTGTTCCGTGCTGGGATCGAACCCGCGACACGCAGCGCAACAGTCGATCGCTCAACCACTGCGCCAACCGTGCCGTCAATTTCACCAGTCATGTTTAAATCCCATGTAATATGGGACGACTCTATTGCCAACAACTGAGCACAAATTCAGACACCGTGGCTGCTACTAAGAAATTCATGGTGGAATAACCTAATATCACTTTGTCGGACCCGGGATTCGAACCCAAAACTACTAGACCAACCAGGCAGTCACTAACTTACTCATGGTGAACCCTTTAAGAGGGGACTCTAGCCCCGAGGAATTTAAAGAATAGGTATTTAAAGAAACTATTGCCGTCGCGCTGCGCCCGACGAAGCCCCCGTAAAGTGCGAAAGGGACAACTGCAGTTCAGGCTGATTTTACCTACAAAAATCATGACCAAAAGCCGTTTTGTATTCCGCTGTTTTCTTCTTCAAAACTAAACTGATCTAAATAATTCTTATATCAAAATTTAGAGGAAAAGTATATCTATACCTATGCTTCTATTATTTTATTTTTTTGTTAAAAACTTGTTTTTTTTTGGGGTTTTTGGATTGTCATAATTCTTTTAGTGATTATATTTTGAAAAAAAAAAAGAAAATGATAGGGGCATGTATATATATAAGACCTAGATTTTTTGAAAAAAAAAAACATTGCTCTAGACGCATTATCCACGAAGAAAACAGCGGAATACGTTTGTATGGAGAAAGGCCCGTCCCGTTCTTTCAATAAAACTTAAGTCTAAATCGTTTGATCACTATGTAAACCAATTCTTACAATAGTCTATTTATGTCACAAAACAATCTAAATTCATTCACTTTTTTACGTCTCTAAATTGCTTGGAAGAAAAAACACAGCTATATTTACAGAAACTTAGTTAAATCTGGTTATAAATAAATAAATAGATATAGGTAGATAGTGTTTATTTATATACAAAAGACTATATATATCGGGTTTCAAGACAGCTCGTTATCAGTGTGTGTTTGAGCTTGAGTTAAGTAACTCGTTAGCTTCTGTGATAACAGTTAACAGTCAAGATGATTGAGACTATTGTTCCGGCATTTGCTGAGCTGAGCGAGTTTGCGAGCATTGGGGTGAGTTGGTCTTACTTCAATGTCTTTGTTAATAGGGGCGAAGACTGGGTAAAGAAAACAAAATTCTATTTTGTCCGTCAGACAGGTAATACAAAAATATTAGACACGTATTTTTTTGTTTTTATCAAAATATCAAAAAATTACTTAGTTAAAACTTATTAAAGTTGAGAGTGGCCCGGCTCATTACGTCACAAGTAGTTATAAAAATTACCTACACGTGACGTCATGCGCCATTTCAACTCAATGTCCAATACTTTTCAATAATCTAACCGACAGACAAATTAAAAAAATGTGATTATCCCCTATTAATCCATAAAAATATGTCAACCGAACAGTCGTAGAAAAGACAGTATTAAATCACTTTCTGCTGTCTTTATCCTAATCTATTTGGGGTTGGCGCAGCATGTCTTCTTTTTTCATACTTCTCTATTTCTTGTCATCTCATCAGACAACCCCTTTCTTGCTATATCATCCTTCACACAGTATTAAATAGTTACTTTCAGTCAGTTCTTAGTTGTTTGAATGTAAATTGCACATTTATCTTCTAAACTTGTTGATGGTAAGCTACAGAATTTGTTAGAACCAAGCACCTACAAATACTATCATAACGCAGCCTTTTCTTAGATGTTGTTGGTTACTATCGACAATCCATCAAAATAAAATAGAGAATAACGGTGACTTAGAAAAATACTCCTCACTTTATCTTCCCAAAACAATCCTTTAAAGTTACTATTAGTTAGCTATTTAAGCTTTGCCCCAAAAAGGACCACTATGGAGCAAACTCACCAAAAAGGTGAACTATTTCAATCATTTTGTGGCTGGGCAAACGGCCCAAAAACATTAATAACAGTAACTAAAAACAAACAAGATACTCGCAAAAAACATAACCCTTCCTTCAGTCGAGTAAATATAACATAACAATTAGTTCCGAAACTCCAGAAAAATCCAAATTTCTTTTGTTACAACGAAAATGTAGCTAAAGGATGTTAAAAGCTCACTCGGCCTGAATGCGGCCTGATACGGCACAGCTCGGCAGCCAAATAAATACATTTGATTATGCTGGCCAGCCTAGTACGCGCTTTAGTAGTCAGCCCAACCAAAATAATTGTTAGGCGATGAAAACATAAGTACATTCGATTATACCGCTTAGTTTAGTACGCGCATTATTAGTAGCATGTCTAATCGAAATATTTGCCACACAGGCTGGAGGAGAAGTGGTCTTCGCAACAGACGATTTTTTCGCAACATGCGAGAACATGCTAGCCGACTCCGACCCGATATTCATCGAGGAGAAGTACACGGAGTTTGGCAAGTGGATGGATGGGTGGGAGACGCGTAGGAAGAGGATCGCGGGGCATGACTGGTGTATACTGAAACTGGCGACCAAGTGTGTTATACGTGGTATGTATCTCTCTAAGTCTTCTGTAGTAAACATAAGGTTGGTTTTAGTGTAAATTTGTCTGCTTCGATGCGGATTTCAGCATTAAGTATTTTGAGAATTTATTCTAAAAAGTTGTTTTATTGTTGTGTCAAACTTGTCAAAAAGTTGTTGTCAAAAAGTTGTTATATGTCATTCAAATATTTAGTTGTGTCAAACTTGTTACTACTTAGTATCACGTCGGTCTGTCTAGTGTCATCATACGCCCGTTTGACAGGTAGTTTTCGCGTGTCAAATTCGAAAATACACGGGATCAAAATTTTTGTATGAAAATATTCCCAATGTCCGCTCTATAGGCTCTGCTACCCCATACAAAATTTCAATACCTATTCGACCCAAATATTTGGGGCCGCTGATATTTTTTTCGCTACTACGATGTTTGTCCGATAGAGAAACATGTTCAGTTTGATGGTCTGTAGCAGTCCCTTAAGTATGTATATACCCTTTCCGTTACCCCCTGTATAAGTCTTTTAAATCTCTCTGTTGTATTTAGTCAAAACTGTTAATTGGTCAAATGCAGTTGTGACAGCTTTTCGCTGGAAAGTCATTTCGATTGTGCTTTTAAATATGAAAAGATAAGTTATTTCATTAAAAATACCAAATTATTAAATAACTCGATTAATTGGAGGTCAATTGAAGTTACTAATCTTAGGTAGTTGTTGTTTTAAGATAATTATTGTGTAACAAACACTGACCTACATAAAAACTCTGTTTGATAACGGTTGGACCTTATTAGGCCATATTATCTGTAGGCCCCGTTCCCGCAAGAGGTACCTTGTCCAATTCCCGACCCCAGAATCGAACTCAGAACCTCATGCTCATGCTTGCCACGCGACCAATGAGGCTATTTTAAAAAGGCCAAATTAGGTTTCATAAAACCTTCTTTGACTTGCTTTGAAGTCGTCTTAGCGCTGTTTGTACTTATTCTTAACCACCAGCGAATATGTGATCATCTTGACTTCATCACCCGACTAGGCAGATGACGATAATTCGATTTTTAAAATTTGATTTCTTTTGTTTTAGGTTTATTACTCGACACGGCATTTTTCACAGGAAACTACGCGCCGAAGTATTCCATACAAGCAGCGTGCTTGACACCAAAAGGTGAGTGTTTTGCGCATTTCACTAAAACTAGGCGGCACCTAAATGTAATGCGTTAATGAAACCGCACTATCGATTTTCAACGTTCCGCTCAGTGGCAAGAGTGCAATGTTTTCAAGCCGCTGTAATAAGGTGTCGTATACTGAAAATAGACTTGGAAAACTCCAATAACTCTATACCCGATCCGAGAATCCAACCCAGGACCCTTTAGTCAGCAGTAGCTCTTGCGACGACTAGACCAACGTTCGTTTCACTTTTGTCTATTGTAAATAATCAGATAGGGAAAAAACTTAATACACCCACAGGAAAAATCACATTATAGTATGTTAATGGTCAAACTCAAATGAAATTTTAGCAATTATTGAGGTATGTCACCTTAATAAAAAAAAACGAGGAAAATGGTTCTTACAGTATTAATTAATTATCTAATGCAAAATAATACAAAAAAAAAAAAAAAACAATCCAACTGATAAATATTATTACAGTATTAATATTATACACTCGTATATTTCGGTATCATAAAACTCTAGATCTCTAAAAATCCTCGACTAAATTACATTAAAGACTAAAGTTAACCTAACAATGCGAGGTTCCTCCCAAAAACTGATTGCTATCCGTAAATCCTCCTTTTACAAAAAACCACCACATGTTTCATTGGCCACAAGTACTCATTCAAGTACTGTCAACATAGGAGTTAGGTATACAGATCACATGTCTAGCTTTTTCTCAAACAGGTGATTCTAGTATATTATTTATTTATTTGGTTAGCCAACAATTGTTTACACAGTACATTTATAATATCATTTCACCTGCATTTATAAGTGTAACGATTAATTAAAGGCTAACACCACAGGCACAATTTGTGGTTATACACATTGTTATCACTCGGTTAAAGTTTGCTTTAACATAAAATTCAAAAATTAGGGTAACAACAAAAATTAACAATAACAATACAGCAGCATAAAATTAGTATTAAAATTTTGATTAAGTAGTAAATACAACTTTTTATATAAATTTCAAAAACAAAGTAGCATTTTTTACTATAAACGTTAAATTAAAATCAAACAATATCAGATATTAAAATTTAAAAACAGCACACAACATAATTATACAATTAATAACATTGGAATAAAATAAAATAATCGACACAAAATTAATTAATTAAATTAAATATATCACAGCTCATCATTAATGCATTGAATTATAGTTACTTAAATCAATTAAATCAATTAACTTTCTATTGGATGACAAAATACCTCAATTTAAAATTCTTACACATTTATTAATATTCAGCTCCTTTTTATATTCTATATTAGAGTAGTGCTGATTATAAAACGACTGCCTATTTCTCTCCATAACCTACTTACTGAGCAGACGCACATACTGACAAAAATAAATAACGTATCTCCTCTCAAAGAGGAGAGAGTGGGAGATAATCCACCACGTAGGCTAAGTCAGGGCTAGTGGTTGGTGTTTTTTGGTCCAAGAGCATGTCAGTTTTTACATAATTCCACCTACGATTGGTATTTTGGGTGTCACAATATTAAAATTAAAGATGTGGGTAGTTAGAAGACATAACATAATACATCACGCCTTTAATGCCCGAAGGGAAAGGCAGGGGTGTACTTAATAGTATACTCACATTTCACATACAGACGTGACTTAAAAAAATGAATCTCCCACTGCTGGGTAAAGGCCTTCCTTTCTTGCCGCCATACTTTTTTATTTATTTTTAAAACATTGCCCCGCACTAGGAATTTCTCCTGAATCGTGGGTGCGTTTACAAACATTTAAAGTCACATACACAAACAGCCAGCACCACACTTCCCGGTTCTGTGCGTCCCTTATCCAGATGTTTCCCGCAACTTTGACGATATCATAGTCGTAAGCTAGCCTATAACCCCATTTATTTCGTCGGTTGTACCCAAATACCTAGTTCTAGCAAAGCACTTAGTTCTAGCCCAATGAGGCGTGTCCTGGCAATTTGCCAATGCTATTTACCGGACACTCGTTATTTTTGCCAAAGAGAGGTCTTCGGAACTGAGACTCTTTATCCCCGGGACCTAATCAATCAACGACAAGGATACTGCTTCTAGTATATGAAGTGTTTTCAAAAGCTTTGTTCGAATGTCTTTGAGAATTAATGTGCTCTTATATTATGTCTTATGAAGCGTTAAATAAGGTAGAAAATAGCTCATATTTTTTTTGAGACCTTTAGACGAAACGCATTAAAATAATCTGTTTCATCCGTACCTATGATTTGCCAAATTTGATCCTAAAAGTAATTGTATCAGGGCCTGTTTTCGACCGCTCTGGTTAAATTCTGACTATGCCAACTGGCAAATTAATTCATAATTTGTATTGGAGAAAATAAAACAATGTTCATTTACATACTTTTTTGACTAAATGAAGTCTTTTTTTTTGTACTTCTACGTTTCCAGGAACGCAGTGTCCTTGACTATCCTTGGAGACGAAAGCTTTTTGCAGTTTACTGCTCATTTACGTACCTACTATAACGTTTAGACCTATCTTATGTTACCCGCGGGGCCGTATGAGTAGCCTTGCCAAGGACTATACCGTAAAATGTCGCGTTTATTAGAATATGGATGGCTATTTACTAGGGTGGTTATTTTAATGGTAAAACGTAGTCAGTTTATTAATGTTATTTACGGGGTGGCGAATACCTGTACAGTCATGAACAATAATATGTAAACACATAGCAAAACTGAAAAGTTATTTAATCGTGAAATTACGGTTTCTACGTTGAGATAAGGCCTATTTCATAATTGTATGGCTTCCAAAATTCCATCTTCGTGAAAACGTAAAACCTTAATCAATACAGTAGGAGAAAATCACTTTCAAAAGTTGCTGCGTGTATACATATTATTGTATTGTGCAGTTGAGTACCAGTATTTTACATGAAGCGACTGCCTATCTGAACTCCACAACCCAGTAACTGAGTAATACTATACCCCTTAGTAGGACTGAATGTCAGACATTTGGCTTCTGACTATTCGTAGTGACTGTCAAAGATCTACAAATGACAGCCGGGACCAACGGTTTAACGTGATTTCAGAGGCACGGAGGAAACTCGGTATGCAATTATCGTCACCCATCCACGGACCAGCCTCGGCACGGCTTAACCTTAAAGATCGACCCGTGCGGCTGTTATTATTTAGCCACGAGTTCCTCCTATGCAAACGAGGCATTATTCCTTTTTTTACCTAGGCACCTACCCGATTACGGATGAGAAACCTTTTTTTTATGAAATTGATTAGATTTTTTATCAAAAATGAAGATAAATCCTAATGTAAACTAAGGACAGCCCAGTCAAACTTAAGATAAAAAAAAGGAATCAAAACTTAATTAATTTAAACCAGATAAATTATGTAGAATATAATATTGCTCATATGTTTTTTTTTTAATAATCAACCATTTCCGGAGGAATGTCCATATTAATATAAAGGTTTCGTATCAATGACCCCAATTCAATCTACGAGCCAGTCATAATACCCAAACAAACATAGAAAATAAAACTTTTTTTTTTGTTACAGAAGAAGAATCAATTCCAACGAGAATTTCCAAGATGGGGACGGCATGCAACAAATTCAACTTGAAACATATCGATCGCCTTAACTCTGACAAATGGGATGAGTTAGTGCCCGTTACAGCCCTAAGGCCCGGGTATGAGGAGACCAGGCTCAATTTCCAGAAGGTAATTTTCTAAATATAATATTGGTTCTTAATTTTGGAGTTGCACGTAGTCATGAGAGATCCTGATTTTATGATCTTTAGGTACAGCTACCCGAAACTGTCAAATTTTCAAAATCAACATTTTTAACCTGATTCTTTAACAATAAAGTTGAAAATCTAGTAAAGAAATTTCGCAGATTGTTGTGGGTTTGTACTGTCATCTGTACTATCCATTGGAAATATACAAGGTGTTGTTTTGCATTCTCGTCAAATTCAAAGAGGTAACTATGCTAATGTTTCTCGTCCCAAATCAATAATAAAATATGTAGGTAATTTTTACTTTTTATCTTTTTTACGAAAATCGATAAGTGTGAACCACCCTTGTTTTAAACGCAAGCCGTCTGATTCTCGCCCTATAACCGCTCTTCCACACATACAAACAATCTCAAACGTTTATTCGATAATTTCTTATTCCCTAAACCACGTTAGAAATACTGACAAACTTAAACAAACAAAAAAATCAGCGTTTATTAATAATTAACTAGGTACCGTAATTTTAATTGATTATTTAAATCTTTTGTAACGACCTCCTGAATTTTGACGAGGATTCAAAACAACAGCTTGTATTTTTTCACATATGAAAGGAATTCTTTGCAACACAACATAACACAGTACTTTCGATGATCTACTTTATTCTAAATATAAGAAAATAATATTCATAGCATAAATTCAATTACAAAAATTCGAAAAAGTATCATTTAACGATTTAAAGATTGAGATTTTTGTATTCTATTCTCAGGAATTTATACTCCCCTAAAATCAAGCTAAAATTATATATATTACAGGAGGATATTTTTTTTTAATCGTTGCCTCACACTAGGAATTTCTCCTGTATCGTGGGTGCTTGTACGAACATTTAAATTCACATACACAAACAGCCAGACCCGGAACAACTATCTGTAGACCATATAAATATTTTTTCATGCGTGGATCGAACGCGCGACACGCAGCGCTGCAGTAGATCGCTCAACCACTGCGCCAACCTATTAGTTCGTTATATTTTATATTAAGCTGATCATTGAATTTAATTTTTGTCTATGTCGAATATAGTTGAAATTTCTTCAGTGTTTTTACTTTAGAAAACAAAGACAAATCTGCTGCAAAAATAAGGGCTTCAGCCCTTATTTTTGCAGCGGATTTGTCTTTGTTTTTTTGAGTGAGATTTGTCTAGATGCCATAAATGGCACGGCAAATATGATTGACTCCTTTAGTCCAAATACCAATTTATATAAATCCCCAATAACTATCATTGCTTTCAAATTGCAACTTTTGCGAAATAGCACTTCGTCCAAATTGGGTTTGAAAATAAGACGGATGAAACTTGTGTTTCTGTACTGTAAAAACTTTTAAAGCAAATCTAATTGGACGTCGAAAACTCATTGAAAACTGAAAAGATTTTGTTTTTGTAATATAACTGAGACAACTTAATCACCTTCTAAAAGAGTAGAATGTCAAATAAAAAATATCACCTCTTATGTGAAAGCAAGCTGCTAGTCTAATAAAATATAATAAATTATTTGTATTACGTACACCATAGTGTGAACTTCCCTAATGAGTATAATATCCTAAAAAACGAGTTGTAACTCTACTAAAATAAAATCCAAAAACCCAAAAATAACACCATTATTTCAAATAGAAAGTTTGAAACAAATCCACGACATTGTCGCCTCTAGCTTTAATTTATAGCACACAAGAGTAAAATTTTAAAAATCCAGGAATAAACTCGTAGAAATTAAAACATGAAACTATACTCGAGTTATTTTTATTTCAGGTACTAAGTGACGATGCTTGGACCCATATTCGTGTGAATATTTTCCCGGATGGAGGCATTGCTCGCCTGAGGGTTTTCGGAGAGGCAAGAGTTGAGCTTCCTCCGAGAAATCAAATTATAGACCTTGTGTCTTTACTCAATGGTGCCTCCTGCCAAGGTAAGGAGAATAATATTGGGTGTGTGTGAGGCTGTGAACTTGCTTGTTTGGATTATTCAAAATAATTTAGTTAAGTTGACTTTTTTGTGAAATTAGAACCGTTGAGTTGTCATTCACACCAAAGATTTAAATCGTTTGATGTCCTCCTCAAAATGACCGATTTTTCTAAATTGCTAATTCGCGAAAATGCATTGTGCTATTATGAGGGCAATAGTATAATTATTCAAAAGTAGCTTATTAACGAAACAGAAACGTTTTCCTTTTTTGACGCGGTTATACGAGTCTAACGATTAAAATTTTGGTTTAAAGATATTAATTGTAATTGGATAAATAAAAATAGTTTATGATGGTATTAGGTAGGTAAGATATATTTTGAAAAGGGCAAACACAAATAAACAAACTAATTCTTTGTTCATAGGTTTTTCAAACGCCCATTATGGAAATCCCAAGAACGTAATTAAGCCTTCAAAAGGAAAATGTATGTCTGACGGTTGGGAAACAGCCAGGAGAATGGACAGGCCTAATGTAATCGAAGCCAATGATGACGGAACAATGAAATGCACAGGTAAACATACTTATTTATTTAATACACAAACAAGTTCCTAGTATTTAATCCAGCAGTAATAACAAAGTTTACATATTTCAATATTCCAGATAGCAGTAATTTGACCAATATGTTTATGTGACGTTCAATTCAATGCAAACTATAATGATTTATTAAATGCTATGCCTTAACTAGAATCAATAATGAATGTCAGCATTAACTATAGCTTAAATCAACTTTTCCCGCGGCTTATTCCGCAAGGTTGGAAATTATTCCACAATTTTGTAATTCCGGAATAAAAATGTTTCCAAATGCCTCGTAGTATACAACACGCGGATAGAGCATACTCATCCAAATATTTTAGCCATTTTGGCGAAAAAGTATAACGGATAAATGAGTTACTTTCACGTTTATATTATAAGTATATACAATACAGTTCAAAATCACTGTCAGCATCTAACACTAATATTATTTCACATAGGTCAAGAATGGGCCGTCTTCAAATTGGGCTTCCCGGGGCACATTAAGCAAATTTGTGTGGACACCAACCATTTTAAGGGCAATTATCCTGACTCTGTCAAGATTGACGGGGCGTACTTGGGCAACAATTGGTACCCAGAGACAGATGGCAAATGGAGTAATATTCTGAAGCCCAGTAAGGTAAAGAAGCTATTTTGATTACGATTCTTTTTAAATAAGCATTTTGTTGGTCTTCCCATGAATAACTTTTTTTATTACCCTTAAATAAATATAAAGGACATAGGGCAAAAATGCATGGATCTAAATGTCTACCATCCAAGAGACCAATGACACTAAATAGTCTGAAAAGTTGTAAGAAACTTTTATTAAGAGACCCATAAAAATTACAGAAATACTCCTGATTTATAACTTACAGGCATAGGTCAGGTCACACAGGTGGAAATTTTGAACCACTTTTGCCCATTGCTTTTTTTTAAGTTTGCTTTTAAATATTTTCCTTTTTCAATCCAAAATCACATTCTAATTTGAACCTTCAACCTTTGCGGTACCATTTCCTGAACATTACTCATCATTAGCAAGGGTAAATAAAACGGAAACCGCCACTGAGTTACAAAATCCAATTTATTAAAGCCTCCATTTTCAATTACAGCTATCAGCCCATAATGAGCACTGGTTCGACTGTGATTCGGGTGTCATCACACACATTAGGGTAACGATGGCACCAGACGGCGGTTTCAGCAGAATTAGGGCGTTTGGATACGTCGACTCTCAAATAGTTTGAGACTTTAAATCAAGTAGCATGAAGCAACTCTGCAGTAATATAAACACTACTGTTTTCCGCATATTGGGTGTGACTACTCACATCGACGTAAAATAATCTTTAGTGCGCGATGTCGAGAAGCACCGTCCTAACTGAAACGAGGCAAATGACGTATTTTTTGCTTTTATTACATGTACCTAGAGCCCTTTTTGACTGCCTTAGGCCGATTTCACGTCGATGAGTATGGGCAGTGGGCACTTCCATAATCTCATTTACTTGCACTGCTGTTAGCGACTGTACAATGACGCGAAAGCCAAAAGAGCAGTTGTAAGGGCCATTGTACAGTTGTGCACAGCGGTAGTTCGTGTATGCGTATAATAATAGATGCAGGCTTAAATGCAGCCTTGCTACGTAATATCACTGTTAGAACTCAGTGAAGCGGAAAATTGGTATTATAGTCTCATATTTTATTCCGTGAGCTATCTTTAGTATGGACAGACACCAGCACATCAGGCTAAAATAATCTGTCTAGTTTCTTAAATAGATTTTCAACTTTTTCGTTAAAGAATAAGGTCGAAGGTTGACTGGGAAAATTTTACAGTTTCGGGTAAGTTGATGTGCTGCCGTCTTTTCCAATTTTAAGCTTCTAAAAAATGGATTTTAGTTACTCTTTGTATTTTTTTTTAACAATCTGCTGAGTTGTTTAATGTTTTTATGAATTGCCGTCCTGTATTATTTAGCTCTTTAAGATTTGTTGCCTAATAGAATTAGTGAGTTACAAATGATAATGTTCTTTTAGATAAGGAATGAATATTCTGAGATGTATCTGCTCGTTTTCGTTCCGTAGAAAAATTATAAGTTTGCTGCAAGGAATCTTTTACATCGTTTTGTTTAAATTATTGTTCAGAGAGTTATTAATTATTGTTTTGATATTAGTACCTGAAGGTTTTTTATCCAAAGATGATTCCTATAGTAAACAACTTGCTTTGTATTACTTAAAATAACTTTAGTTTAAGTGACAGAAATAACTTAGTTCTTGATTACTTTGAAAGAGAAACACGTAGCACTAAGTATAACTTCAAGGAAACACAAAATTATTGTCAGTAGTTAGAAACTAACTTGTATCCCTCTGAAAGTTTTTCATCGTATTAATATTCTATCGAAATATTCAATACCTAATTACTACTTTGCTTCTTTCAAATATTCAATTTCTAATGTTTTAAAGTATTACTAATAAAATAATAATGATTATATTTTATACAGTGGTTTTTATTATCGTTCCATCTTTTTTATATCACTTGCAAAATAACAATTAGAAAAAGCATTTTATTAAAACTAGAATTTTCAGACCCTCAAAGTGATAAATTAATAAAAAATGATTTCTTTATCAAATTTTAAGAAAATTAAAAATATACTTAGTTATACTATATACTATTACTTTTTACTTTTGATGTAAAGGATCTGGACTTGTTCATTTAATACATTTGGAAGAGCCATCTAAGATAAATTCATACAAATTCAATTAGCAGTAACTTTAAATAAATTCTCCATTAATCATTTAATTTTCGTATAAAAACTATTCACAACATAAAATCGCACCTCCCAACACACACACTAAAAACTACAACACTAAAAACGAGAAAAAAACTCAAATATAAAATGGACATCTAAATCCCAATATTCCTCGCTCAACAATTTCATGGAGATCGAATGTATGTAACTCGAGCCCTTACTTTATATTGCCACTATAAAATAGCAATATATTTGAGAGGCGTTTAAAATAACAAAATATCCTCGACAATCCCTTGTGGGCTTTTAAGCAGAGTTCTGCAATCTCCTGTACAATATCCGGCTTGAAACTTTGTGGCACACGTGAATCGGAAAGTCGCAACTTGCGGCATGGTTCTACTGCTTACGTGGCTAGGGAACGGATATGTTTGAGTAAAACTTCATGGTGAGAGCAACTGTGGCCCAGTGGTGGCAGCCCCGACTAACAAGCAGTAAGCCGTGGGTTCGAACCCAAGCAGGCGCATTACTTTGTGTAAAACAGTGAAGGAAGACATCTTAAGGAAACCGGCATGTCCTAGAACAAAAAATTCAAAGACATGTGACATCTACCAACCCGCACTGGGCCCGTGTGGTAGATTTCAGCACACTCCCTCTAATAGAAAGGAGGCCTGTGTCCCTGCAGTGGGAACATTTTAGACTGATGATGATGATGAAAACTTCATCGTTAACCCTAGGGCACAGCGTCTGCTGTTTTCAGGGTCTAAAAGGAAACTGGGTCAGGTGGCCTTCCATGGCGTCTTAAAGCAGTATTGTTTTAATTTTATTCTAGAATGGGAAAGAGATGCCGCTAGACATCCTCTATAGCTCCGTCTCATTTTTGTCGTGTTTTTACGTTTTTGACGAGGATGCAAAACAACACCTTGTATAAAGAGTGTAAATCAACCCTTAACGAAGCCGAAGGGCACTTGTTCTCCCCGTCATTGCGATATTTTTTTTTGTTCTGTACCTGGGAACTTTCTAGTTACGGAGATATAGGAAGTCAAAGTTCCGATTTTATCACAAGTTTAAAAAAAATACCAGCTTTTAAAGTTACAACTTTACTTTAAATGCCTTCATGACCTGTTTCCTAGTTTTTGCATCCATCAGCACAATGTTGTGAGTGCGTTACAATAAGTTTTACCATAAAACGTGATTTTTCACCCCAAATAAAAAGTCGTTTCCCAGCAATATGTTTTTTTCGTAGGGTGACAATGTTTGATGTACAGAATAGGGGTGAAGACTGGGTAAAGAAAACGACATTCTATTTTGTCCGTCAGACAGGTAATACAAAAATATTAGACACGTATTTTTGTTTTATCAAAATATCAAAAAATTACTTAGTTAAAACACATTAAAGTTGGAGCGTGGGGGCTCACTACGTCACAGGTAGGTATACAAATTACCTACATGTGACGTCATGCGCCATTTCAACTCAATATATCTCCGTAATTTTATGACCACGTGAAAAAAGAAAAAATACGTGTCCAATACTTTTCAATAAACTAACCGACGGACAACGAAAAAAAAATGTGATCATCCCCTATTCTTGGTTGCCTACTTCGTGAAGTGTCTATTTACACCTTGTACGTATCTAAGTTATCGAAGAGTTTATTCATTAATTGCTTAATTATGGAAGCTTAGCAATTAAGCTTTCGAAGGTCATACAAAGTGGAAACGTTCTTTCAAGACAGCTATTCTAATAAACTTTGTTTTCTTTCCAAATTATAAACAGAAAAATAACCTTTTTAAATATCTAACATTTAATGGAAAAGTAAAAGAAATATCACAAAAGCACGTCGAGGTAGTATATCTGACAACCCTACAATATATCAAAAGTATAACATTTATGTTTTTTTTTTTGTAAAAAATCTCATTTTCTGTGAAGTCTACAGTCGTCAAGTCTTTGTGCCACCTTACTTGGTAAAACGAATACCATATAGGGTGAGTGTACCGGTTACGTCTTTCCAGCAGACGTTTTTATTTTCTGGTTCGGCCAAAACGAAATAACTTCAAATTACGTTTTGCGACATAGCAATTATTATAGTACTCCATTGTAGTAATTGAATAGGTACTTCCACGGCCATGAATTACCATTATGTTAACGGGACCTCTTTTATTAGAAAACCTACACTTTCGTGACTTTTATTACAGGCAAATGCCAATTACTTTCGAAACCCGATCCGATCAACAAAGCTAATTATCATTCATTATCTAGAAAGTACGACGACCGACAACTGGGGAGTCTACCCCAATATTTTAAATGATACAGCTCATATATCAAGGAGGTCAGTGAAATGTGTGAAATTGTAATTTTGTGAGCGAAGAAGAATACTCTCGACCTGTGTTTTAGGGTTCCATATCTTGCAACGGAATAAAAGAAAACCATATCAGTTTGCAAGCCTTTTGTACCCGTATCTACAGAGTGAGTTACGGGGATCGCTTTGACAGCTTTGCCTACCCTAGCGATTCGATTTGAATCTGAACCCTATTAGCAATTGACAGAGTTGATTCTTGATATTTTGACATGTCCAATTACTAAGCAACAATATTATGAGGGTTATGGTTTAGCTGATTTTCATCTGAAACACTTAATTGGGCATTCAGAATACAGATTTTAATAGGACGGCACGTAAGGGGTTATTTGTACATTCGTCACAAAGTAAACTCGCCACCGAAAAAAGTATGTGTAAACTTGCCACAGCTCTATTTTCATAAAGTAAATTCGTCACATATTCATTTTGATCGTCGAGTTATTTATTATTGCACGGACAGCAGAAAAATCACACAATAAGTAGAATAAAAAAAAATACATCTTTGTGTTTCCTTACAATTAGACTTGTTTTTTAATTTTCGTGATTTTCTGGAGTATTTAGCTCGAGGCTGACCTCTTTTAAGTGTAAAAATCTGCCAATATATGAGGACTGCATGTGACCTGTTGCCGGTATGCAATGCTGGAAATATCCTAATGGAATCTTTCTCTATGTTCACCGTCCACGGTTTCCAGGTTCCCGGGAACCAGATTATTAAGTAAACGTGAGTTACTACAGGGTACAAGTTCGTGATATACCTAGCATGTGCAGGAGCGCAAGAGAAAAAAAAGGTGTATGGTAAGGTACTGTTAGTTTTCATTCACGTAATTTTTCGTAAGTCATCTTAACTAGTTACAACCTGTACTTTCACATTAAAAAAAAAAACATTCTTTATCTTTCATTTCGAGCGCAAAAAATCAATAACTTTGCTTGCTACCAGTATTTTAGCCAAAATTATGCTTATAATAATAATAGCAATATTTTAGCAAAAATTTTACAAATATTTTTAATGCACGTGGCGAAAAAATTCAAAATTGAGAATGCAAATTTGTGGCGAGTTTACTTTGTGACGAATGTACAATAAACCCACGTAAGGTACTATAACTAAGGGAGACAACCTCACGTCCCAGCCACCGCGGGAGACGCCCCGGGCGTCGGGGGGCAACCAGTGGCCCCCGGCCACCGTAGGCGCAAGGAGATGTCAGCAAACCGGAACGGGGTCCGAAAGGGCCGATGCCTGCCAGGGCAGCTGGTTGTTCGAAAGAGATACCGCGGCCCTGGAACACAAAGGGCTAAGAAGGAACATGGGTGGGTTTTAGTCAGTCAAGTCTGACACTCCCTTCCGCTCCGCCCAGAGCGCGAGAAGTCATTTGATGATTTCCCAACCACAAAAAAAAAGGTACTATAAATTGATTTCGTCTGATAAAACATTTTCTGAGCATATGGATACTGTACTCTGTATGTATATGGGAACTTAGACTAGTACCCAAACAATTTCATCATTATTTGCCTAGCCCAACCAGATGCAGCTGAATATCAGTATTTTACATGGAACGACTGCCTATTTGACCTGAGCAACAACCAGGTAAGTTAGGTTAGTACTCTGTGTAATACAATACCCCCATGTAAAACCGATTGTCAGAATTTCAGGTTACTGCCTGTAACTACATGTAACAACTGTCAAAAATCTACAGTTGACAGTCAATGACCCAAACAACATATGTCACTTTATAATAACTATGTTTAACCTATCACCCACCAAAGTCTCAAAAGACCATAAAAAACTGAGTCTCAAAAAGCTCACCCTTGGCCATTTACAATAATGAAAAAACCCCTCTCAGACGCGACACGTATTTTTATTTCTATATTGGAGTTCGAGTCGTGAGCTCGAGTGGAAGTAACATTTGATAATGAAAAGCTTCGAGAGTGTTCGAGTGATATTAACATTTTTTACTCGATACCAAATTAAAATCGGCTGTCGATTACATGTTCAAGAGTGTTCGGTATTTCAACTACGAGGTCTACGTTCTGCTAAAGAATCTTGAAATTAATGTTCTAACGAAAATATTTTTTAGATCACTCCACCTAATTTGCATAACATAGTTGGATGTCCTAATTTTGTTTTAAATTATTAGAATTAGGTCAACGATTTGTAGATCTTTAACAGTCTTTATAGGTAGTCAGAAGTCTGAAAGATTGACCACCAATCTTACCAAAGTTTATCGTGTTAGAATCAGTGGCACTTTTTGAAGCTCAGAAAGATAGTCGTTTCGACGAGTAAAATACTGGTATTCAGCCAAATTCATATAGACTGGAAACCAATCTTAACATAGTTGTAAACGGGCTAGGCAAACGATGACTAACATACCATATCTGTGTACCTATATGTTACCGGCCAAACCAGAGACCCAGATTTCAAGCCTAGTTTGTCCTGTTACCGGCCAAACCTGTAATCTGTAACTTGTATTTCATTCGAAGTTTTTCAAATATTTTATAGTTTCTAACTCAATCATAACTATCACCAAAACACGCCATTCATAAATACAAATAAAACCAAAATACGCCATTCATAAATACAAATAAATGTCACCAATAGGTGTGCAACGTATGTTCCAGCGAATGGACTCTGGTTTACCCGTTCGTTGATATGTCGACACGTGTACTAACATATTGATATGAAGTTCTAGAGCGATGCTCAACTGGTTATAAGCGGAATTTTGTAACGAGACTGATAGGGGTAGCCGGTAGGTACATGATCGAGTTACCTCGGACTCTCGGACTAATGGACGGCTGTGATTACGAAATAGAATATAATATATAAATGTTTATTGTAAATGTTTATGTTGGAATGGCTCTTGACATGAAATGATTTGGGACATGGAGTACCCAGATATCTACAAGGGGGTCAACATAAATGGCAATTAGATCATTGACTTTTGGTATTCCGACATAGAATTTCCGTGCTTGAAAACATCAGTAGAACTGCCGTTTAGGTAAGGTTAAAAAAGCGGTCAAAAGCGAGTCTTATTGGCACACACAGGGTTCCGTAGCACCAAACAATAAAGGGTGTAAAACACCTCTTAACGAAGCCGAAAGGCACTGGTTCTCCCTGTCATTGCGGTCATTTTTTTGTTCTACACCATACCTGGGAACCTTCTAGTTACGGAGATATTAGGGGTCAAAGTTCCAACTTTTTGACAAGTATTTTTTTAAATACAAGTTTTTAATGTAAGACTTTTACTTTAAACACCTCCACGACACCCGCACTATTCAATCCGTCCATCAGCACAATGTTTTGAGTGCGTTACATTGAGTTCTACCACAAAACATGATTCAAACCCCCCAAAAAAAAGTCGTTTCCCAGCAATAATTTTTGCGTAAAGTTACTTAGTTTCATGTACAGAATGCTTGGTTGACGGCTTCGTGATGAGGTGATTTACATGGTGTATAATAATTATTATTATAATTACAATAAAAATTATTATTATAATTATTATTTATAGTCATTAATTAGTAAATTTACACTGAACAGTAAAACTAAATTTGTTTTCCATAGTATGTTTATGAAAAACAAAGTTATTCAAATTCAAATTCAAATTCAAATTCAAATTCATTTATTGTTTGTCACAGGTGATATATAGGTTCTTATAGTTATTACATAAAGCTCGCTGTAACATACCCATGAGGTGTACAATATTTATTGTTGGTTTTTATCTATTTAACATTATTCATTATTCATCTTAAGTCAACGACCACCATTATCATGCATTAATATAAGTTTCATTCAAATAGTCAGCTTTAAACAAATTAACTTAGTTACTACTGCAGTTTGTTGAAAAATTCCCATATCTTGAAAACTAAACATCAAATCTTATTCAAACCAATTTTCCTTGAAAGGTTTTTTTACGTTCTACAAACCTAATTGTTGTCTTCTTTCTTTAGAAATCAGAGTCTAGGTTCAGTTCCATGCATCGCGAGACTTATACGACTTATACTTTTGATACGTTTTTTTTTTTTTTTGTACGAAAATCGTAAAGAATACGTTTACATTTTACCTTTCCGCATTGCATTTCCTTCATACAATCCTACGCAAACAGAGCAATGTGAAATCAAAAAACCAATTTAAACGTTTGATACCTCCATAGAACCCAAGGGTTTTATTGATAAACCGTCGTCAAGGCATTATGAAAGCCAATTTATAGGGAATATTTCAGTGCAAATGGCGGCCGTTTGACATGGGTGTGACACAGGATCGCAAGTGGCAATTATAGAGGTATACGTCAAGACACGTCATACCTGTAGTTATGTAAGTGAAGATGTTCTGAATATAATTTGGAGGTTTGCTTTCGCAGTCTTTGTTTTCGTTCAGGAGGTCAAGGTCCTTGGTTGGTTAAAGAGGTTTCTTTGAAAAATCTTGCTTGTACCGACACCATTGTGTGTGATAAATTCATCATGACCTGTCTAGCTTTTTCCTAACTATGTTAAAACCGATGCGGCTGAATATCAGTATTTTACATGGAACGACTGGCTATCTAACCTCCACAACCCAGTTAGTACTGGGTAGTACAATACCACTTGGTAATACTGGCTGTCAAACTTTCGGGCCACTGGACTACTTGTAACGACGGTCAAAGTTCTACAAATAACAAGCAACCTGAAGATCAACCCAGGCGGCTGTTATTATTTAGCCACGAGTCATACCGTGCTAACTATAAAAGCGAAAAGCGTAGCGCTAGACGAAAAACCGATCTAAAAAAGGTGGCTGGGTCAGCGTTGACGTGAAAGGCGATGGACAGGGTGCTGTGGCGTAGCTTGTGAGAGGCCGAGATGATTAATTGAATAAGCAAGGTTATCAGTGGGTTTTTTGTCAGCTTTACCTTAAAAAAATCAAATTAAAAATTTAAAAAACCCCCGGCAGAAAAACCATCTAAAAACCCAAAAATAAATTAATCCAAGCGTCGTAGCGTCGGGGGTCCGCTTTGTTTTATGCTTGTGCTAAGCGGTCTACTTAGCGGTCCCCTGCTGCGTGCTTTTTAAACTTAAATTATTTTTTCTTAGCCTTGCCCGTCCCACTCCTGGGCATAGGTCTCCTCTCTAATTAACGAAAAAAAGGAGATGTTATAAATTTAAAAAAAAATACGAGCTTTTATGGGGGAGGAAGGGGGGGTCGCATCCCCCCCTGGCGATGCCCTTGGTGACAAGTGACCAGATTTTAAATTTTGAATCGACCAGACCCGTAGAAGTTGTTTACCTCCCTTCAACTAAAAAAGAGGTGATGACGATCAAACGGCTGAGCAGATTTTCTCAAAACATAGCTAAGAACACTCCCGATTAAAACACCTTTCAAACGAAACCAATTTTAGGAGCTATGATGCCACAGACAGACTCACAGATACACACGTCAAACTTATAATACCCCTCTTTTTTGGACGGGGGTTAATAAAATTAAGAGATGGCGATGACATTGAATGATTACAATTCCATAGGGTACAAGTAATAAAATGAAACGGTCAACAATCTACCAGACATGATTGAAAATTATATAACAGACAAATAATCTCAGTTCTGTCAGAAAAAACCACTTTCTTCCAAAAATTACATTTATTCAGATATTCATCAAAATCTTGAAATTCAATTTGTGGACGATCACGTTATGAACCTTATTCATGACTCGAAATAAAAAATATATTCTCGGCGAAGTCATTTTGAAACCTTCTTGAAATATGGTTAGAATATTTTTTGATGCCCCTGATGAATTATAAATAGCACCATCTAGCTTTAGGACTCACATAAATTGAAACAGGCGACGCATTCTTCTACAAAATTTTTGATACGGGATTCTATGTTTACTCACGTTATTGTCCTGGATTTCCCGACTAGATTGGAACTGAAACGAAACTCTTTTACGAAGATTTTGGTGTACAAAATGAAAAACTCCTGATGAGGCAAAACACTTCCGAGTAGAATATGGAATTTCGACGCACAATATATCGATAAATGCTAATACGATGCTACAAAATTACGATGCACGTTACTGCAAAAGACCGTCTTAACGAAGCCACTACACTTCGATACACGTTACTGCGAATGATCTTCACTGCGATACTACTTGATTTCGATTCACGTTATCGCGAAAAATTCCGTATTCTACTCTTCCGTAGCTGTAACCGCAAACATAGCCATTTTTCATGACTAACGAACTGATGCCTACAAAAGCAGTAAGACATATTCCAGAAAATAAGCTTAATTTTGACGAAAAGATAATTCTCTGATCTGCCATCATCTCGAGAAGTTTACGTAGGTATTCTCTATCGGATAATATTTAAATCTCCATTGCTAACAATAGCTCCGACCTACCTTCGGGAACTCTTGCAAAGGATTAAGGGCTTGTGACTGCATACACCTGTAAGCTAATAATGACACTGTGACCATCTTCCGTGCCTCCATGCCCAGAACTATGATTTAAGTGATTTTGAAGAGGTCAAAGAAAACCTGTGGTAATAATTACTTATTTTAATATAGTTACACATTTTTCAAACGTATGAGTTTTCGTCGTCATTGACAGCCTGAATTTGAGCATCGAGGTCGCGGAGCTCATGGCCATCTCTAAACTTTATTTAAGATAAATCTGATTAAAAACCCGCTGATAACTTTGCTTATTCAATGAATCTTCTCGGCCTCTCCCGATCTTTCCACAAGCTACGCCACAGCACCCTGTCCATCGCCTTGCTTCAATCCTGTCCCACCCACATAGATCGGTTTGTCGTCTAGCGCTACGCTTTTTGCTTTTATATTTAGCATGGTATGACCTGTGGCTACATAATAACAGCCACTTGGTTAAGCCGCGCTGGAATAGATTGATCCGTAGATGGGTGACACCCCATTACATACCGAATATCTGCCGTGCCTCGGAAAGCACGTCAAGCCGTTGGTCCCCCCTGTCATTTGTAAATGTTTGACAGTAGTTACAGGTAGTCAGTGACCCGAAAGACAACCTGTCTACATATTTGAGAAAAGGCTAGGCAGGTCATGATGTGACAGCCTGAATTTATCCACTGCTGAGTGAAGGTCTCTTTTTTTACGCCAATCGAAAAATCTCCACGTTTCACACTTTCCACAACTCTCGTTTATAATTTTAAGGTTAGTAGTATTATCCCTAATCAACATCAGCCTCGCCTTTTCCAAACTATGTTAGGATCGGCTGCCAGTCTAACTGCATGTAGCTGAATACAAACATTATCACTAGCAAACAGTTATTATACAACTTAACCAATGACGTATGAAATTGTTGACCACAGGGGAAATTACGGTTGGAAAGAACCTACGAGTATTTACAATAAATTATGTTTGATTCCCGATATACTTTCATATTTTTAGCCAAACAAACTACAACGTATTTGCCAATTAGATCTAGTTATAAGCCTGACTAAGCGCTACATTTCGCTCAGTGTTCAACCAATGGATATTGCGCCAAAGAAAATATTTACGCTTAAAGCTTTTGAGCTCAACTTGTTTTTCCTCTACCGCACGGCAACGTATTTACCCTTGGAACTTCGGAATATTTTTCCGTCGCCGTCCCGAAGGTACAGACATTTGAAAACACGGATCGCTGATAGTAGAGTTTATTCTATTAGAGAATTCTTTGGGCAACGGCTTTTATTTAAATTCTTTCGTTCTTTTGTTTTTTGTTTAATCGGATATGCCGCATGAATTGTTCTACTTTGTTAAGTTTCCGTTTTAAAAGAAAGTTATGAGAATTTCGGTGAAGTTTGCATATGTTTTTAACTTTTGACGAAGAAATGACTGAGCCTGTTGCAGTGGATTGTCAGAGATGGTATTTTAACGACGACAGACCAACTTTGTGTAAGGTGTGTTCCAAATTCCATCATCTGCCTAGCGTTTTCGTCGGCTTCCAGTCTAATCGAATGCAGCTGAGTACCAGTATTTTACATGAAGCGACTGCCTATCTGACCTCCATAACCCAGTAATTGAGTAATACGATAACCCTTGGTAAGACTGGATGTCAGACTTTTTGGCTTCTGACTACTCGTAACGACTGTCAAAGATCTACAAATGACAGCCGGGTCGAACGGCTTTTTGTTGTACTTAAACCATATTATATTTTGATTGTAGTTCTGCAATCAGTCAAGCTTACAGAATTATCTAGCCGTACCAACAAACATATATAATTTAGGGTCTAGTATTACAGTCCGTGCTATAGATATTATATAACTTTGCTTATTGTAAGCGGACGGACAATACACTAGACGGCCATTGTTATTCTTGCCATTCAAATCGGTTCAACTGACGACCGGAATGGGAAAATGAGTAGGTAGTAATAGAAATATGACCCTTCAGTATAGTGAAGCCAAAATATCCACTAAACTGACCAAAAATATGTTTAGTAAGGTATGTTTTGTCTGGATTTAGGTCTTGGCAGTTTTATTATGTAAGTAACTTAAATTGATGCAAAAAACAACATGAAAAGCCTTCGAGTTGGGTATTATCTAAAAATCGAATATTTCGTGTTATGTCAGTTTTTTAAAGGACAAACGATTTGTGAATGAAATTTTTCAAGTTCTACGGAATTTATGAGTCACGACGACACATCCAGAATATTTTTTCTCCTGTCAAAATCGCCTGGCAATGCATAACTTTACTTCTTTACACTTAACTAATCTATCACTAAAATACCTCATCATTATCAGCCCACGGTAGCTGGCTGGAGGCCTTACTCTTAAGGTACCCACAAAATAGTCCGGTTAAGCAGACGACAACCTCATAGGTAGAAATGCGAGATGCCATACATAAAAAAAAACAGCCCACAGTAGTCCACTGTTTGACATAGGCTTTGCTTAAAAAGGCCCTTTAACCGCACGCTCGATTCTCGACAAATCTCATCCAGTTGCTAAGCCATCCTGCAAAGATCGTCGCTCCACCGAGCCTGAGCGCGTTCCACCTTACGCTTGCCAATTCAGCTGGTATACCTGATACTAATATTGTTAGCCTGCGTCATCCCACAGCTGGGCAATCCCCATGACCTTCGGTGTTTTCAATCCACGACTACCTACGACATCAATATCATAACAAACTTATTGCCGACTTCTAAAATGACTAAACAAAACCGTAATCTGTGTACCTGTACCTTAATGAGGTCCTAGATAAGTTTCCTTTCATATTTTGCTTAGAATTACTGCGTTTCTCATAAAGATAAATTTATCAGCCCTGTTTACACCGTAACTGTCTCGAATATTATCTTCCTAAGTGTTTTATTAGGGGCTTAAGTGATCACGAGTTGTATATTTTGGATTAAGCATTCATTTAAGTACTGTTTCTGAAAAGTTTGGTTGTTTAGAATTTGAAGTGGAAATTGAGTTAACTTCGAGGTTTATATTTATGAATTGTTATGAGCTTTCGTGTAACAATTGAAGCTATTTGAGTGATCAAAGATGATACGATTTTGGTTTTCTTTTAAGTGAAAATCGTATCATCTTTGATCACCAATTTAGGCAATATCATTACGATTTCAGAAGTAGGAATCGACCGTTTTTCTATTACCAAAAACACTTTGCCGCCATTTACGACACTTAAGGGAATTGGCCCATTCTCGGCTAACGGCTACAATTCGTCGATTTTTTTGGCGGATTCCCAAATGGTACTAGTTAATTAAAGATCTTAGTAACAAGTTCACTGTCTTAACAAATCCTCACACTAACTGCAATCCTATAAATCCGTACAAAACTTGCTAATCACTATACAAACACTCTGCACCGAACTTCGGTGTGACGCATCGGGCCCCGGTGACCTGGCACGGTGCCCAATGGAACGCCGGTTACCCAAACATCAGCTCTAAGATCGCCTCTACGTATCACTGCCTCGGTTTTATGTCTTCCTAGTACTTTGTTTGGCATTGCCTTGATTGCGAAGCTGTGATAGCCTAGATTGGCTTTGGCAGTACGGGTCCCATAACCGTTTGCATTCGTAAGTCTTGTCGTATGTGTTAAGCCGTGCCAGTAACCAACTTCATATCATGGATAGGTATACCCTGAGATCGGTGTGTATTTATAATAATTCACTGTGACTTTATTAGCTAGTTTGTTTCGTGTTTGGAGATAGTTTTAGCAGAGAAGGAAAATCTTAATCAAGTGATGAAACGTTTGCACCGTCATTTCTATTTGCACTTAATTTTCTCCCCATAATTTGGCAAGAATTCTTGAGAAAACTTTATCCATCCGGTACTCAAAAATTCATCAAAATGTTTACCACATTCCACGGTTTTTTCTTCCGTAATCACCCCATCACGAAATAAGTACGCAAACGAGAGGTCGGGAATTATCCCGTGCCACTAATTGAGCTTACTCTGGTCTCGGTCCCTTGGAAATGGTCCCCTGTCTTCTCGGTCCTCATACATTTTTCCTGCGAAGCGACCCGGGCAATTTAATCCCTGCATTTACGAAGTTGCTAGGTGAATTACCGAATAAATGCGACCCTCTGAGTCTTAAGACAGGTACTACTTATCTCGTAAAAGGTATTATGTATTCCGGAATTAAAATTTGGTGAGGTATTTTGTGATGTAATTGTTGTATATAGGACTGGAGATCAGGGCATTTGAAAAGGTTTGATTGTAAACTATATACAAGGTGTTGTTTTGCATTTTCGTCAAAATTCAGGAGGTTGTCACACAAGACATAAATAATCAATTAAAATTAAGGTACCTAGTTAATTTTTAATAAACCCTGATTTTTTTTGTTGTTTATATTTGTCAGTATTTCAGAATAACCCCCTTAACATAGTTTAGGAAATAAGAAATTATCGAATAAACGTTTAAGATTGTTTGTATTTGTGAAAGCGCGGTTATAAGGCGAGAATCAGATGGCCCGCGTTTAAAACACGGTTGGTTCAAACTTACCGATTTCCGTAAATAAGAAAAAAAAATAAAAATTAAATACCCATTTTATTATTGATTCGGGTCGAGAATCATTAGCATTCCTTGAATTTGACGAGGATGCAAAACAACACCTTGTATATTGCTGTTTGACAGAGAAATACCGTATATAGGGTATCTAAAAAAATTAAGCGTAAACTAATAGCGGAAAAAGTCACATCCATTCATTTAAGCTGAATTTTGTTATAAAACGCAAAGGTAGACTATGTATGGATACTTTTATCAAGATTTCTTTAAAATAAAACTGTCTAAAGTATTCTGTTTTTCATGTCTCAATTTGCAAAGTAGGACAAAGTGTAGACAAAAACTTCTCTTCCCGTTCCCAGTTTTAATTGCAAGGAAGAGAATCTAAGTGCGCTATAACTTTTGTTACTTTGAGAAACTGAACTAAGATAATATCACTGCTTCTCTGGTAGTTCTCATCAACAATGAGAACAGCTGTTACTGTTATTTGGCTGAATATTCCATGGAATTCAATAAATATTATTCCTTGAATTGATAACAACATTAAAGATCATTCTGGAAATTTTTATCCCCTTTGTTGTGGACCGACCTCATTATAATAGTTTAGTAATTGGCAGTATGTATTTTTTATTTAATTACTTTTTTTAAACTGATTTGTCAATATAAAATAAAAGAGAACTATGTAAAACGTAACAAAAGGAAAATATATAATATTATCTTAGAAGTTTTTATTTTATGTTGTAATCTAGGATCTAGTGGCTTCCATCCTCCACATTTTTGGTGTCAGAAGTAATTGTTAGAAGAATGCCCGTAACTAGATCAATTACACAGAAAAAAAGGACTCAGGTAAGTGGTAATCCTCTAGCCTCATCGTCAGGCACTACGCCTGCTCAACCTCACAACGATGAAGCTCTCTTACAGGAGGAGATTTCAATACCTTTATTATGTGATACGTTGCCAGAATCTATAAATTCTAAAACACTTTCCTTACCATCATCGCGAGCTTCAACCAAAACGCAAAAACTGGCTGCCCTTGCAAGGCACGCTCGCATGAATGTTGACAGAGAAAGAAAACTTGCCGAACAAGAGCGCAAGGCCGCTGCACTAGAGTTACAAGCAGAACTTGCCGCAATCGATTCAGCGGCTTCCGAAAAAAGTAACTCAACTCAAAAGTGGTTGGTAGAGGGTGCTGATAGGGAACATGATATTAATGAGCCCTTCCCTTACAGCATTAATAATCCTGAGCAAAGCCTTGACCTAGAACCTGGCGGTGCTTTTACTGCAGAACCAGCCTCTCAGCATGTCACCGCCGCCGCTGCCATTACAAGCGCACGGTCTGCACCGCACCGTGATTATTACCAGCAATGCAAAGGAAAAGGAAACACTACACATACATTACAATTAGGTACACAAAACACTAAATTTACTACGGATTGTTATGACTACAAAAAAAATAACACAAATAATGTAGAGACACAAGACTCTTTTATTAAGCTTGCCAAAGTGATCACGGACCTAGGAAGTAAACGTAAACAGGTTAGTGTCAATCTTCCTTCTTACGACGGTAGCGCTTCTGACTGGCTTTCCTTCAAGAAGGCTTTCAAGCGGTCAGAGCTTAGCTTTACGCCGGAAGAAAACCTAGCCAGACTTAGTTCTGCGTTGCTCGGGGTCGCCCGAGAGTCTGTCTCGGCTCTGTTGATGACCGCCGTGGATCCTGCACAAGTAATGGGCTCCTTAGAGAGTCGATTTGGACAACCAGAATTCATTATTCTTCACCAGTTGTCATCGATTAGATCTCTAGCCAGGTTACCGCTAAATGAATCCGCAAAGGATCTCAACATCTTTGCTTGTCGGCTCAGAAACTGCGTGGAAGTGATTCGAGAGCTACAACAACCGGAGTATCTGGCCTCTCCTGAACTCGCCAATACTATCATAGGGAAGTTGACTCCACTTTTACGATACAGGTGGGCTGATCTTGCATCATCACATCACCAGTCTGGTAAATTTAAATTAGAACTTTTAGCCAATTTTTTAGATACTGAATCCAATCGCCAAATAAAACATTGTATGTTTTATTCTGATAACTATTTGTCTCAAAATGTCAAACCACAGAATAATCTTTCACAACCTGCCAAACCCAGCAACGTTGCCAAGCAACCTACAAAGGTTTTTCACTCAACTTCTTCGACAACGTCAAAGAGTTCCGCAACATGTAGGTATTGTAAGGTTGGTTTACATGATGTCAGTGAATGCGAAAAGTTTTCTGCTTTGTCTATTGACGACCGTTGGCAATGGGTAACTGAAAATAAGGTTTGTTATCGATGCTTAAGTAAAGGTTCACACAAATATGTTGCATGTAAAAAACATTGTGAAAAAGTCGGGTGCAAGTACAGTCGGAGACATAACACTTTGCTTCACAGGCCGATCGTAGAAAATACGGCACATGCAGAGGTGTGCACGAACCAAGATCTAGAGGCCCAAGCACATCAACCAAACGAAGAGATACCAACTATTGTGTCTCACAGTGCCTCACCCAATTCAACGCCAGTTCAGAGGTCTTTATTAAAAGTAATTCCTGTTACTGTTACCGGCCCTCGAGCTAGTTTTGATACTTATGCGATGCTTGACGACGGGTCGACTGCCTCATTTATTGAACAATCCGTCTCTGACCTTATAGGTGCAACTGGACCTAAAAAGCCTATTCGAGTTGACTGCATTGGTGGTCTTAGCAAAGATATAGAGGTCAGATTTGTTAATGTTAAAGTAAAAGGCTTTCATAGTTTAGACGTGCATGATATAGTAGTAAGGTCTATTCCTAACTTGACTATTGCAAAACAGTCAATTCTTATAGAACAAATTAAAAGGTACGATTACTTAAATGATTTAGCTAACGTCTTATGTTATGAGAACGCTAAACCAACGCTTTTACTCGGGATTGATAATTGGCATCTCACATTCTCGAAAATCATTCGCCGCGGGACTGCATCGCAACCCGCTGCCTCCCTCACTCCTTTGGGTTGGGTTTTATATGGCTCTCCTTCAACTATGTCCAAGCCTGTTGATTTCGTTAATCATGCGATCACCAAGTTCGAGAAAGATAGTCAAGGAGATAGCCGTAACTTAGACACTCTCATCAAAGAGTATTATAAGTTAGATTCGATAGGTATTCTAAATAGAGATTGTCGTTCCGCCGATGACCAAAGAGCATTAAAATTATTAGAAGAAACTACTAGGCGTTTACCATCTGGGCGATTTGAGACAGGTTTATTGTGGCGCGATAATATTGTAAGCGTCCCAAATAGTCGCCCCCTAGCTTTACGCCGTTTTAGAACTCTTGAGCGTAAAATGGCCAAAGATTCAGATTACGCAATCAAATACAGGCAAAATATTCATTCCATGCTTGATAAAGGTTACGCAGAGATGTGTAATACTGACCCTTCTGGACTATTGTGGTATTTACCTCATTTTGGAGTTATACAACCGCAAAAGAAAAAGCTTAGAATTGTATGTGATGCTGCAGCCATGTGTGAAGGGGTTAGCTTAAATTCGTTATTGCTGCCAGGTCCAGATCTACTTCAATCGTTATTAGCCATATTAATGCGATTTAGGGAAGGACGTGTTGCACTTTCTGCCGATATTAAAGAAATGTTCCCACAAGTTAAAATTAGACCAAACGATCGTGATGCGCAACGTTTCTTGTGGCGTGACGACTCCACACAACCAATTCAGGAGTATCGTATGTCATCGATGATGTTTGGTGCCGTATGTAGTCCGTTTACAGCCTTGTATCTTAAAAACAAAAATGCTATCGAACATCAACGATCATACCCAGAAGCAGCAGCTGCTATTATTAGTGATACATACATGGATGATTACTTAGGTAGTTGTGATGATGAACACAAAGCCGCTGTTTTGGCAGCAGATATCGTCTCGGTTCATGCTGCAGCCGGATTCGAGATGAGATCGTGGGTATCAAATTCTGCAAAGGCTCTGTCCATGTTACCTCCTGACCTATGTGCTAGTGGAGCAACAGAAATAAATGTAGGTTCAGGCTCACGACCGCCAACACGCGTTTTAGGTGTCTCTTGGAATATTTCTAATGATACTTTGTCGTTTCCGTGTGTAAATTTCGATACGATACCACACAAATTAACTAAACGCATTGTTCTATCAAACTTGATGAAAATTTACGATCCTCTTGGTTTTCTTACTCCCGTTGTTATAAAAGGTCGTGTTTTATTCCAAAAGACTTGGAAATTAGCCACATCTTGGGATGAATTATTACCGAAACAATTTATAGATAAGTGGTCACAATGGTTCAACAATTTGGCAAAGGTTTTGAACAACTCTATCCCCCGCTGCTATTACAATTCAAAGGATCATATAGGTTCAATTCAATTACATGTCTTTGCCGACGCAAGTGAGCAAGCATACGCTTGTGTTGCTTACTGGCGTTTCTTGTATCCAAATGGAAACATTGAAATCTCTTTAATAAGTGGCAAAGCTCGTGTTGCTCCCTTAAAACTAACAACAGTACCAAGACTTGAGCTTCAAGCAGCGTTAATCGCTGCTCGCTTAGCTGTTTTTATTTTAGAATCTCACAAGCGAAAGCCAGAAAGAGTTTTTCTCTGGTCAGACTCTCAAACTGTTCTCAAATGGTTACGTTCTGACCCAAGCAGCTTTAAGTCCTTTGTCGCACATAGGGTTTGTGAAATTTGCGAGATTACCATTTTTTCTGATTGGAACTACGTACCTTCATCCTTGAATGTCGCGGATGATGCCACCAGATTCAAAGATGAATTTACGATAAACTCACGGTGGTTTACCGGGCCATCATTTTTACTCCAATCATCAAACGAATGGCCCAGTGAACCAGCTATTAATGACACACCAGCTCCTGAGGAAAATAGATCCAATAGGGATCTGGTGGGTTTGACATTAACTCAGTCAGGTGACTCACCATCACCTGTGGTTGCTGATTATACTCGGTTTAGCGTCTGGTTGCGATTTATTCGTGCTACCGCGCGAGCTCATCAGTACGCTTCATTTTTTCGCCGTTCTCCTGAAAATCCTAAATTTCCATTACGCGGCTTAGCAGTTTTAGATGTCTGTTTTATTTCATCTGCTGAACGCCATGCCTTTATGCGCGTACAATTAGATTCTTTCAACAGTGAATGTAAATTGATTGACGCTGCACGCCCCGTTTCAAAAGAAAGTAGGCTTAAGAATATTTCTTTGATACTAGGAGATGATAGGCTTCTGCGTTTATCCGGCCGCACGGGAGCTTCAACAGCCATAGACCCAAAACCGATTGTGTTGGATGGGAAACACCCGATAACCCGTTTACTGATCAGCTCGTACCACATCAAATTTGCCCATGGCAACAACGAACTTGTAGTGAACGAACTGCGCCAACGTTACTTCATAGTCAGTTTGAGACCATCTGTGAGAAGTGTGGCAAAGCAATGTCAATTTTGTCGGAATATGAAGGCGAGACCACTCATACCACCAATTGGAGACTTACCTGAAGCAAGGATGGCTCATCATACTAGACCATTTACCTTCGTTGGTGTTGATTATTTTGGCCCTTTGACTGTTACAGCAGGACGTCGGACAATGAAGAATTGGATTGCTCTATTCACCTGTCTGACTGTGAGAGCTATTCACATAGAGATCGTCGAGTCATTATCTTCCGATTCCGCTTTGATGGCCCTACGTCGATTCATAGCCCGACGCGGCTGTCCCACTTGCATCTACTCTGACAATGGAACGGCATTTGTAGGCGCTTCGAATATATTACCTGACCTCTACGACTTTTCGGTAAATGAAGGCATAGAATGGAAATTTATCCCTCCTTCAGCTCCATTCATGGGCGGCTGCTGGGAGCGCCTAGTAAGCAGCGTCAAGACAGCCTTAAGAGTAACGCTGAAAGATAGATCACCAAGAACAGAAGTATTACATACGCTGCTGATAGAGGTGGAAGGCATTATTAATTCTCGACCGCTAACGCATGTCCCAGTTGATGAAAGAAGTGAACAAGCGCTTACACCCTTCAACTTTCTAATCGGAACATCCACTAATGATCTGTGTCTACGGGAATTCTGCGACGCCGACCTCTCACGACGTGTAGATTGGCGGAAAGCCCAACGTCTTGCAGACCATTTCTGGCAACGCTGGACGAAAGAATACTTGCCACTTCTGTTGCCGCGTAGAATGGTTCCACCCCACCAATCATTGAAGACAGGAGACGTGGTTTTAATTGCTGACGGCAATCTACCCCGAAACTGTTGGCCTATGGGACGCGTCACCGAGATGTTTCCGGGTAGGGACAATATCGTTCGCGTAGTAAACGTAGCAACTAAAGGGGGTGTGTTGCGTCGGCCGGTCCGCAAGTTGGTCCGATTAAATTGATAATTGGTGTTTCACACCGCTCGGGGCCATGTTGTGGACCGACCTCATTATAATAGTTTAGTAATTGGCAGTATGTATTTTTTATTTAATTACTTTTTTTAAACTGATTTGTCAATATAAAATAAAAGAGAACTATGTAAAACGTAACAAAAGGAAAATATATAATATTATCTTAGAAGTTTTTATTTTATGTTGTAATCTAGGATCTAGTGGCTTCCATCCTCCACACCCTTCATGGGAAATACAATATGTAAAATACAATATGAAATACTTTATGTATTTAGGATTATTGAATCTAAAAATATATCTTACAACAGTTGTTAGGGAAGTTCAATCTTCCATAAAATTAATATTAAATCTTAGAAAACATATATTACTAGCTGTCCCGCGTAACTTCGTCTGGGTCACATTTTCGCCGTTTTCGCAAAATTTTTCATTGCTGCTCCGCTCCTATTGGTCGTAGCGTGATGATATGTATAGCCTATACTATAGCCTTTCCCGATAAATGGGCTATCTAACACTGAAATAATGTTTCAAATCGGACCAGTAGTTCCTGAGATTAGCGCGTTCAAGCAAACAAACAAACTCTTCAGCTTTATAATAATATTAAGTAGGTATAGATTACTAAATTAGTGTTTTCGTACTAAACACACAAAGACAAGTTAAAATTGTACACCGATATTTAGACAGGTACTAATTTATTAATAACACTTGCAACGGGATATTTACCATGTGTATTATTTGTTTCGAGTTCCCGATATTTCGGCGCTGTTGCAAACGCCATGGTCACGGATAAACAGTTTATCCGTGACCATGGCGTTTGCAACAGCGCATTAATAGTGTTAGTGACCATGTCAGTTTAAAAACTTATAGGTACTAATTTTCTGTTTTAACTATTTAATTTTGATACTTCTTGATCTTCTATACTGCACAAAGCCCCAGTTAAAAAGATAACATAATATCACGCCTGTTATCCCCAATGGTTTGGCAGAGGTGTGGGCCCATTGATATACCCACATTTTACTAGTTATGTTTGAGTTCCATGTATTAAGGGGCGAGCTTATGCCATGAACCGGCTGCAACTGAGCAATAGGGGATGATCACATTTTTTTTTCTTTGTGTCGGGTTTGAAAAGTATTGGACACGTATTTTTCTTTTTTCACGTGGTTATAAAATTACGGAGATAAATATTGAGTTGAAATGGCGCATGACGTCACATGTAGGTAAGTTTTATACCTACTTGTGACGTAGTGAGCCCCCACTCTTCAACTTTAATGAGTCTTAACTAAGTAATTTTTTGATATTTTGATAAATCAAAAAATACGTGTCTCATATTTTTGTATTACCTGTCTGACGGACAAATGAATGTCGTTTTCTTAACCCAGTCCGCACACTTATTCCTGGTAGAAAACCCCAATAAAAGTGCGCTATAAAGCTCTAGTTGTTTATCCAAAGATGGCATAAACCATCGTACCATCAAAACCCACATGTTTGCCAACCAAATCAGCATCTCACCTCTAACGTGTGCCGACTACTAAATAGACACACATAGTTCAACCAGGATATAAGTAAAGTGATTCGTCCGTAATTGGATAGACCGACACCAACACCAAACTTCGGACAGTTCGTTCCATGTTGGGCTAATTCTGTGTACACCAAACTCACCCTTTAGTCGAGGAACTTTCCTAATCGAAAAGAACTTGACGAACTAAGCGTTGGAATACGTAACGACTGGGAACGTTATTTTAGACATGCATTACCTTTTACTTTTGGTAGGTGTATTTTGGTGACGTAATCTGGCCAAAATATATCAAACTCAAAGCATTTACATTTTGAATTCGTACGCCTGGTTTTTTTTTTTTTTTTTTTTGAATGGCATCTCGCAGTTCAACCTATGAGGTTGTCGTCTGCTTAACCGGACTATCCTGTGGGTGCCTTTAGAGTAAGGCCTCCAGCCAGGGCATAAAAACTTACAAACTAAGCGACTGCACGCTAAGGGCACCCCCTGTGGGGTACGAACCTCGGCTTAGGGCGTCGCTGGGGGAAGACTGCATGGGGACAGGCTGGATCTGAATGGTATCATTATTTAGGGGCTGATTTAACACTACTGGCACAGCATCGCGGGCTGGCTCGAGCGAGGGTCGGGGAGGGCATGGACCGGGACGTCGCGACGGACCTCGACGGCGAGGTCGGAAAGACGGCGGTTTGAGTCGGAACTTTTTAAGAGTGCTAGTCTCTTTGCTACTCTCCTGGAGGAGGGTGATAGCATCATCTGGAGTGACGAGGGTATGCCTAGGACGGCGTACTGTACTAATGCGCGAGGGTTCGTAACGGGCGGCCGCTGCGATCAGGGGATTACGGTGTTTAATGGCGTTATCGAAGAAACGCTTCGAAAGACGTTTCATAAACTGAAGGACGGTGGGCATTCTAAGGTCTACGTGTAGACGGTCATTACGGACATAAAAAGGGGCTCCCGTGACTCTACGTAAGAACCGGTTCTGTAAAACTTGCATCCTATGGATGTACTTAGGCTTGGTGTGAGCGTACACGACGCAAGCGTACGTCATAATGGGGCGGATCACCGCGGTATAAAGGCGCAACTTGCACTTGAGTGACAACTTGCTTTTTGCCGAAATCATGAAATGAAGCCTACCCATAGCAAACGCAGCTCGGTCGCGAGCTGCTTTGATGTGCGCCGCGAAAGACAAGTGGTTGTCAAGTATGACTCCTAAGTACTTGGCTTGCTTCTCCCAAGGGATAGGCTTACCGTACATAGTGATCGGGCTGAGCGCGGGTGGCTTAATTTTACGCTGTTTAGAGTAAAGAACTGCCTGGCTCTTGTCGGGGTTCACCTCGATTCTCCATTTCCGGAACCAAGCGCCTAAGACGTTGGCTGAGGTTTGGAGGGTGCTATAGATAGCGTCGTGACTGCGGCCAGTGTAATAAATAGCCGTGTCGTCCGCGAACAGGGCTAACTGAGCTTTCTTGCTCTTGGGGATGTCACTGGTGAACAGAGTAAAGATAAGGGGAGAGACGACGGAGCCCTGAGGGACTCCGGCTCTAATGGGGTGGGGGGAAGATAGTGCCTTCCCGATGCGATAGCGGAAGGTGCGATCCGACAGAAAGTCTCGTAAGATGAGCACGAGACGGTCCGGCACTCCCAGTTTGTACAGCTTATATAATAAGCCGTTGTGCCAGACTTTGTCGAAAGCCTTTGCTATGTCGAAGTACAACACACCCGTCATCGCTCCACGCTGGAAGCCAGCGCTCAAGTGTTCTACGATGCGATGGGCCTGTTGAATGCAGGAGTGTCCGGTCCTGAAGCCGAACTGCTCGTTGGGGATGAGACTCTTAGCCTCGGCGAAGTCTTTGAGTCGCTTATAAATAAGTCTCTCGTAGATTTTGCCGAGTGCGTTCAGGAGACTGATAGGTCTGTAGCTCGAGGGCTCAGACTTGGGTTTGTCTGGCTTGGCGAAACCGATGACAGTGGCCTCTTTCCATATTTGGGGAAAGGCGTTGTTGCTCAGGGCGCCATTGAAGATGGCCGCCATTAACACGACGAGCTGAGCGGGGAGGAGTTTTAACACCCTATTGGTGATTCCGTCGGAGCCGGGTGCTTTCCGCGGTTGAAGCTTATTAATGATGTCTTGCACTTCGTCAGCTGTGACCGAAGGCAGAGGATCATCAGGGTCTTCTACGGGAGGGAGGGCGGCTTTAAGTTCGACGAATGCGTTCACCTCATCGAGATGTCGCTTGTCTACTGGTTGAGAGCTGGGGGAGCACTGGGACTCCAGGCTGTCGGCTAGGCATTCGGCCTTCTCAGAGTCGTCGAATGCGACGCTCTTATCGGGTCGGGTGAGGGGAGGCATCGAAACCTCTTCGGTGGAGCGCAACTTGCGTTGGAGCTGCCAGAAGGCTAGGTGGGTAGGCTCGAGCTCGCTAAGCGTCTTGTCCCATTGATCTGAACGATGCTCACTAGTGCGCTTCTTTACAGCACGCTGTAAATAACGCATGTGAGCTTTGTTCGCGTCGCAGGGAAAGTTGCTGTAGGCACGGATGGCCGCGTTCTTCTCGGTTATCAGTTCACGTACGTCAGCGGGTAGAATCCAGCGTTGATCGCTCATTGCTGGAACTTCCCGTGAGCAATCCTTTAGTACGGATTGCACGTGTTCTGTAAACGAGTTGATGGCGGCCGTCGTGTCTGCGACTGAGACAATGTGGTCGGGGATGGCCTCCAGGTGAGGCGACGTGGTGGATTTCAGCTTTTCGCTGACTTTCCTCCAGTCGGTTATCACTTGGGTCGGCGGGGGCTGGCTGGGGTCAGAGGGACCCGAGCGGGGAACTAAGTGCATGAGCACTGGTCGATGGTCTGAGTTAAGCTCATGTAAAGTCTCGATGGAATGCAACTTAAGGTTGACATTCTTGAGTAGCGCTATGTCGAGAACGTCCGGACGTTGGTCGGGGTCGTGGGGATAGTGAGTGTGCTCCATAGGAGCGATGGGATCGAAGTTGAGGGACTCACCCAGGTTATACACGTGACGTCCTCTGGCAGAGGTCGTCGTGCTGTTCCAGGCGGGGTGTTTGGCGTTGAGGTCGCCCGCTATGATAACGGAGTCACTCAAGCCGAAGAGGACGGCAAGGTCTTTGGTGAACAGAGTGTGCTCCTCGGACGTGCCGCCGGGAGGGATGTACGCGGAGGCGATAGTGATCGATTGATGACCGGTCATGCCTAGTCGACAAACTGAAGTCTCGAGCAAAGACTCCATGGGAGGGGGATCTAAGGGGATGCAGTGCAGTTCCTTTCTATAATAGATTAGAGTACCGCCCTTGTGGCAACGTGACCGATCGTTGCGAACTATGCGATAGTTGGCAATTCTCGGATCGCGGTGACTGGGCTTGAGGAAGGTCTCCTGTATGAGGAGGATATCAATTTGATGGTCACGGAGGAAGGTGGCGATTTCATCACGCTGGCCTCTAATGCCATTGGCATTAAAGTACCCTAATTTAAGGGATCGGGGTTTGGTACACGTTAATCTCGTATTATCCATTGAAATTAAAGATTAATGCCGCTGAAGGCTTCGCCTAACTTGATTAGGGACTTGAGGATAATTTTAAGCTTATCACCGTCAGTGTTAGCCTCCCTGAGATCTGCCGCCATGCGGTCTGCTTCGGGGGTGACTAACTTTGCTAACGTTTCTAAAGTTACGTTAGGAGAGGAGACCGCGGCCGCGGGGCCGGGAGGCGCGGGACGAGCGGGCGCCGGTGCGCTCGCTTGGGCCACGGGAGTGGGGACAGGGGCATCTAATAGCCCGGGAATGGGGCTGGACTTTGCTTTGCCGAGTGCCGGGAAGGCTCTCTGGTGGTTCAGCGAGGTCCAGGGAGAGGGCCTCTGAGGGCTGAGTCTCTCCGGCATCTGTGCAGTTGGTAGCCTCACCGATGGGCTTTCTCTCTGCTGGCGGGCGTTTGCACGCTTCGCCAGTTTAGAAGAGGAGCCTTTGGGGGCTTTCGGGCAGCCGCGGTAGTTAGCCGGGTGGCCCGACTGGCCGCAAAGCACACAGCTTGGTGGCTCCGTGCATAGCGATTTGTCTTTGGGTCGGGGGCAGTCTGCCGTACCATGGTCGCCTAGACACTTTACGCATCTGTGCGGCGCATGGCAGTTGGCTTGGCTGTGTCCGTACAGCTGGCAGCGGTGGCACTGCCCTACTACGGTTGAGCGGTAAGGCTTCTCTATTGAGATGCCTGTGAGGGAGCATACCGACTTCACTTTGAAGATCGGGTGGTGTCCTTCTACTGGGTCACAGATGACCAGTACCATATCGTACTGGTCTCCACCTCTCGCCTTATGAAGGCGGTGGACGGCTGCGACCGGGATGTCCTGGCCTTGGAGGTCGTTTAGGATGTCCTCCGTGGGGATTTCCTTCGGGATCCGCCTGATCACCACGCGGGTGGGCTTCTCCTCTGGAAGGGAGTATGTATGGAAGGCTATGTGCCTTCCGATCAGCTGACGGGTTAGTTCCCTGAAGTCGGTGGTCGTAGGGACTACCACTTTGATACCCTGCTGGGTGCTTTTTGCGCTAGTGTATTGAATTCGGCGCTCAACACACATTTTGGACACGTCTGTCCATTTCCCTTTGTCCTGAATGAACAACGGGGGAGGGGGCTTCAGCTTCTTTGAAGAAGTGGCTGAAGAGTTAGCCTTAGGGCTAGATGGTCTGCTGGTATGAGCAGCGGCGGACTTTGGTGCGGGGACCGGGGAGGTGGGACGGGAGGCCTCGGGAGAGGGGATGAGAGGGAGCGCGACTAATTTTTTGGCCATGGTGGCCTGAGAGTTTTTGCCCTTTTTCCTCTTGCCCTTTCCGACGACTTGATAGTCGTCTTCAGAGGACGAGGAAGCAGAGCAGGAATCTATAACCGATTCCGAGTCGGAGACTGGCACAGTTGTGTCCATTTTCTCCGAAATGGGAACAATGGACGCAGGTGCGGACTGATCCATTGTTTGCTTAACAATGGGTCCGGGGTTAGCCGGAATCGCGGCGGCGACGGCTGGCGGTGAGCCTTTGTCCATGTTCTCAGAAACGGGAACAATGGACGCAGGTGCGGACTGGACCTTTGTTTGCGAAACAATGGGTTTCACTACAATGGGTCTTGGAGTAGCCTTAATCGCGGCGGCGACGGCTGGCGGTAAGCCTCTGTCGGCAGGCGGCGGTGATAAGGGGCTCTCGAGCGCGTCACTGAAGTCAGTGACGGTATCGGTGGTTCGTACGCCTGGAATTAGATTCTTTCTTAAGTAGAAGTAGCCTAAGTTACTCCTTATTACATCAGCTATCTGTCAGTGAAAGTCCCGTCAAAATTAGTCCAGATATTAGCTCTAACAAACAGACAGACAAAAATGTTATTTTGGTATATGTGTATATGCATTTATATGCATGTAGTAAAAAACAGTTATTTTAATATTACAAACAGACACTTCAATTTTATTTATTTGTATATATGTATGTTTAGATAGACCGCTGACAGGCATTTTTGCAAAGTCAAAATAAGCTAAGTCCAGCAACAGGCCTAATAGATTTATATGGACTGATGTTGCCCATTGAAAAATCGTTACATCTCATGGAGAAGAATGATGAAACATCACGGCTGTTAGTTACTTTTGCACTTAGTCTTGCAATGTCGAAAAGGCTTCTTTTTTTTGCGATTTGTATTTAAATTTCGATCATTCATGTTTTACAAATACGTTAACATTTACAAGTTACGATTTTTTTAACCTAAAGTTTTGTCCTGAAAAAAAGTAGGTAAGTACTGCAATAGATATACAAAAACTTTTCCATAGCTATATTATATATATCATATATTCGCTTTGAGCTTAATTCAAAATCTATTAAGAGCAATGGAATAAAAAAAGCTATCAAAAAAATTAAAAATAAAGTTTGAGCTATTCAGTTTCAATTAAAATTTATGTTGATCTTTTATACAAATATTGAAATCAATTAAAAACCGAAGAATTATTGTTGACTATTTAGGATTTAGAACCGAAGGTGCAAACAGAGTCCGTTCGTTTTCAACTTTTATTAAAAACAATAAAATATGACTGCCATGATACATGTAAGACGTTGAACCTTACAAGTTCTAGATAAATCTCCTCAGATGAATCTAGAATAAAGCTGACACTCAAAACTCAAACTTTAAAACAACTTTCATAAATCTTTAACAAAATAATTGCCGAAGTTTAAAACAAAAAAAAAAAACGGCGCGTAAAATTTTAAAACAAAAATAAAATTACAAAAAATTAAAATAATTCTCATAAATCTTCTCGTCAAAAACAAACAGTGGATTGAGAAAAGGGCCGAGCAGAAGTGGCAAAAAGTTTTGTCTAAACATACAGAAGGCAGTTCTTTAGAGATGCGCTTAAGCTTTGCTTTCTTTTGTCCCTTCGGTGTGCTCGGATTGTATACTTTTTGGAAAGTTTTTATCCTTAATTAGTGATATTAATTAAAATGTTTATTTTTGGGGAAAGTGATGATTTAATATAGTACTGCTAACCTACAAGTTAAGATTGATTCTATTAATGTTTTTATCTATTTATATGAGACTGTGACACACTCATCCAAAACAATTCGAACGTGGAAAATTTACCAAGAATTACTTGGTAACAGCATAAAAAAAATATTCGGAGATCGTGGCTAAATAATAACAGCCGCACGGGTCGATCTTTAAGGTTAAGCCGTGCTTGCCGAGATTGGTCCGTGGGTGACCATAATTACATACCGAGTTTCCTCCGTGCCTCAGAAAACATGTTAAGCCGTTGGTTTCGGCTGTCATTTGTAGATTTTTGACAGTCATTACGAGTAGTCAGAAGCCAAAAGTCTGACATCCAGTCTTACCAAGGGGTATCGTATTACCCAGTTACTAGGTTGTGGAGGTCAGATAGGCAGTCGCTTCATGTAAAATACTGGTACTCAGCTGCATCCGGTTAGACTGGAAGCCGACCCCAACATAGTTTGGGAAAAGGCTAGGCAGATGATGAGCATAAAAAAAAATGTGATGGTTATGAGTAGCAAATGATGAAGAGAAACGAATCGCATGTGATCAAAAGAGTGATTAATATAAATATTGACGGTTGGGGAGGGGAGGATTGTGTGAAGGCTGATATGAAAGAAAAAGGAGTAAAACAGCTTGACGGTTGACAGAGGACAATGGAAGAAAAATACATGTGGCACTGACCCCAAGTAACATGACACAGGGGCAAAAGATGATGCCCATAAAAAATATCTGTTACGAAATACCTAACTATCCCATAGGACAGGACGTCCCTTGTTCATAATATATCTTTCGCTATAGCGACTCATACAAAAATCCTATCCTACTTCCTACTATATTTAAATATAATATTATAAACGCGAAAGTTTCTAAGTATGTGTGTTTGTTACTCTTACACGCAAAAACTACTAAATTGATTTGGATGAAATTTCGCAAACGGTTAAAACTTGGATTAACACATAGGATACTTTTTATCCCGGTAGTACACTCCCATGAGACAGTGACCAAAATCCACGCGTGCGAAGCCACGAGCTTAGAATAGTTTAGAAGTAAACAGTTCTGGAATAAAACCATGTCCAAGTCTTATCCTCCTTTTACCAATCCAAGTAAATCAAAGTACTCAAGTGCCCTTGCAAAGTTTACGGCGAGGGCTTTTCCCCTACTGTGTAAAAAGTTTTCATAATAATTATTGTAAAGCCGCATTTGCAGTGCAACCATAATCATTTTACTGGGCTCTAGGGAAGTTCCGAGCAAAACAAAGTGATGTTGATAAGGTTTTATAATAAACAACAGATAAAAGGAAAAGAGGGAATTGGTTAAATTGGTCTGTTATTGTTGGGGTTAGTTAAACACTTCCTGTTGTTTGAGAAAATGTAAAGCATTTCATTCTTTAACCATCATCATCTTTAACCATACCTCATCATTATCTTTCTATTGCTCTTGTCCTAATTAATTTTCGCTCGACGCAGTACCTACGTAATTGTTGTTCATTTTTTACCCATCCATATTAAAATAAGAGTCTAAACAAAGTGCAGCGATAATAATGATAAATATGCGTGATAATAATGATATAATAATGATTATATCAGCGATAATAATGATGAAAAAGTTAAAAATAATGATTGAATATAGAATTGATTGGAAACATGAAACGCTTTGATTGTCAGTTGTCTTGGCTCCCATCAATGAAGAATCTAACAACAATTGTCTGGAGATTCTAGAGGATAGAATTTTATAAAAGTTTTTTTTTTTGTATTATCGTTTGCCCACTTTACATTTCTCACAAACCCGTATGACCACTATAATATGCATAATAAAATCCTGATACATTTTCTGCTTACAGAAAAATCAAAGGTATTCAAAACCAGTTAAAACCTCTAACCAGCATTAATTTCCTTAAACATTTAAGCCAACCTCAGCAAGCATTATCAACAGCTAATCCGTTAAGTCCCACTATCAGACAGCGAAGTACTTTAGATAATTCAAACACGAAACATTGTAACAGCATTGTTTGCCCTGTTTTAATGGCCAAATATTGGTGGTAAGCGCACTTCGAACGTGACTACAGGCGAAGCTGAGCGATACAATTAGGTTATTATAATGCCGGATTTTGGTCGTCGCTCAGTTTCTGTATAAATGATTCGGGTGCAGTTTAACTGCTTAGCCACGAGCTACAAGTTCAATTGACACGCGTTCTGCCACTGCAACTGTAAAGAAAACCAATGATAATAAGAACGGTCTTTAGAGAGGCTTATAAGTAAAAATAGAATCCAAACTTCAGTTAGGTAGGTACAGGTATAGATCGCTACCACTATTTTGTTTTTATTAGCAATTTCACATCACTTTTGTATAGCGTTTCAATGAATATATCTGCTCTCCAAGCAAGTGTTGGGCCAACAGTCTGGAAGTTGAAATTGCTGTGACATATAGACAGACCGACAGAAGAACAGGACGAATCTATCGTTTGGCAACGGAACCCTAAAAAGTCTGTTCACTCGAATGTTAGTTTAGTGTTAATTTTTCTCATTCTGTGTTCACACGACACCTATAAGTTTGTATAGGAATGAAGACAAATAATGGAATGAACGTAGGCAAAGAAGTTCATTGCTGAAATCCAGCAACGTTGGATCAGCCCACTAATCATTTTATTTTATTCAGATATGAACTAAAAAACAGAAAGGCGGAAAATAAACAGAAAGTAACGCGTCAGATATCAGTTTTAAAGTATGCCACGACCACCACTAGAGCGACTAGACCAATGGCACTCACACAAAGAAAACAAGCCACTCGCGCGCGATTCGCTTGACGCAAGCCGCGTCTCTGTTTGCATCGCCCGTTGTCGTGAACGGAGCGTAGTGACAGATTATTCTCGTCCTTAGTGGATAAATAATTCGGGTGCATCACGTCAGCACTCACCTCAATGGTACGTCTTTAAAGATGGCGTCGGGACGTTGACTTGTTAAAGACGGTTCGAATTAGTTTTTGGCTAGCCAGAAGTTAACTGGATAAACTTAGTGATCTTATTGAAGTAGTGATCTTATTGAAGTAGTGATCTTATTGAAGTAGAATTCTGGAATTTGCATGAATACGTTTACTTTATCGGATCTTTAGAATAGACAAACAAAATGAAAAGCAAAAAGATGCTACATTAAATATGCGGCTAAAACATTATTATTTTGCAGTTTTATGTCGAAAATTCGAACCCAATTAGGCACTTTATTTTGTAAATTCGTTTCATCAGAAGGGTGATGGAAAACTTCTCGAGGAAACTGACTTGACCTAGTCTATCTTAAACCAAAAATTCGAAGATAGACTTCAGGAAGTATGTGTGATGGTAGATATTTCCTGAATTCACAAGCTCCTTTAGATATTATTAGCTTATTTTCTTTTTTTTTTTAATCACGATACGAGCATAACTCATTGATAATAACATATATCAGACAAACAGAACTAAATTCGACAATAGAAAAAAAAAAAACGGAGAAATTGAAAAGAATATGTTGGACATTAAAAGAATAATAGACAAAAATTATACTCGATTTCGAATCGCTGACGAATCAGGAGACCGATAAGATTTGACAACAATGACGGTCCCAAAAACACGACAAAAGGCTCAGGATGACAGATTTGCAATCGATTTTCCTAACAATAATACTTTTTCCTTTTTTACAGCGAGAGAAGATGAAAATAATGAAACGTCCCTACGAGTCAAAGTAAAAATATATTCTTTTGAGGCCACTGTCCTAACGAATTAAGATTGATTACCTTGCTTGCTTTACTTTCTTTCAAGGCGTGAATTTATTCTATTTTTAAGTGGCAGAGATCCTTTCTCAGTTTCGTTGTCATTTCCAAATTTTTTAATGAGATTTTATAACTGAGGAAGATTTAGCTGCTATCTTTGTTTTTAATCGGCGAAAAGGGTTAGTGTCAAAAAGATTATTATGATAAAGATAACCCGGAATTTATTTTTGGTTGAAAATTGGCTGTGAATGATGGTCTTTTGATCAGTGATTTTGTCATTTTGGTGCTATCATTCTTTTCGTTTCACAAAATTATTGATGAAGAAAAAATTACAGTGGGTTTTTAATCGAAACTTTTTAGAATCATGAAAATCAATATTAAAAAAATATGAATCATTAAGACGCAAGCACAAGCTGCTAAATCATAGGTCGCGAGTTTGAACGCAACGTACGCAACTCGGATTTTTCGGATTCATGTGCTTATTGAATAATTATCTCAAGTTTCATGCAACCAAGTCCGAGGCCCATTGGCATAAAAACTCTGACACCAGTTTAGTCACCAACCACATGGAATGAAGAAGAAAGGTTGACTGGTAGAGAATGCCTTTAAGCATTAAGTCCGCCTATGTCCGCCTATTGAACATGAAGTTTCATAAATAATTAAAACCGGCCAAGTGCGAGTCGGACTCGCGCACCGAGGGTTCCGTGCTTTTAAAAACGTAATTATTAAAGACATTTTTATTTTATTATGTAAATAAAAATTTACGGTTTTCGCAAATTTTTCTTTATCTATGCTATAAGAAGTTTTTTCGTACCAAATTTCAAGATTCTGAGTTCACGGGAAGTACCCTGTAGGTTTTGATTCCCTTGCGAGTGTCGAAAATTTGCGGAAATTTGCGGCATAAACGACTGTATCTTTTGATTGCGTTGGCTTAGAAGTTTGATTTTTTCATAGCTCCAAGGGACAGTAGACTTGAGTATTTGATATAAATTCCAGTTCGATACCTAAACGCGTTCCTGAGAAAAAGGGTCTTGACAGACAGACAGACGGACAACAAAGTGATCCTATAAGGTTTCCGTTTTTTTCCTTTCGAGGTACAGAACCTTAAAAAGAAAAAAGACACAACTTGATAGAACTACCCCAAATTTCCCACAAACGGGAAAATCCTCCCATTCCTTTTTCCAAACAAATACAGTCTTATGCTTTCGGTGGAAATCCAGGTTATCTCGTCATCTTCGCCTTGATATGCCATGATGATGTCTCGCGTTAAAAGGCAAATACAAATCAAAAACTAAAAAAATATGATTCCAATCCGTAAAACTTTATAAAAATACACAACAATTTTTAAAACCAGCATTTTTGCGTAATCGAAAAAGAGTGACACAGGAAAAAAAGCCCAGTACGTGATTTTAACGTGTCATCAAATACAGCTAAACGTGAATTACGACTGGAATCAGAAAAAAACCGTAACGTTAACCCTGTGTGTGCTGCGCAGTCGCTAATTGCGTACCCATTCAATTTATATTTCGCCATGTCGAATTTAAATAAAATTCGTTATTCCGTGACCTGTGGAGGGTTATGTATGTGTTTATATAAGTGTGGAAAAAGGGTTATAATATTTTTTGGAATCGTAATATAGGGATGTTGTTCAGTGGGGATACAATCTCAGCAAATCGGTCGATTAGTTATGCTAATATATTCAGGTTTAATTCAGCTTAAACTATATCTACTTTGGTATGTAGAATGCAGTACTGTATCGTGCTTTCCGAGACACTTAGGAAACTCGGTATGTTATGTATGTACCTACCTATTCTTAGGCGATTCTTACACGACACCACTCGCCTGCGCGGTCGTTCAGTGAAGCGAATTTGCTTGTATGAAATCCGTTGATGCCGTACACACGTACACCGCAATTCCGCACGGTGCACTGCCAATACATTGGCTTGGCCGCCAACACCCGACCGCGCCGACGGGTGTCTTAAGCCGTATATCGCTGGCATTCGTTGTGCACCGTTCGTGGCGCATGCCTCGTAAAGTCTGTATCCACCTTTATGAAAAACTTCGTGTCAAAAAACATAGCAACATCTTAAATCAAATCCGAACCACCATTAGTACAGCCGACAGGTTCTTCGAAAAACACTGAACAAGAAAAATATACGGAAACAGAATAATTACATCAAAGCAAATCGTATTTGAATGGAAGTGGTGCAAATTTATGTTTTTTTTCTCGCCCTGTAATTTGACCTTTGGGGCACTTTAGACCTGGAATCTTTGAGTAAGTTAAGAGGAGTTATTTAAATAATGATTTCTACTAGCGATTTTCACTACTTAGCAAAAATATTGAGATTAATTCCATTATATAGGGTGACTAATTAAACTAAAACTCGTGATGATTAATCATCACGATCGTGATGTTATCATGAGTTTAAACTCATGATAACAAAAAACTTTCTCAAAGAAACATTTTTTTAGGGTTCCGTACCTCGAAAGGAAAAAACTGAACCCTTATAGGATCACTTTGTTGTCCGTCTGTCTGTCTGTCAAGACCCTTTTTCTCAAGAACGCATTGAGGTATCAAGCACTCAAACTGGAATTTATATCAAATACTCAAGTCTACTGTCCCTTGAAGCTGTGAAAAAATCAAACTTAAAAGCCAACGCAATCAAAAGATACAGCCGTTTATGCCGCAAATTTTCGACACTCGCAATGGAATCAAAACCTACAGGGTACTTCCCGTGAACTCAGAATCTTGAAAGTTGGTACGAAGCAACATCTTATAGCACAAATAAAGGAAAAATTGCGAAAACCGTAAATTTTTAGTTACATCATATTATAAAAATAATATTAATAATTTTAAACTTACTACCCCTTTCCTCATGAACGCGTAAAGCTATTAAATTGAAATTCATATCAAATACTTAAGTCTATAATACCTTTAAGCTGTAACAAAATCAAACTTCTATGTCAACGCAATCAAAAGAAACAGCAATTTAAGCCGCATATTTTAGAACTCGCAACTACTCGCAAGGGAATCAAAACCTTAAGGGTACTTCCAGTCGACCTAGAATCCTGAAATTTGTCATGAAGCAATATTTTATAGCCCATATAAAGGAAAAATTACGAACACCTTAAATTTTTAGTTAGATCACATATTTTTATTTATTCTCTTCAGTAATTTTGGTTTGTACGGAATCGGTCTCGGTGCGCGAGTCCGACTCGCACTTGGCCGGTTTTTTACTCATTCAATTTTATCACAAGCTGATAGGCAACAGGAGCGTGCGCGCGAATTTCATACGGCTGTTGTATTATTGTGATAAAAGTGAATGAGTTTTAATATTAATTTAATAGCACGCAAACTACTGCCTCGTTGATCTAGTGTTCGCAATCGTAACTGCTGAGAATGAGGTCTTAGGTTGATTTCCCGGGTCGGGAAAATTGTAATTAAGATTTCCACTAGAAATTTCGCAGTAGCAGCCACGGAGTCTAGATGTGTGCCCAATTGTTGGCATAAGCTCGACCCCTATTACATGGGTTTTAAACAAAACTGGCGAAATGTGATATTCACAACATAAACACTCGAAATAAGAATAAACTACGTGCTCCCTTTCACCGGCTTCATAAGGTTCATAATTCATTTGTAGGGCTTGGTATAACCTTTTACAACAAGCTTCCATCTTCCTTTATAGACTTGCCATTTAATGCGTTTAAAGCTAAAGTGAAATCTAACCTTTGTTCAAAAGCCTTCTATTCAATTAATGACTATTTAAACGATATGAATAGTTGGTCGCTGGGTTGAACCCAAGACAATGTTTATGTTCTTTCACTAAATGATCTTACTGATATGATAAAAAACTTCATGCACGGTTTTTTTATTATACTTTATTTATTTATGTTTCATCTATATGCACGTGTACAGCACAAGCAGGCACGCCTTTTATGTCAAGAGCTTTATTTATTCTTGAGTATATTTTTTAGTATTATATTTAATTATTGATGTATGCTAGCTGAAACGTGACATTAATTAGATGTAATGGATTCTTTATTTATATTAACATGAACACTATTATATTGAATCTAGTTCTTCGAACCTAACAGACAGATGTGTTGCTGGGGAGTTTGTTCCGTCCCTTCTTTTTCCTAGCTCAAACACTAGGAAGTGGCGAAGGGCGGGCGTTATAGGGTGTTGTCTCATGTAATTTTGACGTTCCAAAACTGCTGATTATCAGCCTAACTTGAATAAATGACTTTTGCTTGATTTTGATTTTGTAGGTGTACTATTAGGTGTAACACGTTTTCCTAACCTTTCAGGGATTACTGGCGTGATGTTACGTTATACAGGGTATTTGGTGCATCGTTTGCCAAATCGAATAGACTGAAAGGAGAGGTCATTTGCTATCTCTTCACGCCCTTTAACTCATTTCTTGCCACACTGGTTTTTTTATAACAACTTTTTAATATAAATTTTGAAAAATTCCAAAATTCAACATTTTAGGTCAAATAAAAAAATGAAAAAATTGTTTAAAACTTAAAATTTCAATTTAATTCTGATGTCTACTGTTGTATGATTCTATCAAATTCAAAATTACTTGCTACTAACAATTATTTTCTTTTTTTAATAGCTCGTAAAGAAAAAACTAAAAGTGATCGGGATCTTCGAATACCTTTAAAAAGTTTTCTAGTCAGTCCCCTTTCCAACGGTGTGCAACATGCCCAAAAAAACGTTTAATACCTTTTCATTTTTAACTAAATGTGTATTCGAAGATCCCGATCACGTGTATTTTTTTTTTATAGCCATTTAAAGTTGAGTTTTCAAACGATGCACCAAACACCCTGTATATTATAAGTCTTTCGAATCATCATCATTACCTGCCTAGCCTTGTTCCAACTATGTAACGTTGAGATAGTGATCGATACCACACTACTTTAATTTATAAACGCACATGCCTCATCCCCTACTTTATGACGTCACTATCCCGCCGCAGCCCTCACCCCCCCCCTGTATTGCCATGTAAGTTTCTTAATTTTATTGAACTTTAATAAATTTTTGGCGGGGCGCTTTTTTATTTGTTATTCAAAAAGAATTACATAAATAGACTTATATTGACACCTAACAATACCCGCACGGAATGGACAGGGTTTTTTTTTAAACATATTGTATTTACACTTTCACCAAGAAACATCTCTTACGATATTGAACAACACTAAGTTAAGGTCTTATCTATATTTATTTCGAGGATAACCCGCATCAGAGTTTTGTAGTTATTCGAGCAAAAACGAACAAACTAACCAGAGGTAGGTCAGCATCGGAGATATTCCCTAGAAAGGTACCTACCGAATACATGAATATTAAAAGTAAGGAAGCAGTGAAAGAATTCAATTTGGATTCTTAGCTGAAGATTTACGATATAGGATTTTTTGGTAAAGCTCTAAATGAAAATTATTTATACATAGATACAGCTTGTGTGAATCTAAAATTCTTCTGTTTGATTACATTTCAAAAACCATACCTTCTTATTCTTCACTGTAGTTTTTAGCTTGACGATTTTGTTAAAGCAGTAAGCAGCAAAATAACAACAACAAAAAATAATTATCGTATGTCCAGGCTGAATAATATAACTTTAATAGTATATTGTGTATTAAGGGCGGTAAGTAAGGAATTACGATCGAGGCTCTAGTAGAAGCCCGAAGTCGAAGACTGAGGGCTTTCTGAGTCGAGGTTCGTAATTCCCGTACCGCCCGTGAAACATACAATGTTTTTCATCACACTTGCGAGTTAATAATTATGAATATACACAAGTCAGCACACATATTATTACGAAATACGCGAACTGATTTGCGGATGGCGGGCTGTTTGCCCACACCACAGATTATACAAATGTTTTGTTCATAAACTATAAAGGCAAAATACTTACCTAGGTATATACAGCCATGACGGAGTGTAAAAAAATAAAAATTTCGACGTTTGGATACAAAAAACTATCGATTATTTAGATTTTAGAACATTATTTGAGTAATTAAATAACATGTAGCGAGATTGAATGAAATTCCTGTTTAGATAACATTTTAAGACAATTTTTCAATTGCGTGTTAACTCCTTGCTTGAACTTGCATGACCTGTGTGCTGTCATGCTGTGCTGTAAATTTAAAAAAAAAATTACTTACCGCCCTAGGGTTTTATATGGGGCATTACAGCCAAGTTAACCTGTATGTTATGACACTGTTTACGTGCAAGTGTGATGAAAAACACTTTACATCACTGCTATCAATCCGCCCACAGTCACAACATACCTATTTCATTCATTCTTACAAGAACCTTACTCAAACCATAAGTACCTTATTCAAAACCACATTCATCTTCCTATTTGAATATTGAAGAGGATAATAATATAAAGCTGCATGTGAAAGTCAATACAAGGCCCCGGGTACACCACCGGGAGGCTGTCAACGTATTTTCTAAAGCCATTACGCCCTCATTTAAAAAAAGAAAAGAAAATTTTAACATACAGGCAAATTGATATTGTTAGGTGATACATTAATGCATTGGAATGAAAATAAAGGCCAGTTGAGCCTTTTAATTGAACTCCTGTCCTGAATTCGATTCTCAGGTTGGGCAAAGTGTACGTGTAAGAATTTCTCAGTAGCAGCCTCGAAGTCTGGATTTGGGCCCGTTTGATGGCAATAGGCTCGCCCTCATTACATGGAAGTTAAACTTATCTGCCAAAATGTGGGTGTACTATGAGTTATACCACTGCTCAACCCTTTGGGAATAAGAAGCGTGCTGTTATGTTATGTTAGATTAACGGTTGAAACTAGGAATGTTTACGTAATCTATCTCGCGTTATCTCGCTAGTTATAGACTTTAGTGCGATTTTCATCAATAGGCAGAAGGCAGATGATTTAAAAGGAAAGTTTATAATTATGTTATACTTATCCCTGAAAAACACTTCAGAATTTCTACGCGAACGAAGGCTCGGGCAGCTAGTCTATACATCTATACAAATAAATAAAATTAAAGTGTCTGCTTGTAATATTAAAATAACATCTTTTTACCACATGCATATGAATGTATATATGGTACATATACCAAAAAATCATTTTTTACAATTTTTGTCTGTCTGTCCGTCTGTTTGTTCCGGCTAATCTCTGGATCGGCTGGACAGATTTTGACGGGACTTTCACTGGCAGATAGCTTATGTAATAAGGAGTACCTTAGGCTACTTCTATTTTAGAAAAAAAAAGAATAAAAATACAGAAACGAAAAAAAACTAAATAACTTATTTGTTAAATTTCACGCGGTCAAAGTCGCAGGCACAGCTAGTTTACAATAAAATGCACGTTCAACACTGACAGTACTACAGTAACCAGTCCACAACTAAATACCCAACGGCCGTCGATATTAAACGGTTAACCGGTTAACTTTAACCGTACTGTTTGCAATGACCGCACGAACTCCGTTTGCGCTTCAGTTAGATCTTTAACGTGTATTTATTTTGTGGAACTTTGTAGTTTGCGGATAGTATAGCTCCGGGGTAGTGGATTTATATACCGTTTGTCAATTGTTTTTGAAGTGAAACTTCTTATACGACTTCCAAAAAGTTTGCATTAAACGTTTAACCCTACCATGGAAGGGGAATAGAAAGAGACAGAGCGAGAGTGAATGTGTGGCACTCGAATGCATGCGTTTAGTATTATGAAGTTTCACTTCTTCCGCGCGGAGGGACTCCACGCATATTTTTTTTTTCTTTCCTCATAATATGAATGTCAATATAGTAGCTTGCTGGAGGAATTGAATTTATTTTCAGTTTGCAAAATAAGCAGACTGCAACACACATGAACGGCACGGTTGGCACAGTGGTTGAGCGTTTGACTGCTGCAATGCGTGTCGCGGGTTCGATACCCACTGCACGGAAAAAAAATCTGTGGCTTAACGGCAGTTGTGCCGGGTCGGGCGGTTTGTGTACATGCGTTTAAATGTGTGCAAACGCATCTACAATTCAGGCGAAATTCCCGGAGTGGGGATTTGTTTAAAAAAAAAGACATCACAAGGACTACTGCTATACTTGTCACATTGTAGATGCGTGGTTATCCTTCATAGTTGAAACGTCGCATGTTCCTACAAATGCTCTGGTACTTATACTCTTCTTTCTGGAACATAGCAGCGTTGCTTGGCGACTGAAATAGGTTTTGTGGTCGCCAAGACGAGCTCCTTAAAAATAATATTACTAGAATCTTATAGCTAGATTTGTGTTTCAGTGTTTAGAAACAGATTGATTAAAAATCATCATCATCTGCCTAGCCTTTTCCCGATATGTTGGGATCGGCTTCCAGTCTTTCCGGATGCAGCTGAGTACCAGTTTTTTACACGGAGCGACTGTTTATCTGACGTCCACAACACAGCTAGTACTGGTGGTACCACTTGGTAAAGGGTGCGCCAAAGTTCACCTAAATTTTCAACTTCGATAATTGGAAATCCGAAAAGATGGTTATGATGAGAAAATATAGGAAAACAAACAAAAGTATAATAGATGTTTATTGCTACTGACATTATGAAGTTGAATGCTTCGGAATTATGAACATTAGAGACAGAGTAGTTCGGAATTGTGATTGTTAGGATGAAAAATGTTAGGAAGAGTGATCATTCGGATTACAAATCATTAGGAAGAACAATTTCGGATAAAGAACTTTAGTCCAATATGGACCCCCTGGTAAGACTTGTTGTCAGACTTTCGGGCCAGTAACTAAAGATCAAAGATCTATAAATGACAACCGGGACCAACGGCTTAACGTACTTCCGAGGCAAGGACGAAACTCGGTTTGTAATGGGTGTACCCCCATCCAGGAAATAACCTAGGCAAGTGCGGCTTGTCTTGAATATCGACGCGAGTGGTACACGAGCTCACACACGAGCTCCTACAGATCGAGTAAAAATATATGAATCCTCATAAAGCATTGTTTCCTCATGAATGATTTGGTGCCAATAAAAGTTTACACGTGCCGGCAAGACAGAAGAAAAAGTAAGTTATTGTAAGTAGGTGTTATTGTTGTAGGTTTTTTAGGATTCCGTGGCCAAAAAAAATAATTTTTGCGTTAGATAAATTCTGTATAGAGCTTGTGCGTGGCTACATAATAAAAGCCTTTAGGATCAATTTTCGGTTTAAGTTGTTCTTTCCTAGGTAGGTTTGACCACCACATAACGAGTTTCCTCCGTGCCTCGGAAAGCACGTTAAGTCAGAACCAATGTTGGTTTTGACTGTTTTGTAGATCTTTGACAGTCGTTACAGGTAATCAGTGGCCCGAAAGTCTATCAGACTTTCAGTCAATCAGTCTAACCAAAGGGTATCGTATTACCCCGTACCAACTGGGTTGTGAAGGTCAGATAGGCAGGCGCTCCATGTAAAATACTAGTATTTAGCTGTATTCGGTTAGGGCATCGAAACCTGTTTTCGGTCCCTTACCCGGGTTTTACACCCGGGTTTTAGTATGAGACCGAAACTGGGTTCTGATGCCCCAACCCGGTTAAACTGTAAGCTGACGTCAACATAGTTGGGGAAAAGCCATGCAGATGATAAGGATACATTTTACACATTCATTCATACTACAGAATCTTCATTGTGCTACTCGGACTTGACCGATTTTGACAACAGAACAAGCTTCGAACTTAATTCTTTACATAATTATACAAACAATAATTCTTATGAAAACTGAAAACGTCTTTGTTATTTGAACCTCCAAGGCTTTTCTTTTGACCTCGGTAAGTGGAGCAAGCGACAACATAAAACAACATTTGTATAACAAAATAATAAATAAACAATAAGTATACTAAACATAATTGTGAGTTCGTGAACGCAGTTGTTCACGCGACTTTACTGCTGACCTTTGATTCTAATCGATCGTTCACGTTTTGTGGAGGTACATATTAGGTTGGCTTATGGAATCGGGGCGATGTCGCTTTGGAAGAACCAGGTACGAAAAAAAGACAGGCAGCAGAAACCCTATAACAAACAAAAAGTAAGCAAGAATAAAAAAGAACAGCAGACATAATTATATAAAAAAGTAAAACTTAAGAAAAAGACGGACAGTTCAGAGCAGAGCGGTGGTGGCCCAGACAGGGTGGCAGCCCCGACTTACAAGCAGTAAACCGTGGCTACAAACTCAGGCAGGCACATTACGTTGTGCAATTTATTTCATCACCGCTGCTCTCAAAAACGGTGAAGGAAAACATACTGTCGAAACCGGCATGTCCTAGAACAAAAAAAAACAACTTCAAAAAACCCTAAAAGCACTAAAAAGTTAAAAATAATACCTTAACCTACCTATATTAATAAACCTTACCTAATCTACGATTAACTTATAATAAAATTTTAATTTCAATTTTTTGGAGTCGTTGTCAAGCTCAGTAATGAAACGACAGGTAATTCCAGAGTATTTTTTTGCGTTTTAGTACAACAAAGCTCGAAAGATGGCGTTGTGTATTGAGGCCTCATTTTTTAATCGCGCTATGATTTCGTTAGCGATATTTCTACAAGTAAGGTTTCTACAAAATTGCTCATTATGTTCAAGTGACTCAAGATCTTGAAGTTAATCGTCAAACTCCTTGCTTTTCTTGCATTGTGTAAACTGTGTTTGCTCTGATTTTATTGATTTTTATGTAAAAGTATATTATTATTAAGTATTACGGTTGGTATCTTTTTTCTTTGTGTCTAAATATTAGGTATTAGGTATTAGGTAATGTATCTTAAAGTTATTTTTTTTTTTCTCATTTGAATTTATATTTAAAAGCTGTTAGATTTATGTTTTGTTTTTTTTCTGGCCTTAGTCTATAGGTATTTATGCATTTAGGTATCCTACCTATTTTGCTTAGCACCGACTCCAAAAAAATGTTAAATTTTATTATAGGTTAATCGTAGGCTAAGTAGGATTTATTAATATAGGTAGGTTATAGTATTATTTTAAACTTTTTAGTGTTTTTAGGGTTTTTTGAAGTTGTTTTTTTTTGTAAAAAATAATTTTATTTGTTAATTTTTAGTGACATATTTTTAATCTAATAATTTAATATGGGTAAGCTTAGTAAAGATGTTTTTCGTATGAGAAAACGGCGTTGAACTGAAACTGAGAATAAAAAAGGAAAACTTCGCCAAAGGGCAAGTATATGTAGCTCTAAGTCGTGTGAAAACCCTAGAGGGCATTGTGCAACTTAGAGGCTAATACATTATTAAATCGTCCACATGATGAAAGAGCATTGGCAGTAATGGCAAGATTGCGTGAATTATCGTCAGCCATGAGGAATTTACAAAATCAATAAGCTGACACGATTTCATTATCATCATGATCATTTACGTCAAACGAAATCCACTGCCGCGCATCTCGCATCCAACGAATTACCGCTGCCTATTCACGAGGTCATCTGCCTTCCACTTATTGAAAAGTTATGTTGTCTATCTCTGAACCCAGCATCTGATCTGCACAGTAACAAACATTAATATATCTTGAGAATCATATTTTGAATGAAAAAAAGAAAAAGTTTTCTAATTTTTTTCATTATTAGTGGTGCACATGGAAAGTGCACACTGTTACAATTCCAACAAGCCCAAACATAGCTAAGATCCATTTTCTTAATATGGAGTTCCGGTGCCTGTCTCTTGGATTCATCATACGATCTGGTGGTAAAATGGCTTATTGAACGCAAATGCTTAACTTGTTGTAGAAACTACCAAAATTGCTAGTACAGTGCCCCCCACACCATTACCTGACCCATCTCACAAAGCCAAAAAGAGGCAAATGGGTCAGGTAATGCTGCTCACTGACTGTACGTTTTCCTATATAATTTGAAGAGTTCCCTCAATTTCGCCAAGATTCCATCATCAGATCCCAACTTGGTGACTATGGGACCATTTAGAAAATATACCCTTTGCAACAAAAACGTATTTTTCAAATCGGTTGGCAAGCGACGGAGATATTCGCGAACAAACATAAAAAAAATATACAAACATCCGAATTGAGAACCTCCTCCCTTTTTAGAGGTCGGTTAAAAATCGAAGATATGTTATATATCTACCAACCCGCACTAGGCCCGCGAGGTGGATTACAGCCCACTCCATCTCACAGAGAGGAGGCCTGTGTCCCAGCAGTGGGAACATTATAGGCTGATTATGATAAATTATAGGATTACAGGCGTAGTATTATGTTATTTTGAAGTAACAACCATAATATTTGTAAAATCGCTTTTTCACAAATGTTTTGACAGTAATCCAATAATTATATGAATGAAAATGGTACTACAAATAAATCATATATATCTGGTCCCGATTGAGTGCTGATAGAATTTTATATGAGGCTTAATATGAATAAACAATTTCAAGCTTTAGGCTTAAATATAACTGTTTATTTTCGATTTCCATATGAACATCATATTTCTAATTATTTAATACTGTTTGGTTATTCACAATATTGTAATTAACGAGGTACAATTGAACGAATTATTTTATAGTGATCCAGAAATAAAATTATCGGCTGGATTTTCATATTTCGTATCAACTCCATGGAACACACCATCATCATCCCATTTATTATTATTTTTTATGAGATACTGTAAGCTCACAAAAACCTATTTTTCAAATACACGTTAGTTTTACGTAGTGCTTTCTTGCTAGGTCGACCTCGGAAAAGATGTCAGGCTGTTAATTAAAAGGTCCTCGTCAGCTGTTACAAGATGAAGACATAAAAGTGCTTACAGCATTGTACAGAACTTGAGAATACATAACTTGCCATGTATTATATGGCAAGTTCTTTGTTATGAAGGAGAAGCAGTAATTCATGTTGGAGCTGTCCTTAGGAAGATGTCGGAGACAGCTAGCGGCGTTCAGCCCATACAAGCATATTCCCGTTTTCTCCGTAGTTAATAGAACTAAAGCAAACATTTTAACTATATAACCTATACCAAACATAGATTTAAAAAAAAAAACACCTCTACACCGTGGTGATCCGCCCCATTATGATTTACGCTTACGTCGTGTACGCTCACACCAAGCCTAAGTACATCCATAGGATGCAAACCTTGCAGAACTGGTTCTTACATAGTGCCCACTGTCCTTCAGTTTATGAAACGGCTTTCGAAGCGTTCCTTCGATAACGCCATTAAGCACCGTAATCCCCTGATCGCAGCGGCCGCCCGTTACGAACCCTCGCGCATTAGTTCAGTACGCCGTCCAAGGCATACTCTCGTCACCCCCGATGATGCTATCACCCTCCTCCAGGAAAGTAGCAAAGAGACCAGTACTCTTAAAAAGTTCAGACCCAAACCGCCTTCTTACCGACCTCGCCATCGAGGTCCGTTGCGACGTCCCGGTCCATGCCCTCCCCGACCCTCGCTGGCCCAGGCTGCAATGCTGTGCCAGTAGTTTTAAATCAGTCCCTAAATAATGATATCATTCAGATCCAGCCTGTCCCCATGCAGTCCTCCCCCAGCGACGCCCTAAGCCGAGGCTCGTATCCCACAGGGGGTGCCCTTAGTGTGTAGTCGCTTAGTTTGTAAGTAATTATGCCTTGGCTGGAGGCCTTACTCTCAAGGCATCCACAGGATAGTCCGGTTAGGCAGACGACAACCTCATAGGTTGAACTGCGAGACGCCATTCATAAAAAAAGTGGTAAAATACAATATTCATTTAATGCGCGCTCGTACACAAACATGACAATTTATAGAACTATTACAATCCGTCTTACGAATTTTACCTCTTTGGAAAAACGGAAGGTTTTGTTTGTGCATAAGGTAACTATCCAGTTTTGGAAACCCAAACTCAATGACAGATAGACGTCATAAAGTTCAAATTCCTTCGTTACTTAATGTCAATCCGTCTTACGAATTTTCAACCACAACACGTGACCTGACGCGAGTTTAACATTTTACCCATAACAAAAGTGCACAACGCCGCTAAAGAAGTTTTCACTTCAAAAATGTGTAAATCAAATCAAAATGAAAATGGTAGGGATGGATACAGAATATTATACAAATAGCTGTAACATAATAAAAAACAAGACGTTTTGTGTGCTGTCTCAGACCATGAAACTGGTTAACTTTTGTTGTATGGTTTTTCTAAATACATAACTTTTATTCTATTTTTACCATACATGTTTATAGCTGATCGCGTCAGTTCCTATAAAATTATTCAAAACCATTTTTTTTGCGAATTTCATAATCTCGTACAGCAAAAGTTGATCAATTTCATGGTCCAAGACACCAAACGGGAGATCTTGCGTTTATTATGTTCAATTGTTGGCTAACCAAATAAATAAACCTTGTATAGTAAAAAAAAATCCTTGTTTTATTTTCCAGGGACAGCGGTTTTGGGGCATTGTCTAAAATCACAACTGTCATTCAGAGCAAAAAGAACACATAACCCCTTTTTAACCACTTTGACAGTCATTAACCAGTAAGGTTATCATCACCACTGGCAGCCTTTTTCCACCTATCGCTGAGAACAGGCCACCACCCTTTGGTGACATGGTTCCCTGATCTGTGAATCTCACCCGGATCTTCTCCGGAATCTTCTAATGTCATCCACCCATATATTTGCTTACCAGTAGGAAGTTTACCTTTTAGACCTTGACAACTCTTAGTGGAATAGTTTTTTTTTACCCTAACCTGTCCCAATGCTGGCCAAAGACCTCCCCATGGCTTTTCAATTTTCCTAAACATTTGCCTTCTCCGACCAATCCATTAAGAATGAGTGCAGATCGTCCCGCCTGCAGGCGTAGCATGACCACTGTAGAAACGAGTTTTGTCTTCGGAAGAATAGACATACTGACAGATAGACAATGACAATGTGTCAAGTTTATCGATTGTTCCGTCAACATAGCCCGCTTCTACGGCGGGCATGCTACGCGTCAGCACGCGTAGCATGACCGCCGTAGAAGCGGGCTAAGCGGGCATGGCTTGCCTTATCTACGAATATGATAGAATATAATAATAAGTGATTGTTGTAGGAGGTAACATAGTACAAATTGAAGAAACTATCCCTACAACATACGAGTACCACTTTGACTTCTCCCGCTCTGGGCGGAGCGGGAGGGAGTGTCAGACTTGTACTGACTAAAACCCATCCATGTTCCTTCTTAGCCCTTTGTGTTCCAGGGTCACGGTATCTCTTTCGAACAACCCGCAGCCCTGGCAGGCATCGGCCCTCTCGGACGCCTTCCGATTTGCTAACATCTCCTTGAGGCGCGCGTGGAACACAAACGCGCCGTCGGCACGGCCTGTCGTCATAAGACGGACGGACGGTGAGCTAGCCCATTACTCACCGTCGACAGGCCCGCATACGAGTACCCCTGGGTTTAAAACAATATTTAGAAAAAAAAAAACAGTTAATAATTCTAAACTAACATTGATAAACTAAACTAAACAAGAGCTATTTTACGTATTCTAGTAAAGATAGAAATAGATACACGTGGTTGTACCCAATCCTTTACTATTTCTTTTTTTTTATAATGTTTTACTGCAAACATCTGTCGACTGCCACAGAACATAATATTATACATAGGTTGCAAGATGTTCCCGTTTTATCAAGAGACGGTGTATCGACTTTTGTATTTAGCATAAATTTGCATGTCAAGATATACATACTCGCCACTTGTTTATGCTAAGCATGATACCCTTTAATATTATGCTGTATATCGTTAACCTGATCAAGTTTTCTGCGAGATTGATCTTGGTATTTGAGGGGAAAAATCATGTAAAGAAAATATACTGACAACAGTATTATTCTTTCATTTTAATAATGTAGTTATCTACAGATTACGGTTGTGTATTTTAACAGTGGTCTATGTCGCAAGAGCTCATTTAAATATTTCGCAGTTTTGATTAGTTTACCAATAATTATAATAATTTAATGCAAGTCACTCAGAGAGCTATGGAACGAGGCATGTTGGGCATCTCCCTCTATTAACGGGTGAAAAATACCGAAATACGGAGACGAACGAGACTCACGGACATAGTGGAAGTGATAGCAAAAATAAAGTGGAAGTGTGCGGGCCATATATGCCGTAGACTGGATGGAAGATGGGGGAAGAAAATGCTGGAGTGAAGACCACGGACGGGACGGAGGAATGTGGGAAGACAACCGACTAGGTGGACAGACGATATCATTAAAGTGGCCGAAGAAACTGGATAGTCATGACACATAACCGACAAAAGTGGAGAGATTTGGAAGAGGTCTACACTCAGCATTGGGTGGCCATAGGTTGAAGAAGAAGAGAAGAATTAAACTGAATTATGAAATCTACATTGCTGTCTCGTTGGTAAAGTGGTCTGGTCGTAAACGTGATTACTGAGCATGATGTTCTGGGTTTGATTCCCAGGTCGGGCAGTGTTATTCGGTTTTTCCGTCAAAAAGTTCTCAGTAGCAGCCACGGAGTCTGGCTTTGTGCTCGGTTGATGACAATAGGCTCGTATACACAACTGGTTCGATTTGAAAAATCGAGCTTTCATGGATTACTCAAAATACTCTTTAAATCTCCACTCTCCACCGTATCCAATCTTATCCGGTGACGTCACTGGCAGAAGGTAACTACTGTTGCCGCAATTCCAGGCAGAGTTAATCCGCTCAGATTTATAAACGTCACGTACTTCACATCATCCCCACTGAGTACTATGTACAGTATTATTGTAGGTAAGCATATGGCGACCAATAAAGCTATACACAACCAGTTTAAACAGATCTATCCTTGTAGAGGAAATTGTAGAAAAGCGAGGCCTGGTTTTACTGGAAATGTATAGCTTGATATGTCACCGTGCGTACAGTATCACCAGTTTAAGTTTGCAGCTCAAGTTAAAGCTGGAGTTAAAAGGGTAACCATGGAGTTTCTTGCCGTTTCTTCTCCATAGGAAGCGACCAACCCGAACCGTGCACCTTTTTTCGATGATTTATGAGTGCCCATGTAGGCCTATGTAAAATAAAATATTATGTTTTTTTTTTAAGTGATACTTCTTATGCGACTTCCAACAAGGTTGCGTTAAACGTTAAACGCTCCTGGGGAGGGGGAATGGAAAAAGACAGAGCGAGAGTGAATGCGTGGTACTCGGATGCATGCGTGTAGTATTACGAAGTTTCACGACTTCCGCGCGGAGGGACTACACGCACTATTTTTTTAATGTGGCGCTACTTGTCAAGAGAAAATATCTTCTTTAACTTATTTTAGTTTTTTGTTTTACCGCCTGCTCAGATATGTTGGTCGAAGAATACTTAAGCAGTTGGTCTTTGCGGGCATTCTTGAATATCTTCGACAGTCGTTACGGGTAGCCAAGAGTGTAAACGTCTGACCACCAATTTCGCCAAAGGGTATCGTGCTACCTAGTGGATACAGGCCAGATAGGCGTTGCTCACTATAATACTGATCTCAGTTGTGTCTTAATAGAGTGGAAGCCATGCAAAAATTGCTGACGTTGCTCATAAAGCTGCCAAATTAAAATGGGACTGGGTTGGCCATGTCAGCCAAAGGTGTGGGCCCACATTTCACAAGACTGGAGCCCTGAGGCAGCTAGACGGGGTCGCGGCTGACCAAGAAGAAGATGGCGGGACGCCTTGGATGGCTTTCTCGTTAATTGGCGAGAAGAGGCAAAAAACAGAGAAAAGTGGAAGGAATGGGGGGAAGCCTTTGCCCAGGAGTGGGAAGGATCAGGCTAAATAAAAAAAATAAAAATTGCAAAAAATATAAGGTTGTTTTATTTTATAGAGTGGAAACCAGCCTCAAGATAATTTGGAAAATTCTAGACTTATAAGGGTGTACTTTTCAGGTGTTATGCTGGGCAATGGAGAAGATTTGGATGAAGTTCGACACAGACATCCCCAGTCACCAAGCAACTTTGCGATGTACTGGTTTGAAGGCTTAGATATTATAATAATGCCTAATGTATTTGCGCTGATTCTGGACAACGTCCATTGAATAAGGCCTAATGTATTTGCGCTGATTCTGGACAACGTCCATTGAATAAGCCTCCAGATCGTACCCTAAACATTAGTGAAGTGGGAATTTGGTAACACTGGGCTGGATTTTGAGTGGCAACACTATACTATAACGTCAATAAATTATTGATTAATCAAGACAGTCTTTTTGTACCGAGGAATGTCGAACTACTGTGACGTAACTTGGTGAGTTTTGTCACCTCCCAATTATGCATTATAAAGTGGCTGTACAAAAAAAAATTAATTATTAAAACAAATAAAATTGATTACAATTCTTTATTCAAAATTAATTAAAACATCCAGTCGATACAAATATGGGAACATTTATATGATTTGAAAAGCAGACAATTAAGTCCGCCAATGTACCACTATTGAAGTTTAAATAAATAAATAAACACTTTTTGTATTTCGCTAAGAAAATTTGCTATAAACTACAGTTGATTGCAAAATTATACATGGAAGCGACACTTGTTTATATTTCGAGATAATCTGATCAAATAATTTTACTGTCAACTGTAATTTCCACATAATAATTTCAATTCTCATACACCGATTAAATTGGTCTCCGCAATAAAATAAATTGGAATAAGCTTTTCAATATTTACTTATTTACTAGTTGTTCCTCATTTACAATTTCAAAATTAAATTATACTTGTAATTTATTTACAGCGCTTTTAACGTTAAAATTATGGCTAGTATTATTTTTATATTTGTTTAGTGTTTATTGTAATGTTTTGACTTTACAAATGATTTCAGGTTTACTAAAATTAGGGTTTGATTCAATGTTTAGTAAATTACATTTCTATGGTATTAAAAAAATTACAGCATGAAGGAATTCATAAAACAATAGGGGATAATCCAACTTTTTTTTTTCTTTGTCCGTCGGGTAGTTTATTGAAAAGTATTGGACACGTATTTTTTCTTTTTTCACGTGGTCATAGAATTACGGAGATATATTGAGTTGAAATGGCGCATGACGTCACATGTGGGTGAGTTTTATACTTGTGACGTAGTAAGCCCCCACTCTCCAACTTTAATGAGTTTTAACTAAGTAATTTTTTGATATTTTGATAAAACAAAAAATACGTGTCTAATATTTTTGTATTACCTGTCTGACAGACAAAATAGAATGTCGTTTTTTTTACCCAGTCCGGTCCCCTATTGGTACCGAAAGACGTAATTTTACATAATACTTACTTTCATTAAGTTTACGTTAAAATCACATTTTATTCATCAGAAGCATCGTGTGTACTTTATTTCTATTGTATTATAATTATACTACTATAAACACAATATTCATAAAACAAGGAAACAATAAATAAACTCAGAAAGAAATGTTCTTGCTTTGACAAAGAAAGTCCAATTATCCAGCGACAAACTTTCAAGGAAATTTTAATTAAATAAGTCCAATATTTCAAACTAACTTACTTTCAATTACACTTCTAGGTACTCATTACTAATTTATTTTATACCTTTTAATAGGTTGTTTGTAGCGTTTAATGACCTTTATAAAAAAATCTACTTAAGTAATTTTTATTTACAGTAAAAATACACCGATTTTACATTCAAAGCAAGCATACTTAAATGACATAGTTTGTTACAAAAAAGTCACTTATTAAACGCTAATTTAATTTATAAAAAGTTATGTTTACTGAATTATGAAACGTTAAAGTAATCGAAACACTTTTCCATTGACATGCAGTTTTTTTAAGAACTGAAAATTTAATTATTAATTTTACAGTCTCGATTTTTTACATCGTTATTTTTTTTTCAATTTAAGTACTTTATTTTAGTGTAAGACTAGAATGTCTAAAGCATTATTTTTTACAATTATTATTATTAATAATAAAACTTTTACTATCCTATTCACTTCACATTTTCATCAAGCGTTATCACAAATGCCTTCTGAGCTACTATACCTTATTACACTTTGCTCATTATAAACCTACTTAGTTCTTACATTATAATACCTATGTTATACTTTTGAAGCACATTAATATTTACACGTCAAAAAGTAAATTTCAGAATCCTCGTAATTATGAAATTGAGTAAATAAATGGACTTATTTTGGAGTAGAATGATGACACTTTATGTAAAATTTGTAAAAATCTTGAATGTGCTTCTAGAATCATTAAAACCGGGAGTCAAGTTAAATAAATCAAGCAATCTTAAAATTATTTTACACATTTTAGCAAATCAAAGACACAGAAAAGTAATAAAAATAGTATAAGAGTGAATTTTTCAAGTGGGCGTGGATAGCCAGATCCAAAACTATAAAGAATAGCGAAAAACAATCAAAGGAGCCTCGAGCCTGATTTTAATGAAAACTTAAGCTGCATCATTGAATTTTTCAAATCAATATTCATATCCAGGAATCGATACCCGTTGAATTTGAAAAAAAAACCCTGTAATAACACCATTCGACCTCCCTGCCAGTCCCTGCCACGGATTAAATTCTGGATAATAATAGCATATTAATGCGAAATCACGAGGCAGCGTTATATCTTAGCTAAAGATAGTATAGAAATTTAAAATCTTACTGTTTTATATGAAAATGAAACCAGAACATTAAGTTAATTGATACGGAATAGAATAATATGATTATTTAAATTATATTAGGCGCTTTTTTAGTTTTCATCAAAATCGGGCTCGACACTCATTTCAGTGTTTTTCGCTTTTCCTCATGGTTTCGGATTTATGTATATATTTATTATAAATATAGCGTATATGAAAGAAAAACGAAATCAGTTAACAACAGTAAATACATGGCTGAACATGAAAAAAAAACATTCAGTAGAATTAAGAACCTTTTTGAGGTCAGTTAAAAACAATTAATTTAAAAAAAGAATATGCCAAACACGGCAACAATATTATCAAGCCGATATGATTATTTATTACGTAAGCGATTGAGCAGATCAGAAGCGCTCGCGGCTAACACGTCAATACGATCTGTCACGTGTTCCATGCACGTGTCTAGGCGGGAATTCGTGTAATTTTAACTCTGTTGATTTATCTCTATGATGTTCAGGGAAAGGTTTCGCTCAAAGCTTTAGTCAATCATTTCGTAGAGATGAGGAAAAATAAACATGTTTTGAACATAAAATATCTCGTTTTAATAACGAAGCTGTAAGCGACGGTATATGAAAAGCTTCCTTACTAACTAAATATCAAATTTTTACTTAACATGAAATGAAAAAAAAACTGCGTGATGTGAGTACTCCTTAGGCACACCTCTGCCTAATCCTTCGGGGATTACAGGCATGTGTTATGAAAACGGCTTTAAAAAACACAGTTTACCCAATAATAATGACACAAGCGATGAAAATCAGCAAAGTTTTGACGAACGGTAAAGTAAGCGGTGCGGAGTCCCCGGCAGCTGCTAAAGCGCTTGCAGCCGCTTCAACGCACTGGCGGTAGGCAACGTGTTCCAAACACGTGATAGCGCAGAAGTGTTGGTGAGCGCATGCGCCGTCACACGACTCTGAGCTTTCGTGACGGACGCGGTATGCGCGTAAGTACCTGGCGGAAAGAAAAACTATAGTGTTCAAATTAAAAAAAAAAAACGGGCCCTAGACAGTCTGCCGATGCAGATATTTAAAAAAAATGTTCCGAATTAAGAAGCTAGATAGATTGATAATCAGGTACCGAAAGTGACAAAAAGGCATTGAATTGACTTAATTGAAATTCGTTATGAAAATACGCTTACAAAGCGACTTCCGCTTCTCTAATCCTTCTGCACTACTAACTACTTCTGGATATTGACAAAAAAAAGCTTAATATTTTCGTCTAAATTATTTAATAATATGGTAAATTCTAAATATCTCTCGTTACCCAAAGACTGCTTCTTCGGCATTGAAAATAAGCCAACAAATTCGTGAATGCAAATGCCCATGTGCTTTTCAATTACAAAACACCCTGCTTTAATATTCCATTACGCGTTTCTACTAGTATTCTCAACAATATTCCTTTAAGAAAATTCTTTGAAAAAGAAAGCTAGTTCTTCCCCAACACTTACTTGTGAAATATATTGGTCTCATGTGGCGTGCCAATCTGCAGCTTATCGGCAAGATTGTGCAGGGAGATGGCAGAGACCTCATGCAGCCCGTAGTACTGGGTCAGGTTGTACTCCGCCGTCCACTCTGCCAGGTTACGGTTGGCGGCCGCCAGGTCTAAGAAGTACTGGGTGTAGTCTAACACCTGGGGAGAAAGGGGAGGTGAGTGAAATATTGCAAAATCTGCATACTACTAATATGAATGCGAAAGTTTGTAAGACTGACTGGATTTTTGATACTTTTCACGCAATAACTAATGAACGGATTTGATGATATTTGGCACACAGTTAGTTTAAAGCCCAGGTTAACACATAGTATACTTTTTATCCTGGTAGTATGATCCTGACGTGAATGAATTCGGGTAAAATGCGAACGTCCAGTTTGCGAAAAGCAAACAGCGATTTTATTTAAGGTTCCCTATCTGGACACACGTAAAAATCTTGGTGTGTCCAGATGACGAAATAATAAGTGATACTTATTTGGGGTTTCACCAACTGGACACACGTGTGTCCAGTTTTTCATGTCGAGTTGGTGACAAATCCCAAAAAAGTGCGACTCTTTTTTTCTGACAGCCACAAGTTTAAACATGTTAACAACTTACCTTTCCCGTATTGGTATCAAACTTGTAGAGCCTGAGACCAGGGTTGGAAGAATCAGATGGATCACGGTGAGGGCTCACTGACGGAGCCATAAATGTCCAGGACACTGGTCGATCTAAACAAACAGATGAAACACTCATTAAAACTATTATACAAATAACACGGTTATTTGAGGAGCTCGTGGCTAAATAAAGACAGCCGCATGGGTCGATCTTTAAGGTTAAGCCGTGCTTGCCGAGGTTGGTCCGTGGATGGGTGACCATAATTACATACCGAGCTTCCTCCGTGCCTCGGAAAGCACGTTAAGCCGTTGGTCCCGGCTGTCATTTGTAGATCTTTGACAGTCGTTACGAGTAGTCAGAATCCTAAAAGTCTGCCATCCAGTCTTACCAAGGGGTATCGTTTTACCCAGTTGCTGGGTTGTGGAGGTCAGATAGGCAGTCGCTTCATGTAAAATACTGGTACTCAGCTGCATCCGGCTAGACTGGAAGCCGACCCCAAGATAGTTTGGGAAAAGGCTCGGCAGATGATGATGAACACGGTTATTTTGAAGCACGAAGGATCGGTCAAAACCATGTGGCTCTGGACATCAATACATAACATCTCGCCTGTAATAAATAGTATACCAACAGTTAGCCAGTTATATTTGTAAGTCCGATGTAATAAGGGGCGAGCCAATTGCTATTAACCGGACACTAATTCAGATTCCGTGGCTGCTATTGAAAAATTCCTGAAGGAAAAACCCAATATCACTGCCCGACCTGCGAATCGAACCCGAGACCAGGGATGAAATTCTTGTATTGTAGGTCCAAGATAAATGCAATCATGACAAATAAAAAGCATACCCGCCTGCAATTTTCACATTATTGGGGCCTTATATCTGGGAATGGGTCCGAATTCGTAAAAAAAACACAGAATATTAATCATCATCTGCCTAGCATTTTCCCAACTTTGTTGGGGTCTGCTTCCAGTCTTACCGGATGCACCTGAATACCAGTATTTTAAATGGAGCGACTGCCAATCTGACTACCTCCACAACTCGGTTAGTACTGGGTAATACAATACCCCTTGGTAAGACCGGTTTTCAGACTTTCGGGCCACTGACTACGTATCACGACGGTCAAAGATCTACAAATGACAGTTAGGACCAACAGCTTAATGGTCAGTTCACACCGAGACGCGACGCGACGCAACGATACTTGAAGAGGCCAGTGATTTCGCGCTGCGTCGCTCTACGCCGCGAGGCGTCGCGCGGCGCAGCGCTGCATGGCGCAACGTATTTTGAATTATCACAACGAAATGTGTATCTTTTCGTGTAGAAAATAAAGTTATATTTTGAATCGCTCTTTAAAAGTGTGCGCGCAGCGTCACGTCGCGTCGCGTCTCGGTGTGAACTGACCCTAACAAAGAACATGAATAAACATACTAATACTAGAAATAGTTAAAATACCACTACATCTTTTATTGGAACATCTGCATCGGTGCAAATAACTAAATTTAAACATCGGTTTAAATTGAGTTATTTTAATTGACAATAACATAAAAGGTCAGAGAATGGACGGCCATAATGGAAACTGCTTAGCAATAAAACAATTTTACTCCACTCTTAATCCACTAATTTCGTCGAGAAATTTTCGTGACAACTACCAGACACTGTTTCACAATTTATTGGTTCCCGAAAATGTCATCGCATACACAAAACAGGTAGAAACAGAAGTTCAATCAATTCAACGAGTGAAACAAGTGCACGCACACAGACGCGTACGTACAAGATTGCATGTCATCATCATCTGCCGAGCCTTTTCCCAAATCTGTTGGGGTCGGCTTCAAGCTTAACCAGATGAAACTCTCAACAACCCAGTTTGTACTGGGTAATACGATACCCCTTGGCAAGGCTAGTTGTCAGACTTTCAGGCCACTGGCTCTTTGTAACGACTGTCAAAAACCTACAAAAGACAGCCAAAACCAACGGTTTAACGTGCTTTTCAAGGCACGAAGGAGACTCGTTATGTAATTTGTGGTCACCCATCCAAAGACCTAAAACAAACCCAGGCAAGCGCGGTTTAACCGAAGAAGATTGAAGATCCAAGCGGCTGTTATTATTCGGCCACAAGCTGCTCAAGGCCGCCCGTCAGTTGTAATAAAACTGACAGGAGCTGACCCTTATCCTTACTGCTAGGCTAGCTCAAGATCAAATACGACGGCACGGTTGGCGCAGTGGTTGAGCGATCGACTGCTGCGCTGCGTGTCGCGGGTTCGATCCCCTTACGGAACAAATATTTGTATGGCCTACAGATAGTTGTTTCGGGTCTGGCTGTTTGTGTATGTGAGTTTAAATGTTTGTAAACGCACCCACGATACAGGAGAAATTCCTAGTGTGGGGCAGTGTTTATTAAAATAAAAAAAAAACCCAGTGGTCTACTAAATTTAGATCTCAAGCTGTATCAAACAAATGCCGATCGCAAGTTCGCTTGTACTCGCTAGTGTGACACTTGGGGTACTGCAAATTGTGACAGGACTTACGTTAGGTGACACGCGTATGAGACACATGTTTCCTTCGCGCGATTAACGTCGCGTCGAAAGTATGTTTCGCGGTGGCTCATCGCAAACTCTAGGCATTTTCTGTTATTTGTATTCTTCTTAGTCGTAGAGGAGCTCGTGGCGAAACAATAAAAGCCGCCGCGCTTGTCTACATTGGTCTGTGAATGAGTGACCACCCATTACGTACCCAGTTTCCTACGTGTCTTGGAAAGCACGCTAAGCTGTCATTTGTAGTTCTTTGACAACCGTTACAGTTAGTCAGTGACCTGTGGCCCGAGAATCTTACAACCAGTCTTGCCACGTTGTATCGTATAGTACTAAATGGTTGGTAGGGGTCAGAGAGGCAATTGTTCTATATAAAATACTAGTATTCAGCTGCATCCGGTCAGACTGGAAGCCAACATAGCTGGGAAGTAGCTAGGCAGACGATGTTTTCTTTTAGTGTCTGTTACAACACGCATGTTGCTTGAGCATACAGCTCTTGGTGAAGTGGTTAGTGATTTTGTTAATTGTCTGGAGGTGAACTTCTGTATTCATCTGTTTTGTGGTTCTTAGCCGATAAACCGGTTTTACGGTAATTATTCGAATGCCAGCTTCGGGCAAATAAAACATCATAGCTGTTTTTTGCTGAAATGCATTGAGTGTTCACTGCTGATGTTATTTAATTACTGATGTCCGTTTCTATAGTTTGTTTGTGACATTTTCTATTTTGAGTTCTTTGCATCGAGTTGTTTGTGGCGGATTTAACGTCGTAATTCAAATCGAAGTCATTTTGCGGATAGGTACTGTGGGAATTGATTGACCTTTAGCTTTCTTAGAGCAGTTTGTTTGCCAAAGAACTCAGTCAAGAAATTCTTTCGACAGGAAATGATTGATGGTGCTTCAACAATATCCATAGAATTGTACTGTTTATTTAGAAATTTTGTGCTATATACTTAAAATTATGTGTAGTGTGTACAGCATTACAATTAAAACAATCTTCAAATGCCGAATTAGGAACTGATTAAAAAATCTAATTGTGTCAGCTTGAATCGGCTATCTTGCTCTGCTAAATATCTACCCAGAACTTTTATAATATTGAGCCATACAGAACTAAAAGTACAATCCTTTAACCAAATACAATAAGCGAATACAATACAATTGATCACAGAAGAAAAAAATCAGTATTGGCTCATGGATGCCTCATGTTCGCAATGTACAGCATGCAAATAATCGGCATTCGCCGACACTATTTAATGAATGCATACGACAGTACGCTACTGAAGGCAAATGAAATGATAAACAAATATACTCCTCTCATATTTAAAACATACGGACTTCATACGCAACTCTATAAAGTAATTATTACTCATTTCGTGTCCAATAATTACTTTATTCGACTGCTCTTTGAAGATACAAGCAGAGTACAATAATTATTATGAAATGAAAATGCATTTTTGTCGTAATCAGAAAGATACATGCTCATGAGAAATTCATTTTGACCATAAATAAAATATAACTCGGTAGTAATAAATTGTCCGGACTTCGAAATATAAATATCAATTGATGAGGAGGGACGAATCGTGTGTAACAAAAAAGTGATGAAAATAAATGTTGATGGATGGAGACGGAGAGGAAGACCTAGGAAACGATGGATAAAAAATAATAATAAATCTAAAATAATAATAAAATATGTACAAATATATAAATACTCGTAACATGGCGTCAAAAAATTCGTCCACATCGCTGTCAATAGGAAAAGTGCCCAGAACACTGGCCGCATTGCCACGTTGGATGGCAATTTGATGCTGATTCTTTGGGAAAATTAGAAGTCGGTTAAAAAAAAGGCCAAACGGTTGGCCGACTCTTCGCGTGACCAGAGGGGTCACGCGAAGAGTCGGCCAACCGTTTGGCGATATCTCGAAACGTAAGGTGGTTACTCCCATGGTCCTAGTGTTTCAACCCCAAACGGCTCAAACACATATTTACCAATTAAGTTAATGTATTTGCGCCCCAGCACAGCTCACCGTGCAGGGAAGATGGGAAGGCGCAAAGGTGTCGACGCAAGTCGCATCCCGCACCAAAGGCCTACCCAACTTCCATGGCATTAGGGTCATACCATCTGGTCTCTTGCCATAGACGCGTGCCAAGCCATTGGGTTCTAAGACAGCTGGCACACCAGCGGTGGCAAGAGCACGACGGATAAGTTCATTAATGCAAGCGTGGCGCGCTATCCGATCTGCACTCTTACTGCAGGAAAGGCCATGGTATCCGAGGCCGTCGACTACTTCACCACATCGACAGCAATGTGGAGCCCCCGCAAGGAGCGCCCAATCGCAGAGATAAAAATGTTACGAAACAAAAAGGAGTAAATGATAGCTTGACAGATTATTTAAGAGAATGGAAGAAAAAAACGTGTGCCGACCCCAAGCAACATGGGAGGAAGATGATGACTTCAAAGTATCAATATCATGAAATCTTCACAAGCCAACTTTGTTGTTTCAGAAGTACATTACATCAAAACTGTCTCTGATTTCCATACTAGGGTTCCCTGTGTCTCGAAAGCCAATTTATTTCATTGTAGTACAAAGAAAATTACAATAGAGAATTTAAAAAAAACGATGGAGGAGGTCACAAGTCTTCGATAATAATCACGCCGGAACGCAAAACATGAATAGGGATACTGGGAACCACAGAATGTTGTATCTACAAATCCTAAATGCAACACACGTAAACAAATTACGCACTTGTTTCGTTTCCACGTCATGCGGGTACAAATATAGTTACGCGTATAGAAGCACGTGTCGCTACGTTACGTGCATCAGGGACATTTACGGCCTGGGCGATGCAAGTCGCGTCGTGGTGATCGTGGTTATCATTACTGAAAGTTGTCTCGAGTATAACAAATGAAAGGAGTTTTACTTTAATTTGTTTTATTTACAATCACTGTCGTAAGACGCGTGTCACTTGAGCGAATATCTCGTGGCCAAGCCGATAGGCAGAACTTTTCTGGCGAACCTAATTGAGTCGCTACTGGACGGATAGGTTCCTCTTACCTTCATCATCAGCCTATAATGTTCCCACTGCTGGGACACAGGCCTCCTCTCTATGAGAGGGAGTGGGCTGTAATCCACCACGCGGGCCCAGTTTGGGTTGGTAGATGTCACATGTCTTCGAATTTTTAGTCCTGGGACATGTTTTCTTACGATGTTTTCCTTCACCGTTTTTGAAGGCAGTGGTGACGAAATAAATTACTCAAAGTTATGCGCCTGTCTGGGTTCGAAACCACGGCTTACTGCTCGCTAAGTCGTTGCTGCCACCACTGGGCCACCGCTGCATTCTCCTCTTACCTATCCTATATCTGTATGTCGGAGCCGGTCATTGGTACGGACAAAATGAATCCAAAGCAGTCTACCCACCCCTAAGCGCGCTTCCTACAGAGTCGTGATGTTTCGAGCTCGCAGCGAGGAGGACAGTCAGTGTCTGATTGCGGCGGAGTCAAGACGTCCCGAAGCAATATCCCGATTCATGGTGCCTAGTGTTGTGTTGGATTGTAATTTCAAGTAATTTGTTAGTTCGATAAAAGCAGTATACTTTGTGTAGTGTGTGTTTTTTTAGCACAAAACCCAAGTTCTGCCCACATGATAACCTAGTCTAACGGAGTAAAATCACCTCACTACGACATATATATCACTTAGCTTTATAATAACAGCCGCTTTGATCTATCTTCAGGTTAAGCCGAGCTTGCCTTGGTTGGTCAGTGGGTGGGTGACCACCCATTAAATACTGAGTTTCTTCAATGCCTCGGAAATGAAATCACGTTAAGCCGTTCGTCCCGGCTGTCATTTGTAGATCTTTCACAGTCGTTACAAGAAGTCAGTGGCCCGAAAGACTGACAACCAATCTAACAAAAGGATATTGTATGACACAGTACTAACGGTTTGGGATGCCCGATTTTTTGCTTTGAATCGATCTTCTGGATCGTAACCTCGTGAATCGATTCACGATCTTAATATTCTATTTAATCGATTTGTCTTGATCTCGGAAGATCATATCGTAATTTTGTTAAAATAATGAATACCACAGTACCTATGCATGCAAAATTATTTATTTTAACTTAGTCTAGAACTTTCTGCTTCAATTTTGCTTACATCAGAATAAGTGCCTTTTTGATGACGTCTGAGATGTTTTTTTTTCGTATTTCCTTTCGTTTTAATGGTTGTGTGGTTTCCTTTTTTTTAATGGTTTACATACTTAAAATTGCCCACCCGTGTCACATTTAATCAAAAATGTCTAAACGTTTGATTTAGTTACCGGTGCCATCATTTTAAAAGGTATTTTAAAATAATAGGTAAAGCTCACAGAACATATAGAACTTTTCCTATTGCAGTAATACAAACAATGAAAGAAAACAGAATTAGAGAATGCTAACATACCCGAAAATAAAATAAACAAATTATTATCACGGTATCACCTACTTTTATATCGTATCGCTTTTGATTAATGTGATTCGAAAGAGTCGAAACTAATCTTATTCAATGTTTATGTGGGTAATCTTACTTTTTTGAAGTTCGTTGACGTTTAGGCTGTAGTTGATACGATTTTCACATACGTTCTTTTACGCATATGATTCGATCTGGGCGAAGATTGCATTCTATTGAATCAATTAAAAAAATCAGTAGATCCTATAGCCATGAATCGATCTTCTGAAAGATCGATTCAGATTGGACATCCCTCGGGGTCAGATAGACTATCGCTCCGTGTAAAATACTGATATTCAGTTATGTTGGTTTGTAGTCATCGTTGGAAAAAGGCTAGGCAGATGATAACTGTTCCTATAGGTAAAATACTTCAGAAAATAAATAAACAACTCTGCTCTTTTGTTTTTTGCAGTTGCTGTCGCAACGCTACATGCGTCAAATAAACCAGCTGGCCAAGCTCGTTCTTGCAAAACGAAATAATATACCAAAAAACCTCTAAAAAAACATAAATAAAATAATCCAAGCGTCTTAGCGTCGGGGGTCCGCTTTGTTATGTGCTTGTACTAAGCGGTCTACTTAGCGGTCCCCCGACGCTAAGACGCTTGGATTATTTTATTTATGTTTTTTTAGAGGTTTTTTGTGTTGGGGGTTTTTGACATTTTTAATTTAATTTTTATTTCATGCTTTTTAAACTTATATTGTTTTATCTTAGCCTTGACTGTCCCAATACTGGGCATAGGCCTCCCCCCATTGCTTCCACTTTCTCGGTGTTGCGTGTCATCTCGCCAATTAACGGAAACAGCAAAAAAATAAAAAAAAACCTTTCTGGGTGGAGGGGGGGGGGTTAGCACCCACCCCTCCTGGCAATGCCCATGGTGACAAGCGACAAGATTTCAAATTTCGAATCAATCAGACCTGTGCAAATTGTTAATTTCCCTTCAACTAGAAAAGAGGTGATGGCCTTCAAACGGCTGATCAGATTTTATCGAAACATAGCTAAGAACACTCTCGATTAAAACACCTTTCAAACGAAACCAATTTCATCAAAATCGGTTCATCAGTTTAGGAGCTACGATACCACAGACAGACACACAGATACACAGATACACACGTCAAACTTATAACACCCCTCTTTTTTGGTCGGGGGTTAATTAAAAATAACGCAACCAGGAACTACCTTACGTTTTAATAAGTAAATTATGTGAGTCAACTAAGAAAATTGGATTACTGGGACACTCGTAAAGATGGGAACCACTCTCCTGAACATACGTGGTTGACACAGTCTGTTTTCTTTTAATTTCCAATTTTAGCAAGAATGGTATTTTATATTGGAATTAAAGTTGGCTAGGAAGAAATCGTGGTACATTTTGGTGATATAGCGTTGTAGTTTATGCTTGGTGGTAGTATTTGCTTCTGAATTTCGATACATTATACATTGGATATCGGCTCGGTTTCAATTTTCATGAGGGTCTAACCTACTCTAGGTTTTGTGCCTAAATTATGGGGAATTCAGAGACTTGAACTGTTACTGAATATGTTTATGTAGTTTAGAATTTGGATGTTTGTTGTGAGATTCAATTCTGATAATACAGATTCGATTTTCTTTAAAACAAAGTCATTGGCATCATCGAAGCAACTACTTGGGTGATGATATCACTGGTTTTTTCCTGAGAATAGTTTAGCATAATTATTATTTATTAGCTGCTAGATGATTACCAAAAAAAGGGGTAAAAAAAAAAAATCTGTACCGTAATATTCATAAAATTATCTTTATGCCCCATTTTTTTCCTGACCATCCAACCCGGATTCAAAATCAAAAGTAATTTATTCAAATAAGGCTGAAAATTAGCAGCACGTTAATTACACAAGACAGTCCTCCAAAACGACCGCCCTCAACCACTTTCTAGTGTTTTAACTGGGAAGAAGAAATGCGGAAATAAACTTCCCAGCAACACATCTGTCTGTAAAGAAAAAAAAAAAGAAAGTACTTCTACATTCACTTAAAACCGATAAACTGCACAACTTATTGACTCACCATTATCATAAATAACTCGGAACGTATCAGCATGTAGGTGTCCGAAGAATTGTCCAGCAATAATCTTGGCGTGTCGTCTGACCATGCGCAGATATTTTGCGTTGGCGTCTGCGGACATGTCGTAAGGATGCCGCGAGTCCGACCCTGGGGCCGCGTGGCCCACAATGTAAACCTGTTGAATAAAAGTAGTAGTTGAAAAAAATGCTTTAAATCACAATTAACATCACAGCATGGTTGTAATTTAGAATCTCATGGCTAAATAATAACAGCCGCACGGGTTGATCTTTAAAGTTAAGCCGTGCTTGCCGAGGTCGGTCCATGGATGGGTGACCATAATTACATACCAAGTTTCCTCCGTGCCTCGGAAAGCACGTTAAGCCGTTGGTCCCAGCAGCATTTGTAGATTTTTGACAGTCGTTAAAAGTAGTCAGAAGCCGAAAGTCTAACCTCCAGTCTTCCCAAGGGGTATCGTATTACCCAGTACTAACAGGGTTTTGGAGGTCAGATAGGCAGTCGCTTCATGTAAAATACTGGTATTCAGTTGCATCCGGTTGGACTGAAAGCCGACCCCAAGATAGTTTGGGAAAAGGCTAGGCAGATGATGACAATGCTTGTAATATCCGAAGGTTTAGATCCCGCATTTCCCTAGATGGACCGGGCAAATTAAAAAAATATTAATGTAAAACCTAATGCAAGCAGTGGTTAAGAAAAACGCTTAATAGTGATATTAAAATGTTTTTTTAAACTGCTACAGTTTCTGTTGCATTATCAGCCAGACAAGGTCCTATTATGCGTGGGAATGATGAGGGGGTAGACCATTGAATAATGGACCCAGTGAGGGTAACTCTATTAATGTTGAGGATAGAGAAGTTTGGCCTTGGATGCCTCTAACTATTCTCTTATTTTTTATTTTATTTTCCATTCTTTTTAATCAGATGTTTTACAATAGTTTTTAAATCATTACACCCATTTGTTTAGAATAGTTACAGCACGGATGACAACATTTTTGGGTCATTTGTTTAATCTAGTCTTTTTGTAATATTATCTTCTTTTTTTGTATAGTATTTTTCTTATTTACCGATTGTTTGTAAATGTGTGGACATTGTAGGCCTTTTAGATTCATAGATCCTTGGTATTTTTTTACATTATTCTACGTTTTCTAGAAAACAACGACTTATTGTCGAGCCTCCGATGTCCTCCCAAACTTAAGTACTAACGCTGTAGAACATAGAAATATTGTAAAACCAAATGATTTTAAAAGGGTAACCATAGAGTTTCTTGCCGGTTCTTCTCCATAGGTAACCAACCCGAACCGAGCACCATTTTGTCGACGTTTTATAAGTGCCCATGTAGGCCTATGTGAAATAAAAATATTTTGATTTAATTTGATTTGAAAGTGTTGCTTGCAATCAATGAGAGTCTTTGTAATTGCACTACCTACAATTTCTAGCGGGGGAGCTAGGTTGATCGCTGCGTGTTGTTTTTAATGCTTAGTCTACTCTCTAGACATCTAAAGTCCAGCTATCAACAGTTCTAACTCACTTGCTTACAAAGAACAAGACTCTATACGAAAAATGTACGAGTTTACATTTCCATAAAATCGAAATGGAAACATCTTTGTAAGTCTTATTGAGACATTGAGTATTACTGCCGTTGCTGGTGCACGGAGCTTCGATTGCATAAACTTGTGCGACGTAAATTTTTCTATTAGACCCGAATTTATATGCTCGCATAAAATTTTATCTTCTACTGACAGTTTGAAAATCTTGAGCACCTTCCAAAAGACGGAATTGCAAAACTGAGGACGCGAAATCTGTATAAAGATTTTGTGTACTTTGCTGGATATTTTGGATGCAAAATATTTAGTCGGGAAACCTTTGATTAAATGGAAAGTACGTTTTATTTTGAGACCGTAATTTCGCTTTACGAGACTTTAATTTCTGACGGCAAGGCGATGAATGATAAAATGTAAGTCTTTGGTTATTAAAACTTAAGTGGATATAAAACATATTTAGTATGGAAGTGAGTCTTCAGCCATTAACCCTGTAACTTGTCCGAGGATCGTTTAGTGCTAACAATAAAGCACCCGATTAAGACTAAGCTATGTTATAATTAAATGTTTGATGTTTTCCATTTTGTTTCCTAAATTAATTCGTGTTACATGGCTCAGCGTTCCAGCAATTACTTTTATGAAACAATTCACTGAATACCAATTTCTTTTACGGATTTTGGGATGTTTGGTTTTAGCGCACGAATTCCCGCTATTTACTTGCTTGAGCTCTAGATATTCGTATTGGAGGATTTTGTGTGCGAATATTTCCACGTGATGTTTGTACATCAATGGAACAAACAGAGCAAGAAGAATTGGATAAGACACAGCTTCAAAAGGGATACTTCAATAAAAAAGCACTGGAATTAAGTTGGCAGGATTGAGTTGTTTACATACCAGAAAATTAAAAATTGCTTACAGTGCCCTAGATTCGCAAGCAGCAATTAGGAGAACTATATTGGTTTATAAGCGGCAAAGTCGTTCAATCACCATGACAGACAACAGCGCCACGGGTGGTTTTTATAATTTTGTTTTTCGTCTTGACCGCTTTGGTTTGTCGTTATGAATTGTGTCTTCATCCTTTTCGTTACGATTATCATGACAGGTTCGGTTTTTCTGTTTCATGTGAACAAGCAGTTACTCATCATTATCTGCTTGCCTTTTCCCAAACTATCTTGGGGTCGGCTTCCAGTGTAACCGGATGAAGCTGAGTACCAGTATTTTACATGAAGCGACTGCCTATCTGACCTCCACAACCCAGTAACTGGGTAATACGATACCCCTTGGTAAGACTGGATGTCAGACTTTTGGCTTCTGACTACTCGTAACGACTGTCAAAGATCTACAAATGACAGCCGGGACCAACGGCTTAACATGCTTTCCGAGGCACGGAGGAAACTCGGTATGTAATTATGGTCACCCATCCACAGACCAACCTCGGCAAGCACGGCTTAACCTTAAAGATCGACCCGTGCGGCTGTCTTTATTTAGCCACGAGCTCCTCCACGAGCTCGAGTAACTGAACAGGCAGTTACTATGACGTCTTAAAACATTATTGTTTCATTCTTATTCCAGAGTGGAAAAGAGATGGAGTTAGACGACCTGCATAGCTCCATCTCTTTCTCACTCTGGAATAAGAATGAAACACTAATGTTTTAGGACGTCATTGTAGGCTACCAGGTCACAATTTACATGTTATAGTATCTTACAACGCAACCAATAAACTTCGTCCATAATATGACCAGCTACATTGTCTTACTCACCTAACTATAGATATATGTATGTCATTAGAAAAATATCCCTTCTGTGTGCCATTATAGTTGTAAATCGTTGCCAGGTTTCTTTATCTTAAATTCGTATTTTAGCATATGAAAATGTAATACTCAAATCGCGAAGGCATCCACGGATTAATTTTAATAGATATTTGTGTCATCACAAAAATATCTATCCTACATATCCGACTCTAAAATAATTTCCCTAACAAAATGGTAATCCATTCAAATCGCAGAATCGTTCTATTCAACAGCTTTAACGCCATACAGCCTCCGTTTACTCAGCCCTTAAACCCAACTATTGACTACGCCTTTCAAGAGCCGCCTACCAAAAAGGGTATAGTGTGAGCCATACTAACCTGAACAAAGGGTACAGTACAAGTATATATTTTCCCATATAAAATTGACTTTAAATCCCCAGCTCAGAATGTATTGACAGTATGGGAGGAATAAATTGAATTTTCCGACACGGTCTGACTTCTGACGTTTCGGAAGTCAGAACACCCGTATCTTTGAGCGTGAAATGTGTTTGGTAAAGCTTTTTTCTCTTTTATGAGGACATTACAATGGATGGTGATAAGGTTTTGCTGTTTAATGAGTGGAATTGGCGTTTTATTGATAATTTTGTATGAAAGGATGAGTGGATTGGTGTGGTGTAAAATTAAAGTACGTGATTGAAAGTATTAAATAAAGGTTGAAGAATAATGCTAGGTTTTATCTTTAAAAAGAAACTGTTGGGGGTATCGATGTCAGTTTTTGTATTGCCAACGATAATCTTCGTATTTGTCTGGTAAAGCTGAATTACTTTCTTCCAGTATTTCAATGCAGCGTTTGAATTCAGTAGCACTAGTGTTCACTTTGATATAGAAACGATTATTATCAGTGGCAGTAGACGCCAGTGCTTGACTCAAATACTGGTCCAAAATTTCTCTTAATTTATACAAAGAAACAAAAATGAAGTGTCAGTTTGCAAGTTAAAATAGGAGTAACTCAGGCTTTTGTTTAAGAAAACAGAGTAACGTGCAAAAAAAAAGTAACCCATGAAATAGTCAACAAAATCCGATTCAAAAAGTGAAGTAATTCTTTTATAATAATACCACGCGGACGAAGGTCGCGGACAACAGCTAGTTGTTAAATAAAAGTTAACTAAAATTTAAAAAAACCTCCGACACAAAAAACCACTAAAAACCTTTAATAAATGAATCCAAGCGTCGTAGCGTCGGGGGTCCGCTTTGTTTTGTGCTTGTGCTGAGCGGTCTACTTAGCGGTCCCCCGAAGCTACGACGACACTTGGATTAATTTTGAAATTTTTATTTATACTTTTAAAATTAGATTATTTTTTCTTAGCCTTGACTGTCCCACTCCCGGGCATAGGCTTCCCCCATACCTTCCATTTTTTTCTTTGTTTCTTATCTGTTGTTCTTTCTGCAACCATAATTTTTCATCATAATGTGAAAGAAATTCGTCAAGCATCCTTTTCGTCGAAATCGTGAAGTGTGTCACGATTTCGATTAACTTCAAACATTTTTCACCATCAAAATTATTCCGTCACCTTTCCTAGTCAGAATATATTAGCGTGGTTATGTGATTTATACAAAAAGCGAATATTTCTGACTATAATCACGCAACAAAGATTAATGCTAGGGCTGCAGAAATGTATTTATGAATCAAAATAATACGAGAGTGTTTTTCTTTATTTCTTTTGTGTTTTTTTTACCGTGGCGTGGTGTTATTTTTTGTAAGAAAGTGTGACCTTCAACCGTAGTTGGAAATAAAATAGAAGGTAAATAATGCTTTCATGGAAGCTGTTTTAATTGTAAATAACTATATTTTTGGTTGTAAAATAATTTTAGTTTCACAGAAGTAAGAAGCCAAAGGATATACTATGTATGTACTGTTTTTTTTTATTCTTAGTTTCTACAACTCTGTACAACTTAATTCTTTTGGTAGCAAGTACTCATTATGAGCAATCATACAATTGTTTCAACCTTGGATCACTCTTACCAGTTCAAAAATCTCAGCCAGTCTGTCTGTCACAACCATTTTACTCCGAGACCTTTGACATGCACAGTTGAAATTTGGAGGGCAGGTGTCTTTTATACAGAAAAATAAAGTAAAATTTTGAAATTAAAAAAAAAAAATTCGGATGTCCCTCCATACGTGTAAAAGGTGGAGGTGTGAAAAAAAAAAATTCTGCGTATATTACTGTGTCGGTGTCTATCGACAGCTCTTAAAAAATATATCGAGTTCATTATTTTTGTTTCTTAAGTCAATTTTTTATGAGATATTCACTTCTGAAGCTTAACTTTAGTAAGAAGAGGGACATTTCGTTAAATGAATTGTTATAATATTGGTTGGTGCTACGGAACCCTTTACGTGCGAGACTGACTTTTACTTGTATTTTGTTTTCAATAAGGTCGCTGTTAGGCTGCGGTTTTCAGAGATAAACTTAACTGTGAAAGTAATGTACAGACGCCAACACAACACCCGAAACAGGTAAATTTTCCCAATCAATCTTGAATCTAATTCTGTAACGATAAAGTTTAAATTTTATCAAAGAAGAAGTTTCAAAAAGAGAGAATTTGACAGATAGTTGTAGGTTGGTCTGTACATAGTTCATTACAAAATCGCTACATTCCCGCATGAACTACATTTGTACCTACTTCACGAATCGACATCCAAATCATAGAAAATTATGTTCGCAGTTGATTCACTGCTACCACCGCACAATGGTACACGATTGCTATTTATGACTGTGAATTACAACCGGCCCAGAATGATTCATAATTGTGGCCAAGGAATTCATATCAGTTGCTTTGAATGTACCGAGGTAGGTACTGTGGGAGGGTTCATTATTGAATTTGTGAGGAATTTACTATAGAGGTTATATTTGAATGCCTTTGCTGTAACTGGAATACTAAGTGCTTATTTACGCAGATGCGTTGCGTCGGGCGGCGCGGTGCAGTACGCGTCGCACGGCGCGTCGGTCGTTTACGGAGAAGCGGCGACCGCTTGTAGCCCAACATGGGACCATATTCTTCAAGTGTTTTACAACTGTCACAGAATGCATTATAATACAACATCTATTTTAGACCAATTGTAAGTGAAGTTAGTAGCCTGGTGGTACTGCGAATCAAAAGTTGCAGAATCAAATCACAGTAAGTAAGAATTTTCTTTTTGTGTTTATTTTTTTAATGCTTTTCAGGTTTCATGTCTGTGCTATTAACCGTTGAGGAGTTCTCTCGTGAGGAGACGCTCCTGGTAGCAGGATTAAGTTAGTCTGTCATAAGAATATGTTGTGCTTAGAACCAAAGGTGTGTGCAAAATTTCAGCTCAATCGGACATCGGGAAGTGGTTCTAATTTAGCTTCCAAGATTCTACCCGAACAAACTTACTACATACATTGCAAGTTAAATAAAATCTTGTAAAAAATTACCAATTTACGAAAAAAAAATATCACTTTAAAATGTAAAATTAAAACAAAATGATTATTTTCGGATACAACAACAACGTTGTAAATTTGTTCCATATGGGAATCGAACCCGCACTGCCGTATGCTTTTATTTGTCCGTGTGACATAACGCCGCGTCGGACGCCTACATCTCACGCAAACGAGCGTCAAACCGCTTCTCCGTAAACGCTCTCATACATCGCCATTTGTTTGAGTTTAAAGCGGGCCGCGCCGCGCACTGCGGCGCCAGACGCGGCGACGCACCGCGTCTGCGTAAATGAGCATTAAGAGTTGTTAAACGCTATTACATATTTTATTACTATGGAGATGAAATTTGCATGTGCAGCTTATAAAAACTGGCTTGGTAACTTATTAATTATAGGGTGAAAGCACTACATATTTTAAAGAAAACAGAAATATTTTACAAAAAGGCGTCACGTACGGTCGGTTTGTTTTTAATTGGATAATGTAATGAATAAATATAGTGAAAAAATGATGTACAATAATACGTATAACCGATTTTGCATCGATGTACCTTCCACATAAAACCACCATGATGTCTAAAAACCACGGTGACGAAGATTTTCTGCAATAAAGTATATTTTCATAAACTTTTTTTATGAAAACACACCAAAAAATCGCTACTTTCAGACAAAAACTATATACTAAGAAACAAAAATGAAGTGTCAGTTTGCAAGTTAAAATAGGAGTAACTCAGGCTTTTGTTTAAGAAAACAGAGTAACGTGCAAAAAAAAAGTAACCCATGAAATAGTCAACAAAATCCGATTCAAAAAGTGAAGTAATTCTTTTATAATAATACCACGCGGACGAAGGTCGCGGACAACAGCTAGTTGTTAAATAAAAGTTAACTAAAATTTAAAAAAACCTCCGACACAAAAAACCACTAAAAACCTTTAATAAATGAATCCAAGCGTCGTAGCGTCGGGGGTCCGCTTTGTTTTGTGCTTGTGCTGAGCGGTCTACTTAGCGGTCCCCCGAAGCTACGACGACACTTGGATTAATTTTGAAATTTTTATTTATACTTTTAAAATTAGATTATTTTTTCTTAGCCTTGACTGTCCCACTCCCGGGCATAGGCTTCCCCCATACCTTCCATTTTTTTCTTTGTTTCTTATCTGTTGTTCTTTCTGCAACCATAATTTTTCATCATAATGTGAAAGAAATTCGTCAAGCATCCTTTTCGTCGAAATCGTGAAGTGTGTCATGATTTCGATTAACTTCAAACATTTTTCACCATCAAAATTATTCCGTCACCTTTCCTAGTCAGAATATATTAGCGTGGTTATGTGATTTATACAAAAAGCGAATATTTCTGACTATAATCACGCAACAAAGATTAATGCTAGGGCTGCAGAAATGTATTTATGAATCAAAATAATACGAGAGTGTTTTTCTTTATTTCTTTTGTGTTTTTTTTACCGTGGCGTGGTGTTATTTTTTGTAAGAAAGTGTGACCTTCAACCGTAGTTGGAAATAAAATAGAAGGTAAATAATGCTTTCATGGAAGCTGTTTTAATTGTAAATAACTATATTTTTGGTTGTAAAATAATTTTAGTTTCACAGAAGTAAGAAGCCAAAGGATATACTATGTATGTACTGTTTTTTTTTATTCTTAGTTTCTACAACTCTGTACAACTTAATTCTTTTGGTAGCAAGTACTCATTATGAGCAATCATACAATTGTTTCAACCTTGGATCACTCTTACCAGTTCAAAAATCTCAGCCAGTCTGTCTGTCACAACCATTTTACTCCGAGACCTTTGACATGCACAGTTGAAATTTGGAGGGCAGGTGTCTTTTATACAGAAAAATAAAGTAAAATTTTGAAATTAAAAAAAAAAAATTCGGATGTCCCTCCATACGTGTAAAAGGTGGAGGTGTGAAAAAAAAAAATTCTGCGTATATTACTGTGTCGGTGTCTATCGACAGCTCTTAAAAAATATATCGAGTTCATTATTTTTGTTTCTTAAGTCAATTTTTTATGAGATATTCACTTCTGAAGCTTAACTTTAGTAAGAAGAGGGACATTTCGTTAAATGAATTGTTATAATATTGGTTGGTGCTACGGAACCCTTTACGTGCGAGACTGACTTTTACTTGTATTTTGTTTTCAATAAGGTCGCTGTTAGGCTGCGGTTTTCAGAGATAAACTTAACTGTGAAAGTAATGTACAGACGCCAACACAACACCCGAAACAGGTAAATTTTCCCAATCAATCTTGAATCTAATTCTGTAACGATAAAGTTTAAATTTTATCAAAGAAGAAGTTTCAAAAAGAGAGAATTTGACAGATAGTTGTAGGTTGGTCTGTACATAGTTCATTACAAAATCGCTACATTCCCGCATGAACTACATTTGTACCTACTTCACGAATCGACATCCAAATCATAGAAAATTATGTTCGCAGTTGATTCACTGCTACCACCGCACAATGGTACACGATTGCTATTTATGACTGTGAATTACAACCGGCCCAGAATGATTCATAATTGTGGCCGAGGAATTCATATCAGTTGCTTTGAATGTACCGAGGTAGGTACTGTGGGAGGGTTCATTATTGAATTTGTGAGGAATTTACTATAGAGGTTATATTTGAATGCCTTTGCTGTAACTGGAATACTAAGTGCTTATTTACGCAGATGCGTTGCGTCGGGCGGCGCGGTGCAGTACGCGTCGCACGGCGCGTCGGTCGTTTACGGAGAAGCGGCGACCGCTTGTAGCCCAACATGGGACCATATTCTTCAAGTGTTTTACAACTGTCACAGAATGCATTATAATACAACATCTATTTTAGACCAATTGTAAGTGAAGTTAGTAGCCTGGTGGTACTGCGAATCAAAAGTTGCAGAATCAAATCACAGTAAGTAAGAATTTTCTTTTTGTGTTTATTTTTTTAATGCTTTTCAGGTTTCATGTCTGTGCTATTAACCGTTGAGGAGTTCTCTCGTGAGGAGACGCTCCTGGTAGCAGGATTAAGTTAGTCTGTCATAAGAATATGTTGTGCTTAGAACCAAAGGTGTGTGCAAAATTTCAGCTCAATCGGACATCGGGAAGTGGTTCTAATTTAGCTTCCAAGATTCTACCCGAACAAACTTACTACATACATTGCAAGTTAAATAAAATCTTGTAAAAAATTACCAATTTACGAAAAAAAAATATCACTTTAAAATGTAAAATTAAAACAAAATGATTATTTTCGGATACAACAACAACGTTGTAAATTTGTTCCATATGGGAATCGAACCCGCACTGCCGTATGCTTTTATTTGTCCGTGTGACATAACGCCGCGTCGGACGCCTACATCTCACGCAAACGAGCGTCAAACCGCTTCTCCGTAAACGCTCTCATACATCGCCATTTGTTTGAGTTTAAAGCGGGCCGCGCCGCGCACTGCGGCGCCAGACGCGGCGACGCACCGCGTCTGCGTAAATGAGCATTAAGAGTTGTTAAACGCTATTACATATTTTATTACTATGGAGATGAAATTTGCATGTGCAGCTTATAAAAACTGGCTTGGTAACTTATTAATTATAGGGTGAAAGCACTACATATTTTAAAGAAAACAGAAATATTTTACAAAAAGGCGTCACGTACGGTCGGTTTGTTTTTAATTGGATAATGTAATGAATAAATATAGTGAAAAAATGATGTACAATAATACGTATAACCGATTTTGCATCGATGTACCTTCCACATAAAACCACCATGATGTCTAAAAACCACGGTGACGAAGATTTTCTGCAATAAAGTATATTTTCATAAACTTTTTTTATGAAAACACACCAAAAAATCGCTACTTTCAGACAAAAACCATAAAAAAACATTCCACTAAACTCCATTTACCAAACAGTCCTTAAAAAAAGCCAAACAGCAATTTAAGGCGAAGCGATTACATTAACGGTTTTCTAATCTGTAATTTATTGCGGGGCGGCGGCGGCCGTACCGGACCGGGCCAGACCGGACCGGACTTCCTACAGTTCCGGTACCGTAGTACCACTATGTAGTTCCTCCACTCTTGTTAAAACCGTGTTTTGAAACGGAGCCGGCTGAAGTGCGCATATTTATGAAGGTAGTTTAGAACGTAGTGTTTGTAATTTGTATGTCAAATCGGACTTTTTGTGTCAAGGGTTGGATTAGAATGGCGTCTTAAATCGGTAAAATGGATAGGTTTAAGCGCTTTTATAAAAATCATAACCTATGTAGGTATGCTTCTTGCGTTTCATGTGTCGATTTGACTTTAATTTTTGTCAACCCCAAAAAAATTGAATCATTCAGGTCCAGCCTGTCATCCAGTCTCCCAGCGACGTCCGACGCCGAGGCTCGTACCCCGGACTCGGAAGGGATGCCCTTAGCGTGTTGTCGCCTAGTTAATAAGTCTTATGCCTCGGCTGGAAGCCTTACACTCGAGGCATCCACAGGATAGGCCGGTTAAGCAGAAGCCAGCCTCATAGGCTGAACTGCGAGAAGCTATAAAAATCATTGTTAAAATCCTGGAAGGTTCAGGCTGTTGTTGAAGATAGGCAGAAAAGAAGATGAGCCATAGCTTATGAATGGGTTTCTGGTACTTTGTATGGGGTTATCCTTAGGTAACGAGTTGGTGATGATCATAGATTTTACAAAAATAGCGACAAGAAAAAACACTTCGTATGTGTTCTTTATATTGCCCCTAGGACAGTTCCTTAATTGGACTTGATTTTGTTCAAGATAAAAATTACCCATATTTTACACTGACTGATATTTAATTTTTCATAACAACCCAGCGAATAAAAACATGACGCAATAACAAAAACCATTCTCGTTAAATCAACCAAAAGTAAAACATGAATCAAGTACCTAGGTATTTTATTTACAGTATTCATTGATATTTCACAAACAAACAACATCTGACCGAAAAATCATGGCTGTTTATAAAACAATGAATAAACATTGCCCTCTGTGCAAAATTTGCAAACATTTTGTTTGTTTGACGTCAATCGGTATGTTTTACAAAACCATTGTGTTTTTCACTACAATATTTAGGTCTGATTTTTTTTTACTTTCCTACTTTTTGTACTTTACTTTCGTAGTTGTAACTAGTTAAAATTAAATATCAAACAAATGAATTTATTGTTATGTGTTCCGTTGAAACGTCCGGGCGTATTTATACGCCCAACTGACACGTCATAGCGCACTCGGAAACATTGCTGCGCAAGCGCTCCCGTGCCGCTTCCCATTTAAAGCTTATTATCTCGTAAACTACTGCAGCTACACCAATATAAAAAATACGGTGTATAGCTGAAACTATACGGAATCTACATATGCTAAAACTATATCCAACAACTCGAGAGAATTACTTAGAAGAAAATGTAAACTTGAGAATATGTGTTGAATATCAGTAAAATATTTGTTCTTACTAAGTTTTTACCAATAATTTTGTAGTTTGTGTCAATAAAACCTATTTATAATGAAACTAGACTATATAACCTTTTTTTTGATACCCATATGTCCTTACTTGGAATGTTCTGAGTAGCACAATGAACCAAAACAATAGACCCTTTCCCTCATTGATTCGATGCCGGCGGCGGCCTGCGTATGTGTGCGTGAGCGTGTGTATGTGTGCGTGAAAGATGGCCGCCTAAGGCTAGTTTACAAAGGGATTGAATTTCATGTTGTGATTTGTGTTGAAATGAGACACTGATGGGATATTGTATTTATTTAATATTTTACAACAACGTAGGTATTGAAAATGGAATGCTGTAATGTCCGCGTAACCATGGTTACCCAATATTTTTTCCGCTTAAATGTCCTGGTAACCACGGCTACCCAATAATTTTTTCACCGAAACGTCCAGGTAGACAAAGATTGCATTTCAATTTCAATTGGTATGTAGGGTAGGTAGGTAGGTAGGTAGGTAGGTAAGGTAGGGTAGGGTAGGGTAGGGTAGGGTAGGGTATGGTATGGTATGGTATGGTAGGGTAGGGTAGTGTAGGTAGGTAGGGTATGGTAGTGTAGGTAGGTAGGTAGGGTAGGATAGGTAGGTAGGTAGGGTAGGGTATGGTAGGTTGAGACTTGACCGCTTTGAGACACCTGGCTAGGCCAGTGAGAGCAGCCTGGGGCTGGCTCATCTGCTGTAACTGGAGCTCCAGCTTCATCAGCTGTAACAAACAAACTTGTATTATAACCTCATTCTTACAAAGTCTTATTATGGCACAAACTCTATGTTGGCGATGGCGGGGAGATCTATAACAATCAAGACGTAAGTTACTAAGGATGATACAGTTAAAAAACTATTTTACTAGAAGAATGGGACAGCCTGGGCGTCTAAAGTATACCTTCGGCTACCGGTGGGCTAGCAGCAGCCATAATACATGGCTACCGTTCAGGAGATGGTTGTCCGTTAAACAAAAAAAAACTGACAAACTTCTTTGCAGCTAGGATTCAGCGAATAGCTGGACAATAAAGAAAAAAATAAATTACCATGTTGCCCGCTTGCGCGGTTTGACATCGGGCATAAGCATCAGCTCAAGCTGAGCACGCTGCTTCCACTCCTTAAGCTCCTGCCAGGCTTCAGCTGAGAGTGCATTCACCCGGTGTAAGAAGCCCTAACTGGAGCGAGCGGATCCTCCAGAACGGCACTGCCAAAAATTATATGCAACATTAAAACATAACGACATTAAACATACTAACTTGCACATATTAATTATCTTAAAAACACACTGAATAAGATACATACGGCTGCGCATCCACCTATGCCTCTCCCTCACCACTCTTTCTACAACGCCCCGGTCCCCGGGCTGGTGCTTCATCTAACGCCTGCCCCAAATCACGGCTTTCATCATGAGACCTAAAACATAGACATAGATTCTATAGTTTATTTTTAAAGATACACATGCACACACACAGGGCCACACACAAGTCTGAAGAACTGAAAGAAAGTTTGAGTTTCAGGTAGCCTGACCTGCTGGAGTCTGTAATTCCATTTCGAAAATCATTGAAATTATTATTATTGGGTAGCTGTGGCTACCCAGACAATACAGGGGATAACAAAACACCAAATACAATACAACAACAAAACAAAAACCATAACCTTCCTTTTTGGTTCGCCGTAGTTAGGCAAACCAAAACGCAGTTTTTTATGAGTAGTAAAACAGCCTTATTTATCGTTTTTGTGTAAATACACAGTTTAAAACCGTTAAATTTGGTTTTTAAAAATGTTTTAAAAAATGCTTGGGGAACAAAATTTTTGACACATAAAATATTGCAAAATTTCGTAGTATTTTACTGTTTTATTGTGTGTAAATACTAATAATGAACTAATTTCCATATTACGAGCATTATATTAACGATTTTCGCAATAAATCCATTAAAAACAAATAAAAAACTTTACGAAAATCACCACGGTCAACATGGCGGATTTTTTTCACATTTTCATTTTAATATTATCGTTTCAACATACTTTGAACCTACGAAGTTTATAGTTAATTGTAGAGCTTGGATCTTGAGGTTTATTTTGATATAATACACTATATGTATCGGGTTACATATAAAATTATACTTACATTTTAAAGTCGGCGATCACTTTGAGTCGGAGCAATAAAATTTGACACTGAGAAATTGAAGTTTGACATTTTATTTCTCAACAAATATGCGGACTTGGATACTCGGTCTTTTGGCATTTGACGCGGAATTTCATACTGTATCGATAAAGGCGCTACCATACATTCACTTCATAGACATTTTGAGAGTTTTAGTAAGTTTTTTGCGTACAACTCTTCGAGGCGTATAAGTACGCCCGGACGTTTGACTGGAAAAATTTTTGGGCGTATAAGTACGCCCGGACGTTTCAACGGGCGTATCTTTTTAGTTGTTTAAACTGTATTTATTGTGACTTTTTAATTTTAATTAAACTTAATAACGTTTATTGAATTCAACTTTCATTTTGTGACAAATGTTGGCAGTTATTTTTGACTTATTGAAATGAGAGCATAGTCTAAACTGTATTGTTTTATCCATTCTGCAATCCCGCTTGATGCCAAAAAGTCCCCAAACTTTAATTATAAGATCTCTATAGGTATATTTGGTAAGATCCAAAAGTTTCCTGCTTCAACTATAACATTAAGAATAAACATCCAAACAAAGACAGATTGAAGTAAAGACAACTACGAAATAAAGAAATATACAACCTGTTTTTTTTATACCTTTGGCGCGCTTGCCGATTCATTTTCTGTTCATCCTAATGACCGGCTCCGACATATATATTCAGGTCGGAAACTTTTTGACCTCACCGATGACTTCATCATCATCCACAGTCCGACTTCGTCCACTGCTGGACATAGGCCTCTCTTTGCTTACGCAAAAATTAAAACTCCACGTTCTTAAATAAATAAAAAACTTACCATTTCCTTATTAGTAGTGGCCTTATCCAGCACAGCATCAAGCCACTCCCACTGCTTCCGCGCCTGCACGCTGTTCGAATCCCGGACGCCGAACAGATTTGTGTTCAGCGCCACTATCCGAAGCTTGCTCTGTTTCTGCTCTATTGTGTAATAGCCTCCTGTTTTTGAAAATAATTTTACGATTAGAACACAGACATTGATGAGATAGATGGCAATGCTATGATTGAGAGTTTTAGAGTTTAATTAGGGAGCTAAACTGGTAACAAATAAATAAATTTTTGAGATTGAGAAAATTGTTGTTTATTCAACCATTCATATTGATCCCCTTAGTGAAGTCTCAGCTAGGCTAAGCTTTGTTTCCAAAATATACAAAGCATTTAAAAACCATTATTTATTTATTGCTTGTTTATTTTTCTTTGCACCGAACGGTTACTTTACGCTATGAGTTATGTTAATTTACCCCTAACCTCATACACCTCTCTATCAAACCCCATTGAATATAGATCAAGCCCCGTTCAACCAGCACCAGGAATAATGCACAAAGGGAAAACTACAAAAACGCCGAACACACAGTTTCGTTCAGCGTTCGTGTTTCTTGTTTCCCGTCGACTCCCGGGAACTTTAAACTTTTATAAAGCGGACTTCAGGCAGTAACTTAGAACTGATGACGGCAGGAAAGTTAGGCGTTCCAGTCTAAAGACATCACAACAATCACCATATTTAAAAGTCTGCAGTGCTTGCGAAGCCGTTGCATTTAGAATAAGGCATTATGTTCTTATACAGCTCCCTGCCTGATTGCAGAGAGTATTATTTTGAAGGATTATAACAAGATCGTATCTTGGGAGCTTTATTAAAATCTAGTTTCCTGGGAGCGCTAGCTTTAATACGATTTTACTTCAGTATAATGCAAGGTATTATGTTTTGCCGTTATACCATTATTTGTTTGGAGTTTGGAATAAGTTGATATCGACAACGTTCTCGAAGATAATTTTAATTGTTAAATTACAAAGAAGAACGAATAAATAGAACATTGCGCTACATTTTTCTAGTTGTGTCACACACAACAGATTCCATTTATTTTATCTTACATTTGACGATTCATTAAAAAAAAATGTAAATGACGCAATGCATGTTGCATTGCTTTATATTTATACGTTTTTTTTTTTTAATACATGCAGCAGTGTATTAGAAATTTCATTAAAATCTTGTGGATCGGGATTTTTTTGGCGTGTTACGCTATTTTGGTGTTTCTATTGAACTCAAACAGTTACCAAAATTAAACAACTATCTCAATAGCATATACGTACCAGTCTTAAAAGTCTGCAATGCTTCCAAAGGAAGCCAGTGCATCCACAAATTGGTGAGGCTCTCGGACGGCGCTGGGTCCAAGTGTCCCAGCACTGGGAACACGAAGTGGGAACTGAAGGTTCTACTAAGGAGATCTGTCATGTTTCTGATGGCTTGGATCTTGTCATCTTCGTTGCCTGTGTAGCGGGCAGCTATGATGTCACTACAAGAAATATTGAGGTTAGAGGTGAATCACGTTTTAAAACTATAGTGTCACGTAAAACCGAACAGCTAAAATCAAAGTGGGTCATAAGACTTACCCAGTCCAAAGCACGAACTCGACATTTTCTGAATGCCTTGTCCGCATGTACCGCGCAGCTGACTCGATCAGCTCGAGCGAGCTGTCGCAGGAGTAGTCTCCGAAGCGGCCCAGCGCTCGGTGATGGCCGGAGCTTCCTCGCTCGTCTGCTCGGCGACAGTCTAAAGTAGAAACGAGGTTAGCTTGGATCTCTACAGAATAGAAGTAAAAGTAGCTTAAGCCTATCAAATGAAATATATAGCTAACAGTATGCCGTGTCACAAGTCTTGTTAAAATCAAACAGGTCAAAACGCATGTCTTCCAAATGTCAAATGCCAGACTTTAAGTTAAACATGCACAGCAATTAAATAATACAATCCTATATCAACAATCTAACTAACTACTATAAAACCAAAAACCGGCCAAGTGCGAGTCGGACTCGCGTACGAAGGGTTCCGTACCATTATTTATAAAAACTAGCAAAAAACTTTTTTGTTCGGGAGGCCCCTTAAATATTTATTTTATTCTATTTTTAGTATTTGTTGTTATAGCGGCAATAGAAATACATAATCCAGTAGAAATTTATTTATAACCTGGTGACAGATGGACGGACGGACAGCGAAGTCTCAGTAAAAGGGTTCCGTTTGACCCTTTGGGTACGGAACCCTAAAAAGCAATCAGTCAAAGCTGACAAAATTCTTCTATTTATAGGTATTGAGATTGGGAACGCTAATTAAACCGATGTTTTGCATACAAATTACAGTTTCCATTGGCACAAGTAAACCAAAATTGGGCACCAAATTGAATCGGTCCGGTGAATTTTGTCCAGAGTAGGTAGTAATTATATGATACTGTTTTTTGTTACCAGGGAAACAAGTAATTAAAGTGATACCAGACTAGACTGAACAGGGCGTTCTGGCCATGATCCGGACGTTGGTGAGCAAACATTTTTGTTACTGACGTACATGTGCACGTGTAGTATGTGCACGTGTAGCATGACCACTGTAGAAACGAGTTTTGTCTACGAAAGATTCGACAGATAGATAGTGACAATGTGTCAGTTTGTCGATTCTTCCTTCGACAGAGTCTGATTTAAAAGTAACCTACACTACACAAGTAAACTACAGTACTTTCACAGTTATTATGTCTTGTGATTGGGACTATAGCTTCATTTTTATTGTTTTTCCACTATTCAAAAGTGCCTGTAACTGGCCTACTTGGAATAAATGATTTTGATTTGATTGGACATAGCCCGTTTCTACGGCGGTCATGCTACGCGTGCTGGTCAAAGTGTCGCCTTAGCGCACAGTTTTGTTGGAGTTAAAGTTTACGCTAAGACTACCTCAGAAACGATTCGCCGTCGTAGGGTAATGCTTCTCAGAAACGAAATGTTTGTATGGCAAAAGATAACCAGCTGCAAATAAAAATGGTAGTTTTTCATGTTTTAAAATTAACCATATTTTTACAAGGTTTTTTTAAGTCCTTGCTCCATCTGTTATACTACCTCTTGGTATTATACGATGCAAATGGCGCGTTAACGATAGAATGCACAAGTAATAAAAAAGCATTTAATAAATACTTGACTAGAAAGATTTAGTTTTTTGTCAAAAAAACAACATACAAAAACGTTTTTTGTATGTTGTTTGTATCAAAAAACTAAATCTTTACATTGTAACAAATTACTGCAATAATATTGATTGACGACATTACAAATGCTTCATAAACTGAAGTAACTTTTTCTAAGCCTTACCGGTAACTTGTGAGTTAACCAGTGTGGTTTCCTTGAACTGTTCATAGTAAAAGTTAACTGAGGTTAACTAGGGCGGTTCCTACGCAAGTTAATAACTTGAGTAACTTAGAAATAGTTAATATTTTATACCTACGTCTTCTAGTGTCGCCTTGTGACGTGTAGAGAGGGTCATAGTGGAAGTCTGTTATGTGCCAAAAGTAACCTGGAACAAAGAAACAATTTGTTTTAGTATATCATAATCATGGCTCGATTCTGGTTGGTATATTCGAATAAATTTTGCCCAACTCTGCTTGGCATGTTATAACCCTAGAGATCGATCTACTAACTCAAACTCAAAGTCTATATTGCATTCATAATGTATATATTTAGTTGTTACATATATGTGAGTAGGTTCCAACTTGAAACCCGGTTAGGGCACGGCAACATAAAGATTATAAAATTGGTAATAACTTAACGGTTAACGTGTATTATTAATTATTATACTTTATTTATTTGTATCCGTTATTATAATTTCATTAATTTGTATGAATTATTATATTTTATTAATTTATATTCTCTATTGTATTTATATTTTATTAATTTCTATGAATTATTTTATTTTTGTACTATCTATCTATCATATTCACATTTTTGATTCTAAGTATTCTGCGACCTAGTAAAAGCATTTTTGTGTTAAATATTCTTTTAATTTTCTGTTAAATGTATTGAATTTGGGTTCTTCTTTAATTTGTTCGGTAATTTCTTAAAGACTACATTTTACTATTAGCCATACTTTAATTCTGTTCTTAACATCTTAATTATTCTTTAAAAAGGGCCTGTGTGAATAAAAAGCAAATTCGAATAGTTCAGATGAAGTTTGGTGTGAGAAGAACGGATTACATAAGGAATGCGCAAATATAAATAAGAAATTTTCGAGTAGCAGCCGATTCTGCTGACCATAGTTATAATTAAGTCCGAGAGAACAACTTTTTCCCAGAACCGGTTCTTACGTAGAGTCACGGGAGCCCCTTTTTATGTCCGTAATGACCGTCTACACGTAGACCTTAGAATGCCCACCGTCCTTCAGTTTATGAAACGTCTTTCGAAGCGTTTCTTCGATAACGCCATTAAACACCGTAATCCCCTGATCGCAGCGGCCACCCGTTACGAACCCTGGCGCATTAGTACAGTACGCCGTCCTAGGCATACCCTTGTCACTCCAGATGATGCTATCACCCTCCTCCAGGAGAGTAGCAAAGAGACTAGCACTCTTAAAAAGTTCCGACTCAAACCGCCGTCTTTCCGACCTCGCCGTCGAGGTCCGTCGCGACGTCCCGGTCCATGCCCTCCCCGACCCTCGCTCGAGCCAGCCCGCGATGCTGTGCCAGTAGTTTTAAATCAGCCCCTAAATAATGATACCATTCAGATCCAGCCTGTCCCCATGCAGTCCTCCCCCAGCGACGCCCTAAGCCGAGGTTCGTACCCCACAGGGGGTGCCCTTAGCGTGCAGTCGCTTAGTTTGTAAGTTTTTATGCCCTGGCTGGAGGCCTTACTCTAAAGGCACCCACAGGATAGTCCGGATAAGCAGACGACAACCTCATAGGTTGAACTGCGAGATGCCATTCAATAAAAAAAATAAAAAAACAACTTTTTCCATGGGACCATCATTGTTATTTCAGCGATTCCATACATTTGGTTCGAGTCGGTATAAATAACAGCTGCTTGGGTTAATACTCAGGTTAAACCACGCCATTGCAAACAGAGTTTACTTCGTGCCTCGGAAAATACGATAAGCCGTTGGACTCGGCTGTCATTTGAAGATCTTTGACAGTCGTCAAGTCAGTTGCCCGAAAATCGGACAACACAGCCTTAGCAAGGGATATCATATTACCCAATAATAATATTGTTTTGGAGGTCAGATAGGCAGTCGCTCCATGTAAAATCTGGAGGCTGGATTTATGCTAGGTTAATAGCAATAGGCTAACCCACTATTACATGAGATTTAAACATATCTGTCGAAATGTGGGTGTACTATTGTATAAGGTACGCCTCTGCCTAACTCTTCGGGGATTTCAGTCTTGATTGTTACGTAGGAGGACTCATTTTTATTTATCTAACTTAATGCCGTAAGTTGTTTCTCAACTCTGACAACCTCATCATCATCATCTGCCTAGCCTTTTCCCAAACTATCTCGGGGTCGGCTTCCAGTCTAAACGGATGCAGCTGAGTACCAGTATTTTAAATGAAGCGACTGCCTATCTGACCTATATGCCTATCTACAACCCGGTAACTGGGTAATACGATACCCCTTGGTAAGACTGGATGTCAGTATTTTTGGCTTCTGACTACTCGTAATGACTCTCAAAGATCTACAAATGACAGCCGGGACAAACGGCTTAACGTGCTATCCGAGGCACGGAAGAAACTCGGTATGTAATTATGGTCACCCATCCATAGACCAACCTCGGCAAGCACAGCTTAAACTTAAAGATCGACCCGGGCTGTTATTATCTAGCCACGAGCTCCTCCCTGTGTACAAAAAATATAGGTACAAGTAGTTCCAGTGTAAATTTAAATGAGAACATGAAACAGTTTCCCAGAAACCACTAAGTGATCCAAACAGTTCATCCTATATTCACTTTGCCTCATACTAAGATAACGAGATCTTTGACTACTGTTCCAAGAAAAGGTAACCTGAGGTATAATAATCTGTATGTATAGTCTAAGAAAACAATTTGCCTTGACTCCTGTGAGGGTTTCTGTATATGGGCTGCGGGTTGTTCGAAAGAGATACCGCGGCCCTGGAACACAAAGGGCTAAGAAGGAACATGGGTGGGTTTTAGTCAGTCAAGTCTGACACTCCCTCCCGCTCCGCCCAGAGCGGGAGAAGTCATTTGATGATTTCCCATCCGCAAAAAAAAAAAAAAGAAAATAAAAAGGGTTTCTGTATATCAATTCGTTATTGTTGCCTCCTGCTTTCGAATGCCGGTTCGGGCACAGTGTTATTGGGTTTTTCCATCAGAAATTGCTCAGTAGGACCATAGAGCCAGAATTTGGGCCCATCATCATCATCATCAGCCTATAATGTTCCCACTGCTAGGACACAGGCCTCATCTCTATGAAAGGGAGTGGGCTTTAATCCACCACGCGGGTCTATTGCGGGTTGGTAGATGTCACATGTCTTTGAATTTTAAGTTCTAGGACATGTCGGTTTCCTCACGATGTTTTCCTTCACCGTTTTTGAGAGAAGCGGTAATGAAATAAATTACACAAAGTAATGCGCCTGCCTGGGTTCGAGCCCACGTCTTACTGCTCGTAAGCCGGGGCTGCCACTACTGGGCCACCACTGCTTGGGCCCGGTTGATGGCAATAGGCCCGCTATTACATGGGATTTAAACGTAACTAGTGAACTGAGGGTGTACTATTAGGTACACCTCTATCTAACACTTCGGGGATTACAGGCGTGATCATATGTATTCTGTCTATCTATTCATATTATTGGGTTACTAGTTTAAAGGAAAATATGATTCTCCACTTAACAACCAAGCTGGAGCGACGATGTTTTAACCATCGATAGTTTTGTCTTCTTTTCATATCAATACTTGTGTATTTAATATTAATAATAAATAAATACACGAAATGTTTTCATTTTTGTGTAATGGTTCATTTCATTGCTTTTCAGTAATTAATAATGTATGGTCATCGAGTGAAAAGGTTAGACACTGAGGATATAAATCCTCACACAAGTATGTACATAAGTACACAACGAAAGAAAATTACGATGCATAATTCGTACAGAAAACTATTTTATATTGCTGCCTGCAATGCGTGTAATTTTCGCTCTGCGATGGTAAGTAGATACGTCTTAGAATTTAACGCTCTTTTATTTATGAACAATTTTCTCATGAAAAACTACTTCGTTTTTGCGAGTCTCCACAGCCTATTTTTTCCAAAAAATAATCAGACACGGTATGTAACTTCAATTGAGGCGAAAAAATATCGCCAGCAAAAAAAAAGTACTCAAGTTTTTTCTCGTCTCCGGAGATTACCTAAAAGAAAATCGTGTTGTAGTAATTCGTTGGAATTTATCTGCAGGCCCGCATCGGGTTGGACGAGGCAAAAACATCTGATTAATGACGGCTCGAGTCAACTGATGAACACGTTGCGTATTCAAACATGGCGCAAGGAGTCTATGTTACTGGATGTGAATTGTTTTTTTTTCGTTTGTCAAATTACACTACCGTGTCCGAAGTTTGTGATATCAACTAGAGGTGTGATTGCAATAAATGGAGCTGAGAGCTGCTTGCGATAGAAAAAATGTAAATAATCCTCCTTTTTGCTTCGTCGTAGACGAGTAAATTTTGATTCAAATGTGACTTAGGGCCTTTTCATTGTCATGCGTGTTTGCGCCCGCGTGCGGGCCAGGCACACGTGCTGCTCGCAACCTATCGTATCATACATGTTTTTATTGTCATGCGCGCCACACGCGCGCCGGCGGCGTGGCGAAAATAATCTGCTCTGCGGGCGGCCCGCAACAAGCATGGCTGCCTGGCCTGCACGCGGGTGCAAACACGCATGACAATGAAAAGGCTCTTACTACCAGATATTTTAGAGACAAGATGATTATAAAATTCATTCGTGACCGTTATTATTGTATTCGGCATTTACAGTTCGGTCGCCGTTATTTTCAAAACACACAATATTTTATGAAATTAGAATAGTTTCTCAAACTATTGTAAATATAAACTTAATGGCAAGAATTCGATTTTACGAACTTTGATCTTTATGAGAAATATTTTCCCTTGAATACAAGATTACAAAGCTAAAACAGTTTTTTTTTAAATACCGTTAAAATTTTCTACGTGGGGGAAGTGTATTTCAGAATGATGTACCAGGGGGACGTGGTAAGCGTTTTTGCGCCATTTTTCGAGGTAGTAGCAATTCTATACCAAATTACACGCTTAGTTATCATATCAACAACCCTTCAACAAAAAACAACATTCCCAGATAACATAAGACCATTTCAAAGCAACCATAAAGCGTTTCCCAACCCAACAGTTCAGAAACGTACACCTTAGTAATGTAACAAAGTTCTAAGTGCCAGTCATCGCGACCAATAGCCAGCACTTCCGGAGTTCATTATAAACTCTTGCTTATCCAAGTCATGCTGTACAGGGGTATTGGAGGAAAGGGGAACAATGGCTGTAGGTATGTTTAAGATTGGCGGTGCATGAGCGATTGGCTTTAATTTTCGCGGTACACCAACATTGTGAAGCAAAAAGAGTAAATGAGAGTAGCTGCAGGTGTCTATAGTTTTCGGCTCATATGAGAACCTACGAGGCGGTTCTATGAGAAAGGCGTGAATTTATGTAATTCATCAACATCATCATATATAATGTTCCCACAGCTGGGACACAGGCCTCCTCTCTATGTGAGGGAGTGGGCTGTAATCCACCACGCGGGCCCAAAGCGGTTTGGTAGATGTCACATGTCTTCGAATTTTTAGTTCTAGGTTTCCGCACGATGTTTTCCTTCACCGTTTTGAGAGCAGCGGTGATGAAATAAATTATTCATATTCATATTCAATTTATTTGCATTCTGTAGTTTATAGGGTGTTACAAAAATGCTTAGAGCTAAGTACAATATAGACCCTCAAAGTAATGCGACTCCCTGGTTTCGAAACCACGGCTTACTGCTCGTAAGTTGAGGCTGCCACCACTGGGCACCCGCTGCTCTTTTATGTAATTAATAATAATGAATTCTTGATTTCACCAAAAGCCAAATAATATAAGCTATTATTACAATATCCAAAAGACTACGAACATTTAAAGCTTATGGACTGTGGTCTACTGCTATCACACAGATAGAATATTATAAAATCAAAACTAGATTTTTCAGAACGACATTTTTCATTCAAGAACAAAATTCGAAGTAAGAGGGAGATTAAAATAATCGATTTACTAACTTTGTCCAACTTTCCGTCTTTGATCATTTTCACTGCATCTTGATAAACTTATCTGAGTCAAAGTGGGCAGGAACTTTGTGTCACAGACAATTTGCTCTCTGGTATTTAGAGAAAGGAGAGAGGTTATGTCAGGCTGATTTTCTTCTAAAAGAGTTTATTTGGTATAAGAATTAAGTGATGTTTAGTAGTTTTAGGTTTTATCTGTTTTGAATTTATGGTCAAAAGGATTTTGCGACTTTTTCGAAAAGCAGATTGTGATTTGCTTAAGAGCCTTACGACATTTCATACAAACTTTCAAACCCTTATTTTCAATTTATACGCATAAGCATGAAACATAATCATGCATATGCGTATGAAGGTTCATTAAAATCGGTTCAGTCATTTCGGAAAATAAGAACTTGAAAGTTTGTATGAAATACCCGGCGTAAACGCTCTTAAAGCCAAATATATATCCTACCTATCATTATGTATTGATAGTACCTATTACAGGATGCACAGGACATCATGACAGAAACTTTGAGTAAGACTCGGAGTCCATATTCTTTCTAATATTCTGGGTTGCTATAATAACCAAGAGTATAATCCGGCAGGGGTGTGTGAGGAAGGGCCCAGATAGAGGTGGCGATGACCAGGAAACGCACTGCAATAGTTGGTTTGAATTGGCACACAATAAGGGTACCTGGGAAGATTTGGAGGAGGCCTTTGGCTAGCAGCGGGTTATTACTGGCAAATCTATAAATACAAATAACACCCCTCTTTTTTGGTCGGGGGTTAAAAAGAGGTGATGACCTTCAAACGGAGGAGCAGATTTTCTCGAAACATAGCTAAGAACACTCTCGATTAAAACATCTTTCAAATGAAACCAATTTTATCAAAGTCGGTTCATCGGTTTAGGAGCTACGATGCCACAGACACAGATACAGATACACACGTCGAACTTATAAAACCCCTCTTTTTTGGTCGGGGTTTAAAAATGAATCCCTATTTCCCTAGGTCACGGCATCACACGTGAACGGCTGGACTGATTCGCTAATTCTATTTTTGTTGTGTTTGTTATTGTCAGGAGAAGGTTCTTAGATAGGGTAGGCAGCTAGCAAAAATAGCGCATTGCAACGCATGGGATTAAGCTGGTTAAATATAAAAAAACCACCAGTACGCACAAAACGCAATAATATATTTCTCTACATCCACGTAACCTCCCATGAGAGACGAGTTGGCAAATCTCGCTGAATTCAACTCGCGGAATAAATTAGACAAGCGATTTGTATTTCTAGCGGATTAAATTGTCTTCATTTATTAGGCAGCCCCTGAGCCAGAGGGTGTCGTTAATTTGTTATGTTTTAATGTATTCTTTTCTATTTTAATGGTGAAATGTTGTGGTGATTTTTCATTGGTGGGTTGTGAAAACAGAAGCTTTGTGTAGGAATGAGTTCGTGAGGAAGTGTAGTTTAAAATTAAGCTGCGTTTTTTTCTTTTCAATATTATTTTAAAGACTAACTTATTGGTCTTGGAGTCGCAAGCGCTAGTACTGAGGATGGTTCCTAGGTTCGATTCCCAGTTGAAGCTGAGTATGCTGTTGGGTTTTTCCATTAGGACTTTCGCAGTAATAGCCACGGAGTCTGTATTTGTGCCCGGTTGATGGCAATAGACTCGGTTAGTATTACGTAACTGGTGAAATGCAGATGTAGGTACTATTAAGTACACCCCTGTCTTACTCTTTGGGGATTATATGAATCATCTTAATGTTTCATTATAATATTTTCAACCATTTTTTTTTAGGAGCTCTTGGCTAAATAATAACAGCCGCACGGGTCGATCTTTAAGGTAAAGCCATGCTTGCTGAGGTCGGTCCGTGTATGGGTGACCATAATTACATATCGAGTTTCCTCCGTGCCTCGGAAAGCTCGTTAAGCTGTTGGTCCCGGCTGTAATTTGTAGATCTTTGACATTCGTTATAAGTAGTCAAAAGGCGAAACTCTGACATCCAGTCTTACTGGGGTTTCGTATTACCCAGTTACTGGGTTGTGGAGGTCAGATAGGCAGTCGCTTCATGTGAAATACTGATACTCAGCTGCATTCGGTTAGACTGGAAGCCGACCCCAACAAAGTTTGGGAAAAGGCTAGGCAGATGATGATTTTCAAGCTACAATATATTTCAAAACCATATTCAACAGTTTTCCTTGAGAGGCTTTTGTTGAAACTTAGTTTAATCATCTTCATAGTTTCGTTGAACACGTATCCCTCTGATGTCTTTACGAATAAATCTTAAACAGATTAAAAGAACGTTCCAGTTCAAGGCCGATTACAAAAGGATCAATAATATTTCAAAGGAAGCGAGAATAACTTACAAACGTTCATACGATAGACATTCCTTCTTCGGAAACTACGAGAAAATTATTATATTTAAATCATTCTGTTAAACGAACCTTTGACATTAGTGAAACATAATTATCGTTCCGTAATTAGTTAATCTATTTTACTGTACTCTTCCGGACAGATTAATATTGTAATCTTATTTTAGAAGAAATTGAGTTCCTGTTTGGTATCATACTAATATTATAAACCCGAAAGTTTGTAAGTATGGATGGATGGATGGATGGACGTTTGTTACTCTTTCACGCAAAAACTACTGAATGGATTTAGATGAAATTTTGCGCACGGGTAGTTTATAACCTGGATTAACACTTAGGATACTTTTTATCCCGGTATTACAATCCCGTGGGACAGTGACCGAACTCCGCGCGTGCGAAGCCGCGGGCATAGTCTAGTTTGAAATAAAATCAGTTTTTTTTTTTTTTTGTAACCTTACCTACTAATATTATAAATGCGACAGCACTCTGTTTGTATTCACACCTTACGGGCAGAACGGATTTTATAAAGTAAGACTATTACCTTGTTTAGGAGATACGAGTCTTAATCCCTGTAGTTTACGTGTAGTTTACGTTGGTATACGATAATTTCCGACCTCTACGCGAACGAAGGAGCGGCAAAAAGCTAGTTCAACGATTTAAGTAAAATTATTAATTTCTAGCTGTTGCTTGTGACCTTCGACCGCGTCGATTTTTTTATAAAAAAATACTTCTCGATATGGCTCGGATTTTATTATAAGCCAGATAATTCTTAAAAAAAAAGTAGCCTCCTTATAACATCAGCGATGTGCTAGTAAAAGTCCCGTCAAAATGGACCCAACCATTTCGGAGAAATTACAAACAGACATTTAATTTTTTTTTTTTTTTTAGAATGTTTATAGATACTTACAACTTTGAACTTCAGTATCTTTATTGTCATGTATTCATACCTAACAATATTGTTACATGCCAAGACGTTATTATGACCTTTGTAACTGACATTTTACGACTATTCGAAGCACCCCTTGCGTTAAGCCCAACGTTTATATAATAATAACATACGACAATAGTATTGGATAGGTTCCAAAGTATCCAAAAATATACTAAGCATAACATAATATTATCACGTCTGTAATTCCTGAAGAAGTAGGCACAGGTCTATCTGATAGTTTTTGGCTTTTGTTGTTAGGTTTTTGTATTATTTTATTCTCATTTATTTATTCCTGTACATATAATCTACATTATTTTTTAAATATTTTATATAAAATAATATTTAAAAAAAAACCTTTAAAAATATAAAATAACAGGGAAATTAAATTTTTGTTAGTTAATTAACTCTAATTGGTGCAATGGTGTCATGGAGCACCTGGTTTTGTACCCTTGTGTACCTTTCAACGGCCAAGTCACACAACATTAACTATAATAATAAAGAAATCGCAGTAATGAACCTTAGACTTGGCACAACTTTGTCTAGATTTCATTACTTTTTAGAGATCAACGAGCAGCTCTATCGAGACTTGGCTAGTTTTTTACGGAATGTTTTTGGTGGAATACACCCTTTCCGTCACTCCCTGTATGTGTACATAATATAAGTCCCCAAATAAATCTGTCTTTCTGACAAATTGTTTGGTTAGTGAGTTTTATTTCAGAAAATAAAAATATAATATCTTCTTGGGATACTGAAATAACCTAGAAATAGATCATTTTCAGACTCTCTTCACTTAAAGTAATGGCTAGGCTACAGAAATCATTAGCCTGTAAATAAATCATGACCGTTATTAATGTTTGGGACCTAGGATGTCCCTTTGGATAAAAATATATTAGGAATTGTTCCCAAAATATCTAGAACACTATTATTTTCTACATTATTCTTAGTTTTCTTGTAAATAGACTGGCTATATAAGGTGTTGTTTTGTAAACTCGTCAAAATTCAGGAGGTTATCACAAAATACATAAATAATCAATTTAAATTACGGTACCTAGTTAAATAAACGCTGGTTGTTGAAGTCTGCCAGTAAATCAGAATAACCTTAACGTGGTTTAGGGAATAACAAAATTATCGAATAAACGTTTGAGATAGTTTGTATGTGTGAAAGCGCGGTGAAAGGCAAGAATCCGACGGGCCGCATTCAAAACACGGGTGGTTCCACTTATCGATTTCGGTAAATAAAAAATGAAATAACCTTCCTATTTTATTATTGATTCCGGTCGAGAATCGTTAGCATAGTTACCTCCTTGAATTTGACGAAGATGCAACACAACACCTTGTATAAGTGTATAGTCATTAGTATTTCATTACTCAGAAAGTCTGACAACTAGTTTTATCAATAGGTAACGTATTACCCAGTGACTGGCTTGTAGAGGTCAGTTGAGCAGTCACTCCATGAAAAATATTGGTATTCAGCTATACATCCGGTTAGACTGGAAGCCGATACCTAGTTTGCGAAAAAGGTTAGACAGGCAGGCAGTCTGAACGTGTTAACAATTATGGAATTATATTTTCGTCTACAAAGAAAAGCTAAGCATTAAACGCTATCAAACTGTCGTCGTCTTTACGCGAGGCAAATGTTTCAGGGCTGTGACCTCGTTATGTTATTTTTAAAACACACTTGCTTGAAATGTCTCTCATCGCACAGCGTTAAGGTTCATAATGCTGTTTATATATTTGCTGTTTATGTATTTTTATTGAACACTCGCGCTTTTTCCTAGGACTAGGGCTAGAAGGGTAGGACTGCAGTCACACAATTTGTATAGTTAGATTTTAGTTATAGATTAATTTTACTCTGATAGTTTTTATTTAAAAACTAGAAGACTAAAATGTATCCAAAACTAAAAGTGAATGAGGAATAACGAATCAAAATCCAATTTATTTAAAATTCAAATTACGCTGAAAATCAGCATTAGTGGACGTCAAAAATTATACAAGAAAGCCCCTCTTCGATGAAAATGAAATTCAGTCCATAATTTGTTCTACACAAACGTAATCATATAACACACATTTAAATGGGAAGAAGCTACACTAAACCTAATTGATTTTAATCAAAACCATGTGAAGTTTTGCCAACCCTATACGAATAAGTACGTGAGAAGAATTTAGTTTTTTTTGTTCCACTCCGCTACAAAAACCTTCGCAATCCAAGAGGAACGTACTGAGTATCCTTTTTGAATAAAACTGTGCTTTTTAAGTTTTTCCTTTATGTTATTTTCTTTGAATAGAGTTTTCTCCTTATTCTTTTAGCGATTATGATATTGTTATTGTTCCTATTGTTAACTGTTTTTTTGATAAAGGTTGTCGGTATGTTTTATATGTTACTGAGTAAGTTCTTCTTCTTCAACTTTTGGTCACCCAATGCTGAGTGTAGGTCTTTTCAGTCTGTTCAGTCTCTTCACTTCTGGCAGTTTTTTGCTATGACTATTTAGTTCCTTGCGACCACTTTAATAAGATCGTATGTCCACTAAACTCAACTAATAAGTTTATACCTGACCTTAAAGTAATTGCTAGCCTACAAAAATCGTGAGCTTGTAAACAAATTAGGACCGTTATTAATGTTTGGGTTTGTTTTGGGATCATGGATGTGTCTAATAAAGATGTTTTATTTTTGTGCACAAAAACTGTCTTTTTCTAAATATGTTAGCGTCGGCTTCTAGTCTAACCAGCTGCATTTAAATACTAGTATTTTATATGAAGCGACTGCCTTTCTGATAGATACCTTGAACAGTAAACTGCTATGAAACGAAAACCTAACTTCAATCAATGTTTTTTTTAAATTATGTGCTAAACATATCCATATTATATCCCGAATCAAATACATCGATCTTCTTAAAAAAAAATACAAGCGGTCCCATCAAATATTTTCCCCATTACAATCATAAAATAATCACTAAACGAATTTCTTCATCCCCAAGCGTACGAAACGTATCGAGAGAGGAAATAATCAACGAAAAACCCATTCGTCATTGGGAATAAAGATTTAATACAATGCGGGGAGCGTGAGTTGCGTGATCAACCTGTTTCGTACCCGCCCGTCTATGTATACTATACAATATAATAACCCCATTTGATTGATGAATACGAGTAAATACGAAGTTTTACGAGGAACGACGAAGCTTAGTGTTGTAACTCTTTGTGTAACTTGTATTGTACATACGTGAGAATTATGTGAGGCACGGTTTACGAGTGACTTTGAATTGGTATTATTTATACCTAGTAGGGAAAATGCTTTGTGATATGTGTGTGAGACGGCGGTTGTGATAACTGATGGCATGTCGTTGACAGAGAGTGTATTAAAGTAAGGTCGAGGTAATATGAATGTCGTAATAGTTCGTGTTGACAGACTGGTAAATAAAAATGTTATCACAATGTGAGTCAGTTATTTTGTCCCGCATTGTAATGTGGTTTAGTCTGTGTTCTTTTTAATAGCAATGTTCGGTTTATTTGTGAATAATGTTTAATTATTGAAATATACTGGCAAATAATTTTAATTTATTTTCAATTTATATTATTTATTTAACAATTTATATACACACTTAATACAGAGAAGAAGAAAAGAACAGAAAATAGGTACAAAGGTAATGCTTATTTCTAAAGAAATCTCTTCCAGCATATACCTGCAAAAGGAGATATTAAAAAAAAAGAGATGCAGACAGTGTGTGAAAGAAGAAGAGAGAATTGAATACATAAAACTAAAAGCAAATAAATATTTAAAATATAAAATACAATAAAAAAAAACTAACTTACGTATAAATACAAAGACAAAATTGATACCAATAAAATAAATAACTATACAACTATGAGTATACTACATAACATCACGCCTGTAATCCCAAAAGGGTTAGACAGAGTTGTACCTTATAGTACACCTACGTTTCGCTAGTTATATTTTTAAGTCCTATGTAATAAGTGCCTATTTCCATCAACTGGGCACAAATCCAGATTTCGTGACTGCTGCTAAGACATTCCAAATTTAGAATTGATGAAATTTGAAAAACCCAATAACATTTTGTCCGAGCCGAGAATCGAACCGAGGTCCTCTTGCTCAGCCGTCGCGATTGCGAACATAGACAAACATGGCAGTCAATCAGTACAATACGTACTACGATTAATATTAAGTACCACCTATTTAAAAAAGAGGTACTCTCTCATATCATTATAATTATCAAGCCTAAGTTAACAGACATATGAAGAACCAGTAAAATCGATAAAAGACAATCAGAAAGAGTAATTCATCTAATTTGAAATAAAAGCCACTAGTATTACCTACGAATAACGTCAATCCACATAATACTGAAAGGCAACACTGGGAACGGAATCGTATAAAACACCTAAATAAACAGAAACGGAATAAATCGATAAAATTTTCTCATGTGCCTGATTACGCTACTGTGGTTAGTATAGGTACCTTCCCTACACGAGCATAGAATGTAGATGGAGAGATACATACATGGTGACTGGTAACTAGTAACTGATACTTAAACACGTGATTGTACTCATGATAACAAATAACTTTACCAAAGAAACACTTTGTTTAAACTCGTTCACTTTTATTACAATAACACAAAAGCGAATATGAAATTCGAGGTCGTGAGCAGTGCGAGTGCTCTGTCTACCCACTGTGCCACGGTACGATAGTAAAAAGACAGAACGGCATCACGCGGCTAACAGCTGATAGCTCAACGGTGCACGCGCGCGTCAATTTCATACGGCTGCTGTGTTATTGTGATAAAATTGAAGGAGATTAAAAAAGGTTTCTTTTGGGAAAGTATACTATACATTTTTTTTGAGTGATTGCCATTGTTATAACGCGCGACGTATTTTGATGCGATTTGTATGCATCATCGGCTTAGCTTCTTCCCAAGTATGTTGGAATCAGCTTTCAGTCTTGCAGCTGAATACCAGTATTTTACATGGTGGAGAGACTGCCTATCTGACCTCCAGAACCCAGTTAGTACGGGGTAATAAGATACCCCTTGGTAAGACTGATTATTAGACTTTCAGGCCCCTGACTACATGTAAAGACTTCAAAGATCAACAGATGACAGCTGGGAGCAACGGTGATAAACCCGGCTATCATTAGTGCTTTCCGAAGCACGGAGGAAACTTGGTATGTAATGGGTGGTCACGCATCTAAAGACTAACCTAGGCAAGCGCGCCTTAACCTGAAGATTTAGTCACGAGCTCCTAAGGTTTTATTATACATAATAGTAGTAGTAAACTTACATTATGATTGACATCTCGATTTATCGTACTTATAGAGAAAGAGGCCAAATATATTTTGAATGGTAAAGTTATTACGATAAAATTCATTACTGAATACTAAATGTTATCCTACGAAAAAAAATGATGAAAAGGCGCGTTTGCTCTCGCATTTTTTTCAGCGCGCAAAGGTCAATGACACTAGTTAAATTTACATTTGGGTTTCCTTTAAAATAATCCGTCAGCAAATTTAAAAATTAATGCTTGATTCCGATGTAGATTGAACAAGCGTAACAGGATTTTGTAAGGTCTGTATAATAAAGTAGGTACAAAATTTAAAATGAATACTTATGTATTATGTATAACCTGTGTAGGTGTACAATGTTCATGTATGTTTTTTACAAAGGTGTTGATGGTTAGGTGCTTATATATTTTCTATTTGTCATATGCATATGGGACCAGTGGCATACAATAAAATAGCTGATGGTATCAAAAATTGTACACAACATATATTAAAAAAAAAAAAAATTGCTAGTTGAAAAATGTTATTATACAATAGATGAATTTTTGAATGACAAATCCATAATTTATGATTATATATAAAGATTTTCCTCATGAATTATAACATAATCATTCAGATTTTGATTGTATTATTTGACTTATTAATAACTTATTATTGTCATTGTATTATTGACTAATTATTAAATTATTTTTGAAATTGCTTACCACTGAATGAATTTACAATTAGGTACAAATTGAATGATTTATATTTTTTATTGACTATCTTAATCATTTGACATTAGATATTTTTTTTATTAATTATTTCATATCTATTTTACTTTAAAAATTTTGCATGCCTCACGGTAGAATTTATTGGATCCTTCTCTTACTTAACACCATATTTTTGTACCTACGTTCTTAGCAAATAAATTATTTCATTTCATAATGCATAATGATCACATTTTTTTTCTTTGTCTGTTGGGTAGATTATTGAAAAGTATACACTGGAACGAATATGGACACGTATTTTTTCTTATTTTACGTGGTCATAAAATTACGGAGATATATTGAGTTGAAATGGCGCATGACGTCACGTGTAGGTAATTTTTATACCTACTTGTGACGTAGTGAGCCCCAATCTTCAACTTTAATAAGTTTTAACTAAGTAATCGATTGATTTTTTCATATTTTGATAAAACAAAAAATGTGTCTAATATTTTTGTATAACCTGTCTGACGGACAAAATAGAATTTCGTTTTCTTTACCCAGTCTTCATCCCTATTACGGATCAAAATCTTCGGTTGGTCATCAAAGTTCGATTGAATCGGTTTTTTCTAGACAAGCGTGCTCCCTAGGCCGCAACATCGCTTCACATCAGGCGAGTTGCGGCCAAACGCAAGCCTATTTAGGATTAAAAAAGCAAAATCAAGGTACATTTCAAAACAGAGGCTTCCCACAAAACCCATAATCTGACCCATACATTTACGTCATAGTGGCTCCAAAGACCAAAGATTAGTATTCAAGCCCCATGACTCTCACGGCCGGAATAAAAAATAGGAGGAGTGCGTAATACTTTCCCTCTTTAATACAATGTCAGCCTGTCAGTGTTATGAGGGACACAGTCTACGTGATTCTGCGACGTCTGGTAATAAGCTGATAACGTATTTGGGAGGAGCAAGGATGCTTTTTTTTTATTTAGCAGGGGCTTTGTTGTGTTGGCGAGGTGATTGGGCTGATTGGGTGATGTTTTACCATAGTTATTGTGTTTTACGATGAGACAATGTGAATTTGAATGTGTCGATGTTTGGAGGCGTAGTAACATACAAAAAGCAACTTACAATAAAAAGTACTGCAGAGCCATCTATGATTAAAACTGAAGAACTAATATGGTCTGAATCTCGCAAGCAAAGTTTACATCAACTTAAGAGTTTATAGAGAGACTCTACGACAACTGACGGCCAGATGCCCACCTACACAGACATAACACCTGTCTGGTCGGAGGATCCTCCCTTTTCTATGGACCCCTTATGGAAACCCTGTTCCTCATACCCTAAAGCGGTACATGAATCAAATGGTAAAAGGCTAATCAGATGCTGGCCTACCATGACCTCTTAAAGCATATAAGTTTTACTCTTATTCCAGTGTGGGAAAGAGGCGGAGCTATACAGGATGTCTAGCGCCATCTCTTTCCCACAATGGAAAAGGAGTAAAACAATAATGTTTTAAGACGTCATGATAGGTCACCTAGAGCTGCATGTTCAAGTGACAATTTTGTTTTGTTGTGACGGTTATTGTGTCGGTCCTCACAGGAAGGGAACAGGTTCCTTTGACACAAGTCTATGATCGTGAAAGTTCTGGTAGCTTTTGGTCAAGTTCTAATAAATCAGGCTCGACTTCGGGTGAATACTTTGTATGGTGACGTACGGACTACCCAAGAAGCGGTCTTGGTAAAAATAGATAGGATACCTTCTTAATTTTAAATAATATAATATCACGCCTGTAATCTCTGAAGGGTTAGGCTGAGGTGTGTCTAATAGTATACCCATATATCACCAGTTATATTAGAGTCCCAAGTAATAGGGGCGATCCTATTTCCATTAACCGGACGCAAAATCAGACATCATCATAATCCATCATTTCAGTCGAAAGACGTTCACTGCTGGACATAGGCCTCCCCAAGTGTCGCCATATTGACCGGTCTGGTGCGACTCGCATCCAGCGGATCCCCGCAACCTTCACCAGGTCATCGGTCCACTTAGTGAGAGGCCTTCCAACGCATCGTCTTCCGGTTCGCGATCGCCTACCAGAACTTTTCGGCCCCATCGGCCATCCGTTCGTTCGAGCGCGCAATGTGCCCTGTCCACTGCCACTTAAGTTTGACAATTCTTCGGGCTACGTCGATAACCTTGGTTATCTTGCGGATGTCCTCATTTCTGATTTGATCACGCAAGGAAACTCCGAGCATAGCCCTCTCTATTGCCCTTTGGGTGACTTTCTGATGAGGCCCATTGTGCGCGACCACGTGTCGGTCCCGTATGTAATCACTGGCAACACACTCTGGTCATAGACTTTCGTCTTGAGATACTGCGGTAAATTGGAACCTAGACTACGTGAAACAAATCAGACTACTTAATTTTCTTTCCAAAATAACGTACTTATTTTAATAAGACGACAATTCCCTGGAATCTGCCCGTTTTGGCGCATTAAGTATATTCTAAGTCACGATTCAACCTCTTCTAATTTGATTAAGACCTACAGTTTAACCAACCAGCAATTAACTTTTCACGAAATAAAAACGTTAATTTAAAAGTACAGTCGAGGGCGATATTGTTTTCACGATGCTATTATTATATCAAATTGAAAAATATTTTCGATAAAAGTAGTTTCTAAGTACCCATCATTTAAAGGGTAGTTATGAAAATAGGTTTAGTTGAATTTTATGATTATGGTTTGAACATAATTTTACTAGGTCATTCAACTTGTAGGTAACCTTTCACTAGAAATTTAGGCGTCCTGTTACTACGCAATATTTTAAACGCAAGCTCATATTTTTTTAATTATACTTCGTTGCTTCGTCCTTCGAGATTAGATAACATTGTAGTAATACGTCTAAGATATCGCCTTTCACCCACTAAGTTTGAGCTTTTTTTTTTTTTTTGGTGTGTAGTTCGTCTTCCTTCTCGTTATGCCTGTAGTGTCATTCATTCGCGTTTTAGTGCGTCGCCGATCACCACTTACTTTCTCCTTTTCGTTGAAAATTGAAATTAAGATGCCGAAACGTAGTCGCAAAAACGACGACAGTGATTATTTGAGAAGAAAGATTCGAAAACTTGAAAAGAAAATCAATAAACGCTCCAAAACGGTCGCGAGTTCGAGTTTGCTCCGAAACCAGTAGCTCATCGGTGATCCTATCGCCTGAGCAATCGGATCATGAAGGTAAGCTGAAATGTTTTCTTATAAACGTTTTAAGTATAACAGATAATGTGAATAGTTTTTAGGACTATATCCGTATCATAATGTGACATGATGTCATATTCCAAATAGTGTTGTGTACATCTTATGGGGATGTTACCTTCACATAATTTTGGATTCCCAATTCATTGGGTAAATTATATACCTACCTACATATTAGTGATTGTGTACATTTAAGAGGAATGTTACCTTCACAAATGACCTACTTAATGTTAATGGCCTACTTAAATCTTATAATAGTAGTAGTACGTAGGTATGGATTATATATTTTTTTATTAGTGTTGTGGATAGTTGTTAAGGACTATCGCCGCTCTAAAACTTAGTAGGTACCTACCTACACGCGGGTAGTGATCACATTCACATAACAAAAATAAGCTTAATTTTCATTAAATTGATTTTATACTTCTGAAAAATTAGTATGGAGGATGAACTCGGTGTTGTGGATAGTTTTTAAGGACTATCGCCGCGCCATTTTCTCCAATAACTTCATCTGGTACTTATTATATTGGTTCCATATGAAATGGAAGTTCAGCCCGAAGTCGAGTCAGTTGCGATCTTTAATGCGGAAGAGCCCTAACCGGGTACATCCACCTCAACTACACATGTTCCGACTGTACAGACAGTACAGTCAGAACTTCCCGTTGAAACAGCGGTCGATCTCCCTGAACTGGATGTCAAAAAATTAGGACCGAATATTAGAAGTGAATTATCTGTTCGCTGGGAACACATCGCAGCAACAGGCTTGACAAAGGATGCCAGAAGGAGCTGCTAGAAAAACATCTTGTTCCAAAAAACTGCATGAAGATTGATGCACCTAAGTTAAATCCAGAAATGAAGGCCGCTTTATCAGATACGCCCATCAAAAAAAAAAAAAAAAAAAAAGGGCTGGAAAATAAACAGGTACAAGTCGCAGCAAGCATATCCTGTATTGGTGAAGCTCTCAATACATTGTTTTCTTCGGATCACAAAGACAAGACAGTAATAAAATTGCTGATCGATGCGGGTCGACTAATGTGTGACTCACAACACAACGAGTCGATGACAAGGCGTAGTTTCATTATGTTCTACTATAAATAACACCCCTCTTAAAAGATATTAAAGATCATTTATTTAACACAGAAATCGATCATTTCTTATTTGGCGAACAGCTAACCGATACTCTCCAAGCTGCAAAAGCCATATCAAAATCAGGCGCTGAAATAAAAATAAACACATCAATCAGAAGCCCTGCACTAGCGCCGAGACAGTGACAAGCTCCTACTCAGCCTTTAAACCAGAGGGCTCCGTTCCCGCCGGCGCGGCAAGCGGGAGCAGCGAGGAGGACCGAGCCGGCGCCGCGCCCGCGACCGCAGCAACAACCGCGACAGCCGCTGCGCTTGCAGCAGCGCCCCGCCCCCCGGCGCTAGACCTGGTACGTTCCGCAGGACGATTATCATATTTTTATGATCAATGGCAATTGGTAACCAATGATCCTGTTATATTATCGTGGATAAGTGGTTACAAGATACCGTTTTCGAAACCGGTTTATCAGTCTTACGAACCTAGTTTTCCTGCATTACCTTTATCAGAATCCCTTCAATACAGGGTAGCCATCACTGATCTTATTAACAGTGGAGCTATTTCACATTGCCGAACCATGTGAAGGTCAATTTCTTTCTAGTTATTTCCTGATTAAAAAACCTAATGGTAAAAACAGATTTATATTAAATTTAAAGTCTCTAAACAAGCCCATCACAACAGAACATTTTAAAATTGAAGATCTGAGAACTACTTTAAAATTAGTTTCAAAGAACAGTTTCATGACTACCCTTGATTTGAAGGATGCGTATTTTCTCGTATCTATACATTCGACCTGCAGAAAGTACTTACGATTTAAGTACGAGGGTAAAATTTACGAATTCAATGTTTTACCGTTTGGCCTAAAAACAGCCCCATTTGTTTTACAAAATTATTAAAACCGGTAATTTGTTTGCTGAGATCATTAGGCTATTTGTCATCTATTTATTTAGACGACATTTGTATTATTTCTAACAATTATCAACATTGTCTAGACAATATTTACTAACAAAACGTATTTTAGAGTCGTTAGGATTTATTAATAATATAGAAAAGAGCTGTATGATTCCGAGTAACGTTTGCAAATACCTCGGTTTCGTGATAGATACGAAAAAATTTCATGTTAGTCTACCTAAAGAAAAACGAAATTTAGTTAAACAAGAATTACAATCGTTCCAAATCAAACATTGTTGTAAAATAAGACAGTTTGCACGCTTGGTAGGCTTCCTCACTTCATCTTGCCCCGCGATTCAGTACGGATGGCTTTATACTAAGCAAAGAAAAGATGCAAATACCTTGCGTTGTGTCAAACGAGTTGTTACGATAGCCATATGTCTTTACCACAGTACCTGCAGGACGATTTCTCCTGGTGGTTAACATCAATTCATGACAAAGTCAATCCCATCAGACAAGATAGCTACTCGCTCGAAATATCTTCTGATGCTAGCAAAAAAGGGTGGGGGGCAGCATGCGGTGAAGAGACCGCCAGTGGCCAGTGGAGTAATTCAGAATGTGTTAAACATATAAATTATCTAGAACTCCTGGCAGAGTTCTTAGGTTTACAAATCTTCGCAAAGGGATTAAAAAAAATGTGAAGTTTTACTACGTATTGACAACACAACTGCTATTTCGTACATAAACCGCATGGGTGGAGTAAGATTTCCACGTCTAACTGAAATCACAAAATCTTTGTGACAGTGGTGTGAAGCTCGCGGTATATTTGTGTTCGCTTCATACATAAGTTCAAAATATAAAAAAAATAGCAGATGCGCAGTCTAGAAAATCTCACACAATTGATCTTTTCGCATCAAGGTTAAATAATAAATGAGTTAAGTACCTACATCTCATGGAATAGAGAGAGAGCATTCGCTGTGAACGCTTTTACTGCTGGAAAAATCTTTCTTTTAACGCATTCCCTCCTTTTGTGGTTATACTAAAGGTTTTAAGAAAAATAATAACCGATCAGGCCGAGGGTATTGTTGTAGTCCCATTTTGGCCCACGCAACCCTGGTTTCCACTGTATCAAAAAGTTCTCTGTTCCTAATCGATTCAGTTTGCACCCTCTGATAATGTGTTATTGTCTATTTCCAACAGTCTCCCGTAGCTCACGTTGATTGTAGGGAAGTTATCAGGACGGCACTACGGAACAGAAGAGTACCACCGTTAGCTTTAGATATATGATAGCTTCCCTGTCTAAAAATTTAATAAAACAATATGACATTGCAATTCAACGCTGGGTAAACTTTTGTAAAACTAAGAATATTGAAATACATGAGGCGTCAATTCCTATGGTAATTTATTTTCTCACCGAATTATTTAACTCTGGTTTACAATACGGATCTTTAAACAGTCATCGCTCCGCTCTGTCTTTGATCCTAGGATCGAGAGTAGGGTCTGACGACCGTGTTACTAGGCTATTTAATGGTTTTTACAGGCTTCGTCCTCCAGCTCCCAAATATAATAGTTTTAGATTCGTTACCAAAATGGTACCCAAACCGTAATTTAAGTTTGGGACAATTGACCAAAAAGACCGTTACTTTGCTCATGCTAATAACTGCACACATAGTGCAGACGATTGGCAAAATAGCGCTAGAAAATATAACTCTCCATAGTCAGCTTATATTAATCAAGATAAACGATTTTATAAAAACATCTCGCCCAGCTTCAGCTCAACCTTGTCTTAATATTCCATTTTATAAAGAACGTCCGGTAATATGTCCGGCTGAAGCGTTGGTAGCTTATATAGATAGGACAAAGTCTTTCAGGAACAATTCCAATAGCCTTTTCCTAAGTATTAAAAAACCACATAAACCGGTATCCACAAATACTATCAGCCGGTGGATAAAAGATATGTTATCAATTAGTGGAATTGACACCTCTTTATTTTCTGCTCACTCCACCAAACACGCAGCCACCTCAGCCGCTTTTAGAGCTGGTGTCAATATTGACACGATACGAATGACTGCCGGGTGGAGTGGCACCTCCAATTTCTTCGCTAGATATCATCACAGGGATATTCAATGTGAACAATTTGATCAATTTGCTTTATCAATCCTAACATCTGATTGATGAATTATGTAATATGTAAGAATATTATTAAACGATACCACTAATAAATGAAAAATTACATTTTAGTTTTAGAAAACAATAATACTAAATATTGTTTGATGGTAATACGTTTAATAGTTAGGTAAATAAGAGTGTTTTAAATATTTCACCATCTTTCAAAATCTACAATGTTATCTAATCTCGAAGGACGAAGCAACGAAGTATAATTGGAGATTAAACGAACTTACCTGAAGTGAAGTTCTATCCAAATTATACGAGTTGCTTCGTCCGAAGAGATTAGTTCCCTCCCAACCCTATAACCCCCAATATCTTAAGTGAAATATTTAAAAGGTTCCAGGCTTTCAACTAAATGAATGACACTACAGGCATAACGAGAAGGAAGACGAACTACACACCAAAAAAAAAAAAAAAGCTCAAACTTAGTGGGTGAAAGGCGATATCTTAGACGTATTACTACAATGTTATCTAATCTCTTCGGACGAAGCAACTCGTATAATTTGGATAGAACTTCACTTCAGGTAAGTTCGTTTAATCTCCAATTACTCTTTAGCATTTTACAAAAATACCTAAATAATATTGGATATAAAAGTGCAACACTTGCGCTCCCTGTCATTGTATTTTTTTTTTATTGTAGACCATACCTTCACATATATATAAGATTTAGATTTTATTTTTGTACTCTGTCACAATGTTTTCATATTTAACCAATACGTTGACGTCCGACTATGTACATCTGTTGCACATGAAGTTTATATAAATAAATACCTTCTTGTTACGGAGATATTGGGTGTCAAAGTTCCAACTTTTTCACAAGTTTTTTTTTTATAGTTTTTTAACTTCATTTTAACACTATCACGGCCCCGATGCTATTAAAATCTTACAGTAAAAACTTGTATTTAAAAAAAAAAACTTGTCAGTTCCCAGGTATGGTGTAGAACAGAAAAATGATCGCAATGACAGGGAGAACCAGTGCCTTTCGGTTTCGTTAAGAGGTGTTTTACACCCTTTATAACAATTCAAAATCAGTCACATCTCATTGTATCCCCAATCTCCACAAACAAGAAAAACAAAAAACAATCAATCTAGCTTACAAAAACTCGCCAGAAAACATCCTCACATCGTTTCACGAGTTCATATCCCCATATATACACACACCTAATAGTGTGTTGTTTGAAGATTAACCCGACATCGGCAAAGTCGGATCATCAATCAAGCTTTCCCCTCAACAAAGAGAAACCGGCAGCCTGTGATTAGCGCTTCTAAATTATCTACCGAGGCCGTGTGTGAAGTACTGGTGGAGAAAATGCTTTCGAACTAATTGATCAAAGAAACTGTTGTTTTTGTTAGTTCAATTCGTTTAATAGACTGATGTCACGGTAATGGTGAGTGTTAGTGTTGTTAATAGGGTTGAGAATAGTCTGAAGTTAATGTAATTGGTGGTAAGTGCAGTGGTTGAGCGATCGACTGCTGCGCTACGTGTCGCGGGTACCCCGCACGTAACAAATATTTGTATGGCCTACAGATAGTTGTTCCGGGTCTGGCTGTTTGTGTATGTGAGTTTAAATGTTTGTAAACGCACCCACGATACATGAGAAGTTCCTAGTGTGGGGAAAAAGTAAAAAATAATAATTAAAGAACAACGTCAAAGATTATGTGTAGTGCAGATGTATGATGAAAAAATAAATAGATTGATTTATGGCAAAATAATATTATTATTTTAGTTGAAATTGCTTTGTCGTTGGGTGGCTTTAATCGCAATTCATCATCAGCTTTTTAGCCCGAAATCACACGCTGTTGGGTTTAGGCTTCCCCTTTCTTCTGCCACTCTTCTCTGTTGTATGTCTCCCTTATCCATCTGTTTCCCGCAATCTTGACGATATCGTCAGCCCAAAGGACTTTTTGAAGGCCTTGGTTTTTTAGGCCCAATCTTGGCCACTATTAAGGCAAAACCGTACTCTAAATGTGAGTCTATGTTTGTAAACGCACCCACAATTCAGAAGAAATTCCGTGTGGGAAAAGGTTTAAAAAAAAAAATAAGCAGCTACTAAATTCTAAATCTCTCAACAAATAAAAGGAAACGGAAAAACGCCCACGGCAAAATAAATCATTCTCTCATTTTCCTATTCAACCACTTAATAATAATATTCTTTACAAGCACTGCGCTCGATTGTACCGCCCTACTTTTGCGAACCGCCTGAGCATATTAAATTATTGTAATGATGAATTTACAAAAGGGGAATACCTACCTTCGTTGTCGACCGAGAACTGAACAACCACCGGCTATATTTTATAACATTATTAAACTGACATTCATAGATCTTATCCCCTGGTATGTAGGTTGTAAATTATGACCAAAAGAGATATGCAAAAACGTAGCAGAATGGAATACTAACAAAAGATATTATTATGTTAGATTCTTTGTTGAGGTATTTTTAAATTTGGGTTAATGGAGCCAGCACAATTAAATTTTAAGTTTCAAAATTGTATAATGTTTTTCACAAGCAATTAGAACATGAATTAATTAAATACTGTCGAACTAAGAAGTATCGTATTATCAAGTACTAACTGGATTGTGGAAGTCAGATAAGCAGTCGCTCCATATAAAATTCTGGTACTCAGCCTCATCTAGTTAGACTGCCGACTCCAACTTGGCTTAACATAAGCCTATAAAGTCCACAATTAACTACTGCTGGGGCACAGGCCACACAAGCCTCTTCTCTGTGAGGGGAGTACACTGTTATCTGAAACGCGAGTTCGTATTTTATGGTTTTAGAACATGTCAGTTTCCTCACGATTTTATCCTTCGTCGTATTGAGGCTTTATTGGCTGCATGGGGTGCGATACAAAGGCCAGTATCTCTATCTAGTATCATACAGAGGCTATCAATCTAGCTTTATTTTGGCTGTATCTTCATCAGTTCAGTGAGTTCCACTGGACTGGTGTTTGTATAAAAGCTTTCTGCTTTGATGCCTTCCAGATTTGTTGGTCAAATTCCGCTTCACAAGCCTTCTCAAGAAAAAACCTTTTACTTCTAGACGTAAAAGTAGAGAACACCTTACTTACATCTTCTGCTTTTTATACTGCTCCAGTTTTACAGTTTAATTTAATTTAACTTGGAATAACTTAGATAAGATAAGATAAGATAAGATAACGCCTGTAATTCCGAAAGGGTTAAGTTAGGTTAGGTGTTACTTTATAGTACACCCACATTTTGCCAGCTATGTTTAAATCCAATGTAATACGGGTCGAGCCTATCGCCATCATTAGGGCACAAATCCAGACTTCGTGGCTACTATTGAGATAATACTTAACAAAAAAAAACTGAATAACATGCCCGACCCGGGAATCTGAGGTATTCCATGAAGCACACCCAAACGAAGCACACCCAGACGAAGCACACCTAAAGTATTCCACTTAGCACACCGGTAGGTGGGCTTCAAATAAAAATTTAAAATAATTAATTTTCTATTCCACGAAGCACACCTACGAATATCACTCGCATAGTGCAGAGACTAAGAAATAAAAATGACGATAGAAGAAAATATTTATTTTTTAAAAGACTAACTTAAATCTAACTTCTTTCAGTTTAATTATAATAATGTGATACAATACTCGTAATTTTCATAATGTTCATATATAAATCCCATAGATAAGACGTAAAACAGGTAGCTATAAGAAAACTTCAACATATTTGTCCAAGTTTTTATTGCAATTATGAAACAATCTGTGATTTTAAATAGTAAGATTACAAAAATGACAAATATTGTGTCACATTATTATAATTGAAACTGAATGATGTTAGTTTAAGTTAGTCAAAATTTTCTTCTATCGACATTTTTATTTCTTAGTCCCCGTACTATGCGACTTATATTCGTAGGTGTGCTTCGTGGAATAGGAAATTAATTATTTTTAATTTTTTATTTGAAGCCTACCTACGGGTGTGCTAAGTGGAATACTTTAGGTGTGCTTCTTTTGGGTGTGCTTCATGGAATACCTCAGGAATCTGAACCCACAACCTCATGCTGAGCAATCGCGCTTGTGACTACTAGACCAACGTGGCAGTGGATAAAGTATTTTAAAACGTATTGTTTAGGTATTCAGCGATTTCTAAAACAAATATTAACAAGACAATTCTTCAACAAATCACCCTTCATCAGATAACAACATGCTCATGACTGCACACCGTCAAAAATTACGCTTCCAACGCCCAATGATCACAGTACCTGATTCCGTGTACAAATCAGATTGAATACAAGCCCAGTGACGCGTAAAGTTTAACATTTATTCAGAAACAATCAGGCGTGCAAAACGAACAGCCTTTCCACTGAATAGAAACGCTAATCTTTTGTGCTACGAACTAATTTTCTGGTCACGCAAACCATCGATCAGGTATTTAAATTTATTTCTTTGCAGATGTTTTACACACTGCTGAGTTGGTAAGTACTTACCATCGGTTAGATTTGATCAGGTTGGAATAAAAGTAATCGTTTCCTGGTAATCTTTTCCGAGTTAATTTAAAGTTTTGATAGGTAATGCTAGTAAGCTGAATTATGATCATATTATATGTTAACTTACTATACGTTCCTTTGGAAAATCTTATTTTTGAGATAAACTATAAAAATATTATTTACAGAGGGTCTACTTTTCTCGCAAATATGAACAGCAGCCTCTTACAAAAGCGTTATATTTCCACGATCAAAATAAGGATAGACAGATTTATGCGTACCTCCAAGATAGTTCCGTATTAACAGTTGTTATTTTTCTTGACTACGAATTGTCAATATAGTTTGGGGAGTGCATTTTTAATAATATTAATATTAAGTTCTCTAGCTCCGGTACCTACCTAACAGTTATATTTTGTAATACAAGAAAGTTGAATAATAAAACGAAAAAACTTAAATTAACTCCACATCTGGAATTTAGGACATGATTTGATAAAACAAAAAGCTTAACATAGCTTATATGACATGAAACATAACATCACCCTGTGTCAAATAAAAAATGTGTCTCAGCAAATACGTCACCCAAATGTCGTTAGGGTGGCAAAAAAGGAAAGATACAACGTGCGTTCGTAATTTAGTTCCCGAACATGTAAAGGAATATTTGTTTTTAATAACTTTTTTAAACCCCAATCATATAATTCAGTTTGAACAACAGTTTAACTTCCATTTTGAATGACATCTACACTAGTAGGTAAAATTAATTCCTAAATTAATTTTAAAAACACTGATATAAAGCATGACGTCCTGGTTCGATTCTCAGGTTGGACAAAATGTTATTGGGTTTTTCCTTAAGGAAATTCTCACTAGCAGGCTCGGAATCTGGATTTTTACCCGGTTGATGGCAAAAGGCTCGCACCCTATTACACAAGACTTCAAAATAACTGGCGAAATAAGGGTGTACTATTAGGTACATCTCTGCCTAACCTTTGGGGGATAACATGCGAGATGTTATGTAATGTTATGTCTTATCAATTGGAAACAAGGTATTGAATATTATACAAGGTGTTGGTTTGCATCCTCGTCAAATTCAAGAAGGTAACTATGCTAATGATTATCGTCTCGAATCAATAATAAAATGGGTAGGTTTTTTTTTTTTGTTAGTTACAAGAAATCGGTAAGTGTGAACCACCCGTGTTTTAAACGCAGACCGTCTGGTTCTCGCCCTATAACTGCGCTTCCACAAATACGTTTTTTCGATAATTTCTTATTCCCTAAACCACGTTAAGGGGGTTATTCTGAAATACTGACAAACATATACAACCAAAAAAAATTAGCATTTATTAGTAATTAACTAGGTACATTAATTTCAATTGATTATTTATGTTTTGTGTGACAACCTCCTGAATTTTGACGAGGATGCAAAACAACACCTTGTATAATTCACCTAGTTTAGCTCATACGTCATTCTGTAACGATTAATATCAGCACCAAACAAAGGTATTCGATCCATTACCGGGATACTAAAAGCCTATTAGTGCTAGGCAGGAATCGTTAACATAAAAGATTAATGTTTTATAAATGAATGCTAGGAACCTGGACGTGATTAAATGCCTAGACAATTAAGGAAATTGGCAACACAGTCTGAAGGAGAAAGAAATGTCGTATTATTCTATTCAAAGGCAACTTTTGCCCTACAAAAGTTTCAAGGCAATTTTACCTGCAAAACTTTCTTGTATAAAATATGTAAGAGACTTAGTTGTTAGCGAAAGTTCAGTTCAATATTGTCGAAGCTAGGTAAGTGATTTAATCAATAACGGTTTGTAAGAGATAGGATAGGAGTCGGGTAGTCGCTTAATTTTATCGTTGAGTTTAGTTCGAAAAAGCTGTCGAAGTAAGTAATCGATATGTTACGGGTGATGCTAGAAGACGAAGTGAACCTATGTTTTCGGTAAACTTAGTATTATTTAAGCACAAGCTTATGCCCGTGACGTCGACGCGTGGAGGTCGATAATTGTCCCACGGGAAGATATTATCGGGATAAAAAGTATCCCATGTATTAATCCAGGTTATAAACTACCCGTGTGCCAAATTTCATACAAATCCATTTAGTAGTTTTTGCGTGAAAGTAACAAACATCCACCCATCCATCCATCCTCACAAACTTTCGCATTTATAATATTAGTAGGATTTTGGGTTAAATTCAAAAAGTAACTATGTTACGGTTAAAAGCCAAAGTACATACTACTAAGTTATACCTGGTTCTACCTACAATTTGGTGCGGCTTGTAGCAGCTGGTTCAGCTTACGGCATTTCATACAAACTTTGAAGTCCTTGTTTTCCCAAATGACTGAACCGATTTTAATGAAAATTAATACGCCTAAGCAAGATTCATCGGTCTAAAAAGTTACTAAAAACATTTTCAAAAAAATCTTAAAAAAAACTTGAGAGGTGTCAAGGGACCCGGATGGAACAAAGTTCCTTTCACGTACATAATATCAATACATTTTAGATTTAAGTTAGTGTGCGAAAAATAAAATATTTAATTTAAGGAAGATTAATCCTTAATTCGAAGCAATACGTCTTACTTAACTGCACAACCGAATTTGTACTTTGTAGTTCGGTCACTCAAAATAATAATCATATCTATCCTTACTCACATACACACCCCAATTGTACGTAATTTAAGGAAATTTCAACTTTATTTTAAAGAAATAAAGCTTACAATAGCTTACTATAGCAAAAAGTGTCGTGACAACTTTTCGTAAGAATTTTTTCCGTCTAGCCCCCTTTCACAACGCGCGATAAGGAACTTCGTTCCAAAAAAACATAATGGAAATTTTCCGTTTCTATAGCTAATTTATAATCAGTCTAATTTAGTTGTTACACTATTTTTCGAAAATGTGTTTAAGTAACTTTTTAGACCTATGTATCCTGCTTATCCGTATGAAGTTTAATTAAAATCGGTTTAGTCATTTCGGAAAATAAGCTAGGCAACTAGCAACTCGAAATTTTGTATGAATTGTAGTAAGGCGTAAACGCTCTTAAAGTTGTGTTGTTGCTAGGACACACCTACCAAATGGGTTAGCTTGGTCTACAACAGTGACCAAACGCGCGTGATCCCAGGGAGCGTAACGAGCAAAGTCAGCGAGCACTACAGCCAAGTTGATTGCATCAAGTCGCCAGTTAAAACAAGGCTGGACCTCTCAAGACTGGGTAATACTTACCCGTAGATATACTAATACTAAATGTACGCACCGGGACTTACAGCTTAGTACGGCCGCTGTTCCATGCGCGTAAGATGTGGCTACGTTTGAGACAATAGGGGATAATCCAATTTTTTTCTTCTTTGTCAGTCGGGTAGTTTATAGAAAAGTATTGGACACGTATTTTTTCTTTTTTCACGTGGTCATAAAATTACGGAGATATATTGAGTTGAAATGGCGCATGACGTCACATGTAGGTAAGTTTTATACCTACTTGTGACGTAGTAAGCCCCCACTCTCCAACTTTAATGAGTTCTAACTAAGTAATTTTTTGATATTTTGATAAAACAAAAAATACTTGTCTAATATTTTTGTATTACCTGTCTGACGGACAAAATAGAATGTCGTTTTCTTTACCCAGTCCGATCCCCTATTGAGCCTGGTCCAGTACCAAAGACTGACTACAAACCTAGCCCCAAAGTAAGTACCAAGCATCCTTATTATCCTAGCCCTACAGTCATTACCTACCTAGCATACTACCTAACGCCCTAGCCTACCATACAAACCATAATAAACTTAAGATACGTTGGTTTTACGTCAGGGAAGTCTGTTACAAGGAGACCTACGGTAACAGACGGAACTTGGGTAGGAATAGGAGTTTGTGTACGTCGTGCTACACAGGAAATGGTTTTCTCATTGCCGATCCCACAGACTCATAGGACCGATGATGGCTATAGGTGTCTTGGACACAGTGAGAGGAGGTATAGGAGATAAATCACACTCGACTCTAGCTTGCTTGATAACATTTTCAATACACTTACAGATTTTTTTTTAAGTTCATCCCCAAGAAATAGATAGATAAGGGCGCATAGTTTGTATGGAAGTTCGTAAACACTGTTTATTTTAATGAGTAAATAGACTAGCGATTAAATATTAACATTGAATTAGACAAATAACTTTGACACACTTGAAAAGTACATAATGTCTACAAGCTCAAATAGGTCACAAACTCTAAACAGTTAAGTCTAATTCGCAACAGACAACAACCTGTCAAAGTTCAGAACAACAGGAAAGTCAGTCAAAATGTTTCAAAATATACTTCGTGCGTATACATAATACAGGGTAAGGCACACGTCACATCGTGAGCTAAGCTATCGTTGCTTAACTCAACTCAAGCAAAAACGCCACAGATTCTTGAGCACCGCTGACTAAAAATCTACCTAAACTTACAGAGCGAGCTAACTGGAGTGCGAAAGCTAACCAAACCGGCTTATCCAGTAAAATTATGCTAAACTAATCCTCGGTATACCGATTCCTTCACACCCACGGAGCGCAGGTTTGTGACTACATCTTTATCTTTAGCTTAGATATTTTAGCATAAATACCTATGTGCTAAGCTAAGCTGAGCCGAGTTAGTTACGCCCGCTGTGCGACGTCGACCTACATACATAGGTACGTACTAAAAATTCAGAGGCGGAACCCATGGCTTTGCATTTTAAGGGTCGTCGGTTGAAAACCGCAACCATGGGTAAGGGTATAGAACAAAAACCCATGCCTTCTCTACCCGACGCCCCGTGAAATTACACCAACACCTAAATACTGGATATAATAAGTGGTGTACCGAGATTGTTGGAAGTAGGTATAATAGGTAGACAGATTCTTCTTGGTATATAGATAGAAGTCGATTATGGTGAGGAGGGAGGGGGTTATTTAGGTACGGTGTTTAAAGCAGAATAGGTAATGATTTTAGTCTGTTTGAACCGCTGGTCTGTGTTTGTTTATTCTTATTCTTTATTGCTCATAATATTAAAAGATATACACACAAATAATATAAAGCTTATGTACAACGGCGAGCTTAACCCAGAATTGGGTTTTCTTACAGCAATCCTTATTTTATCAGAAATATTCGCCAAAGAGGATACAGCTTTGTGCATGAACAGTACTTTTAAAAACTTAAATCAACTTATTTTATAAATTAAACTAATACATACAATATAATAAACATAATACATACTATACATATGTATAGATCAACATACATTTAAATACTATAATCATGTTGACAGGAACATTAAATGTTGACGGGCTATCCCGCAAGGAGTGTGGAAGTGAATTCCAAAGGCGCACAGCATGAACAGTAAAAGATCTATCATACCGACTTGAGGAGTGGGGAGGGAAGCGAAGGAGAATAGATGATGCTGAGCGACAGGGTTTACCTCGAAGAACAAGATACATTGCATTGCTACGTTTAAAGCGGATTTCACCAACGGAACTACGAGGATACAGTAAGTCTGTATCAATATTCCTCAGAAATAATAGTAACGATAGCTCTTGAACTCAGTTAAGAACCGCTAGTCGCGTTCAGTATGGTCGACCAGAAGTAAACATTTTGGTCATATTTAAATAATCTAAAAGATTGGTTTTGTTTTAAGATTGCGTTCATCATGGCGACTTTGAATGAAAAACTGCTATGGACTATAGCAACGGTCAGCAACAGGCGGACCGCGGTGCGTAGATAAGGTATACACCTTTATTAATTGAATGTTTTTTTTAAAAAACAATTATCGTTCGAGATATAACGGACGCCCACCTAGAAGACACACTTCGAATTTGCTGTTCTTTTCGAGAACCAAACTATAAAAAAACTGGCTCATGACCGTCGGTGCAGTTTCTCAAATTAATTTTAGGTCTTGTGTTTTATAATTCAGTTTTTTTTTTAAACCTTAAAATAAATAGGTAGCACTTAATTATTATCTGTTGTTTTTTTCTGGACCTCGTTAAAATTTTCCCACAGTATCCCGACCCCACATAAAACTACTTGCCGACCCCTTAAGATAATTATGTCTGTATCGAATATGTGGAAACTTCCTTCTAATTTACGCCAATACCCCAATAAATTATCATCGCCGCCACAAAATAAAAATATACCTTATTTTTCGATAAACCATATCAAAAGGATACTCTTGGATCCATTTCTGAAATGTTTCCTAATAATCAATCGACACACTGTACGATTTTTTAATCAAAGGTTACAACAAAAATGTGTTCAACATTTTATACCGTGCACAATATTTTGTTCCACATTTCCCTGAGAAACCGACAGCAATTTCGTATCACGAAAAATGACGAACATAGACATTACCCTCAACAAACATTTACGATTTACCCCTAAAAATATGGCGAATTAATGAACTTCAAATACACGATTTTTTCGTTAAGAGCCGATAGAAACTAAAGACGATCACTATAAACCGCATTTAAGACCTGTCATTGTCATCATTAAACAGACACCAGCCCCCGTATTCACAAACACTTGGATTCGATTTCGATTCAGAAAGTCGTATGTCTATCTCGCTCGCTCGCTTTCGTAATACCAAAACAAGATAGGCATAAGACTTATCGAATCGAAATAGAATCCGAGTGTTTGTGAATAGGAGGCCTGGTAGCCTACCATGATGATCTTAACACAGTATTGTTTTACTCCTTTTCCAGTGTGGGAAAGAGATAGCGCTAGACATCCTGTATAGCTCTGTCTCTTTTCCACACTGGAATAAGAGTAAAACAATACTGCTTTAATTAAGACGTCACGGTAAGCCAGCAGCACATCAGGCCACCACAATTTGTCAAATTTCTTTCATCTATTTTCAAGTTTATCGTTAAGGAATTAGGTTCAAGGTTGATTGGGAAAATTTGACTGTTTTTCTGTACCAGAAAACTAAAAGCTCCCAGTTTAGTTTTGTTCGTGAAACTCGCCCTTAGGGTGCCGCAAATTCTACAACAACTTAATTTACACTAACTGTTTCGCCTAATAGCCTACGACGGTAAATAAAGACGTTTTCAAAAGACAATAATGCTCTAGGCTTGATAGGGTTGCCAGATTTCTTTTTATTTTCGAAGGAGTCTATGTTATCTCTATCCAATTTCTCGTAGAATGCCAATAAACGAAATGGTAGGAAAAAGTTACAAACAAACTGATAATAGTTTAGCCTTTATATGTATTGGTTTACATTTAAATGTATTTCTAAACGATTGACGTAAATGCGAAAGAATTCTGTATTGAGGCTGAATATTTAGGAGAGCGTTCTGGACTTTTGCAAATATCTCTAGGTATTTCCATTATTCCTATATGGTTTCTGGCTAAAAAAATCGATAAAAGCTATGTATTTATTAAACAAAGCAAATAAAACAACATTATAACAATCACATACTATATTATGATGACGAATCGGCACATCTAGTACGAAAAAAAATAATGTTTAGGAATCGGTTCAGTGACGAGTCGGGCATAATTCATTCTAATCTAAAACTATCTAGCCTTTGCTGAACTATTTTGGAGTTAGCTTTAAGCCTAACCGTATTCAGTTGACTGCATAAAAATATTTTACATGGTTTACGATTGCTCATCTGACCTCAAAATTCTAGCTATTGGGTAAAACCCATTGGCATGACGGATTGTCCAATTTTCGATACGACTGTCAAAAATCTACAAATGACAGCTAACAGTACTTACCTACATTATCATCTGCCTCCCTGCTGGCCTACCATGACGTCTTAAAACATTATTGTTTCATTCTTATTCCAGAGTGGGAAAGAGACGGAGCTATACAGGTCGTCTAGCTCCATCTCTTTCCCACTCTGGAATAAGAAAGAAACAATTTGTTTTAAGACGTCATAGTAATCCCCGTGGTCCCATTTTATTAGGGGTCGGCGCAACACTTTTTTTTTTTCCATTCTCCCCTATCATTTACTCCTTTTTCGTTCATATAATTCTATACAATCCATCCATCTTTTCTTTGGTCTTCTTCTCCCTTTCTATCCATCAATATTTATATTCATACAGGACTTACCTACATACTAAATCTATAATATTTTAGAAATAGTTATCGCTATATCTATTTTGCTACATATCCAAGGGACAACCCGAATTGCGTGAATATGCCTGTAGCCCATAACTCAGTGGCCTCGCATTTTATCGCCTCATACGAGTTCATTCCATTTAAAGGTTTGCCTTGTAAATGGAAATCCTTATATTTAGGAGATATTCTGAAATGCTAGTGTAAACAGGCTTTATGTTAGGGGCAGATGAGAAGCTTTATATATTTTTCTTTGGTAAGTATTTGTAAGCTACGGTTTATTGCTTTTGTGTAGATGTCCGTATGAGATAGGATTTTCTCAGTGGCAGACACGGACTCTGGATTTTTGCCCGGTTGCTGGCAATAGGCTAGCACTCTACATGGGACTGAAAAACGTAACTGGCTAAATGTGGGTGTACAAAGGGACACCTCTGTCCATCCCTTTATGAATTACAAGCGTGATGTTATATGTATTTTCTTTTTACCCTAAAGGAGAATAATATTTTGTAAGTAAGTTAAGTAAGGTCACCCAACTAAAGTAAACAAATGGCTGAAACTATCTCTTTTGATTGGAGGATAAGTAATCACAACATAACGTAATTAATTCTGGGAAAGAAAGTCCCTACGGGAAGCGAAAAGGTCAACTCTATTGGAAATCACATAAATGTAACAAAATATACGCATAAATCGCAAACAACACAAAGTCCCAATAACTCCCGAACGAAGTTTACTACCGTTGTTATTACAAGATATTGGCAAGGAGTAGATAGGAAAACAGAGAGCTAAGTTAATGTTTCGATACAAATGCGATGCGATGGAGCACTGCTAGATAAAATTTTCGGTGTGTGAAGCTTTATGAAAGCGTTTGTGTACTAAGATTAGGATTGAGTTTGTCGTAAACCTTAACGTCTAAGGCAAAAGCGCCAAAATAGCCACCGTAATTCCATATTCTTCAAGGTGAACACCTGCAATTTACATTGATGATTAAAAATCTGTTAATATGTATTTGTAAGGGCCGTAAATCACACTTTTATCAACAATCCTGATATATAGAATAGTTTAAGTTTAGCGGCACCTTTTCAGAATTAACTATAACACGATCCCAACCACATTAATTCAATTTTATTCAATTTTATTTTGATTACATAATACGAAAGATAAACTGATTCTAAGATTGGGAAAGCTCCACAACATCGTAGAAAATATAATAAAAGCCATACCATTTTCTATGCTGGATACGCGTACCTATGATTAATAGAATTAATTAACATTTGTAACATTAACTGTTGTAAAAAAAGTTGCAAGCTTGGTCTCAGCCAAATATCTACTCTTTGTCGGCGTTACAAAAATAGCTAAATAACAGCCAGTGTTTATTTTCTCGGAGCAAAGTTACCATAATATTGCTGAAACGATGAAAACAAAAGCCAAGCGCTTATTGTTATAGTCTACTATAAACTAAGGTGTGTATAAAGGTGTGTTTTATAAGAGTTGTTCATATTAAGGTGTTTAGTGTTGATACTGAAAGTTTTCCTGGGAAATTGCACTGCTTTTATATTGCTGATAAAGAAGAGCGAGGTTATGGGTTGTGTAATAAATTATATCAAATCGGTTTTCATTTTACTAAAAGAGTTTTTCGCGTGTTGCTTTTGCCAACCCCTACTGAAAAGTGACTTAATACGAGTATTTGCATTGATATAATATGGGTAATAAAAAAAAAACTGGCCAAGTGCGAGTCGGACTCGCGCACCAAGGATTCCGTACAAACCAAAATTACTGAAGAGAATAAATAAAAATGTGTAATGTAACAAAAAATTTAAGGTTTTCGGAATTTTTCCTTTGTCTGTGCTATAAGACGTCGCTTCATACCAAATTTTAAGATTCTGAGTTCACGGGCAGTACCCTGTAGGTTTTGATTCCCTTGCGAGTGTCGAAAATTTGCGGAAATTTGCGGCATAAACGACTTTATTTTAGATTATGTTGTCTTAGAAGTTTGATTTTTTCACAGCCACAAGCGACAGTAAACTTGAGTATTTGATATAAATTCCAGCTTGATATCTCCACGCGTTCCTGAGAAAAAGCGGGTCTTGACAGACAGACGGACAGACGGACGGACGGACAACAAAGTGATCCTATAAGGGTTCCGTTTTTACCTTTCGAGGTACGGAACCCTAGAAAGTACAAATCTTTCATTGACATTGTTTGTGTCTGCTGAGCCTGGGATTCCTGGATCGATTCCAAGGTTGGGTATTGTTATTGGAATTTTTTCAGTAGCAATGTCCGGTGAAGTTAACAAATTCTGGAGCGTCAGGCACATCTTAGCATAGCGTGAGACGTCCCTCAACTAAAAGACGACTGAGACCGACCGATTGCCGAAGGCGGTGAACCGGGCATTATGGCATTATTAGGAGAGGCCGATGTTCAGCAACTACTAGAAATAGATACTCATCCTATCACAATGCACTAACTGTGATAGCCGAGTTGATGAAATGGCATCCCTTCCAAAGTAGGGAAGAATTACGTAAACCATAATTATACAAGGTGTTGTTTTGCATCCTCGTCAAAATTCAAGAGGATGTCACAAAACACATAAATAATCAATTAAAATTACGGTACCTAGTTAATTATTAATAAATTATAACCGATTTTTTTTGGTTGTTTAAGTTTGTCAGTATTTCAGAATAACCTCAGTTTCGTTTAGGGAATAATAAATTATCGAAAAAAGGTTTGAGTTTGCTTGTATGTATGAATGCGCGGTTATAGGGCGAGGATCAGACGGGCCGCGTTTAAAAAACGTGTGGCTCACACTTATTGATTTTCGTAAATAAGAAAAAAAAATTACCTACCAATTTTATTATTGATTTGGGACGAGAATCATTAGCATAGTTATATACGTCCTTGAATTTGACGAGGATGCAAAACAACACCTTGTATAAATGTTGACATAATTAAACTAAGTAAGCACCAATACAAGAACCTTGTTTATCCACTGATTGGTCAATTAAAGAACCATACAAATAAAGCAGGGAAATTAAAAGTAAATTCACCTGACATGGATTGACCCACATACTGAATTGACTTCCTATCGAGTAGATTGGGGCAACGTTCTTCAATGATAACATCATTACTTTATACAGGGTTGTTGACCTGAACTTTTTATTGGTAATGTACGGTTTCTCCCTTAATGGGTTTCTTTAATTTGATTCCTGTATTTCGTGTTTTAACCTCCGACCGAAAAAGAGGGGTGTTATAAATTTGACGTGTGTATTTGTGTCTATGGCATCGTAGCTCCAAAACGGATGAAACGATTTTGATAAAATTGGTGTCGTTTGAAATGTGTTTTAATCGAGAGTGTTTTTGCTGTTTCGAGAAAATCTGCTCAGCTGTTTGAAGATTATCACCTCTTTTCTAGTTGATGCATGGTTTTGGGGGTTTTTATAATTAGTATTTTTTTAAATTTTTTAGATTCGAATTTAGATTTGAGCTCGTAGTAGGTACGAGTAAATGCTCAGTGCCAACAATGAAAATTGTGTACCAAAAACTGAAACACCGGCAGATTTTTAACTTGTTCCTATAAAGTTATAATTACAGACGCCAGCTGATCAAGCAAAAATAATCTGTCCAACTTAAATGGATTTTCAACTTTATTGTCAAAGCATTAGGGTCAAGGTTGATTGGGAAAATTTGACAGTTTTGGGTAGCTTGTTGTTTTGGCGTCTTTATTATTTGAGGAAAAACTTCCGAGAAAAGTACTTCCACCATAAATAATAAATTCAGTTACCAAACATCGTTGCTAAAAGACAAATGTGTTGCTGAGGAGTTAGTTGCTCCACTTCTTCTTCCCAACAACAATCTGCTTTTGTACTGATTCTCAGAACAAATAATTTTTAAGTTTGAGTTCTGTTGCAGAAATACAAAGCATACAGCAGAAAAGGAAAGCAGCAGGAAAGCAGGTAAGCATAGAGGTAAGGCTTTATGTGACTGGCCTCATGCCAAGCAGTACTTACAGACAGATCTAGTATAGATCAGATATAGTGTAGATCTTTGTCAATCGTTACAGGTCACAAGAACAACGAGTCTTACCAAGGGGTATCTTATTACCCAGTACCAACTGGGTTGTGGAAGTCAGATAAGCAATCGCTTCATGGAAAGTATTCAGCTGCATCTAGTTAGACTGAAAGCCGACCCCAACATAGTTTGTAAAAGACTAGGCAGATGATGGTGAAAATGAGGATGTATAGACATTTTTGCTATAATATTAACTCCAGAAAATACACTAGCTTGTTAATAGAAGCAGAATACAAAATAAATAATCAAATTATACAACTCAATTCCTCCATTCATATCTGCCTAACAGTTATAAATGATATGCACAACTAAGTCAGCGGATATCCGCATTCATGCATAAATGATTCGAGGGTTTCGTGCATAAGTCCTGGCTTGGAGGGCAGAATCAATAAGTCATTTTGTTACCTGTGCGTTGCGTCCGTTTGATTTTGTGGAGTGTACGTTGAAAATGTTTGCGAGTTTAAAGAATACATTTTGACTTTTAAAGTATGTTCTTGGAGGACCTTGTGACTTGGAGACAAAAGATTGACAAGCGTAGCGTGAGACGCTAGACTGAATAATGATAAACTTTTTTTTTTGCTGTATCTTGTTCTACCTTTTGTAGTAAGCAACGATTTATTGTCGGGCCTACGCTGTTCTCCCATTCTTAAATACTAACGCTGTAACATTCAAACATTGTAAAACCAAATGATTTTAAAAGAGTAACCATGGAGTTTCTTACCGGTTCTTCCCTTAAGGAAACGACCAACCCGAACCGGGCACCTTTTGTCGACGTTTTAAAAAATATTTAAAATAATATAATAAATGTAAAATAAAATATTTAGATTTTTTTGCTGGGAGACACTTGGAATGGGTATGTGGAGATCTGACTGAATTCGTGCAACTTGTGGAGAGGCTTATGTATATCTAGCAGTAGACGTTGAGTTAACTGATTTTGTTGTTTGTTTTGGTTTTCAAGGGAATAACCTACGCTTTCGCTCTTTCAAGCTTTTTTCAAAAAGCTTTTTGCATGTCAAATCTTGAAACTGAATTTTAAAATAGAAACGATTGAGCTGAAATTTTGCATACACGTTTAGTTTACATGGTTAGCTAAGTGACGTCATTCTAAGTCCAATATGGCTGACTCCCAACGATGGAGGACTTGTTATTTGAATGCACCCACATGATATGGTTTACAGTTAATAGGGTTTGCTGACACGAATACGAAAAAAAATACGTCACAAAATGTCTTTTTTTTACTATAAGCTGGTGCCAATTCGCTTCGAATTAAGAAAATTGTTTTCAAATTCCAACCTTAAACATACCGGTATAAAGGATTTTGTATCTAAACACCTAACGAGCTTTAACAATAACGAGCGCACATATCGACTATACACCGACCGGAATAACGTAAGTACTTTACAATATAAAGCAGTAATTACTTACTAAATCCAATAAACACAGGCCTAGCCAATTAATGGTGGCAAATCAACACGCAAACTGGAAATTATCTGGTTTGTTGTTGTAGCCTTACAATGGGATATGATAGTAATATGATACTTTTGGATGTTAGTTGAATAGGGTTGCGTGTGGAATGGTTTATTGGGGTGTTAATCGACACTAATATCATAAAGCTGAAGAGTTTGTTTGCTTGAACGCACTAATCTCAGGAACTGACAGTCCGAATTTAAAAATTCTTTCAGTGTTATATAGCCCATTTATCGAGAAAGACTATATGCTATATATCATCACGCTCCAACCAATAGGAGCGGATTAGCAATGAAAAATATTGCGAAAACGGGGAAAATGTAACGCAGAGGAAATTGCGCGGGACAGCTAGTTTCAAAAATAAGCGGCTTGAGAGGGAAACGACACCGACGCTAAAACTGGCACTACGTAATCAGTACACATCATTCTCACCATCATCATCTGCCCAGCCGTTTCCCAAATTATTTTGGGGTTAGCTTCCAGTGTAACCGGATGCAGCTGACCAGTATTTTACATGAAGCGACTGCCTTCTGACCTCCACAACCCAGTAACTCGGTAATACTGGTATGTTCGACTTTTGGCTTCTGACCACTTGTAACGACTGTCAAAGATCTACAAATGACAGCCGGGACCAACGGTTTAACGTGCTTTCATCATTCTGACGAACTGCAATAAAACTATGTGGGGGAGAAAGTTATCATTGTTCATTTAAAAAAAACAGCCGTACATTTTGACCATATAGGTATTACCGATTTGTTTAGGGGTATGAGTAACAGGGTGTAAAGATGTAAGGGTGTACAGGTGTAATTATGTCTGGTCGGCAATTGCCCGACGCTTGATGCCGGGTTTCTCTATATACTCTTAAATCGATGTAAACTTTGCTTGCGAGATGTAGGAAATTGATGTTAGTACTTCCGTCGTATCATAGATGGCGCTGTAGTACTTTTTGTGGGTTGCACGATATTGGTCAAATTAGATATTCGTCTAATCGGCAATTCGTCAAATTTGATATTGGTCAAAGCTTTTGTATGTCGCTTTTTGAAGGTCGCTCCAGAAACAAATTTTTTTTTTTTTAGTAACCTACGAAAAAAATCCATGTGGTTCTGCATGATATACTGGTTAAGAGGTAACCGTTTTACGTCAGTGTCCCTTCCATTTTGTATAGTAACATCATGTAAAATACTGGTATTCAGCTGCACCCAGCTGAACTGGAATCTGACCTCAACATATGGAAGGATGCAGACGATGAGATGACCACATCACTGCATACGGTGGCCACAATTATAAAATTGCGTGGAATTAGTTCAAAATCTACTACAGAACAGAAGATTTTACCATCACACTTTTCGTAACACAATTTCAACCCAGCTCAAACAGGATAGTGCATGTAAGGCTTGCAGCATTCCGTATAAAGCGTAAAGCCGCTTTAAGCGCTTGCCTTGCGTGACATGACGATGTGTAAAGCATATTAGCGATCACGCACATTGCTTTATATGTATTGGTTTTTGTTCGAACACCATATTATTATGAGCAGTTGTTACTTTCTCAAGGTTCTGTTTATATTATGTGCGAATATTAGTTTTGCTGCTGCTTTAGCTGCTTCTTTGGAAGGCGAAAGAAAAAATGGATATTTTCTGTGAAAAATTACAACAAAGAAAAAGGGGTGACTGCGGTAGAGTGCAGGTTCACAGGGGAGAGTTGGGGACGAAAATTTGTTTGGCAGACCCTGAATTCCCTGATCCTGATGCTGAATTATCAGCATCCTCCAGCCCTTGTACCTTTTCACTGGGGTCTGCCAAAGTGTTTTACCAACTTTATAAGGGTTGGCTTCTAGTCTGACTGGATGCATTTATATTTTACTGGAAGCGATTGTCTACCTGACCTTTACAACGTAGTAACGAGGTAACACAATACTCCTTAGCTGTGGGTCATTGTGGTTTTTAAGTTCCCGTAACAATATTGTTAACGATTTTTATACAAAAACTGGGATGATCAGCTTTACTTTTTTCAAAGACTCTGGAGGACTTTTTAATAAGCATTTCTCCACGCTAGGAATTTCTCCTGTATCGTGAGTGCGTTTACAAACATTTAAACTCACATACACAAATTGCCAGACCCGGAACAATTATCTGTAGGCCATACAAATATTTGTTACGAGCGGGGATCGAACCCGCGACACGCAGCGCAGCAGTCGATTGCTTTACCTCTGCGCCAACCGTGCCGTGAATGAATGGTGCCGTGAATGGATGAGTGATCATCCACCCAAGGAATGATCTCAAATATCTCCATTAAAAACGTAACCCTTGTCGCGGGTTTCACGGCAGTCGGGTTAAAAAACTGTCAGGTTTCTTTAATTAGAATTAATTTTCGTCCCATTAATCTTTACACTACAACTACTACAAATCATTTTGATTTAAACACTTCTAGCGCTGCTTTAAGTGAATTTGTAATGGGATATTTAAATAGGATTAACAATTCTGTTAACAAATCCTGTACGTACTCGGTTCCTCTTTGGTTGCATTTGATTTACATAGAAACCTCTGATTACTGTGTGTTGTGTTGTTGGAGTACGGCAGTCTGGATGTTTATTTGAATTTGTGTTATAAATTGCGCAGTATTTAACACTAATTAAGTAATTACTTCTATTCCAACTTTTTATTTCTTCCTTCCCATTTTTCTCTCCTATTCTTCTATTACTTCTTGGAAAATAAATACATCGTCACACAACATATGAATGGATAATTTGAGGTAACAAAAATAAAATTAAGAATTTTTGTAACCCTCTTGACCGTTTGTATAGAATATTATTTATAATATACATCAAAAAAGTTACATTTTACGTAAACGAAGATATTTTACATAGTCAGAGGTTCTTTTCGAGATCTATGTTACATGGGAATTTTAATTTTGTTATAATTTTAGGTCTCAATCGAACATACACGTCGCCAGATAAAGAAAAAAAATAGAGGGCGCAACTAGACTACAGATCATCTACTCCAGTCTATGATGTATTCATCCCAATGTTTCAAAATAATAACCCCGAAGCAGTATCTTATATCATCATCAGCCTATAATGTTCCCACTGCTGGGACACGGGCCTCCTCTCTATGAGAGGGAGTGGGCTGTATTCCACCACGCGGGCCCAGTGCGGGTTGGTTGATGTCACATGTCTTCGATTTTTTATTTCTATGCCGGTTTCCTCACGATGTTTTTCTTCAACGTTTTTGAGAGCAGTGGTGATGAAATAAATCACACAAAGTAATGCGCCTGCCTGGGTTCGAAGCCACGACTTACTGCTCGTAAGTCGGGGCTGCCACCACTGGGCCGCGGCTGCTCTCCAGTATCTTATATGCTGTCTGTGTTTATCCAAAACCCAATAACCTTTCCTCTGTGACGAAAACACAATCAATTACTCATAAGTGAACAACACAATTTTCAATTAAACGAGCATAAAATTAAAACAATTGAACACGAACATTCGAATATTAAATTCAAAATCTTTAAAGGTCCACGTAATTGGTTTCCAATATTGATTGGCGCTCAGAAAATCGTAGCTTCAAATTCAATTTTGAACCATTGAATCCAACGTATGATACGTCAGGTATCAATTTAACCAAGTTTAATTTATACGGGGCTGAACGGAAATTGACAAACCCTTCTGCTCTCAACCCTTTTGATGTGGCAACGTATAAATGCAGTTGTTAACAGGTACCTTTAAGGTAAGGTTACTAGTAAATTGATTTAACATTATACGAAGAATTTTAGGCCAATGGCACGAACATTCAATTTTTACTTGCTTGCTTTGAGTCAGAAGTGCCTTAAATAAGTAGCAGGTTATCATCATCATCTGCTTAGCCTTGTCCAAACTGTCGCTCGGCTTCCAGTCTAACCAGATGCTGCTAAATACCAGTGATTTACTTGGACGACTGCCTATCTGACCTCCATAACCCAGTTAGCACTGGATAATACGATATCCCTTGGCAAGACTGGTTGAGAAGACTGGTGTCAGAATTTAGAGCCGACTGTAAAAGACCTACAAATGACAGCTGGGGCTGACGGCATAACGTGCTTTTAGAGGCACTTACATACAAATTTTAAAACAGACTTTGACTCTTAATATATAATTTATTTATGAGATAACGAGTAACGGTTGATGATATATGAAGACTTACATTATTTTATATCGAACTCAATTCAATTGGGATAAGGGCTGTAAGATGGTAGTAGGAATCGCCTACTGATGGGATTCGTCCTTCCTTTTCTTTTGCAACACTTTTTCCGTGCGTCTTTCATCCAACTGTTTCCACAACTTTGATGGTGTCGTCAACCCAACGCTCTTTTGGACGGCCGTGGTTTCTTCGCGCCAACCTCCAATCTTTTGTTTTATGTTTTTTTTTTTTTGTTGTTATCTAAGTAGCTGTTAGCTGTAGGCGCATAATATAGCGCATGTGGTGTTCTTGTTTAAGTGATGGGACACTTAGATTTAAGTTGGTAATGTTTTTTTTCTAATATAAATCGTGTAAACATTGTTAAAGAGCCACATTAAATAAATAAACCTGTTTTTCAGTTAAAAATAAAATAAACTATTATAATCCTTCTCCATGACAACCAATACTGCCGCTATCGACATCAATATCACATCAAGTTGCAGTCTCAATCAAAGTCGCTACTCCTATCGAACACACAATGAAAGTCAATCATGAATGATTGCTTGACAGCTCGCAATCAGGAAGATATCTTACTTTCTGATTGCTATCAATCATCCGGAATAGATGGTCTTTTGTTTTGCCGGTCAATCGAAGACGTTGATGTTTATGGGAATTATGATTGATTGGAAGAAGAGTACCATGAAGGATAAGTACCTACTTACCTAGATTAATAAGGTAGAAATATTCGGGCTAAATGGCTAAATAATAACAGCCGCATGTGCTGATCTTTGAGGTTAAGCCGTGCTTGCCGAGATTGGTCCGTGGTGGGGTGACCATAATTACATACCGAGTTTTCTCTGTGCCTCGGAAAGCACGTTAAGCCGTTGGTCCCGGCTGTCATTTGTAATTCTTTGACAGTTGTTGTTACGAATAGCAGAAACTAAAAGTCTGACATCCAGTCTTACTAAGGGGTATCGTATTACACAGTTACTGGGTTTTGGAGGTCAGATAGGCAGTCGATTCATATAAAATACAAGTACTCAGCTGCATCCAGTTAGACTGGAAGCCGACCCCTATATGTCTGGGAAAAGGCTAGGCAGATGATGATGAGTTAAAATTGACCCGTAAAAGAGCATTTTTAGTATCATAATATATGTAGTTAAAGAGTATATTAGCACCAAATTATACAGTATGTGTCCAAATTATGAGTTTCAATTTAAAACTCACCTGTTTTGGCGTGCGTGCAGGTGAGGGAAATGACACAAATAAGTGTCAACACTAAATTAGAGGTCTTCATTTTGAACACTTTACACTTAAGTCACTCGCATTTTCACTATACACCACTATGTTTATCTGAAAAGAAGAAAACATTAGTATTAGTTATTTTTCCAAAACAATCTCGATTTCTTAGAATAATAAGACAGAACAGAATTAATATTTTTATGAAATGATGAAATCTCAAATTATAATGTGGGAGCTTCTTTACGCTTCAAGGTCGACGTCTGCGTAGCGCCAAATAAAAATCAATCAGGTTTGCACGTAAACAACTTTTGGGCAAAACATGTGAACAGCAGGAAACAAGATACCGTAGGTATTATTCTATAGACTACAGGGTGTCTTATATGTTGTCTATTATTTAATAATGTTTTGTGTATTTCTTTTGTTGGAGATCCTAGATTAAATATATAAATACCAAACGAAAACGATAACGGAAAACATGGATTGATCTTAGCTACAGATAAGCTCCCGTCAATCATGTATACAGCTATTGTACATATAAGAAGCGCTTTGAATGCGATTTTTGACGTCAACAAATACTTAGATTACCTTAAATGTGATGGATACTCCATGTAATAAAAATCTCTTTCCGTCATCATCACTTTGTTTAGGTAAGTTCACCATGCTTGTGTGCTAACTTATTTGCTTTCCCGAATAAAATAAAATAAATAACTACATTAACACTCCACGGAACCAACAAAAACAGCAATAAGAACATTTTATTGACAGCGACCCTGACGTAACCCACTTGATATCAGACAAAAAGGCATTAAGTGTCTCCATGTCACTTCATGTCGGAATTTATTTAATACTTTCTCTCAATAAGGCCTACCGCAGAATGTGGAACAGCATTCCGTCTTGTCAATATAAGTCAGAACGATGACCTAAATCACACAGACCGAGCATTCGCCTCGTGTTCCGTGACTCCAATTGTTGCTTTGAGACAAAATATTTGAAGGTTTTGATTATTTTCGTGCTTCCCTTCCTACGTATTGTTATTGGTTTTGATAGTTCAATGGTTTCACGATTTACCAGTAAGTAATTGGTAAACTTATAGGTCATGACAATAAAAAGTGTTTTAAAGGGAACTAAGAAGGGTCACGACCATGGGCAGTTCCGTTACAGTTCTAGGTCTTTATAAGAACTAGGGTGAGCCTTCTTAATGTCAAAAATTACTACCTTATTGGTCTTATGGTCGTAAGCGCGAATGTTGAGCATGAAGTCATTGGTTCGATTCCCAGTTTGGGCAAAGTGTTGCTGGGTTTTTCAGTAAAGAACTTCTCAGTAGCAGCCACGGAGCCTCGATTTATAGAATAGAATAGAATTTTTTTATTTCAGACCGGAGTCCATAGGGTTAGTAACAATTGTACTTAAATTCTAATGTTAGTAGGTTACAGACAGATGAAATATACACAATTAAAATTCAGCGTGGAGCTGCATCCACCTCCGCATCATCGGGGTATCCCACCGATCAGCGAATACACTGAGAATACTATTGGTGCTGCCGCAAACACGAGTCATCAGGGATGCACACCTATTATGCTCGGTTAACGGAACTTAAACATAACTGGTGAGATTATGGTGTACAATTACGTGCTCCTCTGACTAACCCTTCAGGGATTACAGGCATGATGTTAAAAGCGAAGAATGAATAAAGATTTTTATAAAGGGGAAAATGAGTAGAAAATAAGCCATGAAATTGCCGATACCAGAAAAGAAGAAGCTTGAATATCGGTAGACGGTAATATTAGGTCTATAAAAGTCGGAAGACACTTCGAGCAAGTATTCATGTATGCGAATCTGACCTCAATGTGGACGGAAAAAGGGTAATGATGATGAAACGCGCCGGCGATATGATACTAGCATACGTAATGTAGTTTACGACGGAAAAGAGTGTTTCATTTTATTGTCCTCTACGTACTGACAAGCCATTTTCTTGACAATAAACCACAAAATTCAGTCTTGCTTTATCGTCACAAAAATCCGTAGACGTAAATAAAGCCTTTGTCAAACACGTATATAAACATGGAGAAACCAGTACGAACGACCAGTTATTACGTATTGCTCACGCATTCGCGACCACAGCCAAGCTTTGTCAGACACGACCTCTTTTTATCTTCCCCTTTCTGTATCGAACGGCCTTTGTTTGTCATGGCGAGCCACGCCAGCGATTTAGCAATTTTCCGGTGGCACATAGACGTGTTATTAGTGCTTCTACCCTACTTTTATTTTTTACTAATGTCATATTATTACGACAAAGGCGTTTTGTACAAATTGAATTTTTGCAAATGTAGAAAAAACGGGTTAAATGTTTTTTTCTTTGCGGATATGGTATTTGTGAGTGCGGAATTGGTTTCGTGATTTTTATTTGGTGTGTCGTGTCGGGTTGGAGTGCTGTGTCGGAGGGAAATATCCCTTATCTCGTACGAAATATTTCGGCGACTCGTCGGAAATTCAATTCGATAGATTTTTAGAATTTTCATTTCGATTTGGGAAGTTTTTAATCCAAAAGGATCAAAACTACCTCAGTTACGAGTTAGGGTAACTTTTCTTAAAAAAACTCTTTTCATATGAACTTTTCAGAACAAAACGGGTCGTATTTCATACCGTAGTTAGAATTAGATCTGCCATAATGAGCCAACCCACAATCTTTTGTTAATTCAGTCAAAAAAATATTTATTTCATCTCCTTCTTATTCCTGTGGTTAGTACCTCACCTGGTGACTTGGCTTTACATGCCGTTGAGAAATATCTTTCAGGTATGCTGGTTTCCTCAGGATTTTTTCCTTTATATGATCCAGGTACATTATTTAGAAACTACAAAAATACATTATATAATAATTAAAATATGGGGGGTTGAAAAAAACATATTCATCCCAATTTATTGTGAGTTAATAAATTTTGGCAGAACTACGCTCATGTTCAAGTTTATGCAAACGCATCAAACGCATCACATCATCTTCAAACAATGATGACCACCTATCATTTCATAAGAGCCAATCGCGTTGCTTTATAATAACCAATAAAAATGCTCCACGTATATACGTTTTAGTTTTTAGTTTTAACTACCATAAATAGTACTTCTCTTAACAAGTCTCATCAAATGGCATCGTGTAACCAAGTACTAACTGGATTGCGTAGGTCAGATAGGCAGTCGCTCTATGTATAAAACGGGATCCCTTCTTTTCGCATAATGTTCTTTGTCCTAATATACTTCGGCATAACGATTTTGGCACAATTTGTTTTGGCATAATAATATTTTGGTATAATTTTATCATACATTTTATGTTGGCATAATCATAAAGACTAATTTGTTTTGGCCTAAATTTGGTTAGTAGGCCTAAAAATTAAAGTAACTAGGTTAAAAATTTAATATGCTGTGCAACAAAAGCTAGTGACAGAACCGAATTGCTGCAAAACTGACTCCACATAGTCTTGTTTGTCCTACCCCTAGAGTGTAATTTAAAATCGCGTAGGCGCGTGGGGCCGCCAGAGGTCCGCAGCGCCGGAGCCGTGACAGAAACCCTGCCTGCTGCATGTTACATGCTTGCTTGAATGCTGCATGCTGCATGCTTGCTTGCATGCTGCATGCTTGCTTGTTTGCTGCATGCTTGGTTATAAAAAAGTTATGCATTAGAATGTTATGCTTAATCATTATTGTGGTTAGAGAAATTATGCTTAAAACAATAATGCGTAAGCTGTTATGCGTAATTATATTATGCGAAAACATAATTATACCAAACAAAGTTATGCTAAGTTATATTAGGTCTTAAAATTTTATGCAAATGGATAGGGAACCGTAAAAAACTGGTATTTAGCTGTATTCCGTGGTTAGAATGGAAGCCGACTTCAACATAGTTGGAAAAAGGTTAGTACTAGTACTTCTCTTTATGCATTCAAAAATAGACCAATTTCTCTGATATCTCCGCATTTTATTGAAATAAAAAGAAGAAGTCACCTTGATTAAAAGCTTTTATTTCAATTATAGCTAGAAGTAGCAAACAGTTCTGTTAATCTAGTTCATATTTCAACTAAACGTTTTACTAAAAAAACTTGTAAACTAAGCCTCATTATTCAAATAAAATATCACAAAAGTTGGCCATTACTGTAAGTTCTAGTCACACAATTGAATTTAACAACGAACTTTTAAAATAAAGCCTTGCCTTAATATTTTCTACAGAATGAGCACTTAGTTAGTTTTCATTGTACATAGATACCTCTTATAAGTTGAGAGCGTAAATTAAGAATGAGAGCATGAGAGCCACTTTATTTCATATAAATTTTTAGAATAGAAGAGGTTTCTAATACTTGAGTAATCGTAATGTAAAGTTGCAAAATTAACAAATTACTTACATAAAAGAAAATATTACATAGACAATAATATTTCTATAAGAATTTTAAAGACTAGTGTTAGTATAACAAAACAAAAATAAAAAAAAAAACACAAAGACTAGTATCTAGACTTATATCAATAAAAATAGGAACATAGCGCGAAATGTGTTTGTAGACATTCCATCTTACTCATTAAATAAACTCGTGTTTTATTATTTTGTTTGTCATTGCAAAACTTTCAACATAGGAAATAGTACCAGTGGGTATGTAACTAGAATAATACTCGTCTGAAAGCCGTTGCATGTTCCTCATTTACGGTCATTATTGTAACTATATTTCTACGTTATTTATAACTCCAGCTAAAAAAAAAACCTTCTGTACAATAGGTTTATTTTTCTGATGATGTTTTACTGCGTTGACTAGAGAGATGAGGCAGAAAATTCCTATTAAACTTTAATAAGATGAGGAACCGGCTGTAAAGTTCCTCCAATCGGTGGGGTCTGGTGGGCTACAGTTACTGCTGGAGATTGTAGTCGATTTGTTGTATTTGTTACAGTCAAAAATGTTAATCGACAAAACCACTTTTGACAGGTGTCAGTCTTAACCTTTACAAAGTTAAATGACATTGCAATTTTTTTTTAGAACTCCTTAGTTATTTTATTACCTAAAATGACATACAACACGATGGTATTCAAAGGGTTACAAAAAAACCTAACATACTATTTTTTTTTGTAAATCTTCCCAGTCAAAAGTATTTTTGACTAATTAATAGTTTTGACTGTGACTTAGACATTCTTATCTCAAAGATAAGTATAATTGCCCGATACAGGATTTTTAGTTTACATCTTATGTCATAGATGTCACTTTGTGATCTTTTGTAGTTTAGGCTATGTCACTACAAATTACCCACCAATGCATAGTATGCAATGCATAATACATGTTATATTTTTTAGTTAAATACCCTACTTTCAATATATATTTTTTTAATAAATCATTTGTATCAGTATCAATGTGGGCTTAGCATATTTTAACAGTTTATTTATCTTATTTGTTGATAGTATGATAATCTAAAGTTTGGAGATATGTCTATTCCTATGTTGACATTAAAGAAAGAAAAGAAAGAAAAAACGTTTATTGGTACATGCCACAAGTACACACAATATAAAAAAGGAAATAAGTAAAAAAACAAAAAACTTAAAACTAAACAATATAGATATATACATTAGTATCTAAGCCAAATAAAATGGGAAAGGGCGCTGACTCCTGAAGTCCTGACATACAGGTACACCAAGTTCAGGAGTTAGAGGTTTGAAATAACTTTCTGTAACCTATTATGTCAATAAAGAAATTGAAAAATTAAATTATGTCAATAAAGAAATTTAATATGATATTGCTACAGCAAAAATATGGTGATTATTGCACCTACCTATTTTTCAAAAAGTTTATGAACACATTATAAATATTATAGGATTTTACTCTATTTCCATTACTACGGAAATACTTAAATAGAACTTCCTTAGAACACAAATGAAAATTTATAAAATTAAAAGAAGCAAAATTCCATCACTATAAAATAACATCATTAATTTATTTTATATCAACATAACCTTTCCTGGAATTCTAACAATACAGTCAGGAAAACATAATATTCCTCCATTACCAACCCAGAATGGTAATGACATGCCCCAAAAATATTCCATTTCACAGCGCGTCATTATTAATAAAGGTGCATAATGCGACAACCAGAGAATACCGTAACGTAACGGAAATGAAACCGGTAATGATGACAGATACATGGCAATGAATTGACAGAAACGTGGCAATGAATTGACAGAAACATGGCAATTAATAGTTCGGGCAGATGGTAATGGCGTGGTTTTAATAAGATACTATAGGTTTCTTTTTATTCGTGGAATAAAGATTGTTTCTCTATGGAATTTTACATTATGGTAATATGTCACATAATTATGTGGTGACATTGTGGAATAGTTGCATAATATAACATTATGACTATTCCCCTTGAAGTGGTAGAAGGAGATACACCTCAAAATTAAAATCAAAATATTTTATTTTACATGGGCACTTATAAAAGTCGACAAAAGGTGCACAGTTCGGGTTGGTCGTTTCCAATGGAGACATAATATTACAGCCATATTTCGAAAGTGAAGTCCCAAGTATTATGGAGCTTATTTCGATCAACTAGGACAAATTTCGACTTCGAACTGTATTAGAGAAAATTGTAATGGCCAACTATTCTTTACTCGACCTGTGCCCGACCCAAAACCTCGTGTTCTGCAGTACAGCTTTTCAACGCTTGGATCAACGTGACAGCAGGGTTTTATTTTATGAGTGGAAATATGCCTTGTCTTTTTGTAGAATTTTCCATAACGTGTCATATAGCGGTAACATTGTGAAGGTAACAACGGAAATATTATATCCACGTTACGTCCAATGCAATCTGTAGCCTTTGTCTGCTATTGTGTTAATCTCCTATTACAATAGATTAACACAATAGCTATTATTATATTACATATCATAGATATCATTATGATTGGTCTAATTAGAAAATGATTTTAGTTATTTCATTTCTGAATCTTGAAAGTGGTTGTGGTTCTTTTTAAACTTTTCACTTTTTCGTATCTTGATTGACCAGAAATTGGCTGTAAAGGGCAACAAACGGAGCAGGGGATAGCAGTAAAAAGTCCTTTGCCCAGCAGCGGTTAGACAACACAGCTTGAAAAAAAAAAAGAGTTATTCCGTCAAACCTCGTGCTAAATTCAAACATTAACACTAAAATGAAAACAGCTTACCATTATCACATAGGCATTCCACTTAAAAATAAACCAAAAACATTTAAAATCCGTATTTTAACTTGAATTTACGGGCTCGCAGCCGTTGAGATTACGTCAAAATTTCAACGGGGAAATATATTTGAAATTGTCGGTAGCGATACGGTGCCCCTTTCTCGGTACAACGGTAGTTTGGACCGCAACCGTGGCGTACCTTGACATTTCGTTCAGACTCGGAATAAAACTACAAAAACGTGTGTAGGGTTAAACCGTTGACGGCGACCGCGTGTGGGTGAAGAATGGGGTCCCGTGATTGTGAATTGTTGGATTTCTTTTATTTGATATTGTGTTAGTTTTCGGGTATGTAGGGAATTTTGGTTAGAAGAAAAATGGAGACAGCGTAAGAAAATGTTACTCTTGCTGTCTGTCAGTCACAGGCGTTTTATATTGAAAAAGCTGGTGTTTAACCACTACGATACGAGATGATAATTTATGTAGTTTACAGTATAGTAGCACTTTCTTCACAGAGTGTACTTTTCAGTTCATATTGCCTCAGCACTTAATACTTTAACCTTAACAGTTTCCTACATAAGTTAGTAGAAGCGATCATTTGTAGACCAATAGTATTAAAGGAATAACACAAATATAAATTCACAATTGCAGTAACATTCCGTATAAAACAGCACGTTCACCAAAAAACCTTACAATCCAAGCCAAAAAAATATTTAAAGCTTTTACAGCGCCTATTTTAAAGCGTAGGTGAAAACAAAAACAGCATTGCAAACCAAAACGGTTGGCGCTTTAAGCGGCTAGAAAACTGCGAACTATCTCTGCATTACTGCTGGAATCTCGCCATAACAGTCCAACCCAGGTTTACATTACGGTCCTAGTGTTATTGTAGTATTATTACTTTTCACACTGGCATTTAAGGGTTACGAAGTGGCGAAGAATATTTTTATATTATGTGTCGAGGCTTGCGAGTATTGCGGTTTCTGGCTGCATCGTTGTGGGATCTGAATTGGAGTTACGATGAAGAATGTAGAGGTTATGTGCGTATCGTTTCTAGCTGATTTTATGGATGGCCGGTTATGTTTGTCTGTATTTTAATAGAAATAGGTATTTTTTACAAGATTGATTCTTGAATTTTCATGAGGATTGCACTTACATAGAAATATACGTAAATTGACAGATGACTTACCAAAACCAAAGGGGAAATATATTTTAGGGACGTTCGTATTCTAATCTCATCTAATAGGAAAAATAACATTTTGACAAGATTTTGTAATTAATCATCGCTGATTTAAGTTTAGGCTTGATTTTGAACGGTTTTTAAACGGATTTTGTCGACGAAGAAAGAAAGAAAAAGAAAGAAAATACGTTTATTTAGCACATGCCACAAGAACACACAGCTTTAAAAAAAAAAAAAAACTTAAACCTAAACACAATAAATATATTTTATGTGTGTCTCACGACTGTGCCAAATAGGCCCAGTTCAGCAAAATGCCGGGCATTTAGTGTCCGACGCTGGTTTTCAACTGGACCTGAGAAAGTGATGTGACGGACGTAAAACAGTTTCATACTTTGTCAAAGTGTATATGTGAACAAGTACTTAAAATAAAATAAAAGTAAAATTTGTACATACAGCAATAATAACAACAAATAAACTACACAATAATACTGAGATAAGTGCAAAAAAAAATAAAAAAAATAAAAGGTAAACAAATGGGATGGACAGAGTAGTTTAATTTAATATTGGCTGTTTATGCTTTTTTCTTTAATTTGTCGACCTAAATACGGTAATGTGCTCAAGTGAGTCAAGGAAGGTAGAATGTTCATGCGTCATATAATTGAGAGACACTATGACGTAAATGAAGAACTATAATTGAAATCCTGTATCTCAAGTTGAGAAAAAACACGGTGTAAACGAAACGGATCCTTCAGGAAGCCGCCAACCAATCATTCTGTATAGCAAACCTAGAATTACAGGTTTGTCTGCCCAAGAATTATTGCTGGGAAACTACTTTATTTTGGGGTGTAAAATCAGGTTTTGCGGTAGCACTTAATGTATAGCACACACAAAAACACTGTATTTATGGATGGATTAAATAAAAGTAGGATCTCGGTAGGTAGTAACATTAAAAAGCGGTATTAAAAAACCGTGTGAAAAGTTTGGAACTTTGACCCGAATATCTCTGTAACTAAAAGGTTACCAGGTATGGCCTTGACAAAACAAATTATTGATCCCAATGACGGGGAGAACCTTTCGGTTTCATTGAGGATATTTTACACCCATTATTTAAAAAAAAAAAACAATTTAAAAAAAAAAACAAACTCTTTTTATTTGTGATATCTCACATAAATACTAGTCAGGTATCAATTTTACATTGTAACTAGACACCAGCACATCGTCTATACACACGAAAAAGAAACAATTTGATTTGAAAACAAACGACTGAACCCCTTTTTGATAAAATTTCTATGAGACTAATCGGAAAGTATATCCTTTCAAATAAAAAAAAAATCAAATCGGTTCATAAATTACGGAGATAATAGGGGATAATCCAATTTTCTTTTCTGTGTCCGTCGGTTAGTTTATTGAAAAGTATTGGACACGTATTTTTTCTTTTTTCACGTGGTCATAAAATTACGGAGATATATTGAGTTGAAATGGCTCATGACGCCACATGTAGGTAAGTTTTATACCTACTTGTGACGTAGTAAGCCCCCACTCTCCAACTTTAATGAGTTTTAACTAAGTAATTTTTTGATATTTTGATAAAACAAAAAATACGTGTTTCATATTTTTGTATTACCTGTCTGACGGACAAAATAGAATGACGTTTTCTTTACCCAGTCCGATCCCCTATGATGAGGTAAGAAGCAACAAGAAAAAAATATTTTTTTGAAGTCGGTTAAAAATATACAACAACTGTCGTATCAGCCGCTTGGTCGGATGATCCTCCCTTTCCCATGGAGTATTGAGAAACTTTACATCCCGTTCCTCATATTTCTAAAGGAAATTTGACGACACGGTTGGCGCAGTGGCTGAGCGATCGACTGCTGCGCTGCGTGGCGCGAGTTCTATCCTCGCACGGTTAAAAATTTGTGTGACCTACAGATACTTGTTTCGGGTCTGACTGTTTGTGTATGAGAGTTTAAATGTTTGTAAACGCACCCACGATACAGGAGAAATTCCTAATATACAGCAACGTTTTTAAAAAAAAAAAAAAATCGTTTCCTAAATCAATAAAAACGGCGCATACTTTTTAATTCTATCTATTATTAATCAGTTTATACGGAACTTTCATTTTACTGGAAACCTACACAAAGCAAGGCCATTTTATACTGGAAATGTTATTGCTTGATGTCACCGCGTGTGAGAGACCACGAAAGTTCTTCTTTCAAATATTAACTAGCGCACGGAGGCTCGTTTACAAGCACTTTACGCTCCTAGTGTTATAATACTTTTATTGCCACCGCACCAGTACTTAAGGGTAACATTACGGTAAGACTTTTTTTATTATATGTAAAACGTGACACGTGACACGTGCTGTCTCGGGACCGAGTGATGAGCATATAATGTTATTTTGATCGCAGTCATATTTTATGATCGCCGTTATTAGCCATCTAAACTATAAAACTCTGGAACGGTAGCGCGTTCCAGAGTTTTATAGTTTTTTTCATTAGCATTAACAAACCCGAAAGTAAATTCACTTTTAAAAAGAAAGTTCGCAACCACTATTTAAGTAAGACTAAATAACTGTTAATTTAAAGTCTAGTCATAGTAATTATTATTAGGTTTCTCCTTTTTTTATTTTGGTATTAGTTACAATATATATTATAATATATTTGTATATTTCATTTGTATAATATGTATTAGTATCTATGTAAGTGTATGAATTTTCGAAAACTAGTAGTTATTTGTGAATATTTTTTGTACCCTATCACAATGTTGTCCTATTTTACCCAATGGTTGACTGGTAGAGAATGTCTTGTGGCATTAAGTCCGCCTATGCACCACTATTGTACATGAAGTTTAAATAAGTAATACATTAGTGGTGAGTATTGTGGGAGGAGGTCATGGCTAAAAAATAGTAAGAGTAGTCTTAATTATGGTCGAGTAGTATGTAATTATGGTCACCCATCCACGGACCAACCTCGGCAGGCGCGGCTTAACCTTAAAGATCGACCCGTGCGGCTATTATTTAGCCACTAACAAACAATCAAATATTTACTTGAGATAAAATGGTCTGGCTACTCAAAATAAATATTTTTTGCAACAAGGACTGTTCCCACCACCATATGGATTTACAAATGTTTAACTTCATGCATTCATTTATTTCTTCTAGCTAACCGCTCGTCTACGCATTTTTTTTTTATGGCAACCGCAGAAATCACAAATGAAAGAAATTGCCTAGATGAAAGAAATTGCCTAGATACAAGTAACATACGTACGCGTGTGTCGCTTACCACATAATTAAAGTCTAAAGTCTTTTATTCAAATTAGGCTGATAATCAGCACTTTTTGATCGGCAAAATTTACAAGAGGGAGTCTCCCAAAACACCAGCATTTCTTCGCTTCCTAGTGCTTTAGCTGCGAAGAAGAAGTAGCAAAACGAACTTCTCGGCAAATGACATTGCAAAGGGTAGCAGTGACAGGGGCACACAAAACGATAAAATATTAAATAAACATAAAACCCATAACAAATATTTATAAGTACAACATAACGGGACAAAATTGACAGCAAGCGCGTCGTGACTGTGACAAGCAGGTTACGACTCAGCATGATGCTGTAACAGCCTATCCGTTGCCAAGTAACACATTACCTGGTAACTAATGTACCTAATTTGCATTACCCAATCACAGCTGCAACTACCAAAACACAGAAACAAATGAACTACGAAAATACACTCCTGAGCTAATAGCACACGTAATGACGTGTAAGAATCGACTTCCATGCACTGTCGAGCACAATTACATTTCTATTCATTAAAAGGCTTCCTCCGTGGAACGTGTTTCCTGCCGTAAATTAAATTTCCCAGATTCAACGCCATAAGTGTACAATGCACCGGTTTAAATTTTACAAGCGTTTGTGTGTGGCTGCTAAGGTGGCGGGGAGAAGTATATTTAAAACTATTGACTGTAAAAAGCTATTATGCTAAGTTATTTGAGAAAAAAATTAAGGTTACGTCTTACTCCCAGCGTGCAGCGGCCTATGTCCATTACTGAATATCGCCCTGTACTGTGGCTCTTATCAGCAATTGACTGCAATCCTCTCCAGGACATCAGCGCATCTTGTGAAAGGCGTTCCAACGCGCAAAGCAGCGAATGGTGCGAGATCTCCACTCCAAAACCTTCCTGCCAAATTGACCGGATGGCAGAACGGGTATTCTGTGAACCATTTCTCTTGCTCACGAACAATTTGAGTTTGGTAAATTATTATCCGGGCTATGCCTAGTACTAAGTGGATTGTGGAGGTCAGACAGGCAGTCGCTTTCGTCGATCCCGTATATTGTCGATACGTCGATTCCGTTACACACTGTATATAGGATTATGCCGGTTACCTTGGTCCTCCTGCAAGTCTCTTTATTACTGATACGATCGCACAGGGAAACTGTAAGCGTAGCCGTAGTTATCTGGATTGATTTCCGCACGCAGTCCTACAAATAGACCACTGTACAGTACCCCGCACAATTACCTGACCCATCTCTCAAAGCAAAAAAGAGGCAAATAGGTCAGGTAATGCTGCTCACTGACTGACTGACTGTACATGGGCCATGGTGGCCGACGGTGGTCATAGCGTAGCCCTCTCTATTACCCATTCGATGTCTATCACAGCTTGAAAATCGAACAGTGCGCCGTATAAACTGACCAGGGCGTCGATCTAGATAGCGGTTCGATACGTATCTTAACAGGGGCGGTGTGAATTTATTTCTATCGTTCGAAGAACTGTGCCGGCTTGGTAACCATGATATTAAATCAACTGAGCTAAATAAAGAAATATCCTTGACCAGTGAATATGGAATAGGTAAATAAACTGTATGTCCATTCTATTAAATAATTTAATAATCTTATTTTATGCAGAAAGCCTGTGTGACTATTGGCAATTGTTTTCAAAGTGCTTTGTAGTCCCACAACTGCTGTCATAAGAATTTCAGTATACTGCGCACCACGAGAAGATATAAATTTTGTGAACAAAGAACTTCTACTAAGTTACGTAGAGACAATTCATTTTACTTGGTCGGGTTATATTTTTGCGATATAAAGCCCTGTCGTCTAATGTTGTAGTACAGGAACGCGTTCATATTTGGGCCGCCATTCGAGTTTCGAATGCGTTTCAGTTTGTTTGTTTTGTTTTCGCGGACTTTGTTTTCATTTTATACAAAGGTGGCGAACTCCTCAATGTGTTTACAAAATTTTTATCTTCTCGTGGCGCGGAGTATAGTTATATCAATCCAATAAAGAGTCATGGTTCTCTGCTTTCTTCTTTCACTAGATCCCACTAAGTTTGACATACATTATCATCGCTTCAAATGTGGTCAAGCCGAACGGACCGAACTGTGGACAGAGGACTTTCATATATTACTAAAATATCTGTCAAAGTCCGTTATCCAAAGGCAGTCCGCATTCCGGACGACTCGGTTTAAAAGTAAGAAATCGCTCATTCTAAAGCCCTAGATCTGTTATTATAAAACGTTCTAATTGGATGCAATATCACATTGCATGTGAGTACAACGTATTTCATAATGAGTGGACGTTTTTAATCACTTTGGAATCGCACCATACCTTCGTTCGAATGCGAAAACCGGTAATACGGTGGGGAACAATTTAGATACGGTGTTAATGAGCATTTTTCTAAGAACGGAATGCTGTAGAAGAACGGTTATTTATCGACTTTTGTATATTTTGTACCTATATGGAATGGTCTAATGTACTTTCTAGTTTTGTGAATGAATCCTCTACCTACATAAAATATTTTGGTTACATACATTTGCAAAATATTGTCTCCGTGGCTAAAATATTAACTGTATCAGTATTTAAGCTATATTCATGCAAACATCATGAACAACTTTTAGCATTGGAAAAATTGTAAGTTGTATTACAATAGCAAACTAATTTCTCGAGTGTAGTGGCCGATTTCACGATTATTTTACGTTATAAAACACAAAAATCATTACTAAACGAGTTCACAAAAATTACGTTATTCAAAGGTTGGAGCTGTCAAAAACCCTCTTTAAACATTTTATAGTACAAAACGCTTTTACCAACTCCAGTTTATGACAACCTCAAAATATTCTAAGTACCCACAAAAGAAGCATACCATACCGTTACTTAACCTTATTCAACTTAAAAAAAGAAAAAAAAATCCTCAACACTTTTACCTCGTAAAAGAAAGACTGGAACACATTTCATAAAAGAAAGCAGACGGGAAAAAAAAGAAAAAAAATGGAACAGATTTCCTCTCAAACGTACCGCGGACAACGGAGAATTCAATTTCCTGTGAAAAAATTCAGAATGGACGGAAAATAAATCGAGTAAACCATGTATTGACCGAGCGTTTTACATAAGATTAGTGTTTGGAAAGCCAAAAATCTTGGTTTAGCTTGAGGTAGGATGATTACTGTCGGTAAAACGAAATGTAAATTGAACCAGTTCGATTATCTTTAGTAACGTTATGTTAGAAATCGGATTGAGCGCGATTATGTGGTTCTTTCTCACTTCAACAGCACGCAAGATAAACTTTAATTCCTTTCGTGAGCTCTAATAACCAGCAAAGCTTTTGGTCCTCAGAAAACAGGTCAAAAGAACTAATCAGTGTTAATTTATGTGAATGTTTTTAGTATTCAGCGCTTCTTGCCAAGTTCGAAAAAGTCAATGCGAGGGGCTAGTAATGGCCTAGCTCACCGTCCGTCCGTCTCATGACGACAGGCCGTGTCGACGGCGCGTACGTGTTCCACGCGCGCCTCAAGGAGATGTCAGCAAACCGGAAGGGGTCCGAAAGGGCCGATGCCTGCCAGGGCTGCGGGTTGTTCGAAAGAGATACCGCGGCCCTGGAACACAAAGGGCGAAGAAGGAACATGGGTGGGTTTTAGTCAGTACAAGTCTGACACTCCCTCCCGCTCCGCCCAGAGCGGGAGAAGTCATTTGATGATTTCCCATCCGCAAAAAAAAAAAAAGGGGCACATTTTAAGTTATGCGAGATCGATGATTTTGTAAAAAAATTCAACAACCGGTAACGCTTTAATCTAAAAAACCTTGGAAGCAGCCTTTATAGGCTAATCTATATATATAAAAGAAAGTCGTGTTAGTTACTTCACTTATAACTCAAGAACGGCTGAACCGATTTAGCTGAAAATTGGCAGGGAGGTAGTTTAGAGCCAGGAGAAGGACATAGGATACGGTAGGGTAGGGTAGGTAGGTAGGGTAGGGTAGGGTAGGTAGGTAGGGTAGGGTAGGTAGGTAGGGTAGGATAGGTAGGTAGGGTAGGGTAGGTAGGTAGGGTAGGGTAGGTAGGTAGGGTAGGGTAGGTAGGTAGGGTAGGGTAGGTAGGTAGGGTAGGGTAGGGTAGGTAGGTAGGGTAGGGTAGGTAGGTAGGGTAGGGTAGGTAGTAAGGGTAGGGTAGGGTAGGGTAGAGTAGGTAGGTAGGGTAGGTAGGTAGCGTAGGGTAGGGTAGGTAGGATAGGGTAGGTAGGTCGGATAGGGTAGGTGGGTAGTAAAAAGTGCATTGCAACGCATGCTGGGTACAGCTAGTTATCTTATATTTTGAAATATATTTGGGTGTAACGACGAAACTACTGTCTAATAGCAACTTATTATAATATCACACACTGACTCACACACACATGAATGATGTAACTAAAGTTTTTATAACAAGAGTCTGATTTAAAAGAGTGTCCATGGAGTTTGTTGCCCATTCTTCTCCATAGAGATCTACGCTTTGAAAAGGGCAACTACAGTACTTTCACAGTTATTATGTCTTGTGACTGGGACTGTAGCTTCATTTTTATTGTTGTTCGACTATTCAAAAGTGTCTGTAACTGGCCTACTTGTAATAAATTATTTTAATTGATATCACCAGTCATACTCCTAATCACCACAGTGAAAATTTGTCGTCACCAAGTCTGGCCGAAAGCAGTGGGGGAAAATCCTGTCGGAATAATCTTTACCACGACTTTGCGAAACCCATAGATGGTAAAGTGCGCCACGCATTTCCAGGGCTTCACGATTTTCAAAGCACAACATCACGCCTATAATCTCCGAAGGGTTAGTCAGAAGTGTACATATTGGTACACCTTTTTTTTTACGGAGCGGAGCGGGAGGGAGTGTCAGACTTGTACTGACCTATTGGTACACCTTTCGCCCGTTATGTTTAAATCCCACGTAATAGGGGGGGCGAGCCTATAAATACCAGTACACATCTAGACTCCGTGGCAGCTGCGGAGAAATTCTTAATAGAAAAACCCTTTAAAATTTAGCCTGATCTGGCTATCAAACTTCAGACTTCATGCTCAACATTTACAGTTGCGATTGCTTGACAAATGAGCCTCCACAAAATGCGTTTACTTATATTTCCAACCTACATTAGAACACATTCTAATAAAATTTAAAGTGAACTGTCATAAATTGTCGACCTTTCAATATTAAAAACTGCAAGGCTACAACAGGAGCATAACTCTATGTTCTCCATATCAAATTATTTAAAGCTGGCTAAGAATTTTAATTGAAACGGTACTCGGAGATACCTCTGCTGCAGTCGCGTTTTAATTTGAGATAAAACAGTTATAATTTCATGCACAAAGTTTTATTAAATTTTCTATTTTGGTAGAAGTTTATGGTTGGAAAACTACTGTATATGCAGGTTCGTCCGATTCAAATCATGATTTGGTATTAATTTTGCTTACATAGAAAAATGTAAGAGGATTTGTTTCAATTTTTAATCTAAATAACATAGGTACTAGTTAGACCTTACTTAGGCTGACATCTTTAAACGGGATTCAAAAATCAACTAGCTTAACATGAGCGTACTAACACTTAAGCCTAATCCTTCAAGCAACTCAAGAGTAATCTTTCTTTAAGCCCTATTTCTTTGAAGTTTTCAATGTAAAATCTAACCCACTGAATCAACACAGCTTAAAGAACCAACAAGCTTACACCTAACGCAATACCTGCACGCATATCAGCATCAGTTCAAATTAAGGCAGTGTGTACACTGATCACAGGGTTAATCAGTTTTGATAATGTAACCCACGTGAATGCCTGCGGAGGCGTCAAGACGATTATGCGTTGCCAATGAGCCGTGAATACACTGGTTTCACATACGATACTGTAATCGTGAGGATTTATTAGATAATGCAAGCTCCTTTTCTGTTATCTGTACCAGTGGTACATGTTCTGAACAGATTGGCTAGAAGTTTGGTAGCGTAGGAGATTAGACAGTAAGACGATTCCTCACGAAATTATGTGTGATCAATCATTTATCTTCAGGTAAATTTTGAAAGTGACTCACTGAGAAAAATTCGATTACCAACTACATAACTATGCAAATAGTAGGTACAAGATTGTTATTATTCTAATTCAGGGTTTAGCGGTATGCGGAACAGGGAGTAAAGTTCCTCGATACTCCTTACAAAAGGGAGGATCCTCCGACCAGACAGGAGTTATGTCTGGTGGGCAACTGCCCGACAGATTGGTGCCGGGTTTCTCTATATATTCTTAAGTCGATGTAAACTTTGCTTGCGAGATGTAGGAAATTGATGTTAGTTCTTCCGTCGTGTCATAGATGGCGCTGTAGTACTTTTTGCAGTAAGTTGCTTTTTGTAAGTCGCTACAAGGGCAAAAGCTTTTTAAATGTCATACAGTGCAGGTTTTTGTGCAATTATTTTCCTTTGACAAATTTTCTTTTCTTCTGGGTTTTTTATTAAGCACAACCAAACGATACACAAATCATTTCTTACTCTTTATCAGAAGAAGCGTTGCCACTATACTGAATAAAGACATTGTTAATTCTTTATCTTAATCTAAACTATCTCTATTTATTTTCAACTCCAGCCGTACAAATGGCTGTCTTTTAAAGCCTTTGAAACTAATTTATCAGTTAGCGTGTAATCAGATAATTTCACAAGTTTCAAGATATATGGCATCGCTTTGCTGGTATACAAGTGATTACGATAAAAGTTGATTAATAACCAAATTGTAATTGGTATTAAGTTTCAAGTTTTTGTAGGTACACAGTATTTAATCTGCATATTGCTTTGTTAGGTAATATGCTAATGTTCCGATAAAAAAAAAAACATAATAAGAGGGATTTGAAACCCAAAAGACTTTTTTACAAAAAAATATAACCGACTTCCAAAAAGAAACACTAAAAAGTTGAAAATAATTTTAGTTTCAGCAGTCGGTGGCAAAATAGTAAATTAAACAAACCAGTCACCAACTGCCGAAAGTAAAATTATTTTCCACTTTTTAGTGTTTTTTTTTTTGGAAGTCGGTTATATTAGTTTGTAAGAGTTTTTTAGGTTTCCAATTCTCACATAAATCCTAGTCAAGTATCATTTTTACATTGTAACTAGACACCAGCACATCGTCCATACATACGACAAAGGACAAAATGTATAGTAAAAAGGATGACTCAAAAAGTACCTAACCAAATTCATATCGGTCCACCGGGCAAGCTTTCTCTACCAAATGAATGAAGAATCATCTAAATCGGTTTAGTAATCACGGAGAAATAGGTGAAAATTTTACATAAATAAAATTAAAAAATGTTCATAAAATAAAAACTACTGGGCCAAACTATGTTAAATTTTTATGGGACCAAATGGTAACTATTCCACAACAAACTAAAGAAGAATCACGTAAATCGGATCATAAATCTCAGCGGTGTACATACATAAAAAAAAAAAACAATCTAATTGATAACCTGCTCCTTTTTTAAGTCGGTTAAAAAGAACCCTATATCTAACACCAAAAGTACCAGGGCGTAATAACCCACAAGAAGTATAGGTTGTAATAAAAAATAATGCATCATAAACACCAATCTATCACAAACTTCCTGATTGAAATTCAAGCAACCGACGAATTTCATTACGGAACTTTCTACTCCATAATACGATCGATGTTGTGGTGTACTGATAAACGCGAGTGCATTACTGGCCCATCAAAGTTTTATGATCCATGTGGTAAAATAGGGGGCAGAATGGGTTTAATGGAATAATTGTGATTTATTGCACATGTATTTCTGTAAAGGTCTATAAAAATAATGTAAATAAACTCAAACCTTTCGCCCATTCTTCAGTCTACGTTAATATCTCTGTACAGACACAACCGTGGGGAGTACCAGCACCTGACTTTTCTCAAGAACATTAAAATATCAACGCACTAAGCTTTTCCCCGCGGCTTCGCTCGCATTAATTTAGGATTTGACAATAACCAGCTCGGACACGTGACGCCACCTTTTATCATAAGAACGTTATTGTTGTTTGTTTGTATGTCCTCGAAAACAGTACTTTTTTCGGTAGTACCCTATGTCCGTTTCTGTATACCTGACAACGTATATTCAAAATTTCAGGATGATCTGTTCATTGGTTTAGGGATGAAGAGGTAACAAACAAATAAACTTACTTTCGCATAAATAGTACGTACATCATCATCATCATCATTAGCCTATAATGTTCCCACTGCTGGGACACATGCCTCCTCTTCTATGAGAGGGAGTAGGCTGTAATCCACCACGCGGACCCAGTGCGGGTTGGTCGTAGTACGTACTACTACGTTCTACGTCATAGTACGTACATTATCATGTCTATGTACCATTTCTCACAATTTCTATCTAAGATTAGTTGTAAGCTTGCATCTCTACGCTCCAATTAATATCAATACCGATACCGCTCCCAATTCTTAGTGATCCCTTTTGACATAATTTACTTTTTCAGCAGTAACTTATATTTAACAAGTATCCTCAAATATTTTATAGCTACTAAAGTGAGGATTTGGACCATAGGATGCATATTGAGTTCCATATGAACATTACAAAATTGCCTTAATTAACATAGACGATTTTCATATGTTTGCTTATGATATTTTAAGCATTACACTCATGAATGTGGTTTTCTTGAATATTTTCTTGGCTAGTTATCTGGGAAAATGTACCAATTACCAATTTCAAATACATCTTGGTCTTAAAATTCGGTAATTTAGAAATAATTGTAGAAAATAGACCTTTTCATCGACAATAGGGGATCGGACTGGGTAAAGAAAACGACGTTCTATTTTGTCCGTCAGACAGGTAATACAAAAATATTAGACACGTATTTTTTGTTTTATCAAAATATCAAAAAATTACTTAGTTAGAACTCATTAAAGTTGGAGAGTGGGGGCTTACTACGTCACAAGTAGGTATAAAACTTACCTACATGTGACGTCATGCGCCATTTCAACTCAATATATCTCCGTAATTTTATGACCACGTGAAAAAAGAAAAAATACGTGTCCAATACTTTTCAATAAACTACCCGACGGACAAAGAAAAAAAAAATAGGATTATCCCCTCCAAATTGGCGTTTAATGAATACACACAGATCATACTATTGCGCCACCGTATAAATTCAAATTTGAAGTTATTCATAAACGAAAAAAGAAATATTCCAAAGGAAAATAATAATTTAAAAAAACTAGCGAGCGTTGTTTTTTTTCTTTAAGCATTCTTCTTTACATCTATAGGAACTCAATAAAAAAAAGACTTATGAAAATCCGACCACTATAAACAGCGTTCCACATTTTAAGTAGGTATTTTTTTGTCTTATTACACCCGGCTTACTGCAACCTATGAATTATCTCCTGAATTGCCATAAACGTAATTAGGTAAGTAGTTTTAAATCACATAGTAAACTAAAAGTTTACCCAAATAATGAAACAACTAATATAAAACAAATAAATCTCATTAAATTCTTGTAGAACATCCAAGCCCGCTACATTTTGAATTTCCAGTAATATTACCATACGAACATAATTGTAAACTGCGAAATAATTCAGAATAATTCCCGGTATTTTGAATAGACTATTCATTAAAGTATCTAAACTTTACGGACAGATGCCTTTCATATGCCTACAGTTTGAGCCGTGAGCCCTAAGTGTAGGACTTAAGCTAAGTAGGCAGTTTATAAGTTTCTCGGTGTTGATCTTGTAAGTATTGAAGAAGCTATACGTATAGGTAAGTTAACTTTACTCACTTTTATCCTCGTTTATTAAGGTATTCCTCGAATGTAGAATGTTTGACATAAAAGCGTGAGTATCGGAATACTTTGAACATAAAAATTAATATATAAGATCGTCCCCGAGAATGAGCCTTTCGTCTCTTTCTAGTGTTTTATAATAAATAAATAAAAAGAAAAATATCTTTATTTCAGACCCATTACATAGTCCATAGATGGTTAGTGTGTTAGTAAATCATTATTCTTTTAAGCTATGTTAGTATTATTAGTCCTTTAGTTATTTACTTATAGCTACCCATAGCTACCTCCACCCAATAATTATTGCGCAAGTGGCGGAATAAATTGGTCTCCATTAGAAACAACCAACGACGTTGATGATGATGACATGACGTATGATGTTGTACAGTCAGCATCAAAAGTCGGTTAACACTTATAAATATTACACCACGTTTTGTGCTGGTCAGTGTGATCTGATGTTATATTGTTTTGCGAATTTATGTAACCATTGATGAAAATATTGTTATGTCTTTTACTACAGTCTGTTAATATGGATTGTTCTAAAACTAAGACGTTTTATAATTTTGGATATGTAAAGCGACTTTTGCTGCTGACCGTACAAGAATAGGTAGTTATCGTATTTTGATTGCTACAAATAGAGAAAAAAATATGTAAAGCCGTCGTTGTTAAACGAAATATTTAAAATCTTCGTTCAGACGCAGTCGGTCAAAAACTCAAAGAAAACAACAACATCCTTATAAATATACTTACGGGAAAAAAACGTTTTCCTAAAAGCTATTCTTTAAATAAAACATTTTATTAGAAACGGCTTTAGATCCATTAAAACCGTTCCATAATTTCATCTGTCATTTTTTCAACTTCAGACATTTCCGTTCTTAAAGTTTTTAAGGAAAAAAGTGTATTTTCCCGAAGTTTTTATACGTCCTCCGCGGTTCAATATCAAAGTTTTGATCGATTTACATCCATCAAAAAGTGGATTGTCGTCGGTTCCGGTAAGAGTTACTTTGAGTTGTGTTTGAAGTACGTTATCAATTCATATTTTTATTGGTAGCTGTATCCACGGTGCCATAAAATTCCTTGTGAATGAGATGTCATTTTTATCAGTTTTTGAGTTTTTAGAAACTCTGACTGTGACCGGCACCCTTATTTAAGTGTTTTCTAAAACTTGCCAAAATATCGAGACTTCTTAAGTTTATTTAGTGTAAGTTTTAAATGTATTAAACCTATCGAAATAAACCCTAGTGACCCCACTAAGGTAACTACTCATCATCATCTGCCTAGCCTTTTCCCAAACTATTTTGGGGTCGGCTTCCAGTCTAATCGGATGCAGCTGAGTACCTGTACTTTACATGAAGTGACTGCCTATCTGACCTCCACAACCCAGTAACTGGGTAATACGATACCCCTTGGTAAGACTGGATGTCAGACTTTTGGCGTCTGACTACTCGTAACGACTGTCAAAGATCTACAAATGACAGCCGGGACCAAAGGCTTAACGTGCTTTCCGAGGCACGGAGAAAACTCGGTATGTATTTATAGTCACCCATCCACGGACCAACCTCTGCTAGCACGGCTTAACCTTAAAGATCGACTCGTGCGGCTGTTAATATTGATGCATAAAAGATCACCATGTGATCAGTACATTATTCCTCAAACCCCCAAACCTAAAAATACGAGACCTGTCCAGAAGTAACACTTTCTGAATCAAGCCACTGATCCAGCTGCCGAACCTCCTAAGGTATAGAACGAAGCTCTCGGCAGTTAAGCCGTACGCTGAAACTACTATCGGCACAATGATGGCAAAGTTCATATCCCACATGTCGACAACCTCGTCAGCCAATTAAAGTAAGGGCGGTAAATTCAGTTGAACCACTGCCACGTAATTGAAGAGTCATACTTGGAAAACGTTTGTGCTTCACTGTCTCTTGTACCCCGTATAATAGTAGAATCGGTCAGATTAGATAAGCCTAGCGCAAAAGGAAAGAAACCTCTAGCTAGCAGTGGGTGGACCATGACTGCCAAAGAATTTGACGGCTCGGTTGGCGCTGTAGCTGAGCGATTGGCTGCTGCGCTGCGTGTCGCGGCTTCGACACGGAACAAATATTTCGATGACATACAGATTGTTGTTCCGGTCTGGCTGTTTGTATATGTGAGTTTAAATGTTTATAAACGCATACAATACAGAAAAAAAAATCTAAGGTGGGAAAAATAATACTATGTTAATGAAGCAAAAAATGACTATCAAAAGAATTAGCCAAATCTCTGCAAAGTAACAACAATTTTTACTCGAAAATACAACCAATTCCAACTTCATCTGATCGAGATATCGTTTAGAAACGTTTTACTCATTTTACAGGTACTTAATACTTTACCTATTATTTATGATAAAAGTCTGAAAACTCCAATAAACATTAATAGATTGTCACGTGACATTGAGGATTATTTTTGACGTGACATTGATTAACGAGGTCTGCCCTTTGACGCTGCAAAGGGTTGTGTAGGGTACCTGTAATGTTTTTATTATATTTTGTTTGTACTTTTAATAAATTGTTTGATGGATGAAGCTTAGATTTTTTAAATCGATAAACTGGTATGACAATTGGTTAAATTATCTTAGGCTTGCTTCGCATTTAAATAGGTGGTCACATTCGATTTGATTGTATTTGTTGAATAACAAAGCCAAACTTAAGCTATTACTGCACAAAGGACATTAGATAACTTTGAGTGAAACAATGGCATGATTTTTTTTCACAGCGGCCTCAAAGATAATTGTTGCTAACGTATAGTGGAATATACAGTATGTTAGGTTAAACGAGGGACATATTGAGGGAGGGTATTCAGTATTCGAGTCTCGTCCCAAATATGTAAAAAACCTATAACGTATATATAGGAATTTTTAATGTTTTGTTTAGTGCCTAGATATTTTGGACCGTCCTAAGCCAAGTAAGTTTAAAGTATGAAGGGAAAATGGATTATACCTAAGAGTCATTGACCCGCTCACATGTTCTGCGATAGCATTAAGTCGCTAGCGCAAGGGTGTATACACGTTGCGTGACATTTGCGAAAATTTTGGTATGGTTCTGTCTGTTATTTATCAGTGTTTTTTTTTGTTTATATTTTTATTAGTATCATGTTAGCATGTACTATTATGGGTTTGAATATGTCCCTCGTTTAAACTAACATACTGTATAATAATAATAACTCCTAATAGAATTTTACCGAAAATGATATCGGTTCTTAAATATCTGATGTCAAAGTTGTATTGTTTGTTGATTACTGCTAACTGTTTGTACATATTTTATCAAAAAACTCTTTTTGATGAGAGCAGCGGTGGCCCAGTGGTGACAGCCCCGACTAACGAGAAGTAAGCCGTGGGTTGGAACCCAGGCACGTTACTTTGTGTAATTTATTTCATCACCGCTGCCCTCAAAAACGGTGAAGGATAACATCGTGAGAAAACCGGTATGTCCTAGAAAAAAAATTCGAAGATATGTGACATCTACCAACCCGCACTGGGCCCGCGCGGTGGTTTACAGCTCACTCCCTCTCATAGAGAGGACTGAGTGTCAGTAGTGGGAACATTATAGGCTGATGATGACGATGATGAACTTTTTCCTGTCGTTTGCCGTATGTCATTACTTCGCAGAATTTGATCTTTGGCAGCGACACTATCGAATGGTGTAATAATACCGGATGTGTTTTTTTTTTATTGATCGAAGGTTTCCTGGCTAGGAATATTGATTCTACAAAAAACCAATGATGCAGTTTAAGTTTTTATCAAAATCGGACTCTTTTGAGTGTTTTTGGCTATTCTCCATAGATTTGGAATTGACCGTCCACCCGACATCTCGACTCCAATGCATTTTGGAAATAATTGTTCATAGATGAAAATTAATGCCTTACTGTGTTCTTACTAATGAAATATTGTGTCCACAGACTTAAAAAAATCATGCCACTTTTACCCAAATCCCAGCTTTCATTTAATGTAGGAACATGGATATGGCAAGAAGAGTATAAAGGGACGGCAGACTGCGTTCTGAGGTTTCTGCCTATCCTCATGGGTAAAAGGCGTCAGTTTATGCATTTATGTATGTGGCTTTCATTGACTGCAGCCAATCAGCCAATTCCATTCAGCATCTATCATGGCTGAATCATTTATCAGGTTGGCTGGATGCAATTCTTCATTTTATACACAATTGATTTTCAAAGACACAATATATCATCACGCCTGTAATGCCCGAAGGGTTAGGCAGAGGTGTTACTTAACAAGTACCTACACCCACATTTCGCCAGTTATGTGTTAGTCCTATGTGATAGGGGGCGAGCCTATTGCCATCAACCGGGCAAAGCTCCAGACTGGCTGCAACTGAGAAATACCTAATGGAAACAGTCGACCTGCTCAAGCTTTGCTCTTTTTTTTTTAATTAGCCTAAAACTATAAAACATTCTGACAAAGCATATAACTATTAATTTTCGTAACATCCTTTAAGAAAAACCGGCCAGGTGAGAGTCGGACTCGCGCACGCGGAACCCTTCGTGCGCGAGTCCGACTCTCACCTGGCCGGTTTTTTGTTTTACCAATATGGTAGGGATCCCCTTAAATATTTATTTTATTCTGTTATAAGTATTTTTTGTTATAGCGGCAACAGAAATACATAATCTGTAGAAATTTCAATTGGCTAACTATCACGGTTCACACAGCCTGGTGACAGACGACCGGACAGCGAAGTCTATAGGTGTATATGTAATAGGGCCCCGTTTGACCCTTTGGGTACGGAACCCTAAAAATACAGTCAAGCGACACATTTTATAAGAATATAGTCGGTTAGCTGGCAGCCTGCCACAGTATAAGTGCGACTTTATCAATTTTTAACCCGCAGTATTCATGCCAAAAGGGCAGTTTCAAGCATAAGCTTGAAACTATCAAGTTTCGAAATGGTCAGCAATGTTAAATAAGAGCCAAATCTGGAAACAAACCACTGTTGTACATGGTTGATAAAATTACTTTTATTACGGAATCACAGCGCTTGGCAGACATTTTTGTAGTTTTGTGTTATTCACAGATACATAGGACACTTTTGCTTATATTTATTTTGTGCCTGTGGGATAATTTTCTAACACGTTCAAAATACTTCTGATCGTGATAGAAAAGCGTTTTACTCGACAATACCAACAATTACTTTACGAACGGACGAACTGTCATTATCTAATCTCCACCAATATTATAAATCTGAAGAATTTCTTGTTTTTTTTTTGTTTGCTTGAACGCACAAATCTCACGAACTAATGGTCCGATTTAAAAAATTCTTTCAGTGTTCGATAGCCCATTTATCGAGGAAACTATATATGCAATAGGAGCGGAGACAGCAATGAAAAATGTTGGGGAAACGGGGAAAATGTGACGCAGACGAAGTTGCGCGGGACAGCTAGTGGGTTATAAAATGGTGTGGGGTATGGAATGGATCCAAACGTAGGGCAGATACGCAATCACTCCATGTAAAATACCGGTATTCGGCAGCATCCAGTTGGAGGACATGGAAACCAAGTGATAAATAATAAACAAACCTTTTTCGAAAATTATAATATCCATATGGGAAACCAAAAAGGTGAGAACAATTTTTATGTCGATCTGATATGGACCAAACTGGTCCTCCTTTTAAAGTTTACAGTGCGCGATATACTCGCACACAAAACCCAAAATCTGCAGAACAATAACCGTAACATTTTTACACCTCCTACAAAAAGAGAAGCACACACAAAAAAGCATTAATTAAAAAGCTTTCTTCCATTCTTTACATCGCTTTACCCTTCCAGTTCCCATTTCATTGTAATTTATGTACCGAAGCAAAGTTAACTTTGCAAAGAAAAGTGTTACACCAGAAAAACACGGCGATATAGAAAATTCTTATTTTTACGAGAAAAACTCTTAGCTTAAGATTTATATAGAGGTTTTTCTGATCTTCAACTTTCCTTTTAATATTTTTTTGTTGTCTTTCAGAGAATAAATAATTGTTTATTAAAGCTAAATTGGCACTTCGAAATTGATGTTTCGGTAAGCCGTTTTATCGGAAGGTTACATGAGAAATTAAAGTGCTAAGTTTTATTGTTTCTTGAAATCTTTCTGTTAAAAAACAAAATCGATCCTTTGGAAAAGCGTTCGGTAAAGTAATCTGTTAGTACTGCTATATACCGTTAGCACTTGTACTCAATAGACGAACTGTAATTTAATATTAATAATTGTGTTCCAAATGCTATTTATTATTGCTTGCTAGTAATCGTGTATTATTTTTTTGTAATCATTATTTTTGCATGTTTATTTTAGAATTTATATGAATTATAAAAAAAAATGTATGTCATATGTCAAACACATTATGAATTGTTCATGATAAAATAAAGCCTAAGCGTAAACAGCCTGTACCATACCTGGGGCACCGTTCTTCTTTGTGTAAAGACAGTGTGGGCTGGGGGTTTACTCTCTAAGCACAAAATCCGTAGTTTCGGCCGAAGTTACGGTCGTTTCCTACTCTGTATCACTTATGGACACGAGATTCGTTAGGCGCCCGAACTAAAAATGAATGACAACACGATTGGACAGTTGTTCTTACTCCCGATGTGTTTTCAAAACTCATGAATCCGTAAATATTAGGGAGTAGGGTACATTTCGAAGTATAAAGCTAGTAACGGACGGACCCGTATTTTCGTTGACGGACTTAGAGAGTAGACCCCCAGTACCGAATCCATCATGAAGCCCCGGCGCAAGTTGAATAGACGAATGTTAATGACTATACATTAGTTATTTAGTTTGTAAGGTATTTAGCTATGGGTCTTTGTTATCCGAATTAAATGATTTGATTGATTAACTTGAGAGCGTTTACGCCTTACGGCATTTCATACAAACTTTCAAGTCCTTATTTTTCGAAATGACTGAACCGATTTTAATGAAACTTAATACGCATAAGCAGGATACATAGGTCTAAAATAAAATGTATTGAGTAACTTTTTAGACCTATGTATCCCCCTGCTTATGCGTATGAAGTTTACCTCAATATTTAATACTTGGAATTAATGGCAGTATTTTCCCTATAGTGACTTCAATTATTAAAGCAGGACAATCTAATTAATAATAACCCAAAATTATACCTCGTCAACATACATAAAGCCTCAACTTTCTTAACGACACAACTTGATAATTGATAGTATTATTGTCGTGCTTATGACTAAAGAAATATTCGCTTTTCTTGTTCTTTATGATTTACAACGGCCTACTATTTGGTATAATAGGCGGCAAATTGTTATACTAAGCGTTTGCTAAGTTACTTTTGATTATTTTGTTTGTTCGTTTCCCTAAAGTTTTATTCCCTTGCGGGAAAGGCCTAAAGGGATTTGGGTTGGTTTGATTTGGGGTCAAATAAGGAGTTTGCACTTATTATTTTTAGCTGTGTCGTTAGTCTAGTGGTCGCGGGCGTTACTGCTGAGGACGGGAATATGGGTTCCATTCTCAGGTCATGAAAAAAGTGTTTTTGGATTTTTATAACTGCCATTACCAACTAAGTAGCACCCAGGTAGGCAGAATTCGTGCCTACTTGATGTCAGTAAGCTCGTCTCCTGTTGATTAAAGCCTAAATATAGCTGCTGGTTAGGTAGGGGTGTGCTCAATAAACACCCCAATCTAACACTTTAAGAATTACAGACGTGTTATCATGTTATTGTTAGAGTCGTGAGTTAAAGTAGAACGTTGAAGATAGAGAAGTTTGGCGTTAGCCCATTCGCACATGCGGCTTCCCTGGTAGCTCATAAACGGCACAAATGTCTCTAACTATTGTCAATCTTACTTTTTTTTTTTTTCATTTTTTTTTTCTTTTTACTTTTTAATCAGATGTTTTACAATAGAAAATCATTACACTTTTTGTTTAGAACAGTTACAGCACTGATTACAACTTTTTTGTCACTTGTTTAATCTAGTTTTTCTTTATTTGTTGTTTATAGACTTTTTTTTATTTACCTATATTAATCATGTTCTACGTTTTGTAGTAAGCAACTTCTTATTTTCGGGCCTACGATGTCCTCCCATAATTAAGTACCAACGCTGTAACATAAAAATATTGAAAAACCAAATTATTCTAAAAGAGTAACCATGGAGTTCTTTATAGAAAATGATTAACCCGAACCGAGCACTTGTTTGTTGACGTTTTATAAGTGCCCAAGTAGTCCTATGTGAAATAAAAATATTTTGTTTTGTTTTTTTTTTTTTTTAAGAAGAAAGATCATTTTATAGCATATACCAAACGGCCTTTTTGCTACTGCATCGTGACTTGGTGCGGAATGAATACGGTTAATTTCAAATCAGACAGTATTCTGTTATTAGCTTTTTATCAGTTGCTGCTTACAAAAAAATCGCTTAGACTAGACAACGGTGTGTAGTCTAAGCGATATTTTATTAGCAATAATGATGGCGAAAAAGTCGAAGATGTTTTAAATTGACATAAGCTGTCGAAAAGCTAAGTCATTCCTATCTATAGATGTTTAGTTGTTTAGTTTAGTTTAGTTTAGTTTATTTATTAATAATTATCAAAATTGCATGTCAAGTTTAGCAATAAAAATACAATAACAGCACAAATCATTAAAGGAGCATACAATACAAATATAATAATTAAAATACAAATTAGAATGAAAATACAAATTATAATAAATTAATAACTACTCGAGAAATATAATAACAATATAGACCAATCGTTGTCAACAAAAAATAAACATTATCAATTCAAATACCTAAAACCATTCTTTTAGGTCATATAATGCGTGTTCGGTTAGCCAGCCTTTTAGTTTACGTTTGAAACCATTATCAGACGTGGAACTCAAAATACCATCTGGTAGTATCTGTATCTGGTGGTTAAAGTAATGACAAACGCTTCACGGTCACAAACGGTCACATTCTGTAGACAAATGATTTGTTGTTTTTAGAAAATAATACCTACTTATTCTAGCCCTATTATTAGGTTTGATGTCTTTGAAAATGATAAACATTAATTTATTATTTACTGAACGATTAAAAGCCCTTAGTTTAGCAGTAGTTTTTTCGTTTTATAGTATCACCTGAAATTATGACAACGAATTACTAATTTAATTGATAACGACTTCAAAATCGAAATATTTTATTTCACATGGGCACATATAAATTATCTTTAAATATTTATTCTTTATATGTAGGTATATTTGAAGTTTTACTTCTAGCAGAATTTAAATAACTTACTTCTTTGTTGGAGTGTTAGGGTGGAGCAAAAATTACAGTAATATTCATATAAAGAGTGTAAAACACCTCTTAACGAAGCCGAAAGGCACTGGTTCACCCTGTCATTGCTATAATTTTTTTGTTCTACACCATACCTGGGAACCTTCTAGTTACAGAGATATTAGGGGTCAAAGTTCCAACTTTTTGACAAGTATTTTTTTAAATACAAGTTTTTAATGTAAGATTTTTACTTTAAACACGTCCTCCGCACTATTTAATCCGTCCATCAGCACAATGTTTTGAGTGCGTTACATTGAGTTCTACCACAAAACATGATTTTACACCCTCAAAAAAAAAGTCGTTTCCCAGCAATAATTTTTTCGTAAAGTTACTTAGTTTCATGTACAGAATGCTTGGTTGACGACTTCGTGATGAGGTGATTTACACCTTGTATATTTAAATCTCCTGTTTATTAATTGATAAATAAAAAACAACTTAAACTTAAAATACATTAAAATATGGAATTCTCAAAAATAATTAACCAACCAACTTGAAGCACTAAAATGATACCTACGATTTTGGTGGTGCAAACTTTCATCACCTAACTAGTTGACAATATACGATGAGATTGATTACGTAGCAGGAAACAAAGAAACACTTACACTTCGTTTTTAATTCGCCCTTAGCAAGTAACTCAAAATGGTTATTTTACTACTTCTCAAAATATTCCATCAACATGACTTCATAAACAACAACAACAATTAATATCTCCAAAATAACAACTAAAATTAAACCGATCCAATTTGAAACCGTCACTTATAAACTCATGGCCTAACTTTAGACAGTTCTAACTGAACTTAAAAAACTTTGGGGCACGACTTCAGCTAAAACCGTTCGTATGTACGATACAGAAAAAGCTGAAATCGTAACACTATTTCGTATAAAATAAAAGTTTTGCTAGAAAAAAAAAAGCGAAACGGATTCCCAATAAAACGATATGGAATGTTCCGTGTTAGTTTAAAAGGCTTTTGTCGGGTAGTCTGAATAACGTTTTTGCTTTGTTTCTTACTCGGTGTTTGCGTCAAATAATTCTTGTTCTTATTGCACCTTTTTATAACTCGTTTTGCTGGCAGTAACTTATTGAGCTCGGTAATCACGGCGGCATCTCCTAGATAAGTCTATGATGCTGCCATGATTACTGAGTAATAAGAGTGTCATTTGAACTATGTGTACCTGTATGTCAAAACGTTACCCGCTAACTACGACAACACCACATTAGCTTATTGTCTAAAAAACTTTCATTACAACATGTCCTCGAGAAGAAGACACACTGCGTCAACTCCAAATAAATTGGATTGAGGTAGTCCTCAATCAATGAACTATCATGGTGTGATTTCTCACAACACTGAAGGAAAACATCAAGAGGAAACATAAGGACTAAAAATTCGAAGACATGTGACATCTACCAAACCCGCACTGCACGCGTAGCATGACCACCGTAAAAACGAGTTTTGTCTACGGAAAAATCGACATAATGACAGATAGATAATGACAATGAGTCAGTTTGATTTCGATTCTTGCGTCAAAATAGTCCGTTTCTACGGCGGTCATGCTCCGCGTGCTGGTCCCGCGTGGTAGATTATTCTTGTGCTTGTGTGCTGTGTGTGACTTGTGTGATTCTCGGTGGGAGGATGCAGGTGAAGGATGACGTTTTTTTTTTTGTAATTTTTAAGTACTTTATTCCATATTTTTATTGTAAACATGTTTTTTTTTTCACTACACAATTGTTTGGATTTTATCTGTTATATTGTACATCTCTTTTCATTATAAAAATTGTAGCCCACTCCCTCTCATAGAGAGGAAGCCTTTGTCGCAGCAAACGGAACATTACAGTCTTGATTTTGCTTAATGATGGTGATGACGAACTCAATGTTCTTCTAACCTATTTGCACTATAACTAGCACAAGTTAGCTGTGTAAATAACTGCTTTTGTTCAACGTTCCCAACTTTATTATTCAGTGGACATTCACGTATAGTACTTATCTTAAACACGTGCAGTTGTAAATAGTTCAGTAGAATGTTTTGTTATGCGCCACAAATACGGTCGTGTGATTTATTTTGTTCAAGTTTTTAGGGAGAGATGTTTAATTTTTGGAGTTAGTTTGCAACTCTGTTGATAATTTATGAGAAGGTTGAAATAGATGAAGAAAAGGTCCTATGCTAGATTCCCTTAAAATATAGCCAATCCTCATTAAGATGGCAAACAAGTATGATTCTTCAAATTAAATTTTAATACCATACAACGATCACAAAGCGATTTGCTATAAGTACTGATCAATTAAAAATATTGATTAATTCATTTATTAATTATGAAGCCAGAAAATAGGCGTCATCACCGAGGTAGGTCTAGAAAATGCTGGTGTAACGACATATAGAGGCGTTTGTGAGTGGAAGACTATGGAGGAGGCTTTTGCCCATCTGTGGGATAATATAGGCTAAGGAAAACAAAATTATCAATATTGATAAAACTGATTGATAAATTATTAATACATTAATCACTACACATAGTGAACCGCTTTATCCATATTAATAATTATTTGAATTTAAAAGTCTAATAACATTCCACGTGGTCGAAACCGCGGTCAAAATCTAGTACCTCATAATTTGCATTGATTGCAGTAATAACTATTCTAGCCACTTTTATATCAACATATGTTTTACAATAGTCCAAGATCCGCTTCCAACTTCATCTTTACTTTATACTATTGTGTTGGTAAATCGGGTTCGTTCATACCATACATACCTAAACAAAAAAATGATGCCAACTTTTTTCTAGACCTGCCTTAAGAACTTTCAAGTCCATATTTTCCGATTTAAACTAAACTTCATACGCGTAAGCAGGGATACATAGGTCTAAAAAACCTTTTTAGAAAAATAGTGTTACAGCTAAATTAGACCGATTATAAATTGTTTATAGAAACAATTTACCAGCAATTTACCAGCTGGGTGCACGAGTATCTCTGAGAGATTTTTTTAAAGAGATTGGTATTCTCACGGTGGCTTCACAATTTATTTTAGCTAACATTTTATATATTAGACAAAATATCCATTTGTACTGTAAAAACAGTGATATTCACAACATAAACACTCGAAATAAGCATAAACTACGTGCTCCCTTTCACCGGCTTCATAAGGTTCATAATTCATTCGTAGGGCTTGGTATAACATTTTACAACAAGCTACCATCTTCCTTTTTAGACTTGCCATTTAATGTGTTTAAAGCTAAAGTGAAATCTAACCTTTGTTCAAAGGCCTACTATTCCATTAACGACTACTTAAACGATAAGAATAGTTGGTCGCTGGGTTGAACTCAAGACAATGTTTATGTTCTTTCTTTCTCTTATTAACTTATGTTATTATATAACCTCACGCGTAGATTTTTTTATTTTTATTTTATTTTACTTTATCTTTATTATTATTTATTTTTATTTTATTCGTCTGTATGCACGTGTAAGCGGGCACGCCCTTTATGTCTGGAGGCTTTATTTATTCTTGAGTATATTTTTTAATATTTTTTTTTATTATTGGTGTGTGCTAGCTGACATGTGACATTAATTTGATATAATGGATTCCTTGTTTATATAAACTTGAACACTTTTGTATAGAATCTGGTTCTTCTAACCTAACAGACAGATGTGTTGCTGGGGAGTTTGTTCCGCCACTTCTTCTTCCCAGCTAAAACACTAGGAAGTGGCGAAGGGCGGGCGTTTTGGGGGACTGTCTCTTGTAATTTTGACGTTCAAAAAGTGCTGATTATCAGCCTAGTTTGAATAAATGACTTTTGATTTTGATTTTTGATTTTAAACAGAAATTTCCATTCTTTTTTTAAAGACAACTCGGAAATATTTTTGGAACGAAGTTCCTTATCGCGCGTTGTGAAAGGGGGCTAGACGGAAAAAAATCTTACGAAAAGTTGTCACGACACTTTTTGCTATAGTAAGCTTTATTTCTTTAAAATAAAATTGAAATTTCCTTAAATTACGTACAATTGGGGTGTGTATGTGAGTAAGGATAGATATGATTATTATTTTGAGTGACCGAACTACAAAGTACAAATTCGGTTGTGCAGTTAAGTAAGACGTATTGCTTCGAATTAAGGATTAATCTTCCTTAAATTAAATATTTTATTTTTCGCACACTAACTTAAATCTAAAATGTATTGATATTATGTACGTGAAAGGAACTTCGTTCCATCCGGGTGTCCCTTGACACCTCTCAAGTTTTTTTTTGTAACTTTTTAGCCTATGTGTATCCTGCTTATGCGTATTAAGTTTCATTAAAATCGGTTCAGTTATTTCGGAAAATAAGGACTTGAAAGTTTGTATAAAATGCCGTGAGGAGTAAACGCTCTTAACGACGCCTCCCAACCTCAAGTACCAACAATTTTTCTTCCCTCAACCTGCCAAATCACAAGCATAAACTCATGCTACAATTTTTTTTATCCCATGATTTTCCTATCATGCGACATTAATAGTGTTTCTTCAATTCCTTAAGCAGACATTATTTTAATCTTGATTAAAGGGAATATCTAACAATGTAAAATATATCTACAATTTCATAAAAGATCTCAGAGGGATCATCAATAATTTACAAGATCCACACTCTTGTATTATTAGATATTACGAAAATACGGTAATTTGTTTTTGATGTATTGACCCTGATCTTAATCAGATAAGTAAAAATTACTATTAAAAATGCGACATTACATAAATACTATTCCTATGAACCTAGACAAATAAATCGATCTCAGTTTCGTATTTCTATAATGATTTTCCATAACACTATTGTTATAAACTGCTCGGTAGCGCATGTCAATCGCTGATAGAAAGTCCCTCTAAAGCTTCTTATACCGGATTTCAACAGAAAAACAAAAAATCTGCTGTCAAATCTTTAGTATAAAAATCACACCAGTCTAAATAAAAATAATTTTGCGATCTTATGCCATGAATAAATAAACGCCAGAATGAATACTCTCAAATAAATTTTAATACTTACTTCCTTCCCGAGAATCTCGATTCCCAGTAGGAAATAAAATTAAACTACTATTAACTCGTAGCGACGGCGTAGCACCGACGTAGCTCCTCGTAGCACGGAGGCGTAGCGAAAGCTCTACGAGATATTCTTTAAACACACATTTACGTTTGTGGAATACGGATACGGTGGACTTAATTTAATTTGCGAAATGAATTTCGAGATATTATTTCAGAATTAACATTTATGTATGAGATTCTCGCGGTGGCGTGATGAAATTTCAACGTTATGTTACTTACGGTTGAATATCGTGTGAATATTCTGATTTTGAGCCCGATTAGTTATTCCTACTTTGATCTGTTAGATTTCGAAATTTGCTGTCGAAATATATGTGGTGATTAAAAGAAGGTTTATGTTAACATTCCTTATATATCTATAAAAAAAATTAAACTTAAAACACGAACACATACAAATAACAAAACAAAGAAAAATTCTCACCTTATTACGTCCTAAAATCTTCCAAAACAAACACCATTTATGTCCTCATACCGTCAAACACAACAACATTAACCACTCGTTCACCACTACACCAAACGTACGACGACGATATTTGTTCAGCCGACCAAACACGTCCGCACACAACAACGGTCGGTGGCAAACTGCGCTTCTACTTCGGTTAGCATTCCAAGTTTGAAAACCACTGCTCGGAAAGCTTCGGGTGCGCTCGGCACGCGGTGCAACATGATTATTCAGTATTTTCTGTAGCGTCTCCCAGCATCGGATATTTGTTATCTATGCACTAGAGTTATGCAGGTGTCGGATCAGCCCAATATCATAAAACGTGTGTTTTCTTGCAGGTTTATTGAGATTGTGTTTACGCCACCTCTATTTCATATTTTTATGTGACATAACTTTGTTGATAGTAAAATCTCTACTTCTTGTTTATATGTATTCAAACTGAAGACAAAGTGTCAAATATTCTACCGTATACCTAAATAAAAAATTAAAAAAAAACTGTCTCCCAGACAAATACAAAAACAGTCAAAAATTACTTTTTACATTTGCCGCTCAAAAAAGGGCATTTGTTTCATCGATAACAGTGAATAGAACGCCCTTTTACTCTCTAGTGAATAAAAACACTTTCAATTTGGAACAATCACATATTATAGGTGGGGGCCATAATGAAAGTTTCTGGATTTGGCCACTTATAATAAAAGAATGAAAAAAAAACAATTATGGATTCGAAAATGGAACTCTTGAGGAGCATGTTTTTGATTTGAGAGACCGACATTTGTTTCAGAGGCGGCCTTTCGAAAATGATGTGTCGCAATAAAAATGAATTTAAGTCTTGAAAACTTCAATGTTTTTTGATGATTTTCGCTGTGGCAGTCAACAAGAGAGTTGCCAGAGACTTATTTATTAGAATCCAGAATGTTTGACCTACGCGTACTAATTATGTAAATAAAAAAGAAAACGTGCTGACAAGAATATAACACTGAATTTTGAAAACTGTCTGTCTGCATGCCTGTCGGTCGGTCGGTCTGTCTGTCTGCCTGTGCAATAGTTGATGAGACATTTGATTCCGTAAAAATTGTGTTCTGGTATACTACTATTATTTTTCTCGCAATCAATGGTAAAAAGTAGAGTAAAAAAAAACTCATGAAAAAAAAAAACTCGTCTCATCATCCCTTTGCTTCGCTCATGATTCTACTCTAGAATCCTTCGCTGCTCTTGGGATCCAATTTAGTCCCTCGAATTAAATTCCCTTTTTTTCCATTGTTGAATCTACTACTGCTTTCGGAAGTCGATGACTTTGTTTGATTAGTTGTCTTTATTGGCAAATAATTTTATTTTTTACTGTATTTTTACATGGAAGACGGTATTTTTTTTTCAAAATTCATAAATTAATTTAACACTGAAACTACAAGATATTAAGGGATCATCATGTTATCAAAATAAATCAAAAATAAGCATTAAAGGAGCTAACTCATAATAATATGCATAACCTTGCAGGCCGCTTCTGTGAATTGTAAAAATAATTACGAAAACATAATATTAAAAAAATAGTGCGTGGAGTCCCTCCGCGCGGAAGAAGTGAAACTTCGTAATACTACACGCATGCGTTCGAGTGCCACGCATTCACTCTCGTTATTTTATTGAGCTTCTAAATAATATTTTATTGTTTTATTGTTGTACACTTTTTATTACATAAGTTTATCGAGGTTATTCTACTCATGGAAATTGAGCAAAGGCTGGTCACACCGAAGAGTCGAATGCATGACTGTTTGCACGCCATCTTGCCTACCTACCTAGTAGAACTACGTAGTCACAAATCTTGTAATAGCGCCATCTTTGAGTGGGTAATAGAAAATATTCCCCCTCCATGAAAACGTTAAACTTGTTGGAAGTCGCATAAGAAGTTTCACTTCAATAAAAATATATTTATTACATCCGAATTGATAACCTCCTCTTTTAGAAAGTCGGTTAAAAACACGAACCAGACATAAAACGATTACATACATGAAAAAAAGTTGCGGGCCTACGACATAACCTCTCCCTTTTTAGAAGTCCCTTTAAAAAGAAAGATAAAGATGACGTTGGTATCATTAAATCGGCAAAGATAACACGCGTTTGAAGCCGCTTCAAGTCCCTGAAAAGAAAATCTGCAGTCAATTATTATGTAGGTATGTTATGATTGGTTGACCGAATAACAGCAAATCGAATCACCGGACAAGAGATTTGATAACAGATGAAATATTGAATAGACGTTCATAAATTGGGGTTGTTCCGGTCCCAGCTGAAACGAATTTAGGGTGAATTTTTGTAAAAATACCACGGAGCCAAAAAAATATGGGTATTTTTAGGGTTCCGTACCCAAAGGGTCAAACGAGACCCTATTACTGAGACTTCGCTGTCCGTCCATCCGTCCGTCCGTCCGTCCGTCTGTCCGTCCGTCTGTCTGTCACCAAGCTGTATCTCATGAACTGAGATAGTTAGCCAGTTGAAATTTCTACAAATTATGTATAGTGTTGCCGCTATAACAACAAATACTAAAAACAGAATAAAATAAATATTTAAGGCTAGATTTTGACAATTTTTACGTGTTGTCAAATCCTGAAAGTCAGACGATCAGTATTACCAAGGAATGTGATATTAACAACTTAAAGGGTTAAGGGGATCAGTTAGCTAGTCGGAAAATACTGATATATACCGTAAAATGAGGTAAATAGGAACACGGGGGTGAATCGGGACGAAACTTTGAAAGGCATTATCACGTTGTTTAAATATTATTGGTAGCCTAAAAATACTCTATTTTTTATTAAATTAAATCAGAAATGATCACTATGGCTGACGAATTATTTTTATTCAGCAATGAAATTCCATTCAAAGTTTTGTATACACCGTGTAAGTCACCTCATCACGAAGCCGTCAACCAAGCAATTTGTACATGAAACTAAGTAACTTTATGCAAAAATTATTGCTGGGAAATGACTTTTTGGGGGGGGGGGGGTAAAATCATGTTTTGTGGTAGAACTCAATGTAACGCACTCAAAACATTATGCTGATGGACGGATTGAATAGTACGGCGGTCGTGGAGGTGTTTAAAGTAAAAATCTTACATTAAAAACTTGTATTTAAAAGAATACTTGTCAAAAAGTTGGAACTTTGACCCCTAATATCTCCGTAACTGCTCGTAGAAGGTTCCCAGGTATGGTGTAGAACAAAAAAATGATCGCAAGGACAGGGAGAACCAGTGCGTTTCGGCTTCGTTAAGAGATGTTTTACACCCTTTATATTCTCCCTCGCAACCATATTCACCACGTTTGGTAGTATTTCAATGTGTAAGAAATTAAATGATGTCAATGAATAAGTTAAGTCCACACAAATAATAAAATGTTTTGATGTTTATAAGGCGATATATTTAGCCTATATTTAACAGAATAAATATCGACTTGTGAAAAAATCGAATAAAATCATTTGTAAGCTTAAATTATGTTTTTATACCATGAAAAAATAAAAATGTGTAAGCAAGTCAAGTACCTACCTGAAGGTGGTCTCCGCCTACTGCGTAAAGTGCACATCAACCCAGAGATAAATATATTTTATGCCTAGCTTCATGATCAGCTTATAATGTTCCCACTGCTGGGACACAGGCCTCCTCTCTGGGAGTGGGCTTTAATCCACCACGCGGGCCCAGTGCGGGTTGGTCGATGTCACATGTCACATGTCTTCGAATTTCTAGTTTTAGGACATGCCGGTATCCTCACGATGTTTTCCTTCACCGTTTAGAGAGCAGCGGTGATGAAATAAATTACAAAAAGTAATGCGCCTGCTTGGGTTCGACCCCACGGCTTACTGCTCGTAAGTCGTGGATACCACCACTGGGACACCGCTGCTCCCCTGCTGATGCCTAGCTCAACATAAGCATAATCACCTCATGTTGGGTCTCAGGCTCTGTCTCTCTGTACGGAGGAGTATTATGCACTTATTTTTTTATCGGTCTATGGCTTTGGTCGATACTTTAGACCTTTCTGGTCGAGTGGTCGCAAGCGTGACTGCTGAGTATAAGGTTCGATTCCCGGGTCCAGCAAAGTGTTATTGGGTTTTTCTATCAGGAATTTATCAGTAGTGGCCACTTAATATGGATTTGTTTCCAGTTAGTGGCAAAAGGTTCGCCACAAATTACATGGTCTTTAATCGTAACTGGCATAACGTGGGTGCACTATTAAGTATACCTATGCCTAACCCTTCGGGGTTTATAGGCGTCACGTTATGTTATGTACGCATACCTTTTGAACTGTAACACAGCAACTTGGCTTGAGGACAGAAATAGTTAAGTCCTCCTTCAACGAATGAGCTCTTTTACAAGTTGTTCTGCTAGTACTTTGAGCATCCATGCATAATAAGAACTTATTGCCAAAACAACTGTCAAGTAGGGTATCGTTTTGTTCCTCGTTTTCTCTAACCTGGAAATAAATATATAATAATATACACGGTAATTTGTCTGATTATTTGCTAAGTATTTTATTTATTTATTTATTTATTTATCCCATCATACAATTATCTTTACAGGTTTATCAGAAAGAAAGAAAGAAAGAAAAAACGTTTATTGGTACATGCCACAAGTACACACAATATAAAAAAAAGGAAATAAGTAAAAAAACAAAAAACTTAAAACTAAACAATATTGTGTGACTCACGGCTGCACCAAATAGGCCCAGTTCAGCAAAATGCCGGACAACTAGTGCCCGACGCTGGTTTTCAACTGAACCTAAATGGTGAGTGTACGGATGTCAGTTTGTAACCGTAATTATATAAATATTGTGTACATTATGATAAAATAATGTAAATAATGTAAAATAGTGTGTCTTATAAAAATAAAATAAAATAAGGGATCGGCGGGACAACAACTACATTAGCTATTTAAAAAAACCGGTATCAAGCAGTTTCCACCACACCATCGTTAGTCCGTGGCATCACACTGTGCCGCACGCAGCCGAGTGCGATGCACGAGTTACGCCGCGGCTGGCGGTGGCTGTTGCACAATTTTAAAACTAGAAAATTTTTGTAGCTGCTGTATACTAATAAATATATAATAGATGAAAGATATTGATTATTACATAAGTTAATTTAGAGCGTTCAAAGTGATGAATAGTAATAAACCAATGATAATAAAAAATAAAAAGATATCGCGAAGGAAGGTAAGTGTCTAAAATAATTATATTTGAGTTAATTGCCTGTTTGTTCAGAATGACATAGTTAAAAACGTATTTCTTTTTGTAGTTGCATGTCGGAAAAGTTTCAACTGTTCGCCTGAACTCAAGGTCCAGTTAAAAACAAGGGCTAACGGCGTGTTCCGACACTTCACGTCCTTGGCGCATGCTGGCCAGCAAGCTATCACCTAATGCGATAATGTAGACAACTATAACTTACAAACTAATATTTTTTGTGCTACTACACCACTACTACAAACACAATAATAAGTAGGTATGTGTACAACATCTATGCCACAGTATTACAATAACTTATTTCAACGAGAGATCTCACTATGAACTCACCCAGAGTTTTAAGGTAAATTTTACTGAAAGTGTTACAAAACGCGTTTCATAAAAGTAAGTTTTACATCAACAAGTTTTAATATCGATATAGATCTCGATTTACGTTTGACTGACTTCTACATCTTGAAGAATTTTACCCCGTAATTTTTACGATAATCCAAGGTCACAAAACCCAAAAATACACACAAATTTTCAACACGAAAACAAACCAACTTTTCATATCGTTCAGTAAAAGAAACAAAAGCAGTTAGCCTAGCCTAGCGGCCGACGTCGCGTACAAAAGCTAGTTTTTGATAAATGTAACGTCCCGAGTTCAATCTTTCATGTTCGAGTGGATACGATCAAAGGTTCCCAGGTGAATGATGCTTTTATGAAAAAGACAGTCCTTTTGAATTTTTTGTTCCGTGTTCGTTGGAGCTCAGTTACCGTTTTTTGTGCCAAGTGCGAAGTACTCGCGTTTCGGGTGCCGACTGTACGATCCGTTTTGTCACTTTATTTAATTAATGATTTTGAAAGTTTCTTTGTTTGAAGTCAGTTTCTGAAACATGAGACGGAAGAGGGTCAACTTGCAATGCATATCGACACCTCCATGCAATCATATTACCATACCATATTACCTTCTATTTTTTATAAATTGCATTAAAATGATATGGCTATGTAAAAAAAAAACTTTTCAGTACAATCATTGTAATTCTGCTCACATTCGCTTTTAAAATATTATTATACAAATGTCAAAGTATTGTAACATAACAAAAAAGTATTTCTCTAAAGCAAAAAACATTGTTACGATTTTAGTGCATTGAGTTGCCGATTTAATAATAATAGGAATTGCAAATCTTTGTAAGCTATTTATATGTTACTTGATTAATCTTTCTCCAGTCGAATTCCACTGCCGATCGAATCGGATAATGAGAGTGAGGGAAGAGAGAGTATACTTGTGCTCGCACGCACACATCATCATCATCATCATCATTAGCCTTTAATGTTCCCAGTGCTGGGACACAGGCCTCCTCTCTATGAGAGGGAGTGTGCTATAATCCACCACTCGGGCCCAGTGCGGGTTGGTAGATGTCACATGTCTTCAAATTTTTTGTTCTAGGACATACCGGTTTCCTCACGATGTTTTCCTTCACCGTTTTTGAGCGCGCGCACACCTGTACACTATAATATCTCCTGCGTCTTTGGCAAGTCTGCATTGAGATTGGACGCCATGACCGAAATTCGGTCAGGAGGATTATTATTATTAGATTTAAAAGTAGTACTAGTATCCAAGTCATATTTTTTAGTTTTATTCTTTGGAGATCTCTATGGTTATTGTTTGATTATTGTTTCATTTTATTTGAATTAGTTTTATCAATTAGTTTGTATCTTTTTTTTTTCAGTACCCTTATTGTTTTTTTTTTCATATTGATTCATTTATTAATTAATTCTTTTTTAATAATAATTCATTCATTAATTTCTAAGATTTTCGTATACTGTTCTTTGTTTTTTTTTTTCGTATCATACTTTTTGGACCTGCCTAGATAATAAGTAAATGATGTGGTTGCCTATGATTGGAAGCGCACACCTGTGTTATCCGTGTACTGTACATGTTAGCATGCATGTAATTGTGTAGCCTAAGTAGGCGATCCAAATTTTTTTTTTTTTTTTTTACTTCTATATGTGTTTTTCTGTTCACTTTAGTACACTGAAAAGTAATTGTTTACATTGCTTGAAAATCAAGCTTAAACCGAGACTGATTGCAACTTTTTGCTGTTGTTAATGTTGTGGCAAATGTCAATTTAGTTACGTCTACATGTAAGGCCAAAGATATGCGATCATTGACCTGAATCTGTCCCTTTTGACTTATTACTTAATTGATATACTCGGCTCTCAATTTCAAAAGGTCCTGCTTTCCCTCCTATCCTGTTACGTCATAATTATATCATCAACCTCAAAACCGCAAGAGGTAATTAGGGTCAATGACAAGGCAACAATTAATTAGGTATCCATGGCAACAGACATTTATGACGTCACATTTTCTGGGAGGGCACAGAGATCTTCAGACGCGTGGACAAAATTGACACCTGCTCCGTCAACAGTTTTTTTCAATACAATTTGATTAAAGCCACAAAGACCCTCTTAAAAAAGTTCTGTAGGACTGTTTAGTACAATGACGTTCCACATTTATTTGATTTCTTACACTCAGTACCTAATTCTTTAAAAAAACGTTAGCAATGATGCCGTCAAGACAATAATAGTATATGGTTACCTACATAATTTGTGGTAAAGAATAATAAACTACTAAACAATGGGAAGTACATAAGATTTAATCTATCATCTCTATGTGGTCATTATCTTTTGCGCGTAACATGCAATCACTATACCTTTACTGTCAGTTATGATTGATGCATACAGCTTTATTTTATTATTCTTCTATAGTCATATTACCAATAATTTGGTTTTTTGATCAAGCCTACAGTGTTTGATCTGAACGACATTTTTTTTGGGACCTGCCCGTCCTTTTGTGCCCTACCACTGCCAACTCCTCAAAGCCAGAATCAACAGTGGCGACTAGGAAAGCTCCGAGTAAATGAAGCTCAGCGAATCCTGGAGAAATTATTCAACTGTCATGGATTCTACATTATTTTTCATTATTAAGAAATTAGTCAGAAAAAAAGAAAGGATTACCATGACTCTGATCGCTGATCTAAAGCGACTATAGATAGAATTCATGGAAAGTCCTGGAGTCATTCATTGACATAATATCACGCTCTTGTTTGCCCTTGGGCTAGGCAAGAGTGTACACCCAAATTTTGCAGGTAACACAAAAAGTATACTCAATACACGACAAAATATCCTTATTTTGTACTTTAAAACAAATTCTATTTAACTTCCTCAACAAACAATTAAACTTCTAATCAACTAATGTACCCCAACCATTAAAACAACGAAACGGTTCCGTATAAGACAGCAAGCTAAATAGCACCTCTCTATTCTATAAGCCAGCCCTCGATGCAGCTTGAGATATAGGGCTGTCCGCAAACAGTTATTTATCTACCGACGTACCAGCGAAACAGTTTCAAGTTAATGCGCTAAACATTAGTTACGGTCACGGTTATTCCGACTGCAGGAAGAATGCGCTTGCAGTTGGCCGCAGGTCGTTATACCATACGTCAAAGTCGCTCTGTGTTAAAAATACGGACGTGGAGCTATTTTTGTGTACTAACGGCGAAATGGTGTAGTGTGTGGGGAACTTAGGACGTGGCATACACTTTGCAGACCGCTGCGAGCTGTCAACTTTATTTTTAGGTAGTTACATTATTTTGTGGGTAAATATTATGTGTACGATTAGGATTTGGCTGTTCAAATTGCTAATAGGAATAGAGCCAGTGCTGCAGTGTGGATAACAATGTAGTTTTTTTTTATGATGTATACAAAAGTATACATCATAAAAAAAAACTACATAAATGATATAGTTGATGATTTTAAAGCAAAAAATTGCTCTAAAATCATCAACGATGATCGATAAAAAACTTGTCCTCTTTACAGAAAGTACATTGATTGATCAACACAGTACTGAACCATTAAAAAGTAGGTGCCGTGAGCTGCCTGCGCACCTATTACTTTTGCGCATGGTACAAGTTGAATAATGTGATATTTCGACCATTTTCGTGCGCAGTGTTGAAGTGAATCACTTTAATGATGTTTTTATATCACAGAACGTTTTCATGAGGTTGTAGTGAACGTGTGATTGTGTCAGTACTTTCAAATGCATAAAGAGCCCACTGCAAAGTAGGTTGGCGGCATAAAAACTCTGAAACCCGGTTGGGTTAAAGAAAATTCTGTTACTTTCTGTACTTTAAAATATGCTTGGGCTATAGTTTAAATTTTAATTAACACCAAAACAAATCAAGAATTGTTCCAATTCTGCACTCATTTACTCCCTCCTAATTGCTGTCGATATCGTTTAGTGCTCCTCTGTACCCCTTCAATCTGTACTATTGTAATTCTAGTTCTAATTTCAAATCTAGTCACAATAACTGCTTACTTAAGCTCAACAAAATGACTTCAGAATTAAACCAACATTTTTCTCCAAGCTCTCATTCTCAGACCAATTTTGAAATATAGCCAGTTACGTCACAGATACGGAGTCTCATACGCAAAGCTATGTCTAAGATATCAGTCTGTATCTCAAGTCAACGTCCTATTACTGGAATTGAATCACTTAAAGCCTCCCCGGAGCTCCGTTATTTGAATTTTATGCCAAGGTTACCTAATTTTGTAAAGGCAAGTTTAATTTTAGAAGGATTTTTCTTCGTCAAATTGGGATTGCTTTTTCTTGAATCTAGAATCGAGAAATTGGTTGGGAATTGAATGAGAAATGCTATATTAGCACATATAGGCTTTTTTGTTCTTTAATAGTTCTAAAAAGCTTTATATTCTGTCCATGTGCAATTTTATTGATTTGCAATGATTATATTAAATAGTAGATTGTATCATAAGGGAGCAAAATAATATTTTTACGGCGAGGGCGCTTTTTTGAATCCCGAGCGTAGCGAGGGATTCTTTAGTAGAATCCTGAACGTAGCGAATAATATTTTCGCCCGAGTGATACACTGCTTTTCATCACCCACTATGAGAAAACAGGCGCCTCGTAATCTATTGTAATATTATTATTTAATAAAACATAGATACAACTAAATTGAAATTAAATGGTATCTAATAACTTAAATTAACATTTGAGACATTTTCGCAATTATTTAATTTATTGTTATTCAGCTGGCGGCGCGGCTATGGGCCGTCGTACCAGCCAGTCTTTATTCAAACAATATTTGCGTTCGATTTCTTACTAAGATGTTCCAAATTCAAAAAGTTGACTTTTTGAAATAAGGAGGAATAAAAACTCATTACTGCCCGCTAAAAGTTCCTTATAGAAAAAAAACACTACCTTTGGGTGCACTTAAAGGCGAACCAAGTCGTCCTTTTCGAATAGATGGGATGAAAATCAGCTTTATTTATCTTTTGAGTTGTGTCTAAAAAGGCATATAAAAAGGTTTGCTTACAATGCTCCTCACTATTGTAATCATTATCTTGCTGCTCTTGTCCCATGGTTACATCGGATCCTTGCTTTACGTTTTTTTCTTCCATTCTCGGCTTTCAACCGGCACACTATCAGTTACTCCTTTTTCTTCATCTCATTCGTCATACAATTCAATGCTGAGGATCGCTAATTTGTAATTAATGTGGACCGCTCGTCATTTGCTGTTTCGAACAGCATTCTTGAGCACGTCTGTACATCTTGCCGGTGTCATGAATGCATTTTCCTTCCAACATTAACTCGATACCTGATCTGCCACTGGCAGGATATAAATAAAAAACAATATATGACATAAAGCACAACTGCCCCATGTGTCATTATTTTATATTGTCAGTTTTCGGAAACAATAATAATTTCATGAAAAATGAGCGAAAAAACCATTTCGGAGAAAGAACTACTAGTTGCAATCAAGGATCTTCTGAAAAAAAATGGATATTTAAACAAAATAAATGCAGAGGTATGTAATTTTTCATTAACTAGTGTTTAGGTTATGGAGTGTCATCTGTCTAGCCTTCTAAACTATGTTGAAGTGGGCTCGTGCTCGAGGATGTCTGATGAGATGACGAGTAATTGAAAAGTATGGAAGAAGAAGACATGCTGCACCGACCCCAAGGTTAGGTTAGGTTAGGCTAGCCGGGCTGTTTCCGCACTTAGCCTCTTTATTGGGCCATAGTACTTATGAAGATCCTCTTGTTACTCCAACCATCCCAGGTCTTCCCAGAAAGCTAGCAGCCTTTTCAGGCTGCTGCAGGCTTTCGGGAGCGATGCCGGTGATTGAAGAGTCCGTGCCCGTTGATTTGCCACGCTTCTGCACTTCATGAGCATGTGCTGTGGTGTTTCTTCCACCTCTGCACAGAGGGCTGTCCGTCACACCTACGGTAAATAGGTGTTTGTTTAGGGGACAGTGGCTGGTTATGATACCAGCACCGACCCCAAATGAATTGGGATAAAAGCAAGAGAATAATGATAGAGGTCGGCTTGCAGTTTAGCCTGGTAAAGATGAATACCAGTATTCTACATGGAGCATCTGCCTATCTGACATCCACGACCTCGTTATATGGTAATACGACATGCCTTTGTAAATTTTTTTGGACTAAGGAGTTTTTACTCTGATCAAAGATTGGATTAGATTTTATTATATTATTCCTTTTACATATTTCTTTGAACTGAACTGTTGGAAGGACTGTCTGATGTAATTCTCAAAACATCCTGATCTGTGACTGTTGTGCTCGGGGATGAGTCTATAGTCATTAAAAGTTTGCAATTTGCCTTGACATCAATTCCAATCACATTGCAGTTGGCCTGCTGATAAACCATAGAATTTCTTAGAAAAACCTTTTGTATATGTCGACGGTTCATCCAGTAGACTTACATTGATATGTAAACAAAAATGTAGGTATTTCACAAATATTTTCAACAAAAAATACAATACCGCGTATCACCCACAACAAAAAAAACAGCGCCAAAAAATTCCATTACAAAAAATATCTCTCTCCGTTTCGATCGAACAACTATTTGTTACCAGGATTCGTGGTCGCTATATAATGTGGTTTGCATAATAATACGCGTCATTTAAGTGCTGGGCTGAATTAAACCCAATGTTTAAGTACAAATTAAGCGCTGATCATTTTTATTTTATTTGTGCGCTGATCCGGAATGCGTTACGTGTGTTACGGCATTTTTTCGGGATCTGTTCTCGGTATTTTGTTGTTTTATTGGTTAAGTAGCAATGTATTTAATTCACATGGATCAGAGTTTTACAATTCACATTTGGTAAAACTGAAGTATTTTTTTATGTTACTGAAATGCCATGAGTTATATTTTATAAAGAAGTTTCCATTTTTTTTTTTGTTGGATTAACTCCCTATTTAAATAATAAGAACCAAAAATGTGAAAAATCCTAATGCCAAAACTTTAACTCTATCCTCACTTTCACAGGTTCGAGCTAAAGTGACAAGCCTTCTCCAAGACCGGCAGACCACAGGGGTGGTTTCATCACCCCCCACGCCTACAGATGAAGTGCTTCTAGTCAATGAGCTGGTGAGGGAATACCTAGAGTGGAATGGATACTTGTACACCGCGTCTGTGATGATGTCTGAAGCTGCTATGCCTAAAGATAAGAAAACTAGGTAAGGCCATTAACTTATTTCTCTCCTGATCTAATTCCAGTACATTTGAAATGAGTATAGGAAGACTTGTCCTCCTATCGCTTTTGATCTTTATAAAATACTGGTATTCAGCTGCATCCAGTTAGACTGGAAGCCGACCCAAACAAGGCTAGGCATGATGATGACTCCTTTAAGGTTAAAAAAAAACTGTTTGCTAAGGAAAGCTTCCCTAAGCTTTAAGGACCAGCTCCACCAGACCATTTATCAAGATTAATGTGATTCCAGCTCAAATACTTTTTTGTAAAGAAACTTGTCCATATAACGACAATAGCCTCTCTTTGAATCAGTTTTGATTTGTGCAAAAACATCAACTCTCGCATTTTGATTGTTATGGACTTAAACATGAAGCTGCTTCTCTCTTCTCAGGGAAAATTTGTGTACCGAAGTAGGAGTGAAGGACGATGAGAAGTCTTCAGCCTTACCACTGTTGTCTAACATAGTAGCTGCCTACACTGAGAGGATCAGGAGGAAGATCAATAAGAGCAGGAGGGATGGACATTGATGAACTGAGTAAATTGTTTTAGGTAAAAGTTGGCTTTTTATTTTATGTCCTATTTTTACAATAGCAAAAATATTGCTAATTGGGTCTGGCTGTTTGTGTATGTGAATTTAAATGTTTGTGAACGCACCCACGATACAGGAGAAATTTCTAGTGTGGGGCAACGTTTCTTTAAAAAAAATCAATGATATTTGAACTACTTTTCAAATATCAGTCAAACGCAATTTATCATTGGATTGATGTTCCGAAACGTCAATGGATAAAATAACAAATCTTTGCAGTATTAGCCGTGATAGCCTAGTGGTGTAACCACCGGACTGCCAAGTCATAGGGCTCATGTTCAAACCCAAGACACGCACCTCTGATTTTTCAGATTCATGTGCGTATTAAATAATTATCACTTGCTTCGGCGAAGGAAAACATCGAGAGGAAACTAGCTTGCCTGAGATTTATTTCTCGACGGTATGTAAAGCCAAGTCAGAGGCTTATGGGTGGCATAAAAACTCCCAGTTTAGGCATCAACTACACGATAAAGAAATAAATACTGAAACAATTAATCAAAACCCATAAACAAGCTATTTTCTATGACATACCAGGTGCAAGAACTCCACAGTCAACAAACATTGCTTTAACTAACTTATCTTCAAAACATCCTAGATTGAAGGTAGTTTGGACCTGAACTTAGAGATCAGCTGTTACTAGCTACAATACAGTCTAATTTATTATACTGTAAGGCTACAAGAAATCTTGGAGAATCTTTATTACGTGCGGAGTTGTGAAACACAATGAAATATGTAGTAAGTTTGTCGAGACACTGGAGTCTCTGTGAGTTAGTGACTTGTGAGATTTTTGGTTGTGGTTTTGTTTTTTAATGACATTGACCAAGGTTTGTCACGTGGATTTTATAGCGCGTGGCCTAAACGTCTATTGAAAATACAAGATGGCGGTGCTACTTCCGAGTACCTCCGCCATCTTGTATTTTTAATAGAATTTCATGAAATACTTCTATCAATGTCATTCAAGCGACCATCGTATCATTAGAATGAATGTATGTGAAAGCCACAAGGCAGCGTTTTGGGATGTTTATTATTTATATTAATGACCTCCCGAAAGAAATTGACGCTCAAAGTATTTTATTTGCTGACGATATTTCTATCATTTTTCCATATACGAATACAGAAAACCTAAACTTAAGTCTAGAGGATAAGCTCTCCAAAATAATAGCATGGTTAAAAGATCATAACTTAGAATTAAATTTTGACAAAACAAAGCTAATGCAATATAGACCATACCAAAAACGCAAATTGGATATAAATTACACATACAATAACATAAAACTGCAATGCATAAACGAGTTTAAACTGTTAGGTTTGACTATAGATACCAATATAAACTGGAAAGCCCATATAGATGCATTGGCAAACAAACTAGCCAGCTTTATATATGCCTTGGAGGAGCTTAAAAGAGCTACCGATTTTAAAACTGCTCTAACAGCATACTATGCCTATGCATACTCCTGGCTAAATTATGGAATCGTGGTGTGGGGAAATGGTGTAGATAAAGACAGACTTTTTATTCTCCAAAAGAAATGTATACGAATTCTTGCCAATATAGATAACACAGAAAGCTGTAAGCCATTCTTTGTAAAATACAAAGTCCTTACATTAACTGGTATCTACATTTTAGAAGTTAGCAAATTTGTAAAAAAACACAGTTCACTATTCCCACTCACTAACGACCTTCGCCCACAACATCGCAGTGTTAGACGCCAAAACAAAAATGAATTAGCCTTACCAAGCTCAAAATTAGCTATGTTCCATTCAGGACCTTTAGCCATGTGCGTGAAAATATATAATAAGCTTCCAAATTCAATTAAGGACATAGAGTACGAAAATAAATTTAGAAACAGTCTCCCAAAAATACCTTATATTAAAATCGTATTACACGTTAAAGGAATTCTTTGACGATAAGTAAATTTTGACATTGAAATTCATACCTGTACACAATACACACAGCACCTACAATTTTGACTGACTACCTATTTATGTTATTTTATGACTATTATTGTTATAGCTATCTTTCTAATTTAATATTTTATCTTAATTTAATTTATGAATGGAAATGATGACTAATTAATTGTTCTTACCCTATCTTATATTATATTATGACAGTCACTTATTTAAACAACAAATGATTTATGTTTTTCAAGCACAGTGGTTTGTTTATTATTGTGACACTGTAGCACTCTAATTATTTATATTGCTGTGCCCTAGCAGGGTATATAATTGTTCTTGAAACAACTTGTAAACTACATGAATGCAATAAATGATGACTATGACTAAGCCTGGGAAGTAAGCATGCTCGCCTTTTAAGCACGAGGGTGCTGTTTAGAAACCCATCTAGTGTCTAGAATAGAAAAGAATAAAACTTTATTGAACACCAAAAATTAAACCTAATAGCTTTATAAAACTGCTAATTTTATGGTTACCTTATAACCATCATAATTTAAGAGACTGCCCAAGCCCGTTGGTGCAAGCCGTGCTCATCCTCGTCGTCGTGGTGGTGGTGTCGACGGTGGGAAGAAAAACTCGGCTCTCGAGCTTACCGCAACTGCGTCTCGAGCGACCGGCGTCACAGACGTTACAAATATGGCGCGTCCCTGGCGACTGCGAGGCGGAGCTGAGTGAAAAGCCCGGAGCAACACCTTTCATAGGTCTGTCTTCAGTTCTTAAGCCTAGTCAGCACCTGTGACATCTTATATGTCGTATTTTGGCAATGCTGCAAGACTTCCAGGATAATCTTGAAAAAGTGTTATTGGTATGTTGGTGTTACTTTTTCCATTTGAAATTTCTCAGTAGCTTCCCGGAGTCTGCATTCGTGCCTTAACGGATGGCGATAGGCTCACTTGGCGAAATGAGGTTGTACGTACCCACTATAGGTACACTACTACCTAAACCTTCGAGGATTTCAGGCGTGATGTTATGTTGGGTAACTAAAAAATATACCCGACATTCTCTTGCAACATCTTTTTAATTAAATCAGAAGACAATAAGCTCGTTCCTAATAAAACGTTTGTTTTATTCAACAAATTCAGGGATCCGTGGGTGTGCTATAAATCGTTCTAGTCTATCTCTGTCTGTCGTGGGTGGAACCTCGCAGTGAGTTAATTTTAGTTAGTCTGTGGTTTTTAGTCTATTTTGAATCAAGAGATCAGCTAAGATTTATAGTTTACGACTTACTTTTCTTAAGCCGCAAGACTTTTGTTCTAGAATGTAAAGTCAACTCGTTTATTGCAATTTGACCTTAAAAAATACTTTTAAATATCAAAATTAACTGGGAAATAATATTGGTTCTAGTTATAGGTGGGAAAACATGACTCAACCTACATAAAATTACTTATCGCACCTTTCTCAAATAAGGAGAGGAACTAGCAACGAACTAGCCAAGCGGCTGTTATTATTTAGCCACGAGTTCCTTCCAAATCAATCCAAAGGTTAAGCCGCACTTGCGTAGGTTGGTATGTGGATGGGTGACCACCCATTACATACCTAGTTTCCTCTGTGCCTCTGAAGGCACGTTAAACCGTTGGTCCCGGCTGTCATTTGTAGATCTTTTACAATCGTTACAGGAACTCAGTGGCCTGAAAGACTTTCTTTTTTTTTTTTTTAACATTGCCCCACACTAGGAATTTCTCCTGTATCGTGGGTGCGTTTACAAACATTTAAACTCACATACACAAACAGCCAGACCCGGAACAACTATCAGTAGGCCATACAAATATTTGCTCCGTGCGGGGATCGAACCCGCGACACGCAGCGCAGCAGTCGATCGCTCAACCACTGCGCCAACTGTGCCGTCAAAAGACTGACAACCAGTCTTGCAAAGGGGTATCGTATTACCCTGTAATATCTGGGTTATGGAGGTCCGATAGGCAGTCGCATCATGTTCCATATTGGTATTCAGCTGCATCTGGTTAGACTGGAAGCCGACCCCAACATAAATGGGAAATGGTTAAGCAGATAATGACCTTTCTCAGATAACAGGTAAAGGTCACATTAGCTACTTATGATAACAGTTCACACGGTGTTCCTTGAGACTTGCAACCCTAAAAAGGGGAGCAGCGGTGGTCCAGTGGTGGCAGCCCCGACTTACAAGCAGTAAGTCGTAGGTTTGAACCCAGGCAGGCGCATTACTTTGTGTAATATATTTCATTACCGCTGCTCTCAAAACGGTGAAGGAAAACATCGTGAGGAAACCGGCAAGTCCTAGAACTAAAAATTCGAAGACATGTGACATCTACCAACCCACATTGGGCCCGTGTGGTGGATTAAAGCCCACTCCTTCTCAGTAAGAGGAGGCCTGTGTCTCAGCAGTGCGAACATTATAGGCTGATGATGATGATGATGAACCCAAAAAAACCCGTATTATTACTGCTTTACTGAACATTGAAGATTCTAAGATTTCAAGAATTGCCAAACTTAAGTGGTAGTGGGCAGGGCATGGCCGATGGGGCCGAAAAGTTCTGGAATGGCGACCGCAAACCGGAAGACGATGCGTTGGAAGGCCTCCCACTAGGTGGACCGATGACCTGGTAAAGGTTGCGGGGATCCGCTGGATGCGAGTCGCACGGGACCAGTCAATGTGGCGACACTTGGGGGAGGCCTATGTCCACCAGTGGACCGTCTTTCGGCTGAAATGATGATGATGATGATTACATCATTTAGTTCATATCACGATTTGTGAATAAGACGTTATTCTAAAGCATTGTTTTGGTGTATGAATAGTTTTGCTATAACCTCCATTTCTTACTAGAATCTTAACGTCAAGAATAATTTCTGATCAACACAAAGTCTCTCAATTAAATCTTACGTCCTTAAAACCTACTTGCACACCGAAATTACTAAATATTTGTCGCCGACTCTATTAGTTAAACACTAAGACTAGACTAATTATCTTGCGTGTGATTGGACATCCACCGCAATTGCTGTAATTACTATTCTAGTACTCTGTAGTTATGGTCTTAGCTGAGGTAATCTCATAAAGGAGGATGCTCGTTGCAGGCATGACGAACGGACGCAGGCGTGCGGTCCGGACACAATTAGCAGGATTGGCTTTGTTGCCTCAAAGCTAGTAACATTATCAGCTTACTTTATTTAAAATTATATCTTGTGCTTATTGAATAGTGTTAGAACTCAGTGCATATAGTCCTAATGGTGGATCCATATAGCCGGGCATTGCCCAGCGGCTTGACCACAAAAAAGCCGCTAAAAAGCAGCTGCAAGTGCCGCCGCCGCGCCGGCAGACGCGGCAAGTGCGGTTGTGAAGCGATATTCTCAGTTGTCTTGAGCCTGTCTGTGAAGTAAGAGGTGAACGCAGATACTGTTGACAAAAATGGACTTTGCAATTGCAGCTGCAATTTTGGTGTAAATATATTCACGTATCAAAACAAAAAAATAGTTAAAGAATATTTTGGATGAGACCAAGTCTACGAAATAGGCGTGATGTTTCCAGAATGCTACAAGAGGAATAGAAATCACTCATTTTAAACACTATATATTATAAACCTACAACGAATACGAAACGAAAGCACTCTCATCGAAAGATGCGCGGCAGCCTCGCTGGCAAAATGCTACAGGCTTTGTGTTCGGCAATCGCATCAAAGCTAGGTAAAAAAGTAAAAGGTTGTTGATGTACAGGACCTGCCTACTAGTCGAGTGCTCTGTGGTTACGGTCTAAGCGCAAGTAATCTAATAAAGGAGAATGCACATTGCACGCACGACGCACGGCCCGGACACAATTAGCCGGATTGGCTTTGTTGCCTCAAAGTGGGTATCGTCATCTAACTTCGTTTAACTGCATATATGGCGCTTATTGATCAGCTCAGGGCAGAAAGTCCTAGGCGTACTTTTTGTATGTCATCAATTGGACTATCTTGCAGTTCGGGCGTTAGTGGTGAAGTCTCAATTGTGTTGTGGGATTCCTCGCAGAGAATAAAGTAAATAATTTCCAAATGCTTGGAAGACAAAACAGTTGAATAACGAATTGCAGCAAGAAGACCTATTGTCTTGAAGTTGAATATTTCCTTCTAATATTAGCAAGAATTTGCAATTTTCGGTTTCAGAATAATTATCAGCAGTATACGATACATCCTCATTATTCTTTCACCAATTGAGAACATAATGCCAAATAATGAAGGCTAAACCAAACATTCGAAACATAAACAAACATACATCACAGCAAATAATTTATGCTTGTTAGGTAATCAAGTTGGACTAAACCACTTTATACACAGGTATAATCACTACTCCTATCTATATCGTCCGACAATACCACCCTGTATTACTATATCACCTCACCTGCCATACATTAATTGTCTACATCAATCCCAAACCATCGTGTATGTTAACTCATCCGAGTACCACATTACCCCATGTACCGACTGCCGTCGGTAACCCCCGATGAATAGGGCTTGTGAAGCTATGCGTAAAATCCGCATGACTAGGGGAGTCGGTTGTATGCACTGTGCCGAATGATGCAGGAAATATATCGGACCGCATGTCCGATATCGATAGTGTGTATGCTGCTTTATGTTTTAGTAGTTTGTGTTATGTAGATTTTGTAATTGTGTATTAGGTTTAATTGGTATGAAATAGGAAGAAAATAGTTCGATTCTTATTGTTTACTGGTTGCGGTGGTTATCCAAGCTACTGCTATTTATTTCTAAAGAAATGGGGTTTTCTATTTTCATCTGACTTCTAAAAAATCGGAATGTTATGTATTCGTCCAGCATCTTTTATTTTTTTCAGGTATTTTCATCGATTTTTCCGTGATTACTGGTCCAATTGTTAATTTTGCTATGAGGACACTGTCGTGGTCCAATTTAAATAAATTTTATTGGCTTTGTTAATGAGTTATCCTCTATAATATTAAGAGGAATGGCAGTGCCTCCGCCAAGTCCAGCGCGAAGCAAACACTGCCGTACCATCCTTTACTGGAACCATTTCACCGCATTTTCAGGCCCCTATTTGAGAACCTCTGGATAAGACCAGAACGCAGAAATTTTTGTCATCCAGTAAGCTATAATTACATACTTAAAATCCAAAATTTCAAGTCTTTAAGTCATTCAGTTCTGAAGTTAAGCGAAAGCAAAGTTTCGCTGTTATGACACTCACTCACTCATGATCATCAAAATAGAACTAGTACTTCCCATAAACTCAGAGAGCTGAAATTTGGTACAGAGTTAGGGTTTAATGGCCACATAAAGGAAAAACTATAAAAACTAGGATAATCGAAGATCTGGAGTACCTGGTGACCCTGATTAGAAAACACAAGAGCCTAACCCAATTATTAGAGATCGACATACCGCCTTTACAAAAAATATTCAACTTGGTGGGCCGCTCCATTTGATGTCAAAAATCGAAGGTCTGAAGTATCTGATGAAAAACCCTCAGCTGATCTCAGCTGTATAAGAGATATGGTAATGCCCCATTCTACTATTGGTACATAAAAAAATCGACTGTCATAGCAAAAATCCAGCGTAGTGGAACACATCTTCTAATCTAATTTAATCTAGCCTATAGCGTCCCACTGCTGGGCGTTAAGTAGTACTGTTTCACGTTACACGTTGTTTACACGTTTCTACAAAAAGAAGTGAAATCCCACCAAAAACATTCTGTAAAAACTAGCCAAGGTTCGATGGAGCTGCTTGTTTATCTCTAAAAAGTAATGAAATCTATACTAAGTCGTGCCAAGTCTTAAGGTTCCTTACTGCGATTTCTTTATTATTATAGTTAATGTTGTGTGACTTGGCCGTTAAACATTCTTTATACGTTAGTGGGTACAAGTCAATTTTGTTTACACGTAATGTTATATCTATTGTAACTACCTATGTTTGTTAAGCGAGATAATAGCTCATACTGGTATTGGCTCTTGATAAGTGTGCAAAGTTTCAATTCAATTCGACGTTTTAAAGTGGGTCAAAATCACGTTTGAAGATTCCGTCACATACATACATACTATAGGGGAGCGGGGGGCAAGTAGTAACAAGCATTTTTTACCTACATAATAGAACAATATTCGTTTGATTTGCAACCTAACCTACTACGTAATACCCATTCTGTCATGTAAGCGCGATCAGAACCCCGCCGGACGGTGCAGGAAGCGGTGTTGTGCAGGCGCTCCGTTTAAGCCAGGTAACGGACTTTTTTTTTGTTTATACAAAATTGACTATCGTAGATTTCAAATTGTTTAGCAATTGTTGATGGGTATCATTTAAGCTATCACCAATTTAATTAGTTTTGTGTTTCTTAAATAATAGGGTTTGTCCTCAAAATAGTAGATCTGTCACCAAAATGTAGTCACCAAACAATGCAAAATCAGTTCTACAATAAATCACCTAAAATCCTGAGATATAAGGTCTAGTACCAAATAAATGTTTTTGTATGTATTATAATAGGTGTGTCCTAATAAGTATTTAAGCAAACAAATTTAAAGAGATCACCAATAAATCATATTATGTTACTAGAAAATTGCATTAAGTTCAAATAGTAGTCGACGGAGCCCCGCTACGCGGGGCTCCTATTTCTCTCTGCAGGGTTTAAAGTAACCTAACACGAAGGGGATGTCGGGGTCTTAGTTCGCTCGCTCCGCTCGCTCACTAGACCCCGCCATCCCCTTCGAACCTAACCTGTCCGAGTTGATGTGCCCTATGTCTCTAAGGAACTGATCTATTTATTTGGTGACAGATCTACCATTCTGAGCACAGAGCTATTATTTAAGTAACAAAACTGTTATTATAAGAACGAAGTTTATATTCATGTAATGCAATATAATTTTATTGGTTATCGATCTCTTATTTTACTGATAATTCATACCTGGGAACAATTTTTGTTTATCTGAGAACGAAAATATTTCGTGGCGATAGATCTATTATACAACTTGATGACAAATATAAATTTTGGTGATAGAAAATATAGTTCCCATTGTTGATTTATACAAATACACTTAGCATTTCTTTAGTTTGATTATATTAAATGTGATTTCAGACCAAGTAAGTGACTTTTTTTTTAATAGAGTTTATTTCAAAAAACCTCGCCGTGGGGTACGTTGTAACATTTTTACGGGGCAAGTTGTAACATGTTACTTATAAGTTTATAAGTTCTATGAATGTATGCAGGACGTATTGAAATTCCTATTTTTCATGTTTTGAATACTTTTTTGTTGAACTTGATTGCTTTTATCTATTTCAGAATAAGACACTAAAAAAGAAAAACTGAACGTGCTTCCCAATGCCAAGATGTTTACGAATTGGCCTGTGTGGAAGTCTTGGAAAACAAAACCAGTGTACGGAAATTATTATAAATGGCTGTGAGCCTAAAGTTCCTTTATAGTTTAAGAAAGACCATGTTTTTGTTAATATTTATTTATTTTTATATTAGATGTAACTTATGAAGAATAAATGAATAAAACTTAAAATTAAGAATAAAACTTAAAATTCCATGTTTGTTATGGGTGCCTAAGGTTTATAATGCTGAGTGAATCAAAGTCTCATTACTGAAGTAGTTAAGATTATAAATTGCTGCAAGCCTAAAATGCCTTAATAGTTTAAGTAAAGAACGAACATGTTATTTGTTAATTTTTGAATATTTTCTGTTAGATTAAAGATTTAACTTAAAAGTCTAAACCTGTTTTAGCATTTGTAAAGTTTCTAATGATAAATATGCAAAATAAATCTTTATAAAATATAAAACTGGTTTTCAATTCCTAATGTTACAATTTGCCCCAAGCCTGTTACAACTAGCCCCAATCACGGGGTAAGTTGTAACACTCGTCAGTTTTTTTTAGAAGTCGTTTCTACTAAAAATCGTTAGAGGTTTGAGCAAAAGTTTATTTGGAATCGATAGTTGAATAGTTCTTAATTGGAATAGTACTGCTAGATTTCATAAATACTAAACAAGTAAGCTTTCATAGTCAAGAAGCGACAAATTGTTACAACTAGCCCCCGGCTCTACTAATAAAAGCGTGTTAATAAAAAGTGGAAAATAACTTTACTTTCGGAAGTCGGTGGCAAAAAAGTCAATGAAACAAACAATGACCTAAATTCATCATTCAAGCAATTTTAACCCTTAGCTAGGTTACCCTACCGTACAACCCCTTACCCCTCTATTCCCCTGAAACGTTCAATACCATATTAACTTATTGCTTTCCCAACGTACCATCTGCAGTACCTTCCCCATAAATTAAATTCAATTAAAGTCAGCCCATACACAACCGCTCCAAAGTAATTGATTGATAAGCTTCTATAAAATTAATGGGACGTATGTACCCTGGGTTTCGAGGTCAACAACACTTTAAGTATAAGTCTATACGACGTTCTCAATACTAATAGTCTTAATTTATCTTCGTAACTGTTCAAAGTTGAACATGTGAACGTAATCAGTCTTCGGAAGTGCGTTACGTGTTTTTGGAATATAATAATGTAGGTATTGGTACAGGATGGTTTTAGTTGCTATAAGAAAATGAGTGCCATATTGATGAAAATTCATTGTTACAGAGTTGTAATTACTTAGAAAATATTTTGTTGAGAATAACATCCAATCGGTCGTTTTCTAGGGTGACCACTGAAAACCAGCGGTCACCCGAGCACCCATAGTACAGGTCATGCTGAGTGGTAACTTGCTTGTCGTACTCATGACGTGCAAACTGACAACTTTGCTTGTTCCGACCTGTTGAATTTATAAATATTTTTTATGCTTTTAATTGGTATTTTTTTGTCATTTAGTGTGCACATCGTGTCCTTGCGAAAAATAAATGTTGTTTCTATTTGTCTTTCAAACACCTGCAGATCTGAGCATTTTTACTTTGCCGACAATTCGTTCAGTTTTTTATCTTAACGATCACTCAATCTCAACAACACAAGACAATATTATTCATGCGTTATCTCCCTCACCATTATACCTTTTATTCACAGAAGTGGTAAACAGGGCTAGATAGTACCAAATAACGCCGGTTGTGTTAAGTGAAGTAGGAAGTAACATTGCCTTTGACTGTGCACTCGTAGCTGCATTCTTCATTTTGGAAAGCCACTTTGCCATAACCGGGGCTCGAGTCGGAATTCCTCGTACATTAGTCGCACATGCGACTTCCTAGAAGTTTTAAAGATACATCTAAGGGTACATTAAACATTTTAAAAGATCCCTGGAAGCATCACTCCCCTTTTAAAAGCCTCAAATATTGCTCCTCCCTTCAATCATTTTATCGTACTGTATACAGAATTAACGGTACCGATTGTAACGGTAATAAATGATCAGTGCCTTTATGCTTCGTAATGGCGTAGGTTAATAGCTGCTAGTCGAGTAGTCGAGAGGTTGATGGAACCGAATCGTCGAGTGATTAAGGCTTCGGTGATTGAGGCCAATGATTGGCCACCAATTACCTGGACTGCCCTTAGATGTGGCTTGTGAGGTGTTTTGCTGAAACGTGTTACGTGTAGTTGATAGGTAGCTGTAGGTAGGTACTGTGGGTAGGTATAGTGCTACGAGGGTCTGGTCAGACAGGCACTAGTTCCAATTTAGGGAAGATGCAAACTTAACTTTAAACAAGTAGCTGTAGGTGAGATGCATGTCCTTTTCTTATTGAAGGCTCTGTTGGGATGCAAAAAAGAGTGTTAATATCACTTACGTTACTGTTGTATTTGTCCGTTTATAGACTAAGAAAAGAAAAGTTAACATGTTATAAAAATGCTCTTGTCCCATCACAATTATTTTTGCTATAAGAACACAATAACCAAAAAAAAACTTTCCAATGATTGTAAACAGCTTCAAAGATCCGTAAACACACAAAAAACCCACTATCCCCAAATTTCTCATTCGTTCCTAGAGTACATTGTTTCCAAAATACCTTCAACATTGTTGCATAATACAAAAGAAATATAATAAAAAAGATTCTGCTCATATCAGCCCTTTGCTGGACCATCCAACCCCACTTTGTATGTCGTACCTACGGTTTTAATGTAGGTTAGATTAGATGGTTACGAACATGTACCATCTCTCAGGAAAATTGAATAGAGGACCCATCCTCGAATCCGAGGTAAGGATATTCAGGAATCGCTCTCACTCGAACCCCGTTTGACAGGTGATATACGGATAAGAAGTTCTGATAGCTTTTGTGGAATAGTTTCGGACATTAATATCACTGACTTCTGCCAACTACAAGTACCAAGAACGTTTGGTGGTGTGAAATTAGAATCAATCGCAAAATCGCACTCATTTGGATTACACGCGTCACATACGTTCCATCTTAGATACTGTTTAAATGGAATTACACAAATAAATGAATAAATGTTGTATAAGAATAAAAATAATAAGTTATTAAAAAATCAACGAAATTTTTTAACTAAACTTAAATTTTCCTTTGGTGAGATCCCGATATTTAGACGGTGTTGTTGCAAGCGCCATGATCGCGAGATGACTGCAGAATACGGGTAAATGGTAAATAAATCATTAGGAGCAGACGAATCTTTTTATCACGTTAGTGGCAGTTTCAGTTTAGTTATAGAATAGAATAGAATCATTTATTTCAACAAACAGTTATCAAATCTTAAACTACAAACACACAGATAAGTCATTATTATTATTAAAAATATTTCATAATTTAATCCAACATAATAATTATAATGTCCTAACTCAAATAATTAATTGATCATTATATAAATGGTTATTTAATTAATTAAAAATAGTATTTTTTTTAAACTTTTCTCCACACTAGGAATTTCTCCTGTATCGTGGGTGCGTTTACAAACATTTAAACTCACATGATACACAAACAGCCAGACCCGGGTCCCGGAACAACTATCTGTACGCCATACAAATATTTGTTCCATACGGGGATCCAACCCGCGACACGTAGCGCAGCAGTCGATCGCTCAACCACTGCGCCAACCATAACGTCAGTCAATTAATATTATTGTGGACATGTTTTAAAATGATTAATGTTTTATGTTATAAACCGTGAAAGCTTAAAACAGCAGCATTCAATAACTTGTTACAGCAGACCATATAAAATTGACCATATTAAACCGCAGGTTGGCAGGTTGTACGAAACCAGTTAAAGTAACGCTTTTCAGAGCTTACTGTCAGTCTTTCTATACGTGCCTTTGGGTCAACTTCACTCAGCGGGCATACAGCGACCTACGCGTTCAATATAATAATGCACTGAGAATGCTGCTGCGGCTGCGTAGCAGTGCGTCAGGGATGTTTGCAGAAAATAATATTAATAGTTTTGCCGCAATTATTAGGAATAGGTGTGCATCCCTGATGACCCGTGTTCGCGGCAGCACCAACAGTATTCTCAGTGAATTCGCTGATCGGTGGGATTCTCCGATGATGCGGAGGTGGATGCGACTCCACGCTGAATTTTAATTGTGTATTTTTCATCTGTCTGTAACCTACTAACACTAGAATTTAAGTATAATTGTTACTAACCCTATGGACTCCGGTCTGAAATAAAAAAAATCTATTCTGTTCTATTCTAAATCACGTCAAAAATCCAGACCCAGCTTACATTATTCCCTACGCAAAAACAGTAAATTGACGTAAAAAGCACCGTACACATTTCCAAATCCAAAAAAACTGTCCCAAAACGCTCACCGTCCTTTGGCGCATTGAAACCCGCCCATTGAAGCGCGATGAACATCCCATTGTGATATTCGCACATCTATTACCTGTTGTAATCAGTTAAAGCACAATGGCTCCCTGACTCAATGGGTGAGATCTCTTGAGATAAATCCACTACGATTACTACCCCTGTCTCATTGTAGGTGGACGATCGAGTGGCTATTTCAAAAATGGCTTCTTGGCTGAATCGGCTTTCGGTTTTCGGCGTCGTCTCGGCGGAAATTGGCCGAAGCGCTCGGCCTCGTAGCTGTAATGATCGGGTATTGGAGCTGATGCAACTAATCAAAGCTGGGTTTCGGTATTGATTTTTGGTGTGGTTATAGAAATTTGAGCTTTGGTTGTGATTTGAAGACGTAGTAACAAGAAATACCTAAATAAATTTCAATGAAAAACATTATTTCATAAATATACATAAACTTACGACTTTAAAAGAAAGAAGAAAGGAAGAAGAAGTGATAAAAGAGAATGAGTAGAAAAAAAATGTTTCTTTGGGAAAGTTATTTGTTATCATGAGTACAATCACGTGTTTATGTATCGGTCACTAATTACCAGTCACCCTATATAAAGTCAAAGATATGAAATAATGGTGTCAAGCAAAAACAACCACGAAAAAATCTTCCATATCAAAAACAGAAATAGTTCAAATTACAATGTTCCATTAGTAGCAGCAACGTGCTACAGCAACATACTATGTTACTGTAACAAGCCAGTCACAAGTTCGTTTTACATCGTGTCTCGCCCTAGTTATGGCCGTGTCGAGTAGCTGAGAGTAACATGATGCCTACTTCAAGTTTTTGTTCGCTTAAACTGATGCTAGAAAGATTTATGAAAAATAAAACTGTTTGTAGTATAAAAAGATGGCTTAGGATCGTCTTGAAATATGCAGTAATGAACTCATAATTTGATCTTTAATGTCAAGCTCTTGCTATTATCGGTTTGTGGATGGTGACAGTCCATAACATACCCATACGTGTTGGAAAGCACGTTAAACAGTTGGTGTTTTGTGTGGTTTGACCAAAGACATTCAAATTTTTTAGGAGGGTTAGACAATCGTTACGCGCAGTCATAAGCCTAAAAAGCGAGAGCAGCGGTGGGCTAGAGAGCAGCGGTGGCCCTGTAGTGGCAGCCCCGACGAACCCAGGCAGGGGCATTTCTTAGTGTATTTTATTTCATCGCCGCTGCCCTCAAAAACGGTGAAGGAAAACATCGCGAGGAAACCGGCATGGCCTAGAACTAAAAATTCGAAGACATGTGACATCTACTTACCCGCACTGGGCCCGCGTGGTGGATAAAAGCCCACTCCCTCTTATAGAGAGGAGGCCTGTTTCCCAGCAGTGGGAACATTATAGACTGATGATAAGCCTAAAAGCCCGACAACCGGTGTTGCCATAACTCAGTAACTGGGTTGTAGAGGTCAGAGAGGAAGTCGCACCGTGTTAAACATGGGCTTTTATAAAGTAAGACTGCAAGCTGACTCCAATACTTTTATTAATTGGTTAGCCTGATGACGATGTTATAAATAGCTTCAGTTATTTGAGTCACGAAAATGACATCAAAAGCTGCTGCCCGCGACTTCACTTCAAAATTTTGATGGGTATGAAAAATAGATGTTGGCCTATTTTCAGACCTACCCGATATGCACACAAAATGTCATACAAATTGGTTCAGCCGTTTCGGAAGAGTTTGGTGACAAACACCGTGACACGGGAATTTTATACAGGGTGTAACGGAAAGGGTATATACATCCTTAAGAGTGTGCTACAGACCATCAAACTGAACATGTTTCTAATCATAAAAAAAATTTTGCAGCAAAAAAAATTTCTGCTGCCCCATAGAAAATTGCAATACCTATTCGACCCAAATGTATCCATTTGGGTCGAATAGGTATTGCAATTTTCTATGGGGCAGCAGAAATTTTTTTGCTGCAAAAAATTTTTTATGATGAGAAACATGTTCAGTTTGATGGTCTGTAGCACACCCTTAAGGATGTATATACCCTTTCCGTTACACCCTGTATATTAGAAGAATAGATTGAGTTACCAGCAGTGCAAGAGTTCATATTTCTAGGAAATCAGAAATTGGGGCTATTTTTGATCACCTTTGTTTAAGAACAAAGAGATTACAAACTTCGTTGGCTTTCACTTATTACAGTAATCAGTGAAGACCAAAAATAGACCAAAACTGATCAATTAAGTACCTTATATTAAAAGAGATAACAATAGGTTAAAAATAGATGTCTGCAAAATAGAATTTCTATTATCCCCACAGCAGCATTACAAAATCTTTTCTTGCTAAAATGTCTTGGTAAAAAATTTCACTTTTCGTAAACTTATTTAGTTAAAATTTCAACACGCGTGTAGTAATTTTGATGAAAAATCCCTGGTCAAATTGTTCTTGGATTTATTCTTGAGGATTTTTTTAGGACACAGCCCGAAGTGTATATTTGTGCCCAGCAATAGACTTGCCCCCTATTAACACTGGACTTCTTAACCATTTTTCCTCACACTTTGGAGCATATAAAAACTTTAATTATTCACAGAAATAAAACACAAGTTTATTATTTCTTTATTAATCATTTTTAAATATTTTTACAAAATTATAATTTTAAAAAATACCGAAGAGAGTAACTTCCTAACAATAGGCGCCGTATCCAGAAGTACTGCTTTCTGAATCAAGCCCTTGATCCAGCTGACTAAGATGTTGGTCGAGGCTTTTGGCTATCAAGCCATTGGCGACTATCGGCACAATGACTGCTGTACTCACATCCAACATGTCGACAACCTCGCGAGCCAGATCAAGATATTTGAATTGCTTATCTTTCTCTGCTTTCCAGGTTCTCGTCATGTGGGACCGTTATATCAACAATCATTGCGCAACGCTCCAATCGATCTATCACCTCAATATCAGGCTTATTGGCAACAATAGTCCTGTTAGTGACGATAGGTCGATCCCGATACTATGTGATATTACCGCCATCGAGTACTGCGTCGGGCGCATACTTATAGTATGGCACTTCAGATTCCACAAGGTTGTACTTTAAAGTAAGTTGCTGGTGAATAATCCTGGCAACTACTAATCCTACTAGCAACCTAATTTTGTCTAAGCAAGTACTCTCCGTTAGCCAGACGACAACACCCAAGTTAATTTATTTTTATTATTTTACCATAACATAAAAACACGCCTGAAATCGCAAAAAGGGTTAAGCAGAGTAAGTTATAGATACTCAAACTCAAACTCTTTATTGCATTAATGTGTATACGTTTAGTTGTTACACATACGTAAGTAATTTCCAACATGAAACCCGGTAAGGGCACGGCAACATAAAGATAGATTGGACAAAATAGCTTCCAGTTAGTAGGTATCTGGAATGCAAGTTTGTTAAACAAATATAATTATTGTTGGAAATATTACTAGTATGTAGGTTTTGTAGTTATTTTAATAAATATCATGCGGTTGTTCAATTATTTTATTTACGTGTATTAATTTATTATTATTTGCATCCGTTATTATATTTTCATTTATTTGTATGAATTATTATATTTTATTAATTTATATTCTCTATTGTATTTATATATTATTAATTACAATAGATAATATAAATTAATAAAATATAATAATATACGATAAGATACCCTATAGTACATTCACATAATCACCAGCCATCACCAACACAAATCAACTATTTCGTTGTTTTGATATTAAAAACATTCTAATGCCCCAGCTACATACATTCTTGCAACCGGAACTTTCCGTCGATATTGAAATTCAGTTGAAAATGGGACGTTTCACGCCTTACAAATGTATTTATGCTACAAATATTTTTGACGTACTCGCATACTTGTGGCCGTCATTTTATTTGTTGCATTTCTATTTTATTTATGCTCGGATTTTATTCGGACATTCCATGTTGGGAATTTCTGCTTAGGTATTATTGTCGTATTGAAAATGTAGATGTTTGCTAAAGTAATAAGTATTCAAAATAATATCTTAGCAGGAGTATAGGTTTGTGCCGGGTTGTTGGTAATAGGCACACGGCTGTCACATGGCTGAACATCACTTGAGGTTATTAAGTGACGACACGGTTGGCGCAGTGGTTGAGCGTTCGACTGCTGCGTTACGTGTCGCGGGTTCGATCCCCGCACGGAACAAATATTTGTATGGCCTACAGATAGTTGTTTCGGGTCTGGCTGTTTGTGTATGTGAGTTTAAATGTTTGTGAACGCACCCACGATACAGGAGAAATTCCTAGTGTGGGGCAACGTTTTTTTTAAAAAAAAGAAAAAAAAAGTGTAAACACATAATTATCTGTCTAACCTCACGTAGATTATTGGCGTGATTTTATGTAATGTGTTCAAAATAACTTTTTTCGTTAGATATAAATGTGGTGTGTAGTGTAATTGCAATAAACGACTTATATGTTTTTAGTTATTACTTAATCCATCTGCTAGGCATTGATTGAATATTCAAGAGATCAACTTTTGCAGAAAAAACAAAAATATTTCTCAATAACTAATCTCATCTCATATTGATTTTATCCTTAAATCAAAATCAGATTGGTCATCAGAATGAATTGAAATAGAATTTTATTTGATCATATCTCACAAAAACACACTATCAGCACAAAACTAAAAACCCCATTTTTCTTACTTTACCCTAAACCCGGACGTTTATCGAAAACCTAAGCACATTGTAATTCTTCTCACATACGTTCGGAGGCCACCTACCTCAGCTCCGTCCCTCTATTAAGTGACCCGTGTTAAGTGTCACTCTCAAAATGACATCACATTATTATAAATATTTAAAATGCCACTTTGTACCGCGAATAATTGGGTCAGCCTATACGGCTGCTACCCAACAAGCATTTTTTCTATGAAAATGCTTTAATGTCGGTAAAAAGTAAAAGTGAGTGTAACAAAGCTCGTTCGCGTAGGCATTGTCGTAGCAAGCTTGTAGCATGTGCGTAGCATGTGCGCAGCATGTGCTTGTGCGTAGCAAGCTCGAAGCAAGCGCGTAGCAAATTCTTAGCAACCTCGCAGCTGGGAACGGTGTTCGTATGATTATCACTTAAATTAATCTTATTTTTCGAAGCGTGTTCAGACTGGACTGTTTCGAAATTCCAGATAAATAGACACCAAGGGCCAGTAGGTTACCCACGATAGGTTGCGAAAGTAAAATATTTATTCAAACACTGATAAAACCAGGTGTCTATCGTCTGATTTTTCCTAGTTCATTCAAAATCAAAATATTTTTATTTTTCATAGGTCGACAAAGGCACTTATAAAATGTCGACAAAAAGGTGCTCGGTTCGGGTTGGTCGTTTCCTATGGAGAAGAACCGGCAAGAAACTCCATGGTTACTCTTTTTAACCCCCGACGAAAAAAGAGGGGTGTTATAAGTTTGACGTGTGTATCTGTGTGTTTGTGTATCTGTGTATCTGTGTGTCTGTCTGTGGTATCGTAGCTCCTAAACGGATGAACCGATTTTGATAAAATTGGTTTCGTTTGAAAGGTGTTTTAATCGAGAGTTTTCTTAGCTAAGTTTCGAGAAAATCTGCTTAGCCGTTTGAAGGTTATCATCTCTTTTCTAGTTGAAGGGAAAAAACAACTTCCACAGGTCTGGTCGATTCGAAATTCGAAATCTTGTTACTTGTAGCCATGGACATCGCCAGGGGGGACTGCATACCCCCCCGCTCCCCCCTAAAAGCTCGGCTTTTTTTAACTTACAACTTTCGTTGTTTTCTTTAATTAGCGAGAAGAGGCGCAACACCGAAAACAAGACAGTCAAGGCTAAGATAAAATAAAATAAGTTTAAAAAGCATGGAATAAAAATTAAATTTAAAAAATTAAAAAACCCCCGACACCGGACCGCTAAGTAGATCGCTTAGTACAAGCACAAAACAAAGCGGACCCCCGACGCTACGACGCTTGGATTATTTTATTTATAGTTTTTTAGAGGTTTTTTGTGTCGGGGGTTTTAAAATCATTTGTTTACAATATTTCTTTTATAGCGTTAGTACTTAAGTATCGGAGGACATTGTAGGCCTCACAATAAGTCGTTGCTTACTACAAAACGTAGAAGATTTTTTTCATGTTATGCTAGTCAAGATATTTATACTTTTCTATGCGTACCTACAACATGTATGTCCTTCAAAACTCTTTCTCAGCCAATATCCCCGCACTCTCGGTCAAGTAAGCAACAACATATATATACGTTCTGCTTATAAGAGTAATTAATAGTATTTCCGTCGACCGCCACGTGTGCAGGGTCGCCAATGTTCTTATTTATCGGCTCCTATTCCCGCCCATTAGGCTGACAGCTAGCTTATTAAGTCTGCTCACGACAGAGAGAAATGGATTGTATTTAAATCTTGGGTTATAGTTATTAGTGGCAGTGTTGTGTTTTTTGGGTAATTTATTTATTTATTACAGATAATTAAAACGGTATTACACCAATTACAATAATTAACATAGAAACAGAAAACAAGAGTAATACATCGAGCTAACAATATTAAATGGTTGAAATTAAGTTAAATTAAATTAAAACTAACACGGAACAGAGGACAGTCTTGCATATTTTTTCTCACAGAACGCCAAACATATACACATTAATTTACTCCATTCATCCGCACATCACACTCAGGGTTGGCAGTCAGAAGGGCGTTGAGCGTCATAAGAGTTCGACACACAGGGGATTCAGCTCTGGCGACAGTTTTCGACGACGGTGGGGCAAACAGATTGTGCCAGCGGCTCTTACGGTGTCCAATGTATTTGTCGCGCACAAGCAGCCAGCACAAACAGCAGGGTAATAACACACGTAAATTAATTGCCTCGTTGGTCTAGTGGTCGCAAGCTCGACTGCTGAGCATGAGCTCCTGAGTTCGATTCCCAGGTCGAGCAAAGTGTTATTGGGTTTTTCAATCAGGAATTTCTCAGTAGCAGCCATGGAGTCTGGATTTGTTGCCGGTTGATGGCAATAGGTTCGCCCCCTATTACATTAGACTTGAACATAACTGGTGAAATGTGGGCGTACTATTATACACCTCTGTGTAACTCTTCGGGGTCTTCAAACGTTATTGTAGCTGTTGTTGGTGGTAATCGGCGAAGTTAAACGATAAAGTAGCTTGTAAAACTTATATTTTGGTTAAGACACGGATAAATTTACAAATCAAGGGATACAAGCGCACTCGCTTGCAGTGCTCGCGCGGACTGAACTGCCGGCGTCTTGGGTGTGGGTCCAGCAGCCCATCCTACTAATATTATAAACGCGAAAGTTTGTAAGTATGGATGGATGTTTGTAACTCTTTCACGCAAAAACTACTAAACGGATTTGGATGAAATTTGGCACAGGGTTAGTTTATAACCTGGATTAACACATAGGATATTTTTTATCCCGATAATACAATCCCGTGGAACAGTGATCGAACTCCACGCGTGCGAAGCCGCGGGCATAGGCTAGTATATTTATACTTACGAGTACATAGGTTATATATTATTATCTTATTACTAATTACTAACGTTGTACCTAAAGAACAAGATCGCGTCGCTAACATTTATGTTATGTATGTATACATAAAAACATTATATTATGACAAGAACTGTAATTTAGTGACATTTTCATGAGCTATTTTTATAATACACACATACCTAGATGTATGCTAATCACTTATCATAAGCGGTGGTATAACGTATTCCTCCAGAACTGGGGTCTGGAGGCCAGATAGGCAGTCGCTCAGTCAAATTTATTTTAGTTTAGCTCATATCGTAAGAATTTCCACACTTTTGATCCAATTGCAGGGACACATGTAAGCGTGCACGATAGAAAGAACGCAAGGTAAGCAAAAATGCATATGTGAGCGCGATTTATGAACAGCGGACTAGTTACTGCGCACTAGCCCGGTCGGAAGGTTCTCCTTGGGTTTAATTGGAATAAAACTCATTCAGTAATGAACTGCCGTTTATTTAATAGATACAGAAGCTTCATAACCGGCTAACGCAGTATTCATATAAATAGGAACTGATATAGTCACACATTGACCAGACCATCGACCAGTGCTCATGCACTTAGTTCCCCGCTCGGGTCCCTCTGACCCCAGCCAGCCCCAGCCGACCCAAGTGATAACCGACTGGAGGAAAGTCAGCGAAAAGCTGAAATCCACCACGTCGCCTCACCTGGAGGCCATCCCCGACCACATTGTCTCAGTCGCAGACACGACGGCCGCCATCAACTCGTTTACAGAACACGTGCAATCCGTACTAAAGGATTGCTCACGGGAAGTTCCAGCAATGAGCGATCAACGCTGGATTCTACCCGCTGACGTACGTGAACTGATAACCGAGAAGAACGCGGCCATCCGTGCCTACAGCAACTTTCCCTGCGACGCGAACAAAGCTCACATGCGTTATTTACAGCGTGCTGTAAAGAAGCGCACTAGTGAGCATCGTTCAGATCAATGGGACAAGACGCTTAGCGAGCTCGAGCCTACCCACCTAGCCTTCTGGCAGCTCCAACGCAAGTTGTGCTCCACCGAAGAGGCTTCGATGCCTCCCCTCACCCGACCCGATAAGAGCGTCGCATTCGACGACTCTGAGAAGGCCGAATGCCTAGCCGACAGCCTGGAGTCCCAGTGCTCCCCCAGCTCTCAACCAGTAGACAAGCGACATCTCGATGAGGTGAACGCATTCGTCGAACGTAAAGCCGCCCTCCCCCCCGTAGAAGACCCTGATGATCCTCTGCCTTCGGTCACAGCTGACGAAGTGCAAGACATCATTAATAAGCTTCAACCGCGGAAAGCACCCGGCTCCGACGGAATCACCAATAGGGTGTTAAAACTCCTCCCCGCTCAGCTCGTCGTGTTAATGGCGGCCATCTTCAATGGCGCCCTGAGCAACAACGCCTTTCCCCAAATATGGAAAGAGGCCACTGTCATCGGTTTCGCCAAGCCAGGCAAACCCAAGTCTGAGCCCTCAAGCTACAGACCTATCAGTCTCCTGAACGCACTCGGCAAAATCTACGAGAGACTTATTTATAAGCGACTCAAAGACTTCGCCGAGGCTAAGAGTCTCATCCCCAACGAGCAGTTCGGCTTCAGGACCGGACACTCCTGCATTCAACAGGCCCATCGCATCGTAGAACACTTGAGCGCTGGCTTCCAGCGTGGAGCGATGACGGGTGTGTTGTACTTCGACATAGCAAAGGCTTTCGACAAAGTCTGGCACAACGGCTTATTATATAAGCTGTACAAACTGGGAGTGCCGGACCGTCTCGTGCTCATCTTACGAGACTTTCTGTCGGATCGCACCTTCCGCTATCGCATCGGGAAGGCACTGTCTTCCCCCCACCCCATTAGAGCCGGAGTCCCTCAGGGCTCCGTCGTCTCTCCCCTTATCTTTACTCTGTTCACCAGTGACATCCCCAAGAGCAAGAAGGCTCAGTTAGCCCTGTTCGCGGACGACACGGCCATTTATTACACTGGCCGCAGTCACGACGCTATCTATAGCACCCTCCAAACCTCAGCCAACGTCTTAGGCGCTTGGTTCCGGAAATGGAGAATCGAGGTGAACCCCGACAAGAGCCAGGCAGTTCTTTACTCTAAACAGCGTAAAATTAAGCCACCCGCGCTCAGCCCGATCACTATGTACGGTAAGCCTATTCCTTGGGAGAAGCAAGCCAAGTACTTAGGAGTCATACTTGACAACCACTTGTCTTTCGCGGCGCACATCAAAGCAGCTCGCGACCGAGCTGCGTTTGCTATGGGTAGGCTTCATTTCATGATTTCGGCAAAAAGCAAGTTGTCACTCAAGTGCAAGTTGCGCCTTTATACCGCGGTGATCCGCCCCATTATGACGTACGCTTGCGTCGTGTACGCTCACACCAAGCCTAAGTACATCCATAGGATGCAAGTTTTACAGAACCGGTTCTTACGTAGAGTCACGGGAGCCCCTTTTTATGTCCGTAATGACCGTCTACACGTAGACCTTAGAATGCCCACCGTCCTTCAGTTTATGAAACGTCTTTCGAAGCGTTTCTTCGATAACGCCATTAAACACCGTAATCCCCTGATCGCAGCGGCCGCCCGTTACGAACCCTCGCGCATTAGTACAGTACGCCGTCCTAGGCATACCCTTGTCACTCCAGATGATGCTATCACCCTCCTCCAGGAGAGTAGCAAAGAGACTAGCACTCTTAAAAAGTTCCGACTCAAACCGCCGTCTTTCCGACCTCGCCGTCGAGGTCCGTCGCGACGTCCCGGTCCATGCCCTCCCCGACCCTCGCTCGAGCCAGCCCGCGATGCTGTGCCAGTAGTTTTAAATCAGCCCCTAAATAATGATACCATTCAGATCCAGCCTGTCCCCATGCAGTCTTCCCCCAGCGACGCCCTAAGCCGAGGTTCGTACCCCACAGGGGGTGCCCTTAGCGTGCAGTCGCTTAGTTTGTAAGTTTTATGCCCTGGCTGGAGGCCTTACTCTAAAGGCACCCACAGGATAGTCCGGTTAAGCAGACGACAACCTCATAGGTTGATCTGCGAGATGCCATTCAAAAAAAAAAAAAAAAAAAATCACACATTGACACCACAATCCCTAAACAACCATGACTTAAGTAAAGCGCTTGACGTATTACTGAAAACAAAACATAATTATTAAAATTATTTGATTAAAGGAAGTCGGTACCAAACATTACAGGGTTCATTTTGCGGTTAGACAAAAACATCTCTAAGTAACTTTACAGTCAAATAAACATGTGTGTCGATTCTCAGAAAATGGCGTACGAAAGTAGGTAGGAAGACCTTTGCGAAGAAACCTCCGAACGTTGTTTCAAAATCTCAGTGTTGTGGAAAAACAATTCTTATTGGATTATTATTAAAATCAAAGTTGGTTTAATTCATCAAAGAAAGGACAAAGCTGTGGTTTTCTAACTTTTAAGGGGGAGTTGTTCGAGCGGAAAATCGGAAACACAAATTGGGAGGTCAACAAAGTTCAAGGTTCAAAATAATCTGGTGTTTTGTGCTTTGTGTAGAGTCCAGTATAAAATGATCTTTGTGATTTTAAAAATTTGTCTGTCTTTTTTAATAAGTCCAATATTTTTTTAATTTATTAAGTATTCTCTTGGTGTTGATTCTGGCAGGTTATTAAACTGGGACGCACTAAAAATGTTTTTACGTTCATTTAACGGAAGTATGGAGGAATATGAAGATGTGAGGAAGAAGGTTTTGATTCCCAGATCAGGCAGTGTTATTGGGTTTTTCTTCAAGAATTTCAATGTAAGTACCCCAGACTCGAGATTAGTGCCCGACTAATGGTAATTGGCTCGTTTTATAACATGGGACTTAAACGTAAATGTGGGTACAAAAGTTACTCCTCTCCTTATTCCTTCGGAGAAAACAGGCAAGATGTTATATTGTTTCAATGGTGGTATGGTTGGCGCAGTGGTTGAGCGATTGACTGCTTTTCTACGTGTCGCGAGTTCGATCTCCACACGGAACAAATATTTGTATGGTCTTAAGATAGTTGTACCAGGTCTAGCTGTTTGTGTATGGGAGTTTAGATGTTTGTAAACGCACCCACGATACAGAAGAAATTCCTGATGAGGGGGGTTTTATTTTTTTAGTGACACTTCTTATGCGACTTCCAACAAGGTTGCGTTAAACGTTTAACGCTCCTGGGGAGGGGGAATAGACAGAGCGAGAGTGAATGCGTGGCATTCGAACGCATGCGTGTAGTATTACGAAGTTTCACTTCTTCCGCGCGGAGGGACTGCACGCACATTTTTTTTTAAAAACTTGGCACCTGAACTCGTATATTTTTTCTTTCCTGCCTATTTTTGCAGTCACTACACAGGACAATCAGAATTCTAAACAAAATCACAGGCAGTAAACCGAATACAAATATTGACCACACCGAATCCAGAACTCGTCATCCGAAAGTGATAGCTACCCAACACAACCCATCCAATCGAAACACATCCACGCACCGGAACCCAATCATACAAACCCAAACATCGAACAAGCCAAACATACCCAATAAACACACACTCAACGAAATGAACAAGCAAAAGACTCCAATCAATACCAATAGTTAGCATTCTGATGGTTGATTAAGTTATACGCAACGGTTCGTACATGGGGATAATTAATTACGAGCCCCGGACACTGGGACGAAACACGCAGTCCATCCCAAACGGTAACCGCAAATTGCCTAATTTATCGGCCCAGTAACTCGACGTTCACCGTTTCTGAAACTCTCCGAGGATTCTCCGCCGAAAATATTCCGGGTACGCTTGTCTCGTGACGAAGTTTGGCATCGTCTATTTTTGTTGACGTACTGTCGTTTGGGAGACGGGCTGAGATGTTTGTGGCTTTCGGAATACATGATCACACAGGTTGGCTGTTGTGGGTATATAAGAAAACTGTAGATCAAGCTTCGTGGACTGGCTTGTTTTTGCCTTTCGTTTACGTCGTGTACACGACTTCGTTTAATACGACTTGCGTCAAGCATTCCGCCGTTTGATACTTGTTTCCTTAATTTGACGTCGTTCGTGGCATGCTCTAAAGCTATGCATACAGCTATAATAATAAATATAATGTGAAAGCAAAACTTTCATGCATAACCAAGGACATAGAGAACTGCAAGCCTGCCGGTTGGTTCATTTGCAAGGAATTGCATCACTGGCAACACACAACTATATGGTTGATTTTATTGGTTATTACTATTTATAAAAAAAAAATAACTGTGCATGCGACCAGACACTTGCGCTCGGTTATGCCTGCGAGGTACAACTGTGCAGGCATAACCGAGCGCAAATGTCTGCGGAGACAATATACAGGGTGTAACGGAAAGGGTATATACATCCTTAAGGGTGTGCTACAGACCATCAAACTGAACATGTTTCACATCATAAAAAAAAAATTGCAGCAAAAAAAAATATCAGCTCGACAGTTCAACATTTGGGTCGAATAGGTATTGCAATTTTCTATGGGGCAGCAGATATTTTTTTTGCTGCAATTTTTTTTTTATGGTGAGAAACGTTTTCAGTTTGATGGTCTGTAGCACACCCTTAAGGATGTATATACCCTTTCCGTTACACCCTGTATATTTGGAAATTCTTTAAGTTGCATGGATGCATGCATGGATGGTCAGGATAACTGTACAGTTTTCTGCTACACAAAATCATGCACGACTGTACTGGCAAAACTGGACATGCATAACATATCGTCAACTAGCTGACCCGCGCAACTTCGTCTGCGTCACATTTTCCCCGTTTTCGCAATATTTTTCATTGCTGCTCCGCTCCTATTGGTCGTAGCGTGGTGATATATAGCCTATGTCCTTCCCCAGGTTGAAATCAATCATCTCCCCAAATTTTATTAAGATCCGATCAGCCGTTTAGTCGTGAAAAGGTAACAAACAAACAAACATACAAACAAACAAACAGAGTGACCTTCGCATTTATAATATTAGTATGGATTACCGGCTTCAGCAACTTCTTTCATTTGTTTATCCGCAGACGCTTTAGCAACACGTGTGTTGCTTGAGCTTGGAGTTCATGGCCAAGCTGTTCGTAAGGAGTAATCTATTTCCTACGCTTTGTGACAACTACCTATAAGAAATTCTTTCTCCACGGAAACTCAAACATCGTTTTCAAAGCGTTTTATTTATAGTACTTACATTATTCGTTCCAAAGAAATTAGCCTTGAATGAAATCCGATACAAACAAATATAAAAGAAAATAAATTGCCTTAAAGTAGAGACAAACAAACTAATGGCTTTCACGGGTAATCGAATACGTTATTTTCGTATTAAGATGTAGACAAAATATTTGTCTTCGTTTTTATATGTAATTCGGTTGTACAAATATTTGTTTTTTTTTTTGTACGTATAATGTATTTATGTACCTACTCGCTTATAGGATACAACGACTAAGTGCGATCTCCCGTTGTGAAGTGATCAAATATCATAACAGGCACTTACTGGAAATTGGCTTCGACATAGTATCCTTTAACGTGCCAAAAATCTAGTCGCTGGTTTTCCAAGTTAGCTAGCCTGAGCACAATGAAAACGCCAAAACCAGACTTTAAGGATAGGTCATGATTTCCTTTTTTTAACCTATCACCCAACGTAACTATTCCATTTTAAAGGAGCTACCAAAAATCTAAAAAAAAATCGACTTATGGTAGTTTAAAACTTTCTTTTCAGGTTTCGTCTTTGGAAAGACCAGCAAGCCTATTGCAGTAGTAATAGGTAGAGTTTACCTATTCTCATCTACATTTCCGCCTTAATCTTCAGAAACAGTTTTATAAATGATTTTCAACGGTACAGTCACGAATAAAAAAATAAACAGCATTATAGACATATAGCACGTGTGTGAGTACTATGTACTGTTAAGCCACCATTTACTGAGTACCTACATCTTTCATTGACGCGAATCCTGGTGGTTGAGTGAATGTCATGATCACTTAAATGTCACGCTGATGGTGGCGGGTGTGTCGGGTCATTTAGTTCCCTTCAATATGGTTGAGTTGAATGGTGGCTGATACATGCGTCATGTACGTGAACGGGCGCTGTCAGATGACTGGTCATCTCTTAGCTGCCACGGTTTATTTTAATTACTTTATATAAGAATTACTGATTTAATATTTTACTCTGGACGCTCTTAACTTGCCCGTATTTACATCGTTCTCACATATTTGTAATTCTTAATATGAATGATGTAACCACGATTTTGTAACATATTTTGATTTCAAAGAGTGGCCATGGAGTTTCTTGCCCATTCTTCTTTATAGAGATCTACGCTACGGAATGGGCAACTACAGTACTTTCAGAAGTTATTACGCCTTCTGACTGGGACTGTAGCTTCGCGTTTTATTTTGTTTTTTTTTTGACTTTCAAAAGTGCCTGTAAATGTCTAATTGAAATAAATGCTTTGAGTTTGAGTTTGATTTTGATAGATATGCTAAACAAAATGTTATATGTAGGTATGTTTGTTGTAAGGTAGTTAAAAGCTTGTTAAGCTACCTACTAGTATTTTCATACCGGCAAAAAATTACAACAATGATGGTTTGTTGACAGCACTGATGATAACATCTGTGTCTATTGTTTAAGTTAGTGTTCTTTCATTGTTTTATTTTTACTTTTGTATAGATTCTTTTTATATTTACCTATTTTTTGTGAATGTGTGGACATTGTAGGCTTTGTATTTTTTTTTTTTTTTCTTTTCTCTATTACTACCGTCTGTAGTAAGCAATCGACTTATTGTCGGGCCTACGCTGTCCTCCCATACTTAAGTACTAACGCTGTAACTTCAAATATTGTAAAACCAAATGATTTTATAAGAGTAACCATGGAGTTTCTTGCCGGTTCTTCTCCATAGGAAACGACCAACCCGAACCGTGCACCTTTTGTTGACGTTTTATAAGTGCCCATGTGGGCCTATGTAAAATAAAATATTTTGATTTTGATTGATTTTGTTTACCTCATGACACGAGAGATCTGACAGTCTAATTTAAAGCATGTCAAAGTTGAAAAAGCTTATTTTATTTATTCCTATTTCTGGTACCCATTCAATTTCTCGCGAAAATGGAGCAGTACCAGTAACCTATTAGACGACCCAGCCCAAAATCTTCTCAACCTAACAAGTTGTGCCTTATCTTAATTTGTGTGAGACCTTAGCATCACTATTTCTCAATGAATGGGGCAAGAAATCCCTCGTACCTTAATGAACGGCCAGCCTTAAGTTCGTTGAGATATTTTTAGGGCTCAGAAATGGCAAGGTCCTCTATAATGTTAGAGATAATAGAATTGTCCGAAGGTCTTATTAAAGCCTGCAATTCTATTTTCAGTCTTATGTCCTGGGTTTAAAGGTTTGGCCTAGTTTGGCTTCGTGTCGAAATTAAAGTTCCAAAAATAGTTTGAATCAAGGATCTATCGCGTCTGTGTTTGCATTTTCGTCTGTTTATACAGATTGTTCTCGGCATGAGAAAATAGGTTGTGTTTGCGGAGTCCATTTTAGACGGATAAATCTTGAATTTGGCACGTGTTTAATTTTTATCCGTGGTAAAATGCCATTGGAGGAGTTGGAAAATAATGTGGGTGGCCTTTGCCCAGCAGTGGGGCAGGACAGGCTCATTAAAAAACGATTTGAATTACTTAGGAACTAAGCTAAAACTCTGTCTCTTGAGCATACAAAAAGCTTCCAGCAGTTGACGACTATTGGCTGAATTCATTTAAATATAATATTTCACACACAATTTTCAAAAATGTAACAGGTATGAGGAGCTCGTGGCTAAATAATAACAGCCGCACGGGTCAATCTTTAAGGTTAAGCCGTGCATGCCTAGGTTGGTCCATTAATGGGTGACCATAATTACATATCGAGTTTCCTCCGTGCCTCGGAAAGCACGTTAAGCTGTTGTTGTTGCTGTTGTCCCGGCTGTCATTTGTAGATCTTTGACAATCGTTACCAGTAGTCAGAAGCCGAAAGTCTGACATCCAGTTTTACCAAGGGGTTTTGTATTACCCAGTTACTGGTAACTGTGGAGGCAGTCGCTTCATGTAAAATACTGGTACTCAGCTGCATCCGGTTAGACTGGCAGCCGACCCCAACATAGTTTGGGAAAAGGCTAGGCAGATGATGATGAGCAATAAATAAAATAAAAATAAAATAAAATGAGTTGCGTTTCCTCGCAAAAAAAGACTCCATTATTACCAAAGAGCATAATCTCCATACATAATACACTACTAGCCATCAACTATAATAAATCAATCCAAGACAGCATCAGGGCAAGATGTAATGGATCACGTCTACCACATTTGACAAATTATTGAGGACTGCTCGTGTTACAAATATAAGGAAAATGCGATAATAACTATAAAAACTAATAGGAAAATGTTTGTGATGTATTATGTTCCATGTTCTTGACCCTATTAGCTTGCAATGTCATCTTGATAATGTGGTTCTGTTTGTACCATTTTACGGAAAAGCACCATAAAAATTGTATTGCAATAAAACAGCAATGAAGATGATTTCCACTGCTACGTTGGGTATACCAGGAGAGGAATACTATTTTAATTGCGTGGTTCATTTGTTTGCATACCCCCAACCGCCCCCCTCAAAACTCGTGATTTTTTTAAAGAAGGCTGGCGAAAATGGACCCAAAGAATCTAAAAATTAACTAAACTCCGTTCCAGTGTAAATATAAAATAATTATAACAACAGTTTTATGAGATATTTATTTTTAAAATATTGAATTTTTAGGACTCGGGAATCAAAAGTTATAAATATTTTCAATTTACTAAAATTAAGTAATCGTGCAATTACAAAACGCAACTTTTTTCCGATTACGTTCCAATCCAATGACATGTGTTTTGCTCAAGGGTTTTCTTACTACAAATGGCTCTTTCTCTTAGTTTTTATACATTCTATTATGTCAAAAATTCATAAAAAATAACATGCAAACCTGATATTAAAACGCCAATTAACAATGCAAAAGCATTTAATAAAAATGGAACAATGGCGATTTTATAGTATTTCTTATAAAGGAACGGTATCAATGATGATCGATTGAGTCCCGTCACTACTGTCATTGTCAGATCTGTGATGATCTAGTCCATCGTTATGTTTGTATTTTTGTCTGGGATTTTATGTTTATCATTGCGATTTTGGAGATTCTCGACGACTTGGCCTTTACATCTTGAACTGAAGATAATGCACCCTGTCATAGACTACCTACCGCATTCTTCTCTGGATATTGGACAATGAGTTGTTTTTTATTTGGACTTTGATTTTAACCACAAACATGCGTTGCGTTAATTTCTTCTTCTCTTACGACTTAAGCTCTTACGGAGGTGTCGTCTCTTTGATGGAGGTGCTCAGGGCTTTGAAAAAGTTCAGAGATGGGTGTATCCACGTGATGTAAGTATATTTGTAAAAAAACATGTATTTATATCATAAGTTAAGAACTTATTTAAGATATCTATCTGAACAACAAACTGAGATTTGTTTAGCTTTTATATGTATAAATACATACTGTTGTAATCTTATATTAGGCTCATTCTTACTGTTGCCTTATACTTTATCGGACTAAAACAGTATGCAGTAAAAGACTAGCCAAGGTAGCAGTAGTGTATTTTACTGAGATCTTTCAGTCATCAAAATAGAAGATGGGTGGCTGTCGCATTTTGTCATGAAATATTTATACCTAATATTTATAAACCCCTCCACAGGTATCAGAGGTCTTCGACCTCTATATTATCTTTAGACATTTCTGTTTTTCTTTTGTTACATAGGGAACTCTTTATGTTTATTACATTATAGGTGAATTTATTTATTTTAACATAATTAATTAATTTCAGATAACAGGAGACGACTACCTTTGTCACTCATGCTGGGGGCTGATAAGCTGCGACCTTGAAAATGAAACCCGACAGCAACTTGGCCATCGTAACGTCTGTGTTGCATAAAATAAAAACTATGTAAAAATACCAAAAAATAAGATTTATTACTCATACTTTTTTTATTCAACAAACCCTGCTTTTCAATAGCTGTACATAGCTAGTAAGCTCTGGCTGTTATAATTTATGTAAAACAATATTATCTTGTCTCAGCGTAATAAGAATCGTTTTACTTGACTATAATTCGCTTATAGATCAAAATCGTAACGGCATAGTTTTAATAGTGATTGAACTAATTACAGGGTTGGTAATCAGTTTAGTCTCTAGCTGCAGTCTAGCAGTTTTATGATTCATCAATTAGGTACAGGCAATGAAGTAAAAATTCTGGTTTTGGCTTATGACAAGAAGCAAAACACATAAGTCAGAACTAAAACTGCGAGGGAAATACAGTAGTTCGAATCTTCCTTTATCTTATGTATTATTATATTTTGATTAATCTTAATTACGGAGACATTCCACTGTTAAAAACCTTAGTCGTAAGATTTTTAGGTTATCTTGTAAATAGACGTATATCTCTTTTCTCCCAACTTTTCAGTCTTACTTTCCATTTACTTTTCTGATAGTCTTTAGTCGTTTTATAACTATGTATAAGTTGCTATAGTGAACGCTACCTCTAAGAGTGGGTCCCAAAATACATGTAGTCTCGCCCGTCTCCTTTACGATGTCCTTGCTTGCCGAGGTTGGTCCGTGGATGGGTGACTGTTATTTGTAGATCTTCGACAGTCGTTACGAGTAGTCAGAAGCCAAAAAGATGATTTCCGAAAATAAGAAAAAAAAATGCCTACTCATTTAATTATTATTTCGTTGTTTGTAGATCTTCGACAGTCGTTACGAGTAGTCAGAACACAAAAAGATGATTTCAGAAAATAAGAAAAAAAAATACCTACTCATTTTATTATTAATTCGGGACGAGAATCATTAGCATAGTTACCTCCTTGAATTTGACGAGGATGCAAAACAACACCTTGGATAGAAAGAAGATTGGTGGATGATCTTTATGTCTCTTATATCTAAGTTCTATTACGGTTTCCCATATACATTCTTTTTTTCATATTTTGTAACAGCACAAATTACTTGAACCCATGTTTTGTACGGCTTGTAATTCGGTATATTTTGGACATCAGTGCTATAAAAATCACAAGCAACACCATTTTCGTACCCTGGCTGGAGGCCTGACTCTAAAGGCACCCACAGGATAGTCCGGTTAAGCAGACGACAACCTCATAGGTTGACTGCGAGAGGCCATTCACAAAAAAAAAAAACATTTTCGTTCCTTTAACTAACTTTTGCAACTTTCACGGATTGACGAGCATTAACCCTTCTATTTTTCTCTAATGGATCTGGGGGGAAACAAAAACGAAACTTCTAAATCCAGGTAGTATCCAGTTGCTAAACTTCATTGTACTTCTTCTAGTAGTTTCTACTGGAAGTGTTGTGGCTGCACTCAGAGTGTGTTTACTTTTTACAACGGATAGTTGAGTTGATGTGGTTCTTTCCGTGGAGTGTTGCTTATCAGAATACTGAATTTCAAGTATGATACACTATGTATCAAAAAGGTGTGATCATATACAAGCTGTTGTTTTGCATCCTCGTCAAATTCAAGGAGGTAACTATGCTAATGATTCTTGTCCCGAAACAATAATAAGATAAGTAGGTAAGTTTTACTCTTATTTACGGAAATCGGTAAATGTGAACAACCCTTGCTTTAAACGCGCTTTCACACATACAAACAATCTCAAACCTTAATTCTATAATATCTTATTCCCTAAACCACGTTAAGGGGGTTATTCTGAAATACTGACAAACTTAAACAACCAAAATAATCAGCGTTTATTAATAGTTAACTAGGTACCGTAATTTTGATTGATTATTTATGTCTTTTGAGATAACCTCCTCAATTTTGACGAGGATGCAAAACAACACCTTGTATAGGTTGTTGTATAGACCATCAAACATGACAACTATCTTTATCGGACGAACATCAAAATTGAACACGTAAATTGCCCTGTTGATAATAAAATTGATATGCTATGTATAAATTAGGTGTGCAGTGATAGCCTACCGATGTGACCATCGGGCAGCCAAGTCAAACGTCTCAAGTTCAAACCCAAGACACGCACCTCTGATGTTTTGCATTTATATGCGTATCGTATAATTATCATTAGCTTTGGTGAAGAAAAACATCGTGAGGAAAACAGCATGCCTATGAGATATTTCTGGACGTACAATATTTTTCGTCCATGAGGGACACGGCTTTAAAACGAGGAGCTCGTGGCTAAATAATTACAGCCACACGGGTCGATCTTTAAGGTTAAGCCGTGCTTGCCGAGGTTGGTCCGTGGATGGGTGACCATAATTACATACCAAGTTTCCTTCGTGCCTCGGAAAGCACGTTAAGCCGTTGGTCCCGGCTGTCATTTGTAGATATTTGACAGTCGTTACGAGTAGTCAGAAACCAAAAGTCTGACATCCAGTCTTACTAAGGGGTATCGTATTACCCAGTTACTGGGTTGTGGAGGTCAGATAGGCAGTCGCTTCATGTAAAATACTCAATACTCAGCTGTATCCGGTTAGGCTGAAAGCCGACCCCAAGGTAGTCTGGGAAAAGGCTAGGCAGATGATGAGGGCGGCATAAAAAACTCTCGACAACAAGTTAGGTATTAACCACACGAAAAGGAAAGTAGACCTAAATATAGTTCTGAAATAACCTTACTACTGAAGCCTGATAAAATTGTATGATTCTTATAACAGGTAAGGTCGTGAGAGGCATACCAATTAATTATTTTATTTTACTAAAACAATACGGGATACTTTTTTACATTAAATAATCCTTACCGTCGTTACAGGTAGTCTGACAGTCAGTCTTACCAAGGTGTTCGTGTTACCCAGTAACTGGGTCAAGCCGTCGTTCCATGTATAATGCTTGTACATATTCTGCTGCATCCGTCTCGACTGGAAACTGATCCCATCATAAATAGGGAAAGGCTATGAGAAACCGCAATCAGTTAGACCTTCCAACTAAGATTTTTAAAGCTTTCTCTATAGAAGCGAAGTATAAAATGTAGTAGCATAGATATCTCACTGAACTCGGAGCTACACATGAGTGAAAGCTCTAATTGGGAACTAGTTTAAACTAAAATGATGAACGTGGTGATCTCTGTCTGTCTATGCGCCTGTATGTTTGTGTTACGAGCTGGGTATAGGATATTATTAACACACTACCAATTAAACACTAAAAATCTTTAATTAACACAAAACACTTAATCACAATTACACTAAATTTAATGATCAATTACTATTCACTTAGATATCGCACTAGTACTTCACTTCGGTCGCTTCGTTTCGTAGCCAAAATCAGACTGACCCCTTCCGCTAACCCGTCGTCTATTTATATGGCCGACCCATCTTTGAGAAACTTTCACAACTACCGTGTACGTCTAGGTAGTTCCTCAGGGGAAACTCAGCCTTCCAGAAAGTTCTACAACCTTCCCGAACGTTCCAGATAGCTCTATAGTGGAACCTCCTTGAAATCCTCCGTGATCCTTCCTGAAAGGTCCAGAACTTTCTCGAAATTTCTAGACACTTCCATCTTGGAACATTCTAGGATTGTTCTCGAATCTTCTAGACATTCTAGACTCTAACGTTATCCTAGAATATTCTCGTAAAGCAGACGACGTAACATTTGTTACCGTTTCGCACCAGAATGGCTGAATGGATTTCAAAAACATTTGGCATACACACAGGTAGACTATTACCTGGATCTTTTTCTTTTTAGTGTATCAATGGCAATCTAATTGCGTAGGCTAATAACTGAACCAAGAGTTTGACCTTTGTTTTCCTCTTTTAGTTTTTTTGCTAGGAACAAACAACAGGTCACGTAGGACTTAACATGAAGAGCCTCATCGTTTGTGCAACAAAACCACATTTGCGTTCCAGGGCAAAGTCATTAATGAATTTCTACCTGAGCAGGTTTTCCGTGCTGCGGCCAACCTGGGTCCAGACTCTATTTAAAGTCTTCCAGGTCATCCATGGCAACTCATGTCCTGGTGGGTGACTCACCACAGCTTTAGGTTTTCCGTCTCCAGAAAGCAGTTTCGGCTTTACAGCCGCTTTTTTTTTCTTAAAAACTTTGCCTCTCACTAGGAATTTCTCCCGTATCGTAGGTGCGTTTACAAACATTTAAACTCACATACACAAACAGCCAGACCCGGAACAACTATCTGTAGGCCTTACAAATATTTGCTTCGTGCGAGGATCGAACCCGCGACACGCAGCGCAGCAGTCAATCGCTTAGCCACTGCGCCAACTGTGCAGTCAAGTGCTATTGCTAGGGTTAGTGCATAGGATACATTTTAGTTGGAAAGTTCCTTACTGGGTGATAATTTACGACCTCAACTAGGACGAATCCCCGGGCATAAACTAGTATCTTCATAAAATAGGTCGCGTATTCTTGGTAGATCTCAAAGTTCGCAAAACTGATTCCGCGTCGCGGTTGCAGATTCACAGACGAGCTATATAACTGGTGCAAGGAGCTTATTATAAACCTTTTGTAAGAAAGCTTAGATTTTGTTATAACACAGGAAAACCTTCGGAGGTTCTTGTTAATAAGTGTTGGTCAGTACATTTTGGGTCTGTTTTCATAAAAAACCGGCCAAGTGCGAGTCGGGTTCCGTACTTACCATTATTTATAAAAACGACCAAAAAAATACTGTTTTGTACGGGAGCCCCTTTAAATATTTATTTTATTATGTTTTTAGTATTTGTTGTTATAGCGGCAACAGAAATACATAATCTGTAGAAATTTCAGCTGGCTAACTGTCACGGTTCATGAGATACAGCCTGGTGACAGACGGACGGACGGAGAGCGAAGTGTCAGTAATAGGGTCCTGTTTGACCCTTTGTTTACGGAATCCTAATAAACTAACTGACGAGGCTGTTTAGCCTCACAGCTGTGCCTATAGGCCCGGCTTGTGCAGACCAGTCCTTTCGAAAGAGCTGGCATGTTCCACTCGGTATGCCACGGTTATAATGTAATACTAATGTAAATACCAAGTAATAATGTTACATTAACGTACATAATGGACTTCACAATACCAGAAATAAAATAATGCAATCGCCACGTACACGTACGTAGTCTATATTTTTTTTTAACAAAAATTTTACATCTAAAAAAAAAAAAAACATCGCCCGCTCACGTTGAACACATCTGAAATACAGCAACTCTTTAGCGATACAATTTTACTGGCATACTCTCTTTATTTAGCCAACACAAAATAATTGTGTTGAAAGTAATCTGTAAACGAACTTGGAACTCTACTCCTACCGAAATTAAGTTCATTGCTGTGTAACTAATGTCAGGCAAAGTGTTTGGTTTTCACATCAGGAATTACTCAGTAGCAGCCATTGCTGTCTAGATTTGTACCCGGTTGATGGCAATAGGTTCGCCCCCTATTACATGGGACTTAAACATAACTTGCGAAATGTGGGTGTATTGGGACTATAAGGAAAACCCTGCCTAACCCTAAGAAGGTTACAAGCGTGATGTTATATTATGTCTAGATAACATTCTATTTTGCCATTCGACCCAAACAAATGTGTAATAAATACTCCTTCAAATAACAAAAAGGATTACAATATCATGCTATTGTTACCAACGATAAACCTAAAACCAAAACTACGAGTAATCAAATAAACTAGTCAACTAAACCGCCCTTTAAAGTTATAGAACCAGTAACAAGAAGGCAGATAATAAACGTTAAATTTCAATATCTTTCAGAACTAAAGACGACTTGTGTAGTAGTATTCGAACGGAGCCGTTTCAATAGTTCACAGGGACTGATTGCGATCTTTTGTGAGGTACGCATTGAATTTATGTACTTACAATTTATAAATGTATCGAATTCAAAATCGAGGGATGCGGGGTCAAATAATAATTGCCGCACGGGTCGATCTTCAAGGATAAGCAACGCTTGTTGAGGTCAGTTCGTGGATGATCATGATGACAATCACCCACTGCTGGATATAGGCCACCCCTGTTTTCTGCCACACTTTCCAGTTCTGTGCGTCCTTTTAGAGGGGACTCTAGCCCCAAGGAATTTGAAGAATAGGTATTTGATGAAACTATTGCCGTCGCGCTGCGCCCGACCAAGGCCCCGTAAAGAGCGAAAGGGACAACTGCAGCTCAGGCTGATTTTACCTACAAAAATCTTGATCAAAAGACGTTTTGTATTCCGCTGTTTTCTTCTTCAAAACTAAACTGATTTAAATAATACTTATATCAATATTTAGAGGAAAAGTAGCTATGCTTCTATTATTTTCATTTTTGTTAAAAAAATATCTAATAGTCGTCTGAACACGGCGGTAAAAACGCGCTTTTTTGGGGGTTTTGGATTGTCATAATTCTTTTTGTGATTATGTTTTGAAAAAAAGGAAATGACATGTATTAATGGGAAGGGCATGTATTAATAAGACCTAGATTTTTTGGAAAAAATCATTGCTCTAGACGCATTATCCACGAAGAAAACAGCGGAATATGTTTGTATGGAGAAAGGCGCACTAGAGTGCCCTCTTAACCATTCTAGATCAAGTGCGTAACTCCAAAATCCGCCGTCGGACGAAAGCCTACGACGTCGGGGACCAGGCAGGGCGCCTCAAGTGGACTTGAGGAGGACATCTGGTTAGACGTGGAGATAGCAGATCTTCCCAGTACCTGGGTGTGGAGGTCAGATAAGAGGTGATCTGTTATACCTACTTGGTCTATCCCTGGTTTATAGCCTTCACACTAGTAGACAAGTTCGGCCAAATATTTTGATAGTAACTAAAGCTTTGTGCTGAGCAAAATCTTTGACATCAATTCTCTTGTGTAAACTGTGTCTCGTTAGTAAATAATAGACGCAGACAAAAAACTTGAGACGATGTGTTACACAAGCTTTTTTTTTTCTAAGAAAAGTGGGTACCTTCTTTCTTGTGTAAACCTTAGTCTATTAAGTATAATAATATATATTTATATATATAGATATCTATTATATATATATATTAAGTATGTTTTTATTAAGAGCGTTTACACCTTACGGCATTTCATACAAACTTTCAAGTCCTTAATTTCCGAAATGACTGAACCGATTTTAATAAAACTTAATACTGATAAGCAAGGTACGTAGGTCTAAAAAGTTACTAAAAAACATTTTCGAAATTAATGTCTTTAAAAAAAAAAAGATATTCGGCAATTTCTGTTTCTATAGATAATTTATAATCGGTCTAATTTAGCTGCAACACTATTTTTCGAAAAATCAATTTTAGTAACTTTTTAGACATAAATCAAAATCAAAATATTTTTATTTCACATAGGCCTACATGGGCACTTGTAAAACGTCGACAAAATGCTCGGTTCGGGTTGGTCGTTTCCTATGGAGAAGAACCAGCAAGAAGCTCCATGGTTACTCTTTTAAAATCATTTGGCTTTACAATTTTTCTATGTTACAGCGTTGGCACTTAAGTATGAGTGGCACATATGTATGTATTATACTTAAGCGTATGAATTTTCATTAAAAATGGTTCAGTCATTTCGGAAAATAAGGACTTGAAAGCTTGTCTGAAATGTCGTAAGGCTTATAAACGCTCTTAAGTTACCGACGAATATTTCAGCGTTGGTGTCCCTTTCAATCTGTATGTATTGCCTTGAAGCCCAATTGCAACTTTAGTCATCATCAGTCTATGACAAAACTGTTGAACAACGGTCATCGTAGTCAGTCATTTCCAACTACAATAAAACAGACACCTTATCAACCAGCGATTCCATTCCAAGCACTACTTAATTTAAAAAAACATCGATTTGAACTCAGATAAATTATAATAAGAAAAAAAACGTGACTCCTTCAATTCGTACGGAGCGAGTGAATTAGTAGTATCCCCCGCCCCGCCCGCTCGACAATTGGACGCAAAGTAAAAATATATTATTCAGCAAGGACTACAATTGTACGGATGAAACTTTGTATAAAATATACTAGAGATGTATGTGTATAATGTCTTGGCCACGAATTACACGCTCAAGCGACGCACGTCTTCCGTCTTCATTTTTTAGAACATGCCATGAGTGAACTCGACGCGGCGACAAACAATTTAGAGGGCAAAAAGTAGAATACTTACAAATAGGGCCGTAGAGCGCGCCGTGTAACCGTGACGTAAATACGTCGATTCTATAAATAAAAATACTCGTTTCACAAATCCAACGTTTTCCTAATTTGAATTTATTTATTCATCTATGGATGATTGTGCTTATTGCAAATAATTTTAATAAATGCTATAATATTAGGATTATTGTATTTTCAATTAAAACAATGACGTATTTTTGTTACGTTTACACGGCGCGCTCGTGTTAGTACCAAAGGATATCCGACTTACGACTTACATTACGTTTACTTTCGCGCAAGTCGCGTTGTTGTTTCTTGTGGCACGTTATAAAACAATTTATTTCAGTTCTTACGCACTGTGAAAAAAAAGCTTGTCGCTTGCCCAAGCGGTAACGCCCCGCTCACGATCTCAAAAACTGTCCCAATACGCGTGCCGCTTGTACGTGAAGGTCGTGGCCAAGCGTTAAACGGGGCCTAAAGATTTGTATGTGGCGTAATTAAATTGAGCTCAAACGAAGAGCTGTTTCTTTGTAATCCTGCTGTTGTGAAATTTATAAAGAGCTTTCTGCGTTGATTTGAAAATGAAGGAAAATGTGCGTTGCTAAGTTAGTCTCACCTTGAAAGTTCGTATAGGTTCTTGTGTTTCTTTTCCTCATTTCTAAATTTACCTCGTATAATATAATAAAATATAATAATTTATTTCTCTCATCATCCTAAAGTAGTAGGATTAATTCTCTTGAGTATAAAACATGAGCAGGCATTGTCGGAAGACCATAACAGTGAGAGCCGAAGTCATGGTCATCTAGCTAGGTTCTAGCTTTTTCCCAACGATGTTGGGTTGACTTCCAATCAAACCTGATGAATTTCAGTATTTTACACAACAAAATTACTGGGTAACAAGTTTCTTCGCTAGACTGGTTGTCAGATTTTCGGGGTCACACTACCCCAAAAATGTCAAAGATCCACAAGCCGGAGCCAATTTCTAAACATGATTTCCGGGAACGAAGGTTCCTCAGTAAGCAATGGATGGTCACCCATCCACGGACCGACCTCGACAAGCGTTGCACAAACTTGATGATAGACCCATACAGCTATTATTATGACGCAACGAGCCCCTCAATGTGAGATGAAGCATTACTATATTACAAAATCGAACAAAACCACAAACCTTAAAATAACGAACCTAAATTACCCGAAAAAAACCTTTTATGAACGCCTCAGTAAACAAATAAGAGAACCAACAAAGAAAGTCACAACGGAATTAATTGTAAAACGCTTTAAAAGAAAATTAACGAGGGCCCGAAAAAAAATTCCTTCAGCTTTGATTTCTCGACAATTTGATCGTGGCCTTGGATTTCCAGTATAAATAAAGGGAATTCCTATCTGGTATATTAGATTTTGCTGCTGTATCCACCTGTCGGGGCTTATTTAATTAAGAAATGTTTTCGTTGGGAGGACGGAGGACAATGTTGATCTCTAATATTGCATTTGTGTATAATATTGCCAGTCTAATCTTGCTTTTTGTTTGTTGCGAATGTTTTTCTCTGTACATCTAGTTTGGTTGGTATTTTTGCTAGCGAGAATGAAAGAATAATATGGCTGGATTTGTTTAAATTGACTAGACTGAATTAATTGGAATTAGTGTGGGTAGGTATTAGGTACTACGTTATTCATCAGTTAGCATTCGATAAATAAAGAAAATGCCGTAAGGAAAGTTTTGAGTATCTATGTGGATGGGCATAAGAGTAGAGGAAGACCAAAGAAGCGATGGATGGACTGAGCGAAGGATGATATGGCAAGATTGAAGGAAGCTGATGAGATGACCAGTAATAGAGAAGTATGGTAGAAGACATGCTATGCAAACCCCAAATAAATTGAAATAAGGGCAGAAGAGAGCTTTCGAAATTAAATTTTATTAAATTGCTTGACTACTTCTAATTACGTGTTCTTATGTTATTTTAGGATCTTTAGCTAAACATTACTCTATCGAGTTTTTATCTACTTAGATATTGCATAGTTTCGTCAACCTATGCTGAAACAAAGATAATTTATAAACCGGTTATTTACATTCATTATGTAATCGGACCCCCGCAGGCTCGGTGGAGCGACGATCTTCGCAGGGTGGCTGGTAGCAACTGGATAAGAGTTGCCGAAAATCGAGTTGAGTGGCGTGCGATTGGAGAGGCCTATGACCAGCAGTGGACTACTGTAGGCTGATGATGTGATTTGTACTCCTAGATATTTTTTCCATCAACTTGCCTAAGCCCACTATATTATTAAGACCGCGTATCTTAATTTAGACTCAAATTAGTCCTCAAGACGGTAACCTTCTTACTTAAAAAGTCAGTAAAAACAAATTTATCGAACAAAGACCGTTAATTAATTAATAGGAAAGCCAGACATTAATTTATTCTGCGATTCCAATTCTATTTTCTACAACATTCCTTGAATTACCTAAAATTAGTTTTGTAATCAATTCTTTTAGTATTTGGTGTGTAAGTATAAAGGGTGTAAAGCACCTCTTAACGAAGCCGAAAGGCACTGGTTCTCCCTGTCATTGCCGTATTTTTTTTGTTCTACACCATACCTGGGAACTTTCTAGTTACGGAGATATTAGGGGTCAAAGTTCCAACTTTTTGACAGATATGGGAATCGAACCCAGGACGTCGTGACGAGGCAGTCATTAGACAGTATATTTTTATTCAGTTACAGTCAGTTACTTCATCAACAACTAAAGCTATCGCTAAAAGTATTAACTTTTACTTGACCATTACTAATATTATAGCAAATGTGTTTCTTCATCTAAGTAACAGCAAAACTAAAAGTCAACAGAGTTGCCAGAACGCAAAAGTCGTAATTACCCCAAAAAATCGTGGGGAGGTTTTTTTACACATGAAAACATCGAAATCGAAATACTACTTTCAAGGAGTGCCAAAAGTCAAATGTCAGTTCTTTAAAAACGAACGCGACTGTTTTTATTGAAATTGAATTTATAGCTATCAGCTATTTGGAGTTAATGAACAATATTTGGGCTCTTGTTGTCGTCGACGGAATCCCAATTACATCTGCGGCGTGAGCAGAAAACTTTAAAATTAATTTTTGTTCTACGCATAATTACGTAACTTGAAAATCGACCTTTTCGTTTTAATTTATTCATGATTAAATTTGTTATATGAAGTTAGAATAAGGTGTAAAACAAAATATACAAAATTAAAAATTAAAAAAATCGAATTTGAAGGGAAATAAACAACTTCCACAGATCTGGTCGATTCAAAATTTGAAATCTGGATACTTGTCACTATGGGCACACATAAAGATCAGGTTTTTTTTTAAATTTTATAACTCCTTGTTTTCGTTAATTGGCGAGAAGGAGCGCAACACCGAGAAAAGTGGAAAAAATGGGGGAGGCCTATGCCCAGGATTGGGACAGTCAAGGCTAAGATACATACATAATTATAGGTTTAAAAAGCATTAAATAAAAATTCAATTAAAAATTTAAAAAACCCCCGACACGAAAAACCTCTAAAAAACCTAAAATAACCGTGTAATATAAGTAGACCGCTTAGTACAAGCACAAAACATTTATTTTATTTTAAGTTTAAGTTAAGGTTTTTCGTGTGGGGGGTGTTTTTATTAAATTTTTAATTTTATTTTTTATAAGTTCTTGTTCTTTTTTGTTTTAATAAGTAGTTATGTTTGTTATTATGTTTTAATCGATTTAAATTACGAATTATAAAATGTATAGTTTGTAGGTTTTATAAAGAAAAATAAATAAAACGCCGCTCTAAAGTCGGTTCAAGCGAAAATTATAATTAAGAAGGGTCTAAAATACGCGGTGCTCTACTAGGTAAGAACGGCCCGTATAAAAGGCTTGCACGGACCATGTCGGTCGCAACACAGTCGTCGAAGTGGCAACAACTAGGAAGAAAACCGAAAACCAAAGCCTTGGAGAAGAAAAATCAGAAAAATAGTGTTGTTATTAACAAGCCTTTAATATCCCGGTCCAGTGGTGTCATTTCAAAGTTGTAGCCTGACATTACACCCTTTTTTTTTCATATTTACGAAAAAGAAATCTCACAAATCAAGCAACTAAACGAAAATTCAACAATACTTTTCCAAAATTTTCCCAAACACACGTTCCAACACAAACACATGCACCTGTATAATAAATAAAAACACGATTGCAACCCTATTTTCGGCTGCAAACGTCCGAAATTGGCATCATAGTGTATCCAAAATACATGTATCCTAGACAAGACGAACTTTTGACATGCATACGTGAGCCTTACACCACAGTGGACACATTAGCGTTAACATACAGTATTCCAACTGGGCATGTGATGCGGAGGAATGAGGCAAAAGCTGATGAGGAATGGGGATGTCGTAAGGAAAGTTTTGAGTATGAATGTGGATGGGAATACGAGTAAGAGTAGAGAAAGGTCAAAGAAACGCTGGGTGTACTGTGTGCAGGATGATATGGCAAGAAAGGAGGTATCTGATGAGATGAGGAGTATTAGAGAAGTATGGAAGAAGAAGAAGATATGCTGCGCCGACCACAAATAAATAAGGATGAGGGCAGGAAAATGCTGATGATGCAGTATTCCAACTAAATAGACGAAGTCTTCTTTAAATAAGTAAGAGGAAGTTTGAAAGTTGCGCCTGTTATAGAAAAGCTGAAAGGAAATCGTCTGTCTTTGTCATCATCTGCCTACCGTTTTCTCAAACTAACTTGGGGTCGGCTTCCAGTCTAAGCGGATGCAGCTGAGTACCAGTTACATGAAGCGACTGCCTATCTGACGTCCACAACCCAGTAGCTGGGTAATACGATACGGCTGTATTATTTAGCCACCAGCTGCTACACCTGTCTTTGTATGGTCATGTAATAAGGATGCATGAATCGCATGCGACTAAAAGAGTGTGAATATACTCGTAAAATTTTGTTGGGTGAAAAAGGAGAGGAAGACAGATTGTATGAGGAATGATATGAAAGAAAAAGCAGTAAATGATAGCATGACGATTGACGGGGGAGAATAGAAGAAAAACGTGTTTCTTCAACCCCAAGTAACATGCGGTAAGGGTGGAAAGTTGATAAGGATACAGTATTCCAACTAGGTACGTACGAAAACCAATCAAACTATGCATAACCAGTACAAGCGAATCTCACATTATACCGGAAATCTATTCAAAGCGAGGTCATGTTAAACTGGATATGTCGCCGTGTGTGCAAGTGGCTGGAATCGACTCACACACAAACACATGAAAAGCGTTAGCGACTTCTAATCGCGCTTCAGGTAACAAGTGACTCGTAAGGAAGTCGGGGCCATAGCATCGAGACAAGGTGTAACCTTTTTCTACATGTAATGCAACATAACCTTCGATCAATAATAGTTATTGATCATTTAAACCAAAAAAATTAGTTGCCCGCCTTAAAACCCACGTTTGATTCCACATAAAGCACACAGTTGGCTTACCTACTGGTTATATTTATACTGTGGTTGCACGTTTGGATGTTGTCGGGCATTCTCGTGTGTAGTACTCGTAACGTGCATGGGGCAGCTCGGAATATAAAATAAGATGGCCAGAGCTCCGTCATGCTTATTAGGTATTAGCCTTTGGCATTTCGAGATAGTTTTCAGGGACTGTTTTTGTCGGAGTTTTGTAAAAGATTCTTGTACTGGTGTTGATGTGTTTAGCTTTTCATATTCATACTAATATTATGAATGCAAAAGTAAATCTGTACGCCTGGTAACTTTTTACGTTTCACCCGCTGAAAGGATTTCAATGAAACTTTGCACCCAGGTAGCCGTTGAGCTGGGTTAGGAGCTATTCCTTTCTATCCCCATATCGTAACTAGGAAAGTTTTGAGTTTGGATTTTGATGGAATACTAAAGAAACGATGGATGGACTGTATGAAGGATGACATGGCATGAAAGGAGGTGTCTGATGAGAGGACGAGTAACAGAGAATTATGGAAGAAGAAGACATGCTGCGCCGACCCTAAATAAGATAGGATAAGGGCAAGAGAAATATGATGATAAGAACTGCCGCGAACATGTAGGCGAAGCCGTAGACAAATACTAGTTTTAGAAGATATATCAGTTTAAATAATCATCTGTCTAGCCTTTTCCCAAACTATCTTGGGGTCGGCTTCCAGTCTAACCGGATGCAGCTGAGTACCAGTATTTTACATGAAGCGACTGCCTCTCTGCCCTCCACAACCCAGTAACTGGTAAGACTGGATGTCAGACTTTTGGCTTCTGACTACTCGTAACGACTATCAGAAATCTAGAAATGACAGCAGGGACGTTGGTCCCTGCTGTCATTTCTAGATTAGCTTAACGTGCTTTCCGAGACACGGAGGAAACTTGGTATGTAATTATGGTCACCCATCCACAGACTAACCTCGGCAAGCACGGCCTAAGCTTAAAGATCGACCCGCGCGACTGTTATTATTTAGTCACGAGCTCCTCAGATAAGTTTAAAAGTTTAGTAAAAAAATAACCTTAATCTACTCTACTCTGCCTGCAATTCGTAATAGGTGCTCTATAAGGAAATGCAGGAAGGAATTCATTTAGGAAAACGTGCGCGGAGTTTATCTCCTTAGCAATTAATTTAATGCAGAATACTTCTACGCTCGTTTTGCAATTATCTATGTTTAACAAAAGGTTTTTAGTATGGGAACATTTTCTTTTTTAATGGGATATATATTGAATTGCCTATTGAATTGGAAAGAAGAAGCGCAGAATCGTGACCGATGCAAAGAATGGAGGGAGACTTTTGCCCAGCAGTGAGACACTAAGGAATAGCTATAACTCAACATAAAGCCTATGGACTCGCGGGCCTGTGGACGGTGAGTAATAGGCTAGCTCACCGTCCGTCCGTCTCATGACGACAGGTCGTGTCGACGGCGCGTACGTGTTCCACGCGCGCCTCAAGGAGATGTCAGCAAACCGGAAGGGGTCCGAGAGGGCCGATGCCTGCCAGGGCTGCGGGTTGTTCGAAAAAGATACCGCGGCCCTGGAACACAAAGGGCGAAGAAGGAACACGGGTGAGTTTTAGTCAGTACAAATCTGACACTCCCTCCCGCTCCGACCAGAGCGGGAGAAGTCATTTGATGATTTCCCATCGGTAAAAAAAAAACTTGAGAGGTGTCAAGGGACACCCGGATGGAACGAAGTTCCTTTCACGTACATAATATCAATACATTTTAGATTTAAGTTAGTGTGCGAAAAATAAAATATTTAATTTAAGGAAGATTAATCCTTAATTCGAAGCAATACGTCTTACTTAACTGCACAACCGAATTTGTACTTTGTAGTTCGGTCTCTCAAAATAATAATCATATCTATCCTTACTCACATACACACCCCAATTTTACGTAATTTAAGGAAATTTCAACTTAATTTTAAAGAAATAAAGCTTACAATAGCTTACTGTAGCAAAAATTGTCGTGACAACTTTTCGTAAGATTTTTTTCCGTCTAGCCCCCTTTCACAACGCGAGATAAGGAACTTCGTTCCAAAAAAAAGCCTACGGACTGACTCGTTGGTCGAGTGGTCGCAAGCATGACTGCTAAGCATGAGGTCCAGGGTTTGATTCCCGAGTCGTGCAAAGTGCTATTTCGGTTCAAGTTTCTCCATCACGACTCTCAGTAGCAGCCACAGAGTCTGGATTTGTGCCCGGCTGATGGCAATAGGCTCACATCCTGTTACATGGAACTTAAAACATATTTGGCAAAATGTGGTTTAATAAAATGGTGTTTAATTTAGTTTAGGCACTTCTCTGCCTAACCCATAGTGAGTCGCAGTACATTTTTGTCGCACAAGCGTTAATCGCGCTTCCGTGTGTCGACCTCACGTTATACACTCCCCAGCTGGGATATATTATGAACTAGCTGTCCCGCGCAACTACGTCTGCGTCACATTTTCCCCGTTTTCACAACATTTTTCATTGCTGGTCCGCTCCTATTGGTCGTAGTGTGATGATATATAGCAATTTTTTTACCTACCTATATATTATATAGATAATATATAGCAATTTTTTTGCCTTCCTCAATAAATGGGCTGTCTCACACTGAAAGATTTTTTCTAAATCGGACCAGTAGTTCCTGAAATTAGCGCGTTCAAGCAAGCAAACAAACAAACAAACTCTTCTGCAGCTTTATTATTAGTATTAGATTAGATATATTAAGCCTATAATCACCAGTGGATAATATATCAACATACTTGTTGCGGACGCCGAACTAAAACTTCACAATCACTTAGAATTATGAATAGCGTTAAGATAATGTAATTAGAATAAGGAATAAACGATTTTATTTAGTACGTAAGAGCATAAACCATTGAGTAACGTAGGCTTATTTACCCTAAATTAATAAAGAGAATCCTATCTAGATTAAGTAAAACACGTAGGAATGTAAATAGGCTTTATTAGACGAAGATTGAATTATATACTTTACCATATAAGGTCAGGAAAGAATCTAAGCCCTCTGATTGGCCAGAGAATGGAGACCGATGAAGCCACAGGTCATGTCAGATTCGAGTCTAGACAGGTCGAAACCTGTCCGTGTGGCTCCAACGATCTTCACTCAAAGTCGAGCCACGCTATTGGTTAGCGCGCAAAAGTACGCCGCACGCCAGCCGCTTCACGCACATCACTGTGCACAGTATAAATAGGGGCGATCTAGGAAAGCTAGATCACAGTCGTTACTATCGCTTCAAGAAGAAACAATGTACATATTTTGAAGAATAAAACCAAGTAAATCATCAAGAAATCTTTTATTAAATACAGTCCACCACAGTCTGGTCCATCGACACGGATAAATAAAATAAAATCAGTGCTAAAAGTGATATAATACGTCCTAATTTGCAAGTAAGTAAACAATAAACTGTATAAACTGTATGTGCCATATAAACTGTATGTGCTATAAACTGTATGTGCTATAAACTGTATGTGCTATAAACTGTATGTGCTATAAATCTATGTAAAGTATCAGTGCGCGATTTTAACCGAAAGTTCAGAGTGCGGGAGTATATACGCAAAGTGCGCGATTTTAAACCGAAAGTTCAGAGTGCGGGAGTATACACGCAAGTGCGCGATTTTAAACCGAAAGTTCAGGAAGAAAGTACAAAGTGCGGAGTATATACGCAAAGTGCGCGATTTTAACCCGAAAGTTTATAAAGGAAGTACAAGTATATAAACGTAAAGAACATTCCCGCGTAAAAGTTTATAAAACGATCCGCGTTCATAGTAAGTACATAAACTATAACTACGTAATAAAGTGAGTAAAAGTGTTAAGCACATACAGAACTATTTAATACTTGCAAACATTAAGTGGACGAATATAAAGTGAACAAGTGACTATATACTGGCAAATAGTGCTTATGTATAAGAAGTTTAGGCCTATATAAAGCAAATAGTGCTTATGTATAAGAAGTATAGGCCTATATACAAGCGAATAGTGCTTATGTACAAGAAGTTAAGGCTTATATAGAGCGAATAAGGCCTATATACAAGCCAAGAAACGATAGTAACGACTGTCAGCGGAGCTACGACGACCAGATACTAAACAGTGCCGCCGTAACTACAACCAGAACGTCGGTAGCCGAAGCAGCAGTGCCTGTACCGACTTGTCTGGGGCCCGTGACGACCTGAACGGACCCGGACTAAAATATTACAGTGCCTGTACCGACTCGACTGGGTCCGTGACGAACTGATCGGACCTAGACAACCTGAACGATGGTTGTGACAAGAAGCCAGTCAGACCTGGCCGAAATAGAAGAACAGCGACGCGTCCAAGAGCAGGAGGCCGCGCGCCGTCATGAAGAACAACAGATAGAACAAGAGAGAATAAGAAGAATCTCTCTGGAACCACCGGCCTCACCCTTCTCGAGGCTGGCGGACATCAGCACGGCGGGACCATCTGCACTTCGGACAACAACGACCGCACGAGCGCGGTCACCGACGAGGTCACACCGGTCAACTACGAGCGTGACTACGAGGCTACGGGTAGCAGAATTGAACGCCGCCGAGAAACTTGCAGTGCTGCAAAGAAAACAACTTGAACTAGAAGCAGAGCTGGTTAAGAAGAGGTTAGCCGCCGAGGTGTCAGCCATCAACGATGAGGAAAGCATCAACGACGAGCCCAACAATGAAGAACCGCATCAAAAGGTGGACGAGTGGCTGAGAACGAGCAGACTCGACACACGGGGGGAGGAAGCAGCGCGGGATACACGAGAGGAACCTAAACAAATTAGATTCGAAGTACCCCGGGCCCGATCGCCGACTCCTACCAGGGCGAAGAATAGCATTGAGCAGTTGGCCGTCACGTTGGAAAGAATGGCCAGACCCCGACCGCGACACACCGACTTACCTACTTTCAACGGAGCCGCCAGTGAGTGGCTACCATTTAAGGCAGCATTCAAAGATTCAACACACATGTACCAGATATCGTCAGCAGAGAACATACAGAGATTAAGAGGCTGTCTGAAGGGAGAAGCACGGGATGCGGTAGCCGCGCTACTACACACAGCTACCGACCCCGATGCCGTAATGAAGACACTAGAACAATGCTTCGGGCGCCCAGAAATAATTATCGATCGGGCGCTCGATGACCTGAAGAAACTCCCGAAGCCTGGAACAGCGGCGGCAGATTTAAATAGTTTCGCCGTGAAAATACAAAACATCATCTGTATACTGAAGACGATCGACAGAAAAGGGTACTTATTTAACCCACTGCTAGCAAGAGAAGTATTGGACAAGTTAAGCCCGCACCTACGTTCACGGTGGTGCGACTACGCCTACGATAATGAAGGAACGGCCGACCCAGAGATCGTCGTGATTTCCCGGTTCCTGATGCGGGAGGCTGACAGGGCGTTACGGTATACTTACGCCCCGTCGACAGGCGCCACTGCAAACCCAAAAAAGGAAACACGACCCGCCGTAACCCTAAAGAAGAAGGCGCAGGTGTACAGCACCGTCAATGAAAACCAAGAGAAGCTACAGTGCCCCGGGTGCGAGCAAGAACATACTTTACCCCAGTGTCCTAAGTATAAGGCGCTCACCATACAACAGCGTTGGGAGTTCCTGAAGGAGAAGAAGGTGTGCTTCAAGTGCGCTCAGCAAAGACACCGACGCCTGATCTGCAAAGCAAAACCCTGCGGCGTGAACATGTGTCGCCGACCACACCACGCGTCCCTTCATCAAGAACCACAACAGAAGACTGACGTCGACAAGACTACAGAAACACCGAAGGAGGAAGTCGTCCTATCAATAACTCCAAGACCAACCACGGGGCAGCGAACGGTGTTACTCAAGATGTGTCCTGTCGTCGTGTCCGGACCAAGAGGGGAGGCACAGACGTACGCGCTCCTAGATGAAGGGGCAACCATATCGCTTATTGACAAGGGACTGGCAGACCACATAGGAGTGGAGGGGCCAACACAGCCGCTGCACTTAAAGGGCGTCAACATGGCGCAAGAAGAACACGAAAGTCAGATGGTCACGGTCGGGGTCCGAGGTATGAAAGAAGAAAACAGATTCAAAATTAAAGCGAGAACAATAAGAAACCTGCAGCTACATCAACAAGCTATTCCTGAGAACCTACTGCATTACAAGCACTTGCACGATCTACCAACGGACGAGGTGTGCTACGAACGCGCGCGCCCCGGGCTCTTAGTGGGAACTGACCACTGGGAGTGTATCGTCTCGAGGGAACTACGGATTGGCGGCCCGAATGAACCAGCCGCATCCAAGACCAACTTAGGTTGGGTGGTGCACGGAACGGCACCACGCAGTGCCATCATGCAAAAGGGAAGAGTGCTGCACGTTTACGAGCCTGACCGAGCGACGATCGCGAGCGACTACGAGCTCCACAACTTGGTCGAGGCTCACTTCAAGATCGAAGCGCTCGGCGTCTACGGCAAGCCACGCGTCAACGAGGCAGAACAAAGGGCCGTCAAGATCGTCGAGGCTACAACCAAGAAGATAGACGAAGGGTACGAAGTCGGACTTCCCTGGCGACGAGACGATACAGTCCTGCCGCCGAGTTACAACCAAGCCTTCCGACGCCTCACAAAGGTCGAGCAGCGAATGGACGCCGACCCAAAGTTCGCCGAAGAATACTCCAAACAGATCGACAACCTGCTGAAGAAAGGCTACGCCACGCCGTGTGACGGCTCAGAACGAACGAGCCCGGTGTGCTGGTACCTACCACACTTTGCCGTACAGAACCCGAACAAGCCCGGCAAGTGTAGGTTGGTATTCGATGCAGCTGCAAGGAGCCAAGGAGTATGTTTGAACGACGAGCTACTGGAGGGACCGGATCTGTTATCACTGCCAGGAATTTTATTCAGATTCCGAGAACGAGCGGTAGCAGTGACAGCAGACATCCAGGAAATGTTCTTAAGAATCAAGATAAGAACCGAGGACCAGCCAGCTCAGCAGTTCCTGTGGCGAGGGGCAGAGAGAGAAGCACCTCCGACAAAGTACAAGATGACCAGCATGATCTTCGGCGCCGCGAGCTCCCCGTACATGGCCCACCATGTTCGCAACCACAACGCGGACAAGCACGGGCAGGAGTTCCCGCGAGCGCTGTCAGCTATCAAAGAGAGTCATTACATGGACGACTTAGTGGTAAGCTATGACGACCCACAAGAAGCGTGGAAAGCGATCGAAGAAATAAGAACAGTACACGTCATCGCCGGTTTCACACTGCGAGGTTGGAGCGCCAGCGACAAGACGACACTACGCGACGTGCCACCTGAGCTACACGCCACAACGCCCACACAACTGGGGGGAGAGCAACCAGAAAACAAGATCCTCGGGTTGTTCTGGAACGCAGAACGAGATGAGCTCGGTTTCAATACATCTATGAACCGAGTACCAGCAGAGGTACGAGATAGGATGCGCGCACCAACCAAGCGAGAAGCCCTCAGCGCCGTGATGTCAATCTACGACCCGCTCGGGCTGCTGAGTCACTACACCATCCGCTCCAAGATCATCCTACAGAGCCTGTGGCGTCTCCGAACGACGTGGGACGACGAGATACCGGCAGAAGAAAACGAGATGTTCGCGTCATGGTTATCGCACCTTAGCGAGATCGCCCAACTTAGATTGCCACGCTGCTACACCACTAAGAAGTACGAACACATCGACCTACACATGCTATGCGACGCCAGCGAACAGGCCTACGCGACCGTGGCCTACTGGAGGATCACATACGCCGACGGTAGTATCAACGTTGTGCTGGTAGCCGCCAAAGCCAAAGTAGCGCCAAAACAAGCGCAGACCATACCACGGCTGGAGCTGCAGGCGGCTGTCATCGGAGCAAGACTCGCCAGCACCATTAAGAAGGAACACAGAATAACGATCGGTCAGACGACCTATTGGACCGACTCGTCTACGGTGGTACATTGGATTCACCACGACATGCGACGTTACACTCCTTTCGTCGCTCACAGATTAGGAGAGATCGCAGAGTTGACTCAGAAACAAGAATGGAGATGGCTTCCCACTAACCACAACGTAGCGGACGACGCAACGAGACTCAACAACGAGTCACTAAGTACGAACGACCGATGGTTCCAGGGACCTAGCTTTCTCTACCAACCAGAGGAGCAATGGCCCACGATGTCTACTACAGAAGATGAAGAAGAGGAAGTACTGCACACGTCCGAGAAGCTAGGACGAGATAGCTGGCTACCAGAACCTGCCCGCTTCTCCCGATACGAGGTCCTAGTAAGGGCCACAGCACGAGCACTCGCCTTCATAGACATCTGTCGAAAGAGGGCCACGAAGATGGAACATCGTCACGTCCTACGCGCCGAGCTAGAACTAATCAAGCAGGCGCAGAGAGAGAGCTTCGGGGAAGACATCGAGCGACTCACATCAGCTCGGCCTGTATCAAAGTCGAGCAAACTATACAAGTTAGATCCGGTAATTGAAGACGGAGTAATGAAGGTACGAGGGAGGATCGAGGCTTCTTCAGTACCAATAGAAACGAAAAGGCCTGTCATCTTGGACGGCCGCCACCCGCTGACAAGACTCATCGTGCTACGAGAACACTGCGCTGCGGGGCACGCTAACAGAGAACGCGTGACGAACGACCTACGGCAACGCTACTGGGTCATTCATCTACGACCCACTGTACGTACGATAGAGAAGAATTGTACCTTTTGTAAGAGGTTGAAAGGAGTGCCTCAGACGCCGGCTACGGGGGACCTGCCACACGCCCGCCTAGACCCGTTCCATCGCCCGTTTACCAACTGCGGGGTGGATTACTTCGGACCAATGATGGTTAAGGTGGGCCGACGTCGAGAGAAGAGATGGGGGGCCCTGTTTACATGCCTTACCTCCCGCGCCGTGCACATAGAACTCGTCGCATCCCTTTCTACCGACTCAGCAATCATGGCGTTAAGAAGGATGGCAGCAAGAAGAGGATGGCCATCCATCATGTATTCCGACAACGCGACCAACTTCCGTGGGGCTGATCAAGAACTTCGCAACGCCTACACCGAGTGGCTACCTGCATTGAACGACGAGGGGCTACGAAACCGAATGGAATGGCGCTTCATACCTCCTGGCGCGCCAAATCAAGGCGGCGCGTGGGAGAGAATGGTACGATCAGTCAAGACCGCCCTCAAGGCGACCCTGAACGAGAAGGCACCTGCAGAGGAGGTTCTCAGCACGCTTCTCACTGAGGCTGTGTTCTCCATCAACGCGCGACCCCTGACCCACGTTAGCGTGGACCCCAGCGACCCTGAGGCCCTGACTCCTAATCATTTCTTGTTGGGGTCATCAACCGGTCTCCCGACGACGGGGCCATGCGACGAGGCTGATCGACGACTATGGCGAGCTAGTCAAGCGCTTGCCGACCACTTCTGGCGGCGCTGGCTGCGAGAGTACCTACCTACCCTGGTACCCCGCGGCGAGCCCAAGAACGAGACACGCCCGCTGCAGGAAGGCGACGTGGTCATGATCGTCGACCACACGCTACCACGAAACACCTGGCCGATGGGAGTCGTCGAGCGAGCGCATCCAGGAGCGGACGGCAGCACGCGAGTCGTCGAGGTACGCACCAGAACCGGCACCTTCCGACGCCCGGTGAGCAAGCTCGTCGTCCTAAGGAAGAAAGAAGAGGCTACGCGAGCTGCGCCGGGGGGAGAACTGTTGCGGACGCCGAACTAAAACTTCACAATCACTTAGAATTATGAATAGCGTTAAGATAATGTAATTAGAATAAGGAATAAACGATTTTATTTAGTACGTAAGAGCATAAACCATTGAGTAACGTAGGCTTATTTACCCTAAATTAATAAAGAGAATCCTATCTAGATTAAGTAAAACACGTAGGAATGTAAATAGGCTTTATTAGACGAAGATTGAATTATATACTTTACCATATAAGGTCAGGAAAGAATCTAAGCCCTCTGATTGGCCAGAGAATGGAGACCGATGAAGCCACAGGTCATGTCAGATTCGAGTCTAGACAGGTCGAAACCTGTCCGTGTGGCTCCAACGATCTTCACTCAAAGTCGAGCCACGCTATTGGTTAGCGCGCAAAAGTACGCCGCACGCCAACCGCTTCACGCACATCACTGTGCACAGTATAAATAGGGGCGATCTAGGAAAGCTAGATCACAGTCGTTACTATCGCTTCAAGAAGAAACAATGTACATATTTTGAAGAATAAAACCAAGTAAATCATCAAGAAATCTTTTATTAAATACAGTCCACCACAATACTGATCTCATATGGAAGTAAATACCTAACCGAAAGGTATATGTATACATATATAGCATCCCCTACAAACGGGGAATGTCGTTGCACAAGCCTGTAATCTAATGGATTACGTATGTACCGACGATTGTCGAAGCTCAGTGCATCCCGGCCATCTCAAGGAAATGGCAACATTGCATTGTATGTATGAACGTACGTATAAATGTGGACTAATGAATTGAACGTGGTATTCTCAAGTAATATAGTACTTTTTTTGCATTTGAAATACCTATTCCATGTTGCAACTAAGTGGCTGCGTAAGTAAAAATCGACAGGCTCCTGATAATATTTACTGTTTATATTATGTTGAAACCGCAAATATTGGTAGGTACTTACACCCGTATCTATAAATAACTCAAAGTGAAGATGAAGTGATGAGTTTAGTAAAGTTGGCTGAGAAATGGCATTGCTTGAAGTTAGTATTGACAAAAGTTAGAATTCTAACAAAGTTGAAGTTCTATCTTCAAGCAATTCGAATGATTTTATTTTTAAGACATACACATTGTTATGTAGGTCTTAAAAATAAAATAATTCGAATTTACGTTACGTTTTCGTCACGCATTCTTTCCAAAGCCACAGATAGGTGAATCAACCATCAATCTGCGGGACTGTTCAAAAGAGATACCGTGGCCCTGGAACACAAAGAGCTAAGAAGGAACATGGATGGGTTTTAGTCAGTACATGTCTAACACAGGGAGTGTTTCCTCCCGCTCCGCCCAGAGCGGGAGGAGTCATTTTGATGATTTCCCATCCGTAAAAAAAAAGGTGAATCAACGCTGAGGTTACCTAATAGCTATTTCAGTTTAGCCTCGTAAAATAAATCCTAGCTCCTTACTAACCTAAATTCCTTTCACACTAAAACGTTTTGTCCTCCCAGGAAGACTGCATAGAGATTTGTATCTCTGCCAATGTATTCACTAACTTCATAGACTCACCGCCCCATTTACTTTGGCATGGTGCCAACACAAGACACTGATTGCATGTATTGACTCATATTGCAACTATATTTCTTGCTATATTAAATTTCGGAGGCACAAATGAGACAGGTAAAGACTTATTTTATGGGAATCGTGTTTTATTGAATTCTTTTTTCGCTTGATTTTTGTCCACGTGGACTTTATGAAGATTCTGAGGGTATACGAAAGGGAATTGGGTATAAAATCTTGATCTTGACATTGCGTTCTTGTTTTACGTGATAGGTAAATACCTTAAAAGGTTACCGAAAGTTTTATTGTGTAACAGATAGTGTCGACTAAAATTCACAAGAAGGAAACGTCCTTCGTGAGAATTTTGGTGGACACCCATCTTCGGACCAACCTATACAAGCGTGGCTTAACTTGAACATCAACCCGAGTGGCTGTTATTATTTCGCCACGAGATCCTCTTCTTCTCTATTTTTTTGAATATTTTTCCTATCATATTTTTACACAGACAAAGATAAGACCATCCCCGACGTACTTCGATCAAGAACTGTAACGCGAGTCTATTAATTCTTAGCCTGGGAGTAACAGTCACGTTTTATTCTTCACTGGTAGGATACGTGCCCCAAGCTACGAAGACATTATTGATACCGCTCCAACGAAGTACGTACAGTCACCAGCAATAATAACTTACACTTACGGAACATTCAAAAGTAATATTTCTCGTGAAATAATGAGAAAACACCTATTTTATTTAGGTTTCGATTGTAATTTGTTCGTAACAGTAAAAAATATTAATCCTTTGCATACATGATAAGCATGGTGATCGTTAGCATCTGTATGAGAGTTGCCGGAAATAAAAATGACTAGCGTTCAATTGGAGAGACTTATGTCCAGCAGTATGGACTATTCCCAAAACCGCCACAATATTCCCAGACCTCTCTTGAAAGCTAGAATCAAAAGTGACATTGAAGGTCGACGGAGTTCCAGAGAAACAATTTAACTGTTTTGGATCCCGCAAAGTTTATCAGAAAATTATAGGAGGATAAGTAAAAACATAATTTCCACTGCCCTCCATATCAGCAAGAGACATAGGCACAAAGGGACTTTTGCAACTGATATGAGCCAAGTTGCCTAGTAACATAAATATGCAGCAGTATGGATTGCTGCTGATAATAGTGATGTATAAACTCAAGCTTTTTCCCATGGGGGAGACAGAAAGACAGAATGTCACATGATACAATCCTAACATAGTCCTTTTAAATCATACACGTTACTACTTCAGCTGGCTTACCATGACTTCTTAAAGCAGTATTGTTTTATTCCAGTGTGGGAAAGAGACGGAGCTATACAGGATGTCTAGCGTCATCTCTTTCCCACACTGGAAAAGGAGTATAACAATAATGTTTTAAGACGTCATGGTAGACCACCTGGTCATAAACGGACGCAAGTTGCAAGTTGACAACTGACTGTTCTTTTCGAAGAAAAACATCGTCGCCTCCCACCTTTCCTATCGTTCCCTCAGATCATACGTAGCTGTTAGGTATTTATGCTCTCGACTGTACCTAAGCACGTTTCCTTTTGTTAGTTCACTTCAAAGATTTTGAAAGAATCGAAATGTTGGCAGTGTAGCAATTTGCTTTTTAATTATCCCTGGAAATAAACTAAATAGAATGAGGCACGGACGGAACCTATATAACTCAATGTTCTTATTAGCAGAATAAGAACATTGAGTTATATAGGTTCCGTCTGTGATGAAATGGAAAAGGTAGAGAATTTCGAAATTAATCTAAAGTCAGAGTTCTTGTAGATTCGAGCACGAGGTTGACTGTGTAGAGGAAGCATTCGAGGTTCAAAGTAAATGTGTTAGCTGTTTTGATGGTGGCCAATTAGACAACTGCTTATTTCAGCATAAGACTAGGTGAGTCCGATCCGTAGAGGGGTTGGTTTTAAATCAGCCCCTAAAGTATGTACTAGTTTTAGTAGAATAACATTAGAAATGGCGACTGCAGGATTTGGTTTCCCCTCACAGACATTTTGCGCAAGCAAGGAGTAATACCGTACCATTAAAAATGCAGAAATTAATTCGTACCCAGTGGTACCAGCGGCGTTGGTCTAGTGGTCGCAAGCGCGACTGCTTTGCATGAGGTTCTTGGTTCGATTCCCGAATCAGGCTAAGCCCAATAACACTATTGGGCTTTTCTATCAGGAACTTCACAGTAGCAGCCACGCAGTCTTTTTACTCGGTTGATGGCAATAGGCTCGCCCCCTATTGCATGGGACGGTAACATAACTGAACCAAAATGTGGGTATACTATAATTGGGTACGCCTCTGCCTAACACTTCAGTGATTACAGGCGTGATGTTATGAGAACCTACGAACTTTTTAGAAGATCTAGAAAAAATCGTTACAATTTTTTTGCATTTTCTGCCCATAAATTTTGCTATACTTAACCACAAAATCTCCAATTTTCAAACCACTTCTTCAGGCCCAATCCTTTACCATTTTATGAGGATATTGTAATTACTTCTGAAAAGGATCCAAGACTCCTCCAGAACCGATAGGACAATAAAGTACACGTCTGGAAGTATCCTGGGCCGATTGCCAAACGATATCAGATGTACTTGGTATATGTCCATCCTTATAAGCCAATTGGCGTTAAGGAATATACGACCTTTTACGAAATGGAAATTGGGTAAAAGGTTACTTTGTTATTTGAGTTGTTTGAACGTTTGTTTTGTTTTTTTTTTTTTGTCATGGGTTTTGGCCAGAAGGCCAGACCCAATTTTGAGGCATCAAATTGGGAAGAAGAAAATGGCAAAACGTTTTTACTATCGATGAGTATTCTATTTATTCTATTCTATGTCCCGGTTTTTAGTTCAAGTGCTGAGCAACGCTAAAGCCTAAATTATCGCACTGTTAGAATTTAGACTTACAGCGTTGATCCGAGCGTTGGAAGTCGAATAGAAAACTTTACTACGTTTTTAATTAAAGTGCCCTCCAAGTTAGTCAAAACGAGCTTAATATGTGTTTTAATATAATATTAGTCTGTAGACGACAGAATATGTGATCGATACCATAGACTCAAATCTAGTAGATTAGCGTATTGATACACTACACCATCATAAAAAGTCATCCACTGATGACTAGTAAGTATCATGGAGAAGATAGTACAGCCGCGCAGCATATACAAGCTACCCAAAACTGTAAAATTTTCACAATAAACCTTGAACCTAATTCTTTAGCGATAAAGTTTAAAATCTATTAAATAAATTTACTGTACTATCCACTACAGTCTATGGAACTGTCGTCTTTGGTTAAGCAGCGCGGTAAAGTGCGGATTGGTCTAGAGTCTATTGGCAAGCAGTGTGTGACAGGGCAAGGCATAAGATATTAATTATATGACGCCAAACTTAGCAGGCGAGCTGATATAATATTTATTTATTTAAACTTCATGTACAATAGTGGTGCATAGGCGGACTTAATGCCACAAGGCATTGTCTACCAGTCAACCATTGGGTAAAATACGACAACATTGAGATAGGGTACAAAAAATAATTACAAATAACTACTAGTTTTCGAAAATTCATAAACTTACATAGATACTAATACCAATTATACAAATAAAATATATTAATATATATTATAACAAATACCAAAATAAAAAACGAGAAACCACAAATAATATTCACAAAGGTACACTACAGATGGTATAAAAAATCGTGAATAAGTAAATCTCAACCTTAAAACTTTACAAATAAATCTTCTCTCACAATTCCAGTCACATAACCAAGAATCCAAGCAAATAAATCAGAAACTACCCTCAACATCTAAAAAAACACCACTCTGATTTACATACCCGTACAACAAACAGTCAAAAAAAAATCGTAGAAAAGTTAAAATTTTTAAACTAACGCGAAGTGACAGAAGCAAAACTGAGTAAAAAAGCTCAAACGAGCATCACACGCGAGCATCGGAAGTTTCTCGAACAATGGTTGTCACTGCTAGTAGTTAAAAATTAAAATATAGCTCACTCTACGTTCTGGAAACTTTTTGACTGAATGAAATGGCAAAAAAAAATGGAACAGTGAAAGGCGTATTTAGTTTTGGAATGAAATCGTTGCTCCTACTTAAAATAAAATATAAATTAGGGATGTCAGCTATCCAAGGGGAGCAATTACTATTTTTCTTGTCATATTACAATGACATAATATATTATATTGACGACTACTAAGTATGAAGTCATGGGTCCGGTTACCGGGTTGTGTAAAAAGTTATTGCGTTTTTCCATCTGAAATTTCTCAGTATCAGCCACGAAGTCTGGATTTATGCCCCGTTGATGGCAATAAGTTCGCCCCCTATTATATGGGACTTAAATATAACTGAAAAAATGTAGTCGTACTATTAGGTACCTACACCTCTGCCTAACGCTTCGTGGATTACCGACGTGTATTATGTAATGTAACCACGTTGTTTACTACGTTTGAATCTAACATAACACAAACTTCATAATTTTAACATAACAAGTTTCTATGTAACTAACAGCTTAAGTGCTGGTAACATAAATAAACAAGACGCAAAACGTGCTTACTAGAAAGATATCTCGATGCTCTAGGCAATTCTCAGGAACTTCGGAATATATCCCTCACTTATAATAATATAACGTATGGTCCACAGTGGAATTCTCAGAACACGGACAAAATAAATGAGCAATAAAGCTTCTGAGAGGTTAACTAATATTTAAACTGGGTAGCTTACGATGGCTCATGTGACATTCAATTCGCTTTATAATCGCGTTTTTTTAGGGTTATGCACCCAAAGGGTCAAACGGGACCTTATTACTGAGACTTCGCTGTCCGTCTGACATCAGGTTGTATCTCATGAACCGTGATTGATAGCCAGTTGAAATATGTACAGATTATGTATTTCTGTTGCCGCTATAACAACAAATACTAAAAACAGAATAGAATAAATATTTAAGGGGGCTCCCATACAAAAAAGCTCGTTTTTATAAATAATTATACGGAACCCTTCGTGCGCGAGTCCGACTCGCACTTGGCCGGTTTTTTGAGAAATTTAAAGGATTTTCTCATTTCTTATTAACGAAATACTTTGTGAGAAATTTTAAAATTATTCCGTAAATTTTGGATATATAGCTTTTTGCATAATGAGGACTCGTTAACTCTCAGCAGTTATTTTTTTTTTTTGATTTGAAGAAGCAGTTAGGTGTTTGCTATTATCTACTTTATGCGTCAAGGTTTATTGCATATTTCACCATCAAACTTTTCCCCAGCGCCTTTTATTTGCGCCTGTAGGTACATTATATTACACGATACAAAACTAAGTATCGTTATAACTACTTAAAAGGCAATTCCTGGAGAACAACGTATGTAACCGTTAATCATAAGCCAGTTAAGCTCTTACTCCGAATGTGCGCATAAATCAAAACTTTGCGCTCGTTTTCTGAATTGTTTCTTGCAAGCATCTTGCGAAGGAAAGGTTGTATTTTAAGTACGTGCTACTTGTGTGGAGAAATGTAGGTAAAAGATGAGTGTTTTTTATCCTGAACCAGGACACTGACGGAAAAAATACAAGTTGTTGTTTTGCATACTCGTCAAAATCAAGGAGGAAACTATGCCAATGATTCTCGTCCCGAATCAATATTATAATGGGAATTTATTTTTTATTCTTATTTACGAAAATCGGTAAGTGTGAACCACCGTGTTTTAAACGCGGCCCGAATGATCCTCGCCCTGTAACCTCAACCTAAAATCTCAAACGTTTATTCGATAATTTCTTATTCCCTAAACCATGTTAAGGGGGTTATTCTGAAATACTGACAAACTTAACCCTAGAAAGATAACCTACGCCCCAAAGGCGCTCGCGAAAACAATATATCGCCATCGTTTTTTATTCTGTGCATGTATCAACTTATGCTTTTCAACCAACTCAGACGTCGGTCTACTCTACCGCGGGACGGCTGTTTCTATGCGGTAAATACAATACTTTAGTAGCCATGAAGAGTTGAAGCGCTCGAGAGGCGAGCACAAGAATGACGTTTGTCATGACTGTCTATAAACCTATTTAGTATGATAAGGATTATTATTTTCAGACTGATTGTATTAAAAATGACTAGATAGTAAGAAAAAACGTTGATTTTTATAAAGATTTCGGAGAATTAGTCCTATAGTCAGAAAAACTGTTGATTTTTGTTATTTTTTTTAGTGGTCTACTGTTTTAGTAATAAATAAGTTCTATAAGCACTGACTGTAATATAATCGTATTTTGATTTTAACTCTAATATTAAACCTTTAAAACGATGAAGTTACTAAAAAACTACATAACTTATTTTCTGAAAAAAAAGCGCAAGATTTTCAAATGCGTCTAGCGTTTGAAAAAAAAAATCTTGCGCTTTTGAAGGGCATGGTTATCTTTTACGTAACTCGCAGTATGGTTATCTATCTAGGGTTAAACAACCAAAAAAATCAGCGTTTATTGATAATCAACTAGGTGCCTTAATTTTAATTGATTATGTCTTTTCTGACATCCTCTTGAATATTGACTAGGATGCAAAACAACACCTTTTTGATTCAAAATCTGGTAACTTGCCAGTGAGATTAAGTTGATCTTCTACATGAAACAGTAGTCACTACTCAGCATACATAGGTACATACATAATCTCATGCCTTTTTCCCACTAGGATGGACAGAATCTATAGAACGCCACTTGCTACGATCGTTACATACTCCTATCACCCCGTTAGCATTCATTTAGTTCTGCTGGCCTACCATGACAGTTTAAAGCAGTATTGTTTTACACTTATTTCAGTGTGGGAAAGAGACGGAGCTATTCAGGATGTCTAGCGCCATCTCTTTCCTGCACTGAAATTGGAGTAAAACATAGGTACATACATGTTTTAAGACCCAGTGCCCAGGTCTATAACTGCTCAAACTTTATGGCGGCTCGGAAGTTAGCTGCGAGTGACGGTCTGCGCATTATACAGTCAAGACGATGCGTTCTCTAAATTGTGTTCGAGCAGCTAACTTCCGAGCCGCCATAAAGTTTGAGCAGTTATAGACCTGGGCAGACCTTCCCTCGTAGCTAATTGCCGAGCCTCCTTAAAGATTGAACAGAACTATACCTACATCAAATCATACACGCACGCATATTGCAATTACCTGACGTTTCGGAAGAACCTCAGTAAAAGGGTCAAACGGGACCCTATTACTGAGACTTCGCTGTCCGTCCATCCATCCGTCTGTCACCAGACTGTATCTCATTAACCGTGATAGTTAGCCAATTGAAATTTCTACAGATTATGTATTTCTGTTGATGCTATGACAACAAATACTAAAAACAGTATAAAATAAATATATAAGGGGGCTCCCATACAAAAAAGTGATTTTTTTGCTCGTTTTAAAAAATGGTACGGCACCCTTCGTGCGCGAGTCCGACTCGCACTTGGCCGGTTTTTTTTTTAAAGCTTAGCCTTTAAAAAAATGAACTCTTTAATAAAATTCATGGCTTTGGATCGACCTATTCTTGATTTGCCTCTCGTTATCATCATCATCAGCCTATAATGTTCCCACTGCTGGGACACAGGCCTCTTCTCTAGGAGAGGGAGTGGGCTGTAATTTATCACGCGGGCTCAGTGCGAGTTGGTAGATGTCACATGTCTTCGAATTTTCAGTTCTAGGACATGCCGGTTTCCTCACGATGTTTTCCTTCACCGTTTTGAGAGTAGTGGTGATGAAATAAAATACACATAGTAATGCGCCTGTCTGGGTTCAAACCCACGGCTTACTGCTCGTAAGTCGGGGCTGCCACCACTGGGCCACCGCTGCTCTAATCTCTCCTATCATTATATTCTTTAAATATTCTTTAAGAGACAGGCTTTTGTCCAGCATGCGTTGTAGTGCCAGTATTATCATCCTGTTTTATACCTCTTTTTAATATTTTTCATCACACTTGCACGTAAACAGTGTCATAACATACAGGTTAACTTGGCTGTAATGCCCCATATAAAACCCTAGGGCGGTAAGTATTTTTTTTTTTAATTTTCATCACACTTGCACGTAAACAGTGTCATAACATACAGGTGAACTTGGCTGTAATGCCCCATATAAAACCCTAGGGCGGTAAGTAATTTTTTTTTAATTTACAGCACCGCTTGACAGCACACAGGTCATGCAAGTTCATCAAGCAAGGAGTTTACACGCAATTGAAAAATTGTCTTAAAATGTTATCTAAACAGGAATTTCATTCAATCTCGCTACATGTTATTTAACTACTCAACTGATGTTCTAAAATCTAAATAATCGATAGTTTTTTTGTATCCAAACGTCGAAATTTTTATTTTTTTACACTCCGTCATGGCTGTATATACCTAGGTAAGTATTTTGCCTTTAAAGTTTCTGAACAAAACATTTGTATAATCTGTGGTGTGGGCAAACAGCCCGCCATCCGCAAATCAGTTCACGTATTTCGTAATAATATGTGTGCTGACTTGTGTATATTCATAATTATTAACTCGCAAGTGTGATGAAAAACATTGTATGTTTCACGGGCGGTACGGGAATTACGAACCTCGACTCAGAAAGCCCTCAGTCTTCGACTTCGGGCTTCTACTAGAGCCTCGATCGTAATTCCTTACTTACCGCCCTTAATACACAATATACTATTACGTTCCACATTGATAACAGGCCATAAAATTACGCTAACCGCGATAACACCACAGGTAGAGCAAGTTAGGTTAGTTTTGTACAAAATTTTAGTAACGTTCAGTAGACTATAAAAAAAGATTGTGTTGTGTATTGGTTCTAAGAGCAGCCATGCGTGATACGATAATATTTTAGGTGGTGGCTTTCACTGTATATACTTAGGTTGGTATCTATAAAGGGTGTAAAACACCTCTTAACGAAGCCGAAAGGCACTGGTTCTCCCTGTCATTGCGATCATTTTTTTGTTCTATACCATACCTGGGAACCTTCTAGTTACGGAGATATTGGGGGTCAAAGTTCCAACTTTTTGACAAGTATTTTTTTAAATACAAGTTTTTAATGTAAGATTTTTGCTTTAAACACCTCCACGACCACCTTCTATTCAATCCGTCCATCAGCACTATGTTTTGAGTGCGTTACATTGAGTTCTACCACAAAACATGATTTTACACCCCCCAAAAAAAAGTCGTTTCCCAGCAATAATTTTTGCGTAAAGTTACTTAGTTTCATGTACAGAATGCTTGGTTGACGGCTTCGTGATGAGGTGATTTACACGGTGTATGCTAGTAGGTACTTTTATCGCAGTGTATCCTGTACATTGTGAAGTTCGTTTGATTTTACGGAGAATAAAACTGAAGTTTCTGAACAATCACATCAATAGCGATGACACCAAATGTAGGTGATGTAATGAACCAACTGTCTAAAAACTACTTCGTTAGTGTAGTGTGAGAGCAGCGGTGGCCCAGTGGTGGCAGCCCTGACTTACGAGCAGTAAGCCGTGGGTTCGAACCCAGGCAGGCGCATTACTTTGTGTAATTTATTTCATCACCGCTGCCCTAAAAAACGGTGAAAGAAAACATCGTGAGGAAACCGGCATGTCCTAGAACCAAAAATTCGAAGACATGTGACATCTACCAACCCGCACTGGGCTCTCGTGGTGGATTACAGCCCACTCCCTCTCATAGAGAGGAGGCCTGTGTCCCAGCAGTAGGAACATATAATAGGCAGATGATGTAGTCTAGTGTTCGCAAACACGGACTGCTGAACATGAGGTCTTGGGTTCGATTCCCGTGTCGACTAAAATGATATTGAATTTTCATCAGAAATTTTTCAGTAGCAGTCAGGATTTATGTCCGGTTGATGGCAATAGCCTCGACCTCTTTTACATGGGACTTAATCATAACTGCCGAAATGAGGGTTTACTATTAGGTTCACCTCTGCCTAACCCTTCGGGGATTACAGGCGTGATGTTGGGTTGTGACCCGACTGTTTAAAAGATGAATTAATGCAGTATTGTTTTACTCTTATACCAGTGTGGGTAAGAGACGGAGCTAGACACGATGTCTAGTGCCATCTCCTTCCCACACTGGAAAAGAAGTAAAACAATACCGTTTTACGACGTCATGTTAGGCCTCCAGAGCACGACCCAAATCTGACAAACTTCTCCTCCCTAGTAATCATCATAGCATCTGGTAACTGACAAACTGACTAAATTCTCGGAAGTACAGTCATACTAGTTTCAGAAAATAAAACAAATATACAGGGTGTAAAGGAAAGGGTATATACATACTTAAGGGTGTGCTACAGACCATCAAACTGAACATGTTTCTCCATCGGACAAACATCGTAATAGCGAAAAAAATATCAGGTATTGCCATTTTGTATGGGGCAGCAGATAATTTTTTCACTGAAAAACATGTTTTATTATGAGAACCATGTTCAGTTTGATGGTCTGTAGCACACCTTTTAGTATGTATATACCCTTTCCGTTACACCCTTTATATATTTAGTACTTGCATAAGCTTTTTAAGAAACATTGCAAAACGATTACAGTTACGTTCTAATAGACTGGATTTAAGAGCCTATCTCCTAAAAGAACATTAATTAATTTACAAAGATTTTCACAAAACAGCTACCTCTCAAATGACAATCGAACCCAACTAATGAAAAATCAAAGCCCCTTCAAACCCCTTTTCATTAACAAACTCTTGTAAAGATAACACCGAAGCCGATGGCCAATAAGCAAGAACTGAAAACTTCCAGAGATCCTTGAAACACTTGAATCAAGATCGACACCGAATAACTAAGCCATTGTGCAAGTTCTCCTCACCAATAAATTGTGTCCGCAACCAATAGTTGGGAAGTTACTCTTCATCGATTTTCTTACGTTCCGACCACAAATTGTGAAACTTACTCCACCATTGTTGTTGGCGGTGCAATATGGACCGTCCGCTTGCAGATTGCAATGACTTTTGTAACTTTTGTCGCCATTGTTGGCGCTTGGTTGTGCAGGTCGCCTTTTGAGTGTCGACGACGTGTTTCGAGGAACTAGCTGTGTCCCACGACCTTTGGCCGCTTGAAATTATTATAAAAATATTGCTTCCCTATTTGACTTGGATTTTGTTTACAAATTCAAGGGTTTGTTTTTGGATGGAACCCTTATTTTTTTTCTGAAATAAAAGTGGCCTAATTTGCTCCCTATAACATCAGCCCTCTACCAGTAAAGTCTCGTCAAAATCGTTCGCGCCGTTTTCGAGACTAACCGCAACATAGACCGACAGACAGACAAAACTTTTTTGATATAAGTGTCTGGTACACTTCAATACATTGTGGGTGTTGTTGCATTCATTATTTAAGTCTGATTGTGACAATTTCAAGAGACAAATTGAGGTAAACATGTTGCTCGGTTGAAAAGTATGAGTTAAAGCATCCGAAAACATTAACATCCTACTGACTTTATTACTACGCAAGATACCGTCCCCAATTACGTAATAGAACATAAGGGGACCCAAGTATCTCTGGTAATATTTTATTGCTAATGCTCTAACAAATATGAGCGAACACTTATGTATGGTGCAGACGGCCGCAAATAATCCCATAAGCTGCCCTTAATTTGAATAAAGCTTTGAAATTGCGTACAGTTAACAGTGGTGTAAAATATGTGGGAGTTTAATTTAGTTATGATTTGCTGAGTGGTAGTTATATGTGGAGTGTGTGAGAGGTTGGTCCGTGGTGATCATAAATACATACCGAGTTTCCTCCGTGCCTCAGAAAGCACGTTAAGCCGTTGGTCCCGGCTGTCATTTGTAGATCTCTGACAGTCGTTACGAGTAGTCAGAAGCCAAAAGTCTGATCTTTTTAGTCTAGTCTTACCAAGGGGTATCGTATATTCCACCCGTTACTGGGTTGTGGAGGTCAGAGAGGCAGTCACTTCATGTAAAATACTGGTACTCAGCTGGATCCGTTTAGACTGGAAGCCGACTCCAAGATAGTTTGGGAAAAGGCTAGGCAGATGATGAGTTATATGTGGAGTGTTTTGTAATTCATCATCACCATCATCATCAGCCTATAATGTTCCCACTGCTGGGACACAGGCCTCCTCTCTATGAGAGGGAGTAGGCTGTAATCCACCACGCGGTCCCAGTGCGGGTTGGTAGATGTCACATGTCTTCATTTTTTTTTAGTTCTAGGACATGCCGGTTTCTTCACCATGTTTTCCTTCACCGTTTTTGAGAGCAGCGGTGATGAAATAAATTACACAAAGTAATGCGCCTGCCTGGGTTTGGACCCACGGCTTACTGCTCGTAAGTCGGGGTTCCAACATTGGGCCACCACTGCTCTCTTTTGTTTTGTAATTACGCCTGAATAAGTTTTACAGTGAAATTGTGGGATTAAATTAGTGCAGAAGTTATAAAAGAGACAAAAAATTCAAACTTTGCTGAAACAAAGATAATCCATTTCCTATACTTATTCAATCATTTTCAACAGTAGATCAAACCAAAACAAAAAAAAATGTGAGGTTGGTTGAGTTGGAGTCAGAAAGCACATTAAACGTTTAATTCCGAATTGGCGCAGTGGCTGAGCGATTGGCTGCTTTTCTGTGTGTCGCGGGTTCGATCCCCGCACGGAACAAATATTTATATAGCCTACAGGTAGTTGTTCCGGGTCTGGCTGATGGTGTATGTGAGTTTAAATGTTTTTTTTTTTAAACAAGAAAAAAAACATGATCGTCGATATCATCTACTTGCACACACACAAAAACCTACACTGTTCCTTGAAAAGCCTAGCCTAGCTGGCTTAGTTGCTTGAAATAAAGGATAGTATTGTATAATTCACCCTTAAGAAGAGCCAGTAACTACAAAACGTCACATGTTCCTTACAACATCATTTTCATACGACCTTCATTACCCACCGCGTAGTCTACACAATCTGTACTTAGTAACAGAGTCAGCTGGTGTAGTACAAAGCACTTTATAACAAGTCTGGGCTTAGTAAGGAAGCACTTTAGAGCAGGTCGAGTTCGGTGGCACTCAATTTGGGACATACGAGTGAAACATTTCGAGAAAGGTCTACTGTTAGCATTGTTTATATAGGTTGGGTTGTTAATGTGTTTGGATACTAAAGGTTAAGAGACCTTTTATAGTTGGGTGTAGGGACCTAGCTAGCTGGCTTTATCCAATAAGAAGAAAGACATTTAAAAAAAAAAGTTGCGGAATAAAACCTTTTCAGTTGAGATCATCATCTGCCTAGCCGTCTCCCAAACTATCCTGGTCGGCTTCCAATCTAACCGGATGCAGCTGAGTACCAGTATTTTACATGAAGCGTTTGCCTATCTGACCTCCACAACCCAGTAACTGGGTAATACGTTACCCCTTGGTAAGACGGGATGTCAGAATTTTGGCTTCTGACTACTCGTAACGACTGTCAGAGATGTACAAATGACAGTCGGGAGCAGATGCACCAAATTATGCCAATGATCAAATACCACTACTTAATTTTAATACCCAAGAGATATGTTGTATATTATTATGTACTTACAGCCAAAGGAGCGATCATGCTTCGCCGTATCTCTGCTCGTCCGATGATAAAATGGGGGTGGAAGAATTCGATTTGGAATTCCAACACAAACTCCCTGAAATCCCCCTCAAAAACCACTTGCCTCAATCTTTGGTTTTTGGACAGAACAGAATCAACAATCAGTCGTCCACATTAGTCCTATACCGAAAGATTTGGTAGTCATGGGCCTTTGTCCAGCAGTGGTATCACCACCACCATCCACCATTAGCCTTTAATTTACCCACTGCTGGGACACAGGCCTCCTCTCTATGAGAGGGAGTGGGCTGTAATCCACCACGCGGGCCCAGTGCGGGTTGGTAGATGTCACATGTCTTCGAATTTTTAGTTCTAGGACATGCCGGTTTCCTCACGATGTTTTCCTTCACCGTTTTTGAGGGCAGCGGTGATGAAATAAATTACACAAAGTATTACGCCTGCCTGGGTTCGAACCCACGGCTTACTGCTCGTAAGCTTCCCCTAAGCCTAAGCTTTCTCGTAAGTTTGGCTTGCTGCAGTGGTATGACACAGATTAACAGTAACAGAATAAGTCGGTACTGCCTTACCAACCTTAGCCTGCTGATTTTCTTCGTAAGAATACCTAGTTATCAAAAATAAGATACTTACGTTTATAAAAACTACACAACCTTCAGATGACTTACCTTCCAAATTGAAGTCCTTCCCAATTTATAATTTCGTTTCAATCAAATTAAAGGCGAAATCTCTCGACAAACATTAGTACAATATTCCATCTAGCTTAATAGGAGCCCTAGTATTGCGAGATGGAACAAAGAGTTTCGAAGACAATGTTCCTTTCTATCGATTCAGGTCAAAGCTACGTCGCGTCGGCTTGATCTCGGAGAGTATTTTAATTAACAGAACACGAGCAAAAGAAGTTTTTATTGAAATTAGTTTTTATTCTTTCGTGTGTAGATGTCGTTTTTTTTACAGTTTTTGGCTCAAATTGTCGTTTTTTTATTCTGAAATTAAATCTCGTCTTCGCGGGTATTTATTTTAATCAAATGGTTTATGTTTAATTATGTTTGATATTGGCCTAAGATAGACTGGTAGAAAATGTCCAAGGCATTAATTAAGTCCGTCTTTGTAGTATTTTTTAATTGCATAAGGTTTTGATAAATAAATAAATATTGTAAAAACTTTAAAATCTCTAGTTTGGTAGGTACTTACGTCATAGTCATTAAGCTTTATAAGTGTTTTAATTAGTTTCTCTTCCTCACACAACTGCCGACCTTTAGTTTGAAGTTCAGGTCTTACAAAATGTAATTGGTAGGTTTTTCTGGTTGTTAATTCTTAATGAGTAGCTCGGAGCCGAAATTCAGGTGGACCTTTACTTAATAAAAACGTTCATAGAGTAGGTAGCTAGGTAATGTTTAAACAAACCCGAAAGGATCCAAGATTTTTTGTAACCCTCGCTTTTCTTTACCTAATCAGTTTTTTCAACACTAATTTTCTCACGTCTACTCCCTTTGTTAGTTGAGCTAAGAAGCATGCGACAAAGCTGGTTTCAATTTACTTAGTAAATAGACGAAGTCAAGCAAACTGCGCCCAGCGCTACTAGATAGCTCACAAAAGCGGGCATTTAGTTTCCAAACTATTGGCTAGAGACACAATTTATGCTTACTCCACAACTTCGTCAATAGTTTTCGAAGATTGCAAGAGGAGGTCGCCCCTGCGAGGAAATTGGAACCTATTGTTTATGTGTTTCGGATATCGTATGATTAGTAATAAGGTGCAATGTGCTGGTTGCAATGCGACGGGGGAAAATGGGAACGTTTGGTGGTGGTCAGAAATTAAATAGTGGGTTTTGAAGTGTGGGGAAACGAAATTGTTGAGACTTGGAGCTATCGTGGGTAAATTGTGAACAACTGTTAGGTGAGATATAAAGTGAACTTTGACAGATTATTTGTGGTGTGTGATTATTTTAATTTATGTTTTTGAATATAAATTATAATTGGGTACGGCCCGTCCTTCAAAGCATCAACTTAGAAAGCAAGATTGACCACTTCATAAGCAAGCTGTCCTTTTTTCGCCTGCTTGCTGATATTAGTAGATAAAGTTCAGACAAATTGGGACATCATAACGCGATCATTAGATATCAACCTACTCATTAACTTTACGCAGCCAACAACGATTGTATCCTTTGGGTAATTTGTTAGAAGCGTCGGTAGAGAGCTCAAAGAGAGCCCCATTTAATATCAGCAGGATTTTATGTTTTTTTTTTTTTTTTGAATGGCATCTCGCAGTTCAACCTATGAGGTTGTCGTCTGCTTAACCGGACTATCCTGTGGGTGCCTTTAGAGTAAGGCCTCCAGCCAGGGCATAAAAACTTACAAACTAAGCGACTGCACGCTAAGGGCACCCCCTGTGGGGTACGAACCTCGGCTTAGGGCGTCGCTGGGGGAGGACTGCATGGGGACAGGCTGGATCTGAATGGTATCATTATTTAGGGGCTGATTTAAAACTACTGGCACAGCATCGCGGGCTGGCTCGAGCGAGGGTCGGGGAGGGCATGGACCGGGACTTCGCGACGGACCTCGACGGCGAGGTCGGAAAGACGGCGGTTTGAGTCGGAACTTTTTAAGAGTGCTAGTCTCTTTGCTACTCTCCTGGAGGAGGGTGATAGCATCATCTGGAGTGACAAGGGTATGCCTAGGACGGCGTACTGTACTAATGCGCGAGGGTTCGTAACGGGCGGCCGCTGCGATCAGGGGATTACGGTGTTTAATGGCGTTATCGAAGAAACGCTTCGAAAGACGTTTCATAAACTGAAGGACGGTGGGCATTTTAAGGTCTACGTGTAGACGGTCATTACGGACATAAAAAGGGGCTCCCGTGACTCTACGTAAGAACCGGTTCTGTAAGATTTGCATCCTATGGATGGATTTTATGGGATGAATTATGTTAATAAATACCATATCCACCCATACTGTCTTGATCACTTTAAAGCTAAGTCGTAAAACTAGAGGCCTCATTAATATATTAAGTCGTTGACTGTAATTAAACCATGATTACGCGGGATTACGCACTAAACAATACTTAAATAGAGCATTGGTGTTGAGCGCGGTTTTCGAGTCAAAAAGTGCTAGAGTTCCAAACAATCCTGTATTCCTGTATTCCCGTTGTCCCCGTAGGCCATGTCCCCGTTAACGGGGACAAAGGGAATTTAATAAAATAATTAAAATTACTTCCCGTTGTCCCCGTACGCTGTCCCCGTTAATTTCTTGTAATATATGCTTTTTAAATTATGCCCGTTGTCCCCGTTGAGTTAAAATTAGAAGTGAGAGTGCCTTAATAGAGAGAATATTGTCCCTATACAAATGAAATGGAACAACAAAACACAAATAATATACTACAAAAAAATAACTAACAAACTAAATAATAGGTACACCATGTGATTGCAACAAAAGTATTTATAATTTACGAATGTATTTGTTTAAAAATATAAATAAAGTCTTAAATGTATGAATATACTAGCTTCTGCCCGCGGCTTCGCCCGCCTTTTTTCGGTAATTGTCCCGCGGGATCACACTACCGGGATAAAAAGTATCCTATATGCTATTCCACACTATTTTCTATTTTTAATAACTACCTCCTACCCCACCTACCTACACTACCCAACCCTATTCCTTCATTTTTCTGATATCATAAGGTAGGTAGGTAAGGTTACCACGCTCAACTATCTCCTGGTAAGCTATGTTCTCCTAGTACCTCAATCCTGACCACGCCGCCCCAGACACGCTCGCAAAGAAAATAACGCGCCAGGGCATCACCAACTCCACGCCCAACTATCTCAGGCTTGCCGCGCTAAATAACCAACAAAATTACAATAATTTAAAGTGGACAACGATACGTGACATCTTAACTGTCCGTTGTCCCCGTTGCCCATATGTACATAACGGGGACACCGGTAAGGAATCATATGACGTGCTGATGTCCCCGTGACGGGGACACAGATTACGGGAACAACGGGAATACAGGCAAACAATTTTTCGGGAACGGAGCCACATGCAGAATGCCAACTGATACCTTCCAATTTATCTTCGAAGATTCCCAGAAAAGATTTTTTCCTTTTTTTAAACATTGCTCACACTAGGAACTTCTCCTGTATCGTGGGTGCGTTTACAAACATTTAAACTAACATACACAAACAGCCAGACCCGGAACAACAATCTGTAGGCCATACAAATATTTGATCCGTGCGGGGATCGAACCCACGACACGCAGCGCAGCAGTCGGTTGCTCATCCACTGCACCAAACGTGCTGTCGTGTTTCAGAGCAAAAAAAAATGAGATTTAACAAAAAATATCATTGTTTGAAATACATTTTAGTATAGCAGTTTTGAATCGATGTTTAATCGATTAAAATACTTGTAGATGCATTTGGTTAGACTAGGAGCCGAGGTTAATATAATTGTGAAACGGCTGGACAAATGATGAGTAACCGTCACTTCCGTACTTATTACAAAAGCAAGCTGTGCTGAGTATGGAACAGCACAGACAGATACTGAGCATTATACTGGTTTGTATCCTGATCTATCACCAGTTGTGTAGCAACTCAGGACTCAGGACAGTCTTCTTTGAATCGACTCGTTCGGCGACGAGTTTGGCACCTTCATTAGTGACCATCAGCTGCAACAGGACAGGCAGGACACGATATCAAGTGTCCCATCGTTTGTGGGGTAACAACACATTTATACTCCAGAGCAGAGCTGCAAGAACATGATGGCACGTCGAACTTGAAAATACCTACTTCTTAGAAATACGACTAATAATTGCATGCTTTCAATGGTGTCGATGTATTGTAAGCTTATTTCAATAAGGAGCTTACCAAACGTACCTAAATGATTACCCAAGCACAATTTAATTTGAAAACTTGAGCCGCTGACGTTGTTACTAAATCAGGAAACGCTTAAATTATTACCTAGCTCTAGTAACTATGCACAGCAAAAAACTTTGCGGGCTTCAATGGAAACGGAATTAGAACGACGAGAATACGCCGAATTCAAAATTTTAGTAACATAGACAAACAATGGGAAGCTCGGGCTTTCCACAACTAAACACGTTTCTGTTTCATTCCCTTTTCAAGTACTTGATCCCACGTCAAAACCCAACAAAATCAGTCGGACATTACCGAAAATGTAAAGAGGAACAAAAGGAATAAATCAAAATTTGATTGGAATCGTCCCGGAATGTAACAATCGCATCACGTCCGCGGCGCGCTTTGAATAAACAATTCCGGGACTGCTTCGGTGATCCGACCGCTATCCTAAGTCGAGAAGTCACTAGTCACTTGAGACTCACTGTTTGTTTATTTTTTTCTTCGATTGTAGATATTTCAGGATTTGGTTTTCATTTACAGATATAATATCGGTCAGTTTACAAGTCGTGAAAGAAAGAAACAGCTAAGGATCTTGGTGTCTTAATTGACAGCAATCTTTCTTGGCGGGCTCAAGTAAATGAGGTTAGTCGTAAGGTGCACTTTTCTTTCCACTCGCTAAAATCTTTACAGAGCTTTCTGCCGTTTAAAACCAAAATTTACTTGGCTCAAACCCTGATTCAGCCGATCATTGATTACGCTGATGCCTGCTATTTGGATGCCACTGAGGAGCTGTTGAATAAACTTGAGCGATTGCAAAATCTTTGTATTCGTTTTGTGTTTGGTCTTAGGAAATATGACCATGTTTCTCACTTACGCAAGGATCTCAAGTGGCTCCCTATCCGTCTTCGCAGGAACACTCGGATATTATGCCTCCTATACAATATTCTTTATAATCCTGCTTATCCCAGCTACCTACGCGACCGTTTTTCTTTTACCCGTCCTCTTGATGCTCTGTGTAGATCCCACCTCAGGCATCATCTTAATTTCCCATCTCATAAAACTGAATTCTATTCCTACTCCTTCTCCGTTCATGCAGTACGTCTATGGAACTCACTTCCGCCTAACATTCGAGAATCTAAAACTTTATTTCTCTTCAAAATATATATAGGTATTATATGGTTATTATAGGTTTTTACGTCTACTTTTAATTTTTATATGTGTATTTATTTGTATGTATGTTTATTTTATATAGGTTTTAAGTTTGTTTTAAGCTCTAATTTAATTTTTTCCTGTTCTATCTTTTCTACACACTGTGTCTACATTTCTTATCCAACTTTCCTCTCGCAGGTCTGCTGGAAGAAATTTCTTTTGAAATAAGCAGTACCTTTGTGCTCTTGTATCTTAATGTATTGTCCTGTTAAGTGTTATGTGTGTACATAAATAAATAAAAAAATAAAAAAAAAATTAGTCTCGCACAGGTCAAAATTGAGGAGCTCGTGGCTAAATAATAACAGTCGCACGAGTCGATCTTTAAGGTTAAGCCGTGCTTGCCGAGGTTGGTACGTGGATGGGTGACCATAATTACATACCGAGATTACCCAGTTACTGGGGTGTGGAGGTCAGATAGGCAGTCGCTTCATATAAAATACTGATACTCAGCTGCATCCGGTTAGACTGGAAGCCGACCTCACGATGGTTAGGGAAAAGGCCGGGCAGATGATGAGGTCAAAAACAAATTGATGAAATTAACAAAAAACAAATTATATAAAACATTACGATAACTCTTCAGGAAGGTGGCTAACTTATGGATAACTGTCACCGGCGCCACTTTCAGACTTCTTTATATGTACTCATTTCTAATCTTATCCATTCGCACAGCACCACACATCCCTATTAGCATCTAAATTAGACTATGGTTATATTTAAAAAACTAAATCATTCAGCTTGTAACCGTCGTCGACAAGGCACGTACAGACTAGATTCACCAAAATATCCTTAACTACTTACTCGCTCTTACAAATTCTACATGACTTCGCGACCCCTAGTAATCATTTGACTGGTTCTCAATTTACATCTAACATGTCGAGCAGCATAGAGCGTAACGTGTAGCAACACAGCCGACGGTGTTTGCCCGCTAAAGATTTGGGCTTCGAACTCAGTCAAGTTTATTTGCATCGGTTTCCGATACACCGTTTTCGTGGCTTATAAAGCACTCCGATTTACGTTTTGAATTTAGCATGTTCTTTGATTGGTTTTGAGGTTTTAAAGGTAGACGTTTTATTGCATTGAAAAGCTAGAGGAAATTTACGGTAAGCTGTCGTAAAAACAGGGGAAGTAGCTTTTTGTCATCCATAAGGTGGACCAATGACCTTGTAAGGGGTGCGGAAATCCGCTGGATGCGAGGAACACAGGACCCGGCGATGTGGTGATGCATGGAGGAGATGTCCAGCTTTGGTCTTCCAGCTTATATGACCGTGTCTTTTGTTAATTGTAGGTATCTAAAGATTAGCTGTTTATCTATGCTACACAAAATACCTGTATTTTTACTCTTATAAGGCATTCATGGCCTGCGAACTCCTTCTACTTCGCAGGCTACGTTAGCGCATCCTCCTTAAAAGTCAATTACTTTTCCGGTCACCTTTAGGGCGGCACCATTTTTACGCAAGATCAGGTGGCGTACCATGACGTCTTAAAACATTATTTTCCATTCTCATTCCAGAGTGAAAAAGAGACGGAGCTATACAGGTCGTCTAGCTCCATTTCTTTCCTACTCTGGAATAGGAATGGAACAATAATGTTTTAAGCGTCATAGTACCCGGATAGCTTTATCCATACCTCTTTACAAGGTGTTGTTTTGCATCTTCGTCAAAATTCAGGAGGTTGTCACAAAAGTCATAAATAATCAATTAAAATTACGGTACCTATTAATTATTAATAAACGCAGCTTTTTTCAGGTGTTTAAATTTGTTGGTATTTCAGAATAACCCCCTAAACGTGGTTTAGGCAATAAGAAATTATCGAATAAACGTTTGAGATTGTTTTTATGTGTGGAAGCGCGGTTTTAGGGCGAGAATCAGACGGGCCACGTTTAAAACACGGTTGGTTCACACTTACCGATTTCCGTAAATAAGAAAATATAATAAAAATTACCTACCCATTTTATTATCAGAAGAAAGTCTTTATTTATCATTACATAATATTATATTGCATATTATTATTTATTCGGGTCGAGAATCATTAGCATAGTTACCTCCTTGAGTAATAAAAATATAATTGTATGTGGAGATTTTAATGTTAATATTTTAGATGTTACTCCACTAAGTATCAGACTTCTCAATCTGTTTAGATCTTTTAATTTAGTTAACTTGTTTTTTGAACCAACAAGGATCACGGCGTCTTCGTCGACTTGTCTTGATAACATGTTTAGTGATTGTGATGCCGAAAATAAATTAGTGTTAAGTGACTTATCTTCGGATCACTGTGGATTAATGGCTAGCTTCCCTATGCCATTAAGTAAAAAGCCGCGCAAAATAGAATGCAGGCCTTACACAACTAGTCGTTGCAATAAGTTTAAAAATAATATAGCTCTTAAGGTTACACCGTCAATAGTGGATCACGAAACTCCTAATGAAATTTATGAAGCCCTTTTCGATGTTGTTCAAAATGAGTACCAATCTGTTTTTAAGTCTAAAACTATTAACATTAGTGGGCCTTCCGCTGGGTTCAACCAATGGGCTACACCAGGTATTTATAAAAGTCGAGCTAGATTATACGAGTTGTATGGTTTGAAACAACACCGGTTTGATGCAACTTTTCTTGAGTATGTTAAAAATTATTCAAAATTATTTAAGAAGATCTGTGTCATTGCTAAATCAAAATTTTTAAGTCAGACTATCAAAAATTCTAATAATAAAGTAAAAGCCACTTGGAAGATAATAAACAATGAAACGGGTAAATCTGTTAATAAAGACAATCAACTTGAAATCATGGTTGATAACAAATTAGTTAATAATGCAGCCGACGTAGCTGAGGCATTCAATGAGTATTTTGCCAGCATACCGATAACTACGACTCGCACTTTAAGTTCGTCGCCGTCTAAAGCTGAAAACCTTTTGCATAGCAGCGTGCCTAAATGTGGTCTCGTATTTAGTTTTGAACATGTAACACCTCGTGATATAGTTAACGTTTTTAATTCACTTAAGTCTAAAAACACAGGTGATTACTGGGGCATTTCCATTAAACTTTTGAGTAATATAATCGAAATCTTAGCCCCCTATCTTGCTGTTACTTTTAATAAATGCGTTGATTTAGGTACTTTCCCTGACCTTATGAAGAGCAGTAAAGTCATCCCTCTATTTAAATCAGGCAGTAAGAATGATATTGGCAACTTCAGACCAATTTCTATTTTACCTGCGTTTAGCAAAATTTTTGAAAAGTTAATACTTAAACAGTTGCTAAGACATTTTAATCTCAACAACCTTCTTCATAACGATCAATATGGCTTTACAAAAGGTCGTTCAACTACAGATGCGGGTGTTGCTTTGTTGAGACACATATTCAACGCATGGGAAAACGCGCAAAATGCAATTGGTGTTTTCTGCGATCTCTCAAAAGCTTTTGATTGCGTTCACCACGATACGCTTTTACGGAAACTACGTTATTACGGTGTTCAAAATGAAGCCCTAAATGTAATAGATTCGTATTTACAAAATAGATTCCAATGTGTAGATGTTAACGGCGCGAAATCGTCCGGGCTACCTGTTCAGCTAGGTGTACCTCAAGGCTCAATACTGGGACCGTTTTTATTCTTGGTTTATATTAATGACTTACCATATTATTTGAAGGGTATTTGTGACGTTGTACTATTTGCAGATGATACCTCTCTTATCTTTAAAGTAGATAGGAATAGACACGATTTTGAAGAAGTAAACAGCGCTCTATCAAAAGTCACGGATTGGTTCACAACAAATAACCTTGTTCTTAATGCCAAGAAAACTAAAAGTATTAAATTCGCCTTACCTAATGTTAAAAATCTAGGTCCCAACATTATTCTCGGCAATGACGAGCTTAAAACGGTTGACTCAGCTGTGTTTCTGGGTATAACAATAGATTCAAAATTACAATGGGGTCCTCACATATCAAGCCTAGCGGGGAGACTTAGTTCGGCCGCATACGCCGTCAGAAAAGTTAGACAATATACTGACGTTGATACAGCACGGTTAGTCTATTTTAGTTACTTTCACAGTGTTATGACCTATGGTATTCTGCTGTGGGGCAAAGCCGCTGATATCCAAAATATATTCGTTCTTCAAAAACAAGCGGTTCGTGCAATTTACCAGCTGGGTGCACGAGAATCTCTGAGAGATTTTTTTAAAGAGATTGGTATTCTCACGGTGGCTTCACAATTTATTTTAGCTAACATTTTATATATTAGACAAAATATCCATTTGTACTGTAAAAACAGTGATATTCACAACATAAACACTCGAAATAAGCATAAACTACGTGCTCCCTTTCACCGGCTTCATAAGGTTCATAATTCATTCGTAGGGCTTGGTATAACATTTTACAACAAGCTACCATCTTCCTTTTTAGACTTGCCATTTAATGTGTTTAAAGCTAAAGTGAAATCTAACCTTTGTTCAAAAGCCTACTATTCCATTAACGACTACTTAAACGATAAGAATAGTTGGTCGCTGGGTTGAACTCAAGACAATGTTTATGTTCTTTCTTTCTCTAATTAGCTTATGGTATTATATAACTTCACGCGTAGTTTTTTTTTTTTTTACTTTATGTTTTATTTTATTTTATTTTACTTTATCTTTATTATTATTTATCTTTATTTTTATTTTATTCGTCTGTATGCACGTGTAAGCGGGCACGCCCTTTATGTCTGGAGGCTTTATTTATTCTTGAGTATATTTTTTAATATTTTATTTTATTATTGGTGTGTGCTAGCTGACATGTGACATTAATTTGATATAATGGATTCCTTGTTTATATAAACTTGAACACTTTTGTATAGAATCTGGTTCTTCTAACCTAACAGACAGATGTGTTGCTGGGGAGTTTGTTCCGCCACTTCTTCTTCCCAGCTAAAACACTAGGAAGTGGCGAAGGGCGGGCGTTTTGGGGGACTGTCTCTTGTAATTTTGACGTTCAAAAAGTGCTGATTATCAGCCTAGTTTGAATAAATGACTTTTGATTTTGATTTTTTGATTTTGACGAGGATGCAAAACAACACTTTGTATTTATTAAGAAATATCGCAAACGAAACAAGCGTATAACAGCCTTTATATTCCATTCGTTATTGTCACACGAACGTACCCAAGAGAAAAATACAGCAAGCTTTAAACTTTCCAATCTCCAATAACAAAACACGACGTCGCACGAAGAAAACTTTACAAAAAGGAACTACGGTCGCACGTTTAAAATATCAGATATCGAAAGAAAATTATGATCTTCTAGCCTCGGCTCCCGACACTCCGGAAACTTATTACGAACCAACTCCTAATAGAATCCACTGTGTTTAAACTTACAAAATGTCAATGTCTATGGACTGTAGTTGCATGAAGTTCCGTATAAAACTTATGACACCGACTTCGAGGGAAGTTTCCCTAACTTTAGTTCCTGGAGAGAAAAATGTTTCACAATGCGTGTCCTTGTGAATATTTTATTGGAGAATTTTGTATTTTATATGGAGTTGCTGTGGACTTATGTCAGTGTTGACGTTTTATAGATATTGGCGGCAGATTGGATAGGCTTGATATGAGTAGTGAGGATTATATGGGGTATGTTTTTGGATATTGTAGTCGAGATTTATGGAGGGAAAGGTAGCTTCTTGTAGATTTCATTTAATGTACCAATTATTTGAGTTTTGTGTTTGAGACTTGGCTTTTAAACTAGCTTTGAAAAGTCTGTCCCAAATACCTATACCTACATCTTCTATACAAATAAATAAAATCTAAGTGTCTGTTTGTAATATTAAAATAACCGTTTTTTAGTACATGCATATGAATATATACGGTACTTATACCAAAATATTTATTTTTCCACTTTTTGTCTGTCTGTCTGTTTGTTCCGGCTAATCTCTGAAACGGCTGGATCGATTTTGGCGGGACTTTCACTGGCAGATAGCTGATCTATATCTATTTTAGAAAAATATATATTTATTAAAATAATAATGCAAAATCGAAAAAAATACTAAATAACTTTTTTGTTAAATTCCACGAGGACGAAGTCACGGGCACAGCCAGTCGTCCATATTAATCAAGATGTTTTAGGGGGAATAATTTCAGAATAAAAAACTTAAGAACATTCTTTACGGTTGTGGTATATTTTAGTTTAGCAACTACAGAGTACACATTTGTTTCAATAACCTTTTAAAAATTATGAAGGCACTAAAAACAACAGCACGATACCTTAGAATAGATCCTCTTGGTTGTCTATTGATATGTGCTAGAAAACGAAACTTAACAGATACTACAAAGATCCTTAAGTTTAGGACTTGAACAATGCACAAAGTTACATCAAATAATGCTTGCTGAACTTCCGCTGAGTAAGGTGCAAAAGCCAGCATATCAAGCTACCCGAAACTGTAAAAAAAAATCCCAATCAACCTTGAACCTAATTCTTTAACCATAAAGTTGAAAATCTATCAAAGAAATTTAACAGATTGTTGTAACTTGATGTGCTAGCGTATGTAAGAACGGTAGCAGGATCAAACCTTCCCCGAACATCCACGAAGTTACACGAACGCTGTGACTTCCACACTGATGAAGTAAATACACTGAATGCGAGCAGTACCGAGAACGGTAGATCAGGCGACGTTCGGGGGAGGCCTATCCCCAGCTGTGGAAGTCTTTTGTCTAAATTATAGTGATAATGATGTCATTAAGGCCTTTATTATTTGACTTGAACACAGCTATATTAACTGCTTTATGAACTTCTCCTGAGTCATCATACTTTGGTGTATCTGCTGGTAAACCCGAAGTGCTCCGAATATTCCCGAAGACATCCGATCACAAAAGTCCTTCACTATTAGACTTGAACATAGCACATAGCTGCATCAACTGCTTATTGGACTTCCCCTGTGTCTTCATATTGCGGACGTCGGTACGTCTGTTGATGTGGACCCGGACACCTTCCAGACCAGACCAGGCTTTGGCTACGGAGACCAACTTGCTCCAAGGTATTGGCCATTCGCCGCGGAGGAACTAAGGACAAACAAACAGAATTTGCATGACGAATATTATGTCCCAACTAATACTCCAATCGATCTAAAACCATCATCTTCCATTAATTGACACGATTTATGAGTTTTAATAAATTGGGAGTTGTTATGACCGCGCGATATAGTGATATGTGGGTAGGTAGGTTTACTCTGTACTACCTATCCTCCTGTTAAGGACAAAACGTCTAAAAACCAAAAATAAAATTAATCCAAGCGTCGTAGCGTTGGGGGTCCGCTGTGTTTGTATATATATTTTTATGTACTAGGCGGTCTACTTAGCGGTCCCCCGACGCTACGATGCTTGGATTAATTTTATTTTTGGTTTTTTAGACGTTTTGTCCGTCGGGGGTTTTGTAAATTTTTAATTTAATTTTTATTTCATGCTTTTTAAACTTAAATTATTTTTTCTTAGCCTTGACTGTCCCACTCCTGGGCATAGGTCCATTCCCATTTCTTCCACTTTTCTTAGTGTTGCGCCTCTTCTCGCTTATTAACGAAAACAAGGAAAGATATGAATTAAAAAAAAAAATTGAGTTTATAGGAGGGCGGGGAGGTGTGCAGCCTACCCCCCTGGCGATGCCCATGGTGAGAAAGTGACAAGAATTCAAATTTCCAATCAACAAGACCCGTAGAAGTTGTTTAAATCCCTTCATCAACTAGAAAAGAGGTGATGAGCTTCAAACGGCTGAGCCGATTTTCTCGAATCATAGCTAAGAACACTCTCGATTAAAATACCTTTCAAATGACACCAATTTTATCAAAATCGCTTCAACCGTTTGGGAGCTACGATGCCACAGACAGACACACAGATACACACGTCAAACTTATAACACCCCTCTTTTTTGGTCGGGGGTTAAAAACAGTAAAAGTTACATCGAAAGAAAGCTAGTATGATCTAGAACAAAAAATAAATAAACTGGTAGTCTTCGTGGTAAATTACGGATCGATAGAAAGAGATCGTTCGAGTAACAAAAGTCGGGTGGCTAAAGCAGTGCTTGTGAGGTCATCACTTAACCTCAAGAAGTATTTGTTTTTGTTTCATCTTGCTTTGCAAATTCTTACCTGATCAAATGGTTGTTTTCCGATATGAAACATGGTGTACAACAACGGAGCCTTATTCAATGGTATGGCCACATCGCAGGAATCCTGAATGCCAAGCTCCTTGTATATCCACTCCGAGTGTAGCGCAAGATGTTCATAGATAACCTAAAAAAAAATACTGATTTGTATTAAAAATACCAGGACATTAAGCTTTCAAAATGGTAGTTCTGGTATTTGTATGAGGAACAGGTTGCAAAGATGCTCATCCTCCGTTGGAAAAAGAGGATCCTCCGTTCAGACGAGTCATCCTAGCCTAGCCTTTTCCTAACTATCGTGGGATCGGCTTCTATAACCGAAGACAGCTGAATACCAATCATTTACAGGGAGCGACCACCTGATCTGACCTCCACAACCTAGTCAGTACTGGGTAATACACTGGTAAGACTGGTTTTTAGTATTCCAGGCCACTGACAGCCTATAACGTCTGTCATAGATCTACTAATAAAAGCCTGGGACCAACGGCTTAACGTGCTTTCCGAGGCACGGAGGAAACTCGATATGGTTACCAATTGTTAATAGATTAATTTAATTTAATATGGTAATTTAAATGTCCTTATTAAATTGTGCTATGTATAAATGATAGCCTGAAACACTGGTTTACATAAATCTAGATCGGGCAGGCCGCTACCAAACATCTGAATTTAACTATCATTACTTGCAACTTTTGAATATGTTTTAGTAATAGTTTACTTATAAGTACTAATTATGCCATTGTATGAGAAATAATACTACTGCGCCTAAATGTACACTTTTAGTAAAACTTTTTAAAATAAATTTTATTTATTTATATTATTTAATCCACCTAACCTACCGCAACCGCGTCTTTACCAAAAGATTGATCGGAGCTAAAGATAACTGAGCGCGTGTAGGACTAACTCTGACATCTTAAGTTGATATTTGTTTAACGAAGTGTTAAAATATCAATTGGATACTTACTCGTAAGCTATCTCTGCCAGGCGATGTCATAAGAATTTGGCTAGTAAGGGCTGCAGCGTCGCTTGCTCGCTCAGCATTGGATCCCGGCACGTCTCCCTAAAATATTCAAATATTATAATGTTTTGTGCATGGAAATAACAATGCCTGCCTACTTGCCTGATGAACAGTCATATTAATATAACTAGCTGTGCCCACGACTTCGTCCGGGTGGATTTTCAAAAAAAGTTATTAGTTTAATTAGTATTTTTTTTGCATTATTATTTTATTACTTTTTAAATATTTCTAAAAAACATAAAGAAGAAGAAAACGATTAAAAATATAAAAAAACAGGTTTCCGCCGGTATCGGGAGCAGGGTCTAAGCTACCCGTGGTTAGGGTTGCAGAGACAGGAACTTCTTCACAATACCGGCCGTATCGAGGAGTACTGCCTTCTGAATGCAACCCCCAAGTGACAGCTCCGGCAGATGTTTAATTATTGTATTTTTAATTTATGATATTTTTAATTTATTATATTTTTTTATTTATTTATTAACCTAGTTACAGTTTTCAGTGACCACATGTGTGATGTTATGATATGTTGTTGCGTGTGTTACTTTTCATTTAATTCACTATACAACTTCGACTTCCTAGTTACCAAAAAGTCTACCCAGGAACCTACCTCCTCAAACAACTCGGCGAATTCCGGAAAGTCTTCCAACCCAAACTGTTCAGACAGCACCACCTTTCTCTTAGCCCGATCTATGAGCAGTTGTATGTCTCTCGTATGTTTGTCATCTTCGTCTATAGAACAGAGAGCCTCGGCAATAGCCAGGGCTATGGAAGATGCGCTGCTATGACTGCCGTCGAAACTTAGGGATGATGACGTGTCTGTGGAAGCGGTTTTCTTTAAATTACAAGTAAGATTTAACTCGCAGTAGAAAATTCAATTGCTATAGGAATAAATAAACTGGATAGCCCGCGAAATTCCGATTTACGTTTTTTGCAAATAAAATGTGATTTCCGAACTTAAAACATTATATAGGTTGACTAGTAATTAGTGACCGATACTTAAACACATGATTATACTCATGATAACAAACATATTCCCAAAGAAACATTTCATCAACACACAACAGCCGTATGAAATTGGCGCGCGTGTACGCCTGTGACCTATCAGCTGTTAACCGCGTGACACCGTTCTGTTTCATAACTATCGTACCGTGCCACAGAGGGTAGGCAGAGCACCCGCATGGCTCGCAACCCCGAATTTCATATGGCTGTTGTATTATTGTGATCAAAGTGAATAAGTATAAAAAAATATTTCTTTGGAAAATTCGTTTGTTATCATGAGTACAATCACGTGTTTAAGTATCGGTCACTAATTACCAGTCACCCTGTATGACGTATGGACATGATGGACGTATACATGGACATGATGGACGTGTACATTCATTGCATTTAAATTTTGTAACTACATGCGTGTTACGGTCGCAAATTATATTTTGTTTAACATACAGCCTGCCACGGGCCTGCAAATTGAAAAAACCAAAGAAAAGATTTTCGCGGGTACCCTGGCAACAAAAGTTGCGCATCTTCATTTTTTCGTGTTCCCTTTCAGATACTCCCCTTTTACCTACGGCGGTCAAAATGTTAGTTTATTTTTGTACGAAACGCTTGTTCGCTTTAGCTTAAACGAGTATGAACATTATTCAGATTAGAATACGGATCTAATTTATAAATGATACGTGAGTCCTAAAATTTATTTTCTTCTTCTGTTATGCAATTCTGTCACACCGATTTTTCTTCGTTCTACTCACTATTTGACTTAGGACAGAATGAAGCTTCAGAACTTACTTATTTGCCCCATACCAGCAATCCTGACTTGCTTAGACCTGGGTCTATTGGATCTTGCGCTCATAGCATGAAGGTCGCCATTCGCTGTGGACGCTACTGCCAAATAAAACAAAGATTAGCGGCTATAGGACGATGGCCTACAAGACGAAATAATCATAATATTAGCCTTATTAGTAAAGTACAAAATCATAATCATAGAGGAGCTCATAGATAAATAATAACAGAAACGCATGTCAATCTTCAACCTTAGGCCGCGCTTGCCTAAGTCGATCTGTGGATGGGAGTTTCCTCCGTGCCTCAGAAAGCATATAAAGCCGTTCGTCCCGGCTGTCATTTGTAGATATTTGATAGTCGTTACAGTAGTGGGCCGAAAGTCTGACAGCCAGTCTTCCCGAAGGGTATTGTAGACAATTGCAGTATTGACTGGGTTGTGGAGGCCAGAGAGACATTTGCTCCATGCTAAAATTCTGGTATTCAGCTGCATCTGGTTAGACTGGAAGCCGAAACCCTCATAGTTGAGAAAAGGCCAGGCCGAAGATGAGTAAAGTACAAAATCATATTATTAGTTGAAACTTATTCGTTACCTTTTTAATGACTAGATGGCGCTCTCACCAAATCATTCAGTTACATAACAACACCAACAGATGGCGCTTACCTTCTTTTTCTTTCTTAACTTCGTCATCGGCCCATTTTTGTATCTCTTCGTAAGTGACTGTTACAAGCATTTGTAGTAGTACGGAACCTCCCACGGGGTTAATATGGGAGGGAAGAGTTCCTTCTATGATTGAACATGCGTTTACGAAGCTGCGGGGAATGCAGTCTAGGGATCGCGATATGCAGGATAGGCAAAGAGCCATTGTCTGAAAGTAGGCGTAAACAAAATTATGTGATTGGGCCCCATTCTGTTTTCGTTTTGTATCTTGGTCAAAAAGTGTGCCATGCAGCTATTTTAATGCCTAGACTTAGTGCTTTATCAGTAGTATCAAGGTATTTTGGCAAGTAAGGAAGTGTCTGATGAGATGACTAGTAATAGAAAGTATGAAAGAATAAGACATGCTGCGCCAACCCCAAATAAATTGGGATAAGGGCAAGAGAACGATGATGATCATTTCAATTCGCGGTATTCTATTTTTTAAAATATTGAAAATGATTACTCTTTTGTTAAGTTATAAAATATGGCTTACCTGATACATCGAAGCCCCACCCTGAACGGCATTTACAAGTATCGGAGGTATAAACTGTAGAATAGATCCCACTATGGCCAGAATTCCAGCCAACCATGGAGGTCTCCTGTCACACCAAACCTGGAAACAAAACAGAAATCAAATAAGGGAATCAGGAACTACACGTTTAAGCTTCGAACGAGGTGTCATTTGGCATAATGGTCTACCATAGCAGAAAAAAGGCATTCAGGTATTGCCTATACAACATGTAACTTAATTAACGCACATCCTAAAAATATTTTGTTCAGAATCGAATCGATTTCTATCATTTTTAATATGGGTAATTTTTTATCCCAAAAATAATTAAAACTACGCAAATTATTGTCTTATTAACCCTGTACAGTCAAAACAAATTGAAATGGACGTAGTTTCGTTATGTTGTGTCGAGCGGGCGTGATAACTCCTTGTGCGAATATGTGCGTTGCGTGCGTAGTAGTATGACCATAAGGTTCTCCAAGAATTGGTACCTATAACTAATTTAATAAATAACAATGCATATACATGTTAAATTAAAAATTCAGTATATGTATTATGATTATAACATAATATTCTAATTGGGGTGTTTGAGTGTGTGCGCTAATTACGTTACATGTTGTATAAGTGAAAAAACGCAAAAGATCGCGATATTAGCAGCCAATACTCAAAGACTAATCAAAATGTCGCAGTTACATAAGTATAAAATGATTGATGACATTTAAACATGGTTTACGATATTTTTGTAATAATCAAAGAACTGAAAACCATAGACTACAACACCAAAAAGTTTTTCATACTAAACCGGTTTGCGTTTGGCCACACTTGTGAACCGATGATGCGGCTTAGGGTGGAGAATCCTGGCCTAGAAGAAACCGATTCACTCGAACTTTGTGACAATTTACCTGTCGTTTATCCAAACACGCAGCCCAGTCTTTGCCAGATATCTCAAGCGCATAGCATAGCGTAGATTTGAGTTCAGCTTTACTGCCGATCGTACCCAGGATGTACGTCAGAGCACCAGCCGCGCGAGCTAGCTCTTCACCCGCTGAAACAAATAAATAACTTCAAACGGACATAAACTCACGCCTTTTCCTCCGGGGGTAGGCATAAACTACAAAATGACATCTGCTACAATCCCAACATTCTCCTATCTATACAAATAAAAGAAATTCAAGTGTCTTTTTGGAATTTCAAAATAACAGCTTTTTACTGAATTCAAGGAAGTTAATACGGTACTCAACAAAAAAAAAACATTTTTATTTTTTGTCTGTATATCTGCTTTTTCCGGCTAATCTTCGGAACGGCTGGACCGATTTTCACTGATAGATAGCTGATGTTGATGTTAAGTAACTTATGCTACTTTTATTTTTGAATCATGGAAGTAAAATTTTTCGGACAAATGTGGTCAAAAATAAACCCAAAAATGTACCTTTCAGAGGTTTTCTTTTGGTAGATTTTGTGTCTTTGTTATTATCCTTAAAAGTTCAACTCACGATTAACGTCCCCCTTAAACCTACAGAACCCATCAGCTGTACACAGAAAGCCGCTGCACTTCTTCTGCCTGTCATGCACACTGTACCACAGCCCGTCGGCCGGCCACCTGAGGTTGTCTGCGCACATGTGACGGATGGCGCGGATGATGAGGAGGCGGGAGAGGTGGCAGTCGCGCATCATTAGGACCTGTGGAACATTACATTACTTCATCATCTGCCTAGCCTTTTCACAGCTATATTGGGGTCGGCTTCCAGTCCAACCGGATGCAGCTGAGTACCAGTATTTTACATGAAGCGACTGCCTATCTGACCCCCACAACCCAGTAACTGGGTACTACGATAACCCTTAGTATGACTGGATGTTAGACTTTTGATTTCTGACTACTCGTAACGACTGCCAAAGATCTATAAATTACAGCCGGGACCAACGGCTTAACGTGCTTTCCGAGGCACGGAAGAAATGGAAGAAACGGTATGTAATTATGGTCACCCGTCCACGGACCAACCTCGGCAAGCCGGCTTAACCTTAAAGATCGACCCGTGCGGCTGTAATTATTTAGCCACGAGCTCCTCACCAAAAGCCTAGGTAGGTAGGCTGGTTTGATACACAATTTAATAGGTACAATATTATTTGCACATGGACTACCTCGTTGATTTAGTCGTCGCAAACGCGTCTGCTGAGCATGAGGTATTTGGTTCGATTCCCAGGTCGGGCAGTGTTATTTGGGTGATACCATTAGTAGCAGGCACGGAGTCTGAATTTGAGTCCGGTTGATGGCAATAGGCTCGCCCCTTATTACACAGATCTCTCAGTGTCTCTTAAAACCATCTGATATATTGATCCTTGCTCATCCATAGGTCCGATCCTCATGTATATGACCTGGTTGTCCCCTTGCTCTGCCAATGCAGCCAAAATATATGTACAGCGCCATCTTTTGGTGACAAGGTGAACTAAACATGTTTAAAAGCTGGAGTCTACATTGTGTAAGCCTATTGAAAGGGTTTTTGGTTAAACCCCGTATACGTCTCTCTTTGTACCAAGCAGTTGCAGTTCTGGTTTTTGAATGCAAATCTAGATGAGCGAATACTAGCAAGCACACAGGAAATTTTACAATGCTTTTAGGGTTCTTATAAGAGAGCCGTGGTCTTGGCTTTCTTCAATATCTTTACGATTATTGTCTTCAAACTAACATAACATAACGCCTGCTATCCACGAAGGGAGGTGTACCTAATAGAACACCAACTTTTCGCCAGTTATGTTTAAGTCCAATGTATTAGGGGGCGACAGGTCACTGGAACAACTTGCGACCCACGGATGCCCCTCAAGTTAAAGGGGAAAATATACAACTCCGTGATACGACCTGTCGTACTGTATGGATCGGAATGCTGGGCAGTGAAAAAGACGGATGAAAAAAGATTGCATGCAGCAGAGATGAGAATGTTGAGATGGATGTGTGGAGTGACTAAAATGGATAAAGTTAGAAATGAGCATATAAGAGGAAGTTTGAAAGTGGCACCTATTACAGAAAAGATGAAAGGGAGTCGTCTGTCTTAGTATGGACATGTGATGAGGAGGGATGGAACACATGTGACTAAAAGAGTGATGAATGTAAATGCGGTTGGATGGAGAGGGAGAGGAAGACCAAAGAAAAGATGGATGGAATGTGTGAAAAATGATATGAGGGAAAAAGGAGTAAATGATAACATGACGAATGACAGAGGAGTATGAAGAAAAGAGACGTGTTGCGCCGACCCCAAATGAAATGAGACAAGGGCAGGAAGATGATGATGTATTAGGGGGCGAGCCTATTGCCAGCCACTCCAAATCCAGATTCCATGGCTGCTACTAAGAAATTCCTGATGAAATTATTATCTCCATACCAACATACGTTTTTTGACTCATGACTCCTCCCGCTCTGGGCGGAGCGGAAGGAAGTGTCAGACTTGTACTGATTAAAACCCATCCATGTTTCTTCTTAGCCCTTTGTGTTCCAGGGCCACGGTACCTCCCAGGGCCACATACCAACATACCTTAACAATCAGCGCCCAGTTTGGCTGCGGTTGTGCCAACAACACTATCAGCTCCAATCCCAGAGCAGTCTTGTTACTTAGATCGTGAGTACTCCTTACTGACGGGTCGTCCAACTTGTCGAACAGATTCGGGTTCACGAATGTGTACCACGGGTACGGACACTCTCTTGGTATCGATGGCGGTTCTGTTTCTTTGAACTCCTAAAAAATATATGGAAAAAATTATTAAAAGTGTTTGCAATTAGGGGTAAGACGAACAGGGTGTAAAGTTCTTCATACCCTACAGAAAAGGGAGGATCCTCCGACCAGACAGGTGTTATGTCTGGTGGGCAACTGCCCAATAATTGTTGTATGGTTTCTCTATATAGTCTTAAGTCGATGTAAATTTTGCTTGCGAGATGTAGGAAATTGATGTTGGTTCTTCCGTCTTGTCATAGATGGCGCTGTAGTACTTTTTGTAGTAAGTTGCTTTTTGTAGGTCGCTACATGCAGAATTACTGATTTTTTCATTATTTGTTTAGCTACTCGTATGTGCATAGGTTAACCAAAGAACAAAATTAAGGGATCAATCATACTAAGTGTGTTTTGATAGCAGCATCTTGGCTGCAACTGGGCACCGCTCAACTATAGTCTATTTAAAACCAACTTTGAAGACGGTAAATACTCTGTGGATACCAAAAATTTTGCTTGGCTAGTTTGGTTTTTTAACCGACTTCTAAAAAAGGAGGAGGTTCTCAATTCGGATGTTTGTATTTTTTTTTTTTTTATGTTTGTTCGCGCATTACTCCGTCGCTTGCCAACCGATTTAGAAAATTCTTTTTTTGTTGGAAAGGGTATACTTTCCAATGGTCCCATAGTCACCAAGTCGGGATCTGATGATGGAATCTTGCCGAAATCGAGGGAACTCTTCAAATTTTATAGGAAAACGTACAGCGATTTTGGTATTTTCTACAACAAGTGAAGCATTTGCGTCCAATAAGAACCATTCTACCATCAGATCTGATGATGAATCCAAGAGACAGGCTTCGGAACTCCATAACGAGGCAATGAATCTTAGCTGTGTTTGGGCTTGTTGGAATTTTAACGGTATGCTCTCAGGTGTATATACCGATTACGCTGAGATTTATGATCCGATTTGCGTGATTCTTCTTTAGTTTGATGTGGAATAGCTGCCATTTTGTCCCATAAAAAATTAATATAGTTTGGCCATATAGTTTTCATTTTAGTAACATTTTTTTTTATATGTAAATTTTTCACGTATGTACACCGATTTCTCCGTGATTACTGGACCGATTTAGACGATTTTTCATTCATTTGGTAGAGAAAGCTAGCCCGGTGGAGCCATATGAATTTTATTATCTTTGCTTATTATACTTTATTATGCATTTTGACCTTTGTCGTATGTATGGACGATGCGCTGGTATCTATTTAAAATGTAAAAATTATACTTGACTAGGATTAAAGTGAGATACCACAACTGAAAAGGCTAAAATAAAAACTTTTTTACAAAAAAAACAAAAATCCGACTTCCATAAAACACTACAAAGTGGCAAATAATTTTAGTTTCGGAAGTCGGTGGCAAAAAAGTAAATGAAACAAACAAGTCACCGACTGCCGAAACTAAAATTATTTGCCACTTTTTAGTGTTTTATGGAAGTCGGTATTTTGTTTTTTTGTAAAAAAGTTTTTATACAGGAATGGCCTACTATATACGTGACTTAGAACCGGCTTTAGCCAGTCGCATTGACGAGTAACGAACCAATACGAAGTGAATGACGTCATTCCCTTATCAAGTTTTACAGTTTCTAGGCAGTCATACAAGCAACCTTGCTGCATAAGAAACATTTCAACACAAAATGAGCTGTGTTTGTCCAGAAAAAAAAATTGTGTACATATTAAATGTCAATGTAAACATGGTAAATGTCCCGTTTTTTGTGTTATTAATAGTGTATTTTAGTTTTTATTATGTGTCTCATATTATTTTTCATAAGTTTTAACCTATTATTAGATACAGAGAAGAAACGTGTCATCGCGACCTACCTGATGTATAAAATGCAAGTCAGCTCCCCTATAAACGAAGCACTTGAACAGCTCATTACACTTAGCATGCACATCCCTGACGTCACGAGTCTGATGCTTAGTATCCAACCCTGCTAGGTCTGACCCGTTCGCGCAGATGGATGGGAGGAGTTGAGCTACGCAGAGAAGAATGTTCAGGATGTCGTTGAGTAGGAGACGGGTTGTCGTTTCTGTTGTGTTAGTCTGGAATGTGGAGAAGAAGAATGATTGATTAGTGGACTTGGAGGAGGCTTATGTCCAGCAGAGGACGTCTTTCGACTGAAATGATGATGTTGATATCAAATAAAGAAAAAGAAAACATATTTATTTGGCACATGCCACAATCGCACACAACAAAAAAAATAGTTAAAACTTAAAACTAAACAGAAAAAAAGATAATATTGTGTCTCACGGCTGCGCCAAAAAGGCCCAAACGTTGCCCCACAAATAAAGTTTTTTTTCCTGTATCGTGTTCCGTGCGGGATTCGAACCCGCGACACGAAGCGCGGCAGTCAATTGCTCAGCCACTGCATCAACCACGCCGACTAAATAAAATTTGATAATTGTAAGAAAATAACAATTAATTATCATTAACTAGCTGTCCCCGACATGCGTTGCAATGCACTATTTACCTACCCTATCTACCTACCTACCATACCCTACCCTATCTACCAACCTACCCTACCCTACCTACCTACCCTACCCTACCTACCTATCTACCCTACCTACCTATCTCCTATAACTACCTACCTACCCTACCCTACCTACCTATCTACCCTACCTACCTATCTCCTCTAACTACCTTCCTACCTACCCTACCTTTCTCACCTTTTAAACCTTCCCTGGACTTCCACAAATAATTCAAGACCAAAATCAGCCAAATCGGATCAGCCGTTCTCGAGTTTTAGCGAGACTAACGAACAGCAATTGATTTTTATTTATATAGAAGATAGATAGATTGTCAATATTGAACCACTTTTATTAACCGTTGCATAGTATCATAAAAAACTACTTACCTGACAATATCTAACTGTAAGAATGGTCAGAGTTTCATTAAGCATTCCAGCAAATATTCTCTGAGCCATCCGCGGAGGTACCGTGTCCCAAAGATCCCGTCTACTACCTGCAATGTCAAATGCATCAATATAAACTACAAATCACGTATTTTTCAGCAAAGGGTAAATTACAGTTGTGCATTTTTTTTTCGATTAATAAATAAATAATAATCAATTTATTTTCAGCTTACAATGACCCATAGATAAATACCTTAACCTAAATACAAGGTGCTGTTTTGCATCCTCATCAAAATTCAGGATGTTGTCACAAAATACATAAATTAATTTATTTATTTTATGAAAGGTAGCTTAAAGTAATCAATATAAATTACGGTACCTAGTTAATTATTAAAAAACACTGCTTTTTTGTTGTTTAAATTTGTCAGTATTTCAAAATAACCCCCTTTAACGTGGTTTAGGGAATAAGAAATTATCAAATAAACGTTTGAATTTTTTTGTTTGTTTTTAAGCCAGGTTATAAGGCGAGTATCAGAGTGGCTGTTAAATCACGGATGGTACACTCTTACTAATTTCCGTAAATAAGAAAAAAAAAAATACCTACCCATTTTATTATTGATTCGGGTCGAGAATCCTAAGCAAAGTTACCTCCTTGACGAGGATGCAAAACAACACCTGTACTTATACATACTATAACATTTGTGTTAGTATATGAATCTTAAAACTATGTTAGTAACACTTCAATTGCACGATGTTTTGTGCGTTCGTGTGGAATTTGTCCACGGAAGTGACGGAACACCATATCCTGTGGCCAAAAACTTTGTTCAAACACCAAATGCAATGGTGGTCACCAAGACACGTTGGTATGCGCACCACAAACGCATTAAAATAGGGGTGAAGACTGGGTAAAGAAAACGACATTCTATTTTATCCGTCAGACAGGTAATACAAAAATATTAGACACGTATTTTTTGTTTTATCAAAATATCAAAAAATTACTTAGTTAAAACTCATTAAAGTTGGAGAGTGGGGGCTAACTACGTCACAAGTATGTATAAAAATTACCTACATGTGACGTCATGCGCCATTTGAACTCAATATATCTCCGTAATTTTATAACCACGTGAAAAAAGAAAAAATACGTGTCCAATACTTTTCAATAATCTACCCGACGGACATAGAAAAAAAATGTGATCATCCCCTATTGACGTTGCGGCGCGACTCCAGCAGCTGCACTTTTGGCGTGTACCTTTGGACCTTTGGCGCACGTGCTTTTGATGCTCTCTGCTTATTGTACACGCGACTGCTGAGCAGCCGCCTTTGGTTCGATTCCCGAGTCAGGCAAATTGATATTGGACTTTTCCATCAGGAATATCTCAATAGCAACGGAGTCTGTCCGGTTGATGGCCATAGGCTCGCCCCCTAATACATGGGACTTAACATAACTAGCAAAATGTGTGTTGACGATGGTATCGCGGTCCGCCCGTCTTTTTAATTATTTTAATGTTTAGCAATATTTTAAGTAGATACTCATGTATGCTTACCTTATAAGTCTTGTATGTTTTCTATTACAATTGTATTTTTGTTGTTTTAATTAAATCGAAGGCCAACAGGAACGGACTGCACGCGGGCGCTCTCATTGGTTGATGCGCGACCCCTCACCCCGCCTACTGCTGCGGCCGCCATTGCAATGGTGGAACGAGTAGTGCCAAAAAATCACGCGAACACTCCACGCGTACTAATAATCTCCCGCGCTGCATTCCGTTCCTAATGGTCTAATTTTCCAAAAGTTTCGTTTTTCTTCTTTTCTCACGACCAACCACCACCTAGCAGCTACAAAGTTGGTCCATCGAGCCGTATTTATTGGTAGTGAGAAGCAAAACCTGTGTAGCAGGGATGTCGTTGTTCCGAACGCCGCGTGTCGTGAAAACACGTGCACAAAAGAAAATGGAGCAACTGACTAACGACGAAGAAAAACAACTTGAAGTCAAATCAGAGCTGCTGCTTGGCAGTACGGATGCAGTGAAAGAAGTCGGGAAAGTGCATTCAGATATCGGTGTACGCCCACGTGCTAACTCGAGCTTGAAGCGACAAGATGGCAGCGAGTGCAAAAGTTCTCGCAACTCACGAGCGCCATCGTCATTATTACGACGGCAGCAACTGGAATACGAAGCCGCTCAAGTCAAAGACGTTTTCTGGTCTGCCGAACCTCAGTTCGAGCGTTTTATGAATCGTCACGAGTATGTAAGTACAGTGATAGTGAAAATGTGTGGCGTCTACGGAAGTGTTTACGCGGCGACGCAAAAGATGCGGCCGCTGCATTACTGATGGGAGCGAGCTCGCCCCACGATATCATAGAAACGCTCGAACTGAGGTTCGGCAGACCAGAAAACGTCATGCGGCAAGTTATATATCAACTCAAAAAGTTATCACCACTACCATACTCATACCACGCCGAAATTGTGAAATTCGCCATAAAAATAAAAAATTACGTCACTGCTGTAACTACATTAAAACAAATAGACTACTTGAAAAGTCCAGAGTTATTAACAATCGTCGTATCTAAATTGCCTACAGGACTCGTTAACAAATGGGTAGAATACCTACACGAAAATCGAGTACACACCGAAACGCCTAAACTGGAACTACTATCCAAATTCCTGTATGAGGAAGCGCAAAAGATTGCAGAGTCGGGAGTTAGCCACATACAATACCAGAATGACTTTAACAAAAATAAACAACATCAGAAAAGGAATAACGATGATCATTCCGTGCTATCTGTTAAGGTCAGTAACCCCGACACTGCCGACAAGTGCAAGTTTTGCAAAAGGAACAAGCATGCGTTGCCAGACTGTAATCAATTCAAGCGAGCCATGAGAAAGGATAGATGGCGATATGTTCGAGCAAACAAGTTATGCTTCAAATGTCTCGGTGCTCGGCACCCGGATAAGAACGAGTGTACCGCGGAAAACTGCAACGTCGAGGCCTGTGGTGGGGCTCATCACCAGATGCTGCACTGGACGAAGCCAGAAGTGGCGCGCCGTGAAACTTCCGCGCCACCCAACGATACCGCGACGTCCGACTCCGCTAGCGCCGCCGCTAGTGAGCTTGTCTCACACGCCAGCACCCGCGCCGCGCAGTGTCATGAAGTGTCAGTGATAAAACCAAAGATAAATGTAGTGCCAAAAAATCACGCGAACACTCCACGCGTACTAATAATCTCCCGCGCTGCATTCCGTTCCTAATGGTCTAATTTTCCAAAAGTTTCGTTTTTCTTCTTTTCTCACGACCAACCACCACCTAGCAGCTACAAAGTTGGTCCTTCGAGTTATTGTGCGAGACTGAGATAATTAAATGTAAAATAAGTAACAGTGACGGTAACAAATTCGAAATGCGTGCTCGTAAACTCAAAGAACTTAATTTGCCCTTACAGTTATTCACCTCTAATGTAAACTATTGTGAAAACATGTCTAGTAATAATAACCCCATAATATGTGACAGCAATGTTAAACCTAAAATATTAATTGGTCAGGACAATTATGATTTAATTGCACCTATTTCATGTAAAAGGTATAAATCGGGCGGACCATACCTCACAAAAACTTTATTAGGATGGTGTGTGCACGGAGCTTGGCAAGCTGATATTACTGGTAAGCGCGCCGAGCACGTCAACAACATAGGCAGCATTGGTGGCGCCAGCGGCGAGCCAGCCGCAGCGCACGGAGCAGCGACATCGTGCACACCCAGTCAAGGTAAGCCTGCCGCGCAAGCGCTCCGCGACTCGTCCCCGAGAGACGGCAGCGCGGGCGCGAGCGGGACTCCATGTTTTGATTTAATTACATGTGTAAATAAACCATTGTGTCAGTCAGCTGTCGTTAAAGATACCTTCGAATGTAGTACAGACACCAACTTTGTAGCTGCTAGGTGGTGGTTGGTCGTGAGAAAAGAAGAAAAACGAAACTTTTGGAAAATTAGACCATTAGGAACGGAATGTAGCGCGGGAGATTATTAGTACGCGTGGAGTGTTCGCGTGATTTTTTGGCACTTCAATTTTGGCTTTGACTTGAGCGGCTTCGTATTCCAGTTGCTGCCGTCGTAATAATGACGATGGCGCTCGTGAGTTGCGAGAACTTTTGCACTCGCTGCCATCTTGTCGCTTCAAGCTCGAGTTAGCACGTGGGCGTACACCGATATCTGAATGCACTTTCCCGACTTCTTTCACTGCATCCGTACTGCCAAGCAGCAGCTCTGATTTGACTTCAAGTTGTTTTTCTTCGTCGTTAGTCAGTTGCTCCATTTTCTTTTGTGCACGTGTTTTCACGACACGCGGCGTTCGGAACAACGACATCCCTGCTACACAGGTTTTGCTTCTCACGACCAACCACCACCTAGCAGCTACAAAGTTGGTCCTTCGAGCCGGATTTATTGGTAGTGAGAAGCAAAACCTGTGTAGCAGGGATGTCGTTGTTCCGAACGCCGCGTGTCGTGAAAACACGTGCACAAAAGAAAATGGAGCAACTGACTAACGACGAAGAAAAACAACTTGAAGTCAAATCAGAGCTGCTGCTTGGCAGTACGGATGCAGTGAAAGAAGTCGGGAAAGTGCATTCAGATATCGGTGTACGCCCACGTGCTAACTCGAGCTTGAAGCGACAAGATGGCAGCGAGTGCAAAAGTTCTCGCAACTCACGAGCGCCATCGTCATTATTACGACGGCAGCAACTGGAATACGAAGCCGCTCAAGTCAAAGCCAAAATTGAAGTGCCAAAAAATCACGCGAACACTCCACGCGTACTAATAATCTCCCGCGCTACATTCCGTTCCTAATGGTCTAATTTTCCAAAAGTTTCGTTTTTCTTCTTTTCTCACGACCAACCACCACCTAGCAGCTACAAAGTTGGTGGTGCATGGGAGCGTCTAGTTAGGAGCGTTAAAACAGCTTTAAGAGTTGTTCTAAAGGAAAGAGCTCCGAGAGAAGAAACTTTGCTTACTTTCTTGTGTGAAGTTGAGAACATGATAAACGGGCGACCCTTGACTCATGTTTCCGTCGACCCACGCGACCCCGAGTCTCTAACACCCAATCATTTTTTGCTAGGTTCTTCATCCAATCTCCCACAAATAGGTATCTTTGACGACAGTGACTTATACCTTAGAAAGCAATGGCGTATTGTACAACGCCTAGCTGATTTATTTTGGTCCAGATGGCTCAGAGAAGTATTGCCTACTCTAGCGCCCCGCAAGAAATGGGACCGCGAGGGTGCACAGTTAAAGGTAGGTGACCTAGTTGTTGTTGTAGACCCCACTTCCCCTCGGAATGTTTGGCCAAAGGGAATCATTCATCAAGTGTATCCGGGAGCTGATGGACGGGTAAGAACCGTAGACATTAAAACGACTACAAGTATTTTGAAACGTCCCGTAACACGAGTTGCTTTACTCATGAGTTTTGAGTGTCGCAATGACGACACTAAGGGGCAGGATGTTGACGATGGTATCGCGGTCCGCCCGTCTTTTTAATTATTTTAATGTTTAGCAATATTTTAAGTAGATACTCATGTATGCTTACCTTATAAGTCTTGTATGTTTTCTATTACAATTGTATTTTTGTTGTTTTAATTAAATCGAAGGCCAACAGGAACGGACTGCACGCGGGCGCTCTCATTGGTTGATGCGCGACCCCTCACCCCGCCTACTGCTGCGGCCGCCATTGCAATGGTGGAACGAGTAGTGCCAAAAAATCACGCGAACACTCCACGCGTACTAATAATCTCCCGCGCTGCATTCCGTTCCTAATGGTCTAATTTTCCAAAAGTTTCGTTTTTCTTCTTTTCTCACGACCAACCACCACCTAGCAGCTACAATGTGGTTGTTCTGTTAATCTACACCTCTGCCTAACCCTTCAGCTATTACAGGAGTGACGTTATGTATCAAACACTCATCGCCATCATCATCTCGTTCAGTGTCAAACACTTATCAGCTTTGTGAGCATAGAAATAAAGTCGGAATCCTAATAATATTGAAACGCGAACGTTTGTAAGTATGGATAGATGGATGGATGTTTGTTACTCTTTCACGTAAAAACTACTGAATGGATCTGGATGAAATTTGGCACAGGGATAGGTAATAGTCTGGAATAGCACATAGGATACTATTTACCTAGGTAGTGTGATCCCGCGGGACAACTACCGAAAAAACGCGGGCGTAGCCGTGGGCATAAGCAATGCGGTTAGATAAACTTGCACTAGTTCACGAAAACAACTAAATGTGTAGCATTCCTCAGTCTTCCAAATAACTGGAAAGAAGTCAGAGACCGCAGGTTTTATATGCTTTTGTTTTGGACTGACCAATACTTTAATAGTACTTACAAAATTTTCTGTTAAAATAATTACTTTCATCATCTGCCTAGCCTTTTCCCAACAACGTTTAAGTTCGGCTTCCAGCCTAACCGAATGCTGCAGAATACCACTATTTTACATGGAGCGACTGCCTATCTGACCTCCACAACCCAGTTAGTACTGGGTAATACGAAACCTCTTGGTAAGGCTGGTTGTCAGACTTTCAGGCAATTGCCTACCTGTAACGACTATCAAAGATCTACAAATGACAGCCGGGACCATAGACTTTACATACTTTCTGTGGCACGGATGTTACTCGGTATGTAATGGGTGGTCACCCATCCACGGACCAACGTAGACAAGCACGGTTTAACCTAACGTTCAAGCCGAGCGACTGTAATTGTTATTTAGCCAAGAGCTTCTAAAATAATTACTTTGAATAATTGAGTTTGAGTTAGAAGTGATATCCCTACTAATATTATAAATGTGAATGTAAGTTTGTTTGTTACGCTTTCACGCGAAAACTATTCAACCGATCATCATGAAGCTTTGTACACATATTCTTGGAGGTATTAGAAGTAACATAGGCTATATATCATCACGCTCCGGCCGCAATGAAAAATGGGATATGGATAATAGGAGCGGAGCAGCAATGAAAAATGTTGCGAAGACGGGGAAAATTTGACGCAGACGAAGTTGCGCGGGACAGCTAGTAATTATAAATCTCTTACCGTTCATATAAAGCCACCATCCCTGCACAGATGGCGTGCCGGTCTCGTTAACCGTCCTAGTCTTGCCATCTATCGGCCGCCCGCCGGAATCTTGTAGTATGTACAGGGAAAGCACCCTGTTGTGAAGATCAAGGACTCTTTCGCCAACAGCCTCTGACATTGTTGTGTAGCGTTTGTAGCAACCCTGAAAATGGTGAGATGCGTTAAAACATAGATGGCGCTATCAGCAATCTTGAGGCTTGTAAAACTTGATGAGAAAAATTTCCTACAATTTATTATCATGATTTATATGAAGGTTTATTAAATAGAGCAGGGAAAAAACCAACAATACAAAAACGAAAAATAAAAGCAAAAAGCCAACGTCACGTGGTGTTCCCAGGCGGTCACCCATCCAAGTACTGACCACGCCCGATGTTGCTTAACTTCGGTGATCGGACGAGAACCGGTGTATTCAACGTAGTATGGACGTTGGCAAATGCTAAACCGAAATTATCGAACGTTATCAGAACTAAGTGTGACGTTATTAGTTAATTATTGACTGTCAACGGAGAACAAAACCTGTTTCTTTTTTTAAATTTTCTTCCGAATGCTTGTGTTTGATACTTTTTACTTTATTATTCACGAATAAAAAGGAGGCTTGTAAATGGCTTGTTGTTGTTACATCACTATAAGTTCTGTATTGTTAGCTGTAAGCCACCCAAACACAATAAAATAAAATAAAAATAGCAAAAAAATAAACTGAATAACATAAGCATTGATACTTTTCACTTTATTATTCACGAATAAAAATAGCAAAAAAAGAAACTGAATAACATAAAAAGCAAAAAGCCAACGTCACGTGGTGTTCCCAGGCGGTCACCCATCCAAGTACTGACCACGCCCGATGTTGCTTAACTTCGGTGATCGGACGAGAACCGGTGTATTCAACGTAGTATGGACGTTGGCGAATGCTAAACCGAAATGATCGAACGTTATCAGAACTAAGTGTGACGTCATAAGTTAATTATTGACTGGCAACGGAGAACAAAATCCTGTTTCTTTTTTGAAATTTTCATCCGAATGCTTGTATTTGATACTTTTTACTTTATTATTCACGAATAAAAATAGCAAAAAAAGAAACTGAATAACATAAGCATTGATACTTTATTATTCACGAATAAATCTGCCTAGCCTTTTCCCAAACTAACTTGGGGTCGGCTTCCAGTCTAACCGGATGCAGCTGAGTACCAGTATTTTACATGAAGCGACTGCCTATCTGACCTCCACAACCCAGTAACTGGGTAATACGATAAGTATACGATAAGTATACGTAAGTATACGTAAGACTGGATGTCAGACTTTTGGCTTCTGACTACTCGTAACGACTGTCAAAGATCTACAAATGACAGCCGGGACCAACGGCTTTACGTGCTTTCCGAGGCACGGAGGAAACTCGGTATGTAATTATGGTCACCCATCCACGGACCAACCTCGGCAAGCACGGCTTAACCTTAAAGATCGACCCGTGCGGCTGTTATTATTTAGCCACGAGCTTTGCTATATTTACTCACGAATAAATATAGCAAAAAAAGAAACTGAATAACATAAAAAGCAAAAAGCCAACGTCACGTGGTGTTCCCAGGCGGTCACCCATCCAAGTACTGACCACGCCCGATGTTGCTTAACTTCGGTGATCGGACGAGAACCGGTGTATTCAACGTAGTATGGACGTTGGCGAATGCTAAACCGAAATTATCGAACGTTATCAGAACTAAGTGTGACGTCATTATTAAATTATTGATTGGCGACGGATCACGGAGTTGATCAAACTATATATTTGCAGTAAAACATGGCCTGATAACCATTTACAGTGTTATTTACGAATAAAATAATAACAAATTAACCATATAAATGACAAAAAAACGTAAGAGTGTGCTTATTCAACGTATTATGGACGTTGGCGAATTTTACATCGAAATTATCTAATTGTATATGACGTCATAATGTGTTTTACTATCAGAAATATTGTATCAACTTAGTACAATCAAACTACAAACACAAACCTTGTACCAAGGCCTAGCCCGCATTGCGATATTAAATCGCATGGTAACAACAAAATTGGTTTGATACACAGTTATACACATACACATAGCAGGAGTAGAATACTGTTTAGGACACTACCGCACCCGCACATCAATATTACCATACATTACAAATATTGAAGTAGAGATGAGTCCGATATCATGTCACATGTAAAAATCATCGATATTTTAAAATCATTTCATCATGCAATGACAAATACAAAATCATCAATGCTTTTAAATCATTATGGCGCTGCGGTGTGAATTGCGACTTTGCGATGCTGCGCGATCGGCGATACAGAAGTCACAGAACGCACATATTTCGATAAAATGACAATGACCGGGACTGGCGCATGGCGCAAGGAACGGCAATAATGCTTGCACTTGCGTAGTTTACGTTTGTGTGCGAAATGTGCTGCCTTAAAATACCCTTCCATGCCAAGTTGAATTAAGCGGCTAAGTGACAAACTCGACCCATGCCTACATAAATAACTAATGATAATTTCACTAAGCCGTTCCGCGATCATTTCAGTATCTACTCACAATTGAAGTGACGAGATCTAATACTCAAATAAAAATCATTGATGATTTTGTCATTGTTCCCGTCACCGATATTTTTTTGTCATTGTCATGCAGTCATCGATACAGAAAAATCATCACTCAGCCCATTACTATATTGAAGTATTCGTTCAAATCAAAGTGTTTATAAACTCTGCCGAAGCAGAGTATTTCAAAAATACATAAAGACTCATTTGAGTGTTCCCCTCCACGGAAATCTTTAGTAAAAGGCGAAAGATTTATGCGTTTTGAAGGGAAACCAGAGATATCGCAATTTTAAGATAGCAAACCACCCAACCCAACGCCGGAGAATCTTAACACCGCGATTCAGAAACGTGACGTATATGTACAGCGCCATCTGTTGGAGACAATGTGAACTAAACCGGTTTAAAAGCGGGGAAATTGTGTTGTGTGTATTGAAAGAGGCAATGGAACTCGAGATAGAGTATCGTTTTATTAAGGAGCGGTGAGAGGTTGGCTTCTGTTATTTTTTACTTTAAAAAAAGCAATACATTCATCTTTCTATCTATAAAATCTATGTCTATCTAAATTGTTTGGGCTGCTTGAATGACTATCAACCCACAGCTCAAACCACTGAAGTGGACGTATCGTGTTAAATTTGGCATACAGATAGTTTTAATGACGTATGCATCCGATAAAAAAGGATTTTGCAAATTTTAACCCTAAATTAGGTGAACTAAGGGATGAAAGTTTGTATGAAAAATCGTCACTTGGCTAAGCGGGTACGGTTTCGGTAATTCAATTTTTATTTGTGAATGAATTTTGTGCCACAATGCATACTTATATTATAAATGCGATGGTAACTCTGTCTGTCTGTTACCTGTATAGGGCTGCACATGATCTGAGGTAGGACACAGTATTCCCGTAGTACCTACCTATACAAGGTGTTATTTGCATCCTCGTCAAAATTCAAGATGTTGTCACAAAATAACCAAAAATCAATATAAATTACGGTGCCTCTGCCAGTCAGTTATTTATTTTAAATAAACACTGCTTTTTTTGTTGTTTAAATTTGTTAGTATTGTGGTTTAGGGAATAAGAAATCATCGAATAAACGTTTGAGTTTTTTTTGTATTTGTGAAAGCGTGGTTATAAGGCGAGGAACAGACAGGCCGCGTTTAAAACACGGGTGGTGCACACTTAGGGAATAAGAAATCATCGAATAAACGTTTGAGATTTTTTTGTATTTGTGAAAGCGAGGTTATAAGGCGAGGAATAGACAGGCCGCGTTTAAAACACGGGTGGTGCACACTTACCGATTTTCGTAAATAAGAAAAAAATAGTGCGTGGAGTCCCTCCGCGCGGAAAAAGTGAAACATCGTAATACTACACGCATGCGTTCTAGTACCACGCATTCACTCTTGTTATTTTATTGAGCTTTTATTTAATATTTGGTTGTTTTCTTGTTGTATAATTTTTATTACATAATTATTACATAAGTTTATCGAGGTTATTCTACTCATGGAAATTGAGCGTAGGCTGGAAAAGGAAACAGTCTTGAAGAGTCGAATGCATGACTATTTGCACGCCATCTTGCGTACCTAATAGAACTACGTAGTCACAAATCATGTAATACTGCCATCTCTTAGTGAGTTTAACAAAATATTCCCCCTCTATGGTAGCGTTAAACATGTTGGAAGTCGCATAAGAAGTTTAACTTCAAAAAAAAAAACCTATACATTTTATTATTGATTCAGGTCGAGAATCATTAGCATAGTTACCTACTTGAATTTGACGAAGATGCAAAACAACACATTTCCGACTTTTTGTTTAAGTAAAATTGAATGTCTTACTGCTGGACAATCCTAGATTTATAATTTCCCATTGAATATCCTACCTGAAGTACCGAGTACCTCTCAGAGTTGCCACTGTCCTCAATATGCTGCACATAGCAATATAAGCTGTTCTTCAACAAAGCCGCGGCTCCGAGCGTAGCGGTTAGCACCGGGAGATCAGCGTGGTCCAGAGCTTCTTGAGCCAGCATGTGGAGATGCTCTGGAAAAATTAAGAATTTTATGATGAACGGAACTAGTATGGAAATAGACACAGGATGGAGGGACATTGAAGCTAAAACGGTTAGATACCATGTATTTAGTAAGTACACGTAGGCCCTCCACATAGACATATTTCAACGGTAATTTAAAAAAAGATGTTCCATACATTTTGACCGTGTAGATATTGCAGTTTTGCAGGAAACGGAACGGCTGTTTTTTTTTTACTTTAATAACCGACGAAGGAGATTATTATAGGAGGAGCTCGTGGCTAAATAATAACAGCCACACGGACCGATATTTAAGGTTAAGCCGTGCTTGCCGAGGTTGGTCCGTGGATGATTTTCCAAAATGACTGAACCGATTTTAATGAAACTTCATATGTATAAGCAGGATACATAGGTCTAAAAAGTAAAGAAAAACATTCTCGAAAAATAGTGTTACAGCTAAATTAGACCTATTATAAATTATTTATGCAAACAGGAATTTCCAATTATCTTTTTTTTAAAGACATTTCGAAAATGTTTTTAGTAACCTTTTAGACCTATAATGTATCCTGCTTATGCATATTAAGTGTTATTGAAATCGGTTGATTCATTTCTGAAAATAAGGACTTGCAAAATTACGGAGATATATTGGGTTGAAATGGCGCATGACGTCACATGTAGGTAAGTTTTATACCTACTTGTGACGTAGTAAGCCCCCACTCTCCAACTTTAATGAGTTATAACTAAGTAATTTTTTGATATTTTGATAAAACAAAAAATACGTGTTTAATATTTTTGTATTACCTGTCTGACGGACAAAATAGAATGTCGTTTTCTTTACCCAGTCCGATCCCCTATAAGTTTTTATGAAATGCCGTAAGGTGTAAATGCTCATAAGTCCCATTAGCCATTCATAAATGACCGGTCACAAGGGCTTGTGCAGCCCTGCCTTCGATCATTCCCTGGGGTTATTTACCCTTTCAATTATTAATTACTTAATACATACTTTTATAGTACCTACCCAACAAAGAATCACCAGACTTGACAGCCAGTTGCACAAACTTGTCTGGATCAGAAGTCTTCGCTACCCCAAAATCGCTCTTGTCATCCTCTTTTGTCACCACAAACATGCCCGAGCCTTGTCTGTAAATGATTAGTTTGACTTTCACTGAAACCTTAATAAAATTATTTTTTCAATTTGAGTTGGGTTTGCTCTTGACTCTAGGTAAGGGGTTACAGAGACAAAGTCCACGATGGTGCGAGCAGAACCAGAAGAAGCCTGTTCACTCTCAACTTTGAAGAGATAAAATCAAATCATCTTTATTTGTGAACACAGGTATTAAAATAAAGGTCTTATTCATACATTTTAGTTGAACTCTATGTACTACCAATGAAATTGGTGTACAAATATTGTTTTTCTTTTGTAATGGGTCTGGGTTTATACAATTCAAAGTCAGATTCGAGTAAATAATGAGAATTCAATGTATTATTTATTATTCATGCATGGCAACGGTAAATTATATAAAAAGCTTATTATGTAATAAGTATTGTAAATAATGTCAATTAAATAGTAAATTTATTAAAAATATATTATAATTAAGGACTGTTAATGTCATATTTTATAATTAAAAAAAAAAAAAAAACGATTGCGTTATACGTCTTATCTATTAGAAATGAATGTAATTTACTTTTGAATTTGCGGACATTATCTTCACTTGTTATACATTTTGGTAATTTATTATAGACCTTTGGAGCCATTACAAAAATACTGTTTCTATATAGTGCAGTACTAGATCGGACTGTTTGTAACCGATCAGAGATTAGTTACTTACTCGCACCATCCAGCGTGCGTGTATAAATAGGTGTATGAATTTGGATGAGGTACAAAGAGTACCTATGTACCGGTGTTCTATAATGTCTGTCTACCAGCCCTCATGGGGAAAGGGCGTGAATCCATACTAATCCATACTAATATTATAAATGCGAAAGTCACTCTGTTTGTTTGTTTGTTACCTTTTCATGACTAAACGGCTGATCGGATCTTAATGAAATTTGGCAATAAGATAGATTTTAACCTGGAGAAGGTCATAGGCTATATATCATCACGCTACGACTAATAGGAGCGGAGCAGCAATGAAAAATGTTGCGAAAACGGGGAAAATGTGACGCAGACGAAGTTGCGCGGGACAGCTAGTATATTATATACAAAGAGTAAACAGACCATTCATGAAGTCATCAAACAAGCATTCGGTTCATCAAACTAAGTACCTCAACATTATAATTTGTGGTGAAAAATCACTTTTTACGGTAGTTCGTTAAGAGCGTTTATTCCTTACCGCTTTTCATACAAACTTTCAAGTAGTTTTTTTCCGAAATGACTGAACCGATTTAAATGAAACTTTATACGCATAAGCAGGATACATAGGTCTAAAAAGTTACTAAAAAATATTTTCAAAATGTGTTTTAAAACAAGAGATAATTGGAATTTTCTGTTTCTATAGAAAATTTAAATTTGGTCTAATTTAACTGTAACACTATTTTTCGAAAATGTTTTTTAGTAACTTTTTATATGTGTGTATCCTGCTTATGTGTACGAAGTTTCATCAAAATCAGTTCAGTCATTTCGGAAAATAACGACTTGAAAGTTTGTATGAAATGTCGTAAGGCGTAAACGCTCTTAAGGGTATTTTAACACCCATCATTATTATATAATATTAATTAATATAATTTCTTATTCCCTAAACCACGTTAAGGTGGTTATTTAGTTATTAGCAAAATTCTTGTTACTAACAATCTTGCCTTGTCTATGGACTTTTTAGTCTGAATTAAATGATTTTTTATTTTTATTTTCTATTATGTAATGATTGTACTTATATAAAAAGTTCATGAATTTAAGACTATACTACTTTGGCAAAGGTATAATCCGTATGTATAATATACCTAAATCTATACAAATAAATAAAATTGAAGTGTCTACTTGTAATATTAAAATAACCGATTTTGACTACATGCATATGAATGTAAATATGGTACTATACCAACATATTTTTTTTTTTACAATTTTTGTCTGTTTGTTCCGGTTAATATCTGGAATGGCTGGAACGATTTTCGGTTTTTTTCGGGAATTTCACTGGCAGATAGCTGATGTAATAAGGAGTAACTTAGGCTACTTCTATTTTAAAAAAATAAATAAATAGCAAAAAAGAAAAAAAAACTACTTAAATAACTTTACTTATTAAACTGGATGTATTGTGTGACGAATAAAAATGAAAGAAAAAAATGGGTTGCGCAGACCGTAAGCAACATAGGACAAGGGCAAGAAAACAATGATGATTTAGCTAATATACTAACCAACACAACTACAACTGCCAATTGTACTACAATCAAAATTATTCTACATCACTGGGTACTAGCGTACATACTTGAACGCAATGGAGAATTCCTCTTCAAGCCAAAGTACAATTTTGACTGAGGCAAAGGAAGCATTTCTCGGAAAATCCAGTCTTCCACCCACAACGCCTTTGCAAATGGTCTCAGATAGTACCGTTTGGTTTTTCTGAAATATTCAATCAATAATTTAAAGAACATGTTGGGAGAAGAAATGGGAGGCTCATGTCCATCAGTGGGAAACCTAAAAGGGAACTACCAAAAAAATAAAATATTTTTTACTTTTACTAATCTAAGTAACACAATTAATTAGAAAATCTTTTTAAAATAAATATTGAATCATGGAAAATCATCTACTAAGTAATAGGTATGGTTGGCACATAAGTTTATTTACACTTCAGTTTTCCAAACATCTTATTAGGGTTCCGTACCGTACTCAAAGGGTCAAACGAGACCCCATTACTGAGACTTTGCTGTCCGTCCGTCTGTCACCAGGCTTTATCTCATGAACCAACCATGTTAAGCCAATCGAAATTTCTACAGATTATGTATTTCTGTTGCCACTATAATAACAAATACTAGAATAAAATAAATATTAAAGGGGGCTCCCATACAAAAAGTGATTTTTTTGCTTGTTTTTGTAAATAATGGAATGGAAGCCTTCGTACGCGAGTCTAACTCGCACTTGACCAACTGTCTACAACTATGACAAAAACACTATTTACTACCGAAAATAAAAGATATTATACCTGATAATACTCCAAATCCCTTTGCAACAAAATAGGGATGCGGTCCATAATATTCCCATCTTCAATAACCTCCATTTTGGATTAAAAAAATAAAACAAAAAACAAATAATAAAACCTATTTACTTACTAGAAAATAAATAAAATATAAGGTGCACTGGGGTAATTCCAAAAAAGGGTATATTCCGAAAGTTCAAAAAATCTACTAATCGTAGCGCTATTTTCTTATTGGAACCATTGGTTTAAACGCCATTTTGATTGTCCTCGCTGCATCAGTCGTCGTGAGAAGCTAGTGTCAACGTTACGTGCGCAGCGTCAAGTTTTGTTAAAATAGTGTTTTTCGCGCCATTTTTGTTGATTCGCAATAACCCCAACATATTTTTCTCGGAATTCTGGTAAGTTATTTGAATAAGTGTTTGTTTTTACGATACGTTGTAGTTTTTAGCGAACTTGTGAGAAGAAAATAACGTCCTAGCTGTGTTTTTATTAATTTTTCGTAAAAACCCCATCGGGGTGATTCCGATGCATAAATATTCCGTAATAACCCCACGTAGTTTTTCCATAGTAATTGACAGTGATTCTCAATCTGTACGATCAGATGGTTTGCATGAAATTACACGAAGTATGAAACTTACTATTCGATCTTTGTAGGAAAGATCAAAATAATGATAAAATTCTAATTCAAAGGACGTTGGTTTCATTGTGGAAAGTGATTTTATATTATTCATAATTACTCTTTAACCGCCTTCAAAAAGGCAAAACTCATTTCTTTTTCAGACCAATGATGCCGCGAACATATGTAAGAAAAAAAAATTAAAACCTAGGTACACTCTACAAGATTTAGCTGAGGCGATCGCAAAAGTAAAAAATGGAGAACTTACGCAATACCGAGCAGCGCAAGAGTATAAAATTAAGTAATATATAAAGAAAGTTTATTTTTTATTTTGCAAAAAGCTCTGAAATAAAGTTATTTTTATAATAATCTCGTGTGTTTTATGTCTTCAAGTACCCACAGTTTCCACTCATCTTGATTGACCGTTAAAGTTCATAAAAACATTAATCCGTGCTAGAAGCAAACACGTTTGTTTAATGTATTACTCTTTGGTATTTAGTATATTCACGTCATTTTTTTCATTTTCATCGGGCTTAAAATAATAATATTAATTTAAGACCAACAAGTTTCCAAAGTTCTATGACAACTGTGATATTTTTTTCTCGAATAGTGTAAGGTTATAAAATAGGTGAAATGTTGAGAGCCACAATCTTTTCTTGGGGTAATTCCGAAATACAAAACTATAAGAAATGATATTAGGAATACTATTGATAGTACTCATGATATTTTGTATAAGGGGTAAATACGGTGGAAAAAGAAATGTAAACCTTCGGTCAAAGTGCTATAAAATCAAACTTTGAATATTTTCGGAATAACCCCAAGATAGTTCGTAATTTACCGTAAACCAAAAAAATATAACTCAATAATTAAAAATGCTCTATTTAGTAAATCCAACAACATATATAGGAATCTAATATATCGATAGGTTAAACCTTATCATTAAGTTAGCAGAAGTCGCATACTATTGGCTGTAAACATGAAACTACTAATAGATATCTAACCGAAATGTAGACCTCTATTCATCTCGTACAAATTCCCGTCGGAATTACTCCAGTACACCTTACAATATTCAAACTAAACTATGAGAACACTTATTAAATTCTACTTTGGTTTTTACTATTTTGGAAATTTCGTCTTGTAATAATTTGTGTAAGCTCATTCCGTCATGTTTATAGACCCAATGGCCGCCATCTTTGAGTACGAGGTCGTAACGTTTTGGCCCTGAGACTGGGGAACTGAGCCAGATTTGTTTGTTGGGAGTTTGTCTATTTATTACGTATGTTCCATAGCTAGCACCGAGGGCCACTGTTAGTACTCCATCCTGAAATGATAAAAACAGAAGATGTTAATTTTCTAATTATACAAGTTATTTAAATAAATGACACAGTATAAGTTCAATTAACTGTATTATTAAGAATTTAAAAAGTTATATTAGTTTTAAATTTAAAATATCGGCAGCAATTTTTCTCTGGGTTCATTATTTACTCAAGTGTTTTGATGTAGAACTTCTTATCAAAAAGACAAAATGCAGAGATAAACTTCAACTTACTATCTGTTTTTTTTTTGTTGTAGTTTATAGATTTCTAGCGGATATAATGACTATCTATACACATATAAACTAACTACTGTGGAAATTTGGTTTATTTTAAAGCAAGAAACTTAAAAAAGGAATACTTACACTGAATGTAACATCAGCCCCTTTTAAATTCGGAGATGCGTCCACGATTTCTTCGAAATAATCACACAGAGATTCTAGAGTTTCGTTACAGATTTCTTCAAAAACCACCTGATCCACATCCGAAACTTCAGGTGTAGGAGGATTTGATGAAAATTGGCGCTCAAACGATGTACTAGTGACTTTTGGCAATGAACGCGGGCAATGGCGCAGTAATACTGGAGTTACGTTATTGATCTGCCTTCGTGCCAGCCAGCGGCTGGTACGCAAAATATTTCTTAACATTTTATTATTGAATGGGCTGAGGTCGAAACTATGTAGGTTATCTATTTGTTGATGTACGAAATGACACTGACAGACAAGTGACACACACAAGACGTAAGGCGTTTTTAATGTTTACCACACTGGCACTTAGTCTTTTAACCACCGTACAATCTTTGCATCGGTTGTTCATATATATATATAAAAACAGCGGGCCGATAAGCAAAAAAGTGATGTTCCTCTGGAGGAACAAAAAGGATCTAGCGGTTAAGAATGTAGAAAAGAAATGTTTCTTTTCTTCAGTCGACACAAGTCTACAACGTCGAGCATGACGACCATATTTTCTCTTCTTTTGACATTTGGGGGTAGAAACATTACTTCTGACAAATGTCAAACTAGTCGTATTAAAAACTAAATACGAGAAATACGTTTCGTGATTGCGTTGAGTTACGTTCAAAAGGTTGAAATGTTATGTAAAATATATAGGTTTAATTTCGCGAAAAAGATCCAGGTTTTGGATCCAGGATGCAGCAACACCATCCCATCCCGCCCACGAAAAATGAAAAACTCGTACAATTGGCAACTTTTTTTTGTTAACTAAACGTAATAATATTCAGGGAATATAAACATCACGTGATACGTCCCCGTTGCTATGGAAAGAATTTCTGTCTATGTCTTCGTAGAAACGCGAGTCGACAAGGCGCGCCATGCTCGGCCAGAAGAAATGTCAAGTTGTATAGAAAAGATTTCTTGTCGTTTCTTGGTAGAATAGAGATAGAACGGTCATGCTAGGGGGGCTGGTTATTGTCGATAATTCGACTAAATTGAGTCTACCTGTTCCGGTTCCGACTCAAAGATAATAATATGTTTGTGTGATCCACGGAATAGAATTCGACTAAATTGTGTCGGTTCCGTATAAGTTACTTTTCTTACAATAACTGTTAGAAGAGATCATACTTAACATAAAAGATTACGTTTATTTACAGGACAATATAACAAATTACAGACAAAACAATAAGGTTGGTACCTATTACAAGACAAGACAAGTTTGTGACCAAGATAAACTTATTTTCATCGTTTATCCAGAAACTGTTGGACCTGTTGAATCTATTGTTTGGTCATCAAGACTAGTTTTGGTTTGTGTTTCCTGCGCAGCCGTATCTTCGTCTATACGATTTTGTGGTGGTAACATCCAAGGTTTACTTAAATATTCCGGAGACAACATAGAAATCGACGGCTCTGGTACTCTTGGTATAGGCAACAATGAATTGTATTGGCACCAATGTGGATTGATGTAAAATACATGACGATCTTCGCGTTCTTGTAGCGGTCTAAAGTTTCTCAAGTTGGGTTCGTCCCAAGGGTCCCATAGCTTACGAAATGCTTTCATCTGTAACAAAAATATTTTTTAATTTAAATACAGGGTGTAACGGAAAGGGTATAAACATACTTAAGGGTGTACTACAGACCATGAAATTGAACATGTTTCTCACCATAAAATATGTTTTTCGGTGAAAAAATTATCTACTGCCCCATACAAAATTGCAATACTTATTCGACCCTAATGTATAAGGCAGCTGATATTTTTCGCTATTGCAATGTTCGTCCAATGGAGAAACATGTTCAGTTTGATGGTCTGTAGCACACCCTTAAGTATGTATATACCCTTTCCGTTACAGCCTGTACAAAAAAAAAAACCTAAAATATGTTGGTAACAGATCGAAAAAAAGGCGTGTGTTTATGATGATGAGGATATCGGTAGTAAAAGGTACAAGATCCCGACAGTCCTAAGTCCTACCTATGACCTAATTCGGGATCTTAAAAATATATTTTTTTGCAGTTGGCAAACATTATGTTTACCATCCCGAGCGGGCGTCTTGTTATTTAAGGTATGTCATTGTAATAAGTTATAAATTGCTATAATTTTAATCACCTGCTCAAAAGATGCAAACAGAATGACTCTTGGGACCAGCCACTTGATCACGAACTTGTGGCCGTCCACCGTTTCCAGTTTGCCCCAGTACACGAAGTAGTCTTCATGGAACATAGGTAGGAGATGAGACATAGGGTAGGGGCCTATCCGAGTGTGCTTTTGAGCTTCTTGAACTCTATTGAAACCCTCGATCACCCAGGCCAGTCTGTCATCTGGGTTGACGCCGTACTAAAAAATAATGTCTGTGGTTCAGTAAGATAGCATTGAGGCAGTTAAAGGCTGGTGGGTTGGTGATAACAGTATCAAGTAAGAGAGGAGCATTAAACCAGAAAGAATCTGCCCATCACTCCTGTTCTGATTTATAGGTAACTATAGCTTTTATCCGCGGCTTCACTCGCATTAATATAGAATTTGACAATCAATTCGAATTGTATTCTGCTTGTTGTTAGGCCGTTGCAAGTGGCCAGTATAATATAAGAACGTTATTGTTGTTTTTCTCGGAAACAGTACTTTTTTCGGGATGGAAAGGTACCCTTTGACCGTTTCTGTACACCTGACAACGTATAAAGGGTGTAAAGCACCTCTTAACGAAGCCAAAAGGCACTGGTTCTCCCTGTCATTGCGATATTTTTTTTTGTTCTACACCATACCTGATGGGAACCTTCTAGTTACGGAGATATTAGGGGTCAAAGTTCCAACTTTTTGACAAGTATTTTTTTAAATACAAGTTTTTAATGTAAGATTTTACTTTACTTTAAACACCTCCACGACCCCCGTACTATTCAATTCGTCCATCAGCACAATGTTTTGAGTACGTTACATTGAGTTCTACCACAAAACATGATTTTACACCCCCAAAAAAAAAGTCTTATCCCAGCAATAATTTTTGCGTAAAGTTACTTTGTTTCATGTACATAATGCTTGGTTGACTGCTTCGTGATGAAGTGATTTACAAGGTGTATGTAAAAATTGAGGATGATTGGTTCAGTGATTTAGGCGTGAAAAGGCAACAAACTTACTTTCGTATTTATAATATTAAGTTAGGATATTGGAGCAGCTTTCAAAACGGTGATAGAAAACATCGTGAGGAAACTGTCATGACCTAGAACTAAAAAAACGAAGTCATTTTTGACATCTATGTACAACCCGCACTAGGCCCGCTTGGTGACTTACCTACAGCCCAGTCCTCATCAAAGAGAGCAGGCCTGTGTCCCAGCAGTAGGAACATTTCATTTGATTATGCTATTGAAGCTGCTAAGGAACCTACCTTGATCAGGTAGCAGACCATGGTCACGCCATCTGGATGTTTCATAGCTTCCTCTTGTGTTAAATACTCCGATCGAAAAAAGGTAACCTGAAACAATAAATACCAAACTACACAACAACTACAATATACAATTATGTAGACCAAGCTTCGTAAACGAATGTTTTAGGTCTTTCTTTGTTAGAGATTATTTTTAACACACTTATAATTAGCTTCACCATTAAATGTGTAAAAAAAACTTCGATTTTTTTTATCCACTTTCCCAGTTTTTGATCAAGTTGTAGTTTAGCCGAGTCACGTCATTTTAAATCCAATATAGTGCAGTCCCAAAGATGGCTGACTAGTTATTTTTATGCTTTCTCATGATTTAAGGGTATCAAATGAAATGGTTTGCTGAGAAGAATACGAGAAATAAAACGACGTCACTCTGAAGCGTGTTTAACTATAATATTACTCAAGTAAAAGGACGTTACTGCACGTCAGTCTCTGCAAGCAACGTATCTGCACGTCAGGACGGTGGCCTACCATGACGTCTTAAAACATTATTGTTTTACTCCTTGACCAGTGTGGGAAAGAGATGGCGCTAGACATCCTGTATAGCTCCATCTCTTTCCCACATTGGTATAAGCCAACAGCGTCAGGCCAGCAGTTCTGTCTGCAAACGTCATCGACGTCACTCGCCAACAGTCAACTTTATGCAGAATCACGAATAGCAGATAACAGGGAACGGGAAGGCAGTCGGCCTGGATTATGTACGGTGCTTTTGCTATTATTGCATAAGCACATTTTAATAACAGGCGAGGCCATGCATCCTTGCATTTAGCCGCAAATATCGCTTAAATAAAAAAATACAGCACCATACGGACTATTTTTAAATCTCAAAATATTATCACGAAATCTTTTTGACAGGAGTTCGTCAAGGGAATTGGAGAAGGCCTAGGCAATGGGACGGAATAGGCTAAAAAAAGTTCGTCAAATTATTACTTTTTGCAACACAGCTGAGCAAGGTGCTATTTTTCCGACTTCGCATTGCCAAGCTTACAGGAAAACTAATAACTTAGTGTGAGATCTTGGATTGATTTGAAAATTTTAAAGGTGTCGACCTTTTAATTCCGCAAGTGTTTCCTTCCCATAGCTGGACGAATGATTGATCGTCCAGGTAATGGTGATGAAGAGACGCCATTGAAAGCGAGACCGCGTCACAGATCACTGCGTGTGAATAACGATGGTGTTAAACCAACACCTTTCTTGAAAGCCTTTTTGATATTTTTGGAAAATGGTTTTGAACCTTTCTGCCTTGTAATTGTTTCGGGTGGAATGTATGGATTTTAGTAGCATCTGGTCTTTATAGTACTTATAGTTTTATAATAACGTATTATTTAATGAAAAAAAAATGTTGTTTCCAGCCTGTAATGAGCTTTTTATAATGTGTAAATGTATGCCACCTAGCAGCTCATGGCTAAATAATAACAGCCCCACGGGTCGATCTTGCCGAGGTTGGTCCGTGGATGGGTGACCATAATTACATACCGAGTTTCCTCCGTACCTCGGAAAGCACGTTAAGCCGTTGGTCCCGGCTGTCATTTGTAGATCTTTGACAGTCGTTACGAGTAGTCAGAAGCCAAAAGTTTGACATCCAGTCTTACCAAGGGGTATCGTATTACCCAGACTGGGTTGTGGAGGTCAGATAGGCAGTCGCTGCTGGTAAATTCTGGTACTCAGCTGCATCCGGTTAGACTGGAAGCCGACCCCAAGTTAGTTTGGGAAAAGGCTAGGCAGATGATGATGTATGCCACCTAGCAGTAATTAAGTTTTCTGCTTTGGAATTGGTAGGTAAATACACTTTATAACACATTTGCTCGTAAAGGGTCTCTTATTGCACCAAGTTCAGTATCGTAATGTATCACATTACGCACTAGTGCGGTAATGTAAAGTAAAACGCACGGCTTATCATAATGCTCCGTCTAAAACGAACGGTACTTTTTTAAATCTTAGCAAAGAGTTTTTATGTCAGAAAAGTAGTCAACATTTTATTAATAAAATTAAGTTGGGAGATAAAATATAATAAATAAACATTTAATTCTTTAATTTAATCAATTTTGACCATAAATTACAACCATTTATCTGTAACAAAACACAAAAATATTAATTTACTTTATTAGTAATACTGGCTGTTTTTGTGCCTTTGCCTTAAACAAAGCGTAAAAATTATTCCGCGCGCTTTCTCTTTACGCTGTATTGTTTTTGTTTGAAAATGTCATCCGAATTTTATTTATTTCCTCGCAAATGTGTTATAAAACGTCGTATGACATACGTGCGCTTTGATAATTACAGCCTCTGCTTTCTTGTAGCCCTCGCCTACGGCTCGGGCTAGCAATATCGCCTCGGCTGTAATTTTCAACTTACCGCACTTATATCATAATGTAAGGAATTACGATCGAGGCTCTAGTAGAAGCCCGAAGTCGAGGACTGAGGGCTTTTTGAGTCGAGTTTCGTAATTCCCGTACCGCCCGTGAAACATACAATGTTTTTCATCACATTTGCGAGTTAATAATTATGAATATACACAAGTCAGCACATATTATTACGAAATACGTGAACTGATTTGCGGATGGCGGGCTGTTTGCCCACACCACAGATTATACAAATGTTTTGTTCAGAAACGCTAAAGGCAAATACTTACCTAGGTATACAGCCATGACGGAGTATAAAAAAAAACGACGTTTTGATACAAAAACTATCGATTATTTAGATTTTAGAACATTAGTTGAGTAATTAAATAACATGTAGCGAGATTGAATGAAATTCCTGTTTAAATAACATTTTAAGACAATTTTTCAATTGCGTGTAAACTCCTTGCTTGAACTTGCATGACCTGTGTGCTGTCATGCTGTGCTGTAAATTAAAAAAAAATTACTTACCGCCCTAGGGTTTTATATGGGGCATTACAGCCAAGTTAACCTGCATGTTATGACACTGTTTACGTGCAAGTGTGATGAAAATTAAAAGAGGCGCGAATACTGGACATTGCTTTGCTTTGTTCATTGTTATACCAACAAATTACCTAAAATATTGCAAATTCTCACAAAAATGTCGAGTGACGATAGTGATTTGACTCCGGATTACTTGATTCTATTACTACTGCTTTTATTGTCTCGTAGATGGGGTGAAAAGTAGAGTATTCACCTCGGGGATAAAGGTGCCTTCGTCTTGGGCGACCTTGATTCCCACGCTGCACTCAGGATTATTATCTTAACTCCCTCGCTTTGCTCGGGAGTTAACTCTAAACTCCCTCGCTCCGCTCGGGAGTTAACGCTAGAATCCTTCGTTTTGCTCGGGATTCAATACGGCGCCCGCTACATAAGACACTAATTTATACCCTTGGTGCCTAATCTACTATTATTAGTAATACTGTCTGGTTGGATGGTTGTTGAGTTAATTGAAATGTACCTTTGGTTCAATTTTGTTTACTTACTAAAGTGATCAATAACACCTACTGAATTAAGTCATACATTACAGACTACGCCTGCTTGAGCCATTTTAAACAACTATCAAATAATTGTTTTGTCAACTTTGACAAAAAGAAACAAACAATTGTACCTAAGAAAGACAGAAAAACTGTTTATTCCACACAATCATAATCTGCCTAGCCTTTTCTCAACTATGTTGAGGTCCGCTTCGAGTCTAACCGGAGCCAGCCCAGTTAGTGCTGGGTAATACAATACCTCTTGGTAAGACTGGTTGTCAGACTATCAGGCTACTGACTACCTGTAAAGACTACTGTCAAAGATCTACAAATGACAGCCGGGACCAACGTCATAACGTGTTTTCCGAAGTCATTCACAGACCGATCTAGGCAAACCTTGAAAATCGACCTGTGCAGCTATTACTAACAAAAGTAGTCAAACTAACCTGCATTTCGCCAGGATACCTCCTGTCGTCAACTGTGTGGTCACTGCCTTCCATCATGTTGGCACCCCAATGGAAGTGGATTTGGGACAGGACATGTTTCTCCAAAAATGGGCCACCTTCCAAGTATGGGCGTTCTGTCCTCCATTTTGTGGAGACTACCACTGGTGACAATACTTATGCTTTTTTGTTACTTCGACAAACAAAGGGAAAAACTGGCTCGTAGTTTTCCGCGCCATGCACCATATTTTCATAGGCATGCCGTAATTCCGAAAATTCGGAATTCATTGTTTATTAACTTGTATCTGAGCGTGGCTGGTGTGCTATTCAATTCAAAGAATCTGAGATGTTTTAATGCTAGTGAAGCAGTCCTATCTGCAGATTCTATCGGTAGGTGACCGACATTATAACTCTTTGTGAAGAATAAAACTTTGTGGACCATAGACTCGAGTCCCTTATGATTTACCATCGCCAAAAAAAGTTCTTGGTTTTGACTCAGAAACGGTGTTATTTAATAAAAGTGGAAGTCCCAGGGTAGCCCGCGAAATTCAAATTTTCTTATGTTTTTTTGCAATTTGCAGGTCAGGCTAGTACTGTGACTATTTCATGAAAAAGTCATAAAATGAAATTAAAACAAACTTAGGAGGTTGTATTGATGATTTTAACGATTATAACTCGTAAAGCTATATTTGTTACGGTCGGTTCACGGGCTACTCTGACGCTTCCACCTTAAGTAAATAACATCATTTCAAATTCAAAACCAATATGTCGGGTGACCTGTGTGTCGTCTTGTAATGCTAATTTGCTCCAGACATGCTAATTGAATGCTTCAGATGCTATTGTGACGTCCATCATGTTTGGACAGGGCTCTCGTGAATCCCGTATAATCACAAATGTTGGGAACGCTAACACGATAAGCGTTGCTTAATATCAAGACAGGTCAGCTGGTCAGCAATTTACTTAGGATTTAATCGTGAGCATTAGACGTACTAATACGTAACTATATAAATACCGAAGGTATTTTTGAATTAATTTAGAAGTGTGTTAAATTAGCGAGATTTTTAATACATGAAAATAAACATGATCTAACGGTCTTCTGGTGGGATCCATCTCTGTAAGAGAGAGTGGGTTGTAATCGACAACCTGAGCAAAGTGCGGGTTGCTGTTGCTGCAGTTTTTGTTCTAGGATACCTATACAAGGTGTTGTTTTGCATCCTCGTCGAAATTCAGGAGGTTGTCTCAAAACACTTATATAATCAATTTATATTACGGTACCTAGTTAATTAGTTTTTTTTTTTTTTTTTTTTTTAAATTTGTCAGTATTTCAGAATAACCCTCTTAACGTGGTTTATGGAATAAGATATTATCGAATAAACGTTTGAGATTGATTGTATGTGTGAAAGCGCGGTTATAGTGCGAAGATCAGACGGACTTCGTTTAAAACACGGGTGGTTCACACATACCGATTTCTATAAATAAGAAAAAAAATAACTACCCATTTTATTATTGATTCGGGTCGAGAATCATTAGCATAGTTACCTCCTTGAATATGACGAGGTTGCAAAACAACAGGCTGTATATATCAAGTTTTCCAAAATGATCTTCATCATCCTCTTGCCCTTATTCCAATACATTTGGGGTCGGCGCAGCATGTCTTCTTCTTTCATACTTTTCTAATACTCGTTATCTCATCAGACACGTTATTTCTTGCCCTAACATCTTTCACACAGTCCACCCATCTTTTCTTTAGTTTACCAAATTAAATTACACCAAGTCCATTAGCTGCTTTGCACTCACGACCTACAAATCGAAGATAAGTCCAATTTGATTAATTTGACACGAGAATAAAAACCCCTACACTTAAAGTACCCAGACAGACAAATAGCGCCTATAAATCAACCACTATCCGAAACAAACCTCGATCCTTTTCTGAGATACTCCATCAATCGGTATCCAGCCTTTATATATCTTTCCCCAACGAGTGACTTAACAAATGACAGTATTATACTAACTAGAGAGTTACCATGTAAACCATGTTACGAGGGACCAGTGCTCCCGCACAAGTAATTATTTGGAACGGGTAGAACCACGATCAGGCATCATGCCAAAGATTTAGATTGTAAGATCCGTCCTAACGTGCCAAAGAGGTTTCAATTATTTTTGTTTGAAGACTGACCTGCATAATTTCAGCAGTATGGTTTTATTTTAAAAAGCGAATGACCAGGATTAGTGTCTTTTATTTTTTCGGAAAAGTATATACATATTTAGAGAAAACCATATAACCAACGCAATTTGGAATTGCGGTATACCTCAAAATTTAGTCCGGAAGGGGTTAAATTATTAATGACGGAAAGTTGGGCCAATCTTGACGAAACTTCATTGGAACTCAATGTTTCTTATTCATTGACATTTGAATAGCTTTGTCTCGCTCACATGATGAATGAGTGAGACAAAGCTATGTTCGTGCGGGATGTACGACCTCACTCTTCTCAATGCCAACTTTTTTTGCTAGCTATGTGCAGTGAGGCCTTGACTCCAGCAAAGGGAGACGGGCGGAGCAGTTCGGAGACATGCAAGATTTAACCAATCACAGGAGAACCGAGAGACGTGATGTGAATTTCAACGAATGTGATTGGTTGATTACTGACGGCACATTTAACGATTTAGTTCTTTGGTCTAGCTATAATAATTAATTCGCTGTCTGGCCTGCCTGTGTGGGCACTTTTCGGCCAAAACTACTCATGCCTGTCCTTTTAATTAAAATCTTGGAAGCTTCTGTGTAAACTCTTTTGTTGTTTTGAACCTAAGCTAGAAAAGTTTCGTAAGGAGAACGGAACCATTTTTTTTGGTATTGCCGTTATAAAAATGTAACTTTCCTTTAACGATTGTAACGTTTTAATAGAAAAAGACGAAAACCATTTTTTCAATGTTCAAATTAGAATAAAGCTTAAAAACACTAACGCTGCAATTCCTATTAAGTTTATCATCATCACCTAGCCTAGCCTTATCACAAATATCGGCTTCCAGTTTAACCAAGTGCAGCAGATTTTTTCTATCCTCCACAATCCAGACAATAAATAATAAAAAAATACTTACCCGTGTATCCAGTATTGGTCAGCTTGACCTTATGTGGATAGACATCAAAATTGAACCACCTTAGGTCAGGGCATCGGTATACCAAGGAATCTGTGATTGATACATTTATAGGTGTCGGCAGATGACCTTCAAATTCACTCCAGTACTGAATCCATTCCAAGGTACCATAAGGGGGCTCTATGGTCTGATCGATCGTATCTGGTGCGACGTAGTCATTTACATAATAAAGAAAAAAACTTTTTTATGAAACTGCCAACAGTAAATAGGTCAACCCCGTAGATGTATGTGCTCCTCTTAATATTCAAAAGTGTTAAAGACAATTATTTGATTTATTTTTAAGCTACTCTATTTAGTTTAGTATTCATAGATTTAGGTCTGTCTGCACCACACATTAATAAAATTTCTGCAAGTTATTCGCAAATAAAACTCGCTTTTTTGTGGTAGAGCTCTAAAAAATTGTGTTAAATTGTTAAACGCTAAAGTATTTCGGGTTTCGATACTTTTATTATCCTAACAATGTTGCCAGTGCAAGCGAGTCAGAATCCTCAAATATGTTAGGAATTGCATCTCTAGTTATAGATGATGGATCATTGATGACAACAATATTTATGAAGGAAAGTGGTCCATGATCAAGCTAACTGATGTGCCACTGAGAAGGCCTAGTCGTAGCTATGAAATTATTACGCAACAGTCATGGAGCAAAGTTTATCTAAACCATAACCTGAACATTTTTTTTTGGTGCGGTTCTGGTGTGTCTATACATTGCGCGGCAAGAGCGCGGTAGCAACACGACTAAACCGACGCATGTTTATGCGGCAGCAGCAATTACTGACGAATGTTTACTCAAAATGGTTGTGCGCGGCTGGTAGAGTGAAGCGTTCGCGAAAGCAGTCGTACAGCGCGGCAGGCCGCCGCGCGCGATTTTCGCGCAATGTTTCGACACACAATGGTGAAACTAAGGATTTAAATAATTGAGAAGGAAATAAAGTGAAGTGCAGGAGTAGTAGTAGCGTCATAAATACCTCCTTGTGTTTCCGTGCTTTTGGCAGAAGTGGCAGATTGCATACTTATAGAATTTTGAATTTAAGTTATTAATTACAAAAAATTTCAGGACATCACTTTCTATTCATTTGCTTATTTTTTCACTTAAACACCAAAAAATTTAAATATGACTCATATATTTATATGACATAATCCGTATTGGAAACCATGGCAATGTCACAACAAAACTTTTGGTACCTACTCCTATTGACATAACAAAAACTGCAAACATGTCATGACGATCTCATCGTCAAAAGAGAAAAATAAAAAATACTTACAAAAATGCAGAATAAAGATAGTAACATTCCGCCCCACAGGAGGCCAATCTTTCCGGATCGAGAATTATTACTTTGGGAAAAATGGATAAAAATCCGCCGAGAGGAGACTACTGGACTTGGAGAAAAGCTCAAACGGCCACCAGTGGACCTAACGATGAACTTGTTGGCCAATATTCGGGAGGACAAAGAACGAAAAGTTGCCTTAGAACATTCACAGATAGAAAAGAAAACGGGGGTTAGAGGATCTTTGTGGATTCGCCCACCAAGACTCAAGCAGCGTTGTTACTGTGCACCAGCTTATGAAATACAAAGAACACGCGAAGAAAAGGGTCGCCCAAAAATAGTGGAACATATTGGTGTTCCTACATATATTCGCAAAACAGAATTGGGAATGGCCGGTGAACCACTTCGCGAACCTTGTCCTCAATTGAACGCTGATTACATAAATTATAGAGAAAAACGAGAAGATGAGCTCATTGACAAGATAAAGAAAATAGATCCATACAGGTACTTACAGAATATGCTTAGTATGTATGTTCTCAAATTTTAATTAACCGCCGAACCGGAATTGGTAACTCGCCTTACCAACATGTTTCGTGTACGGAATTTGTTATTGTAGTATGCACAAGCATAGCGTTTAGCTGGCTTCAGAATCCAATTAATGTTGCTCTAGTTCGCGCAATAAAATACCAAATTTATGTTTCAGACCAAATATCGACGGTTTATTAGTAAGAGGCATAAATCCTCCACCACCACCACCAAAAATCCCTCCACTTCCCGAGATTATTATACATGAAGCGCAAAATCCCGTTATAGAACCGCTCAGTGAGGTTTATGCTATACAAATAAATAAAAATGTATTTTATAAAGAATTACCTGGACAAAACCTAGATGTTTTGTCATCATTTGGATTTCAGAAAGAAGATTCTGATGATAATAAATTCTGCACCTTTTGGACTTACTACTTCAATGTTCCGGCAAAAAGAGCAGGCAGATGCAAACTATTTCTCCAGAATCTCGGAACTGTTACGCTAAGATATTGTTGGAAAAGAATAAAACGGATAGTTAATTTCATACCCGAAGAACCGTATGAACAAGTATTCTTTTTCAACAAAAACGAAGACGTTCTATCGCCTGGTCAAAGTAGAAATATAAATTTCACATTTATTGCTGATGCACCAGATATATTTACTGAATATTGGGAATTGAGCATGTCTAACGTAAATTTGTTTGAAAACAATATAACAAAACTTATTGTAAAGTTATACGCTGACTCAATTAAAGACAAATCCTTATTGATAAGGAAAGTTGCAGCTCTTAAAATGAAAATTAACAGAACAGCGGTTAAAAACATAGCGTTTGCGATTCTTGAAGAAATAATTGACGAGGTATTCGAAGTGGTTCCACAATTCTATCCATACAAGAAATACTTCGTGGAAGCAGAAATATTTGTTATGAAAAATCCTGTGTGTTTTTATCATCAGACGGAGGTTAATACAATGAAGGTTCTGTACACAGAAATGGTAAAGGGGGAGCAGTGGGATCTATCAATAGGTTCCTGGAGAGAGAAAATGATGGCAAAACAGTTTGAAGAACGCATGAACTATTACAAGTTGTTACGAAAATCTCACGAAGATTTGTTGAAGCCCTGGTACGAAGGTGACAGTCTTGTACAAGAGAAACATCGTACGGTAAAATGTCTGTTAGGTCAGTTTGTAGATCTGTTTGAGAAAGAATTTGCTAGTATAACGGAGAAATTTATGAACCCAGCCCTACCTGAAGCTAAAGGTGTAGGGCAAAGTAAGCCAGAGATTTTCAAATATATTGACATTATTGATCCTGTTTCCGCACAGATGTTGCGTAACGTTTTCTATCTGCGTATTTATGACCACCTTTCGGCAACTATTGAGTTGTGTGCGGGAGTATTGAGTAGTTTAGATCTGAATAGATGGATCGAGTTTGATTTTTGTCGGCATTAAGTACGCACGAAGACCAATGAAGCTTTAAAAAACCTGTTTATACGGGTCTCTCACTGTACGGAAAAATCTATTCAAAGCAGGCTATGTTATACTGGACATTTGTATACAGCTTGTCACCGTGAGTAACTACGACTTGGTGATACTCGTATTTTGATTGAAATTATTGCAATTTTAATTTTTAATTAGTTATTTTTTCGTGTATATTTAATTTAATACAATCATGGGCCATTATTTTATTTCATGATCGTGTAAATAATTAAATATTAAATAAAAACTAATTAATGTTTATTCACTTGTAGATACGCGTAATAGGAGTAGATAGTCCTTATAAAATGATCCAAAAAGGCGATAAAATTTGATTTTAGAGCTAGTTGTTAATATACTCGTAATAGGAGTTTTGGTGAACTAATGTAAGAGTATTATTATTATGTCAGGGATTGTATCGTTTCCTTAAGAGTTTGATCATTTTCCTGATGTTCTTAGTTATAACTACTATACTATACTATACTTAATACTATACTATACTTACGGACTTATAAGCAAAGTTCTATTTACACTGTTATTTATATACACCATATAAGTTTCTGAAGAGGACATACCCTCACACAATAATTGTTGAGGTCAAAGGCATTCAACAAAAAAATATCTTTATAATCGTACCAATAACTCTTCTTGTTCGTATCTCTTACCTATAATATTATAATCCATCCCTTACCTTTGCTGTCTTTGATCACATATGATAAGAATGAATCCTGGACATGTAACTGTAATAAAACCGTCCGACAACATCCAAAGCTATCTAGGTCTACTTTTACTATTGTCATTATCTTCTTCTTAGATTGTCTATGGCAATCTAAATTGTGTCGACCCAGAACTGAGCCACTTGTTTGGCGCCCTTTGTAATTGTTATACACCGTGTAAATCACCTCATCACGAAGCCGTCAACCAAGCATTCTGTACATGAAACTAAGTAACTTTATGCAAAAATTATTGCTGGGAAACGACTTTGTTTGGGGGGTGTAAAATCATGTTTTGTGGTAGAACTCAATGTAACGCACTCAAAACATTGTGCTGATGAACGGATTGAATAGTACATGGCTCGTGGAGGTGTTTAAAGTAAAAATCTTACAAAAAAAATACTTGTCAAAAAGTTGGAACTTTGACCCCTAATATCTCCGTAACTAGAAGGTTGACTAGGTATGGTGTAGAACAAAAAAAAATATCGCAATGACAGGGAGAACCAGTGCCTTTCGGCTTCGTTAAGAGGTGTTTTACACCCTTTATTATTATGTCACTAAAGTGAGGACAGTCTGTAATATTGGTAACCTATTCCTCACATACCACGTAACTTAGTCCTCCGTCATCAAAGCCTGCGGTATCTCTATTCTAATTATTTGAGTAATTATTTGTAAAGGTAAGGCTTACTTGTTCTTCTTCGTTGTGACGGTGATTCCCACAGTTCATCATCATCATTCTCTTGCCTTTATCTCAATTTATTTAGGGTCGGCGCAGCATGTCTTCTTCTTTCATACTTGTCATCTCATGAGACATATCCTTTCTTGCCATATCATCCTTCACACAGTCCATCCATCGTTTCTTTGGTCTTCCTCTACTCTTATAACCATCCACTTTCCTCACGATATTTTCCTCATTCCTCCGCATCACATATATACATGCCTATACCACGACAACCGATTACCACACATCTTTTCAATCACCGGCGCCACTTTCAGACTTCCTCTTACGTACTCATTTCTTATTTTATCCATTCGCATAACACTACACATCCTCCTTAGGATTCTCATCTCAGGCAAATGCAAATGCTTTTCATTCATCCCTTTTGTGGCCCAACATTCTGATCCATACAAGACAGCGGGTCTAACTGTGTTTTATAAATGATGTTTTATGGTGATTCCCACAGTTATTTAATTAAATTAGTTTTGAACAGAACTCAGCCACATTGACGGCGTTAGTAGTGGCTTCGAACAGGTCGTTTAAAGTTCAGGTTGCAAGTTGCACAAAGAGCAGAAGGCTTAAAATGCCCGTTTTATCAGATTCTCCTAAAACGGTAATTTAAGGCCCCCAGGTCGCAAGGCTTACTCGTAGGTGTATTCAATAACGCTTGCGTTCATACAAGGTCGCAAGCTTGTGTACATTTCCACAGCTCTAATCATATGCGTTAGAATATCGCATTCCCAGTCATGGTGTTTATATTTGTTCTGTCCATTCGACTATTACTTATAATATTATGTATGAATTATACGCTTGATATGTAAGATTTGAATAAAAGGAGTAATTGGGTGAATGGGGGTAATAAAAAAGTAAAAATGAGTAACTGAATGGGGGGTAATATAACTAAGTAAAAATGGCAATGGGATTAAGTTGTTAGATGGGAAATTATACAGTAACTCTACTTCCGATCGAAATAGAAAGAAAAAGAAAAAAGATGCCGTTGCGTTCAGGCTAGTACAGTTTAGTCGGCTGTCCCCAAGTTCATTTTAATATGTTACACGTGGAGTCACACAGGTAAAACACGGAATGCGGAATGTGATTGGATTGACTTGTTACCTAATTCAAATTCAAATTCATTTAATAATTTTGTGAACATAGGGTAAAAATATAAAGATGTTATAAATAAATGTTGGTCCATACTATGTCCCGCTAGAAGGCATATAAAATATAAAGTAGGTAATCGAAATGTCAATTAACATGCGTCCTACGTCCGTCACACCATGGGCCGTTGGCTTAGGCTACAATAAACAGACCCATCAAATCAGGTAATGGTACTACCTCTACTTCTGCATGATGGTTTAGGCTTTAGCGTGCTGTGGTGCAATGTTCACGCCAATTCGGACACATAAGGATTATTATGGACAAAGATGTAGAAAATGCTTAGTGCCAACAATTTTTAATGACATACCTTCCGATTTAGAAAATAGCTATACCACGAAAAAGTCTTTTAAAAATAAAATGTGGAAGTTTCTTTTTAGCACCTTTTGTCAAAACCTCATTACTAGAGATGTGAAGATTCCATTTATGAGTATTTATTGTTTAGGTATATTATTGCATTATTTATGTCACACTAGCATGAGCTAGTGTGACATAAATAATGAGCAAAGCCGTAAACATGATGTTTACGGCTTTGAAATGCTGTCATGCAACTAAAAATGTTATTAGCATTACGTTATGGTTAGCCTTTGTTAAAAATAAGTGTATTTAGTTGTAGGTAAAAGTATCCTTGTTATTGATGGAAAAGTACTAAGAAGTGGTTACATCCATACTAATATTATAAATGTGAATGTCACTCTGTTTGTTTGTTTGTTTGTTACCTTTCACGATTAAACGGCTGATCGGATCTTAATGAAATTTGGCAAGAAGATAGATTTCAACCTGGGGAAAGACATAGGCTATATATCATCACGCTACGACCTATAGGAGCGGAGCAGCAATGAAAAATGTTGCGAAAACGGGGAAAATGTGACGCAGACGAAGTTGCGCGGGACAGCTAGTTAAAATATAAAATTGTATATGGGTGCTACATCTGCCAACAAACTGTTTTACAGTTTGGCAGAAGTAATGTATTGTGTAACACGTAGGTATATAATCACGAATAAACGCATTTTAATTTTTTTATTTTCATTTTCAGAAGCGCAAACTTTTTATGGTTTAACTGTACCTGTGAGCTTTTTACTGAAATAAAATTAATTATAAGTAGGAAATAAAACGATAGTCTAGTAACATAACAACAATATATTAACATATTTCAGAGCTTAGACTTGACTTGCTTCACATAAATAACAGAATGGCCGGGTGGGTGCCGCTGCGTTGGCCTGACGTTGCGTTCGATGGGTATGCTGTCGGGACCCTCCAGTTGTCTTAGAAGTCCCAGCTGTGGAAAAAACGTTATAGGATTAATAACACTGGAAACGGGATATTTATCATGTTTACTATTTGTATTGAGTTCCCGATAGTTCGGCGCTGTTGCAACCGCCAATGTCTCGTCGTGTTATTTACAGTGGTAGTGACCATGTCAATTTAAAAACTTATATTTAAAGGTAACTTTAATTATTACTTGTAGTTATAGCTAAATAATAATTACTTAGTCATAAATTGTGTTTTTTAACCGACTTCAGATGTTTGTATTTTTTTTTATGTTTGTTCTCGCATAACTCCGTCGCTTGCCAACCGATTTGAAAGTTTCTTGTTTTTATTGGAAAGGTTATACTTAAAAAAAAGTTAAATTTTATTATAGGTATTAACCTATCATAAAATTTAACTAACTAATCGTAGGTTAGTTTAGGTTTATTAATATAGGTAGGTTCATCATCATCTTCCTGCCCTTGTCCCATTTTATTTGGGGTCGGCGCAACACGTTTCTTTTCTCCATACTCCTCTGTCATTCGTCATGCTATCATTTACTCCCTTTTCCTTCATATCATTTTTCACACAATCCATCCATTTTTTCTTGGTAGGTTATAGTATTACCCATTTCTAACTTTTTAGCGCTTTAAGGGGTTTTTTTGAAGTCGGTTTTTTTTTGCAATAAAAAAAAATATGTGTTATAAAACAGACTTCTGCGTTTCTTAACATAAATACACGCATTATTATCAACATTTTGTTCTATGAATTTTGGAAATTTATTACTTTGTTTTAGTTACATTTTTATCACCTGATCGTGTCAATTTCTATAGAGAAGTCCAAAGCTTGTTTGCAAATTTCAAGAACTGGTAAAACATAAGATATTCAGGTGGCCTACCATGACGTCTTCTTTTTTTTTCTTTTTTTTAAAAAAAAACAACATTGCCCCACACTAGGAATTTCTCCTGTATCGTGGGTGCGTCTACAAACATTTAAACTCACATACACAAACAGCCAGACCCGGAACAACTATCTGTAGGCCATAAAAATATTTGTTCCGTGCGGGGATCGAACCCGCAACACGCAGCGCACCATTCTTAAAACATTATTTACCCCTTTTCCAGTGTGGGAAAGAGATGGCGCTAGACATCCTGTATAGCTCCGTCTCTTTCCCACACTGAAATAAGAGTAAAACAATTCTGCTTTAAGACATCATGGTAGGCCAGCAGTTTCATGGTCCGAGACACAACACAAAGATTTGTGCGTTTATTTTTGACTAGCTTATGCCCGCGGCGCCGCCCGCGTGGAGTTCGATAATTGTCCCACGGGAACATACTATCGGGATAGAAGGTATCTTATGTGTTAATCCAGGTTATAATCTACCCGTGTGCCAAATTTTATCCAAATCCATTCTGTAGTTTTTGCATGAAAGAGTAACAAACATCCATCCATCCATCCATCCTCACAAACTTTCGCATTTATAATATTAGTAGGATATGCCTTGCTGGTTTTTTTCAGGCCAATCCTAGTTTCCCAGCTAGATATACCTAATAGTGCTTAGTTTCATACCTGCTCAGTGCCAATATGCACAGGTTTTTCGTATATGATCCAGGTGACGCACTCGGTGTAAGGTGGTGTTGTTAGGGAACCTTTGTATGTGACGTAGTTGCCTTCGTGTAGATCATCGCTGTCCATCCAGGATAGGGATTCTGTAAAGAGATGAGACAAAAAGGATTGTGATGCGTCGAACTATGGGTATAGGAGTCAGTTGTGACTGGTCATCTCTTAGCTGCCACGTTTTATTTTAATTACTTTATTTTTTAAATTACTGATTTAATCTTTTCCTCTGGACGCTCTTAATTTGCCCGTATTTCTACATCGTTCTCACATATTTGTAATTCTTAACATGAATGATGTAACCAAGATTTTGTAACATATTTTGATTTAAAAGAGTGCCCATGGAGTTTCTTGCCCATTCTTCTCCATAGAGATCTACGCTACGGAATGGGCAACTACAGTACTTTCACAAGTTATTATGCCTTGTGACTGGGAGTGTAGCTTCGCGTTTTATTTTGTTTTTTGACTTTAAAAAGTGCCTGTAATGGTCTAATTGAAATAAATGCTTTGGGTTAGGACAGAGCTAGATTTAATTAACAAAGTATTGATAATTCCATAATTTGACCTGTCTCCTAGCACAAAACATCACGCATGTAATCTCTAAAGGATTAAGCAAAAGTGTTCCTAATAGTGCACCCACATTTTGCCAGTTATGTTTAAGCTCCATGTAATAGAGGTCGAACCTATTGCCATCAATCGGGCAGAAATCCAGACTCCGTGGCTGCTACTGAGCAATTCCTGATGGAAAAACCCAATAACACTTTGCCTGACCCGGCAATCGAACCAAGGACCTCATACTCAGCAGTCGCGCTTAGGACCACTAGACCAACGGGGGCGATTTTTCTCATAAACTCAAATTATGAGATAATACTTCTTTGCAGGTATTCTTAGGCTGGTAATTTATTTCAAAGTAGCTGTCCCGCGCAACTTCGTCTGCGTCACATTTTCCCCGTTTTCGCAACATTTTTCATTGCTGCTCCGCTCTTATTAGTCATAGCGTGTTTATACAGGGTGTAACGGAAAGGGTATATACATCCTTAAGGGTGTGCTACAGACCATCAAACTGAACATAATTCTCATCATAAAAAATTTTTTGCAGCAAAAAAAAAAATCAGCTTCCTATACATTTGGGTCGAATAGGTATTGCAATTTTCTATGGGGCAGCAGATATTTTTTTTGCTGAAAAACATGTTTTATGATGAGAAACATGTTCAGTTTGATGGTCTGTAGCACACCCTTAAGTATGTATATACCCTTTCCGTTACACCCTGTATATAGCCTATGTTACTTCTAATACCTTCAAGAATATGTGTAAAAAATTTCATGATGATCGGTTGAGTAGTTTTCGCGTGAAAGCGTAACAAACAAACTTACTTTCGCATTTATAATATTAGTTAGGATGCTCCAGTTTCATCGTAATAATGTTATCACGGTTCTTAAAAATATAATGGAACATGAGAACGATTCACGATTTAAAAATAACAAAAAAAAAACGTAGAAATAATAAAATATAATTTCATAAAAAAAAATCAATCCAATTACATGTTAGACTAGCTGTTCTCCGCGACCTTCGCTCGTGTGGAATTATTGTACTTGTAAAAATGTTACTTCCCTATTTTAGTCGGATTTTGTTAATCATTTTAAGGGTCTTGGTTTTTTTTGCACGGAACCCTAATCATTTTTATCTAGCCAGTAAAAGTCCTATCAAAATCTGTCCAACGGTTTCGGACATTAGCCGGAACAAACAGACATACTGAGTTGTCAAAAGTACCATATATTATATACTTTCTGCATTCAGTAAAAAAGCTGTTAATTTAAAATTACAAACAGAAACTTGAATTTTATTTATTTGTATTGATATACATACATTAAAATATCGTTACTCCGAATTTTCGTTTTGATAAGGTAAACTAGCTCGTGTCAGTCGTTACCAAAATACTATGTTGATAATTTTGATAACCTACCTGAGGTTACCCTAACAGAGTATTCACTCTTCTTGATCCTTTCAAGTCCTTCGACGAGCCTGTCGAATCTCGGATTTGGAGCATCCACAGCTTCTAGTAGAAATCCAACAACGGCCAGACCGTCAGGATGACCCACTGCCGCTTCCATAGATTCGTATTTACTGTTGTAATGGACGAAGTGGCATTCTGCTGCATATCTGTAAGTATAGGAACATGCCCTTAAAACCATTCACTGAAATAATTGTCAAAATCATTGCCATCGTGACAGCTGGAAGCCGTCCACCACAGAACATAAAGGCGCGGCCCCACCGCGGTGCATGCTGTGCACGGGCACGCGGCGCATTTTAGCTGCGTGTATTCATTTGTTTGACAACGTGGGTCTACGTTTCCACTGGAGTACCTACACGAAGACCCACGACTATGTTTAGCGTGGGAGGGCGCACGGAGAGGCTACACACATGCCACTGCAATCTACGGACACGGGCTTCACTGCGGGAGGTGGGACAGGTATTTATATTATTACTAGCTGTCCCGCGCAACTTCGTCTGCGTCACATTTTCCCCGTTTTCGCAACATTTTTCATTGCTGCTCCGCTCCTATTGGTCATAGCGTGATGATATACAGCCTATGTCCTTCCCCAGGTTGACATCTATCTTCTTGCCAAATTTCATTAAGATCCGATCAGCCGTTTAGTCATGAAAAGGTAACAAACAAACAAACATACAAACAAACAAACAGAGTGACTTTCGCATTTATAATACTAGTATGGATTCGTGTACTCCAGTGGAAACGTAGACCCACGTGCGTTGAGCTATGTAACCGCCTATTCGAGCAAGCCACGCGTGTATCAATGACGTCAATTCATGCGTAGCCTCTCCGTGGGTTGCAGTGGACACAACCACATACATTTTCTTACAAAGCGAAGCTTAATACACGTGCGTAGCCTCTCCGTGCACCGCGGTGGGCCCGCGCCTTTATTATGACTCCACAAGCGCCCGCGATATTGCCCGGTCTTGTATTTCTTGCAGTCAGCGGATTCTTGGGGCCTTCTCCAGGTCAACAGTTTATTTTGTGGAACATGGTTGCCTCTTCAGAACTCATGGGCCGTACTATTGTGACACAGTCGTTTAACACACTCTTACCATATATCTGACTGCGACGCTGGTCTAATGCACAGCATAAGGTTCTGTGTTCGATTCCCAGTTCGAGCAAAGAGTTTTTGGGTTTTTATATCAGGAATTTCTCAGTAGCGTAGAGTCTGGATTTGTGCCCGGTTGATGGCAATAGGCTCGCCCCCTTTTACATGAGTCGACGACGACTATTGTGACACATAGCCTTTCAACATAAACTCTTATCAAAGGTCATTAATTCAATCAAAAACAAATATTGCTGTATGAATATACAAGGTGTTGTTTTGCATCCTCGTCAAAATTCAGGAGGCTGTTGCAAAAGACATAAATAATCAATACATTATTAATTAATAATTAATTTTAATTAGTTAACTATTAAAAAAACACTGATTTTTTTGGTTTTATAAGTTTGTCAGTATTTCAGAATAACCCCCTTAACGTGGTTTTGGGAATAAGAAATTTTCGAATAAACGTTTGAGATTATTTATATGTGTGGATGCGCGGTTACAAGGAGAAAATCAGACGGGCCGCGTTTAAAACACGGGTGGTTCACACTTACCCATTTCCGTAAATAAGAAAACAAATGAAAATTACCTACCCATTTTATTATTGATTTGGGACGAGTATCATTAGTATAGTGACCTCCTTGAATTTGACGAGGATGCAAAACAACACCTTGTATATTTTAAGACCACGTATACCCAAGGGTACCTCTGGTTAAACTTATATACCGATGTCGAAAACAATGAGGTTCTAAAAACTCACCCTTGTCCATCTAATAAGTGTTCACAGCCAGAGAAGTCATCGACGGACCAGTGGAAGTGCATCTGTTCGAATACGTATTCACCAATGAGAGGACCGCCGCGCAGGATCGGCCGGACTTCTGATTCAAATGTGAAGTATGCTGAAACAATCGAATTAAGATTTATTCGAGGTGCTTCCGAACGCTGTCGCAGCCACAAGCTGTAGCAGCGACATCACAAAATGGGCTCATCGCCGCAAGTCGGTCTTCTACAGGCTGTACTTCAGTGAGTGTGCCCAAGAATTCTACGACCTCACCTTCGGACATATAGACTGTCACTGCAAGTTACCATCCCTACCTTATTGCTATTCCACCAATTCGCACTAAGCGTTTTCGAACGGCTTTCATAATGCGCACGGCAAAGGAGTGGAACTCTTTGCCGTCAGCAAAGAGTCACAAGCGTCTGTATTTCCGAACGCTTGCAACCCTAATCTCTTCAAAGTTAGAGTGAACAGGCTTCTTCTGGGTAAGCTCGTACCATCGTCGACTTTGTCTCTGTCATTTCTGACCTATACTAGAGTCAAGAGCAAACCCATTGCAAATAAAAAAAAAACGTGGGCAGTTCAAGTAGCGGTGACGCTGGTAGTTTGTCAAGAAAAAATGCATCGATAAGTTAATCTTGGTAAGTTTATTTTAGTTCTGTGTTTTCCCGCCAGCACAGATAAGTTGGTTAAAGTTCTAGGTGCGAATTAGTGCACAATAAGCTTAAGGTTGGTAAACCAATCATTATAAATGGTGTTCTATATTTTGTTAACAGTTTTTTTTTTATTTAGTTTTACTGGATTTATTTGATAGTTTAAAGATATTCCAATGAACTAGTATTACCAGTCTTTTTATTTACTGTCGTATTTTCAGCGCCGTATATACATAAATCGAAGTCTGTTCTTCTGACCTGCTGTCCTACCATGACGTTTTAAAGCAGTATTGTTTTACTCTTATTCCAGAGTGGGAAAGAGACGGAGCTATTCAGGATGTCTAGCTCCATCTCTTTCCCACCCTGGAAAAGGAGTAAAACAATTATGTTTTAAGACTTCATGGTAGGCCACCGGTTCTATGTGTAGTTACACACATGTTTTAAGATTTTGACTTAATCGTTGACTTAATTATTGTTTTTCATGTCATGTTTCGCAAAATTCCGCCCCATTTGACCCATCTATGAAGAGTTTTGATATCACCAATCCACAGACTTACCGTGGCATACGCTTACAATTCGAGTGATTTGCGAAGTGGCTCTTCTCAAGTTACAAGCGTCTGAAAGGCCTACTTGAGCACTAATGTGGTTACCTATAGGACGAGATGTCCGTTGTCAAGTCTAGGAATTAAGGCGAGCAGTAATTCGATCAGTCTTGGCTTGTCGCACAGAGCATCTTGGTGACAACAGACTATTGCATTGCATGTACGATTCAGTGACATAATGTCTAATTAGACATTTAGAACAAGCCCCATACATTTTTGCCAAATTTCTTCTTTCAACATAATTTTAGTATCTATACTAATATTACAGCGCGGTAAAGATTGGGTAATAATCTTCGGAACCACTGATCCGAAAATATTCTTTCGCTAATGGCAAGCTACCTACATTTTCCGCGAGTGTCATAGTCTATATATTATTCAAGCTTTCCTGTGGGAGAATTTCCCACCATAACGCTAGCGAAACCGCGGGATAAAGCGAGTGTATTACAAAGTACGTGCGAATTTCTTATTACTTAGGTACAGTAAAGGAACAGGTAAAGTGTTTTTTTATTTGATCCCTGAGCTAGGTACTAAGTTCCTGCCAGGGCTGCGGGACTGTTCGAAAGAGACAACGTGGCCCTGGAAAACAAAGGGCTAAGAAGGAACATATATGGGTTTTAGTCAGTACAAGTCTGACACTCCCTTCCACTCCGCCCACAGCGGGAGGAGTCATTTGATGATTTCCCATCCGTAAGAAAAAAGCTAGGTACCAAGTAAAATAAAACGTATAAGTACCAAAGCTTTAAAAAAAGCTGCAGTGACATTTCGATTAATCATTTCGATTTCCATAAATTAATTAATGGTTAGTTTGAATGAACTTTAGAAAATAAAATGAGTTATTACGGAAAAAGATCTTCAAATAAGGATAGATTGAAAAACATTGCCATATTATTTTTCAATCTCCCCATACCAATTTTTACTTTGTTGCTTCAATTGTACGTTCCTCGTCGGTTTTGATACGTTCCACGTGTATCATCAAAAAACAAAGCAACGAGCAGAAAACGATTTCCATTTCCGACTGTTTAGCGAATTCTCTGAAATAATTATCTCGTACTTCGAAGTAATCATCAGGAAGTGTAAGGGGTGCTGCACATTTTCTCGAGTCTTCTTTGATACGGCATTTTTTTTTAACCAAAAAGCCGACTAGATGTAATTAGGTACGCTACGTCATCTGCCTCCCTTTTTTTCCCAACTTATTTGAGATCGGCTTCCTATCTGACCAGACTTAGCTGAATATCAGTATTTTACATGGAGCGACTATCTATCTGACCTCCACAATACAGTTAATACTGAGTAATACGGTACTTCTTTGTAAGACTTTTAGCCACTACTGTAACGACTATTAAAAATTTACAAAAGGTAGTAAATATCAACGGGTTAACCTGCTTTCCGAGCCACGGACAAAACTCGACGGTCACCCATCCACAGACCAACCTTGGTAAGGGCGTTTCAACCCTAAAGATTGACCCCGTGTCTTTGTTATTATTTAGCCACGAGCTTCTACGTATTTATTCGTCTTTCATTTGGCTCAAGCCGACCGAAAAACTGTCTTCCGTTGTCGAATCATATTTGGATTGGCTTCGCACAGTTTGAGCTATATTCTTATTCTCCTCTTCTTGTTTATGGCAATCTAAACTGCCTCGAAGTGACTTACGAGTTCCGCGCCTATAATCCCGAACCGGCCGACGAGTTCTAGGGATCTATTTAGAACGCGTGCTGAAAGACGCAGCGTTGGCAGACCACAAAGTGGACCTAAAGACCTGGTCAAGTTTGCGGTTATCCGCTGCATGAGAACAGCACAAGACCGGTCGTTGTGGCGATCTTTGGGGGAGGCCTATGCTCAGCAGTGGACATCTATCGGCTGAAATGTCGATCATAAATCCTAAACTTGCATCCACACTCATTTGATTTCACAACCCCGCTGATACAAATTTCTGTCGACCCGAACCTGTACGTAGAACCCTTAATAACAAAAGCACTCATTGTTATTAACCCATTTCAAAGTAGGAAGGTAATAATCTGGCTATGTTACTTTCTTATTAAACTTAGACCCTTCTTTGAAGGGATTGTCGAACTCCCGTTAACGGCGCATTTCTGTGCAAAACACGTCATTTATTTCAGATGTAATGGGAGTTTTAATTTGAATGTATTGCGTTTTCTACCCTCTTTTGGAAGAGCCGCATCGCAATGGAATTTAGAAACCATTTTACTTGTTAACTTTACCTATATTTCATGTTGAGTTTTACGTGGGTTTTATACCTACTCACTCTGATGCAGGGAGCTTGCAAATCAGTTTGTTAAATGCCTGAAAACATATTTGTTTAGCAGTTGATGATTTAAGAAAAACTGGTTTACGTTACACAGTTATAAATATAACCCTGTAGGACATAGTTGAGTGCAGTGCGATGCGCGGTCGAATACGGACGTGTTTCCACTGTGCACGGAACGAATTTTATTCGCGTACGCAGCCATAAACGCTGCCCGTACACACTATGAGTTCCAAAAAGCTCATTGTTAACGAATTGCTGGCATTCCTAGTCCATGCCATCGACTACATGGACGAAGTGAGCATCTTGCAGATAGCAGAGTCCAATTTCAAGGAGGACGAGATCAGCAGTGGTAAGCTGCTACTGTTCCAGTCACTTAGAAAAGTGAACCAGATAATGCTGAGCAAGCGCCACCTGCCACCGCCGTCGCCCGCGCCAGAACACCGGCTGCGGAAACGTCCCGCGTAGGTACGTGGACCCCTAAACGTGCCTACGCTGCCGTTGTCACTACCGGCAAATCAGATGCGTCGCTGCCAAAGCGGCAAATCAAAAGAGGGGAAAAACTGAAGAAGGGAGCCCAACCTGCACTGACTGCGGACCGCAGCTCCTTGCCAAGAACGAGCCATGTTGACGAGAAGGGTTTCACTAAAGTAGAAAGGAAGAAGAAGAAGCCCTGTTCGCGTAACCAGTGTGGTACCGCACCGACTGGTCCCAACATGTTGCTGTGCCCTGCTGTGCCTACGACGCAGCTGCTCTGTACATTTTGCGTCTGCATCACCTCACGACGGTTGAGGATGTCGTGCAGTATGTGAAAGTGAAGACCGACTGGACTCTGAGGGTCGAAAGGTTGGAATCACGCCACAACATCAACTTTAAGTCGTTCGTGGTGCGAGTTCCAACCCAACATCTACAGATCTGCTTAAAAGAGGACTTTTGGCCGAGAGGTGTCGTATATGGACGTTTCCGAGAACGGCTACGCGACACCACGCAGAGAAACACGACGCCGACAATGTTACGTGAATAGTTATAGTTTAATTAAGGTTTTAGATATGTATTAGTTTATTATTGTTGTTTTGATTATTTGTGTATTTTATTAGGCCTTAGTTGCCTGAAATAAAATGATTATTATTATTACATAGTAGAATTGATTTATTTTACCTACTTAATAGTACAACATGTAGGTACATTAACGCAGTGCCGAAATTTGATTGTAACGTGTGATTTATTTATTTTGTATTTATTACCTAGTGCGGGTTCCACTTGAGACGCGCGGAGGCGGCAAAAAGACATCTCACAATATACAGGTTGGACGAGACACCGACCCCTAAATGGTTACCACGTTTGCAATGGTTATTTAGTCCATCATTCTGAACCATATACCTACATAGAAATATATAATTAGATATAAAAAAAAAATTGCCATTTCCTAAAAAAGTGTAACATCTACGCAGTCAAAATGTATGGAACAGCGGCATTTTTAAATTACCGCTGAAATTTCCAATGTCCCACACATTCATTCAGAGGGGAGGTTCAGAATGATGTACAGAATACGGGGTGACAGTTTGTACGTCGGTGTGTGTAGCTGTGCTGCAGCTGCTGCTGCTGTTGCTGAGAGCCTCAAACGGCGTAAATACTGTAATCTTAATGGCAGTTACAGTTTTGAGCCGTTTGGGGTCGAAACGCTTGGCTCATGGGGCCCAAGCGCGCATTCTCTTTTTAAGGAAATATCTCGTCGACTGGTTGACACTTCACGAGACCAGAGGGCTGGCTATTTCTTTGGGCAAAGAATTAGCATTGCCATTCAACGTGGCAATGCCGCCAGTCTTCTGGGCACGTTTCCAGATGACAGCGATGTGGAGGAGTATTTTGACGCCTTAACGTCCTGTTGTTTTTAATTTAGTTTATATTTAGTTAGTTAGTTTATGTAAATACTGTTATTTTTATTTTATTGTAATAATTATAACTAGCTATAAATAATCAATTTAAATGACGGTACTTACCTAGTTAATTACTAATGTACGCTGCTTTTTTTGTTGTATAAATTTGTCAGTATTTCAGAATAACCCCTTAACGTGGTTTAGGGAATAAAAAAATATCGAATAAACGATTTGAGATAGTTTGTATGTGTGTAAGCGAGGTTATAAGGCGAGGATCAGACGGGCCACGTTTAAAACACGCGTGGTTCACACTTACCGATTTCCGTAAATAAGAAAAATAAATTAAAATTGCCTACCCATTTCATTACTGATTCGGGTCGAGAATCATTAGCAAAGTTACCTCCTTGGATTTGACGAGGATGCAAATCAACACCTTGTATATGTGAGAACCCTTTCGAAAGAAAAAGAAAAGAGAAAATTAAAAATGTCCTAACTCACGGTCAAAGTCCAAGTAAACACCTGAATCACATGTAAATGTATTCCACAACCTTTAATGTCCGTATCATACCCAAGCAAAATGAAAACCGATTCGATTATCTCCCAGCCCCCGATAATGCCCTATGTTAAATATTATTGTACACTTGAAACTAAACCTTATCTAATCTAACATTCACGGTTGATAACTGATTTTTATTTTATGTAATATTTGGATTATTTTATCGTTTGGCTTCCTTATTTTTAGTGCACTTTTGATTTGTGTATCGGTCGAAATAAGGCAGCAAATCACACCACTAGGTACACTATACACCGTTATTCCCTGAGCATTAAGGTCGAAAAGTCATCGACCGTCAGTGACCATGGTGGAACATGTGGTGACTGTATAACGTGAGGTCTACAAACGGAAGCGCGATTGACGCTCGTGCGACAAAACTGTACTGCAACTCAATATAGGTCGAATGCACGCTTGTACGACAAACGGAAGATCGACATCACTCTTATGCGACATTTGGCAATCCAGAAGTCAACTTCTAAGGAAAATAGTAAAAAGAAGAGGAATTAAAGAAAACGATCGAATATCGCTTTTAGGGTTCAGTAGCCGTTACAAAAATGGACCCCGGATTGCACACTGCCGTTTTACTAGGAGGCCATTGGCATGAACATCGATGAAAATTGGAGAGGAGTTTTCTGCACCGTGCAAGTCAACAGTTTGTGATGTATTATAAAACATTTCCTGTTACAACCACACCAGTGTGAGTAACTGAGTACCCATAAGGTGCGTAATAAACAGCTGTTCCATACATGTTTAGGTACTTTGAAGATCTTTTTTATGAAACAGCAGATTTAAAAAAAATAATGGATGCAAATTTTATGTTGCGTCTTTGCTTTGAATTTATGGTAATAGTTTGTGTTCAGAGGTCTCTTTTTTTTCGGATGGGAAAGCATCAAATGACTCCTCCCGCTCTGGGCGGAGTGGAAGGAAGTGTCCGACTTGTACTGACTAAAACCCATGTTCCTTCTTACCCCTTGTGTTGGAACAGTCCTGCAGCCCTGGCAGGTATCGGCCCTCTCGGATCCCTTCCGATTTGCTGACATCTCCTTGAGGCGCACGTGGAGCATGAACGCGCCGTCGACATGGCCTGACGTCATGAGACGGACGGACGACGGTGAGCTAGCCCATTACTCACCGTCCACAGGCCCGCGCCTACGGTGGCCAGGGGCCACTGGGTCCCTTACACCGTGTACTATGATATTGGCAGATTTTTGGTTAGGCATTAACCACACGTTAAAGAAAAAGAAGTACTTAAATGTGGTTTAACCTGTCTAGGCAATATAGTTTTAGTATTTAGGAGGCACTCCTAACAAATACCTGTTTTAAAAGGTATGTAACTCATGACGTTTACAATAATCTTAAGAATATTGATAAAAAAAAATAGATTACTTCAGTACTGATAATAGATTATAATACGCAAAACTATTCGATAACTATGATAAACATTACATATTTTAACTATTTCGAGAGGCTCCGGGCAAAACGATAAAGGGCATTATTTTTAATTTAGTAGTTTCGGATTAAAATTATTTTGTTATCTTCTCTGGGTTTTTCTGCTTTTATTTTACGTATATGAACCTTTAAAAAAGCTACGAAATATAAATAACTAGCTGATCCCAGCATGCGTTGCAATGCACTTGATCCTACTACTTAAAGAAGAAAATTTCGTAGCGTCGGGGGTCCGCTTTGTTTGTATATATATTTTTATGTACTAAGCGACGCTTGGATTAATTTTATTTTTGGTTTTTTAGAGGTTTTGTCCGTCGGGGATTTTTTAAATTTTTAATTTAATTTTTATTTCATGCTTTTTAAACTTAAATTATTTTTTCTTAGCCTTGACTGTCCCACTCCTGGGCATAGGTCTACTCCCATTCCTTCCACTTTTCTTGGTGTTGCGCCTCTTCTCGCTTATTAACGAAAACCAGGAAAGATATGAATTAAAAAAAAAACTTGAGCTTATAGGGGGCAGGGAGCTACGATGCCACAGACAGACACACAGATACACACGTCAAACTTATAACACCCCTCTTTTTTGGTCGGGGGTTAAAAAGAGATGAATCAGGTCGGTTAAGTCGTTCTCAAGTTATGGCGTGACATAGGGATTCATTTTATATATACAATATATAGGTAGATATACTTAAAACTAATTTAAACTAAAGTAATAGAGAAGTATGGAAGAAGGAGACTTGCTGCGCCGATCACAAATAAATTGGGATAAGGTCAAGCGAATGATGTTTAATATAATACTAACAATAAGTTTGCCAACTACTAGTATAACAGTAAAGTTCTATTGACAAAAATAACGTACATCGGATGTTCGGACGTTTATGATATAGTCAGAAACAATACCAAATACAAGGTGGAAGGGACGCCGACGCTAAAACGGTAAACCAAGTCTTCAGTACATCGTTTTCAAACCCCACATAGAAAATTTTCAGCAGTTATTAAAAAAAAACAGCTCTTTCATACATTTTGACCTTGTAGATATTGCTACAAATAATTTCTATGTGGTACGGTTTAGAAAGATATACTGTATAATCGTTTTAGCGTTGGTGTTCCACCCTGTTACTAAATCTATAGGACCCAACAACCCCATTACCCTCCTACAAGGGAGCAGTAGGGAAACCAGCCCTCTTAGAATAAACAATAACTGACTCCGAACCGTATTCCGGCCTCGCCGACGAGGCCCCTCGCGACGCCCCAGTAACATCACCAGCTCGCACCAGCTCTCGACGAGCCAGCCCGCGCCGCTGAGCATGTAGCGTTAAATTCCCTAAATAATAATAATTATACCCAGCCTGTCCTTTGCTGCCCCTCCCCCCCTTTTTGACGCCCTAAGCCGAGGTCCGAAACCCACAGGGGGTGCCCTTAGCGAGCGGTCATTTAATGTAACTAGTTTGTAAGCCCTGGCTGGGGGCCTTAAATTCATTTGAGGTCACCACAGGATAGTCCGGTTATGCAGTCACAACCTTAGCAGGTTGATCTGCGTGGCCATACAAAAAAAAAACCAAAACTAATATTAATTCCGAAAATCTTCCTTGGATTTCGATTATTTAGGTCAGGATAACATGGGTTCGACATAGTTTACTTTCCTCCGGTTGTAAATCTCCATGGAATAATTTCCAACCTCGACACAGACGAAGTCGCGGGTAATAGCTAGATTTTATAATTTGCAAAGAGATGTTCTCACCTGTTGAACCATTGTTGAGGAGGATGCCATTGACTTCGTTGTCCCAATATCCTTTATACTGTAGTGTGTCTAGAGACGACCATTGAGGGCACCGACTTAAGGATATTGCGAGGGGAGACTGCGACGCCCTGAGGCGGGATATTTGCTCGGCTGGAAACAACAATAAATTACAATTAGGTAGATATTTTAGATGTCATCATCTTCTGCCTAGCTTTTTCCCAAATTATGTTGGTGTCTGCTTCCAGTCTAACCGGATGCAGCTGAGTACTGCAGTATTTTACATGAAGCGACTGCCTATCTGACCTCCACAACCCAGTAACTGGGTAATACGATACCCCTTGGTAAGACTGGATGTCAGACTTTTGGCTTCCTACTACTCGTAAATACTGTCAAAGATTTACAAATGACAGCCAGGACCAACGGCTTAACGTGCTTTCAGAGGCACGGAGGAAACTCGGTATGTAGGTTACTATGGTCACCCATCGGCGGAGCAACTTCTCTCAAGCACGGCTTAACCTTAAAGATCGACCCTTGCGGCTGATATTATTTAGGCACGAGCTCCTCAAGGTACTTTAGTAGTTCTTTTGATATTTATTATTTGATGAGCTGAAGATGATGGCCTTAGCGTTCATTCAACGATGGAAGGAACTTTAAGGCCATTGAGATGAGAATGACATGAGGATTGATTGAGCCTTGGATTATGTTATGTTACGTTATCAAGCTATTAGATATCGTTCAAAGTCGCCTTAGGTCACACTCGAGGGCCTTTTACTTATATAGGGTGATTGGTAATTAGTGACCGATACCTAAACATATTATTGTACTAACAATGACAAATAATTTTCCCTAAGAAACTTTTTTTTTTACACTCATTCGCTTTTATCACAATAACTCAAATGTGGTATGAAATTCGCGCGCGCGCTCCAGTGGCCTATCAGCTGTTAGCCGCGTGACGCTTTTCTGCCTAATTACTATCGTACCGTGCAACAGTGGGTAGGCAGAGAATCCGCGCGGCTCACAAGCCCGTTCCGTAAGCTGCAGCCAGCAGCCGCTTCATACGGCAGGTCAACACAAGTTGTTTATTATCATGAGTAGAATCAGGTATTAATCGGTCACTACCTAATTACCTACCAGTCACCCTATACACCGTGTAAATCACCTCATCACGAAGCCGTCAACCAAGCATTCTGTACATGAAACTAAGTAACTTTACGCAAAAATTATTGCTGGGAAACGACTTTTTTTTGCGGGGTGTAATATCATGTTTTGTGGTAGAACTCAATGTAACGCACTCAAAACATTGTGCTGATGGACGGATTGAATAGTACGGTGGTCGTGGAGGTGTTTAAAAATCTTACATTAAAAACTTGTATTAAAATAAATACTTGTCAAAAAGTTGGAATTTTGACCCCTAATATCTCCATAACTAGAAGGTTCCCAGGTATGGTGTAGAAAAAAAAATATTGCAATGACAGGGAGAACCAGTGCCTTTCGGCTTCGTTAAGAGGTGTTTTACACCCTTTATATAGCTTAAAAATAAGAATATTTTTTTTAACTTCACGTTTAAACGTTGAGAATTTTGTGAAAAACATTGATTTGTAGTAAAATAACCATTTTGTTGATAATTTAAAAAGTAATGTTTAACAATTTTGTCAATGCAGTTAAGAAAGTATTTTATAATTCATATTTGGTTTTGAATAATTTAGTACCTACCCTACTTACCTTTACTTTAATTTAACGAGTAGGTAAGGGCGAATTTGAACGCGATAAGCAATATCAATCCACGTTTATAAACACTGTCAATATTCCATAGCAAAATACAAAATACAATATCTTTATTTTTTCTCTTCACAAAGGTTCACATAGTTACAATAAATAATATTTTAACAAAATGTACAAAATATGTTCCTTTGTGAGAGACTGGCGTCCATACTAGGATACCCTGTGTGACGGATCCCCAGGCTCTCACCTCGAATTAAATTTACGTACAAAAGCAATGAAGTCATTGACAAGTTTTAAATGCAGTTTAAGCAGTGCAGGCTGGCCGGTTCAGTTTTATAACATCACGCCTGTAATCCCTGAAGGTTTAGGCAGAGGTGTACCTAATAATACACCCACATTTTTCCAGTTATGTCTAAGAGCTTTTACGCTTTACGACATTTCATATAAACTTTCAAGTCCTTAATTTCCGAAATATCTTAACCGATTTTAATGAAACTTCATACGCATAAGCATATTTAGGTCTTAAAAGTTACTAAAAAAACATTTTCGCAAAATAGTGTTACCTTTTTTTTTTTTTTTTTGCGGATGGGAAATCATCAAATGACTTCTCCCGCTCTGGGCGGAGCGGGAGGGAGTGTCAGACTTGTATAGGTGAATTGACTTGAATAGTGTTACCTGCAGCTAAATTAGACCGATTATAAATTATCTATAGAAACAGAGATTTTCAATTATCTTTTTTTTTAAAGACATTTGTAATGAAATGTTTTTTGTAAACGCTCTAAGTAGGTGCTAATGACTAAATTAATGATATGTATGTACCAATTACATATCTATTATCATTAATTCAGCTCTTAGCGCTAAGGCGTTCGCGCCAAATTATCTTAAGCCTTGCATGGACCGCAAACTATGCTTATATAAACAAAAAGCTACAATAATATACGTGTATTTACAACCATAACAATAACAAAGATTTGGCTTTAATTACATTTTGGTCTAATTTGTAAATGGACCGACCAATGCGAGTTGATTTATGTATGACGCTCGTGGTTTTGGGGGATGGAAACAAAACAACGTAGGATAACTTTACAATAAACACGTTTCATATCACTAATGTTCTCACGAAGACCAATCAAGGTTTGTTGAACCAAATTAAGTTGTTAAAAAAGGGGAAATAAGAAACCAAGCGAATAAATAATATATGGGCGACTTAGCGGCGGCGGGATATTATGTTTGCGAAAAATTAACTAAACTAGCGAATGATTAAAAATCTTAAAATGAGCAGTGGGAAACAGTCCATCTAAGCTAGTAACTAAAATTCCAAGGAACCCAATTAGAAACTAAAATGATTGAAAAAAAAACTGACTGAGCAAAAATAATACTTCGTGAGTGAAGTATATAAAACTGAGAAGTATTTAAAAAAATACCGTCGTAGAGTCACGGGAGCCCCCTTTTAAGTCCGTAATGACCGTCTACACGTAGAACTTAGAATGCCCACTATACTCCAGTTTATGAAACGGCTTTCGAAGCGTTTCTTCGATAACGCCATTAAACACCGTAATCCCCTGATCGCAGCGGCCGCCCGTTACGAATCCTCGCGCATTAGTTCAGTACGCCGTCCGAGGCATACTCTCGTCACCCCCGATGATGCTATAACCCTCCTCCAGGAAAGTAGCAAAGAGACTAGTACTCTTAAAAAATTTAGACACAAACCGCCGTCTTTCCGACCTCGCCGTCGAGGCCCGTGGCGACGTCCCGGTCTTTGCCCTCCCCGACCCTCGCTCGAGCCAGCCCGCGATGCTGTGCCAGTAGTTTTAAATCAGTCCCAAAATAATTATATCATTCAGATCCAGCCTGTCCCCATGCAGTCCTCCCCCAGCGACGCCCTAAGCCGAGGCTCGTACCCCACAGGGGGTGCCCTTAGCGTGTAGTCGCTTAGTTTGTAAGTTTTTATGCCCTGGCTGGAGGCCTTACTCTCAAGGCATCCACAGGATAGTCCGGTTAAGCAGACGACAACTTCATAAGTTGAACAGCGAGAATTAATCATGTGTAATTAAATTGACCATGTAATTTAATAACCACTGAACATGAATAATTTTAAAATCATAGTTTTCCTAATATTATTGCACGCCTCGCATGGCTATAATACAGTGTACCTTACGAACTTTTTGTAACATCCTCTAAACCTGTGTTATGCAAATAAATGATTTATATTTGTTTTATACGCCAAAATTTATGTAATGGGACTATTCTTCAAGCAAAAAAAAATGTCATCTTTGCACAACCAAACACAATGTAGCTGATATTTTTTTATGATTTCATAGTGAATATAATTTTACATACACAGTTATGATTTAGGTACCTAGTTTTAGTGTAAACACACCTTACGAGGGATTAATTAATCTTGACATTCATCATACTTAAGAATGATAAACAATGTGACGGATTTTAAGCGAAGCCGTACAGTTTGTATTAGTGGTAGGTAATTTTAGACTCTAAATAATAGAAATACATTGTGTATTTTCGGGACATGGATTCCACAATGTACAAGCCTAAATGTTAAAGTCAACACTGTAACATAATCTAAAGTGAAACTGACTTTCTTTAATTTTCACAAGCTAACGATGGAAAACCCTGTTTCATGGAAATCGAAATTAAGCTTCACCTTCGTCGTTGTACTGATGATCCATCAATTATATTCGTCACTCTAGTGATTTGTTCACTTTTACTCTCATGTGATTTGTTCACTTTTAACCCTTATTCTCCGAGTAATAAGGCTGAAAAGTGGTCGACCGTCGAGTAAAAGTAAGATTAGGCGTTTAGTAGATAAGTTTTAATGTTTAAAACACCCACGAGTACGCAGCCTAGTCTGTCTGTAGTCTCGCCCACGACTCATCATCATCTTCATGCCCTCATCCCAGTTTATTTGGGGTCGGCGCAGCATGTCTTCTTCTTTAATGCCTCTCTTTTACTCGTCATCTCAGCAGTCATCTCCTTTCAAGCCATATCATCCTTCACACAGTCCGTCCATCGTTTCTTTGGTCTTCATCTACCCTTATGGGGCTAGCAATCCTCATCATACTCAACATTTCCCTTACTACATTTTCTTCATGACGATTCCACGTATATTGAAAATAAATAGGTTTTTTTCTTTCCCACTTCTGGGCAAAGGCCTCCCCCCATTCCCTCCACTTTTCTCTGTTTTTTGCCTCCCAATTAACAAGAAAGCCATCCAAGGGGGCCTGCCATCTTCTTCTTGGTCTGCCGCGACCCCGTCTAGCTGCCTCAGGGCTCCAGTTTTGGAAATGTAGGCCCACAGCTTTGCCAGCATCCGACAGGTGTGTCATTTTAATACATTATATTCTATTCGATTCATGTGTAATGTGTTCAAGTGTAAAAATATATTTCACAATCAGATGGATTATTATCGGATCATTCGATACTACGGGGTTTTCCTTAAACGTCACTACCCACGTTCTTTTCATCTTAGTTACAGATGTGAAAATAGTAACATCAGATAAACTTTCAGTTTATCTCCTTTACAGTAATATTTTCGGAATTCATCAGATTATTGTGAGGAAGCTACTTAAATGATAAGTTCATACTAATCTTTAGTTTCATATTTATCCTCAATTTCAGCTAGCAACGATTGATACTGTGAATTCTTTTATTGGTTTTTGACATAGAGACAAAATGTGCTACTTCGCAATATTCAATTTTTCTTACGTTTTTTGCTATTTGCGAACTGAGGGGTTACTATGACGTCTTAAAACATTATTGTTTTATTCTTATTCCAGAGTAGGAAAGAGATGGAGCTAGACGTCCTCTATAGCTCCGTCTCTTTCCCACTCTGGAATAAGAATGAAACAATAATGCTTTAAGACGTCATGATAGGCCACCAGCAAACAGCGTTCATTCAGTGTAGTTCAGTAGTGCATTCAGTGACTATTTCATGAAAAAGTCATTCAATGGGATAAAAAGAACTTACAGGGTTCTATTGATGATTTGACTTATTATAAATCTGTAAAACGATACTTGTAAGAAATAAAGAAAATAAGAAGAAAGAAATAGGGAACCCTCTTAATATTAGTATCACATCCAAATATTTTTTTTATTTCGTATCAGCTCAAACTAAGCTTTTTCATAGATTCATTTACACTGTCAGATATGTGGTACATATCTGTGGTACATATCTGACAGTCTAAATGAATCTATGAAAAATAACATATGGTTTTTTGGATTTCTATCAGACGGTGTATACAACATGTAACTTAATTAACGCACATCCTGAAAATAGTTTGTTCAGAATCATATACTGAATCGATTTCTATCATTTTTAATATAGGTAAATTTTTATCCCAAAAATGATTAAAATTACGGAAATTATTGTCATATTAACCCTGAAAAGTCAAAACAAATTGAAATGGACGTAGTTTCGTTATTGTGTCGAGCGGCGCGATAACTGCTTCGAATGTGTGCGTAGTAGTATGACCATAACGTTCTCAAAGAATTGGTATAACTAATTTAATAAATAACAATGCTACATGTTAAATTAAAAATTCAGTGTATGCATTATGATTATAACATAATATTCTATGGGGTGTTTGATGGTGTGCGTTAATTACGTTACATGTTGTATAGTCGTTACAAACACCATAATACTTATCATAACATACTGCACTCAAGAAAGTGAGAACACCCTTACTCTTCCTCACCCTTTCTCTGGCATCTTTGTCTGCACTTATAGAATCTTCAGGTAATCAGGCAACCCTTTAAGCAGTCGTAATAGACCAGAGACCGTTAACTTCCTCATTTTTGACAGTTAGTAAACTACCATACTATTTCTGTGCACGCTTTGAACTCGGTTTATTCCGTTCATTCTTCTCATTAACACCCGACCATTTTATATTAGTGCATTCCACCCTTGCTATTTTACCTAAATACCTTTACTCAAAATTTTGTAAAGCATGGATTTTCTCCATCATTTCAACATTTTTAAAACTAAAAGCCATTGTTTAGTTTTAATAAAAACTTAGCAGTGACATCGATACACGCGAATACTTTTGTACTTTGGCCAGATAACATAAACACGCAAGCTTGTTTGTTAGTGTGTCTTTCTGTGACCTTGCGATGGAGGTACGGATTGACGTTATTTTATGTAAGTAAAGTTTTTATGGCAGAAAGTGATATAGGAGACTTTTTACGGTTCCTGTGAAATATTAACGCTGGGCCTGGGTAATGGATTCTGACCCCACCAGAGAAAAAGCAGTGGGAACGTTATGTGCTGATTATAATATTCTATCATTGATTGATCATGCAAGAAAACACGGGGCTTAAAGCTTGTTAAAATAATAGAAACACTAGCAACATTACCATCAGTTCGGGTTTCTTTAGGCTTCACAGAGCCCACGCTCACCGGATTAAATTGCACTATCCTGTTCTCCATTACAAAAATATCCTTCTTAATAAATACGCAATGAACTATAAACTTTAATACATGTAAAACAAACGTGCACAATATAGTTCGATTCCAGATTATGTGAGCAACGAAAACAATTTGATTTCAAATCGTAGCAGGCTGATTAGATAGTTCTTTATCACGTTTTTGACAGCCTGCCTGACAACGATATTATGTAAATGGAAGGATTAACTATAGCTACAAATTCTTCTTGTTTTGTGTCCAAGAAACATTCAGCATTGATTCAAGAACCAAAAAGGCGCAGGCTTTCGTCTTTAGGAAGATACACAAAAGCACGCGGCATGTTTACTGTAGGACTTATCTCAGCTGGAAAGACCAACAGTAGAAAAGCATGGAGCAATATTGCTGTTTGTGAAAAGACTATCAAAAGGTAAAATGTACAACTCATTAGTGTAAACGGTGCTATGCCGAAACAAATCGCAAATATTTAGGATAACCAGATTCTGATTCTTACACCGGACATAGTTTTAGACTGGCTGATGCTGGAGCCGACATATTATTGACTTTAAAGCGTCATGGCGGATGGCGGTCTATCATAATTCTGCCGTCCTTTAATCATAATTAAAAAGCCGTTAAGCCCAAAAAGTAGTTTTCGAGATAATGGCATAAAAGGTGCGAATCGTTGCTTCTTAAAAACTATGATACTTAGGTTAATGATTGTTGGACACATCGATTGGTATTTCTTTCTGCTTGTCGTTAAGAATTATGTCTGTCCAGAAACTCTTATTACTTACTTTTAAAATTAATTTTTGTTTTTTAGTTAAGGATATAATTTAGTTATTGCACCTTATTTCTGTACTAAAAGGCCGTTAACTATACCTTAGCGGCTTTTTAGTAAAGTAATTTATTTAAAATTTTAACGTTTATAATATTTGCTAATATTTTTCAGAAATACTTAACAAAAAAGTTGTTAGGTGATCTTAACTGCTTTATAGCCATGTAATTCGCTCAGATTAAAGTAACAATAACTTTCCTTAAGAGAGGTTACGGGGTTTTAGCTGCTTTTAAGCTAATTATGCCAATTTTATATGGAAGTTTTGTAAAATCTTACCAAACTTACTTAACTAAAAGGTGGCTAAACGTATTTCGTATGTAGGTTAACGTCTTTTTAGTTTAGCAATAATAAGGAAAATGTGAGATTTATTGACAAGTTCTTGTTAAAATCTGAAATATGAATCAAAATTTTAAAGGTAAATGCAAAGGTAGTTTAAATAAATATGATATTACGTTATTTTTATGCCCACGCTGCCACTACCACAGCCACTGGGCTAGACAAAAGTACTTTGAAAGAAAACCAAGATGTAACTTATAAAAAAATTGGTTAGCATAGATGACATCCCAAAGGAACTACTTAAGTACGAAGGTGAGAGATTTCATGAAGTCATCAGGAATCTCTTCGTGGCCATGTGGAACGAAGAGCTATAGTGAGCCATGTGGAGCACCGCATACTTTAAAAGTACCTCCAATAAACGCATTATATACTAAGAACAAACGCGACCAATCAGAGTGTTACTCTAATCGTGGAATTGAGCGAAAATCCATCTCAACCGCCCTATTCAAAATCAATCCTTCCAGAGACCCACTTTGGTTTTTGTCTTGGAAGCGGAACTTTTGAAGCTATATTCTCTATTCGCCAGCTTCAAATGTAAAGAAAAGGACAAAGTCGACTTCTGTTGGTACCTCTGTTTTGTCGATCTTGAAAAATCTTTTGATAGTATTTCCCGAGAAGCTGTTGATAAAACAAGAATGTTCTGAAAACTTGTGTTTACACTCTTTGCTGTCGTCATTCAGGAAACTTTAAAACGTACTTCAGAAGGCCTTTAAATTCGTTTCCTTACTGGTATTAGCCGCACGAAAAACCCGCTCTTATACCGACAATACATAGATTATCTAAGTACGCTAATGACCTGTGCTTCCTGGCGGACACTTACAAGAGTTTGCAAGAGCACAACTCTAAAAGAGAGCCAAAGTCCTTGGCATAAAGGCCTGGTTGAGGAGACGCTAGCTAAGTTTGGGTACGTCTCAAAAATTTACGATGTCTCTCATCGTACCTTTAAGCTTCAAGCTTATTCAGTATTCTTCCAATTACTGAAGGTTAGCCATTTATTTCTGCTTCTCGTGTGCGAGTTGGAACAGCTCAGCAGCAGCTCCTGATTCCGGTCCATTCGAAAATGTTTTGAAGTCAAAACTTTTTTTCTCCGACCGACACTACGATTCCTTATTAGTTTTCCCACTTCTGGTGCCGAAAAACTTGTTCAAGGTTAGAAACCCTTGTTCGATTAACGGTCTGCATGAGTGGGGGTCTCTTTTCGTCTTAAGATTTCGTTATGTATGACTTTCTTCGTCCAGCTCACTTTCAAAGTTAAAAGTAGATACTTACTAAAAAAATGTGGGTACGAAATGGACCTAAATTTCGACGTCATGAGTCATGACATATCCGCTTTGAACTCATAGTTTTTCGCCCAAAGTTAGATATGCTAATAACTTGAGAGCACATGAAAGAGCATCACACCAAAACACCTACAAAAACGTCGAACAAAGTCGCTGTGGCCGAAGTCGGCTGGACGGCATCATCATCAATTCACAGTCAGTATGCTAGTATATATAATTAGAGTTTGATATTGATGATTTAGGACGTTTATTCATCCATCACACCTCAACGTCTGATCGGATTTCATAGAAATTCGGCACATTGGTAGAACATGATCTGGAATAAGTCATAGAATACCGAACCGTAAACGAAGCGCAAGAGTCGGAAAACTGCCTTTTAGCTAAGTAACGCTGCTTAGCTGCTTTGTAGCTAAGCATAATTTACAACCAAAGTATTAAATACTTAACTAAAACGCCGTTACGGGCGGATAACTGCATCTAATCTAGCTTTTCAAAACTTGTGCATAAGAAAATACTGAATTATAAAGTAGTTATAATCCCTTAGCGTCTTTATAGTCAAGAAAAATCAGATAACGTATTTGTAGTTAAGTAAAAGACCAGAAAATAATCGACAGATCCGGCAGTTAAGGTATTTTAACGTACATTTAGCGAAGAAATGTGGGTTAGACGCTTTCAAGTTATGGAATCGTCACAAATTCTGTTACTTAACGGCCTACAATTTTTTTATATCTCTTGAACTGTTCACATTATAAAAATGTTTCTTAGACAGAAAGATACAGAATTTTGAACTCTATCAGGTAGCATCAAAAAGTTAAAATTGATCATTTGAGGGTTAACGGCTTTTTAGTGATAGGACGGCAGAATTGCAGAATGTTATATCGAAGACTCGATATACAGCAAAACCAACATTAGTGCCAAGACAAGCAATAAATTTGGAGACAGCCACTTAGAAGTTTTGCCTTGAACCGCACCCTTCTACTTCATATGCCAATAAAGTTTTGACGCCTCCTGTATTTATTGAAGAGCAATGGAACACCCTTCCATCTCCAATATTCCGTCATCTCCAGAAATTATTATTAACAATAGCATTTCACAAACCGTGAAAATGCCATCAAAATTTGCTGTGCATCATTTTCATAATTGCGCCTTTAGTAATTCTGTATTGCTTCAATAATTAATTATTTTAATGACAAAAATACTTTTCTTTCTTTTATTTAATTTCTTTAGTGTATTGAAAAATGTCATTTGATCCACGTAGGCATTTGTTGCTACAGTTCTCGGCTTCGGTATTTTTCTAGATACCTATAAGCCATCAAAGTTAAAATCTTCGCCATCAGCACAACTTTGAAAGGTATTTCGGAAACGAGGCGCTTTAAAAAAAATTTGCTCACTCAAAACTTGTTTGTATGGATACCAGCTACTGATTAATACGTATTTCATGCGTGGCTAATAAAATCAAAGTTGTATTGATTAGTACTTAATTAATTAGATTCTCGAAATCTAGCACAAATAAATCACTTAATTAATATTTATCTATAGGAAGATCTCTCTCTCTCAATCGAAATCTGTAAGTGTGAACCACCCGTGTTTTAATCGCGGCCCGTCTGATAAAATAATAAAAAGTCGAATATAATAATAAAAAGCACGTGACCAGATTTACTGCAAATTGCATTCATTTTGTAGATAAGATAAAACTTATTCAGATTTTTTGTTACCTTCATAAGTTGCGGAGTAAACAATCACTGATTGTTAGGTACTGGTGGCGTACCATGACGTCTTAAAACATTATTGTTCCATTCTTATTCCAGAGTGAAAAAGAGACGGAGCTATACAGGTCGTCTAGCTCCATCTCTTTCCCACTCTGGAATAGGAATGGAACAATAATGTTTTAAGCATCATAGTAACCCCCCTGGTCTTAGTAAGAAAGATGTCCCATATCTTGTTTTCTAACATAACATAAATAATCACACCTGTTATTCCGCAGAAGTGTACGCACGGCAAAATTAAATCTGCTGTTCCGTTCTTTATGTTCACATAACTCATCAAAATGTAGGGGAGCAGTTGATTATTTTTCACGATTTTGGGTTTCGACTTATAGTAAAAGTTGTTCATAATTATGCGTAGAATGACCTCTTAAGAGGTTGTCGGTGTTTTACAAATAACCCTGTATACTATGATGGCAATAGACTCGACCCGAGTCTGTTGCCAATTGCCATCAACCGGACACAAATCTAAACTCTGCGGCTGCTACTGAGAAATTCCTGATGGAAAAATCCAATAACACTTTGCCCGACCCGGGGATCGAAACTAGGACCTAATGCTCAACAGTCGTGCATGCGACCAATCGACCAATGAGTCTAAGATAAAAAAAAAAAAAACAACTAATATTCATTCCTCAACAGAAGTATGGAAGAAAAAGACATGCTGCGCTGACTTCAAATAAATTGGGATAAGGCCAGAAGAATGATGATGAATCATTCTTTAAAAATATTTCTTATTTATATTAAACTAGCTGTCCCGCGCAACTTCGTCTGCGTCAAATTTTCCGCGTTTTCGCAACATTTTTCATTGCTGCTCCGCTCCTATTGGTCGTAGCGTGATAATATATAGCCTATGTCCTTCCCAAGGTTGAAATCTATATTCTTGCCTTTCATTAAGATCCGATCAGCCGTTTAGTCGTGAAAAGGTAACAAACATACAAACAAACAGAGTGACATTCGCATTTATAATATTACTAGCTGTCCCGCGCAACTTCGTCTGCGTCACATTTACCCGTTTTCGCAACATTTTCCATTGCTGCTCAGCTCCTATTGGTCATAGCGTGATAATATATAGCCTATGTCCTTCCTCAGGTTGAAATCTATTCATTAAGATCCGATCAGCCGTTTAGTCGTGAAAAGGTAACAAACAAACAAACATACAAACAAACGAACAAACAAACAGAGTGACATTCGCATTTATAATATTATATATAGTAATATAGTATATATAGTATATAGTATATATAGTATGGAAGTATGGATAGTATGGAGTAGGTATGGATACGCCCGAATATTATAATATCAGTTTATTGACATTGACAATAACACTGGTAATCTTAACTGTCTGGTATTTCTTATCAGATTAGCTACTAAAGATTAAAGATTAGTGTTGTTATTTAAGACGGACACGAGGTTGGAGTAAACATAAAAATGCGTAGCGTATTGGATTTTAATTTTGATATTCAAACACTTTTTAAAGAAAACATTGATTTATCAACCGTTTATTGCCGGTATAGAATTCAGGAACCTTGCGTTGCCTTTAACTAACTCTCGTAATTTTCCAATATTGTAGAAGAAGACTTAGAAGAAAAACAAAGAACTGAATGGCATTAAGCACTTCTGTTAGACGACGCACATGGTGATATCCAATAGTAAATTACCGAGATAAAGTAATTTGTTTGCTAAACACTTTCGGTCCTAAGCAACCAGCTTATAGGTCGAACAATAATTCGTTCGTGTGCCCACAACCCGCCTCCCGAGTCGTCGCTATACGAAGCTATAGATGACTTGTATAATAGTAAAACTAGATTATTAGAACTTGGCAGCGAAACTGTTTAGGTGACCAGATAGATCTTCAAAAACTGGATGAAGTCACGTAAGACTGAGAGGTGGAAGAAATTGAGGAAAGTATTTGAGAGACTGAAAAGTCATCAAAACTCAACCTAGAAAAAGAAGTTTCGTAAGCTCATGTCAACACGTGTTGCTCCCACGTGTCTTTTCATTTGCATGAGCAAAGTTGTCGCTCTCATAACGGGTCTTAACACCTTAAGGGGCTGCGCAAACGTAGACACTTTTTGTTACCGATACGGCACACCGTTACAGGAGACCTTAGATGCTGTGGCCTTTAGCGGTGACCGGACACAGTTTACGTCTGCGCAGGGAGTGGCTGATTTCATACTAGTTGTATAGAAATCAAATATTAATTGGTAGCTTGTATTCGACACAAGAAACACGTTTCTCACAGCGACTTACGCGATAGATACCGAGAGGAACTTGATCTCTCCATCATAGCGATGTTTTTTTTTTTTGTCCTGGACCTTATAGTTACGGAGAAGAAGGTCTAGAGCCAACATTTGCATTTTTTTTACGCATTGTATAATTTTGCTTTAAATAATTTTTTGACGCCTATACTACGCAATGCCCTTCAGCACATTGTTTGAGTAAGCCAAATTGATAGCTACCGTAAACAATAATTTTTCACACCATAAAATTGTCGTTTCCTAACGAATTTTTATTTAGTGTTCCACAGTTTGGTGTATAGTATGCTTGGTGGACGGGCTTGGTGAGAGGTCTGTTTGAATCCTGTACACCAAAGCTTCCTACGCAAATCTAACCATCTAATCAAGCATTTGATTTGAACCATCTATGATCTGTAATTATGCAACATGCTAGTTAGGGCTGCCATGTCATTAGGTTCGAGGGGACCTATAGTTACCAATCTAATAATCAATGATTACTAGCTTTCCTTATGATAGTTCACAGACTGATACAGTACATGGAAATTGGATGGAGAAGGACAAGACCCTGAGTTTTATCTTGGGGTAAAAGCGAAGCCAAAAGTAGTTAAGAGCCACTAAAACATTGAGATCATACAATTAGATCAAATGTAATATAAAGCTACCATATGATCCCAAAATTATAGAGGAAAATATTCTACTCAACAGAGATATAATACAGGTCTATGGTACTGGTTTCTTGTGTGGATGAGGCCATCATCTAGTATACTCACTCAATATTAATATCGATGAAAAAACACCAGAAACTGATATTAAGAACAAAACTAAAGACACTATCATTAACAATGAAAACGGTATATTTATTTATAACCTCAGTTTATCCGTGATGATGGTGCTTCCAACAGCGCCATAATATCGGAAAACCAAAACAAAATAGTACTCATGTTACTCGTAAATATCCCGTTTTTAGTGTTAGTGACCATGTCATTTTGAAAACTAAAACTAAAGACTACTCACACGCAGACATTTTGGAGCTCCTCATTGTCACTTCAATATTTGTCAACGTCTTTGCACAAAGTATCGAGATCTCAGACCTATCGGTAAGATCGTCACAAGATCATCTATCACACTGTTATCGAAGGATTTACCTCGACACTATCTGAAAGATAACTGGTCTTCGGTACTGTTTCAGTTCCGCTGCTACGTGTATTAGTAATAGGTTTAAAGTTTTGTTTCATTGTGTGTTTTCGGTAGCTTATCAGAATGAAGAAAAAAAGAAAGAAGATGAAATCATTTTCATCATTTCAGCCGAAAGACGTCCACTGCTGGACATAGGCCTCCCGCAAGTGTCGCCACATTGACCGGTCCCGTGCGATTCGCATCCAGCGGACCCCCGCAACCTTCACCAGGTCATCGGTCAACCTAGTGGGAGGCCTTCCAACCCATCGTCTTCCGGCTCGCGATCGCTATTCCAGAACTTTTCGGCCCCATCGGCCACCGTTCTGCGAGAAATGTGTTCTGCCCACTGCCGACTCCGAGCGTAACAATAAAAAAAAAATGTTGCCGGGACAAATAAATAATTATTTTTTGACGTGCATAAAACATAGAAAGTAAACATGCAACACAACACAAACGTGGAGGACCCGCAGCACGGTTTTCAGTGGTCACCCGTGAAAAACGTGAAGAAGCCAAGACAGCATAAATATTTGATAACATGAGTACGAAAATAAAATGAAACAAATAAATGATTTTGTCCGTTCATTTGTTAAACCTTACCATAAATAAGCCTTCATGCTTTTTCTTTTGCATTCTTCATGTTTGCAAACCAAAATCTTACCTGTACAGAAACAGAAATTGTAGCCTAAATTAAAAAAGGGTTTTAAAATGGCAGTCGCATCCCGTGTAAACTGATGACGTACGATGAAACTGGATCTATTAAAAATCATAAATCTATTAAAAAAATCATGCCCTAATCACCTGTACAGTACGCTGCATTTCCCATTAATAATTCAAACCTTGTATTCCCGTTGTCCCCGTAGGCCATGTCCCCGTTAACGGGGACAAAGGGAATTTAATAAAATAATTAAAATTACTTCCCGTTGTCCCCGTACGCTGTCCCCGTTAATTTCTTGTATGCTTTTTAAATTATGCCCGTTGTCCCCGTTGAGTTAAAATTAAAAGTGAGAGTGCCTTAATAGAGAGAATATTCTCCCTATACAAATGAAATGGAACAACAAAACACAAATAATATACTACAAAAAAATAACTAACAAACTAAATAATAGCTACACCATGTGATTGCAACAAAAGTATTTATAATTTACGAATGTATTTGTTTAAAAATATATAGTCTTCATCATTAGCCTATAATGTTCCCACTGCTGGGACACAGGCCTCCTCTCCTATGAGAGGGAGTGGGCTGTAATCCACGCGGGCCCAGTGCGGGTTGGTAGATGTCACATGTCTTCGAATTTTTGGTTCTAGGACATGCCGGTTTCCTCACGATGTTTTCCTTCACCGTTTTTATATAGTCTTAAATGTATGAATATACTAGCTTCTGCCCGCGGCTTCGCCCGCCTTTTTTCGGTAGTTGTCCCGCGGGATCACACTACCGGGATAAAAAGTATCCTATATGCTATTGCAGACTATTTTCTATTTTTACTAACTACCTCCTACCCTACCTACTTACCCTACCTACCTACCTACTCTACCCAACCCTACCTACCTACACTACCCAACCCTACCCTTTTTTTTTTTTTTTTTGTCGCTGGGAAAAAATGCATTACGCATACCCGTCCATCGGGGGATGGGCGGGCTATGTGGGACTCCCCGGTCTGACCCGGTATACCCACTAAAACGACCCAGCGGCATTCCCGCTTCGTCCTAGTGGCGGGGGACTGGGAAACCGGCACAGCCTTTACTTCCAGTCCTCCGCCGACGATGACCCGCACAGCGGACCTCACGCCCTCCCCGTGGGGGGGGGGGGCGGGCCCGGGAATGACAGCAGCCATGCCCGGACAACACCTGCACCAGACGGAACGAGAGGAAACCATGGGACCGCTCGAGCCAGGCCCGGAGGACCGGACCGAGCGCGTCCAACGTTCGGCGGCCAAAGGTGGCGGTGGCGAGGTCCTCCGTCCAATGGAGGACGATGGCGTCCCTCGCCTCCCGCCGCACGGCCTCCCGCTCTTCGGCGACGGGGCGCTCCCCGAGCGCCCTGCGATGCGCCGTCCACTCATACCCAGGGTGTATGAGTGGACCAGCACCCAAGCCTCCAACTCCCAAGGAGGGGTGCCGGCCAGAGCGCACGCCGCCGAGAAACCCACCGACCGGTAGGCCCTCGCCACCCGCAGTGCAATGGCCCTTTGGGGCTTGCGGATGGCGGTCGCGTTCTCCCTCCTGTGGAGGGAGTCCGCCCAAATGGGGGCCCCGTACAGGGCCATGCTCCGCAAGATGCCGGCATAGAGGCGCCGGCATTTCGCCTTGGGCCCCCCCAGGTTCGGGAGGAGCCACGAGAGGGCGTCCGCGGCCTTCAACAGGCGCGTCGACAGCCCGCTGAAATGCGGGCCGAAGCGCCACCTGTCGTCCAGCACCAGGCCCAGATATTTCATCCGGCGCTGGACCTCTATACGGACGCCCTCCACGACGATGTGGGCGTCGGGTGGGCAGCGCTGCCGAGGCCCGCGAAAGAACACGGCCTCGGTCTTGTGCAGCGCCACCTTCAATCCCAGGCGGCGGATCCTCTCTGCAACCAAGGATCCGCCAGCCGAGGCCAGACAGGCCGCGTCCGCGAAACTCCTCCCCCGTGCAGTGAGCAGAGTGTCATCCGCGTAGCAGATGACACTCGTGCCCGGGAGGAGGGCTCCCCGCAGCAGCCAATCGAACCCGATGTTCCACAGCGGGGGCCCAAGCACCGACCCCTGTGGAACACCGGACTCTGCGCCGTACCGCCTCACTGTGGCCGTCTTGTCTACGAGGAGGACCTCTCGGTCCTCCAAGTAGCTGGCCAGGAGGCTCCGCAGATATTGGGGCACTCCGTGATACCGGAGCGCCTCCAATATCGTCGAGTGGGGCACGGAGTTGAAGGCATTGGCAATGTCGAATGACACCGCCAGCACTCCGTCCCCCGCCTCGACTGCCTCCTTCACCTGGCCCTTGAGTAGGGCCAGCGCGTCGATCGTCGAACGCCCACGACGGAAACCGAATTGGGCGTCCGACAGATCCGGCCCCACATCCCGCAAATGGCGCCCGAGCCGGGAGGCGACTATCCCCTCGAACAATTTACCGACCTCATCGAGCAACACGACGGGCCGGTATGCCGAGGGGGAGTCCACCGGGCGTCCCGCCTTTCGGAGGAGGCAAAGCTGCCCCTCCTTCCACAGTTTCGGGAACTTCCCAGCCGAAAAGCACGCGCTGAAAAGGTCCCGAAACCTGTCCTCCATCTCGGAGGCAGCTATTGCCACCACCCGTGCGGGGACGCCGTCCGGCCCGGGGGCCGTCTTCTTGGCGCGGAGGCTGAGTACCCCCGCGTAGATCTCCGCCGCCGTCACCGGGGGGACCTCCTCCTCCGGCGAAGCCGCCCCTTTCGGGGGATCCATTGTTGGTGGGGTGAAGTCGGTCCTGCGCGGAAACAGGGACCGGACCACCCCATCCAGCAGTGCTGGCTCGAGGGTCTCCGACAGTGGGGGACCATAGGGGCGGAGCTGGTTCCGCGCCGCCTTGTATGGCCTCCCATAGGGATCCCTGTCGAGACCCTCCAGCATCTCGGCCCTCGCCGAGTCTCTCGCAGCGCCCATTGCAGACTTGAGGACCGTCGTCGCCTCTCGGTAGGAGGCGTATAGGCGGTCCTCTTCTGCCCGGACTCGGTTTAGGACGCTGCGCCGCCGGCTGCGCGCGTAGGCCCTTCTGGCCGCCACGCAGGCGGTCCGAAGCCCCTCCAGCTCCTCCGTCCACCAATAAACGGCGCGACGGGGAGGCGGACGGCGAGACCGAGGCATGCTGGAATTGCACACCTCGGTCAGGGCCCCTCTGATCCGAACCGCTGCGGCGTCCACGTCCAGGACCTCAACAGGGGGCGACAGCCAGTCCTGGAGGAAAGCCGCCTCCCTGGCTGCCTCCCGGTCCAGGCGGGTGAGTGCCCACCGCGGGAAGGGAGATTGCCCAGCGCGGGCCATCCCCCCCCCCTGGGTGGAGATGTCAAACCGCACGTATCGGTGGTCCGACAAGGTCTCCACCATCTCAACCCGCCAGTTCACGACGCGGGCGGCCAGCGCGGGGGTGGCGAACGTGACGTCCACCACCGACCCACCCTGTTGCCGCACACACGTGTGGACCGTCCCCCTGTTGAGGAGGGACATACCACTTGAGGCCGCCCAGAACTCAACGGCGCGTCCCCGGACGTTGCACCCGGCGGCCGGGTTGCCCCAGGCCGCCGACTTGGCGTTCAGGTCGCCCAACACCACGACCTGGCGAGGCGCCGCCCTCCCTACGACTGCAGTGAGGACCTCCAGGAAATCCTCAAAGTCCGAGAGAGGGCGGTTTGGGGAGAAATAGACCCCGACCAGGGCCATGCCCCCCCACGCGGCGGCCACGTATCCCGGTCCCCTCTCTAAGAGCGAGAGGGGAGGGGAGTCCGTGGAAGACCGCGCCACCAACGCCACCAGGCCATCCCGGTCACCCAGCCAACGGCCAGGGACCGAATAAGGCTCGGCGACCACCGCCAAGTCCACCAACCACTCAGCCATTTTCTGCATCAGCAGATCTTGGGCTGCCCTGCAGTGGTTGGCGTTAGTCTGAAGGATGCGATGTTCGACTATATCCATCAGTCGGACATCGCACCCCCCTCCGCAGCCGCCGCAGGAACGGCGGTACCGGCAGCCGCAACAGGCCCGGTTGGCGCCTGTACTTTGCCACGCTTAGAGGGAGGATTGCAGTTCCTCCCCTTCATCACGTGGTCCGCTTGGCAGCCACTGGCAGCACAGACCGAGCAGTGCGGCGTGGCGACCTCACAGGAGGCGGTTTGGTGGCCCCCCATGCCACAGCGGTAGCAGGTGTCTGACCTGTCTACCGCGGACGGACACAGAGCCAGGGTGTGGCCGATGCCGAAGCACCGGAAACACCTCAGCGGCTGGTCCTCGAGTGCCCTGACCGCACCCGAGCTGAAGCCGACCGTCAGCCGGCCCTTCGCCAGGACGGCTCTGGCAGCGGGAATCGGGCACTCAAGGCGGACGGTGCCCATGCCACCGCGGCCGGGCCTTATGTCCCGACTCTGGACCGCCGCGACGTCGCAGCCCCCTAACGCTGCGACCGCCTCCACCACCTCCTCCTTGGTGACGGAATCGTCGAGAGCCGTCACCTCGAGTGTCACCAACTTTACCGGTCGGGCCACCTTGGCGGAGTCCGCGATGACCTCCTGCAGCTTAGCTGCAAAGAGGTCCGCGCGGGCTCCCCCCTCTGCCCCCGGGAACTCGAATAATCGAGCCCCGGCTTGAATCCGCCGGCAAGACACACTGCCGATCCCCAGTTGAGTGGGATCGGCATTGCTACGCGCCCGCACCAAAATGGACGCGTACGTCTCCCCTCGCTCCGCTGCCTCCGCGGTGAGGGTCACCACGACGGCTGCGGTTTTTGGGGAGACTAGCTGCCCCTTTCCCCTCGCTCTACCTCTACCTCCCCGCTTCCCCCCCCCTCTGCCGGTCGTCTGCGACCGGCTGGGAGCGGGGACGGCTGGGGCGGCAGCCGCCGACTTTTTGGCTTTGCCCTTCCGTCTCCCGACCACTTCCGTCCACTCATTGGACGGGGTGGTCGAGGGGAGAAGGGCGTCCTGCTCCGCCGCCTCCGCGGTGAGGGCCACCACGACGGCCGCGGCCTTTGGGGAGACCTGCTGCCCCTTTCCCCTCGCTCTACCTCTACCTCCCCGCTTCCCCCCCCCTCTGCCAGTCGTCTGCGACTTTTTGGCTTTGCCCTTCCCCCTCCCGACCACCTCCGTCCCCTCATTGGACGAGGTAGTCAAGCGGAGAAGGGCGTCCTCCTGGACCTGGGGTAAGGAAGACGGCCCCGGCTCGGAGCGCCCCTTATCCGCCGCAAGCGGCGGTCGGAGGCGCTTTTCTGGCAGGAGCCGGTCCTCTATTCCTGCCAGGCAGGCTCGCGTGAAGGCCCGCTCCTCCATTACCACCTTGCGGATTATGTCCTCAAGGTTGGAGTTGGAGGAGGGGCCCTCTGCCGCAGGACTCGTCTTCTTAGACTTCGACGGCGAAGGCATCGATGACGTCTTCGTCATCTCGGCGGGGGCCTGCGGCGGCCGGGCCGTGGCTTCAGCCAGCTTGCGATGAAGCTCACTGACTTCCACCTGCAGGCGATCCACCCTCGCCTGCAGTTGCCGTGTCTCGTCAGTGGCCTTCCGCTGGACCAGCTCCTTGACCACACCGCGCAAGCTCGCGGCCCGACATTTGAGGGCCTTTTGGAAGGTCCCCTTCAAATTTGAGGACTTTGAGGCAACCTCCAAAATTTCCTCCTCGTCCTCCTCCGCCATTTGTTCCAGCTCCAGCAGGGAGTGGTCCGCGTAGAGCACACGGGACGCACCGTACCCGGACTTTGCTCGGGTGACGTGCGCCCGCCTCTCCCTCGCGGCAACCCGCTCCTCAAGATCCTGCTGGAGCTGCGCCCGCTGCGCAAGATCCAACTTACGTTGGGCGTCCGCGAGCCCAACGACGTGGGTGTCCGCGGCCGTCGTCGGCTTTTTAAACTTTGAAAGCCTCGTCGACCCTGACGCCGAGGAGCCCTCGGACCCATCCCGCAGGAAGGCCCGCTTTCGCGACTGCGACTCGCCTGCATCCGAGACGCCAACCATTGACTCATCGTCGGAGTCAGACAAATCCGACAAGTCCGTTCTTCCGAAGCTAGCCGCAGACGGCGCGCGGCTAGCCTCTGACGCCGAAGCGTCGGTTTGGCCCTGAGAAGGGCCTTTGGGTTGGCCCTGAGAAGGGCCTTTGGGTTGGCCCTGAGAAGGGCCTTTGGGTTTAAAATATCACCCGCAGGCATCCCGCGTGGGTTTAGGCATAGCCTCCGCAGGTTCGTACTCGCAAGGCAAAATGAGCTACGATAATCACAGTGCACTTTGGCCGAGCCCAGTCTGCCACTCCGTTACGGTGGTCAAACTGGGTCGTTTCCAGGGGACGCGACGTGGACGCAAGCACTGTGGGGTGGTCCCCCACCCAACCCTACCTAACTATCTACCCTGCCCTAGCCTACCTACCCCACCTTATCCTACCTACCTACCTACCTACCTACCCTACCCAACCCTACCCAACCCTACCTACCTACACTACCCAACCCTACCCTTTTTTTTTTTTTTTTTTTTTTTTTTTGTCGCTGGGAAAAAATGCATTACGCATACCCGTCCATCGGGGGATGGGCGGGCTATGTGGGACTGTGGGACCCCGGTCTGACCCGGTATACCCACTAAAACGACCCAGCGGCATTCCCGCTTCGTCCTAGTGGCGGGGGACTGGGAAACCGGCACAGCCTTTACTTCCAGTCCTCCGCCGACGATGACCCGCACAGCGGACCTCACGCCCTCCCCGTGGGGGGGGGGGGCGGGCCCGGGAATGACAGACGAAGGTGGTGACGGGTGCAATGCGGGCGAAGGCGCCCCCGCGCCTGTCGCCCGCCCGTCGCCACCATGAAGAGGGAGAAGACCGCGTCTTCTCCGACCTCTTCTTCTTCTGCGGAGCGGCGCTGCGAGAGGGTCTTCCTCCCGCGCGCGCTCCGCCGCCTCCTTTTGCGAGACTACGTCCTCGCAAAAGGAGGCGACCGCTGACCACGCCCCCTCGCTCCCCAGCATGGCGTTGACCACACCGGGAAGCGAGAGGTCCTGTCCGATCTCCGCGATCAGACTGCGGCGCGGCTCGGACCAAGCTGGGCACACTTCGAGGATGTGCTGCGCCGTGTCCTCCGCCGCGCCGCAGTCGTGGCACGACGGGGCTTCCTCCCTCCCGATCCGGTGCAGGTACGTTCCGAAGCAGCCATGCCCGGACAACACCTGCACCAGACGGAACGAGAGGAAACCATGGGACCGCTCGAGCCAGGCCCGGAGGACCAGACCGAGCGCGTCCAACGTTCGGCGGCCAAAGGTGGCGGTGGCGAGGTCCTCCGTCCAATGGAGGACGATGGCGTCCCTCGCCTCCCGCCGCACGGCCTCCCGCTCTTCGGCGACGGGGCGCTCCCCGAGCGCCCTGCGATGCGCCGTCCACTCATACCCAGGGTGTATGAGTGGACCAGCACCCAAGCCTCCAACTCCCAAGGAGGGGTGCCGGCCAGAGCGCACGCCGCCGAGAAACCCACCGACCGGTAGGCCCTCGCCACCCGCAGTGCAATGGCCCTTTGGGGCTTGCGGATGGCGGTCGCGTTCTCCCTCCTGTGGAGGGAGTCCGCCCAAATGGGGGCCCCGTACAGGGCCATGCTCCGCAAGATGCCGGCATAGAGGCGCCGGCATTTCGCCTTGGGCCCCCCCAGGTTCGGGAGGAGCCACGAGAGGGCGTCCGCGGCCTTCAACAGGCGCGTCGACAGCCCGCTGAAATGCGGGCCGAAGCGCCACCTGTCGTCCAGCACCAGGCCCAGATATTTCATCCGGCGCTGGACCTCTATACGGACGCCCTCCACGACGATGTGGGCGTCGGGTGGGCAGCGCTGCCGAGGCCCGCGAAAGAACACGGCCTCGGTCTTGTGCAGCGCCACCTTCAATCCCAGGCGGCGGATCCTCTCTGCAACCAAGGATCCGCCAGCCGAGGCCAGACAGGCCGCGTCCGCGAAACTCCTCCCCCGTGCAGTGAGCAGAGTGTCATCCGCGTAGCAGATGACACTCGTGCCCGGGAGGAGGGCTCCCCGCAGCAGCCAATCGAACCCGATGTTCCACAGCGGGGGCCCAAGCACCGACCCCTGTGGAACACCGGACTCTGCGCCGTACCGCCTCACTGTGGCCGTCTTGTCTACGAGGAGGACCTCTCGGTCCTCCAAGTAGCTGGCCAGGAGGCTCCGCAGATATTGGGGCACTCCGTGATACCGGAGCGCCTCCAATATCGTCGAGTGGGGCACGGAGTTGAAGGCATTGGCAATGTCGAATGACACCGCCAGCACTCCGTCCCCCGCCTCGACTGCCTCCTTCACCTGGCCCTTGAGTAGGGCCAGCGCGTCGATCGTCGAACGCCCACGACGGAAACCGAATTGGGCGTCCGACAGATCCGGCCCCACATCCCGCAAATGGCGCCCGAGCCGGGAGGCGACTATCCCCTCGAACAATTTACCGACCTCATCGAGCAACACGACGGGCCGGTATGCCGAGGGGGAGTCCACCGGGCGTCCCGCCTTTCGGAGGAGGCAAAGCTGCCCCTCCTTCCACAGTTTCGGGAACTTCCCAGCCGAAAAGCACGCGCTGAAAAGGTCCCGAAACCTGTCCTCCATCTCGGAGGCAGCTATTGCCACCACCCGTGCGGGGACGCCGTCCGGCCCGGGGGCCGTCTTCTTGGCGCGGAGGCTGAGTACCCCCGCGTAGATCTCCGCCGCCGTCACCGGGGGGACCTCCTCCTCCGGCGAAGCCGCCCCTTGCGGGGGATCCATTGTTGGTGGGGCGAAGTCGGTCCTGCGCGGAAACAGGGACCGGACCACCCCATCCAACAGTGCTGGCTCGAGGGTCTCCGACAGTGGGGGACCATAGGGGCGGAGCTGGTTCCGCGCCGCCTTGTATGGCCTCCCATAGGGATCCCTGTCGAGACCCTCCAGCATCTCGGCCCTCGCCGAGTCTCTCGCAGCGCCCATTGCAGACTTGAGGACCGTCGTCGCCTCTCGGTAGGAGGCGTATAGGCGGTCCTCTTCTGCCCGGACTCGGTTTAGGACGCTGCGCCGCCGGCTGCGCGCGTAGGCCCTTCTGGCCGCCACGCAGGCGGTCCGAAGCCCCTCCAGCTCCTCCGTCCACCAATAAACGGCGCGACGGGGAGGCGGACGGCGAGACCGAGGCATGCTGGAATTGCACACCTCGGTCAGGGCCCCTCTGATCCGAACCGCTGCGGCGTCCACGTCCAGGACCTCAACACCCAACCCTACCCTACCCAACCCTACCTAACTATCTACCCTGCACTAGCCTACCTACCCCACCTTATCCTACCTACCTACCTACCCTACCCAACCCTACCTACCCCTACCCTACCCTCCTCCTTCATTTTTCTGATATCATAAGGTAGGTAGGTAAGGTTACCGCTCAACTGTCTCCTGGTAAGCTATGTTCTCCTAGTACCTCAATCCTGACCACGCCGCCCCAGACACGCTCGCAAAGAAAAATAACGCGCCAGGGCATCACCAACTCCACGCCTAACTATCTCAGGCTTGCCGCGCTAAATACCCCACGTTTAAAAAAATTATAATAATTTAAAGTGGGCAACGATACGTGACATCTTAACTGTCCGTTGTCCCCGTTGCCCATATGTACATAACGGGGACACCGGTAAGGAATCATATGACGTGCTGATGTCCCCGTGACGGGGACACAGATTACGGGGACAACGGGAATACAGGATTCAAACGATCGATCGATATTGACCACTCACATATATGTACTGACTGCTTTGGCCGGTTTTATCTGCCCGTCTAAGAATATGGAAGGGCAGTATTTTCAGGCTGGTTAAGACCTAGCTTCTTTTTTGTATTTTATATGACCGAAAATATAGACCAATCTTTTTATTTTTAAAATTCAGAAGAAAAAAAATATCAGAATGAAAAAACCTTTGATTCTCATGTTTTATTTTACAAGATTTAAGTTATTTTAGATAAGAACTATAGAAGTGTAAAAAAACATTGTTCATAAAAAGATACATACAGATTGCCTAGAGATCAGATATGGAAATAGTATAACTATTATTAAGTCTGACTCTGAGAAAAATAAAATATTTCATCACTTGCATCTTGGACCCATGACCCGTTTACAGTCTCCTCATAAATGTGACCTCTTTGTACACTCAACCATGAGACGCTTGTAGAGCTGGATGTTGGACTTTTAATAGACCTTGACAAACCAGTAAAGACGAAGAAAAAATCATATGAATCCTGTTGAAACCCGCTATAGAAAAAGTTCTATGTAAGCAATTGCCTCGACTCTGTCCTTGAGCAAATAGCGATCACCGAGACGATTTTATTAAAATCGCATTTCCCGTTCTTACCCCAAACATACGTAGGGCACCATAAATTTATTAGTTACCATCATCTGCCTAGACTATTCCCTAGTAACCTATAGGCTTACCTTTTGAACGCCATTGTCACATATACGTGACAAGCAAGCGCGTTTCTGTACGCCAACGACACAAATATGTGACAAAAAATGTGTTGCACTGTAACACGAAATAAAAAATTTAAATATTTTCTTTTTGTGTGTTTATTATTTATCGTAAAAATATGATCTGTGTATCTTAAATATTACTAAATGTCTTAACAAGAAGTGAGTTAATAACAGTTTTGAAATCCATTTTTTTTACTTGAAAGTATTTGCGGTGATTTTGTGGATTGGCGTGGAGAGCACGCGCGTGCGTTTATACTCTGGCGTTCAAAAGGTTAAAGTTAAAAATAGCCAAGGGTCAGCTTATTTAAAATAGAAAACTCTCCTATCGTTCAGCGGTTGAGTCACACGGAAGTTTGTCTGTCTTGATTCAGCGTTTTCGTTCATCAACGATCGGGCTTTATCCCACGTTTCCTGTAAAAGAGAATTTATTAATGTAGTAACTGACTAGCTATCACTTTGAGGGACTTTTGATATGTCTTAGAGCTTTTATACAATACTGATTAAAATATGTTGGGGACACAAGGTAACTGGGCCACGACTCCAAGTTGCTAGTTGCGACTGAAAATTTCTTAATGAAAAATTACAATTTATTTTGACGGGAACCTGGGGATAAAATCAAAGACTTCAGCCTCCGGTCCGCTGAGCTCCAAGTTTAGCCGTGGGTGGACCACAAGAACAACGAAACAGTGAAACTAACATAAAATCAAGCCTGTTCTGTGTCTGATCTTAATCTTTCGCCAAAAAGTAAGGCAAAGGTGAACACCAGGTGATTAGTATACCTACGTTTGTCAGTTATGATTGTTTATGGCCCATTGCCATCAACCGGGCTCAAATCTAGACTTTGAACCACAATTAATAAGTTCCTGATGCCATAGCCCAGTAACACCTTTTTTTTTGTCTAACCCGAGGATTTAAACTGGACCTTATGCTCAGCGAGAGCTTACTAACAACGTCAAATAATTTCTTTTTCAGGGTTTCCGTACTGATTCTAATCAGCGTGTTAAAGTACGTCATTCAATATACAAGGTGTTGTTTTGTATCCTCGTCAAATTCAAGGAGATAACTATGCTAATGAATCACGTCCTGAACCAATAATAAAATGGGTAGGTAATTTTTATTCTTTTTCTTATTTACGAAAATCGGTAAGTGTGAACCACCCGTCTTTTAAACGCGGCTTGTCTGACCCTCGCCCTATAACCACGTTTTCATACATACAAACTATCTCAAACATTTTTTCGATAATTTTTTAGTCCCTAAACCACGTTAAGGGGGTTATTCTGAAATACTGACAAACTTAAACAACCAAAAAAATCAGCGTGTATTAATAAAAAAATAGGAACCGTAATTTTTATAGATTATTTATGTATTTTTTGACATCTTCTTGTATTTTGACGAGGATGCAAAACAACACCTTGTATTATTATCAATGCTCTTCTATCTTTTTGATCGAGATGAAGGACGTTATTTTTTTATTGTAAACAATAGAGATAATATTATTTTACATTTAGGCCATAAATTTTGAAAAAGAGCTCTTTTGTTACTTTGGTTTCATCTCACGCAGCTTCTGCAGCAGTTAGAATGTTAGAGGCTGATTTTGCTTTTATGCTCAAACTAGCTAACCCACGCCACTTCGTCTGCGTCACATTTTCCCTGTTTTTGCAAAAAAAATCATCGATGTTCCTCTCCTATTGGTCGACGCTTTATGTTATATTAAAATATTTTTTCAATTCAAACCATTAGTTCCTGAGATTAGCGCGTCCAAAAAAACATAAAACAAAAAACCAAACAAATTCTTCAACTTTATAATATTAGTAGAATAAAAATATAATAAAAATATTTGTGCAGTATTTTTAAAAGCTGAAACAGTTAATCTCTTTTATAGCGTCGCACACAATTTGCATGACAGTAGCCACTACGCTGCATAAATCGTGTTTACCAATGACAACTCAGTTTCATGAACTACGTGACTTTTTACTGTAGCAGTAAATTATTGTAGTAAAGTTAAAAAGTATTTAAGTTCGTTCACGTCGTTGTTATGAAATACCGTTGGTATAACAATTGTAATTTGTAAAATGTATTACAATAGGGATGGTGACTCATTTTTTTTTATTTGTCTATCGAGTAGATTATTAAAAAGTATTTGACACGTATTTTTTCTTTTTTCTCGTAATCGTAAAATTACGGAGATATTTTGAGTTGAAATGGCGCATGACGTCACGGCTCAGTACATTATACCTAGTTGTGACGTAGTGAGCCCCCACTCTCCAACTTTAATGCGTTTTAACTAAGTATCTTTTTGTAAACTTGATAAAACAAAAAATACGTATCTAATATTTTTGTATTACCTGATTGACGGACAAAATAGAATTTCGTTTTCATTACCCAGTCATCATCCCTATTAACATGACGATGCTGGTTCTTTAAAGGTAAATGTACCCTTCAATGATTCAATCAGAAAACTCAGTTTGACAAGATTCAAGGTTCTTTATTTGCATGCAGACAGACAGTCTCAGTCTGAGTTTTAAACTCAGTTTGTCGTAGTCCACTGCTGGGCCCACATAGGCTTCTCCTAAGCTGTGCAACACCCTGTCCTTTGCCTTTCGCATACAATTTTAAACAGCCATTTAATGGCATTTTCTATCTATCTCGGGGCTGTTTGACGCGTTTTCATGGTTAACCAAGTGAATAAAAAAAAACTCGTAATTCTAAAGTCGCGGCTGTCACAGGAACAACGTTCGCTGTAGCTGTCACAATAGCACTGACATTGTTAGACAGAAGAGAATATCATGAGAAACATTTCACACCGTTCAATAAAATACTAAGCGGATTATGATGTCAATCCGTACTTTTCGAAATTCTGTCATATAACGGTTTTCATGAACAGCTTTGTCCAGCATAACACACGTGGATTAAGTTAATTGAATGTGACTGAAATAATTTATCAAACCTTCCACCCAACCCAATATCATACTTAGTTAACATTATTGTTAACTAAGTATGATATTGGGTTGGGTGGAAGGTAAACGCGTTCGGGGCAGAGCAATGGCAAGATGGTCAAACGCAATCAAGAAGGCTGTTGGAGGCAGCCTGTACCGAACGGTCCACACTACAGAGTGATGAAGACAGATAACAATAAGTTATGGAGAAAACTCCAGCAGTGGATATTAGACACAGTCTGGTGAAGATGTATTATCTATAAGCTGAACATTATAAGCGAATACGCGTGACAACGATGCGTTATCCTGAATTGACAGAAAGCGAATGTCCCTTAATATATTTTTTTTTCTCTGGTGCCTCTTCAGTTGCTGAAAGTTGGCCATCCACTCCGAATATAACTCCTTGTACTTTGTAGGAGGAACAGCTCAGAAGCACACCTGATACACCGGTCCATGTGGAAAGTTTCTTAACCAAGACCCTATTTTCCGAGACGATTCATAGACGTCAATTGTTTATTAGTCATTGACAAAAAGAACCTCCGAATCTTGCTAAATTTTCGATTCCAAATTGATATGCGTGATTTATATTCATAATACCGAATATCCAATCCACGAGGAGAAATTTGAACACGAAATGGTTACCAATACTACCATGAATCACTGTCATACGCTAAGGTCCTCGTGCATAAATAAATCAATCCGCTAATCCAATACCAATAGCAGTAACCACAAAATTGTATTAGAATGCAATTTTAAATTCATTATTGCTACAAGCCGTGTGTGGTCGCTGGAATTTTCCATCGGTAACTTCTAAGGGTCAGGATCCTAAGCGTTGAGTTCAAAAGACGATGATACATGTAAATTTTACTTATATAATAATAAAGATATTCTAGCTCCCCGGAAATTACTGCTATAAAGAGCACCAAGACTGAGCCCTATCGAACCAGAACCTGTAAGACTGACTCATATCCAGACGTTGAAATAGGTTGTTTATTTGCCTGAACTTCAACTGTAAATTTAAGAGCTTTCTTTCGGAACTTACAAATCATTCCGTGATTTTATAAGGAGGTATTATCCACATGTTACGTCATAGTTCTGTGAAGTTTTGGCAAAAAAACTACCTATGTTCAGTACATGATGAAACCTTTCTATGTATAGGGGGGAGGGGGATTAGGAATGATGTACAGAATATGTGGTAACCGTTTCCGCGTCGGTGTTCCTTCCGAACCTGATTTCAGGCCAAACATGATTTGTCCTATGCCAAACCGGTTCAAGAGGATCATAGATGGCACCCCGACTGAATGATTAAGGATAGGTTAGAATCGTGACCAACCATGTTGGTTGGTGGATAAAACATTTTTTGGAGTAGTACATCCTGACACGATAAACCAGTACACCGGTTTGTTAGGACTGAAGTCGGGTTTGGCCGGTTACATAGACAAAGCTACAACTATGAAAATTTCAGTACATGATCCAGAGCCGTTTCATTTAAAAGTGAGCACACGGCCAAAATGTATGGACCAACTTTTCTTTTTTTTTAAACATTTGGGATAAGTCTTTAGAACCATGACACTGAATTAATCGTAATAGTTATTGTGTCGGTATGTGCCTATAATCTAAGACAAGAAGTGTCTTACCCTCGTAATATGCAGCGTACTTCCTCTAATGAGCCATAGAACAGACTCAGTGCAAGGCGGGGTGGTCATGGATCCCTGATAACATGCGTACTCCTTGAACGGTGGATTGAAATAGTTTAGACAGTTCGTTTTAATAGTTCCGTTACGCAAGCCCAGTGCCTTTGCTGCGGTCAAAATGTCTCTCAGGCCTTGGTGCGTGTGGTTTCCATACTGAAAGAAGATAAGGTTTTTTTTGAAAATCACAGATAAAATGACCCACTCTATCTTAACATCGCTGCCTAGCGTTTTTCTTAACTATGTTGGGGTCGGCTTCCAGTCTAACCGGATACCGCAGCTTAATACCAGTATTTTACAAGGAGCAACTTCAAGCCAGTTATTACTGGGTAATACGATAACCCCTGGTTAGACTGGTTGTCAGACTTTCGGGACACTGACTGCCTGGACCAACGGGTTAACCTGCTTTCCGAGGCACGGAGGAAACTCGGTACAACAAGCAGAACACAAAGATTGGTGTTACACAGATAGTGGCAGCCATCCACGCCCACTTGAAAAATTCAGCCTGTATATAGGTAGTACCACGTTTTCAAGGGGTTAAATTAAAGCAATATCCTCTGCACATACTTTAGTATTCAATTCCTGCATGAAATTCGAAGATGTTTAAATGAACTCGTAAATCTAGATTTACACAAAAAAAAAACTTTTTCAAGAAGTAATCCAGAATACAGTTAGAAACTTCAACTGTAATAGGGGATGATCACATTTATTTTTTTTTGTCCGTCGGGTAGTTTATTGGAAAGTATTGGACACGTATTTTTTCTTTTTTCACGTGGTCATAAAATTACGGAGATATATTGAGTTGAAATGGCGCATGACGTCACATGTAGGTAAGTTTTATACCTACTTGTGACGTAGTGAGCCCCCACTCTCCAACTTTAATGAGTTTTAACTAAGTATTTTTTTGATAAAACAAAAAATTAGTGTCTAATATTTTTGTATTACCTGCATGACGGACAAAATAGAATGTCATTTTCTTTACCCAGTCCGCACCCCTATTACGTGTTTCTTAAAAGTAAGCAAATACGATTGCTTCAAAGTGAATTGTTAAGGTTTTACGATAGAAAATTAATTGAGTGTGCTTGAATGTGAATTATAATTATTATCTGACATCTTTTTCTAAGGATTCAAGAATTCTATAACATGCTCCTCGGGAAATCGAAATTATGAATTTAAATTTGAAATGAATACACTACGGAACATCAAAGCTGAATAAATGGAGAAAGTTCATTTTCCAGTGCTACAGTCTGTAATAATTGCAATAAAGTGGAGTAGTGTGTCTGTAAATTTAAAAGCCAAATCGGGACGCGTTATTTGCGGAAGCGTCTTCAGACATTCCGGGTTTCATTATCTGCCGAACCTTTTTCCTAACTACGGGCAACTTTGGGGCACAGACTAACTGTAACGAATACTACCAGCCCCCCTATTCACAAACGCTCGGATTCGATTTCGATTCGATAAATCGTATGTTTATCTTGTTTTGGCATTACGAAAGCGAGCGAGATAGACTTACGAATTTCCGAATCGAAATCGAATCCGAGCATTTGTGAATACGGGCCTGGAGTCTTTCAGATAATGTAGGTACCTACTGGAATATTTGTCAAAGTACGATGTTCGCAATGCCTAGCAGTTTGACGAAACCTTTACCGTTTTTTTAAAAAGCTTCATGTTACTGCGTTATATCTATTTGGTATGATGAACACGTTTAAAATTAATCTCCTTTTTAAGCCTCTATTTTAGCAAAAAGCCATCCTTATTTTTTTAGACTTTTAATCTTTTTAAAGTTAATGTGAAATATTGCGGGTTTTATTCAAATCCAGAGCGTGGTCTACCGCAAAACCGTCTCGACCATCCGTCCCATTTAGTTTTGTCTAAAATTACCATTTTATACAAAGCTTATTCCTAATACGAAAAGCCAGACACTACGGTTTGTAAGTACTAGTTGTGTGAGGTCGACAACCTTTCGAGGCAATCTTTTTACAATGTGTGGTATCAAATTCTTCACTTCGTTAGGTACTATGATGTCCAATTTGCGACGCTGAACAATCTTGAAAGAAAGGGGAGCTTTTTTGTTGGTAAATTGGATATAGATTGTCACGTTCTCTGTTTTGTGTTGGTGATGTAAGCTACTGTTCGGGAAAACTTCTGATAGGTGTTATCATGAGTTCCTAAGATCTAATAATATTGACTGTGTTAGGCGTGTAGGTACTTTAATCGTAAAATTCCCGATTCGATTCGATTCGATTTTTCAAAATAATTGATTTGTAGGTACTCCAAGCATCTAACTAAAATGTTTAAGCTAAACGATAGCGCTTTGACTTGCACACAGATAAGAACGCATATCTAGTTCTCAAGTTTTTAATTCAGTACATCAGAGTAAGTTACTTTATAGAATAGACAAAATTATGAATCTGACTCATTTTGTTTTATTTTTCCGTACATATTATTTAACGTTTTTAAAAACAAAACCAAATAAATACATTTAAAAATATAAAGAATAGTAACCCATGGGCATCAGGAACAAGGTCCAGGCTACCGGTGGTCAGGGCTCCAGGTGAGGAACCTCGTCACAATTCGTGCCGGCGCGGCGCGGCGCGGCGGCCGTGCCGTGTCTAGGAGTACTGTTTTACTGACTCAAGTCCTGATTTATAATTACAGTATCAAGGTATCAAATCAAACTTTTAACTAAGTAAGGCAAGTGTCACTGAAAATTATTATCTATCATCACTACTTAATTATCCATTTTTCATTTGAAAAGACACAAACTTTTTTTTGCTCTCTATTACTGTCAAAAAAATCCGATTTGATATCTTTCAAAGTTTTTTATCCGATTAAAAGTCAACGGCGTATATATTTTTTGAAAAGGACTGGTGTCAAGGCACCAGGATAAAAAGAACACTTAAAAAAGAACTGGTTTATCTTACGCAAGTCAGATAGGCGCAAAAAGAAAAGACGTTTCATTAAGATAAACAATGTTTGGTCGTGTGCTTAATTAAATTAAAGGTACAATTCCAAAGTGGCGCCAATAAAATTAAGGAATATGAGAAACTGTGTACTCCATGGAAAAGGGAGGATCCCACGACAGACGGGTGTGTTTGTCTGTGGCTTACTGACCGACAGTTTTTGTCGCATTCTTGTAATACGCCTAAAGGCGGAAATACACTTACGTGTCGTGGCATGTCGGGACGCGCCAGAAGCATAAGGTTTCATACATCGTTGCGACACGACACGCCATGCAAATATGTCCCTAACCATATTAAATGTATGAAACCGAATTGCTTCTGGCGCGTCACGACACGCCACGACACGTAAGTGTATTTCCGCCTTTACTCGCGGAGAAACATGATACCGCGATGCATGTTTTTTTTAGCGTAATTTTTTTCATCTTATTAATTTATGTCCGCTACACCAAGAATCACTAATTATGTAAACTTAGCAATACAAACGCGGTAATGACACCTTCTACGGAAGCGTTTTGTTAGACCTAGAAACCACTAGTACGTAATAGTAGTCATTGATCTGAAAGTCTCTCAACCAGGTCTTATCAAGAGATATCGTATTACCCAGTATTAACTGGGCTGTGGAGGTCAGATAGACGAGAGATAGTCGCTCCATGTAAAATACTGCTGATAGGTATTCCGCGGTACGGTTAGACTAGAAGCCGAACCCAACATAGTTCGGAAAACGCTAGGCAGATGATGACCTAGAAACCAGTAACGATTACGTTTTTCGAAATTGCACCTATAAAGTATCAAAGTGTAACCAACGAATCTCTTTCTTAAGTCCTTAATCCGTTTTAGAAGATTGTCAGCTGCCGCGCGCCGAAAACATTTAGACAATTTTGTTCGAAAAAGAACTAGAAGATAGAAGACAATTTCTAAAGAAAGGTTTTGCTATGTACGTAATATCTGTTATGAAATAGGCTTTTCTTTTTAAACCTATTGTAATTTCTCATGGCTAGTGAGTCGAAAGGCTTTCCTTGAAGTTGACAGTAGATTTGATAACACTCTGTTGGCCCTAGTTTGTGCTCAAAAAATTTAAAATAAAATAATGTTGATTATTTTGCAGATAGGATTTCACGAACACTTTAACATGTCTTTAAAAAAAAAAAACTAGTTGGTGCCAGTGTTTCGTAATTGACTTCTCTGAGGAGAAACAACCGAAGAGCTAATAGTATTTTAAGGTCCAGAAATAATCTTGGTCAACTCACATGCGGACTATGCGGACTAGTGTCAGAGATGGTCTTTTCAAAGAAAGAACCAAAGAAAGTGAGTGACCCGTTTCAATCAGTTCAAGCATTTGTCAGTTATCGTGTAGCATAGTTATAGTGTAGTATAGTATTTTTTTCATTATTCTAAGCTGTTACCAACACAAGCTTACAAAAATATATTTCCGATAAAACTACGAATTACCACAGAAATTCAGATTCAGAATCAAAATATTTTCAGTCACGTAGACTATTAAAACTAACAAGCAGCACTCGGTATTGTCAACAAGTAGGTTTTCAGGGCCCTCTATGAGTAAGGGCTTTAGCGAAAATAGGGATGGTGACTCATTTTTTTTTATTTGTCTATCGGGTAGATTATTAAAAAGTATTTGACACATATTTTTTCTTTTTTCACGTAATCGTAAAATTACGGAGATATTTTGAGTTGAAACGGCGCATGACGTCACGGCTCAGTACATTTTATACCTAGTTGTGACGTAGTGAGCCCCCACTCTCCAACTTTAATGCGTTTTAACTAAGTATTTTTTTGCTAACTTGATAAAACAAAAAATACGTATCTAATATTTTTGTATTACCTGATTGACGGACAAAGTAGAATTTCGTTTTCTATACCCAGTCATCATCCATATTGGGGAGTTCATACTTACTTATTTTCTTTTCAGCAACAAGTTATCGTACCCGTGGGTATTACTTGAAACTTATTTTTAAACGCAACTTGGACGTCTACGTTTTACTACCTGCTGGCGTACCATGACGTCTTAAACCATTATTGTTCCATTCTTAATCCAGAGTGAAAAAGAGACGGAGCTATACAGATCGTCTAGCTCCATCTCTTTCCCACTCTGGAATAGGAATGGAACAATAATGTTTTAAGCGTCACGCCTGTAATCCCCGAAGGGTTAGGCAGAGGTATAACTAAAGCGAGGTTCAAATTGCTCTGTCGGGGTGTGTCGGGGCGCCGTCTGTTGTGTCGCGGAGTGTTCATACTAATGTGTTGTGTTGTGGCGCAATATGTCGCATTTTTAGATCATTCTCATTTTAAGAGTTGTGGAGTGAATACGTGTTTTAAAATGGAATCGTCTGACAGTCAGTTCGATGTCTTACCTGATTTATTTAATGTTTTTGTTATTTCCTCCCAAGGACCATTCCTGATACCGTGATCCTTATATTCTTTACATTTTGTATCATCGAGAACTTTGTATTGCCGTACTAATTCAATAAGTTAATCGGATATTTTAAAGAACGAAAAACAGATAATTAATAATTAAATGAACTGTTCCCTCGCAATTACGCGTCGTAAATAATAGATTCACATTAGTGTGGCGCGACAGATCCCCCACGACCTCTCTGGCGCGACCAGGTGTCGAGCGATTTAACTGCGACAGAACGCGCCACAACACAACACAACCTACTAATGTGAATCTATTCATAGTAAATGAAAGTAAGCGATTGCGTTCTGGCGCGCCCCGACACACTCCGACACAGCAATATGAACCGGGTGCGTATCATATCATATAAAGTTATTTGGTATAATTTCATTTTAATAACGTTCACAAGATATAATAAACGTGAGTTATACCAACTGTTGATATAATTTCTTTAGATATAACATTTATATACTCTAGAACTTGTTTCGTATAACTTTATTAGATATAACGTTTATTTAATCGAAAATCATTTGGCTTATCGTTTAAAATATATTGATACCATCTTTATGATGAAAACCCCAATTCAAAGCAATCCGACTCGGATGGGTTATATTAGGTTAAAAGGTTCCGGCGGGAGCAGAGCGGAGTGCCAGGTCCCCTATATGTTGGTGGTCATTGGGTTAGGTTTGATTAGAACAATGACCATTAACGCGCGAAGGCGAACGAATGAAGCAAACGTGCTGCGGGAGCGGCGTGACAGAAACGAATCGCTGCAAAACCGACTTCACGTAGTCTTGCCTGCCCTACCCCTAGAGTGTAATTTAAAATCGCGTAGACGCGGAGGGGCGAGGCGGCCCGCGAGCTGAGGAGCAGGTGGTTTTAACACCCGCCGCCGCGGCTGAGGCTGGCCGGCTAAGCCGGCCAGCAAGCCGAAGCCACGGTGGTGAGCGTGAAACACATCTGCGACGATAAGCTCGAATGGGACCGCCGGAGCCCCGCAGCGCCGGAGCCGTGACAGAAACCATGCCTGCTGCATGTTGCATGCTAGCTGCATGCTCGCGTATACCTATAATACCTGCTATAGGCGTTTTATCATATTAGACTAAATAGGTTTTATGTCTTTTGAGTGGTATTTCAAACGATTTTATATAAAATGTATGTTATGCTTATAAAAATTAGTTATTTTAAAATTATATCAATCGTTTATTATATTAACTGATCGTTATATCGAATAAAATATAGAATTAGTTGTGATATCTTGTAAATATTAGAGATTTTGTAATTATATCATATATTACTTACCCATATGAACCAAGCTTAAGAGTACCTACAGTCACCTCTAATAATATTGTATACACGCAGCAACTTTTAAATGTAAGTTTCTCCTACTGTATTGATTAAAGGTTTTACGTTTTCACGAAGATGGAATTTTGGAAGCCATACTATTACGAAATAGGTCTTATCTCAAAGTAGAAACTGTAATTTCACGAGAAAATCACTTTTCAGTTTTGCTAAGTGTATGCAAATTATTAGGCGTGATTACTTACCCACACTTCGCTAGTTATGTTGTAGGTCTCATGTAATAGGGGCCGAGCCTATTGCTATCAACCGTGCACAAATCCAAACCCTGAGGCTGTTATTCAGAAATTCATAATGGAAAAACCGAATAACACCTTGCTCGACTGGAATCTGGGAACCGAGCTCAGGACGTCATGCTCGCAGTCGTACTTGTGGACAGCTGATTAACGAGGCAGTCTATCATAACTTTGTAATTTCTTGACATTACAGTTCTAGAGTAAAGAGAACTTTTAAATTTTACTAGAAGTTAAATAAGGGTCAACTCACACCGAGACGCGACGCTGCGCGCACATTTTAAAGAGCGATTCAAAATTTAACTTTATTATCTACACGAAAAGATACACATTTCCTTGTGAGAATACGTTGCGCCACGCAGCGCTGCCCCTCGTGACGCCTGTAAAGAAATATGTATCCTTTCGTGTAGAAAATAAAGTCATATTTTGAATCGCTCTTTAAAAGTGTGCGCGCAGCGTCGCGTCGCGTCGCGTCTCGGTGTGAACTGACCCTATATAACGTTGTTATAAGTTTGTAGTTATACAAGGCGTTGTTTTGCAATCTCGTCAAATTTCATAAGATGATCAAGAAAGACATAAATAATCAATTAAAATTTCGGTACCTAGCTAATCCTAACTAATATTATAAATGCGAAAGTAAGTTTGTTTGTTACCTTTTCACGACTAAACGGCTGATCGGATATTAATGAAATTTGGCAAGAAGATAGATTTCAACCAGAGGAAGGACATAAGCTATATATCATCACGGTACGACCAATAAGAGCGGAGCAGCAATGAAAAATGTTGCGAAAACGGGGAAAATGTGACGCAGACGAAGTTGCGCGGGACAGCTAATTATTAATAAAAGCTGTTTTTTTTGGTTGTTTAAGTTTGTCAGTATTTCAGAATGACCCCCTTAACGTATGTGTATGTGTGTAGGCGAGGTTATAAAGCAAGAACCAGACGGGCTGCGTTTAAAACACGGGTGGTTCAAACTTACAGATTTCCGTAAAAAAGAAAAAAAAAAGAAAAATTACCTACCTATTTTATTATTGATTCGAGACGAGAATCATTAGCATAGTTACCTCAAGATACAAGATATTAATTTTGCTAAAACATGAGTATACAAATAAATAAAAGATGTTAAATAAAGTTTAATTGAGTCACTGGTTGAATAAGTTAGTCTAAATCATCACAATGCTATTTACTCATGCATGATATATGAGCAGCGGTGGCCCAGTGGTAGCAGCCCCGACTTACGAGCAGTAAGTCGTACTTTGTGTAATTTATTTCATCACCGCTGCTCTCAAAACGGTGAAGGAAAACATCGTGAGGAAACCGGCATGTCCTAGAACTAAAAATTCGAAGACATATGACATCTACCAACCCGCACTGGGCCCGCGTGATGGATTACAGCCCATTCCCTCTCATAGAGAGGAGGCCTGCGTCCCAGCAGTGGGAACAATATAGGCTGATGATGATGATGATGATATACAGGGTGATTGGAAGATGGGTGCAAAGATTTAAGGTGAAGATAGTATAGACAATTTAGGACCATTTAAGCCATGGTTGTCTTAGACGAAGTCTTACCAAATTTTTTTAACCAAATTTTTAAGTTTTTTTTCGGAAATTCTCAAAATTTAATGTAAACTGCATAATTATGGCCAAATTGAATGATAAATGAATTCATTTTTTATTTATTTAATTAAAGTAATGTGTAAGCAATCAAGCAAAACATGTTTTAGGCTTCTGTGTCATTAGACATTTTTTTTACAGACATTTAAAGATCAGAAAAAATAAAAAAATTGTACAATACGTCTTTTAAACCTTATTCAAAAAAAAAACGGAGGGTGCTTTTTTTGTTCAAACCTTTTTGAAGACATGCTTGATAATCGCTCTTTCTTTTGAGGTATCATTTATGCGGATATCTTACAAATTATTGAAATTAGGACCTAATAAACCAAATCGAGGGAGAAATTTTAAATTTTAGGCAGTCTAACAAAACACAAAATTTTTGCTTAAAAGAATACTTTATGTGCTCGAAATGATAACATTGTTCAATTCTAAGAATTTTTGGCACATGCAGGAACCAATTGAGGGGAACCCATTGAGGGGATTCTCTAAACAATGGCCACCGAGCGCGGTGCGACGGCATTTCCAGGTAGAACGCCCAATGAATAGCAAAAAGCGATAAAGAGTTGGTTTTTACAGCAAAATGGTCTTAGTTACTGAGGCAACAAAGTCGTTTTTCTTTAGTCAGGGTCAGTCGGTCCGTGATGAAGCCGTTACATCTTTTACTTATTAGTCAAACTACTGCCCTTGTGAGTGGACGTTGTCGTGTTGATTCACAATTTACCGTGTTCAGTTGTAGCCCTTTGCGTTCCTGCACGTGTTGTTTGCGTTAGTTTTGAACTTTTTTGTTTCACCGTGTCCAGTCGTAGCCTCGCGCTCCTGCACGTGTTGATTTTTGACTTAATTGTGTTGAGTTGACGTTTAGTGCGCTCCTACGCCGTTTTTCTTAATTGTTAAGTGACTATGGCTACTTTTTCCAATCAAGAATATGCGGATATCGTATTTATGTACGGTAGAGCAGACGGCAATGGATCTTTGGCGCGACGGATGTATCAAGAGCGCTATCCGAATCGCAGGATACCGAATGTCCGAGTGTTTTACAACACGTTTCGTCGTCTTGCCCAAGATGGGTTTCACCGCGTGGAACCTGGAGTCAACCCGGGCAGACACGAAACTGCCGTCGACGAAGACATTTTAGCAGCATTTCAAGCGGATCCTACTACCAGTACTAGAGCAGTAGCTCGAAATTTAAACATTTCTCAATGGAAGGTGTGGCATACAATGCACCAAAATGATAAGTATCCGTTCCATGGCAGGAGTGTGCAAGGTCTAGTAGAGCAAGATCCTCAAAGAAGAATTCAGTTCTGCCGTTTCCTCCTCAACAGAGACATCGAAGATGCGTGGTTTCTGAAATCAATCTTGTGGACGGATGAAAGTAAATTTTCAAGGGAAGGTATTACAAACTTTCACAACATCCATGAATGGGCCGACGTAGACAACAATCCACATTTTAAGAAGCAGGTGTCATTTCAGATGAAATTCTCTGTGAATGTATGGGCTGGAATAATTGGCAGAACATTGATTGGGCCCCACTTTTTGCCTGATCGATTGAATGGCGAAAATTATTTGCAATTTCTGCAAATTGATTTACCACTGCTGATAGAGGAATCAGGTGTCCCGATCTTCGAAAGAGACCGAACAGTCATCTTTCAGCAAGACGGCTGTCCAGCGCATTGGACTTTAAATGTAAGGGAACACCTCAACAATTGCTTTCCTGATAGCTGGATCGGCAGGGATGGACCCATCCCTTGGCCCGCTCGCTCCCCAGATCTGACCCCGTTGGACTTTTTCGTGTGGGGCCGGGCCAAGGAACTGGTGTATAACAACAAAGAAATTAACACTAGAGAAGAATTGATACAAAGAATAAATTCAGCGTTTGAGACAATGAAGCAGGAGATGATGTTGAAAATAACGACTACAGAAGTTAGAAGACGGGGCCGTGCTTGTATTAGGAATCACGGCCGTCATTTTGAACATGAAAAATAAATAATTTTAATTCAAATGTTGTTTTAATTAGTCTGCCTAAAATAAAAAAAAATCTCCCTCAAATTGGTTTGTAGGCCCTAATTTCAATAATTTGTAAGATATCCGCATAAATGATACCTCAAAAGAAAGAGCGATTATCAAGCATGTCTTCAAAAAGGTTTGAACAAAAAAAGCACCCTCCGTTTTTTTTTTGAATAAGGTTTAAAAGACGTATTGTACAATTTTTTTATTTTTTCTGATCTTTAAATGTCTGTAAAAAAAATGTCTAATGACACAGAAGCCTAAAACATGTTTTGCTTGATTGCTTACACATTACTTTAATTAAATAAATAAAAAATGAATTCATTTATCATTCAATTTGGCCATAATTATGCAGTTTACATTAAATTTTGAGAATTTCCGAAAAAAAACTTAAAAATTTGGTTAAAAATATTTGGTAAGACTTCGTCTAAGACAACCATGGCTTAAATGGTTCTAAATTGTCTGTACTATCTTCGCCTTAAAGCTTTGCACCCATCTTCCAATCACCCTATAATCATAATCATAGTTTAATCAAATACAAAAATAAGAATAATTCAAATATGTCAATAATCATGACTAATGTAGTTGACATACCGTGTTGCCACTCCATCTTCTTATATTCACTCATTCAATCAGTGTTGCCACTTAACTCACCTTACATTCCCACACTAATAATAATGAGAGTAGTCCAAATGTTTCATAAATCAGTCAGGTTATGTTAGTTTATCAGTCAAGAACTCGTTAGTGTTGTAATAAGCTTTCTCTAACAAAAGATTTTTCAACCTATATCTTAACTTTGCACCTGTATCCTCTCTCCAATATTTTGGCAATTTATTGTAAAGGATTGGCGCCATACAGAATAAACTCTTACGTAGTAACGCTGTTCGAGATCTCGGGATGCAAAGTTTGCTATTGTCGCGTCTATTTCGAGTTACTTGATCTGACACTAGGGGAAATAGATTTGGGTTCATTTTGACAAACATAAGGGTTTCAAAAATGTACATAGATGGAAGGGTCAAAATCTTATACTTTTTAATGAATGGTTTACAACTGTCAGTGACAAGGAGTCCGAACATAGTTCTTAGACATCTCTTCTGGGTTTTAAAAATAACGTCCTTGTTTGTGGAGTTTCCCCAAAATATGACTCCGTATCTTAAATTAGACGATACTAAGCCGTGATAAGCTAGCATTGCGTCAACATTCCCCTCCTTGAATTTGACGAGGATGCAAAACAACACCTTGTAGATACGATATCTATTTTAGTATTTATACTATTAAAATAATTAATAAATAGTTTTCTTCTACTAGATTAACCCTAATCATTCCCTTAAGGCTACAATAAGTGCCCGCGACCTTGAGCGAGTAAAAGTGCATGCGTAACGCTTCAACGCGCACCAAGATTATTCGGAAAAACAACCCACCTTGATTTATCAAACACAATACAAATAAAAGCCGTATATTAAAATATGGGTTGCTAAATTATCTTTCAGAGGGTCAAAATTTCATGCAAATACGTCCGATAGTTTTTGCGTTATTATCGTTTTTTTGTCCGCGTTAGACATGAATTTATAAATTAATTACACTATGTTATAAAAATATAATTTAACATTTTCACATATCAATTTATAAAAAAAATTGTCTAGTATAACATATATTTTTTTCAAAGAAATAAAACTCGTGGTTTAGACGTGATGTTCAATTTAAAATCATTAAAAGTCGTATATCTGCGCCTTCAATCCATTCTACTTGTTTGCCTAAATCATATTTTGATAAGCAACGAATACTTTATGACTATTATCAATAAGTCTTCGTATTCTTTTAGCAATGACTTCCTTGCCGGCACGGTTGGCGCGGTGTTTGTGCAATCGACTGCTGCGCTGCGTGTCGCGGGTTCGATCCCCGCACGAAACAATTATTTGTACGGCCTACACATAGTTGTTCCGGGTCTGTCTGTTTGTGTATGTAAGTTTAAATGTTTGTAAACGCACCCACAATACAGGAGAAATTCCTAGAGTTGGGAATGTTTTTTTTTTGAACAAAAACTTCATATCTCGTCGATATTTTCTTTTCATTTACGAAGTTGACTTTATTCATTAGTTGGAGCTACAAGTACCTAAATCAATTTATTTGATAGAAAGCTCTTAGAAATAGATCTTATTTTTATATCAAAACTTTATTATAGGATCTTATCTTATTTTGCAGATTTATTGCTATAAACCGTAACTAGATTACAAGTGGGTATAATATTGCTTCAATTCTTGGGTAGGTATCGTAATTTAGCCACGTGAGAGAAATAGTCTGCAAAGTAATGCGTCCTAATCCTAAACAAAGCGAACGGTCGCGCAAACACGCGATTGTCAAACATGACAATATATGACTTATTCGTTTTGAAAACCGAAAGGAACCGAAAGGCGCTGAAAGGGGTATCGGCGCGAGCATATTTTGTATACGCTCAACGATCTCTTTGGTATCTAAAAGAAAGGAAGGAAAAAATCAGACAGTATTGAAAAACTTACACTATACAAATTAGCTACAGCCAGTATCGCCTGTGGATCACTAGGAGCCGTCTTCAATGCCTCTTCCATATCTTTGTATTCAGCTGAAACATAGTAGATCTGGGTTTCCAAAGGGTAGTACAGACTTCCTACAGTGTGCTCAGCTGGTAGGTGTACTGTTAGGGAATGGAAGAGGTATCGACGACTATGGGCCGCTCCACCGTAGATTAAAGGGCGTTGCTCGTTTTTCCATTCACCGAAGATAGCCACTGGAATGGAAAAAAGAAATTAGTGAAGTCCTTTGGGAGATTGAAGATGCTTCTTCGAACGTAAATTGTTAAGTGAATTTGACAGATTCTTTTACTGATGTTGACTGCAATAGATCAGGTGTATGCAAAGAGAAGTGGGGTGTGGGACTGGTGGTGTCGTGGAGTGATTAATTGTTATGCCTTAATTGATAAATCTTACATTACACTACATTTACCTTGGCAAACAGATCTCATTTGACCGTCAGAATAATGAGATGGAAATCGAAAGAAGAATAAAAAACACATGGAAAAAGTTTTAGAGTCTTAAAGAAATAGTCAAAAGTGGTTTGCCTATAAAAATAAAGAAAAGAGTCATGGACACCTGCCTATTGCCCTCATTAACATACGCATGTCAGACATGGAAATTCGCCCATCGATCGACAAATACAATAAAATCGTGTCAAAGGAGCATGGAAAGAAGTATAATGAAAATACGGAAAATCCAAAAGATTCCCCATTATCAGATAAGACTGAAAACAAAAGTGATAGATGCTCTTCGGTATGCAAAAAAGCTAAAATGGCGTTGGGCTGGACACATAGCCAGACTTAGTGACGACCGGTGGACTAAAAGCGTGACGTCTTGGCCTGGCCCATCTGGCAAAAGAAAGAAAGGAAGGCCCATAGCCCGATGGGTTGACGAAATAGTAAAGGTCGCCGGCACTCACTGGATGTCTACAGCAGAAGATAGAGACCGCTGGTCATCTCTGGAGGAGGCCTTCACCCTCAAATAAGAGGGGTTCTTGCTATGAATTAAAATATAATAGAATTTTGCATATTTTTAAGAAACGAGAAAAGAATTAAATACATAGACTATAATGGAAATGTACCCAAATATTTTTAATTTGAATGGATTAAGATAATATATTATGTAAAACTATCTATGAATGAAATGTATTAGTTATTTTATTTACGATTGCATGCAATAATTGATTTTTTTATATTGTAAACTTATTTTTTTGCAAGAAATATAAGGCTATTTTATTTATTTAATTGATAAATCTGCATGTTTATAATTTCAGCCGATAATTATCTTCACTGCTGGGCATAGGCCTCTCTTCAAACATAATTTTGACAGATTTGCCATAATAGGATGACTGTTAATTAGTGACCGATACCTAAACACGAAATTATACTCATGATAACAAACAACTTTCTAAATGAGTTAAAGATGGAATTAGCATCCGTACACCAAGAAGTAGAGAAAAATTGCTAGTAGAAAATCAACAACTTAAATCAGAATTAGATCACAACAACACAGTCATAGAAAACTACAAAAAAGTCAGGTTTACTCCGACGCCATCATTCGTGCGTTTAAGCAGCAAGAATAAACGACAGAAACGGAAACGCGCACGCTTTAGGCACGCGCGCGCGATTTTCAAACGGCTGTTGTGTTATTGTGAAAATATTGAATGAGTTTATAAAAAAAGTTTCTTAGAGAAAGTTGTTTGTTAGTAAGAGCACAATCACGTGTTAAGGTATCGGTCACTAGCTACCAGTCGACCCTATATACTATGGTATAAGTCTTAAATTTGAAAACGATTTCTCGCAAATATTAAATTATATTAAAAATTCAAGTTTCCGCTGCGGAAATAAGATTAAAAATTCAAGTTTCCGCTCCGGAAATAAGACATGGCACCAGTTTTCATCCAGCAAGCATAGAATGCGTAATCCAATGCAAACATCTCGGCTAGAAGGAACAAAATGTGAACGGACGCATTTCGAATAATCAGTTTGATAATGTGGTCGTTTTAGGGAAGTAACGTCATAATTTCAGTCCTCTTTTGTAATCTAAAATCGGCAGATATTAGAGAGTAACCCTCCTTTTGGGTTCCGCCGCAGTCGGGTAAAATTGAATATATCTTTGCTAAATTAGATTTGGTCCCAACATTTTGTTCTTGCAATCCAATTTCTAAATGAAACTAGTCTCTTACTAAGTTGTGTATTTTCACTGATTGTAGATTATTTCCACACAATAAACCACGCTATGTACATCTATTAAAATCATGACTCTCTTGCTTAAAAATCAATACTTTCATACTTACGTTAAAAATGCGAAAGTAACTATGTCCGTGTGTATTTTATCTTTTCTCGCCTTAGCGGTTATGTTGATTGAATAAAATTTGGCACACAGTTAGACCAAAGCCTGGGTTAGAACATAGAGGATCTTTTATCCCTCTAGTATCTGTTCTTATAACATAATTTCTGAAATACCCACACCCGGTCGAATTCGCGGGCTACAGCCAATCTTACTACTATTTATAAATGCGAAGTTATATATAAGTGCGAAAGTTTGGATGGATGGATGGATGTTTCAATCAATCAATCAAAATATTTTATTTTACATAGGCCTACATGGCACATAACGTCGACAAAAAGTGTACGGTTCGGGTTGGTCGTTTCCTATGCAGAAGAACCGGCAAGAAACTCCACGGTTACTCTTTTAAAATCATTTGGTTTAACAATATTTGAATGTTACAGCGTTAGTATCTAAGTATGGGACAGCGTAGGCCCGACAGTAAGTCGTTGATTACTACAAAAGGTAGTAAAAGAGAAAAAAAAATGTGAACTACGATACTCGATCACGCCATAACGGCTGAACGGATCTGGATAAAATTATAGCACAGAGATTAATTATAGCCCGGAATAGAAAAAAGGCTACTTTTTTTCTTTTTTATAAGTTCACATCAAAATTTTCACGCCAACGAATTCACGGGAAACAGCTAGTCTGAATATTTCTCACCGTAAAGACAGAAATGGGAACGACAGGGTCGTTCTGTCTAATTCCCCATTTAAAAATAATAAGAACATTTTAGTGCAGTGAAGTCGAAAAAATCCTGATTTATATTAACGTTCAATTTGCACCCCATCCCTTGTCACGCTCTTTTGTCCATTAACCTCAGGTTTAATTGCGCGGAATTTTGGTGAAAAATAAGAAAAAAGTTTTTATGGCTTTTCCTGTTATTTATTTTGAGGGAGGAATAATTGGCTAGTGTTATGGACGGTGTGAAAATTCAGCTACGTTTCACAGACACTGAATTTTTATACAATAAATACACGGTGTAAATCACCTCATCACGAAGCCGTCATCCAAGCATTTTGTACATGAAACTAAGTAACTTTACGCAAAAATTATTGCTGGGAAACGACTTTTTTTTTGGAGTGTAATATCATGTTTTGTGGTAGAAGTCAATATAACGCACTCAAAACACTGTGCTGATGGACGAATTGAATAGTACGGGGGTCGTGTAGGTGTTTAAAGTAAAAATCTACTACAATACTTGTATATAAAAAAATACTAGTCAAAAAGTTGGAACTTTGACCTCTAATATCTCCGTAACTAGAAGGTTCCCAGGTATGGTGTAGAACAAAAAATAATCGCAATGACAGGGAGAACCAGTGCCTTTCGGCTTCGTTAAGAGGTGATTTACACCCTGTCTACCGGTTGCCTCAGTTTGGAGTGCCTCGGTGGTCAGTGGAGTCCTGGGTCGGGCAACGTGTCATTGGGTTTTTCCAACAGGTATTCCTCAGTCACAGCCACAGAGCCTGGATTTATGCCAGATTGATGGCAATAGGCTCGCCCACTATTACATGGGACTAAAAACATAACCGTTCGGGGATTACAGACGCGATTTTATGTAACGCCACCTACCTTACATACTCCTTTCGCCTTGTCCACGTTCAAACATCTGCTTCCCTACCATGACGTCTTAAAGCAGTATTGTTTTACTCTTATTCCAGTGTGGGAAAGAGACGGAGCTATACAGAATGTCTAGCACTATCTCTTTCACACGCTGGAAAAAGAAAACAATTATGTTTTTTTTTTACCAACCATGTTTTTTGTTTTAAGACGTCATGGTAGCCCGCCTGGTCACACATCCACGCGGGTTGCGAGTCCTACGTTCACATGTCTTTATTCCGTGCATTTAACATCCATATTTAAAGTTGGTGGAGCGTCGATCTTCGCAGGGTAGCTGGTAGCAACTGGATGAGAGTTGCCGAGAATCAAGTTAAGTGGCGAGCGATTGAAGAAGCCTATGTCCAGCAGTGGACTGCTGTAGGCTGATGATGGTGATTTAAAGTGGCCATGCCTATCCTTTATACTAAACACATACTGTTGTAGCTTCCTAGGCCCATATCACACGAACAAGCTTTTTCAAGCACGAGGAGTCCTTGAAAAAGCTTGTTTATCTCAAAAGTAAATTCATCTTAGGTTAAAATCCACATATCTTACAAATCTCTCTCGTTCTCTAAAGCTTCCGTATCTTTACATAGTATAAAACAAAGTCGCTTCCCGCTGTCTAAACGCTTAGATCTATTAAACTACGCAAAGGATTTTGATGCAGTTTTCATAATGAAAAACAAATGTTTTCACATTAAAATTTCCACGCGACGGAAGTCGCAGGCACTAGCTAGTTATTTATAAAGAGGGCTTTACTCTTGTTAGTAATTAATAACTGCTTTCGTTAACCACAAACCTATTGTTGGTTCTCACAGTCACCAAACTGCAAGTTTTGCTGTGTTGACTCTTGGAGTTAAATAGTAACTAATCAAGCCGGACGTTTGAGACGGGATAAGGCACATCATTGTGTTGTCAAGCGGAACTTTTGCATTAGGGGTAGAAAATGTTTTAGTCCTTGAAATGTTAATAGGGAAATAAAGTAGTAACAGGAACACGAAACAACTTTAATGTATTCGCGTTTCAGGTTGGCGCTGTATGAAAAGATTTTTGTTTGGAGTTGGCGTGTCGATGGCAATCTAAACGGTTCTGGTCTAGAATTTGGCTAGGATCTTAATGCTTTTTCATAGGCTTGCGTTCGGCCGCAACTCGCCTGATGTGAAGCGATGATGCGGCCTAGGGTGGAGGACGCTTGCCTAGAAGAAACCGATTGACTCAAACATTGAATAGATCCAGATTATAATGATCAGGGAAAATAAAAACCAGCAATGAAAATGTCTATGAGTTCCTGCAGGCTGCAGTTATACGTCACTTAGGATAAACATTCAAGTGTCCCATAATTATTGAATTTAGAATGTAATAGATCTTGACATAATTGACTTCGTGACAGATGTTTTTTATTCAATTGATGACTATTTAAATTTTAAGCCGACATGATCTCGATAACTATTGTAAATGTGCAAGTACTTATATTTCAAATTAAATTATGGACATTGGTTATGATTCTAATATTATTGACTGTCTTGACTATGATAACCCGATAATCTGATATATTTTCTAATTTAATGTAATCCATACTAATATTATAAATGCGAATGTCACTCTGTTTGTTTGTTTGTATGTTTGTTTGTTTGTTACCTTTTCACGACTAAACGGCTGATCGGATATTAATGAAATTTGGCAAGAAGATAGATTTCAACCTGAGGAAGGACTTAGGCTATATATCATCACGCTACGACCAATAGGAGCGGAGCAGCAATGAAAAATGTTGCGAAAACGGAGAAAATGTGACGCAGACGAAGTTGCGCGGGACAGCTAGTAATTAATATAACTGCAATAATTAATGTATAATAACTATGCTCATAGTTTTATATAAACCAAAATAAAAATATAAATAACCAACTTCGCTTTCCATCGTTCATCAGGGTGATCTTCTTTGCTGGCACATCATTGTTCTGGAACAGGAGTCGCCTCGCCCCTCTAGGTCTGATGAGTCCAGCAACGGGCAAATCTACAGGAGACTGGGACTTCCCGCCACATTCCGGGTACTCTTTGGACCAGGACATCTGACCTATTATAATGTAAAAATAAAGCAATTACGGTGAAAGAAAATACTGTGCGGAAACCGGAATGTCCTTTTTTTATTAGCCTGAAGTGCTCCACTCCTGGACAAAGGTCTCCCCCATTAGGGTAGGAATGGTCCTTTCTCGATGTTGCGCCTCTTCTAGCCAATTAACGACAAAGCCACCCAATGCGTCCCGTCTCTTCTCCTTTGTCTGCTTAGCTGTCTCAGGGCTCCAGTTTTGTGACATGCGGACCCACAGCTTTGCCGTCAGATGTGGTCTGCCCAGTCCTATTTTAGTTTGGCAATTTGAGAGCTACTCCAGCAATATTGAGTTCATGGCATGGCAAGGCATGTCCTAGTAACAAAAAATCAAAGAGAGGCATTTGCGTTTGTATTTGTGCATTTATTGTCCCAAAATAATATAATTACAATTATAAATCAATAAAGCTTTTTCAAGGTCCACAGAGACAAAAAAAAAATTAGGTACCTATCAACTATTTCCTTCTTCACGCTAAGACTTTAGTAGGGTATTCATTACACCATCACCGATGAAAAAGAAACAATTCAAGGCGACACTGAATTCACTCAAGCATTTCAAGTTATGCGAATCTGAGTTTAATGCGATGCTAATACAAGTCAAAGTGAATCGGAATGGTGAGAGAAACCGAGAAATGCAAAAGAATTCTTTAGAAATGTTTTCTGTATTGCTGTCGAAGTAATCTGCCTCGTGAAGTCTTGATACCTTGAAAACGTTTTCATATTTTTTTCTAGGTAATGAAATTCGTGTACCTAGACGGAGGCATTCATGCTTTAAGAAGTTCTATATTTTACTACATGTTCAAAAGATAGCTTCAAATTATAAAGACATGAAAATGAATACCAAGAATATTTACAACGTGGGAGGAGCTCGTGGCTAAATAATTACAGCCGCACACGTCAGAGGGTAAGCAGTGCTTGGCTAGGTCTGTGCGTGGATGAGTAACCATCATTACATACCGAGTTTCCTTCGTGCCTCAGAAAGCACGGAAAGCACGTTTAGTCCCGGCTGTTATTTATAGATATTTTACAGTCGTAACGAGTAGTCAAAACCCAGTTACTGGGTTGTGGAGTTCAGATAACCAGTCGTTCTAGGTAAAATACTGATATTCAGCTAAATCTGGTTAGACTGCAAAAGGCTCGGCAGATGATAATTTTAATTGGTATGAGTAGAATCGTCTTTTTCAAAAAAAAGTTGTAGTATTTATGATGAAATAATCAAGTTTTTGTTCATTGAAAAAACCAAAGAATACCACTATCTAGATGCGGAACCTGGGATCATTACAGACTTATAACATTCACAATCAAAAATAAAGCCATCAAAAAAACCTTAACATAACCATATTAAATTTGCAAGAGATGTAAGGAAGAATACTAATAGAAATAAAAACACTTTAGCGGCGACATTGAGGATAATGGAAGCTATTTAGCATTTCCTGTTCGTACCACAACCTTCGTAGCTAAGAAACGTTTCCAAGGAGGTATTAATTAACCTAACCTACTTAGAATTCACAAGCCAAACGTGACGTCCATACTACCTCTCAATTTTAACCCAATTATGCAAACTGCTAGGCAAAATCTACGGCGCTAATGTACAAGATTTTAAATGGACTAATTAAATAATTTCGAGGAAAACAACTTACTGGGGTAATCCCAATCTTTCTTAGGCGCTGTAACAAAAATAATTAGAATTATATTTTACTAGCTGCGACCCGCGGTTTCACCCGCTCAGATCGGGATAAAAAGTATAGTTTATTTTTTTACTCAGGGTATAAGGTCATACGAACTGTCATCCAAATCCGTTCAGCCATTCAGGCGTTAAGGAGAGACAAACATACACACACACTCACTCACAAACTTTCGCCTTTAAAATATTTGTGTGATCACTTAGGTAATCCGCAAAGGGTTAGGCAGAGATAGAAGACTTAATAGTACACCTACATTTCCTCAGTTAAGTCCCAAGTAATAGGGGGCGAAGCTCTAGCAAATTTCATTTCACACCCTTGATGGAAAACCCTAATAACACTTTAAACGACCTGGGAATCAAACCCAGGGCCTAACGCTATACAGTCGCGCTTGAGGCAACTAGATTTATCTGATGTAAAAACCTCTTAAACACGGCATGGATCCATTTATGACGAATAGGAGTGCGGACTGGGTAAAGAAAACGACAATCTATTTTGTCCGTCAGACAGGTAGGTAATACAAAAATATTAGACACATATTTTTTGTTTTATCAAAATATCAAAAAATTACTTAGTTAAAACTCATTAAAGTTGGAGAGTGGGGGCTCACTACGTCACAAGTACGTAGTACTCAAACCGCCGTCTTTCCGACCTCGTCGTCGAGGTCCGTCGCGACGTCCCGGTCCATGCCCTCCCCGACCCTCGCTCGAGCCAGCCCGCGACGCTGTGCCAGTAGTTTTAAATCAGCCCCTAAATAATGATACCATTCAGATCCAGCCTGTCCCCATGCAGTCCTCCCCCAGCGACGCCCTAAGCCGAGGTTCGTACCCCACAGGGGGTGCCCTTAGCGACAGTCGCTTAGTTTGTAAGTTTTTATGCCCTGGCTGGAGGCCTTACTCTAAAGGCACCCACAGGATAGTCCGGTTAAGAGCAGACGACAACCTCATAGGTTGAACTGCCAGATGCAATTCAAAAAAAAAAAAAAAAAACATGCGCCATTTCAACTCAATATATCTCCGTAATTTTATGACCACGTGAAAAAAGTAAAAAATACGAGTCCAATACTTTTCAATAAACTACCCGACGGACAAAGAAAAATAATGTTATCATCCGCTATTGGCTACAGAAGGTAGCAGAAAGGGAGATGTGGAAGTCTATGCTGTCCTTCTCTTTGGTGAAAAATATAATAAAGAAAACTTGTGCTGCACTTCTGTTATATCACTAGCGCTTAGTGAAAACTTAAAGGTTAATTCAAAAAGCATTACAGCAAGGTGTTGTTTCCTCCTCTTCACAATGGCATTCCTCATCACAATCTTGTTTTTTTGCCATGTTTCCCTGAAACAATGATATTATGATTACAGTCAGAATCAGAATCACCATCTTTATTTGTTAAACATAGGTATTTACATAAAGGTTACGTTAGGTTAACATATTTGAGCGCTATGTTTTGCCGCAAAAGCAAATACACAACAAATTTTAAATAAAATGTAGTTAAAAAACTAAAATACTTAAAAAAAAAACAATAAAAACAAAACGAAGCATAAACTAAAAAAAATTAAATTCATCACTTATGAAATCTGATACAGTATATTTTTTTTTCTATTAATAGAGAGGAGAGAGCTTTCTTAAATTTTGATAGGGGCAATGTTCTTATATTAACGGGTATTTTATTATAAATTTTTGAAGCCAAACTCAACATAAAAACTCTTTTTCATCAAAGTGGTTCTGCATTTTATGTCGCACAATTGATTTATATATTGAGAACGCTTTGAAGTACAGTTACAGTAGAAAAATCATGCAGATATGACAATTTGACTATTCTCACTCTCTTTGATTATAATACAGAAACTACTGAATGCATTTTGCTACGATCCTAAAATGCTTCTTTTGCTTCGTTTACATTTATGCGTGTGGCCATCATGCTCTACTTATAAAAGGTGTTGTTTTGCAACCTCGTCAAATTCCAGGAGGTAACTATGCTAATGATTCTCGTCCCGAATCAATAATAAAATGGGTAGGATTTTTTTTTTTCTTATTTACGGAAATCAGTAAGTGTGAACCATCCGTGTTCTAAACGCGGCCCGTCTGATTCTCGCCCTATAACCGCGCTTCCACACATACAAACAATAACAAACGTTTTTTCTTCTCTTCTAAACCGTGTTATGGGGGTTATTCTGAAATACTGACAAAATTAAACAACCAAAAAAATCAGCGTATTTTAATAATTAACTAGGTACCGTAATTTTGATTGATTATTTATGTTCTTTGGGACAACCTCCTGAATTTTGACGAGGATCCAAAACAACGCCGTATATTTAAAATACAGGGGCTCAGAACACGTAAATGGTAACATCACATCATTAAACTTCCCGCCTGTAATCCACGAAGGGAAAGGCAGAGATTACATAAACACAAATTTCTCCAATAATTGTGTTTAGGTCCCAATCATAAAGGGTGTAAAACACCTCTTAACAAAGCCGAAAGGCACTGGTTCTCCCTGTCATTGAGATAATTTTTTGTTCTACACCATACCTGGGAACCTTCTAGTTACGGAGATATTAGGGGTCAAAGTTCCAACTTTTTGACAAGTATTTTTTTAAATACAAGTTTTAAATATAAGTTTTTTACTTTAAACACCTCCACGACCCCCGTACTATTCAATCCGTCCATCAGCACAACGTTTTGAGTGCGTTACATTGAGTTCTACCACAAAAGATGATTTTACACCCCCAAAAAAATGTCGTTTCGCAGCAATAATTTTTGCGTAAAGTTACTTAGTTTCATGTACAGAATGCTTGGTTGACGGCTTCGTGATGAGGTGATTTACACCGTGTATAATTGCGGGTAAGTCTATTGCCATATATAGGACACAAAACCAGACTCCGTGGCTGCTACCAAGAAATTCCTGTTGGAAAAACACAATAACATTTTTCCCGACCTGGGGATCAAACCCAGGTCCTCATGCTCCCTAGACCAACGAGGCAGTTACATAGTCAAAATGTCCTGATAGGTTAAAAAAATGCGCCAGAATCGCAACTCCCTCCACAAATGTGCACACAAACATTGGCCACGATCCGCTTGCGAATTGCATAGTTAAAAACCTATGGTCTACATGCCTAATGAAGCCTACATTGGCCTTCACGTGTACATACAAGCATGTACTTGCTTGTGTCTTAACGGTAAAGTTTGTGCATTGATCGATACTACGCTACATTATAGGTTTTTACTCGAACTAGGTTCGTCTTTCCGACCTCGCCGTCGAAGTCCGTCGCGACGTCCCGGTCCTTGCCCTCCCTGACCCTCGCTCGAGCCAGCCCGCGATGCTGTGCTAGTAATTTGAAATCAGCCCCTAAATAATAATATCAATATTCAGATACAGCCTGTCCCCATGCAGTCCTCCCCCAGCGACCCCCTAAGCCGAGGCTCGTACCCCACAGGGGGTGCCCTTAGCGTGTAGTCGCTTAGTTCGTAAGTGTTTATCCCTGGCTGGAGGCCTTACTCTCAAGACACCCACAGAATAGTCCGGTTAAGCAGATGACCACCTCATAGGTTGAATTGCGAGATGGCATACAAAAAAAAAATAGGTTCGTCTTCTTCTTTATCGCGTGGCTAGTGTCTAACCAAGGTGTCAGAGTTTTTATGCCAACCATGGGCATAGGGCATTGGACTTAACTTTACATGCCGTCAATAAATTTCTCAGCCGCATGCTGGTTTCCTCCCGATGTTTTTCCTTGCGCATATGCTCAAGAATCCGAAAAAACAGAGGTGCGTGCCTTGGGTTCGAACTCGTGACATAAGACTTTGCAGTCCGACGATCATTCCTTTAGGGTCTAGAGGAATGATCGTCGCCTGCACTGGACAGCCTAGAGTTTCTAGGCTATCACTGCTCGTTACTCGTATAAAAACCAACTGTTTAGGAAAGTATGAAATACCTTAAAAATTCAGTGCAAAGAATATGACAGAGAAACGTATATTTCATACTTATTTTGAAAGCTGAAATAAACAATTTCAAGATTAACTCTGCATTTTAACAGTTTTATTTACTTTCAAAACTTGAAGCCGATTAACTTGTCAATAAAAATCTAAAAAGATCTTAAATTGTAAACCTTTTACTGACAATATTTCGAAATAACTTTAAATATAAAATAAGAAAACTTATTTGGAGCTATTTTGTAAAAAGATTTCTCACTCAACTGTTTTCTTTTTATATATACGACTGAAAATCTCAGGAGTCTGAAAGCTAGGATTTCAGTAATAAGTTAAGGTATTATGTACTTTGTTGTACAGTGTGTAGGATAGAAATGTTAAATTAAGCCGTTATTTTCCTAGAATAATGCAGAATACCATTTAAGTGAAAGATGAAAAAGTTTTATTAGCTATGGAATTTTGCGAAACTTTGTAGTTTGTTAAGTGCAAAGTTTCGCAAAATTCCCTAGCTAATAAAACTTTAGCTGGTGTTAAGGCACTAAAAGTTATAACCTTCCTTTTTGCTTCACCGTAGTCGGGTAAGAAGTGATGAAGGATTGGTAATTTAGGGACGTTCGCTTCGTAACTATGATGTTCAGAAGTACTAACTCTCATGTGCATGTTTATCCACGAAAATAATTGTTAGTTCAAAATATTGATAAATTATTATTTTGATAAAAGACTCAACTACGGGAACGTAGTATGACACCCTCACCTGAACACTCTCTTCTATCTCCCTTTCCCTTTTTAAAAAACTTTGCCCCACACTAGGCATTTATCCTGTAACGTGGGTGCGTTTACAAACATCTAAACTCACATACGCAAACAGCTAGACCCGAAACAACTATCTGTAGGCCTTTTAATATTATTCCGTGCGAGGAGGTCGAACCCGCGACATGCAGCGTAGCAGTCAAACGCTTAGCCACTGCGCCAACTGTGCCGTCAGAATCGTCAGAAACTTATTGGCACATGTATGTAAGGGTATAAAGAACAGGGTGTAAAGTTCTTCATCCCTCATACAAAAGAGAGGATCCTCGGACCAGACAGGTGACGGGACGGGCCTGGTGGGCTACTGCTCAACAATAATTGCTGTCGGATTTTCCTATAGTCTTAAGTCGCGGATAACTTGATCTCACATTAAATTCCTAAATCGCGTGATTGTTAGTTCATCATTGTATCATAGATGGCGCGGTAATACTTTTTGTGGTGCCGCTACATGTTTTTTTTTGCAATTTAAATATTGACGAATTATGAATCTGGAAGATATTTCCATTGCACTCGAGATGAAGAACCAAATAAATATCAACAGAAGTCACTTCAATTTAAATAAATTAGCAGGTTATTGCGTTGGTGGTAGGCAGGTAGCAGTAGTTTTTCAGACAAACACATTAATTATAAAATTTATTTATTTAATTTGCCTCATCAACATTGACTATGTATATGAGAACGTTTCAATCTTAAGGTGGAAGCGAAGAAAGACCCGCGAAATTCAAATTTTCTTACGTTTATTGCAATTTGTATGTCAGTGTCAAGCTGTATGTTGAACAAAATATGCTCCGCGACCGTAATACTTATGTTTTTACAGAATTATAATGATTAAAACGTAAATACAACCCTCTGAGCTAGACCCCTCAGCTCATTTAATCCCATTGAATGACTATTTGGTGAAAAAGTCGCTTAATGGGGTTAAAATGTACTTAAAGGGTTCTAGTGATGATTTTAATGATTATTACTCAGTAAAGCTATATTTGTTACGATCGCGAATCACATTTTAATCAAAATTAAATCTGACACTGATCTCATTTTCATCTGCCTAGCCTTTTTCTAAACTATCTTGGGGTCGGCTTCCAGTCTAACCGGATGCAGCTGAGTACCAGTATTTTACATGAAGTGACTGCCTATCTGACCTCCACAACCCAGTAACTGGGTAATACGATACCCCTTGGTAAGACTGGATGTCTGACTTTTTGGCTTCTGACTACTCGTAACGACTGTCAAAGATCTACAAATGACAGCCGGGACCAACGGCTTAACGTGCTTTCCGAGGCACGGAGGAAACTCGGTATGTAATTATGGTTATCCATCCACGGACCAACCTCAGCAAGCACGGCTTTACCTTAAAGATCGACACGGGCGGCTGTTATTAATAACAAAAAAAAACTGACACTGGTCTGCAAATTGCAAAAAAACATATGAAAATTTGAATTTCGCTGGCTATCTTGACGATTCCACCTTAAGTTTAAGTGCCTCATCACGTAAAGAAGAGCACTACATGCATAAAATTACGTGCCTAAACATCTAATTAAACAGTGAAAACAATTATAAAACCGTATGAAAACAACAGGAATATTCATAATTATTAAGTTAAGCCAAACAGAAATGCGGGCCTGTGGACGGTGAGCAATGGGCTAGCTGACCGTCCATCCGTCGTATGACGACAGGCCGTATCGACGGCGTGTTCGTGTTCCACGCCGCCACAAGGAGATGTCAGCAAATCGGACGGGTTCCGAGAGGGCCGAAGCCTGTCACCAAACATAACTTGAAGTGTAGGATTCTTGGCCGATGCCTGCCAGGGCTGCGGGATTGTTCGAAAGAGATACCGTGGCCCTGGAACACAAAGGGCTAAGAAGGAACCTGGATGGGTTTTAGTCAGTACAAGTCTGACACTCCCTTGCGCACCGCCCAGAGGGGGAGGAGTCATTTGATGATTCCGATCAGTATAAAGAAAAAAAAAAGGCCAAAGAGAGATGCTAATTAAAATTTCAAATTACCTTACACTAACTTAGCTTAATTAAAATTCACGAATAATTAACATTTCTCTTTTCACAAAAACAGTGCAGATATCTAGATACAAAATTACGAAAGAACTTACCCGCAATATTTTGCTTGATGATCCCAGCTAAAACCCAAAGCTTCCATGCGCTGCTATTACCGAAAATTTAACTTCCTTTTTAAAATAACTTTAGATGGGTACTCATCTCTATGAAAATAGAAGCTCACTTTTAAGGCTCCCATTAATATTAAAATACCTATCTTTTGTCGTATTCTAAAAGCGTAAACACTTAATGGAGCCCTAAAGTGTTGTAATACAAGGAATTCTGGAAGTTTCAACCATTCATTTTAGTCTTTGACGGGATTCGCCATTCAGATTCTAATTCTGTTTTGTTTAAAATTTTGTGGTCACAATAGATTGTTTTCAAGTGGGGTAGGCCCAAAAGTCATCTCACGTTTTGGTTTCAAAGCCAGAATAAGGTTAGTGCGAAGTTAAACATTTACCCGGAAAGTAGTAGGTCACGAGTTAAATTATTCCGACTGTTTCTAGTTTATAACATGTAAATTTATAAATCAAATCGTTTTATCCGACTAGCTTTTTCGCAACTAGGAACTTAGTGACGCTATAGGCGCACTTTTCAAAATCACTCAGTTAAAATACTAAGGGTAATAAAATCACAATACAATCACATTGTCATTTTGCTAGCTTTTGCCTGCGTCTTGGCCAGCATCGATTACTAAATTTATCTGGCGGGAACTTAGTGGCAGGATAAGTGTCTTATTTCAAAACACGGATCGTGTGCTAAATTTCATCTAAAGCTGTTGAGCTGTTCTGTTTACAGCTGTTAAAGACAAACACAGACATACAGAGTTATATTTTCACATAATATTAGAATGGATATAATTTTTCTTTATCATTTTTGGTTAGCCCATAAGGCTGAATGTGGGCTCGAAATACACCCACTTATTTCATAAATTCATTTTAATTAGGTCTGTACTATGCAAGATTCCTACACTTTTTTATACGTATTTGAAATCATCATATGACCCTTCCTGCTCTGGGCGGAGCGGAAGGGAGTGTCAGACTTGTACTGACTAAAACCCATCCATGTTCCTTCTTAGCCGTTTGTGTTCCAGGGCCACGGTACCTCTTTCGAACAGTCCCGCAGCCCTGGCAGGCATCGGTCAAGATTCCTACACTTCAAGTCATGTTTGGTGAGATTAATAATACCAATGTCAAGCAACTCCAACATAAGTATTTGCATTTTAAGCAAAGTTTACGCGTGAAAAATGTTAAGCAAGTCACCAGGCCTTAAGATTAGCTGAAAATGTGATATATCACGAAACATAACTTGAAAGTTCTCTATACAAATTCTATTCAAATAAGTTTTTAATTTTAATTCCAGATTTGTCGTTTAAGGAATCGTGAAAACGTAGGACAAAGTTCCCGATTGTGTTCAGTGAATCATAATAGTTTAAGATTGTAATTCCTATTTAGATTTAAAACTGTTAATGTCTGTTCTAGGGGGGCTAGACAGACATAAACGATAGTACAAATACGGTAACAAAAGCAGCCCGGAGTACTTTAAATATAATGGCACTTACCTAATACGTACGACGACCATGATGTTAAACAAAACCAATTAATTAAATGCTATAGAATAATTGTATTCTCGATTACGATAATTTTTGATATAATAATTGTATTTATCTACTTCGGTTTCGTTATATTTGAATTACAAAATTAACAGCGGTTTCATTATGATACCCATAACGACATCGGGTTGCATTATGCGAATCGTCATAAATTCTAAAACACAAGCAAATACATTCTGAACATACAGCCATACATCTATAATATTACTTCGAAAACGAGACAATGTAAATGATGTTTTTAAAAATGGAACAAGTTTAGAACAAAAGTATCGTATACTATTTGGCTGTTGCGGCTACAAGATCTTTGCCTTCAAACAATAGTCAGTGTGTTGTTAAGTTTCTATTAAAAATACTTATTTGTCTATATCTGTGTTTTATTCCTTCCTTCGTAGATAAAATCTTGTATGTAACTGTACGTTAGTGGTCTTTTAATACCGATAAATGGCATTCGTATTGAAAGACCGTTTTTATATATTATTTTATTTCGATAGTTATTATATATTGCGATAACAGACGTATTAACGTTACGTGTACACCACGTGCTAGAACCACGTGCTGCCTCTGGGTAAACCTCATTTTAGTTGACTATGGGATTCATCCGTACGCCAAAGATAATCTACTGAGACATCATAATAGTAAAACTTAACTTACTACGTGCCGGGGACATCTCGGCTGCTCCTCTGTAGGCCCCACCATAAGGTTATGATCAGGGAAGTGCGTTGGAAAATGGAACACCCAAATAGTTTTCGGCTGTGAAAAGAGCTGGTATCAATATTGTTTTAACCCTAGTTAAACACCATACAATCTTAGCTTTGATAAATAATAATAATCATCATCATGTGCTTAGCCTTTTCCCAACTATGTTAGGGTCAGATGCCAGTCTAACCAGATACAGCTGAATACCAGTATTTTACATGGAGTGACAGCGCATCTGACCTAACAGAGTGTTACCACACAAATTGATCGATCGTCGATCGAAATCGGTCGACGTTGATTGATTGGTGTGGTAGCTTTGGCTGATCGACGGATACCGGGCGATAAACAATCGAGCTACTGCCGATCAATGCAATCGATGGTCATCGTTTGATGTTGATCGTTTGAAAATTATAAGATTTTCTATGCTGATAAATGCTGAAAAGCAAAATATGTAATTTTGCTTTTCTAAATTTTCAGTCTTAATTTTGTCAATTCAAAATACGGCATAACTTTTTTTTTTTTTAATTACTTTAAATTGTTTTTTTAAGGATAATCTAATTCAAAATTCTTGTTACACCACTTAATTTTAAGCTTCAGAAGAGCGAAGTGACGTACGCAAGCAATTTTTGACTAAAAGGCCACTTCAATCACTAGATGTAGTACATAACTTGTGAAATAAAATAAATTATTAGTGTTATTTATGTTCTGTTGTATTTGTTTAGTAGAAACTGTCGATCGACGTCGTCTAATCCTTTCCACCATCGATCGATGGCCTCTATCGACGATCGATTGATTGGTGTGGTAACATCCTAACTAAATTGGACATAAATTATAATAATATTGGTTTAATTTTCCGAGTTTCCTCTCGGAAAGAACGTTAAACCGTTGGTTCTGGCTGTCATTTGTAATTCCTTGACAGTTGTTACAGGTAGTCAATGGTCCGAAAGTCTGACTACCAGCTTTACCAAGGGGTATCGTATTACCCAGTACTAACTGGGTTGTGGAGGTCACATAATATATAATCACTCCATGTAAAATACTGGTATTCAGCAGCATCCGGCATTCCGGAAGAATACAGCTGGGCTGGGCAGCGTATGGGAAACTGCGTCGAGTCATCACATCGCCAATTCCACAGAGTCTAAAGACGAAAGTCTACAATCAGTGCGTCCTACCCGTCATGTCGTACGGTGCCGAACCGTGGACACTCATGGTAGGTTTGGTCCACAAATTTAAAGTCGCTCAACGAGCTATGGAAAGGGCTATGCTCGGGGTTTCTCTGAAAGATCGAGTTCGTAACGAGGTGATCCGACAGAGAACCAAGGTTATCGACATAGCCCACCGCATTAGCACGCTGAAGTGGCAATGGGCCGGCCGTATAACCCGAAGAACCGATAACCGTTGGGGTCGACGAGTTCTTGAGTGGAGACCACGGATCGGTAAACGTAGCGTAGGACGTCCTCAGACTCGGTGGAGCGATGATCTTCGCAAGGCGGCTGGCAAGAGCTGGATGAGAGTGGCCGAGGATCGTGCTCAGTGGCGTGTCATGGGAGAGGCCTATGTCCAGCAGTGGACGAATACAGGCTGATGATGATGATGATGAATGGCCCGAAAGTCTGACTACCAGCTTTACCAAGGGGTATCGTATTACCCAGTACTAACTCGGGTGTGGAGGTCAGATAGGCAGTCGCTCCATGTAAAATACTGGTATTCTGCAGCTTCCGGTTAGACTGGAAACCAATTCTAACTTTAATTGGCTGGCTTTAATTTATGAACATTTAACATTTCATGAAAAGCATATACCAAAGTAATAATATTCGGGGTCCTTTAGGGTTACGTTCCTTGTCCTAAATATTGATGCTGCCGATGTGTAAACAGAGGAAACATTTTTTTTTCTTATTTGGAACTAAACCAACCTCTTTATTTGTGACATCAATAATTCAAACGGCCAGACAAGACAATTTCAAAAGTGTTATGTAAATATGTATGTTTGGGAAGTCGGTGACTTTGTTTGTTTGTTTCATTGACTGTTATGCCACCAACTTCCAAAAGTTCAAGTTATTTTAGTGTTTTTTGAAAGTTGGATTCTTTTTGAAAAAAACATTTTACCCTTTTTAGTTGTAGTATTCCAAACAAATTCTCATGAATTTCTTTTAAATCGTAACTAGAAGTACCTTAGTCGTAAATACGCAAATTCGTTAATTTGGATGACATAGTTTTTTCAGCTATTTTTATATGAAAGCCAAACTACTGAACCGATTTTGATGAAGCTTGCATTGTTCCCTAAGTTGGACAACACATAATCTTAAAAAAAATGCAATCTGACTTACACTTTTTAAGATATGCGTGGACAAACACACAAAGAAACATACATACACTCATGAAATTTGGCCTACATGTTTAAAAGCTGGTATAGACTAACTAAAACAAAAACTGTGCATTTCTGACAATATTAAATACATACAGGTCTAATTTATAACCTCCTTTCGACAAAAATGAAGAAAAAGAAAATAGGCTTGCGTTTGGCCGCAACTCTGCTGATGTAGAGCGATGATGCGGCCTAGGGTGGAGCACGCTCGCCTAGAATAAACCGACTCACTCGAACTTTAAAGAGATCCAGATAACATGATCAAGGTACAGAGACTCAGAAGCCAGTAGTGAATTCCACAGACTGACAGTTCTTTTGGAATGTGTCTTCTATCTTGTAAATACAATACTAACCTAGTCAGACAAAAGTACTGCCACAGTTGTCATCCTTATCTCATAGTTAATTTTGAGACTTACTCGTCCAAACTTGATCCGGTCCCTAGCTTCATTATCGAGCTGCCTCTGAATATCATCTGCATCATCAAATAGCGTGTTACTCCTCGAACTAGTCTGGTCTTGTGAATGCCCCCCTGAAGTCAAACAAATGATGGAATTATTATAAATTAGGCAGTCAAACGCATATGGTATGTTTTATTGACTTCTGCCAAACACGTGGGCAGGTCCGTTGATTTTGAGACATTTATTTTGCACACTAAGCGACCACGGAAGAAAGTTGTGTCGCAACCGGGCGTATAAGTATACAAGATGTGAACAGACCCTTGACGAAGCCGTCAACCAAGCATTCTGTACATCAAACTAAGTAACTCGACGCAATAATTATTGCTGGGAAACGACTTTTTTTTTGTTTGAGTGAAAAATCACGTTTTCGGTAAAATATATGTAACTCAAACTCAAAGCATTTATTTCAATTAGACCATTACAGACACTTTAGAAATTCCAAAAAAAAAACATAACAAAACGCGAAGCTACAGTCCCAGTCACAAGGCATAATAACTCGTGAAAGTACTTTAGTTGCCCATTCCAAAGCATAGATCTCTATGGAGAAGAATGGGCAAGAAACTCCATGTACACTATTTTAAATAAAAAAAAACAAAACGCACTTAAAACACTGCACTGATGAAGAAGTTGGAACTTTGACCTCGAATATCTCCGTAACTAGAAAATTCCAAGGTATGGTCTAGAACTAAAAATGACGGGAAAAACAAGTGTCTTTCGGCTTCGTTACGGGTCTATATTTACGGCTAATTCTCACGGACTTCAAAAAAACAAAAAAGCAACACATAAAAATCGGCTACGTCCCGTCTGGTTCTTTCTTAATTCGCCAACTAAACGAAATACCTACCATTACAAAAGTGCCGTTCGTAATTATTTTGATTTTTATACATTGAGTCTCGGTTCGGTAAATTTTTAGTACGCGTGTATTCATTTTCGTTTGGTTAAACTTTATGTATGGCAAAACTACTAAAAAAATACCACAATTAATATCTGTAAGCTCTTATTTATTTTTAACTTACGTTTATACCCAAACAAGGTAGGTACAGAAAATCAGAACGTCTCACTTTAAAAAAAAAAAACATTAACATGGCTTTGTAATTATGTAAACAAATACATAGTTCCAATAATACTTGAAGTAATTACACGTACAACAAAAAATAATGACAATGAAATAAAAAGTCAAAAATAGTAAGAAAACCGCCGCATGGAATTGATGCAAGCTTAGTACTTTGACAATAAGTAGGTCCTACCCAGATTTTGTGGAGTAGTCCTATTTTTAGAGCACCTATTATTGAGTGCTACATATACGGTGCACAATGCATTGGTGCCCCCAAAAAAAAGGTGTTCTAGGTGCTCAAACGGGAATACTCCGATTTTGTGTGTGCGGACGGAACTTTAAGAATAAATACCACATTGAATTCATGCAAGCCTGGTACTTTAGGGTATTCACTAAAAAGACGGCACCAACATCGTCTTCATGATTATGCTCTCCTAGTACTTTCTGTGCAAATTCTTAATTGAGTTCTCTCGTAACAAAACTTAGTGTGCCAGAGAGAGACAAAAATAGCAACGTCAATAAAAAGTTACCATTTGGGACGGATCCATAAAATATTTTCCACTCGTTGCTTTTTTGTTATGGAGCCGAATTTTGGAGCGCATGGGAATTATTTACGACTTTTATAACTTTTATAAAATAACGTTGTTGGCGACAAAATGTAGCACCGTTAGCTACTGAGACGACCGGAGGGCGACAGCGGCTTGCGGGGAGCAGGGGACGAGGTTCCGAGAGCCGTCGCCGCCGCCGCTAACAAAACCTACTCGTCACTGCACTCATACGACACGGACCAGAGGCACGCGTTCTTATAGTCGAATACACCTACCTATATTTACAGTCCGCTATTTTATTTCTACCACCTCTGAGTATCACCAACATATGGTCCTCTCACCGTGAAGAAGATTTTAAGAACGTCTTGAAGCCTATTTAGAGAATATTCCGTGTCAAGAAATCAAGCTTTAACGAGTCGTACGCGCCGGCCATTACGCGACGACTTTCGAGAAGGTCAAGAAAGGACATTTGAAGGACGAACAAACCGTCAAGTCACTGTGGACAAAGGATAAGACATCTTGTGAGTTCGTTCCTATTTATTCCTCTTAATCCATCTTCTCTTTGCTATTCACATTCATATTCTCCCTTCTCAATTTCAAACCCATTTTGCTAAAACTTGAGTCAGTGCTTTGTGCATTCTTCATACGTTACTATTCATTCAATATTACCTACGCTGTTATCTATAATATTTTAGCTGTTTATTTCATTGACAATAATTTCTTTATTCGGGCCTTTGTGCGCTAATTGCGGTCATAAAACTCGAGCGTTGAATGCCTATTGCATGAATCATCTTGTTTACTTCAAATCGAAACGCACAGTCATTGAGCTTAGCTACCTGGATATAATTTTTTGCTTATATAATATTATCTTTTCTAACGGTGCATCAAGTAGCTTATTATTTTAAATCAGCTGTTGCCATTACATCGAACTGAGGTTTGCTTTGTGATCATGTCTGAACTTAGAACTTTAATTAAAAGACGCTCAGCTATAAAATCAAAGCTCACTATTTTTGGCAATCATATTAAATTAATTGAAACTTCTAAAGCCTTAACGGAGTTACAAATCATAGATTTAGAGTGCCGCTTTCGAAAATTTGAGCCCTTATGCGAGGAATTCGATACGTTACAGACTGAAATCGAGATCTTATCTGACGAGCCAACAGTCGATGAGGTTCCCGCGGAGCGTGTGCAGTTTGACAACGACTACTACCCGCTGGTGGCCAGAGCCAAGAGCCTGCTTACTGCCGGGGGGAAGGACAGCGGATCTGTGGCGGAGTTCAGCGATGCAGAATCAGGTGGGCGAGTAAGAAATTTGGTTAGGCTACCGAAAATTGATTTACCACATTTCAGCGGCGGCTATCAAGACTGGCTCGAATTTAAAGACACATTCCTTTCTCTTATACACAACAGTGGTTGCATAGATAACATTAATAAATTCCACTATTTACGGGCTTCTCTTCAAGGAAATGCCGCTCTAATTAATAAAAATATTGACTTTAAAGGTGACAACTATAAAATTGCATGGGAGTTATTGTGCGAGCGATTTGATAACAGTCGCTTACTTGTTAATAATCACTTACAGGCTTTATTTAACATAGATCCTATTCGATCAGAATCATGTAAGTCGATTCAAAATCTTATCGATATAACTAACAAGAAAATTAGGGCTCTCGCGTCATTGAAAGAACCTATCTGGGACACGATCATAATTTATATGATGTCAACTAAACTTGATAGTGTGACGGGTCGAGAGTGGGAAGAATATAGAAATACATTGACTTCGTCCCCAACCCTATCACAGTTCATAACATTTTTAAGTAAAAGAGCCGACATCTTAGAAACCTTAGAAGAGAATAATAAAAATAATAAATTAAAATCAGAACCCGTAAAAGCAAAAAGTTTAGTAATAAATAATAATAATAATAGCACTAATAGCAAAAATAAAAATTACAAACGTAAATCATGTCCATTGTGTGACGATGAATCACATCAGCTGTTCAATTGCGAATCGTTTAGAAGTCTTCCTGTAGAATCTCGGATTTCAAAAGTAAAAGAGTTTAAGGTGTGCTTGAACTGTTTGCGCTGCGGTCATGTAGCAAAGAAATGTTTTTTGTTACACTGCAAATATTGCAATGAAAAGCATAACACTCTTTTGCACTTGGAAAAATCTGAGCAATCTGCTTCTCGCGATTCGTCATCTACGTCTTCAAAAGACATTGTATTGACAACTGATATCCTACCGGTTACTACTCCGACGCGTGTTTTCCTTTCCACAGCGTTGGTGAAGGTGGTTGATGGCAAGGGCAACAAACACACCGCCAGGGCGATCTTGGACAACGGTAGTGGAATAAATATCGTTTCCGAAGCTTTCTGCAGTAAGCTGGGTTTGCCGAGGCGGGACGTGAGCTCCACGGTATCAGGTTTTAATAATCATGTATCTCATAGTACACAGTCTTGCAATCTCACAATTGAGTCATTGAATACTAGCTATAGGAATAACATTGATTGTTATGTATTTACCAACGTCACCACAGCAGTTCCGATCACATACATTGACACACGACATATTCAAATTCCAGCAGGTTTATGTTTATCTGACCCCACTTATAATATACCTTCTAAGGTCGATATTCTTATCGGGGCAGACATCTTCTGGGATATTCCGGGTAAAAAAAAGATTAGCCTAGGCAAGCATCTACCTATGTTACGTAGTTCGGAGTTCGGATGGATAGTCACTGGTCACATCTCGAGTCCGAAAGGTACATTCAGTCAATGTCTTTTTACTCAAGGTCAACTTGATATTGATCTCACTCGTTTTTGGGAAGTAGATAGTGTTTCTCTTGAGCATTCTAAATCCGCGGAGGAACGTGCGTGTGAGAATAGTTTCACCACCAACACAACTCGAAATAACGATGGTCGCTTTGTCGTCACCATTCCTCTCAAGCAAGATCCTCATGTCTTAGATGATTCCTTTGAGATGGCTAAGCGACGTTTTTTATCGCTTGAGCGCAAATTCGAACGAGAACCAATATTCAAGGAGAAATATTTAAACTTCATGAAAGAATACGAGCTATTAGGTCACATGACTGAGAATAAAGTTCTTTTTCCATACAGTGACAATGCCAACTACTATCTTCCTCATCATGGCGTACTTCGGGAGTCCAAGTACAACGACAAAGTTGCGTACAGTCTTTGACGCTTCTGCCGTCACCACTTCAGGAATTTCCTTTAATGAAATTCAGATGGTCGGTCCTACAGTCCAAGACGATCTCTTAACAATTCTCCTCAGATTCCGCCAGCATAAATTCGTAGTATCGGCAGACATTGAAAAAATGTTTAGATCTATTGACATTGTACCCAGTCAACGCTCATTACAGCAAATTGTATTTAGGTATTTATTTATTTATTATTTATTTATTTATTTATCTTACACACTATCATTACAGGACAACCCCAATACAATAGTGGTTTGCAAACACACACCAAATAAATTGAAAAAATGAACTTACGGCTAATACTTAAAAATCAAAACGAAATACTAATACTTAAAAATTAAAAATCAAAACAGAATATTAATATTTAAATGTAACTAACATAATTCAACAAAACTTTTGCGAATTCACTCAGATTGCAAGAGAATAGGTCAAGTCTCTCATGCACTTCGTTTAGCACACATATTGTGCGAGTGAGGGGTGTTTTTGACAGCAGGTTGGTTCTGGCCACAGGCACGGCCAGCAGTGGCGGTCGCCGCCGCCTCCACACGTACCGATCTGGCACGCATAGCTTCAGTTGACACAGCACACCCGGGTTATTAGCTACTCCACGCAGGAGCTTTAGCGCATACGCCGCAAGTGTAAATTCCCGGCGCACTCTGAGTTCGTTGTACCCCACCATACCCAGTACAAACAGTGTTGGATACATCAGCGGGTAAAATGGGTACACCCCATAAAGTTTAAAATACAAATATCTTGTAAATTTATTCTGTACACGCTCCAGCATGACATTGTATTTCGCTTCATGAGGTGCCCAAATCACCGCACTGTGTTCCAAGTGACTCCTTACCAAAGCATCATACAACACCCTGAGCGTGGTTATGTTTGTGAATCCCTGCGACTGTCTCAGCACGAAACCCAGGTTTCTGTACGCCTTTTTGCATATCTTAACTATATGATCCCGGAAAGTTAGATCCGGGGTTAGCAGTACGCCTAGATCTCGTACCTGAGACACTCGCTGCATCGGCGCTTCCTCTACTTTGTATTCGTAGGCAAAGGTGTTCCTCGCGCGCGTAAATGTCATCACCGAGCATTTCGCTGTGTTAAAATAGAGTTTATTTTTATGACTCCACTCTACCACTCTATTTATGTCTTCCTGCAATCTCTCACAGTCCGACTCACCCTTAACCTCAAGCAGCAATTTGAGGTCATCTGCAAAACAATAAACATAAACTATGTTTGACTACGTCTGGTAAGTCATTTATCATTAAAATAAATTCGTATGATTCATCGCATCGTTTAAAAACCTACACACTTAATACAGTTTGTCAAGGAACCGCATCAGCGCCATACCTTGCGACAAAATGTCTGAGTAGCCTGGCATCCACAGTAAGCGATAATAGCGTAAAATATAGCATAGCTCACGACTTTTATTGTGACGATTTATTAAGCGGGGCTAGTACTGTAAGCGAAGCTATAGATTTATGTAAAGGAATTACTGCCACCTTAAACTCAGCAAAATTTAATATTCGCAAATGGAAATCAAATAACACATTAATTCTTGACGAACTATTCTCAGGTCAAGTTATTGATTCAAATACAGTTTTAGATCTATCAGATACCAACATAAATACAGCATCAAAAACATTAGGTTTATATTGGCTTTGTCAGCAGGATACCTTATCTTTTTCAATTAATATTGAACTTCATGAGAAGGTTACAAAGCGCCATATTCTTTCCGTTATAAGCCAAATATTCGACCCATTAGGCCTTGTCGGTCCATGCGTTGTCGAAGCTAAGTTGATCATGCAGAAATTATGGGTCAATAAATGCTCTTGGGACGAAGAAGTGTCGTCAGAGATTTTACATCTCTGGTCTTCATTCGCTAAAACATTACCCTGTCTTAATAAGTTACAAATACATAGTTGGGTTCTTAGTGATCTTTGTGTAAAGATTGAAATCCATATATTCACAGATGCTTCTCAAAGTGCGTATGGGGCATGCGTCTATATTAGGTCTGTGTGTAACTCAGGGATTGTGCGTGTTCAGCTCTTAGTCTCGAAAAACAAGGTTGCGCCGACCAAACCCACAACTATCCCACGTCTTGAGCTGTGTGGGGCCTTATTAGGTGCAAGACTGTGTACTAAGGTACAAAATTCACTTACATTAAGAATTAACATGTGTCGCTTTTGGTGCGATTCCACGATCGTATTAGGGTGGTTGTCCACCCCTTCAATTCAGCTTAATCAATTCGTACGTAATCGTGTTAATGAAATCAAGGAAAGCACCAGCGGTCACACGTGGAGCTACGTGCCGTCCAAGGAGAACCCGGCAGATCTCGTTTCTCGCGGGGTGAAGGCTGAAATTATCAGCGACGCCTCGTTGTGGTGGTCGGGCCCATCGTTTTTACTCGAATCAGAGAATAGTTGGCCACAAATGCCTAATGAAACCCAGAGACGGGACCTACCGGATCTCCAACCTTGTCTTGTTATAAATAATGATGTTAACAAAAACGATGACGATAAACTATTTACAAATCTTACACTTAAATATTCACAATTTACACGTTTACAAAGAGTTATAGCCTATATATACAGATTTATTCATAACTGTAAAACCAAAACAAACATATTCCGCGATCAGCTTTCTTGTGAAGAATTACAACGGTCATTTAATTTTATTATACACATTGCACAATTAGAAATGTTCCCAAATGAATATCTTATCTTAAAATCAGGTCAGGCATTACCGAAGAAAAATAAATTAATATCATTGACCCCATTCTTAGATTCAAATGATATCTTGAGAGTAGGCGGTAGACTTGATAATTCACCTTATAGCTATGACACAAAGCATCCTATTTTATTATGTGGGAAACATCATTTAACGAAAATCATATTTCACATGCATCACTTGAAACTTCTACATGCTGGACCTCAGTTATTGTTGTCCAGTATTCGTCAAACTTTTTGGCCTTTAGGAGGAAGGAATCTGTCTAAATCTATAACGAAAGCTAGCATAAAATGTTTCAGATTTAAAGCCAGCAATGTCCAGCCCATTATGGGGCAGTTACCTGAATCCAGAACTACACTGGAATTCCCTTTTTTACATTGTTCGGTGGATTATGCCGGCCCAGTTAAGATAGCTAACCGTAAAGGTCGAGGTTGCCAACTAATAAAATCTTACTTGTCCATTTTTGTCTGTTTAGCTACAAAAGCCGTGCACCTAGAACTCGTCACAGATCTTACTAAAGAGGGATACATGGCCGCTCTGAATCGGTTTGTGGCTCGTCGAGGGAAGCCTCAAAGTATAACCTCAGATAATGGGACTAATTTTGTAGGTACATGTAACGAGTTACATCGTTTCTTACAGGACCAAGATAGACTTCCTCTTCATTCCGAGCTACACACCCCATTTCAATGGTATGGCTGAATCTGCAGTCCGTTCTACTAAATATCATCTTCGTAGGCTTCTCCAACTTACGCATTTCACGTATGAAGAAATACACACTTGTCTGACTCAAGTGGAAGCCATTCTTAATTCACGTCCTATAACTGCCTTAAACTCTGATCCTACAGACTTCACACCTTTAACACCCGCTCACTTCCTAATAGGACGATCACTTGTGTCAGTTCCACATCCACAGCTGACAGAAAGGATAACAACCCTAGAGCGGTACAAACGAATCGAGTTCGTCAAACAACATTTCTGGAAACGATTCTCCAACGAGTATGTCACCACTCTGCAGCAAAAGACGAAGTGGCCTACTGCATCAAGCGAACTCAAATTGGGTTCCTTAGTCCTTATAAAGGATAAAGCGCTTCCTCCCCTACGTTGGGCCCTGGGTCACTGTGTCACCGTTTTCCCAGGAGCTCAGGATCAAGTCGCTCGAGTCGCCGATATAAGGATCAAAGGAGGAACCATTATTCGAAGGGCGTTTAATAACATTTGTCCCCTTCCAGAACCTGATTGTTGAACCAGCAGCCTTCCTGCCTACTTCAACCCGGGGAGTATGTTGGCGACAAAATGTAGCACCGTTAGCTACTGAGACGACCGGAGGGCGACAGCGGCTTGCGGGGAGCGGGGGACGAGGTTCCGAGAGCCGTCGCCGCCGCCGCTAACAAAACCTACTCGTCACTGCACTCATACGACACGGACCAGAGGCACGCGTTCTTATAGTCGAATACACCTACCTATATTTACAGTCCGCTATTTTATTCCTACCACCTCTGAGTATCACCAACAACGTTTTATTGAGTCCTTTCCGACCAATTACTCGATTAGGAGGTATTCAATGCAGCCCGTTGGTCTCGTTTTCGCAAGGGCGATACTGAGCGTCATCTTGGGTTTTTTCATTAGGAATTTCTCAGTAGTACCCCGGAGTTTGGAAGTTGGCGGTATGATACCCCCGTGCCCCGGAAAGTACGTTAAGCCGTTGCTCCTGCGCCTGATCTCTCTCGGGTCATATCGGATTGCCGTCCCATCAGATTATGAGAGTAAAGGAACAGTAAGTACACCTCTGCCTGCGCACACACTTGTTGCACTATAATATCTCCCGCGCCGTTGGCCAATCTCTACCAAAATATGTGACTATAGTTAGATAATCATGGTCATTCGTGATCATGGCGTTTGCAACAGCGCCGAAATATCGGGAATTCAAAACAAATATTAAACATGGTAAGTATCCTGTTACAAGTGTTATTGATAGTGTTCCATGTCAGTTTAATAGTACATTGTGTGAGGGCGCCAATAGTTCGAGGGACTAAATAAGTCTTTAACCCGAGGTAAACACTGTGCTTTTCATTACGAATACAAGGAAAGTAAAAATAAAAACATGAACTATGTAAAGAAAAAATTAGTACATTTTTTTATATTTACATAAATCAACAACTTTTCCCGCCTATTTTGTTTTTTTTTCTGTGGCCAGCCAGCTATTCAACCATTGTTTTTCATTTTCATCATTCAAAAAATGGTAAATATTTTGCCCAAATCTATGTTATTTTAAAGAAATTGTTTAAAATAAATTATAATAAAGTTATTAAAAAAATATATAGATTCTTTAATCAATACTTAACTTTAAGTTATTTAAATTTTACATCGTGGTTGCATAGAAGGTTGGAACATGGTTCAATAAAAATGTGAAAATAGAACTAGTTTTTATTTTTAATTTGGCATTTGTCAGTTGAAAGCGATTCTCCCTAGGGATGAAAAGTATTATTTTAAACCCGCTCCTCAGGCATCTTCAGACCTACTTTCAGAGTATGAGTAGTGAAAAAACTTGTACAGTTTTAGAAAGGACGGTCAAAATTGACTATTTTAAATATTGATAGTATAAAAAAATGTTAAAATGGCGCAGGAGACCATACCTGGAATTATACGGGTGAGGCCTTTGCCGAGCAGTGTGACATTCAAGACTGGCGAAAAAGAAAAAACAAATTTGTTATAAAAGAAGCGCTTAAATAATTATTTTCGTGTAAGTATGCCTATCAGAAACTACTAGGCTTGCATACATGTAAAGTGGTATTAATATGTCTAGTCTAAAAACAAAAACAAATTGGACAAACGCCACTTATAAAAAAGTATTCTAGCAATTGTATGTAGGTACCAACTATACAGGGTTGAAATACCATCTTGAATTCATGCAAACCTAGTACTTTGTATGATAAGCAGGTTCTTTAAAAAAATGTTTGAGGTGGCCTCATTTTTTTTTAAGTGAAAACTTCTTTCGCGCTGTTGTCCACTTTTGCGATGTCAAAAAAATGTTAAACCGCGTCAGGTCTCGTGTCCTGATCGAAAATACGTAAGACGGATTGACATTAGGTTACGAAGGAATTTGAACTTTATGACATGTGTCATTGGGTTTCCAAAACTGGATTGATTGAGTCCTCATGGATTATCTTATGCACAAACAAAACATTCGGTTTCTCCAAAGATGACGAAGGAGGAGGAGGAGGAAGAGGAGGAAGGGGAGGAGGATTCGTGAGACGGATTGTAATAGTTCTGAAGTGTTAAATTTTTAATGTAATTGTCATGTTTGTGTACGATAGCGCAATAAATGAAAATTGTATTTTACCACATAAATGATGGTACTTTTATACTGATAATTAAAGCAATTCGTGCAAAATTATTCCCTATACCATTCCATAACATCAAAAATGCACGTTAATATTCAAGTTTTCACTTCTGCTGGCACTCCCGGAGTACAACCCGTTTTTTTTTTAAACATGCGGGGACCACGCAAGCTATGTATGCATTTCCAGCATAACATGGCCTCGCTTGGTTTAGATTTCCCATACAATGATATATCCGCTATACTGGATTTGTATAGCCAGATTGGTCGTCGTGCGTATCACTCTAGTTGTGATCACACTTTTTGTATTATATGGATGGAATACCTCCTAATCGAGTAGTTGGTCGGAAGGGACTCAATCAATGCTTAAGTTTATTTAAAAAAAAAAACTAGGCAATTGGTTGTACCCTAGAGAAGGATCTTGGAATAGCGATTCCGACTGCGCAGCTTGCTGTGCAATCCAGTTGGCAGGGAAGCAGTCTTATTTTTACGCATTTTTTTTTCACGAGCTCCATTTTCAAATGTTACTCCACTCGTAATTTGTAATAGATACATATATAAAATTTTGTCCCATGTGAATAAGCAAGAACGCCAAACTAATTAAATAATTTTGCCAATTAATTTTCAGACTAACGTTTCTCGAGAACAAAGGACATTATTATATCCTGTTGGGAGTACTTCTAGTTAAAACATCGTAAATTATACAAAGTACAATGTTTTTTATTACCTTATAAGTTCCGTTATTACTAAAACAAGACAAAGTTCGAAATAATCCAAGTCCCTGACCTTGAAAGTTTTTTCAGCACAATTTTTTATTGAGCAATTTTAGAACGGTTATTATGAAAATTATCGGTCTCGGTTCTGATCGTAAAATAAAACCTGAATTATCTTTTCCCACAGAGTGGAAATTGGCGATAAAAAGGGGGGTATTCTTCAATAAACCGTAAATTTTATTACGAACTAGCTGTGCCCCCGACTTCATCCGCGAAAATTGATTTTATTTTTCGTTTTTCATTTTTATTTAAATAAATTTTATAATTTATTTTTCTAAAATAAAAGCAAAGTTACTCCTTGTTACATCAGCTATCTGCCCAGGAAAGTCCCGTCAAAATCGGTCCAGCTGTTCCAGAGATTAGCCGGAACAAACAGACAACCAGACAGACGAAAATTGTATATAAATGTTAGTTTGGTAATATGTAACGTATAAATATTCATATGCATGTATTAAAAAGTGGTTATTTTAATATTATAAACAGACACTTCAATTTTATTTATTTGTATAGGTAAGGGTATTCAATTTTTACAGAAGAGATTTACTTATTCTTCATTGGTACTTATTATGTTGTCGGATATTATAAATGGGATAACGAATTTAGGCCAACAACAATGGCTGGAAATATTTGAATTATTGGTAACATTGTACGCATAACAATGTTGGGAAATATTTGCAATCAACTACGCTTTTCCGCTTACAAACAATGGACGCAGATTATTTCTGTCGATCATCAAAGTGAAAGACATTAACGTCCATAAATTCAATTGTAACCTAAAAAAACAATGAGTTAAGTAAACACTATCCTAAATGTGAACACACTTTCACTACAGCCCGAAAGTTTTAGAAGAAAATTTCTCATCCATTGGTTCGAAAGTTTAAACAATTCGTCTGCTCAACCATGTAAATAGCGCAATGAATAGTGTTGAATTGTCAAAATGAAAGGCACTATTTTAAGTGTGTTTTAGCTTATGATATACCCGAGGAGCTCGTGGCTAAATAATAACAGCCGCCCGGGTCGATCTTTAAGGTCAAGCCGTGCTTGCCGAGGTTGGTCCGTGGATGGGTGACCATCATTACATACCGAGTTTCCTCCGTGCCTCGGAAAGCACGTTAAGCCGTTGGTCCCGGCTGTCATTTGTAGATCTTTGACAGTCGTTACGATTAGTCAGAAGCCAAAAAAAGTCTGACATCCAGTCTTACCAAGGGGTATCGTATTACCCAGTTACTGGGTTGAGGAGGTCAGATAGGCAGTCGCTTCATGTAAAATACTGGTACTCAGCTGCATCCGGTTAGACTGGAAGCCGACCCCAAGAGAGTTTGGGAAAAGGCTAGGCAGATGATGATGAGCTTATGATATACCCGAACGATCCAATGACAAAGTCTGTCCTATCTACTTTTACCACATTTCATCAAATTACATTAGACGCCGAGGAACTGGATATTTTACCTCGGCATTGACAAATGACAACCATAGCCTAGAAAATAAACGGACAGATTCCAATGATTTGTTGGTTCTGCTCTACTTATTCCACAAAGGATATTTATTAGCTTTGAGATACTGTAACTTTGAGACCCGAATCTTGAATCTTTATTGAAACGATCCTCTTTGATACTATTTTTCCGTTTTAGCTTAAAGTATCTAAGTGAAGTTTCTAGAAAGGATTGTTGATAAACCATAATGGATTAATAATTTAAAATTATGAAAAAGGCAAATCTGTGTACATTACTGTTATGTGGGGGATAATTAGAAACTGAGAGGTAGGGGGTAGTAAGTCAATACCAAAAGTATTGGCCCCATAAAGATATAACTAGAAACTACAAGTACAACGATCCGTATGAAAACCAAGCTGCCATTTTTTGGAAACCTACTATGATGCTGACGTCATAAGCACTATTCAGTTACTACTATACTCAAAATGTACTAAGTTTTTGTTATTTAAATGTCTAAGAATTCAGTTTTTCAGTTGTAACGCTGTTGTACCTATTAAACAAATCAGCTTGCTGCGACTAAAGCCAGGCACGAAAATAAGGCATTCTAGCTTAGGCTTATCTAGGGGTATCTATATCTGTAATTGGGCCCAAATAGCCAAATAGAGAGCAACATGATTCAATCACAGATTCAATCTCTTAGTATTATATAATTGCATAGTACATGTGTGAGTACCATGTACTGTAAAGCCACCATTTAATGAGTACCTATATCTTTCATTGACGCGAAATTACCCTGGTGGTTGAGTGAATGTCATGCTCACTTAAATGTCACGCTGATGGTCGCGGGTGTGTCGGGTCGTTTAGTTCCCTTCAAAATGGTTGAGTTGAATGATGGCTGATACATGCGTCATGTTCGTGAACGGGCGCTGTCAGTTGTGACTGGTCATCTCTTAGCTGCCACGGTTTATTTTAATTACTTTATTTTTTTAATTACTGATTTAATCTTTTACTCTGGACGCTCTTAACTTGCCCGTATTTCTACATTGTTCTCACATATTTGTAATTCTTAACATGAATGATGTAACCAAGATTTTGTAACATATTTTGATTTAAAAGAGTGTCCATGGAGTTTCTTGCCCGTTCTTCTCCATAGAGATCTACGCTACGGAATGGGGGCAACTACAGTACTTTCATAAGTTATTATGCCTTGTGACTGGGACTGTAGCTTCGCGTTTTATTTTGTTTTTTTTTTTTTACTTTCAAAAGTGCCTGTAATGGTCTAATTGAAATAAATGCTTTGACTTGACTTGACTTGACATGGAAAGAGGGAAGGTAGGGCTTTGCCCTGCAGTTGGACATATCAGGCTCAATATCTATATATATAAAAGAAAGTCGTGTTAGTTACTTCACTTATAACTCAAGAACGGCTGAACCGATTTAGCTGAAAATTGGCAGGGAGGTAGTTTAGAGCCAGGAGAAGGACATAGGATACGGTAGGGTAGGGTAGGTAGGTAGGGTAGGGTAGGTAGGTAGGGTAGGGTAGGTAGGTACGGTAGGGTAGGTAGGTAGGGTAGGGTAGGTAGGTAGGGTAGGGTAGGTAGGTAGGTAGGGTAGGGTAGGTAGGTAGGGTAGGTAGGTAGGGTAGGGTAGGTAGGTAGGTAGGGTAGGGTAGGTAGGTAGGGTAGGGTAGGTAGGTAGGGTAGGGTAGGTAGGTAGGGTAGGGTAGGGTAGGTAGGTAGGGTAGGGTAGGGTAGGTAGGTAGGTAGGGTAGGGTAGGTAGTAAGGGTAGGGTAGGGTAGGGTAGAGTAGGTAGGTAGGGTAGGGTAGAGTAGGTAGGTAGGTAGCGTAGGGTAGGGTAGGTAGGATAGGGTAGGTAGGTCGGATAGGGTAGGTGGGTAGTAAAAAGTGCATTGCAACGCATGCTGGGTACAGCTAGTAAAAAATAAAAGTAGGTAGTAAAATTAGCTACGTTGATGATACATCACCGCGATGGTCTAGTGGTTGCAAAAACGACTGCTAATGTGCATCATCATCTGCCTAGCCTTTTCCCAAACCATCTTGAGGTCGGCTTCCAGTCTAACCGGATGCAGCTGAGTACCAGTATTTTACATAAAGCAACTGCCTATCTGACCTCCACAACCCAGTAACTGGGTAATACGATACCTCTTGGTAAGACTGGATATCAGACTTTTAGCTTCTGACTACTCGTAACGACTGTCAAAGATCTACAAATGACTGCCGGGATCAACGGCTTAACGTGCTTTCCGAGGCATGGAGGAAACTCGGTATGTAATTATGGTCACCCATCCACGGACCAACCTCGGCAAGCACGGCTTAACCTTAAAGATCGAACCGCGGGGCTGTTATTATTTAGCCACGAGCTCCTCCGGTTGATACCAATAGGCTCGACCTACATGAGATTTAAATTAAACTAACAAAATGTGGATGTAATATAATTAAGTGGACTTCTGCCTAACCCTAAGGAAATAACAGGCATGATGTTATGTTATTTATATTATAATAGAAAAAAAAATACCTATCAATAAAATGGCTGATATTAATCGAGTTAAAAAAAAAAAACCACAGATAAAAAAATATTTTAATGGTGGAAAAGGCTTTGCAGTGGCCATCCCCTTTTATTAATAAAAATATTTTAAAGCAAGTTGTCCTCTTTGTAGCTGTTATTTATTTCAACGATGGAATTTCATCATAAATACATTACTCTATTACGGGACAAAGTAAAAATGTAAAGGTATTTTTGGTACAGAGTTTGGAAAAGGAAATTAGATTTGCAGTATTGAAAACGACACCGTTTTGATGGAAAATCCGCCAGTGTGATGTAAGTTTTAAATTCCTGTACAAAAATGTATGTTAGTTTTTGCATAAAATTGATATTGAACCTTTTTAGGGTTCCGTACTTCGAAAGGAAAAAACGGAACCCTTATAGGATCACTTTGTTGTCCATCTGTCTGTCTGTCAAGACCATTTTTCTCAGGAACGCGTAGAGGTATCCGGCTGGAATTTATATCAAATACTGAAATTTACTGTCCCTTCGAGCTGTGAAAAAATCAATCTTCTAAGCCAACGTAATCAAAAGATACAGCCGTTTATGCCGCAAAGGACCATGGGCAATTTGTGTGGAGACTGGACCAAATCCTCAACATTAATGAAACCTACTCCAAAAGAAAGATTTTGGGGTATTATTTAACTGTTACTATGGGAGCCAACCCGAAATCGAGCGCCAACAAGGTGATTTCGAACATCAAAAAATATAATTATTGGTAGCTTCTAGCGAGGAACTGAACATATTATTATAAACAAAAATAAAACAACATGTTTATTCGTGTATTGATTAACATTTTATTTTGAACTAGCTGTGCCCGCGACTTCGTCCGCGTGGAATTTAACAAAAAAGTTATTTAGTTTTATAATCATTTTAGATTTTTCTAAAACAGAAGTAGCCCAAGTTACTCCTTATTACATCAGCTATCTGCCAGTGAATGTCTTGTCAAAATCGGTCCAGCCGTTCCAGAGATTTGCCGGAACAAACAGACAGGCAGACAGAGAAAATATTTAAAAAATATATATTTTGGTATATGTACAGTATATATATTCAAATGCATGTAGTAAAAAGCGGTTATTTTAATATTACAAACAGGCACTTCAATTTTATTTATAACATATATAGGTATACACCGTGTAAATCACCTCATCGCGAAGCCGTCAACCAAGCATTCTGTACATGAAACTAAGTAACTTTACGCAAAAATTATTGCTGGGAATCGCTAGTGTATGTGTACGTGCAAGTTTCAACTGATATGAACCAAGGGACAGAAGTACTTAATCATCATCCGTTAATACCGGGAAGTCTTGCAACTGAGGAAGACGAGCATCTATCCTTTCAAACGCAACAAGTTGTCTGTTAAGATTTTTTAATGTCACATGGTCAAACAAAAGATTCGGGGTGTTGATCTTAGCATTTATAATGCGCAAAATGTCTCCAGCAAATCTATTATTTACGGCTACTCTATAAAACGCGTTAATTAGCACAGCTGCAATTATAAAATCCGTAAACATAATAATATGTGGCAACGCTCTATTAAAATAATCATGGCGAAGCAATTTGAATCTATTCTTAAACTAGCTGTACCCAGCATGCGTTGCAATGCACTTTTTACTACCCACCTACCCTATCCGACCTACCTACCCTATCCTACCTACCCTACCCTACGCTACCTACCTACCTACTCTACCCTACCCTACCCTACCCTTACTACCTACCCTACCCTACCTACCTACCCTACCCTACCTACCTACCCTACCCTACCCTACCCTACCTACCTACCCTACCCTGCCTACCTACCCTACCCTACCTACCTACCCTACCCTACCTACCTTACCCTACCTGCTACCCTACCCTACCTACCTACCCTACCCTACCTACCTACCCTACCCTACCTACCTACCTACCCTACCCTACCTACCTACCCTACCCTACCTACCTACCCTACCTACCTACCCTACCCTACCCTACCTACCTACCCTACCTACCTACCCTACCCTACCGTATCCTATGTCCTTCTCCTGGCTCTAAACTACCTCCCTGCCAATTTTCAGCTAAATCGGTTCAGCCGTTCTTGAGTTATAAGTGAAGTAACTAACACGACTTTCTTTTATATATATAGACTTGCCATTGACTGCTTCCACCAGCCAGCGAATTGCTGTTACTAATCTAGATGTATTAGCCTGCTCTGTCGTCAACTGACTTTCATTTCCATCCTTTGTAGGAGGAAAATGTGCTTCATATCCCAGTGATTCTAAATCTTATCTTAATTATAGTACAGTCCCTGAAACCTCTATCTAATATAAAAACATCATTTGGTTCAAAAAACCAATGAAAAGCGTGATTTTCATCCTCACACAAGTTGGCCATTATTGTTGCATCACTTTTTGTAGCTGGGTACGGACCAAGAACATCTATAATGTAACCGTCACTACTAACTATTAAAAATGGTTTTAAAAGGTTTTGGAACTTATGATGGCTATTTGATAGCCTGTGAAAGAAAAAAATACTGTTTTTTTTCAATAAAGATGTACGTCCCATCACAGATAATTATCGCTTTTTGTCGTCATTACCTTATTTTTATTACATTTATTTTTATTTTTATTTCTATTTTTTATGTGCTACCTACTAACAACCCTACTAACGCTGTTTCTTGTAAAAATGTATGGACGTATGTCTGAAATAAAGATAAATTATTATAAATTATTATTATTACCATAAATACCCTTCGGTAAAAGTGAATTCCTTTGTAACATATTTTCTCTAGTTATGTTGTCCATGCCTAAAAGATTATTGACAAAATCTCCAGTCAAATGTTCTCTGGCTAGTGCCAGTTTCCTTTCCAGAGTTCTGCGTGGCATATTAAATAGACTCGCCAATCGTTCATTGGACTCATCTGTACGAAGTTTGGACAAATAAATACCAAGTACGAGGACGGTTAGCCATTTGGCTCAGTGAAGAAGTTTCTTCTACAACTGCATTAAATTGCTCAATTCTAAGTCCAGTCCAAAAAATCATGTCACTCTCACTTAATGACCCTAAAAGTTCAAAATCCATCCTAGTTCCTTGGTTAAGAGCCGATATTAACATATTAGAGAAGTCTGTGTTTTTATTTTTTTTGTGTTTCAACTTTGACAGAATAAATAGTAAACATGGTAAATATCCCGTTACAAATGTTATTTATAGTAAAAAATGTTTTGTTTACAGTTCCGACACTATGAATTTTGATGCTTTGTCAGTATGGAAAACGTTCCAAAACACCATGTTCGCGCTCGAATTCGATGTAGCTGCCGTAATAAGAAATTAATAATACCCTAAAAGCTTGCATATGGGATAGGTTTTATCACTGTTGAGTAATTGGTCCAAAATTTCTCATGGTCCTTTTCGTAAATTTTCGACACTCGCAAGGGACTCAAAACCTACGGGGTACTTCCCGTGAACTCAGAATCTTGAAATTTGGTACGAAGCAACATCTTATAGCACAAATAAAGAAAAAATTGCGAAAACCGTAAATTTTTGGTTACATCATATAATAAAAATATTTATAACTTACTACCCCTTTGCTCATGAACTCGTAAAGGTATTAAATTGAAATTCATATCAAATACTCAGCTCTAAAATACCTTTAAGCTGTAACAAAATCAAACTACTATGTGAACGCAATCAAAAGAAACAGCAATTTAAGCCGCATATTTTTAAACTCGCAACTACTCGCAAGGGATTCAAAACCTAAAAGGTACTTCCAGTCGACCTAGAATCTTGAAATTTGGCATGAAGCAATGTTTTATAGCACATAGAAAGGAAAAATTCCGAAAACCTAAATTTTTTAGTTACATCACATATTTTTATTTATATTTTTCAGTATTTTTTTTTCAGTAATTGTTTGTACGGAACCCTCGGTGCGCGAGTCCGACTCGCACTTGGCCGGTTTTTTTTGTATCGTTGTATTTTTACGTAGCATAAAACAAAGTCGCACCCACCGGTTTATATGCTTAGATCTTTTAAACTACGCAACAGATTTTGATGTGGTTTTCATCAATAGACAGAATGCTTCAAAAGAAAAGTTTAAATGTAAAATTTATCACTGAAAACACATCAAATTTTCAACACAAACGAAGTTGCGGGCAGCAGCTAGTCCATTATAAAACGTTACAAAAATGGATAAAGCTTAAGTTCTATTAAGTAGCTTGCCCAAAAACTGGGAATTAATAAATTCCAACTATTTGTCTATACATTATTGTTGTGTTCCAGGATTATATCATTTAAAAGCGTTACGATACGATAGGAAACGACCAATCCGTACCGTGCAGCTATTTCTTCACGTTTATAAGTGCCTATGTAAATCAAAACTAAATTTTCAGCCAGTTCGACCAGCTATGTGTCAAAAACAGCAACTTCAACCTATAGCAGTTTATTTTTGCAGATACACTTCACGATTTCGACACACACACGAAAGACTTTTACACCTAGGATTTTACGCTGAGTGACATTTTTCCACCAAACTGACGGCAGCGAACGTTCGCTCGTTGTCAGCACTATGTTTGATAAACGACTGCACTGGACTTACGCCAGCTGTTACCTCGCCTGTACAGGCTGCATTTTAAAAAGAGAACACCCGTTTTTCACTGCTTTATACAAACTATTAAAGAGTCGCTAGTTTCCTTGCTTACGGTAACCCGTCAACAAACTTCCTTGTTTTCATTTGGTACAGAATTTTCATATTACCGTAGTTCCTACGATGTTATTAAAGTAAGTAGTAAGCCTGTTTGCTTGGAAAAAGCTATGGACCGTGAGCCTAACTCTGACTGACTGACGACTGAAGACTGACTCGGTAAGTGTGAACCACCTATAACCGCGCTTCCACACTTACAAACAATCTCAAACGTTTATTCGATAATTTCATATTCCCTAAACCACGTTAAGACGGTTATTCTGAAATACTGACAAATTTAAACAACCAAAAAAATCAGCGTTTATTAATAATTGACTAAGTAAGTACCGTAATTATAATTGATTATTTATGTCTTTTGTGACAACCTCCTGAAATTTGACGAGGATGCAAAACAACACCTTGTATAACATGAGGATGCTATTCTCTACCTAATAAAATATAAATTAAATACATCGCAAAGTATCTCACAAAAATGTGGCACAAATTTTGCGAATACAGTCACTCTGATAACAATCTACAATCATTTTTGTTTTTCAAGGTCGCAGTTTCCAAACAAAAATTTATGAGAACAAAAACTAAAACTGAAACGGTTTTAGGTAATGAGGCCACGATTAGTGATGTTTTGCTGAAACATAATTGCAAACATCTGAAATAACGAGTCAAACAACGGACTAACTGTTATATTCTTTGAGATAGAAACAATCTTCCAAGAACGAATTCTAATCGCGTATCATGAGCTTAGAATTTCTGGAACTAAGGAGGATTTAGTAAAACAACGAGTAATTTTTTTAAGCTTCCACTATGAATATGTTATTGATTTATTAAACTGGAAAATACCAATTTAGTTAGGGTTTTTAATCTTTACTGGGCGAAACTGTGGCTTTTAGTTATGCAAATATAAAAAAAAACAACTAACCACGGAGTTTCGTACATTGGAAACAACCCAAACCGTGTAATCGTGAGGTTTTCGTGAAATAGAAAATTTTAATTTATATCTCTGATGTATTTGGTCAAAATTCGTATTGAATATGAACCAACAACGTAGACATGGTCACGTAAAAACTTCACTATTAAAGTTTACAACGTTTGTGTATGTCTATATATACACAAGCAAGCAAGCAATGCACTCGATTAATACCTGTTTCACCCGAAACATTCTTGCGATGCTTCAATATCCGGTACAGTCATTGCCTTGATGGACAAGCCGGAAAGCCTCACAGTTGGCAACGTGCCAACCGGGCGACCCGGTTAACGCGAATTTGTCTGATGTCCTACATACAACCTTCGACTGTGAATATGCCACATGTATGGCATGGGTGGGATTCATACTAGCGACTGTCACTACAGCGACTGCCAATGTATCGAAAAAATTCCATCGACGGGTTAATGAATCGACAGTTCCCCAAATCGATAGTCGATGTATCGAAAGTTTACCATATCGATAATATGGTGTATCGACAGTACACCATTTCAATGGTACGCCGAGTCAGATTTAAATAAAAAAACATAATTAAGCTTTTTTAAACTTTTTAATCACTATTTTTTAAATTTGTATATTCCTTGTTTTTGACGTCATGTCATCAACTATTGGGTCCTAATTAGCAAAATGTTTTTGAAGATAAACTTCTTATGCGACTTCCAACAAGTTTAACGCTATCATGGAGGGGGAGTATTTTTTTAAACTCGCAAGAGATGGCAGTATTACACGATTTGTGACTATGTAGTTCTACTAGGTACGCAAGATGGCGTGCAAACAGTCATGCATTCAACTCTTCGGTGTGACCAGCCTTCGCTCAATTTCCATGAGTAGAATAACCTCGATAAACTTATGTAATAATTATTTAATAAAAATAATACAACAATAAAATATTATTTAGAAGCTCAATAAAATAACGAGAGTGAATGCGTGGCAAACGAACGCATGCGTGTAGTATTACGAAGTTTCACCTCTTCCGCGCGGAGGGACTCCACGCACAACTTTTTTTGCCTGATGAGCTCTTGTTGTCCTCGATCTCGCCTGATGGAAATTGATAGTCGAGCTATCATAATACGATGATCATGATACGATTAGATATAATGTATGTTTGCTTTGGAGTCTGACGTTGCCAAAGGTTTCCTTATATTAACCGTTCACATAAATGCAGATGAGAATCCTTGAGTACGACTACCTAGTCGGGATTATACCAGAATTTCGATTAATTTAGACACGGAAATCAATAAGAGGCAAACGGCATTAGAATCTAAAGTAGGTGAATTACTGTCACGTTTTGGCAACAAATCACGAGGCCGAGCACGGACTGACCGCAGATTCAAATGGACCAATCCTTGGTTATTTTGTTTTGACCAATTTCAAACGGATATAATTTTTAACGTGACAAATTAGAAGGATGAGGTGTTATTAATACCTTGATTTTACTAAAAAAAAAAAAAAAAAAGTTTTAAATTTATTTACTGAACGAGATTGGGGCAGGTGGATCAAATTGCGGGTTATATAAAGCTGACGTGTGCCAACTAGATTTATTAGTAAACATTTATGTTTGCCACAAATAAAAATACTCCTGCTATTGGAATGGCTTAAATATCACTTCTTTATTCGAAACCCATGAAAGTAGGGGATAATCCAATTTTTTTTTCTTTGTCCGTCGGGTATTTTATTGAAAAGTATTGGACACGTACCTATTTTTTCTTTTTTCACGTGGTCATAAAATTACGGAGATATATTGAGTTGAAATGGCGCATGACGTCACATGTAGGTAAGTTTTATACCCACTTGTGACGTAGTAAGCCCCCACTCTCCAACTTTAATGAGTATTAACTAAGTAATTTTTTGATATTTTGATAAAACAAAAAATACGTGTCTAATATTTTTGTATTACCTGTCTGACGGACAAAATAGAATGTCGTTTTCTTTACCCAGTCCGATCCCCTATTGTGAAAGCTTAACTAAATAACACTCCTTTTTTTGGGCAGTCGTGTAAGTAAATAAGTAAGTAATATTGTGATTCTCTAAACTTTTCTGGACAAGTAAGAATGAATTATTTAATGAGCATTTTCTTTACTGTTTTTAAGCAAGTTAAATAAAAGTACAAGTAACTACAGTGTCATTTACACAATTAAGTGTTATAACGACATTTTTTTTTTTGTTTCAGCAAGCACTTCAACAATACGGCACGATTGGCGCAGTGGTTGAGCGATTGACTGCTACGCTGCGTGTCGCGGGTTCGATCCCCGCACGTAACAAATATTTATATGGCCTACACATAGTTGTTCTAGGTCTGGCTGTTTGTGTATGTGAGTTTAAATGTTTGTAAACGGACCCACGATACAGGATAAATTCCCAGTGTCAACGTTTTAGTAAAAAAAAAAAATGTGATACCAATAAGTGTACCTAAATACTCAGAAAACGTGACTTCCAAGTGCTACTCACGATTTTAAATATATTTGGAATATGATTATGATTTGGAATTGGATTTTTGGATTTGGAATATTAAAAACGTTATATAAAACGTAAGATTCTTTATCGCACGACTCACTTCTCGTCTCGAGGATACGACTCAAGTAAATCTAACTTATTACAAGTAGTACAGTCACGAGCACTTTTAAGTACAATGGGTGCAAAAATACCTTTAATGAAGTCAAAAGGCACTTGTTCTTCCCGTCTTTGTGATATTTTTTTTTGTTCTAGGCCATACCTGGAAACTCCCTAGTTACTGAGATATAGGGGGTCAAAATTGGGGGTCTACCTTAATACAAGTTTTGTTATAAATTTACTTTAAATACCTCCACGACCCCCGTACTAGTCAATGCATTCATCGGCACAATGTGTTGAGTTGACACTGTGTCCTACCGTAAAACGACATTTTCAGCCAAAAAAAAAGTCGTTTTCCAGCCATAATTTTTGCAAAGAGTTAGCTAATTGGATGATGTATTAGTATTACTGCTCGTGACAGTACAAATATTGTATAACCTCTGACGGAGTTAGGTTTAAGCTCTTTCAAACGTAAATCTTAGAGCATACAACTCACTGAAATATACTTACTTTAGTTAAATATTACATGACAAACTCTATTCAGTCATGCTAGACAACTTAGCTATTAGATGTATTTGCAAATACTAGTTCAATCTTAAGTTGGATGTCTAAGTTTACTCATTGTATGTTAATGGACTGATCCTACTATTATAAACGCGAAAGTTTGTAAGTATGGATGGATGTTTGTTACTCTTTCACGCGAAAACTACTGAACAGATTTGGTTGAAATTTGGCACAGGGGTAGTTTATAACCTGGATTAACACATAGGATAATTTTTATCCCGATAGTACTATCCCGCGGGACAGAGATCGAACTGCAGGCGTGCGAAGCCGCGGGCTTTAGGCTAGTAAGATCATAAAATGACATAACGCCTGTAATCCCCATGGGTTAGGCAGAGGTGTACCTAATAGACCACCTACATTTCTCTAGTTATGTTCAAGTGCCATGTAATAGGGGGCGAGCATATTGCCATCAACCTGGCAAGAATCCAGACTCCGTGGCTGCTACTGAACTTCCACCCAAAAAAAAATTGTCCGATCTGGCAATCGAACCCAGGACCCCAGCTCAGAAGTCGCTATTGCAACCACTAGACCAACATCGCAGTCCATAAGTATAAGTAATAACAAATGATTGGGCATCATGTTTTGCGCGTTATGTTGTCTGCACGTAACAGAAACTGATAGACGGTTCTGAACATGCAAAACTCGACCCTCTTACACCTTCCTCTCAAAATAGTAGGCCTGTGGATCCCACCAGTGGGAATTTATATGCTTAATATTCTGATGACACGCCTCAACTTTGGGGTAGACTGCATAATTCATGAATCCCGATACTATTTTTAATCGAATTTTTAGAAGGTGGAGGTTCTGCATTCTGCTGTTTTTTTTCTAAGTGTGTTGTATCGATAATGTTCTACGTTTGTAGCATTTTTTAGTAACATGGTTGGCATTAGAATTGAATAGAATGCACTCTATATTGTATAGCAAAATTTATTGTTACACAGCTCGCAGCTCTGTTTCTACAGGTTCCTACATGCAATATTAAAAACAACGTATCGTATTGCTTATCGGGGTGAGTACAGGGTTTGAAATGTGTTTTGTTTTGGACATATATCGACAGGGTTTTCAAACGTGCATGTTTAAGGAACGTTTTAAATTCGCTATCTTACCCACGTACGGCGCTTTCACTTGATAGCATCACAATTATGTAGGTATACCAAGGTTTATATATTTAGACTATTTAAACAATAATTTTTAATTACAGTAACTAAGAACTTTATTGGTTTTGCACATAAAGCGAGGCATTAAATCTCTATGTAGTCAGGCGACGAACGGAAAAATGTTGTTACAAAATGTTTATTTATATTTATTAATACCACGCGAAATAATTCCTCGTTTTATATGCAAATCTTCTACAGTAATTCTGAAAAGCCCTCAGCTTCAAATACCTGTATATCCGGATGCTTGAATGTGTATAAACAGTAAACAACATAGCGTGACCTTTGGTATCCTTTTTTGAAACATACGTTATAAAAAAATGGTCACGTTGTCCCTACAAAACTCAATTTTAACATGTAAATTAATATTTCTGTGTTTTCGTTCATTCGTGGATCGCTTTTGTAAAATCCAAAAACGATTTGACAGTTCTACCTAACCTCAAAACTTTTAACTTTATTTTGATAGGCTGTCAAAATGTGGCCAGTATCATTTCTTTGTTGCAAAAACTTTTTTGAACGGAAAAGAATGACTAAAAGAGTCTAAAGGGAAGAGTATAATATCAACTCAAATTAAAATTAAATGCCTCGTTACGACAAAGTATTTTGCTGTGTCGTCTTTTCTTTGATAAATTAAATTCTTGGTACACGATCCGTAATAAAATCACAAGGTCAACGTACTCCATACTTCCTTGAATTAATGATTAAATGCCTGTAAATGTTTAATTAACCGCTGCTCGGTATTTGCTTCATAATTAATAAAAGCTCGACTGTTAAAAGTATTTAAAGGATTGCCTTTTAAGCACATTGTTTAAAAATTTGCGTAGGTTTACTTCCTAAAAAAATAAATATTTTGATTTAATGACAGAGGCCCTGCTTTGTTTTGAAGAGAAACTATAAAGCGAAGCAAAAGATAAGATAAGGAAAAGAAACGAAGACTTTAGTTTTACTAAAAACAAAATTATTTAAGAGTAAGTTCTGAATCTCAATGTTGTTAAGAGACAAAATTCTATTACGTACATATTTGATTAAATCAGAGAACAAAGTCCCAGAGAGAAAGATTATTACTAAAAATAAAAAGTTTTCTATTTCCATTGTAGCTATAAAGGGTGTAAAACACCTCTTAACGAAGCCGAAAGGCACTGGTTCTCCCTGTCATTGCGATCATTTTTTTGTTCTACACCATACCTTCTAGTTACGGTGATATTAGGGGTCAAAGTTCCAACTTTTTGACAAGTATTTTTTTAAATACAAGTTTTTAATGTAAGATTTTTACTTTAAACACCTCCACGACCCCCGTACTATTCAATCCGTCCATCAGTACAATGTTTTGGGTGAGTTACATTGAGTTCCACCGCAAAACATTATTTTACACCCCCCAAAAAAAAGTCATTTCCCAGCAATAATTTTTGCGTAAAGTTACTTAGTTTCATGTACAGAATGCTTGGTTGACGGCTTCGTGATGAGGTGATTTACACCGTGTATTGGTAGGACAAAATCTCCACTACCTTCGCGTCCAATGATATTGTCGTAAGAAGATTCCTATTTTCCTTACCTCAACACAAACCAATGTAGGTAAGGTTTATTCATATTCACGGCTCAATTTCAGGTTTCAGACGAAAAAAGGCTAAAGCAACAAGGCTGAATTCGTCTCGAGGGACCAAGTCGTTCAAGATTTCAGCTGTATCTGTCTAAAAGGTCTTTTTTTTGCCGAACAAAAATATTTGTGCCCCGAAACGTGAAACTATTCTGAAGAAAATGAAGGAAGGCCTAAGGGTGAATAAAAAGGAAAGATTGAGACGAATGGCCTATTTACCTAGAAGGAAATAGTGTGTGTGACAGTCTTGTGATGAAATTCGATGTTTATTTTGCTTCCTAAATCAATTCTTGGTGTTTTGTAAATATGAGATACATGATTCGATGGTTGCCGAATGGGTTGGTAGTAAAATATTTTACTCACACGAACGCACTTTGCGCATTAAAATGCGGGAACTAATGATAAAAAAATCATTACAGGATTCTGTCGGTCTCATTGACTGCGTCATCATCATCTGCCTTGCGTTTTCCCAAATATGTTGTGATAACCCAGACAAGGATCTGACTGCATCAGAAAATTAAACCATAAAAATAATTTATCTCCCTTTTATAGCTTCCCTTGTAATATCCTTGAATAATAACATAGTTCAGGAAACAACATATTTCTCGTTTATTTTATGAAGTAGGGATGCACACGGTACTTCCATTTGTGTCGATACTTTGGATCAATACGGAGCGCAACTATTCGATACGATTATAAGAATGGCTTTGATCGGATTCTTCTTATATCAGATCATTTCGTATCGTCCTTTGGGATGATTGATACTTGCATTTTATATTTGATATTTGTATCGATCCAAATTATCGACGATTGGGCTGCGGGTTGTTCGAAAGAGATACCGCGGCCCTGGAACACAAAGGGCTTAGAAGGAACATGGGTGGGTTTTAGTCAGTCAAGTCTGACACTCCCTCCCGCTCCGCCCAGAGCGGGAGAAGTCATTTGATGATTTCCAATCCGCAAAAAAAAAAAAAAAAGTATCGACGTTTCGTACGGCATGAATCATTTATCATAGTTATTAATTCCTCTTAAGAAAAATTGCAATTCTTTTGTACTGTGTCCCTCTTTTGTATCATTTTCAATTAACTTATCATGCAAATGTTGATAATGTGGTTCGACGTCCATTTACTACGCTAACGGTACCCATACTTTTGTATAGATACAAGCATTGGATCTTAAACCGTTATGTACCGTGTACGAATACAAGGTGTTGTTTTGCATCCTCGTCAAATTCAAGGAGGTAACTATGCTAATGATTGCCGTCCCGAATCAATAATAAAATGGGTAGGTAATTTTTATTTTTCTTCTTAATTACGGAAATCAGTAAGTGTGAGCTACCCATGTTTTAAACGCGAGGCTGTCTGATTCTCCCCTACAATCCCGTTTCCAATCATACAAACAAACTTAAACGGTTATTCGATCATTTCTTATTCCCTAAACCACGATAAAAGCGTTATTCTGATATACGGAAAGACTTAAACAGCCAAAAAAAAATAGCGTTTTTTAATAATTAACTAGTTTTAGAATCATTGCTTACCTTTTAATACGAATGTTGTGCATGCCTGTAAGTGATGTATTAACACAGCATCAAAGACTTCTGATAACCTTGTGATATGTATTGTAAATATTATGTCGTTGGTGTGCCTTACTTAATAAATAAATAAAGAACGGAAGGAAAGTATCGGTTCGGTCTGTACATCACTATGTGAAGTATTTTCATAAGAGCTCCCTTTAGGGCCCTTTCCGGGTTTGAATGGATTTTTAAACAATAGAAGACAGTTTCCGTGGTGTTACAAACAAATATGAATATCGTTATGAAACCAAAATTAGAATGTTTTCGTCTCTTTGTTTGCTTCGATAAAGGAATATAATTTCGCAGAAAACTTTGATAAATACGATGAGTTTAATTGGGCTGTATAGTCTCAATCAAAGGTGGCAATAGGCCTTTTGTGTCTTCAACTTCCACAGATGTTGAGTTTTTTCTTTTTCATTTATTTATTTACGATGTGACTTTTTGCCTCATTACACCTTGAACTATTGGTTTAATCTTTTACTCTGGACGCTGTTAACTTGCACGTATTTCTACATCGTTCTCACATATTTGTAATTCTTAACATGAATGATGTTACTAAGATTTAGTAACAATATTTTGATTTTAAAGAGTGTCCATGGAGTTTCTTGCCGTTTCTTCTCCATAGAGATCTACGCTTTAGAATGGGCAACTGCTTACTAACGTACTTTCACAAGTTATTATGCTATGTGACTGGGACTGTTTGCAGCTTCGTGATTTTTGTTCTTTGACTCTCAGTGAAGTGCCTGTAATGGTCTAATTGAAATAAATGCTTTGAGTTTGAGTCTTGTAAAATAAAACAGTTTCGTCAGGCAAAAAAACAAGACTGCGGAACAACTATCTGTAGGCCATACAAGTATTTGTTCCGTGCGGGGATCGAACCCGCGACACGCAGCGCAGCAGTCGATCGCTCAACCACTGCGCCAACCGTGCCGACAACGACCCATTGAATGACTATTACATGAAAAATTAATGGTATTAGATTAACTTAGAGGGTTGTATTGATGATTTTAATGATTCTAATATTAGAAATACTTGCGTACTACAACCGCAAGTCATATTTTGGTAAACATACTGCCTGACGCTAACTGGCTAACTGCACAAAAAACTAAGAAAATTTTAATTTTGCGGGCTACTCTATCACTTCCATATTAATGTGTGCTATGACGCATGCATGGGCTTTTGACATACAATTTTATTAACCCACACGGTAAGAATTATCATGTAATACTACGTTGACCCAAGTCGACCCGACTTGGTTGTCATTCGTGGAACTTAAATAGTCGTTACGAGTCATCAGAATCCCGAATGTCTGACTACCAGTCATTCCAAGAGGTATCATGCTACACAGTTGTCGACTCAGATAGACAGTGGCTCCATGTGAAATACTGATATTCAGCAGTATCCAGTTAAGCTGGAAGTCGACTCCAACATAGTTAAAAAGGACTAGGTAAAAGCACTATGTAAAAAAGACAAGGTAAAAAAGACATGTTAAAAAAAGACAAGGTAAAAAAGACAAGTTAAGAAAGACAAGGTAAAAAAGACTAGGTAAAAAAGACAAGGTAAAAAAGTCAAGTTAAGAAAGACAAGGTAAAAAAGCAAGGACAGAGATCCCACGTTATCTTTTCATGAAGATTTTATTATTTCTGAAGAAACCTTTACTACCTGTTTTATTTAATAAATGTTGAATAATGCCTGACGCATACCGCACCGTCCGTCCGCGGAAAGTCGGCTTGGTTATGTGATGTTTGCTCCCACTAAAAAAAACGCCACCGTGAGCCTATCGCCTAAGCGGCCGCGAGAACTGCTACGCATGGCGTTCGCGACCCATCCAGCGCAGCCCCACTGCCCCCACTACCACTGCCGCTATGTTAACCCTTCACGCTTGGACTGATTCCTGGTTCAAATCGCAAGACAGTCGAGGGGATTAAGTTTATTTAGAACAAGAAGCTTTACACAGGTTCCGTGTCACCAGTTTAATATTATAATCAAAGGCAATATTAGATTATAATACCGGAAGCTGTTCTTTGGAGAAAGAAACAAATAAAAGTTATTTTCTCATGTTACAAGAAAAATTAGAAAAGAAGGACTATTAAAGAAAAACCATTTAATGAAATGTAAAAAGAAATAGTTTTGTTTAAGTTTCATTGCTTTTTATTTTAACTTGCTATTGGAAAATTAAATAAGCATTCAGTTGGTATGCTCCGTGTTCACTTAAAATTAATTTGAAGCATTTCAGAGAGAAACTTTAAATAAATGAAGATAAATTGGACAACATTATATTCCATTTCAGTATCTGAAATTGTCAAGCGAGCATGTCGAGAAATGTGTTCATTCATACACTTGCATGTCAACTCATGCAAGTGTATGAATGAACATTTTCCGACAACCAAATAATATTATTTTATATTCAGTGTCCAATAATAATTATTAAAAAGAAAAAGAAATCGTATTTGAGCAAACAGAATGGCTGGCGAATGCTACTTCTGCTATGACTATTTATTTTACAGATTGAAACAAACAATTGAGTCTACAAGGTCCAATATCGCCTACAACGTAGTTACCATATTTTGTGTGCGTGTGGATTGAGTGCTCCTTTTTAAAAGTTGAATATATTTTTACGAAAATATGAAAGATTTTAAGAAATAATCCTGAACGCTTCTTGATGAAGATAAAACAATCGTGATATTTATGGTTAGAAAGTCTTGGTCAACTACTACTAATATTCAATTGATTTTAACAGTTTCTCTAGATTTTATAAAGATTTATATTTAGAACACTCAATCCTCCTATGGTGCAGAAAAACTGTCCTCGGATGATGTCGTTTATGTTCGCATGCCACGCAAAACGGCCCGCACTTCGGCTGTGCCGTGGTGTCCGAGGATGTTGACAACTTCACCACAGTGATGAGGAGTGCAGCAGGCGGCATCAAGACGTAAGGAAGCAGTGATGCTGAATATCGTGTCGTCGAACATAGTGCCTCTGCTCGACGACGGCAATGCGTGAAGCCGAAGACCCGACTCCCACTCACCCACAGCCAGCAGTCGCGCACGCTCAGCAGTAGTAGCAGCTGTGTTAAGTAAATTGTCCTGAACTACTCTGCAGAGCGGCTCGGTCCACCGTCTCTGGGAAAACGGATTGCCGGGTTCTTCAGTATTCGGGCAAGCGAGTTTCCAAGCATCGAAGGCCTCGGAGAGGCACGGCACATCAAAAGCAATCGGTGTGGAAGCCAGGATATTCCTGATTAATTTCTCAGTGCCGTGGACCGAGGATATGAGAGCCGGTAAATTAATACTCGAAATTTTGCGGCTAGCCGCAAAATTTCAGATTTTCTCAGGTTAGCAGATTGAGTATTCTAGTTAATTGACCAAGACTTTCTCACCATAGATGTCATATTTTTTTTTACCTTCATCATGTAGTTTTCACAATTATTTCTTAATTTTTCCTTGATTTCGCAAAAATATAATCAACTTTAAAAAGGAGCACTCAATCTACAAGCACACCATATTTATATGCAAAGTACATCAAAAGTTCATACATCGAACTTTGAACGCTTCATGGAAAAAAAACCCCTTTTCAGATTGAAAAGTTTCAAACACATTTTGTCTGTATTTTATTGCTTGAAAACTCTGTGTATCTATTTCTGATGTGTGATAAAAGTTTCATACAGTTGTTTATAAATTGTTTCGAACAACGTTTCTGAGTATTACATTATCAACAACTTACCGCTTTAAGGTTCCGTTCAGAGCCTCTAGTTATGTCATCATCATCATCATCAGCCTATAATGTTCCCACTGCTGGGACGCAGGCCTCCTCTCTATATGAGAGGGAGCGGGCTTTAATCCACCACGCGGGCCCTTGCGGGTTGGTAGATGTCACATGTCTTCGAATTTTTAGTTCTAAGACATGCCGGTTTCCTCACGATGTTTTCCTTCACCGTTTTGAGAGCAGCGGTGATGAAATAAATTACACAAAGTAATGCGCCTGTCTGGGTTTAAACCTACGACTTACTGCTCGTAAGTCGGGGCTGCCACCACTGGGCCACCGGTGCTCCCTAGCTATGTAACTGGTGTCAAATGACTAGCGCGCGTCCCTATTTTCTTTTTCAGGATCACTTTCACAAATTCTTTCTTTAATTAACCGACTTCAAAAAAGGGGGAGGTTCTATGTTTATCAATAGTCGCTGTCAGAAAACGCTTATCGCTTGAGCGTGAATTTGTGGTCTACGTGGTCTGTCTGTAACCAAGGTGATAAAGTAAAGAGGTTGCGCTACTTTTAATGTCGAAACTAAGGAAGGCCTTTTGAGACGATAGAAAGAATAGAAGATACTTAGAGACAAAAACGCAGTACAGGACATACTATAACTTAGACAGCCCTCCAACAGGGAATCATTAAAAACAAGAAAGTAAACGATACTGAAATAAACATTCTTTTATTTTCGAAAACACGACGAGACAGACATTTCTAAAACAAACAGAATAATTATTTTCAGTTTAAACTTTTTGCGTCAATTCGTTCAGTCGATACAAAAACTTGCAATTACTTATTCTGGAAAAAGTTTTGTCTGGGAACGATGTTATAGTAAAGTTAAAGGACCTTGTCTAGTAAACTTGACAGCCCGTCGAAATATTTGCGCAGCAATAGGGGATCGGACTGGGTAAGGAAAACGACATTATATTTTGTCCGTTAGACAGGTAATACAAAAATATTAGACACGTATTTTTTGTTTTATCAAAATTACTTAGTTAGAACTCATTAAAGTTGGAGAGTGGGGGCTTACTACGTCACAAGTAGGTATAAAACTTACCTACATATGACGTCATGCGCCATTTCAACTCAATATATCTCCGTAATTTTGTAACCACGTGAAAAAAGGAAAAATACGTGTCCAATACTTTTCAATAAACTACCCGACGGACAAAGAAAAAAAAATAGGATTGTCCCCTATTCTTTTTAGAGCAACATAATATTAGTTGTATGCCTTATAACTTCGTATTTTTTCGAAGTTCATAAAACTCGCTCTTGTTGAGTTAATCAGGCGTTGAAAAGAGGTCTCTCGCGTGCAACGTGAATCCGAGTTCAATTTCAGCATTCCCTCCTAGGCAATAGCATCTAAATCTTATCGAGCCAATAAATACCTTAACATCCTTGTCTTAAAAATGGCCCAATAATTTCGTAAAAAACTATAATTCTGATAACAATAGTATGGTCAATTTTTTTGGTTTTTGCTCTAAAAATACATAGTTTCTATCAATAGATTTGTGCTATTATTCGATTTTATGGAAGGGCCAATGTTCCATGAATCGATGTGATAAAAAAAACCATTAACATTGAACTAAACTGAAAATTATAATTATGCCAAAACTTACAGTTTAAATACAGAAACGCCTGCCATATTTCCCCAATGACCGCTTATCGGTCGTGGTAGTAGGACGTTGGAATATCGTCAATTGTTTTTCGGACTTCTCACTCGCACAATTATGCTATCGCGCTCATGTTATGTCGTGCGAGCTTTAACAGATTGCAAAGAAGGGTTTCGTTTTTATCTATGATTTTTTCTTGCTTCTTCAGCCAAACACGACTTTTGGCCGAAGTAGGAACTTTTGGTCGAAACCAGGAAGAAAGTATGGTCGCACGACGTCCCACCAGATTTGATCAAGATTGCGCCCTACAATTTGTGCCAGGTCAATTATTTGGTCTTGGGATCATTTTTAGTTTTTGGTAGCCAGTGACTCACTACACTGGTGTAGTGATCCACCATGCCATGCCCCACGCACGTTAGTGTCTTGTATCTCCCAGGCCGCCGTCTTATGGTAGCAGTAGGAACAGTTTGTCCGTCTGTTCAACAGTCTGTCTGTACGGATGTCACACAACCATTTTACTCGGATATTATTGCCACTATATCGATGTCTTTTATTTTAAAAATAAAATTGCCAGACAATGGTGTAGTTTTGGTATCTATTGGGCACTAATATTATAAGGAGATAAAATGTATAGTTTCACTTACGAGTTATCTTCCGTGATTACAGATTGTTTTGAGTTCCCGATATTTTCCCCGTTTTTGCAACATTTTTTATTGATGCTCAACTCCTATTAGTTGTAGCATGGTGGTATACAGCCTATAGCCTTACTCAATAAATGGGCTATCTAACATTAAACACCAATCGTTTAATGTTTATTCGAACCAGCAGTTTCTGAGATTAGCGCGTTCAACCAATCAAACAGACAAACTCTTCTGCTTTATAATACCCATTAAGATTAGGTACGAAAAATATCATATTTATGTAACATCACTTCACAGAAGTATGTAGAGTGAAGATTCAATTTGTAAAAATCAATTATAAATTGATCAATCAACAATCTTTAGAAATTATCACCACCTAAACTAAAATGACAGTTGCGAAAAAATAACTTGATACATAGTAAAATTGATATTAAAAAAGTATTAATAAATTGTTCGAAACGGGACTCAAAGGACTAATTATTTCGTAATCTGAATTAGTATATTCAATTAAACCTTGAATTACTAAAATCTTGATTTGTGTCAAAAAATCAAGCCACATTGGTAGAAAGGTCACATCAAACACGTAATATTTGACACGCGTTGCTCGAAAAAGGCATATAAGTGTCTGAATCATTTCGAAATCTGTATAATTTGAAATGGGAGTGTCACTCCCTAAACAGTTTAAAGACCATTCCTAGAAATTGCCTTTAATAAAAACCGTTTGATTTTACAAACATTTTCATCCAACCTAGAATTTCTTACGTAGAAAGATCTACTGTAAAATAATATTAAAAGTTTTATTCATAAACACTTCAAAATAAGCTCGTTGGACTATCAAAACTGTTGCTTGTTCAAAGCCAATTAAATCTTAAGTCTTGAAGATAATAATAAATCTAAATTATTATAATTAAATAGCTTTTAATAATAAATTGGAGAATATGCACGGTTAGCGACTGCAATAACTTTTGTAGTCTGTCTGAAATGTTTGGAGTCTCGACTTCTATTTGAGCTACACTTTAATATTTTCATATTTTAAATGTGTCAACTTGAATAGAAAGGAAAATTCCGCTTTGAGACATTGCGTCAGTATTGTTACGTCGTCGTCTGCTTTACGAGAACATTCTTCTAGAATGATCCACTATATCTAAAAGATTCGAGAATAATCCTAGAAAAAAGAAATTAATGAAAAGAGATGTGATGAAAGTTCGAGAAAGTGTTTAATGTTGGATTAAGATTTTTAGTGTTTAAAGTTTAATTGGTAGTGTGTTAATTTATCCAATACCTAGCTCATAACAGTATTTTAATTGTAGTTTGTTCTTTCAAATCCTTTAAAACTTAAATGTATTTCCGCATGAGTTCAACGGTGAGTCAATACTTAAACCAAACATAAAATTAAATCATGTTAGAATGTGGTTTAGTTTGAAAATGCTTTCCTTGAACATGCAAACCCGATTGTGTCATTTTTCATGATATTATTCACTTTTTAAAGTAGAGATCAGTGTAGATTAAACAACACTGTGATTACAAATCATGCAACAGCAGTTTATTGTAGGCTTGCGTTTAGTACTAATAGTTTATAAATTAAGGCAACACGGATGTCTGTTAAACAAATAATTCTAGTTATATTCGTGTTAGTTGATAATTCCGATGAAGTTGTAAATCCACATGGTCCAACTGTTATTAATGACTACACTAGGTGTATAAGTAAAGTGATGGATAATGAATTTAAAGAGCCCAGTCTTTTGATATTTGCTAACACAAATAATAATGTTAGCACCTCTGTATCAAGGATCAGAACAGAGCTCTTGAAGAAGATCAATGAAAAAATCAAGTATAGTGTGGAAATCATGAGTCCTGAAAAAGAAGTGGAAATCTGTGATCAAGATAATTATAATCTTGGAGTACTGCATGTCGATAATTATGTGGCAATACCTACAGCTAATTATTTTGTTATCATAATAGATAGTTACACAGACTTTTCTTTTCTAGCCAGTAAACTAATACGATCACGCAGTTGGAACCCGTTTGCAAAATTCATCATTCTACTTTTTAACTTCGTTCAGAATGATAGAATTAATATTGAATACGTCGAGAAAGTACTTAGCTGTCTCTTCAAGTATAATGCAATTAATATTATTATAGCTGTGCCTCAAGCAAACAATTTTCGAAACGCAATTATTTATAGCTGGAGACCTTACGACCCTCCGCAGTATTGTGGTTACTTCAACGAATCTGCAAAAGACAGACTCGTCGTACAAAATATGTGTGAACGAGGGGTGCTTAAATATAATAAAGAAGTATTCGACGATAAAATTCCCCACGACATGGATGGTTGCATTATTGAAATAATAGCTTTACAAAGACAACCATTTATCAGTGACGATCCATGTGAAGCCAATATCGAGAAAATAATGATAAATGAAATGCTTAGACGATATAAAATGAAAGCTAGATATCACTTTGTTGAAGGATCCCGAGGTGAAAGAGAAAATGTTGGTGAATGGAATGCGGCTTTAAGGCAACTAGCATCAAAAAGAGGACATTTACTTTTGGGAGGAATATTTCCGGATTTCGATGTGCATGAAGATTTTGAGACCACCGTTACGTATTTAGCCGATGCTTATACCTGGGTTGTCCCAAGAGCTCACAAATCAGCTGCCTGGGTGGCTTTAGTAATTATATTTAATAAACTCGTTTGGCTTACTGTTATATGTGGTTTCTTCATATGTGGAATAACTTGGAAAATTATAGGCCAGCTCAGCGATGATTCCAATTACAATCGTTCGTTTGGCCATTGTTTTCTTAATACTTGGATAACAGTACTAGGGTTTGTAGCTTATCTACATCCTGCTAAGGAAAGTCTCCGCGTATTTTTCGTGTTTCTCAATATTTATTGTATACTTTTTTTGACAGCGTACCAAACGAAATTATTTGAAGTTCTGACGAACCCATCTTATGAGTACCAAATGCAAACGGTAGAGGAGTTGGTTGACAGTGGTTTAAAATTTGGTGGTATTGAGGAGCTACATGATTTATTTTATAATTCCACTGAGCCCTTTGATTATCGTATCGGTCAGCAGTGGACTGACATTGAGAACATTACTAAAGCATTGATAGATGTTGCTGTCCATAGAAACTTTTCATTGCTGTGCAGTCGTCTGGAGTTGGCTCATATTTCTGCGATAACTCCTGAACTGAGTGATAGTGTTGGTAACTATAAATACTATACGTTTACTGAAAACGTTTTTAGTGTTCCTATAGAAACGATAGCTCTCAGAGGTTTTCCTTTTATTCTCGAGTTTTCGACCACAATCACGCTGTTTAAGCAGAGTGGATTGAATGAAGCTTTGAGGGATCACTTTGCAACGTTCAATGAGAGACGACGAGCTCGCCAACTGCGGGCTTTACTGAAGGAGAAATCCGATGTTAATCCTTTGTCGGGAGAGCATCTGCAAGGCGGGTTCTTGGCTTTGGGATTTGGATATGTTAGCGGTACTTTGGCACTTATTGTCGAGTTTATAGTCAAGACGGGATACGTTCAAAGGAAGTTTTTGCAGTGTAAACGAAAAATGAACTTTGTGTCGTGAATTCTTGACTCAAAGTATGTTGTTGCAGAATTTGGGGTATATGCAGAATTGTCAAAAAAACAACTTTTTACAACAAAACATTTATTATACAAATTGTGTGTAGTTTTATTTAACGAAAAGCTTAAATGTACTGTACATTTAATATAAGATAATTATTATAATTTTAATGATTACTTAAAATTCAACCATTATAATATTCTAAAGACTAGTCTACGTGAAGTTACTTAATAATTATTATTGCAATCATTATAAGTATTTTTAATCTCAGTTTTTCGCCGTTTGTTTACGCAGCTAAGTTTCAAATTAATTTGCATAACTCATTTATAATGAGATTGTCTTTTACGTTTAGAGTTTTAATTAATGAGTTGACTTTTAAATTTTTCTCAACCTTTTATAATTATATACGCTGATACAACGTTTTATTTATTTTATTTTGCATATAAAAAACTCGTGTATGCGTTAATTTGTAATCCAGAAGCTATTTACATAAATTACCCCTACCACTAAAAAGGATTATAGGTACTAACATGTACTTATAAGTCTAAATAATGCACAATATAATACAAACTATAGAACAAGTTTACTGTCTTTTATTGATAAGTTCATGCCGCACTTTATTTCTTGCACAATAAACAGTTTGATGCTCGTCGATTAAGTGTCTCAGAAGTAAGAACGTTCGTTGAGCCTTTTCATGGGAAGCATTAAATTATTGCTATTGCATCAATTTTTTGGAAAATATAATGTCACATTAAATTAGTTAGTAAAACTATGTATACTCATGATGGGTAACCATTTCGAAAAACGACCCAAAAAATATTTGATGACTTCATCATAAGGTCAATGATCGCAGGTGAGTTTCGCTAGCTAATTTAATTCGACCCTATATAATCTACCAAACTCAAATCAAGATTAATTTCCAAAAGAAAGCGTCAGTTAGTCAGTTCACCAACCCCTTTATCCATAGAAAAAAATCATAGTTTCTCCCCATCCAAATGCTGTAAATTATAATACGAATGATCTGGGAATCTTTCCAGTTGTATATAGTCCATATCTTTGTTTATTAGCGGTTCTAATCTAGCGACGATATCGGCGAAGTCTGGTCGTTCCTTGGGTTCGGCCTCCCAGCAATAGTACATTATGTTGTACAGCTCTCGGTGACAATGTTCCGGCTTTTCGAGACGATATCCTTCAATGACCTGGATGGAGAAAATAAGTTTGATTAGATTACTATTATATTAATGTTTGGGAAAGTGTTGGAGTGAAAACCAAGGGCAGGACGGAGGAATGTAGGAAAAACGATTTCATTAAAGTGGTCGGGAGAAACTGGATAACCGCATGGTTACGTAACCGCCAAAAATGGACAGATTTAGAAAAGACATTGGGTGGCGAAAGGTTGAAGAAAAAGACGAAAAATGTGTGTTTTGAGGTCCAATACACATTACACAAATTCCGCTAGTTTACAAACGGTTCAATGGTCTCCCTGGTTTTGACAATATTACTATTCAAAATAATTGTGTTAAAAACGGTCACACATTTTGTGAATTAGTGGATTTTTGGCAGAAGTGAAAACCACATAGGTACTCTCCCTAATTTTTACGGTCGCAAAAGACCAGTTTAGATATTGGATTGATGAACAATTTCTGGTCTTATTAGAATTCTGAATTGTTAGAATATTGAAAAAATAGAAATAGGCCATAGAAACCGCGCATACGAAGACGGCCTCATGAATGCAGTACTTAATGATCGTATACACGTAGTGAAATATCAAAACCATTATTTTCTGCAGAAAAATTGACATTGATACACAGACGTCAAGCACTTTTTTTTTCCTACTCTATGTGGTCCCACTGCTGGGCAAAGGCCTCCCCTATAGCCTTCCACTCTTCTCTTTGTGCAGTTTTCTCTGGCCAATCCCTCGAAAACATCTCTAAGTCGTCTCGTCACACACACAAAATAAATTTAAAGTGTGTACTTTATTTATTTAAAAATAAGTTGTGTGCCTTTTAGTGAGTGAATGTATTATCTTGTTTCACTCTTTCCAGTGCGATTGTCAGTTCACAAATATTGAAATTAAACAGTTCTCCAGCTAGTCTGTCAACCACATCTCGACTACATTAGCGGTTCTGACGTACCAAGTGCAAGCTTAAAATGCTAATGTGATTAACAGTCAGCGCCAAGCCACACTGCTCTGTTTAAACGTCATCTGTTTTTATTCATGTAACGTAGACCGCCATCTTCTATAATTTATTCCGCGTTTTGGTATTCAGACCGCAGTGTAATTTATTTGTTTGTTTTCGAGATATATCGCGTGGGCGTTGCATATGAAACTATGTATTTCTGGATTTGCCTTGAATTAGTATGTCCCTTTTGTGTGTGTATCAAAACATGATTAACAATTACCTGTTTTAAGTAACAAAACAAAGCTAATTTATTTCGAAGGGTTTATATTATAAGTCTGTTACCTACTGTTAGGGGAGTTCAGAATCGACAGATACGATGAAAACAAAGTAATGAAAAGTGACAAAATCAAACCCCAAACATTTTATTTTGGCCACTTATAAAACATCGACAAAAGGTGCACGGTACGGGTTGGTCGTTTCCAATGAAGAAGAACTGGCAAGAAACTCCAAGGTTACTCTTTTAAAATCATTTGGTTTACAATATTTGAATGTTATAGCGTTCGGACTTATTAAGTATGAATAAGTGGACAGCGTAGGCCCGACAATAAGGCGTTGCTTACTACAAAGAGTATTTTATTAAATATAACATTTTAAGTCTGCCTTCCTTATTTAATTATGAAATAGCTAATTTTATACAAACCAATCCTTACCTATTTAAGAATAAGGGCAATATAGGGAACTGTTGTAAAATGTTTTTGTGAAAATGTGTTGATAAAAAGATCGGTTCTTTCAATTTGGCCTCCTGTATTTATAACCATATCATTAAAAGAAGTAATTAAGATTATACAACACGTTAGAAAAGGGGAATTTGATTCTAGAGAATAATTTGAATTCCGAGAGCAGCAAAAGATTCTAGAATCCTGAACGGAGCGAGGAATATAAGAAACGAGATGATTTTTTTTTCCCGAGTGGTTTAGGTACTCTACTTTCCCACTGATAGCGAGAAAATAAATGAAAGTCCAGTATTTATATTTTTGTACATAATTCATGCTTGTTCCTAATTCAAAAAGTTTTTATTCACTCAGTGACTAAAAAGAATTTTATTCACTTGTATCGATGAAACAATAATGTTCTTTTTTGAGTGGCAATGGTAAAAAGGTTTTATGAAAATCTTTTTGTTCTTTTTTAACTAATATTTAAAGACCACCTTCACAAACATTTATTTATAAACATGCATGATACCCAGGTGGCCCAAATAAAACTTCAACGCCCTAAGCTTTGAAATACTGTCTACATGCAGACTTGATGTTATTCATGCAAGAGGGAATAGTTTCGCATCTTCACCGCTAACACTCATGGTTAAACTTAAGATTAAGATGTCAAAAGTTCAAGACGTATCATGAAAAGGTTAAAATTTATTACATAAGTTCGTAAGTATACTCTATCATTCTCTATGCAACACTCGTATAACTTATATTAGATCTCATTTCAATGATTGTTATAGTCTGTTGGATTTTCAACGCTCAACTCGGTACTTAAAGTGTAAATTCTAATAGCGTAATGTAATTTAGGCATTCGTTTAGTGTAAGCGAAGATGCCCCTCAAGATAAAGGGGAAAATATATAAGTTTGTGATTAATCCTGTCATTCTGTATAGATCGGAAAGCTAGACTGTGAGAGATGGATGAAAAAAGATTGCATGTAGCGGAGATGAGTATGTTGAAGTGGATGTGGTGTGATAAGAATATAAAGGGTGTAAAACACCTCATAACGAAGCCGAAAGGCACTGGTTCTCCCTGTCATTGCGATCATTTTTTTGTTCTACACCATACCTGGGAACCTTTTAGTTACGGAGATATCAGGGGTCAAAGTTCCAACTTTTTGACAAGTATTTTTTTTAATACAAGATTTTAATGTAAGATTTTTACTTTAAACACCTCCACGACCCTCGTACTATTCAATCCGTCCATCAGCACAATGTTTTGAGTGCGTTACATTGAGTTCTACCACAAAACATGATTTTACACCCCCCAAAAAAAAGTCGTTTCCCAGCAATAATTTTTGCGTTAAGTTACTTAGTTTCATGTACAGAATGCTTGGTTGACGGCTTCGTGATGAGGTGATTTATACCGTGTATAAAGTTAGGAATGAGTATATTAGATGAATTTTAAAAGTTGCGCCAAATACAGAAAAGATGAAATGTATTCGACTGTCTTGGTATGGACATGTGAGGAGAGGCAAATAGCATGTGACTAAATGAGTGATAAAAATAAATGTTAACTATGGATGGAGAGGGAGAGGAAGAGAAAGGAAACAATGGATAGATTGTGTGAAGAAATATGAAAGAAGAAGGTGTAAATGATTGCGTGACGGTTGGCAGGAAAGACTGGAAGAAAAAAACGTGTTGCGCCGACTCCATGAAACATGGACAAGCGCAGGAAGATGAAGAGTAGTGTTAGAGAAAACGGGCTTAGATACGTGGTGTAAATCTAACTGGGTCGATTACACTTTCACAAGAATCTTGTAATCTACTAGTTTTTAGGCGATTACTACGAAGAGTTTTACAGTCCATAAACGTTCACGACCTCGTACTAAAAGACCAGCACTTTCAATATGGCTGAAATGAGTATATTGACATGTGGGATAGCTAACGCTAAAGTTAACAGATTTTTAGTAGGAGAGCTGAATATTAAGCACAGTAATGTATGTTTGATTTTCACAGTTTAGTTGGGTCACACATAATTTTACTTGATAACTACTAATTTTGAGCTCGTGGCTAAATACAAACAGCCGCACGGGTCGATTTTTAAGGTTAAGCCGTGCTTGCCGAGGTTGGTCCGAGGATGGGTGACCATGATTACATACCGAGTTTCCTCCGTGCCTCGGAAAGCACGTTAAGCCATTGGTCCCAGCTATCATTTGTAAATCTTTGACAGTTGTTACGAGTAGTCAGAAGCCAAGTCTGACATCCAGTCTTACCAAGGGGTATCGTATTACCCAGTTACTGGTTTGTGGAGGTCAGATAGGCAGTCGTTTCATGTAAAATACTGGTACTCAGCTGCATCCGGTTAAGACTGAAAGCCGACCCCAAGATAGTTTGGGAAAAGTAGACCGATGATGAACTATTAATTTTATAAAAGTACAACGCCCAACGTACCTTCTTCATGACGTCATTGGCTGATAATCCAGGGTATGGTGTGGAGCCCAGTGTCACGATCTCCCACAGTAGGATGCCGAAGCTCCAAATATCGGACTTAACGCTAAATATATTGTCGTACAGAGACTCGGGGGCCATCCATCTAGAAATAAAAATGAAGAAAGTTAAATGACTGGTTATTCACGCTCGGTTATGACTGCGCAGTCCAACCGCAGAGTCAAAATAGAGCGGATATTTTTTTTTCCAAATTTTTTATGTTGCATGTTGTACATGGTAAGGCCCTAAAATTTCTTGCCTAAACTTATTAGATTATAGATAGATGGACACAAAACTATCATACCGCTAAATTACAGAAGTTTTCTCTAGTTGCCCACAGGAATAAAAGTGTTTTTTGTTGGGATATTAATCCTTTTTATAGTTGAAACCAGAAACGACATTACATGCAACTACTACATGCAACTACTGCATGCAACTACTGCATGCAACTACTGCATGCAACTACTGCATGCAACTACTGCATGCAACTACTGCATGCAACTACTGCATGCAACTACTGCATGCAACTACTAACTGTTTGCATGCTACTGATACATGCAAGGATAAAGTTTGACTGTACAGACCAAACTGCGCATGCATAACCTATGGCGGGCTTTAGAAATTTAATTTCTTCAATTTGTTTCTCTCCGCAGTCCCTGAACAATGAAGCCTGTAGCTCGTTGCCAAGCAGCAGCCAATAAGGCATTGATACCTCGAAACCTTACTAAGCAGCTAAATTTCTCGTTACTGTAAAAGTGTTAAGTTTACCAGAAGCCTCAGAACGTCATAACTTTTCAATTTCCCAGTAGGTTACACATTATTTACAGTGTTTGCAGTAAATTTGCGTGAAACTAACAATAATAACTAACTTTAAAGTTCTAACTTTGCGGGGAAAATGTCGGGGTTACGTACGATATACTTATTAACTGTTTGAATTCCGTGTTGTTCTATGTTATGGAGTAGGTAAGCCATATTCAGTTTACTCGTGGGTGAGATAATTTATTGGAACAAATCCTGGCTTCGGAACGCCAGATTTTGAACCTAACCTTAAAGTTGATCAGTTTTTTTGAGAACGATTATTCGCGTTGGTGGATCATTTTCAACGAACATCATAATTATCTTGCTCCTATTCCAATTTACTTGGAATAGTTTGTATTAAAAAGCGTTTTTGCAAAAAAAAAACTTCCAAAAAAACACTAACAATGTCTGAAATAACTTTACTTTCGGAAGTGACTTTTTTGCTTCAGTGTCTTTTTTTGCCACAAACTTCCTAAAAAAGTTGCTCCTAATTTTAAAGTCGGTTAAAAAATAGCTCATGTCCTCTATTTAATATTTAGTATTGTTAACTCTAGCTGTTACCAACCCCGCTTACTTGGTAATCTTTCACGATAACTAGAGCTATTTTCGAACACCTCATTATAAAGGGTGTAAAACACCTCTTAACGAAGCCGAAAGGCACTCGTTTTCCCTGTCATTGCGATCATTTTTTTGTTTTACACCATACCTGGGAACCTTCTAGTTACGAAGATATTAGGGGTCAAAGTTCCCACTTTGTGACAAGTATTTTTTTATATACAAATTTTTAATGTCAGATTTTTACTTTAAACACCTCCACGACCCCCGTACTATTCAATCTGTCCATCAGCACAATGTTTTGAGTGCGTTACATTGAGTTCTACCACAAAACATGATTTTACACCCCCCAAAAAAAAGTCGTTTCCCAGCAATAATTTTTGCGTAAAGTTACTTAGTTTCATGTACAGAATGCTTGGTTGACGGCTTCGTGATGAGGTGATTTACACGGTGTATACACAACGGATGAAGGATGTGGGTCACAAAACTTTACATATTTTAGTTAGTGGTATCGGGAACAGAGTCCAAGCTAGCGGCGAGCAGGGCTCCAGAGAGAGGAAACTCCTAACAATACGAGCCGTATGTACCGCTTTCTAAATCAAGCCCTACGAGCTAGTATTTCAAATTATTGCCACAAACCTGATAGGAAGCCGTCCATCACTCTTCCTCTCATACACATGGGTATCTGCCACATCCCTGGCAAACCCAAAGTCTGCTACTTTACACACTCTATCTTCTGTTATCAGCACATTTCTCGCTGCCAAGTCTCGATGAATAATCTGGAAAATAAAAGGGAGAATTTAATTTTAATTCCCACTTTTACAGGGAAATAAAAATATGCTTAAAAACTAAAAGTCGTTGTAATAAATAATCATAAAAATATAGTATTACAAGCTAAGAATGACAGAACATCAACATTTCATTCATATCCATTATATTAATATTATACCGGTATCGAAATATAAATTTGGCAAAACCTGCCGTGAATTGTTCAAACGGCTCAAATGATAATTGAAAGAGGAGTGTAATTGTAAACGATGTCATATTTAATTAGTATTTATATTTTTACTAATACTTATTACTTACACATTTTATTTTGCTGTACTTTGTGACTTATAGCATCGTATTGGAAATGTCTATAATGTTGCTACATATAGGGTGACTGGTAATTAGTGACCGATACTTAAACACGTGATTATTCTCATGATAACAAACAACTTTCCCGAAGAAACATTTAGGAAAGTTGTTTTTTATCATGAATATAATCACGTGTTTAATTAAGTATCAGTCACTAATTACAAGTCACCCTATATAATTGATGCTAAATAAATAAAAATACAAATCTGTTAACGAGAAAACACCCCAGAGGCTGACAGCATTTAATTGATTATTTGGAGAAATATTTAAATTAAAGGGGGCCTAAAAATGGCTGCTTCAGCAGATCACAAATCAACAATTCATAATAATGTCTTAATTGCGTCTTTGACCATTTTAGGAATTTTAGTGAGATTATTATCTTATTATGATCCTGCTAAGGCGGCAATCGTAGGTCCCCTATGGTCTTCGACTCATGAGAGCACAACTCACTAGTGAACCACTAGTACTGGTTAGTAGTCCACTAGTGCTGGTTATTTTAAAATCTCTTAGAAAATAATGGTTAGGGGTATCTTCACAAGTGATCGTACAATTTCGACTCGAGATGAGACTACGAAGTTTATGACACGATTTGATATCTGTATGTATTTTTATGACTACCAATATTTAGGCGTTACTCTAGTAATGGTGCAAAAAATGGTTATTCTTTTGCGGTAAGCCCCTGGTAGAGAATTTGGTGCAATTGGTAGCTGCTAAAGGTTGATGAAGGTGTTTGATTAAGCCATTTGAAATTTTGTAGTAAGAAAAAAACAGCTTTTATAAAATTTTGCTCATTTAACTACATAAATGAGCAAAATTTTTTTTATTCTTTTGTTTTCCTAAACCACGATTTAGTTTAACAAAACAAAAAATATGTTTTTGAACTACAAAATCATGGCAATCTAATACTAATACTAATATTTTAATCTGAAGAAGTTGTTTGTTTGGTTGAACAGGCTAATCTCGGGAACTGCTGGTTCGAACTGTTTTAGTGTTGAATAGCCCATTTTTTGACGAAGGCTATATACCATCACGCTACGACTAAAAGGAGCGGAGCATTAATGAAAACCGTTGCAAAAACGGGCAAAACTGTGACGCAGACGAGTTGCGCGGGTTAGCTAGTAAAAATTTATTTATATTGCAAAGTAAAAAGGCCTGTTGTGTAAACTAACGAAACGCAACTCCTAAGGTCATTTACCTAAGATAAACTGTTGAAGATTACTTCAAAGCTTGAGACAGCAAAGAACAAAAGATATGAAATTTTTCTAAATTAATTTGGGCCATTTCGTTTGTTGAGGCTCATTTACACATAAAGATTATTTTCTTCTTTTCTTCGAAAGAACATTTGAACATAAAAAAAAATGGTAAACCTGCATGAACCTATTAATGACATCTTTGAAATAAGAAAGTGTCCAAAAGTTGTTGTTTCGAATAATCACAGGTAGGGAAAATTGCCTGACAAATTTTAATGTACTGCCAAGCTCGTTTAGTTCCCTTCAAAATGGTTGAGTTGAATGATGGCTGATACATGCGTCATGTTCGTGAACGGGCGCTGTCAGTTGTGACTGGTCATCTCTTAGCTGCCACGGTTTATTTTAATAACTTTATTTTTTACCGATTTAATCTTTTACTCTGGACGCTCTTAACTTGCCCATACTTCTACATCATTCTCACATATTTGTAATTCTTAACATGAATGATGTTACCAAGATTTTGTAACATATTTTGATATAAAAGAGTGTCCATGGAGTTTCTTGCCCATTCTTCTCCATAGGAACTACGCTTTGGAATGCCCATTATGGATCATGGAATGGGCAACTACAGTACTTTAACAAGTAATTATGTCTTGTGACTGGGACTGTAGCTTCACGTTTAATATGTTTTTTTTTCAAAAGTGCCTGTAATGGTCTAATTGAAATAAATGCTTTGAGTTTGAGTTTGCTCACTGGCGGTCGACCACTTTTCACCCTTATCATCTTTCTGCTCTTATCCTATGTAACTTGGAGTCAGCGCAACACGTTTTTTCTTCCAATTTCCTCTGTCAAACATCGCGCTTTCATTTCTTCTTTCATATCATTCCTCACAAATCACATCCATCGTCTTCTTCTCCCTCTCCACCCATCAATTATATTCAAAACTCTTTTAGGCACATGTGATTCGATCACTTTTAACCCATATGCCCCGAGTAATAAGGTTGAGAAGTGGTCGACCGTCAGGTAAACTTCTAAATTCTGGCCTACCATGACTTCTTAAAGCAGTATTGTTTTGCTCTTATTCCAGTGTGTGAAAGAGACGGAGCTATACAGTATGTGTAGCGCCATCTCTTTCCCACACTGGAAAAGAAGTAAAACAATAATGTTTTAAGACGTCATGGTAGGCCACCTGTAGTATAAGAGTAGGCTTTTAGTAGACAAGTTTAAATGTTTCGTTTGAGTGAAAACACACGAGTACGAAACCTAGTCTGTCTGTAGAGTCTCGCCTACGACTCATCATCATCTTTTTGCTCTTATCCCAATGCAAGTGGGGTCGGCGCCGCATGTCTTCTTTTTTAACCCATGACCAAAAAAGAGGGGTGTTATAAGTTTGACATGTGTATCTGTGTGTCTGTCTGTGGCATCGTAGCTCCTAAACGGATGAACCGATTTTGATAAAATTGGTTTTTTGAAAGGTGTTTTAATCGAGAGTGTTCTTAGCTATATTTTGAGAAAATCTGCTCAGCCGTTTGAAGGTAATCACCTCTTTTCTAGTTGAAGGGAAATTAACAACTTCCACAGGTCTGGTCGATTTGAAATTAGAAATCTTGTCACTTGTAACCATGGGCATCCCCAGGGGGGGTTGTCTGCACCCCCCCTCCCCCCAAAAACTCTTTTACGAGTAATTTAAATTTAGCTGTTTTCGTTATTTGGCGAGAAGACGCGCAACACCGAGAAAAGTGGAAGCAATGGGGGAGGCCTACGCCCACGATTGGGACAGTCAAGCCTAAGATAAAATACTATAAGTTTAAAAAGCGTGAAATAAAAATTAAAAAAAAAATTTAATTTTTATTTCACGCTTAGTTTTGTACTACAAGCACAAAACAAAGCGGACCCCCGACACTAAGACGCTTGGATTATTTTATTTTTGTTTTTTAAAGGTTTTTAGTGTCGGGGGTTTTTAAATTTTTAATTTAATTTTTATTCATACTTCTTATTTCTCGTCATCTCATCAAATACCTCTTTTCTTGCCATTTCATCCTTCACACAGTCCATTCATCGTTTCTTAGGTCTTCCTTTACTCCTCTAGCTCGCCTCGCCTCGCTTTTTGTCGCCTATGATTAAGGTATGGATATTCTCTCGCTTCTTAATGGGCGAGAAAAGTTCCTTGTGTAAATGAGCCCTAAATGCTATCTTCAAATTAGTATTACCGCAAAATGTTGGGCTCTTGACAAGATAATAATGACTAATGAGATCGAAATGTCTCGTTTGTTTGTGTGATATGTATAATACGGGGTACCAATGTGTTTTACAACTTTGTTTGACGGGGAATTTAGAGCTTCAAAGAAAATATTTTGTGGAACATTTCATAAAGGCTTAGAGGTTTGTAATTACTAATTTGGCATATCTAATTACAGTGATGCTTGTACTTGTAAAATTGGGATTTTACAAAGATGTCTCAATTTATCATTATACTTCGTATCTCTCCCGAAGATGATTACAGTTTACATGCAGCAGTACGAGAGTTGATGCTGTCCTTATCACACTTTTTAAAGCTATTTAAATGCTTAAATAATTTATTTTTAGACAAATCGAGAAAAAAAAATAAAAAAAATTGTGTATTGACTATTTTCCCCCACTGCAGTGCGGTCCGCCATTGCGTTGCAATGACAATCCTTGACTCATTACGTGATTTCGTGTTGTCCGACTCACACAAAACGTAAATTCGTCCGGAAATAACTGTCATTTCGTTACACGATGGGAAAAAGGAAGCGATCTGGTCGTGACGATAGTGACAGTGTCGAAAAATTACTGAAGAAAGTGAAAAAGTTGGTTAAAAAACGAAGAAGAATCTCCTCATCGTCATCGGAAGATGAACCAGCGGTTTCTCCTTCGCATTCACCGCCGCACGATTTAGCCAGTGATCTGGAACCACCACGTAAGTAAATATAAATATACCCACAAATGTTGATTTAATTTCCCGCCTTTGAGAATGTTCTCAAAAAATAAATTCATTGTGATATGCCGACGTTTATCGTGTGTGCATTGTATCTATGACCGTTATGTGTCTAACTACCTTCCAATTTTAATATCCCGACGTATATCGTGTGTGGATGCATAATGCCAAGTTACAAGTGCCATAAAATGATTTTATTCATTGTGATATCCCGACGTTTATCGTGTGTGGATACTATGGCCGCCGTATGTGCATCTACCCCCACCTACCTAAATATCCTAACGCAAAGCGTGTGTGGAAAAGGTACCTAAGTACCTATTTATGGCGGGTACCTACTTATGATTATAATTTACTCCTTGGCAGGTGAGATCCCAAATACTGAGGCACCATTAGAAGACGAAGAAACCGTTGGTGAAAATCCTGATGAACTAGATCCGGATATTTTGCAATTGTTAGGTTCAGACCCTACACTAAATAAACCATTTGGAGACAATCTACACAAGGATTTGGCAACGCGGTGGAAACACATCTTAATTAACGGTCTTACTAAAGAGGAAAAAGTTGATATCCTTAAACAATATCTACCTGCTGAAAATTGTATTTACATGAAAGCACCAATGCTAAACCCTGAGTTAAAATCGGCATTGACTGATTCCAACATTAAGAAAGACTCATACAGCGAGCAAAAACAAAATCAAATGGCCAGCTGTATCGCAGCAATCGGCAAAGCACTGAATGTAGCTTTGTCTCAAACCGATAACATTCCACAAGACATTATTAAGACACTCAGTGATGCAGGGCGGCTAATGTGCGATACGCACCACAGAGAATCTCTGTCTAGAAGATTCACTGTCATTAATGCTATAAGTAAACAAAAAAGGGATATAGTAAAAAACACTACAATAGACGATTATTTATTCGGTTCTAACTTGTCTGATCACCTAAAATCCACCAAGGCAATAACTACGACTGCCTCAGAATTAAGATTCACCGCCAATAGTGCGAGATTCAATCAGCAGCGCAATCAGCCGAGTACTTCTACGTATCGTCAAAACGGTCCTTTAAACGCACGGGGGGCGCCGCGGGCACCAGCCGCCGAGTCGCGAGCGTACCCCAACCAGTCTCGGCGTCCGCCGCCACCGCCGCGGGATCACCGCCGCGCGCAGACGGCCATGCGTGCACGGGCGGCCAACTACTCAGCCCGACGCCGCTAATCACCTCGCCACAGGTAGATAACAACAATGCTTCAATAGCTGGGAGGTTACAGCATTACTTTAATGAATGGCAGCTCATTACAAATGATAAAACTATCCTTTCTTGGATTAAAGGATATAAAATACCATTTATTTGTGAACCACATCAGACAGACACATCTAAAAGGTTATACACGGTCACAGAAACTAACATAATTGATAATTGTATGTCTGAGCTATTAGAATCAGGTTTCATTTCTCAATGTATCCCATGTGAAAAGCAGTTCATTTCACCCATATTTACAGTACCTAAGCCTAACGGGAAACATCGTTTCATCCTTAATTTAAAAGAATTAAATAAATTCGTCCATGTTGATCACTTTAAAATGGAAGACTATCGCACAGCTATTAAATTAATAGATCAAAATTGCTATATGGCAAGTATAGACTTAAAAGACGCGTATTTTTTGGTCTCAGTTGCCCAAAGCGACAGGATTTACCTTCGTTTTACTTGGAACTCAAAAAGATTTACTAATCAATTATTTGAATTTAATGTTTTGCCGTTTGGACTCTGTACCGCACCCTACGTATTTACTAAATTACTAAAACCTGCATTGCATTATTTACGTTCACTAGGACATTTATCAGTAACCTATATAGATGATTTCTTATGCATCGGTGATTCATATAAAAGTTGTCTTAATAACGTCGAAGCGACAAAGGGATTATTATTAAGATTAGGTTTTTTAATCAACGCTGACAAAAGTACAAATTACCCAAGTAAAAAATGCCTGTTCCTTGGTTTCATATTTGATTCAAATAACATGTCCCTAACACTACCGATTGAAAAGAAAAATCGTATAAAACTAATGTCAAACAAATTATTAAAAACAAACAAATGTACAATCAGAGAACTTGCGAGATATACAGGTTTGCTAACATCAGCATGCCCCGCAGTTAAATACGGCTGGGTATACACAAAGCTTCTAGAAAGAGAAAAATTTCTGGCACTAAACTATTCTAACAATTACAACAAAAACATGATATTACGAGATAACATAAAAAATGATTTAATTTGGTGGGCAGAACATATTGATGCTTCACTTTGTTCCTTTCAAACAAATGATTATGCCCTTGTAATATTTAGCGACGCTTCAACCACTGGTTGGGGCGCAGCTTGTAATAACCAAACCGCTCACGGGCATTGGAAACATTCTCAATCATCATTACACATAAATACTCTTGAATTACTGGCAGCTTTTTATGGTCTAAAAATCTTTGCTTCACACCTAAAATGTTGCAATATCTTACTAAGAATAGACAATACTACAGCAATTGCCTATATCAACAAAATGGGAGGTATACAATTTAAACATTTGAACAACATTGCACGCGATATATGGCAATGGTGTGAAATACGCAGTATACATGTTTTTGCATCTTATATCCAATCAAAAGATAACTCAATAGCAGACTTTGAATCTCGTCAAGAATATAATATTGACACAGAATGGGAACTGGCAGATTCCGCATTTAACAAAATAACACATACACTCGGTATTCCACAATTCGATTTATTTGCAAGTAGTCAAAATCATAAATGTTACAGATATGCTTCCTGGAAATTAGATCCAAATTCCGAAATTATCGATGCATTCACATTCAATTGGAATAATATAAAATTTTATGCTTTTCCTCCCTTTAGCCTTATCTCAAAAGTCTTACATAAGATTAAAAATGACAAAGCAGAAGGTATTGTGGTGGTGCCATATTGGCCAACACAACCATGGTACCCAGTCTGGTTAAAATTACTTAGTTCTAAAGTACTGTATTTCAATCCTGACAAAAAATTACTATGTTCTCCTTTCAGGGAGGAGCATCCTCTCCACACGGATCTTACCCTGATGGCAGGGAAATTATCCGGCAGTCGCTAGTAAGGCGCGGAATACCCAACGCATCTCTCGATATAATGATGGCATCTTTCTCCATAAACACGCTGAAGCAATACAATACTGCACTAAAATCATGGTGGCTATATTGTCATAGTAAAGGATTAGATTACTGTAATTCTCACACTACTCAATTAATAGAATTTCTAACTGATAAATTTAATTCAGGTGCTAGTTACAGCACACTTAATAGTTATCGTTCTGCAATATCAATATTGTTAGGTCAGGAAGTAACTTGTAATGACAATATAAAAAGGTTTTTCAAAGGGGTCTATCGTATAAAGCCACCCGCACCAAAATACCGCACCACCTGGGATCCAAATCTTGTATTAAATTATTTAACCAATTATTTCCCTAACGATTCAATTACACTAAAAGATTTGACCTTAAAAACTGTAACTCTTTTAGCACTGGCATCTGCTCAGAGAATGCAAACTTTAAGCCTAATAAAAATAAAAAATATCACTTTTGATTCCGACAAAATTATAATTAAAATTGAAGATTTAATAAAAACATCAAGGCCAGGTGCTTACCAACCATTAATTTTGTTGCCGTATATTAAAGAAAACCCTAACGTTTGTCCAGCTTTAACCCTCAAACATTATATAGATAAAACTGTTTGCTTCCGTGTCACGTGTCAAGAAGATTCTTTATTTTTAAGTTATCAAAAACCACATAAGAAAGTGGGTTCTCAAACTTTGTCTCACTGGGTAAAACAAGTTCTAGATAAGAGTGGTATAGACGTAAAACTGTATGGTGCGCACAGTACAAGGCACGCATCTACGTCTGCTGCTAACAGAGCAGGTGTCAATCTGGAAGTTATTCGAAAGGCCGCAGGCTGGAGTGACTCTTCCCATGTATTTCTAAAATATTATAATAAGAGTTTAACTAACTCTAACGAAACTGAATTTGTAGATGCACTCTTTAGATGATTATTTATTATTGTTGTAAGTTCAATGATTATTACAAACAAACTAGTGAATATTATGTTTCAATGATTAAAAGATAATAAATAGCATTTATATCGATCGCTTCAATATTTAATTTTTTCGATGCTCTAAACATCTGCATGTAAACTGTAATCATCTTCGGGAGAGATACGAAGTATAATTAAGAATCAAACGAACTTACCCAGTGAAGTTTGATATCTAATTATACGAGTGTCTTGACCGAAGATGATTACACTCCCTCCCGCCCTGATAATCCCGAGACCTATCGAAAAATTTAGCTCTAAAAAATGAGTCAAGGATTGTCATTGCAACGCAATGGCGGACCGCACTGCAGTGGGGGAAAATAGTCAATACACAATTTTTTTTATTTATTTTTCTCGATTTGTCTAAAAATAAATTATTTAAGCATTTAAATAGCTTTAAAAAGTGTGATAAGGACAGCATCAACTCTCGTACTGCTGCATGTAAACTGTAATCATCTTCGGTCAAGACACTCGTATAATTAGATATCAAACTTCACTGGGTAAGTTCGTTTGATTCTTAATTCTTACTTAATATTCTGCCTAGCAATTCCCCGACTATAAGGGCTGGCTTCTAGTCTAACCGAATGCACGAAAACAAATAGTTTTTTTTGTCGTTCTATCTGATTGTTCTGGCTAAACTTCAAAACATCCTATTCAAATAGAGAATTAATATTTGTATGATAATTTCGCGCGTACGAAGGTCCGGGGAACACTCAAAATCAAAATCAAAATATTTTTATTTCACATAGGCCTATATGGGCACTTGTAAAACGTCGACAAAATGCTCGGTTCGGGTTGGTCGTTTCCTATGGAGAAGAACCGGCAAGAAACTCCATGGTTACTCTTTTAAAATCATTTGGCTTTACAATTTTTCTATGTTACAGCGTTGGCACTTAGTGGACATCGTAGGCCCGATAATAAGTCGTTGCTTACTACAAAACGTAGAACAAGATAAAAAGTTACCAAGGATCTAGGAATCTATAAGGCCTACAATGTCCACACATTTACAAACAATCGGTAAATAAGAAAATGAGTCTATACAAGAAAAAAAAAAAGAAGATATTGCAAAAAGACTAGATTAAACAAGTGACACAAATGTTGTCATGCGTGCTGTAACTATTCTAAACAAAATGGTGTTATGATTAAGAAAATATTGTAAAACATCTGATTAAAAATAATGAAAAAAAAGTAAATAAAATAAAACATACAAATTAAAAGATTGAGAATAGTTAGAGACATCCACACATTTGTGGCGTTTTATGAGCTACCAGGGAAGCCGCATGTGCGTAGGGGCTCAGGCCAAACTTCTTTATCTTCAACATAGTCCTTAATTTTGTAATATGCTTTTTTAATTAGGACACGTTTGATATAATTTTTAAACTTTCCATCGGTCAGTTCTGTAACTGACTTCGGAGACTTATTATAAAATCGTATACTGTTAATAAGAAATGACCTGCTAGTTTTAGTTAATCTAAATTTGGGTATTACAATTTCGTGTTTACTTCGTGTATTTATATTATGAAAGTCGCTTCTAATTTTGAAAAGTCCTCGGTTTTTGCGGACATATAAAATACATGCTAAAATATAGAGTGAAGGCAGAGTCAGTATATCGATTTCTTTAAATTTTTCTCTGAGGGACTCACTGAACTAGTACCTACTAAATTACTGAAATGATGCTTGAAAACAGCGAGATTTAGGCTGAAGAAACTCTCCTAGTAATTGAATCTAATCGAAACATTACTCAGCGCCCTTAAAGCTCGCTTAAAGCTTGTTTGAAAACTATTTGCTTGAGTGCGTCTCTTAGCTGTTTACGGTACTACTTCCAGGCTTCACGTCTGTGGCAACACTTTGACCTTTAACTGGCCTGACGTAGTGCGGAGTTTTAATAGACTAAGAGACCAACTAATACTGGTTTATTGAGGGCCTAATCGCCGACCCCATTTGCTTTGGGATCAGTAAAATCTTCGAATCAATCACACTGTTGTTGGTTGCGAAAACAAAAGACTGTCTTGCAATTTATTCTAAAAATAAATATAAACTTAAATACACGGTGAAAATCACCTCATCACGAAGCCGTCAACCAAGCATTCTGTACATGAAACTAAGTAACTTTACGCAAAAATTATTGCTGGGAAACGACTTTTTTTTGGGGGGTGTAAAATCATGTTTTGTGGTAGAACTCAATGTAACGCACTCAAAACATTGTGCTGATGGACGGATTGAATAGTACGGGGGTCGTGGAGGTGTTTAAAGCAAAAATCTTGCATTAAAAACTTGTATTTAACAAAATACTTGTCAAAAAGTTGGAACTTTGCCCCCTAATATCTCCGTAACTAGAAGGTTCCCAGGTATGGTGTAGAACAAAAAAATGATCGCCATGACAGAGAGAACCAGTGCCTTTCGGCTTCGTTAAGAGGTGTTTTACACCCTTTATAATGCTAATTTCTTTCCTTGATAGTGTAACATTCCATTTACAACAAAACATCACGCCTGTAATCTCAGAAGGGTTAAACAGAAGTGTATCCAATAGTATACCCACATTTCAGAAGATAAGTTTAATTCCCATTTAATACAGGGCGGACCTATTGCAATCACAAATCTAGACTCCGTGGCCACGACTGAGAAATTCCTGTTGGAAAAACCCAATAACACATTGCCCAACCTGGAAATCGAACCCAGGTCCTCATTCTCAGCAGTCACGAGGCAGTTACATTTATTATTAAGAAGGTTTCTTCTCAGAAATTTAATCGAGGTCCTAAAAGTCAGGTTTTTTCCGTTTTTATGAGAAAACACACCGTTTATAGGCCTTTGAAATATGAATCGTGCCGTAAACAGCTTTTTTTATATTGTTTTATGTGCGGGTACTTGAAAGTAAAATAAGACCTGAGTATATTAAAGAAAATGAAATGTAGTGCTGGATGAAAACTCTTCATTTTAATCAAAAAAAGCAATTGAAATTGTACGGTGTGTAGGAAAATTCAAAATGCGTTTCGTATTCTGCTTTGTGAAAATTACAATCGGAATGAGAAGGTCAGGACTCTCAATAAATATAATAATTATTCTAAAACTAATATTTCAGTACGTGTGTATGTGGATATTTTTAATTTGACAAACTGGGGCTCACGGCAAAAATAACTCATCATCATCTGTCTAGCCTTTTCTCGACTATGTCGGTGTCGACTTCCAGTCTAACCAGCAGGGTGCAGCAGAATACCAGTATTTTAAATGGAGCGACTGCCTATCTGACCACCACAACCGAGTTAGTATTGGGTAATACGATATCCAGTACAACTGCTTGATTGGCAAAAATGACTAAAATCTATAAAAAAAAATGCATCTTCTCAATAAACGAACAAAATTTCGTTTTAGAAGGAAATCACTTTTATGCTATAATTCAAGATCTGTTAGCAAACGAGCTTAAGATTTTATTAAGAAGATAGGTAAAGTATATCAGGAAAGTTTTATAGTATAAAGAAAATGTGATAAGCATATTTTGTTAATATTTAAAAATATTCATTGTGTTTTCAATATTTTAGACGAAAGATATTTCATTAGAATCCTTGACATCAAACGTCGAAGATTATGAAGAAAAAAAGTCTTCTTCTGTGTTTTAAAGGTCTTAAACCTGAAGTATTTCAGACTTTTACACAAAATACAAAGATTCTTGAGTACACAAAGAAATTATTAAGTGCTCAGACCTGTTTCTCCTTTAGTTATTCTCAGGATATAAATGTTTGGAGCAACCTTGAAAAACTTCAGTTTGAATTCGTTACGAAACAATTTTCAACTGACACAGTTTTAGGACAGAACCGAAGTAAAGTTATTTCTTAACTTTACTTCGGCGTTTTATCAATATAAAATGAACTCTTTAGCTTTAAAACCTAAAACTGGAAACCCTTCCGAAGTCAGTCAGTAAATTAACATTGAGTTGAGTTACAGAAGTTTTTTGTTTGGAGCGATGTAATTGAAGTAAAAATCGCATTCAGAGGGGTTTGTATGGAGGGGTATGACGAACAGGGTGTTAAGTTCTTCATCCTCCATAGAAATGATCAAGATCACTGCGATGTTGGAAGATTTTCTACTTGCTGTTATTTTAGAACTTTAGTGTTCTCGGAGAAGATGGCGAGAAGAGCCAATACATCGAGAAAGAAAAAGGGGCCTTTGCCCAAGAGTGGAGCAAAACAGACTACCAAAAAAAAGAAAAGAAAAATATGTCCTCCATAAAGCATAAAAAGGAAAAATATCTACGAACGTATAATGTGTAAATATCTCCAAGGATATCTTATAATTAATGCATATAAAATCTGGTCTGGTTTACTTTACTTTCCGTCAGATAATACCATTACCAAAAAAAAGCCTTTCAAAAATACACCAACTATTTCAAGATAACAACTAAAACGATTGTCAAGAAAAGCTGTCGAGTCGAGGTTTATTATGCCTACTGACCCAATTACTAGGTACTCGGTCTACAATTGAACTTACCCAAGCAAAACAAAGTTGTAAAACAGAAACCCTCTCATTGGTCCACGGAGTAGATAAAGTGAACCTTGGAGTTCTGGGCTTTATTTAATACCTGATTGACCTCGACGTTTTCCATGAACATATTCTTTTTTAATTTTCCGACTGTGTGCCATTTATCTGCGCATATAGAGTAAGGAAGACGAAACTATAAGACTTTTTAACCGACTTAAAAAAAAGAAGGAGTTTCTATGTTCGACTGCATGTATTTTTTTGTAAGTGTTCACCGATTTTACCGCCAATTGTAGACCGATTTTTAAAATAATTTTTGTTCCAAAGCCTATGCTCCTGAGGTGGTCTCATAGTCACCAAATCAGAATCTGATGATGAGATCCCAGGGAAATCGGAGGCAACCCGCAAATCTTATTTTTGCCTCCTTTTCGGTTTGAGGTCTTTACTGTATACGAAAAATGAACCTTCAAATTATCTGGGAATTCGCAGGATACAAAAAGTACAGGATGTTTAAGGTGATAGCGACAGAATAACTCGCGAAATTCGCGAAACATATTTTAATCAACATAAAACTGACCGGCTTATTGCAAAAAAATGTAAGAAAATTTAATTTTCTCGGGCCACCCTATCGCTTCTACCTTAAAGAAGACCAATATACAATAGTGAAGGTCTAACGATAGAAATAGAAAACAGCCTTACCCCTTGCAAACTAAGGAACTGCATTCCTCGTGCGACTTGGAACGCGAACTTGGTGAGATCCTGTGACGTCAGGAACTGGCTTCCATGTGTGTTGCCGTAGTGCCGCTCAGCTCTGGAGTCTCGGAGGAACTGCTGCAGCTTACCCAGGCTCACGAACTCCATTATAACTAGGGTGGGTTCCTGAGGAGAAGAGCATAAACTTAATACCAGGTTTTTTTTTTAACTTTGCCCCAGTCTAGGAATTTCTCCTGTGTCGTGGGTGCGTTTACAAACATTTAAACTCACATACACAAACAGCCAGTCCCGGAACAACTATCTGTAGGCCATACAAATATTTGTTCCTTGCGGGGATCGAACCCGCGACACGCAGCGCAGCAATCGATCGCTCAACCGCTGCGCCAACCGTGCTGTCAAAAAAAAAAACGACAAAATGCCTTTACCACACAAAGGGAGAGACAGTTTAGGTATACTATCTTTCTTGCTGTAGATTTAGGCATTTTGCAGATTGACATACCTAATTGGCTAAAACTGCCTCGTTGATCCAGTGATCGCAAGTGGGACTGCTGAGCAGGAGGTCCTGGTTTCGATTACTGCGTCGTGCAAAATGAAAGGGGTTTTCGGACAGGAATTTCTCAATAGCAGCCACGTAGTCTGGATTTGTGCACGGTTGATGGCAATTGGCTCGCCCCCTATTACATAGGACTTAAAAATAACTGGCCAAATGTGGGTGTTATATTAGGTACTCCTCTGCCTAACCCTTCGGGGAATACAGGCATGATGTTATATACTTAATTGGCAAAAAATAGAAACTTTGTGGCCCAGTGGTGGCAGCCCCGACTTACGAGCAGTAAGCCGTAGGCTCGAACCCAGGCAGGCGCATTACTTTATGTAATTTATTTCATCACCGCTGCCCTCAAAAACGGTAAAGGAAAACATCGCTGCATCGTGAGGAAACCGGCATGTCCTAGAACTAAAAATTCGAAGACATGTGACATCTACCAACCGGCACCGGGCCCGCGTGGTGCATTACAGCCCACTCCCTCTCATAGAGAGGAGGCCTGTGTCCCAGCAGTGGGAACATTATAGGCTGATGATGATGAGACAGGGGACTTGCCAAATGCCATTTTCTGGCTTTTCTTATTCAGGATGTAAGTGCTGAACGTGGATTGCAGACGATTTCCAGATAAAAGGGGGGATTGGTGGCAATTCCCAGGCATTGTTAATAATTATGTAGATTGGGCTGCGACCTTGCGGGCAAACAAAGTCTGTACCTATTTTCGTTGAAAATTTTCTTTGTTATTTAAGAGGGGACTCTAGTGGGCCTTTCTCCATACAAACGTATTCCGCTGTTTTTTTCGTGGATAATGCGTCTAGAGCAATGATTTTTTTTCCAAAAAATCTAGGTCTTATTAATACATGCTGTCATTTCTTTCTTTTTTTTCAAAACATAATCACTAAGAGGATTATGACAATCCAAAAACCCGAAAAAAAAACTTATTTTTACCGCCATGTTCAGACGACTATCAGACAAATTAGATAAGTTTTTAACAAAAAAGAAAATAATACAAGCATAGATATACTTTTCCTCTAAATTTTGATATCAGAATTATTTAGATCTGTTTAGATTTGAAGAAGAAAACAGCGGAATACACTACGTTTTTTGGTCTAAATTTTTGTAGGTAAAATCAGCCTGAGCTGCAGTTGTCCCTTTCGTACTTTACGCTCGCTTGGTCGGGCGCAGCGCGACGGCAATAGTTTCTTCAAGTACCTATTCTTCAAATTTCTCGAGCCTAGAGTCCCCTCTTAGGTTAACTCTTAATCACTTGTTGTTTTGCAAATGATGCCGTTACTATGCATGAAACGCTATTTGTCCCTTTCTACTTGGGGACTACACGTTTTCTTCTCCCATTCTCCCCTGTTAGACTTCCCGGCATTATACTTCTTTCTCTTTCTCTTTCATATCATTCTTCACACATTCCACCCATATTTTCTTTGGCCTCCCTCTCTATTCATAACCATCATCATTAATAACAAAAATTCTCAATGTCCAAAGATTTATTGCGATACAAATAACATTTAGATTTTGGGATTCCATTAATATTAGCTCTGAGATTGGTCTAGAATTTTAAATCTAGGCTATTTTAAACTGTATTGGTTTAGATTGTGTTAGTAAAGATTTAATTACCAGCAAAGCTTTTATTGCTAAAATATTATTTTTTGTTGTGGCGTTATTTAATTTCAAAGTGTTTTCTGTGGTATAAGCTAAGTGTTTAGAGTTCACACTATTAATCTTGGATTTTGAAAGCAAAAGTAATTTATTATTCTTAATTTTTATCGTTTTTACTCAGTTATTTCAATTTATTATTAGTTTACCTTTTTTTTTGTTGAGAAACCTTACTTTTTTCAGTCGGCTATATTTCTTAACTAGCTTAAGCCTGCGACATTGTAGCGTTTTCTTACATAAAAAATAGTAATACGTACTACTCTTTTAGTCAGTTAAGTACTTCCAAAGATAACTTTTTACCAAACCAGATATTATTCGCACGGACCACGGTTAGAAATACCGGCGGACAAACCGTCGCATACTCGTATACTTTATATTTCCTTATTATTTGTGCTACTTGCCGAAAATCTTCCACGTGGACACGAATTGCCATGGCTGTTGCCTCGAAGCCTTTAAATAGACTCCGGACACCGGTTGGCCGAAGCAAAGAAAACCTGTTCTGGTGGAGATTCATAGATGTCTCTGCGAGTGTAAATAAGGTGTTACCTCACAAACGATGGGACACTTGATATGGTGTCCTGCCTGTATTTTTGATTGTCTCTTTTTTTTTTTTTAAAAAACGTTGCCCCTCACTAGGAATTTCTCCTGTATCGTGGGTGCGTTTACAAACATTTAAACTCACATACACAAACAGCCAGACCCGGAACAACTATCTGTAGGCCATACAAATATTTGTTCCATGCGGGGATCGTACCCGCGACACGTAGCGCAGCAGTCGATCGCTCAACCACTGCGCCAACCGTGCCGTCGCTGATGGACGCTACTGATTAAACTCGTCGCCAAATTATGGGCTGACTCAATTTGAACTGTCATCGACACGCTAAGATTGAAAGGCCCTTAGTCTTACCTTTTCAGTACAACATCCAATCAACTGGACAACATTAGGATGATATCCCAAGTTCTTCATCACCAACAGTTCTTGCAGTAGATCTATCTTCTCTTTCTCTGAAGCATTTTCTTTGAGAGTCTTCACAGCTACTGTTTGTTCACCTTTCTTGCCTGTAACAACAATATAATATGTTTTATTTATAATTGTTTATTCAGATGCTGATTCTATATTTTGTATAGATGGGATTAACTTAGGCTTTATCCATCTTAAATCACCGTAATAAACAGACACAACATGAAAATAATTCCCAATACCTACGTCTGTATTAGAAATTATGAAAAGCATCCGATTTGACTACAGGCCGACCCAAAATATAGTGAAAAGCAGATAAAACTAAATCACGAAACAAAACTGAAACTTGCCGTTGTTCTAGCAAATCAGAACGCCTATACTAAAAAAAATATAATTATGAAGAAAACTTTGAATCCTTTTATTCTTAGCTATCTAGATCATTATTTACAATAAATATTTCTTCTAGAAATTAAATTATTAGCAAAATCCAATTTGTTCATTAATCAATAACGTGTCAACTAATAGGAGGCTTATTTCATCTTATCTTAACGTACATCCATAGGGAAATCAGATTTACGCAGTAAAACTTAATAAGATCAGTTCAAGCGAAACTCCTCTTACGTCTCTGGACAATTAATAGACACTAAGGTCATTTTATTTTCGCTTCACGTAAATGAATTATTCATAGATCAAGTATCTTACCCATCTTAACTAAAAGGAAACTTATTTTTAGCTACATAATGTAATAAATTTTCGTAACATTTAGATCTGGAAAGCCTTTTGTATCAAGATCAAAATGTTAAAGTTCAAAGTGGAAACGATAGGGAGGCCCGCGAAATTCAAATCTTCTAACTTTTTTTTTGCAATTTGCCGGTCAGTGACAGTTTTTATGTTGAATTAAATATGATACGCGGCCGTAACCAATATGGTTTTACCGAATTTTAATTATTAAAGTTATCAATACAACCCCTTTAAGTTCAATTAACCCCATAGAATGACTTTTTTGTGAAGCTCAGTGTGCTCAGTGTGTTTTTCGAGGAGCACGGGTCGATCTTTAAGGTTAAGCCGTGCTTGCCGAGGTTGGTCCGTGGATGGGTGACCATAATTACATACCGAGTTTCCTCCGTGCCTCGGAAAGCACGTTAAGCCGTTGGTACCGGCTGTCATTTGTAGATCTTTGACAGTCGTTACGAGTAGTCAGACGCCAAAAATTCTGACATCCAGTCTTACCAAGGGGTATCGTATTACCTGGTTACTGGGTTGTGGAGGTCAGATAGGCAGTCGCTTCATGTAAAATACTGGTACTCGGCTGCATCCGGTTAGACTGGAAGCCGACCCCAAGATAGTTTGGGAAAAGGCTAGGCAGATGACGAATGACTTTTTTGTGAAATAGTCATTCATTGGGATTAAATGAACCTAAAGCCGTATACAGACATTGCGAGGCATGCGCCGCGAACAACGCACAGCGAATGCCTCGCAAGGTGTGTCCTTTGACGAGTGGCGAGGCGACGATTTGACGATTTCAATGACTACAATTATGTAAATACGTACTTTTAACGGTCGTGTATCATATTTTATTCAAAATAAAACCTTACACTGTCCGGCAAATTGTAAAAAATGTAAAAAAAAATGAATTTCGTGGGCCACCCTATCGATTGCACCTTAATGTCAAAAGTCAAGTAGTAGCCATATAAATTTTCTTACGTTTTTCGCATATTATTTCTAGTATAAATTAGTATTCACTGACAGAAAATACACATACAAGTTTGAAACTAAATAATCTCTCATTTGATTATAGAATTTAATTCTGTTAGTTCGATGGTTGCATTAAACTCAAACAAGTATAAACAATAATAACATTTAACCAAAACAAATAAAAATTTCGCTATTTTAATCAGGCCACCTAAATAAACTGAAACCGATACTATCAACTGCAAATAGAATTTCACAACAAAATGGCAGGGAAACAATTTAATTTCAATAGCAATTAGCAATATTTCGCAATTGAAAACAAACAATTAATGCCCGCATGGATTACATTGTCATGGAATACAGTGAAAGCTAACATTACCAAAACGTTATCTGATTTAAATTGAAAGGCCGGAAACATTAACAGTTTAAACAACAGAATTATTAATAGGAACCTTTTATTTCAAAATTGTATTGGTACATACCTACTGAAGACAGGTTATAGTGGAGCTCTTTGAGAATGAGCTCGCTCGAGGTGGTACTATCACCATAGATATACCTAACCCAAGACCACTTACTTCGCGTGACCGGCTTAAGCATTTTATGCTTAACGTTGCTACTGTGGTAGCATGCAAATTTGTTTAAAACAACAACGTACAACTCACGAACTTAATTCTAGACATTTAAATAACAAAAACGCCTATTTTGTTTGGTAACGAAATAGTGCTCATGAAGTCATAATAGGTAATTAAAAGAATGGCTGCTTGTATTTTATACAGATCGTGATACTTACGTTATCCAGGTATATTTATATCTGTGACCTACTTCTGCCGCTAAGCTGTGTACTTAGTTCTCTTCAAAGTCAAACGGGCAAGACACTCCATTGATGGACACTTTATTTCTTTCTTATTCTTCTATATTTTAAATCAAATTCATCATCATCATCTGCCTATAATTTCTCCACTGCTGGGACACGGGCCTCCTCTCTATGACAGGAAGTGGGCTGTAATCCATCACGCGGGCCCAGTGCGGGTTGGTAAATGTCACATGTCTTCGAATTTTTAGTTCTAGGACTAGCCGGTTTGCTCACGTTATTTTCCTTCACCCTTTTAATAGCAGCGGTGATGAAATAAATTACACAAAGTAATGCGCCTGCCTGGGTTCGAAAACACGGCTGACAACTCGTAAGTCGGGGCTGCCATCACTGGGCCACCGCTGCTCTAAAATCAAATTAGGTATTTTACGTGAGGACTCAATGACGTACTTTTAAAACCAAGTAGGTATGCGTTTGAGAATATTCTGAAGTAAGTCTACATGTTTCATGCATTTTATTTTGCATGGGAAATCTGTTGAGGGTCTCCTAAGAAAATTTTATAAGCAGCTGAGCATCGCAGTTTGCAAATTCGCGACACAACTGAGGCGTGGTTCGCTTACATCGACGTCTATCAAATGTTTGGTTCTCACGTAAAATATATTTTAAAACAAGTTTTTACGCCGTTGAAAACTTTGGTTCACTGCAACAGATTGACAAAATAGAATAAACTTTACTATCATATTGAAGAATCATTTTATACGACACTAATTTTGTCACTTTTTTGCTGAAGAAGTGCAGACTGTTGGGCCTCACACAACTATTGGTCCAAAACCGAAACTGTTTTCACAGTTTTCTTTTGACCGGGATTTTAGGGGCTGATTTCTTGGTACACAGGGCGACACATCCAGCTATATTATTTGCAGTATAATTTGGCCTTGCTTTACATTGGCTAAACCACTGAATAAATTCTATTTGTCTGCAACCTACTTTAGAATGTGAACTACTGAAACTAGATAACGTTTTCGTAGCATTTTTATTTTTGCATATAAACTGTTGACAAATAAAATCTTTATCCGTGTATTATTATAAACTATCTCTGCTCTTATTTTTAGCAGATAACAAAACAAGCAAAGCATTGAAAACAAACAACGGTTGTTTGCCGGACTAGTTCTTTTTTATTTCCATTGAAGCTTTGCGCAGTAGCCCGTTTCCCGTAGTGGGATATGAAGATCAATAGAAATAGTTAGAAGTGTACTAGTTTATTGTTAGGTACTGCAGGTATTGTTATGGCTACTGCAAACTATTCTATTGTATTTCATGTCTCTACTGAAACCTACACAACGATGGAAGAAAAAGTTGTCGAATTCCGATAGTCAGTGCACCGAATTAGCGTTTCTTTTTTGTAAGTCATTGCTCGTTTGCAATAAAATGTATTCGTTATTTCAATTCTGTGTTCTCAATCAATCTATAAAGAAGAACATTTAGCTAAGTTTTGTCAATAATTGTTAATTCAATCAGCTATCAGCTGTATGCTCTGCTATATGCTAAGTGGCAGCCTGAGGATTGAAGCCCGGTTAATGACATGAAGCTCGCCCCCTGTTACATGGGACTTAACATAAATTAACTAGCTTCGCAGTCGCGCAACGAGCCATGGAGAGGGCTATGCTTGGGATTTCTCTACGAGATCGAATCAGAAATGAAGAGGTCCGTAGACGAACGAGAGCAACCGACATAGTCCAGCGGATTGGCAAGTTGAAATGGCTGGCCACATAGTGCGCAGGACCGATGGCCGATGGGGCCGGAAGGTCCTGGAGTGGAGACCGCGGACCGGCAAGCGCAGCGTAGGACGTCCACCGGCTAGGTGGACCGACGACCTAGTCAAGGTCGCCGGAAGACGCTGGGCACAGGCCGCTTCCAACCGGTCCTGTTGGAAATCCATGGGGGAGGCCTATGTCCAGCAGTGGACGTCCTACGGCTGATATGATGATGATGAACTAGCTTCGAATATGTTTCGATCGATTAAACATGTACCGAACGTTACCGTTTCTTTTGATGTAAACTAGTCTTATCGGAATAATTATTGGACTTCTATATATAGCCTTCCCAATTTACCGTCTTAATAACACGCTAAAACGAAGGTCGTACAAACCGATCCAATTCGCATTTTCAAAGCTTCCCAAAATACAGAAAACCATTTTGAATCCACATTATTCATTAAAAACACGAGACTACGTCGAGACCTCAAAACGTGACTCAGTACATAGATTAAGAACCAATGCAAATATGTAGAAGAGAAACTTCTGTTCGGAAAGCATTCTTGCCGCGAGTTACTCGAATATAGCCTATTGTTTCAGAAGAAAAACACGCTCAGGATTATATCGTCACTTGAGGCGCGTATTATGCTCTCCAAAAAGAAAACGCAAGAAAGAAGAACGATAAAATTCCGAATTCGAAAGAGGTCCAATTTACAGAGGTTCGATTTCTTGGTTAGCGTGCTCCACCCTACCTAGTGCGCATCGCACATCAGGCGAGTTGCGTCCAAACGCCACCTTACTTGAAATTAAAAAAAAAAACGCGATATTACCAGTTTTCATTTAGGAATTTCGTGGTATATAATATTAAAACGTAAAATTAACACTTTAGCTAGTATTGCCAGTGTTAGGAAGAGACAGTCTGGCTAAACTCGCGAATGCTGAACTTTTCCAAAACCTCATATATGGTCCTTGTTTACGACCGGGCAGTGTACTTCTCGCTGTTCTCGTGTTGTTTACTCTATGACAGCAATGGATGTAAATGTTTATGTTATTTGAGAACCTCACATTTTACTGGCGGAACCGCAATCGTGATGAGACGTGTTTAGGTTTGACAACTACGTGAGACTGTGCAGTCAAAGATTCTGGGTCGAAAGGAGTATTTTGTTTTATTTATGGACACTTCATGCAATGTGTGGGGGTGAATTTTTAAGTATTAACATAGATGGAATGCATTTGAGTGTTAAGTGTCACGAACCGTGGTTTCTGACAGTCTTGAAGGGCTACACAAAATTGTACAGTGAGAAACTCAAACTCAAAGCATTTATTTCAATTAGACCATTGCAGGCACTTTTGAAAGTCTAAAAAAACAAAATAAAACGCGAAGCTACAGTCCGTCACAAGACATGATAACTTGTGAAAACACTGTAGCCAGTTTAACTGGATGCAGCTGACTTCCAGGTTTTCGTGGAGCAACTGCCTTTCTGACCTGCATGACTCAGTTGGGTAACACGATAAACTTTAGCAAGACTAGTAATTGGGCTTCCAGGCTTCTGCCCTGTTACGTCTACCAAAGATATACAAATGACATCCACCCATCCATGGACTCCCCTTGGCAAGCGATAACCTTGAAGATCACCCCGTGTGGCTATTATTATATAGCCATGAGGTTTCTCAGCTTGAGCTTTATTAATTTTATATAGCCATGAGGTTTCTCAGCTTGAGCTTTATTAATTTACTAGCTGCTGCCCGCGACTTCGTTATGTGTTTTTAAGGAATCACCTATACATAAAGGGTGTAAAACACCTCTTAACGAAGCCGAAAGGCACTGGTTCTCCCTGTCATTGCGATATTTTTTTTTGCTGTACACCATACCTTCCTACCGGGAACCTTCTAGTTACGGAGATATTAGGGGTCAAAGTTCCAACTTTTTGACAAGTTTTTTTTAAATACAAGTTTTTAATGTAAGATTTTTACTTTAAACACCTCCACGACCCCCGTACTATTCATCCGTCCATCAGCACAATGTTTTGAGTGCGTTACATTCAGTTCTACCACAAAACATGATTTTACAGCCCCCAAAAAAAGTCGTTTCCCAGCAATAATTTTTGCGTAAAGTTACTTAGTTTCATGTACAGAATGCTTGGTTGACGGATTCGTGATGAGGTGATTTACACGGTGTATAAACCATCTTTAAAACATTCTATCCATAAAAAAAAACACACCGAAATAGCGTAGATTAAAAATCAAAGCGTACAGAGCGCGGTAAGCGATTTTTTTTGCTATGTAGAGAATAATTAAGGTTCACCGACAGCTTTTGTGTACAATATAAATATCTTAAGTACAAAGTTTACTTAGAGCTGTCACTTTGACGAATGCATTTATTTATGTTATTTATGAATAATTAATAGTGTTTTCGGTTTGAAAATACTTTTATTCCATTCCCTAGACTAACAAATAACCCTCGACAGTTAATTAATTTTCTCACTTTAATCTAAGCAGACAAATGTGCAATGAACTCGTGCGTCGTCATTCATTTAAAAGTTTTAGTTGAAATCCACTTAAAATAACGACAAATGAAAACATTGCATATGCAAGTGAAAATAAGTTTTAATTCATTTTGTTTATTGAAACCACATGGGTCATCTGCCGAGTCTGTGTATCATCGACTTATAATTACTTTACCATCCCAAAGTGCAATTATTTATACGACAAGCTAAATTTGTCCGAGTAACTGTTAAATAGTTTCTACCTTACTAAAACTTAAATTTAATATGAGTTGTTGTCAAAAGTGGTAAATAAATTACAAGGTCGTCTAACACAAAATGACTAATGGACATTTGGAACTACCGTTTTTTTGCGGCTTTTCCTGAACTCTACTTTAGGCACTTTACCTATCAAGTTAAACATTTCTCTGCCTCATCGAATTTCGTCGCGACTGCATGAAGCCATTTCCCAACGGTGAAAATATAATTTAATGATGTGACATAAGCTCTGTTTAAATACTTCGCACCTAAACTAAGTCATTACAAAAAAACTGGGTTATGGAGGTCAATAAGTGGTCGTTCCGTGTCATTGTTATCTGACTTGCTTATTCCCAACTGTGTTGGGGCCGGCTTTCAACAGCCCGGACCAATGCTTAGCGTGCTTTCCGAGGCACGGTGGAAATTCGGTATAAAATGGGTGGTCACCTATCCACGGACCAATCTTGGCAAGAGCGGCTCAACTTGAATGAAAAAAGACCCGAGCGGGTGTTAGCAGTCACTCCATACTCCAGACCCCGGCGTAGTTCCAAAAAATGATGTTGCAGCAGATGATAATGTATTAGACGGACAAATGATCTTGTGAAGATCCGTTTGATGCAAAGTAACTTTAAAGGTTAAACATTTCCTTCTATTTTAAGCAAAATATTCACCTAAAGTTACTAAAAAGGTAAACGCTTTAGGCTTTTAGTCGGTGTTGAGTTTGTTTTATTTACGATTTCATAAAAGTTTTGGGAGAAAGAACAACAGATTAATTTTGAAGTAGATATATATCTTCTAGCTTTGCGTGAAACCAAAACATATGGCGTACCACAAAGTTGTTTAAATCTATGCCAGTTAAGCACATTAATCTTTGGCATATAAAGGTGAGCGCAGTTTTTTTTTCACCAAGATCTGAGATAACCGTCCAAGTAGGTGGTAATGGCTCCGAATTATGATTTCTGGAGTTCGAATCAAGGCCGTCGCGTTTAATCATGACCACTGGTCTAATAGTGATGACAGAAAATCTCGTGAGGAATGCTCTGCACTCGTATTTCTTTTAGGTCGGTGCACCTTTGGTTGACTCCTCGGGGATTAAAAGGCGCGATGTTATATTACTCGCATTTTTACAAAGCTACCGACTAAACACTTACTTGGTTACGCTTAGAAATCACTACAAACTAATGAAAGATATTGCGAAAGTTTACTTTCAGTTTCAGAAACATCATCTTCTTGCTCAAATGCCTGGGTAGGCATTTGAGCAAGAAGATGATGTTTCTGCAGATGATGATGTTTGGGCATATAAAATGTGATGAACAGTTTTTAGCGAACATTTTCTTTCTACTCATTATCATCATTCTCTTGTTCTAATCCCAATTCGTTTGAAGTCGGAACAACATGTTTTCTTCTTCCATATGTTTTTACTCGTCATCTTACCAGACACCTCCCTTCTTGCCATATCATACTTCACACAGGCCATCCATATTTTCTTTGGTCTTTTTCTACTCTGATACCCCATCCACATTCATACTCAAAACTTATCTCGTTATATTTTTCTCATTTCTTTCCCCTCATAAAAATAAAACATTTTGGTTGTAAGTACGTGGTACTTTAAGACCGTCGTGAGCTTTATATGATGTCGTTTTCTCAGTCACCACTCAATTTTAAGTCTTCGTTTACATCATGTTGTCACAAGTATTATTGAAATGATAGAAAGACTTTTAAGTATGTATGTAAAGTTAAATGTCTTTTGAGAAATAGAGATTTCTTTCTTTCGTGTTTTTTTTTTTTTACGAAGAAAAAATACACCAGGAAGTAAACCTCGTCTGCACTCTAAGTATAAACAAGACGATGATGCGAGACAATGAATTAGGTCATTATCATCATCTACCTAGCCTTTTCTTAACTATGTTGGGCATTGTTGGGCTCAGATTCCAGTCTGACCGAAATTATCATTCAGCCGAAATAAGTCCACTGCTGATCAAAATATTTTCAAAGTATCGCCACTATAAAACCAGTCCTGCAATTACAGGCGATTCCCGTAACCTTTTCCAGGATTTCAGTTCTTATTATAAAACCTTTCTAAGTTACGTCTTTTGATAAGTAAGAGGTTGCTTCTCCATACTGTCTTTACATCCCTATCAGCCATCTGTTTTGTGAGGGATCTGGCTACGATTGTAACCCACTGCAAGTTTGTAAATTCTGACTGCTTTGTCATTATACCAGCAGATCTCCTCACCAAAATCAGTTCACCAAACCACTTACCAGCAATATCTAAAGCCTGTGCTCTCCACACCTGTCCGAAGGCGCCTTCCCCGACAATATTGAAAATCCTCAGCTTATGACGAGGGAACTCCCACTTGTCAGGAGGCTGGTCATCTTTTGATATCGATGTTTCTTCTGATAACTGTAAGGATAATAATTGGTCATTAATTTTTATAATTTTGAGAATAAAGATCATACCGTAATCTAAAGGAAGATTAGCAGGCTGGCTTTTCTTCTTTTAACTTTCATATCTTACATCGTCGTGGTTCTGACAAGGCTCTCACTGATTAATTTTAATCAACCATTTGTACCAGACAAAATAAAAAAGCATGTTCGATAAAACTGCATGATCAAAACCTACGTTCTGTTTTGAGCTCTGGTGTGTATGTATAAACTTAAATGCTAAATCAATTTTCTCGTCAAGAATCGATTTTAACTTTTTCGGAAAGACTGTATTCGTAAGAGCATTAAATTAATGATAAATACAGTAGGAGGAGATGCATTTCCCTCTCATAGGAGAGGAGGCTTGTGTCCCAGCAGTGGGAACATTATAGGCTAATGATGATGATAATGACAGTAGGAGGAAATCAAACGTGTTGTGGAGGTTAGATAGGCAGTCGCTCCATGTAAATTCAGCTGCATCTGATTAGCGTGGAAGCTGACACAATATAGTTGGGAAAAAGCTAAGCAGATGATGATGACGATGCCAGTAGAAGAAAATCACCTTGAAATGTTGCTACGTTTGTACATTTAGTACTCGTAACTGAAACTATTGCCTGCTGCATTTCCTTATTACCTACTATCGTTATTAATTTTATTATCATTTACTAGCTGTGCCCGTGACTTCGTCCGCGTAAATTTAAAAAGTCTAAGTTACTTCTTATTACTTCAGCTATCTGCCAGTGAAAGTCCCGTCAAAATCGGTTCAGCCGTTCCAGAGATGAACAAGAACAAACAGACAGACAGACAAAATTTTTTAAAAAGTGGTTTATGTACCGTATAAACATTCATATGCATGTAGTAAAAAGCGGTTATATTAATAATATAACAAACAGACACTTCAATTTTATTTATTTCTATAGATGAGCACACAAAAGACAAGATGCAACATGGTTGGCGAATCAATGGCATTTTTTTTTTTTCTTTCATTACTTTTTGTTTACATGAATGATATTTTCTAGACTGAACGCAAAAAAAGAATGATTTAGACAGCACTAGATTTTAATATCGGCAAACACACGAAGCCTATGAAAAAATATTACTTTTCTTTATTAAAGTTTAGTTTAGTTTACCTTTGCGTGGCAAAGGTGGATTGAAACATCTGTATGATAACGTAAGCAATCTAACTAAATCAAATAATATTCATGGACTTGAAATCGTTTTCGAGAATAAAACAAGGTACTTAATTACGAACCAAAACGAGTATGTTAGTGTCATAGCAGGTGGCAGGTGGAGGTGAGAGCAGCGGTGGCCCAGTGGTGGCAACCCCGACTTACGAGCAGTAAGCAGTGGGTTCGAACCCAGGCAGGCGCATTACTTAGTGTAATTTATTTCAACAACGCTGCCCTCAAAAACGGTGAAGGAAAACATCGTGAGGAAACCGGCATGTCCTACAACTAAAAATTCGAAGACATGTGACATCTATCAACCCGCGCTGGGCCTGCGTGGTGGATTACAGCCCACTCCCTCTCATAGAGAGGAGGCCTGTGTCCCAGCAGTGGGAACATTTATAGGCTGATGATGATGATAGCAGGTGGCTTTTTTTTATCCCTATCCCCATGAAGACAAAATAAAAAAAAAAGCGTGATTATTATACAGGGTGTAACGGAAAGGGTATATACAAGCTTAAGGGTGTGCTACAGACCATCAAACTGAAAATGTTTCTCAACATAAAAAAAAAAATGAAAAAAAAAAAACTGCTGCCTATACATTTGGGTCGAATAGGTATTGCAATTTTCTACGGGGCAGCAGATAATTTTTTTGCTGAAAAACATGTTTTATGATGAGAAACATGTTCAGTTTGATGGTCTGTAGCACACCCTTAAGGATGTATAAACCCTTTCCGTTACACCCTGTATACGTATGAATGCACAAGTGAGAAAACTATGTCAATAATACGAAATACTAAGCATGAAAAATGAAACGAAATAAGTGAGCCACGGGCGAACGGGAGCAACGGCTCGAACACTCTAAAAAAATTGTAAGCATCAGAAGAGTTCGTACAGCCTTATCACCCTTCTGCACAATAAAAGCTATATTAGCTTAAATTAAAAGCTTTATTAGCTTTATTAATTTTCATCCAGAGAAGGGACTAATAGTAATAAATACTAACAAAATGAATGGCAATGAAACTGAAGTACAGAAGAATGATCATGATGACCGCTATCACGAATGGCGCGGAAGGGGGGAGGATGGTGATTTAATAGATCAGTAGGAAGTTGATGATGATAATGAAGGACGTTAAATCTCAAACTGACCTGCAAGTGACCATTATCCCAGGACTCGTAACGATTGGAGTACGCCCGTGGGTGATCCCACATATTTAGAGACGCATCTTGAAGGACTATCCCACTTGAGTCTTTACTCTGTGGACAATGGGAATCCTATGAATAAATTTTATGAATGGAGTCAAATTATAGGAAATTGAATTATTGGTATTTGCCTATTGTGATTGTTTACTCGAATGAGGGTTGTGGGTGGAAGTCGAGACTCTTGAACTCATTCCTACTCGTCTTCAAATCAATAACTGACAAAATGAAAGGTCATTCCACAGAAAGTATGTGACGCAATTCGGATGATGATCTCATTATTTAATTAATGAGGTACCTTCCTATACAGATCTAGGTAGGTTAGGTATTTTAGATCATTGAAATCTTTTTTACAAAAAATACTTCTATCTAGTCAATAATCTATTTCAATTGAGAAATAAATAAAAATTAACATTTTGTTTGTAATAATGGATAAATTATATCTACCATTATATCAACTACCAAGAAAACAGCGAGCAAGATTACTTCTTGAAGTCAAATAACGAATATTAGTCAAGGCCATTCAGATCAGATTACTTACCACCTTTTTTTGCCGATGAATTTTTTAATTTAGATCCTCACAAAATGTTCGATGACCAATTTGAAATTACCTTCAACGATTATTGTAACCTTTCAATAATTTTGGTAACGTGACATGAAAATTGTAGGGCATTAATAATAAATGTCGCCTGGAGTACATTGAAATTAAAGCCACATAAACTGGGTCCATACTTCCATACAGGCAATTATATTCGTGTGAGTTTTTAACGAAGTCGTTAATTGAATTGGCCTTCAATCTACATTATTCTGCGTGTGCAACTTAATTTATCAAATTAATCATAAATTAAAATACGTCTGCACACTAAAGGCATTTTCATCTACATTAACTAGTACAAGCTAACGAGTTAACAAAATTGAAGAGGCTTCACAAATTGAAATTGACTTTCCCAAATTAACATCGTTATCAGAGAATTGCTTCTTTACTTACCATATCATCTTTCTTGCTATCCTTCTTCTGAGCATTGTTCTTCTTGCACACGAAGAGTATGACAACTGCGACAATGAGTACCAGGGCACCAATAGCAACAAGAGGTACCACGGTCAGAGGCATTTCATTGTTGGTAGGATTCTTATTAGGCGCTTCAGTGCTGGTTGTTCCATCATCATTTTGAATAATACTCTCTCCACCAGGTGGCGTATCATCGGGAGGATTCGGAGGACTTAAAGTAGTGAGTGTTGTGGTTACTTCAGGTACTGTTACGTAAATGTTGGTTGCTTTGGTAGTGCTTTGCGTGGTCCTAGGGAACTTTGGTTGTAAAGGTATGTTTGGGAAGGCGGGGAAGTTTGGTAGGTGGGGTAACTTCGGCCTTTGACCGGTCTTGTCGGAGACTGTTGCGTAGACTTCTGTCTTCTGTGGTATAGAGCCGTCGTGTGCTGTTACCCATAGCGAATAGGAGCGGTTTTCCTGGAACATGATAAAATGTTGGTTAGAGGATTTAATTTTTGAAACGAAAATTATCTAAGGATCTACTTGAGGGCCAAAAGAAAATGACAGTGATAATGATGATGGGAAGGGCAAAAAATGTATTGTCTGTATGGTTATATGCTACGGAAAAGTTATGTTATTAAAGTGGGATGTCTTTATAAACAGTTTTAAATAACCAATTTTACCCAAACCGTGCATCTATTGTCGACGTTTTTTAAGTGCCCATTTTAAATTGATTGATTGCTACTTGTCAAACCCACTCTCAGATTTATTATCTGTATAATAACCACGAAACACCCTTACTACCAACGGCAGGCTAAAATTCGTCTCAAAACTTTAAAATCACACTTCGAAACTGAATGTTAAATAATTTGTTCATCGAAAACGGCAGCAGTTTCATGCCGTACTTCTAATTGCAAGACTGTATAAACTACGTAGAAGTTAATTCATGCATTTAATAAGTTATGCCACAGCAAAGATTTTCTACATAACTTCAAACTTGTGGAACGCCTAATAAGCCGGAGTAAATACTGCTTTTATTTAATTTGCATCAACTTGTTGAGAATTCTTGAGAGTGTCTTTTCTTGGAAATTGTGCTACATGGAATCGCATGTGTGTATAATTATTTAGAATAACTTTGCAGTTCTTCATAATATTATACATATAGATATATGTCTAACATCACGCCTGTAATCCCTTAAGGCTTCGGCAGAGGTGTACCTTGTAGTACTCCTACATATGTTCGCCAGTTATGTTTAAGTGCCATGTAATGAGGGGCTGGCCTCTAGCAATCATACATAACATACCAACACGCCTGTAATATATAAGTTTTTAAACTGACATAGTCACTAATACTTTCAATAACACCTGTAACGAGATATTTACCATATTTATTATTTGTTTTGAGTTTCCGATATTCTGTAACTTTACGCAAAAATTATTGCTGGGAAACGACGTTTTTTTGGGGGGTGTAAAATCATGTTTTGTGGTAGAACTCAATGTAACGCACTCAAAACATTGTGCTGATGGACGGATCGAATAGTACGGGGGTCGTGGAGGTGTTTATAGTAAAAATCTTACATTAAAAACTTGTATTTAAAAAAAATACTTGTCAAAAAGTTGGAACTTTGACCCCTAATATCTCCGTAACTAGAAGGTTCCCAGGTATGGTGTAGAACAAAAAAATGATCGCAATGACAGGGAGAACCAGTGCCTTTCGGCTTCGTTAAGAGGTGTTTTACACCCTTTATGTTCGCCAGTTATGTTTAAGTCCCATGTAATAGGGGGCGAGCCTAAAGCCATCAGCCGGGCACAAATCCAGACTCCGTGGCTGTTACTAACAAATTCCTGACGGCAAAATCCAAACACACGTGACACTAGACCACTTAGGCATTCGTATTATGTTCTGCAAATTTTAATAATCCGTTTTTTACAAGCCTGCTAAACAAGAATCAAGATGACAGCGAGTTAATAGGCTTTTTTTGGGTTAGCTTGTTCCGTCGTTGACCTCCTCTATGTCCTCAAGACAAGTCTGAGGTCAAGAGTAAGCACATTTAATTTGTATAAAAAAGACAGCAATTATTTTGGCTCTAAATATTCTTGTTATCAAACAGAAATATCATCCAGATTCTCGCTCTAAATAGCCTTCAATTTAAGGCGCTTAAAGTTTAAGAATTTCCCAAAGTAACATCAAGTTACAAAAGAATACGAGAAACTAAATCGTAAACTTTATAAAGGCTTAAGTATCTAAGTTTACGAATATCGAAATACTATAAATTAAATCTAAAAATAAATACGCCTATAAACCTATTTAATTTTTTGAAAAAGAAATTGAATTTTGACGTCTCCCAAATCCTATTATCAGAAATGATTAAATCGTTTAAATAAATCAATTAAGTACCTGCTTTTAATAAATTTGATTATTATTATTATTATTTTTTTTTTTTTTTTTTAATAAAACGTTGCCCCACACTAGGAATTTCTCCTGTATCGTGGGTGCGTTTACAAACATTTAAACTGACATACACAAACAGCCAGACCCGGAACAACTATCTGTAGGCCATACAAATATTTGTTCCGTGCGGGGATCGATCCCGCGACACGCAGCGCAGCAATCGATCGCTCAACCACTGCGCCAACCGTGCCGTCATAACACTCGAAACGTTACTTTAAAGCTAATGAATTAATGATTGATAAATTGAATGAGTTGATTGATTTAGTTTGTAATTTTAATTGCAAATGAAAGTTAATAATGTTCAAGTTAAATTGAAGTTTCTGAACGTTTATTGTAGAGTTAATAAGTGCTTAATTGGTTAATTAGTATTCATGTTCTAATTAAGATTCTTTGTTGAGCATGCGAGTAAATAAAAAAAAATGCTGCTACCAGTTGGCTTATACATAAAAGCAATTAAATTAAATTTCACCAGCTGGACACACGTGTCTAGTCTTTCGTGTCGAGTTGGTGACAAACCCAGAAAATCAATCCTCTACTAGTATTCGTCGACTAGCTTTAGCGTCCTCGGTTCTGCCTGCATGGAGGTCGAACCCTATCCCACGGAAACTTGCTAAAGGGATAAAAAGTATCCTCATTCATACCCAGGTCATGTTAGATCCGTATGCGAACTGAACAATTCTAATCGGCGACAGTGAAGGCGGGTAGACATTGAAAGCCAGACCAAGTTTCTTTCGAATTTATAAATTAAAGGGTATATTTTATTGGTCACATAGGCAGTTGCTCCATGTAAAATATTGGTATTCAGCTGCATAGGATTAGACTGGAAGCCGACCCCAATAGAGTTAGGAAAAAGCAAGGCAGATAATATATAATATGCTATGTTGGCATTTTCCTCATTGTTCGTCCTTTTATTTTATAATTTATATATTGATATATATGTATAGTATTATGTTATAAATTTATAGTATTTTATACAGGGTGTAACGGAAAGGGTATATACATACTTAAGGTTGTGCTACAGACCATCAAACTAAACATGTTTCTCCATCAGACAAACATCGAATAGCGAAAAAAAATTAGCTACCCCATACATTTGGGTCGAATAGGTATTGCAATTTTGTATGGGGCGGCAGATAATTTTTTCGCTGTTTTAAATTATTATTTTTTTACAGTTAGACACCTACCACTGTTTGTCTCTGCATCACCCAAAGGTTGACTGGTAGAAAATGCCTATGGCATTAAGTCCGCCTCTGTACATTGTACTTGAAGTGTTAAATAAATAATAATGATAGGAATAGGAACTCGTGGCTAAACAATAGCAGCCACTGGTGTCAATCTTTAGCTTAAGCTGTGCTTGCTTAGGTTGGATCATGGATGGGCGTTGGCCCCGGCTGTGAATTGTAGTTCTTTGACAGCAATCAATCTTACCAAGTTGTATTTGTATTACCCGGTAGTAACTAGATTGTGGAGGTCAGATGGCAGTCGCTCCGTGTAAAATACTGGTTTTCAGCTGTATCCGGTTAGACTGGAAGCCGGACCCTCCATAGTTGGGCAAAGGCTATAGCCAGATGAAGAATAATTAGTGATGTAACCGGGTATTTGCTGGTATACATTTTTTTGTTGGAATTTATTTGCTGTTTATCAGCTATCCGTCTAGATTAGCTTAAAAGTTGATTAAAACTGTTTATTAATATAGCTAAAATCAATCTACTACCAATTAACGTTTATAGAATGTGAAAGTAATAATATATTGATGTAAATTGAAATATAAAATAAGTATTTATCTTCGTCTAAGAGATGATTAACAAAATATAACAATACGCCTGCGTTGTTCAAAGGGTAAGACAGAGCCATTTTGTTTAATTAAATCCTATTTGTCTTATTGACATAACAATACAATCCTTTATTTCAGGCAACTAGGCCCATAAAACAAAATGCATATATAAGCATAAAAACACTAACTATAAACTAATACATACTTTATAAAACTAAAAAAATCTACTGCACACAAAGTGACGGCGTCGTGTGTCGCAGAGCTGGCCGCGGAAACGCCAAAACAGCACACCTTTCGACCATAACTCTTCCTAGAGGAAGTTCACCAAATGGTGAGTCGGAACGCGCACCACGTACGATTTGAAATTGGTGTTATGACTCGCCTCCAGGTTGTCCACCCTCAAAGTCCAGGTGGCGTACCATGACGTCTTAAAACATAATTTTTCCATTCAGAGTGAAAAAGAGACGGAGCTATACAGGTCGTCTAGCTCCATCTCTTTCCCACTCAGGAATAGCAATGGAACAATAATATTTAAAGCGTCATAGTAAACCTATAGTGAGGACTATAGGGTACCACTCTACGATGGCTGAGGAGCCTTCGTAGAGTGGTGCAAGCGGGACACGTACAGCTGCGTCGTCGGTACTGCAGTATGTTTAATCCTGTCGGCGCCGTCCCACACTGGTTGCGATACGTAGGCTTCCTCTTCTTTCTCTTCACCTTGATGAAGCCGTCCCCATCGCAAGTGCGCTTCGGTGGAACCTGATGTTCACCACAGCGGCTTTAGTCGCGCTCGATGCTGATCGATTCTGTTTTCCCCTTTTTGCTTTTTCTGCTGGTCGTTTTGTTTGCGACACAGCAGGTACATAAAACCCGACAAAACGAGCTTCTCTGCTACTGGCAAACTCCTTTGTTAAACAGCCAATAGCAGTTTGCTAGGTAAGTTCTACAAAACCCGGTAACTAAAACTTCTGCATGAACCCAAGCGAGACATGAAATATTTATTCATCTTAGTGTCTAAACACACTATGCCGAACGTACGCGACCGAAGTTCCGCGGCTGATTTTACGTTCCAATGTATTCGGCTGATATGACACACCATAAGTGCCGAACTTACGCGGCAGAAATTCAGTTGCGCAATTTTGTGTGTATATTCAGTGTTTCGAGCGCTGTCGTGTCGTGTTATCTAAACAGCCGGACAGACAAATGAAAAATAAAGTGATCCTGTTAGGGTTCCGTTATTACTTTTGCAGAGGCGAAATAAACACTACGGGCGGACACGCGGGGCGCGGGCGGGGGCATGCCTGCCTCCCGCTGCTCCCCGCTCCCGATCTCCGTCGGCAATCGAACCGAACTTCGGTCGCGTATAATGTGTGTTCTACAGAATACGTTGCCGCCGAATTTCCGCTGAACTTACGCCCGACTGAAGTTCGGCTGTACGCTATAACGCAACGTAATTTCGGCATAATGTGTCGCCAGTAATTCAAATAGCATTGCAGGCGTAATCATGCCGAACTTCCGTCGCGTATCCTCGGCATAGTGTGTTTAGACACTAAGACATAAAATATTAATCTTCCTCTCAAACAGATGTTAAAGACATAAAAGCTGCCGCGATTTTTCCCACAGCATAAATATTGATTGACCTGACCTCCAAGACTGAAGTTCTCCTAAACTACCACTTAAGTGATTAAAATAACGACCCGTTAAAAATCGGTAACCAAAATGAGAGGTATTTCGTTTTGCATGCGAAGTTTTTATGTGTCTGATGTTTTTTTTTTATTTATTTAAAGAAAAGTATTTGCTGTTATGGTTTTTAATAACTATGAGAATACACATAACACGTTGCTTGTGTACCTTATTTTTTTTAGTTATTTTTTTAATTATCTTTGCCCCATAGTAGGAATTTCTACTAACTGTATCGTGGGTGCGTTTACAAATTAGGTTCACAAGCATTTAAACTCACATACACAAACAGCGAGACCCGGAACCACAATCTGTAGGCCGAACAAATATTTTTTTCGTGTGGGGATCGAACCCGCGACACGCGGCGCAGCAATCAACCGCTCAGCCACTGCGCTACCCGTGCCGTCATTAAAATAATCTATCGAATGTGACCTTTTATAAATTATTATTATTGTTTGGCAACTCAACCTCATTAAACAATAGTTTACTCACAAATATTTAAAATACCCACTATACCCAGTGATACCAAAATTGCGAATAAAAGTCAGCTGTTCCATATATTTTCTACACCTAAGTCGACAAAATGAAGTGTTTCTTTTTAATTTATTACATCGACCAATAGTAGTTTTAAATTTATTATGTGGAGGAGCTCGTGGCTAAATAATAACAGCCGCACAGGTCGATCTTTAAGGTTAAGACGTGCTTGCTGAGGTTGGTCCGTGAATGGGTGACCATAAGTGCATACCGGGTTTCCTTCGTGCTTCGGAAAGCATGTTAAGCCGTTGGTCCCGGCTGTCATTTGTAGATCTTTAGATCTTTGACAGTCGTTTAGAGTAGTCAGAAGTCAAAAGTCTGACATCCAGTCTTACCAAGGGGTATCGTATTATCCAGTTACTGGGTTGTGGAGGTCATATAGGCAGCCACTTCATGTAAAATACTGGTACTCATCCGGTAAGACTGGAAGCCGAAACCAATATAGTTTGGGAAAAGGCTAGGCAAATGATGACATGGACCAATAGTACAATTGGTACATAATATTAGTATGTAGTTACATTAATCAGTACAAGAACCTCTTTTAAGACCACAGTACCATTATCAACGGCTGGAATCACCTACTGCTGGGCATGAGCCTCCTCTTTTTGAAGTGAAACTTCTTAAGCGACTTCCAACAAGTTTGCGTTAAACGTTTAACGCTACCGAAGGAAGGGAAATGGAAGGGGAGTAGAAAGAGACAGAGCGAGAGTGAATGCATGGCACACGAACGCATGCGTGTAGTATTACGAAGTTTCACTTCTTTCGCGCGGAGCGACTCCACGCACTATTTTTTGCCACACTTCCCGGTTCTGTGCATCAAGAAGTTTCCCGCAATCAGACTACATATAAAGTATGACTAATTTAATGTTTTGACACATACATTAAATTAGGTACTTCATAAATAGAACATACTTAGCATATATTATTGATAGTTGAAAAAGAACCTATTTAATTTGCAGTTCAATTTTTTTTTTGGATTTCAATTTATTTGTCAATCTCAATCATTTTGAACTTTATCTACTTTACATTGATGAATGATAAATAAATAATATTTATTCAGTAAATACATCTTACAAGACACATTTTTCAATTGTTTTCAAATTTATTGAAATAGAAGTGTTTTGTTGCTTGTTATGCCTTACGTTTCAATAACTAATCTTTTATCGAATGAATTTTTTAAGTTAAAGTTTTTTTTTTTGCAATTACAATATTTTAAGTTAAAATCTTTAACACATGTCATGTCAATGCTTAGTTGAAAACTTAAAATCTTTATGACGTTTTATACATACAAAACTTTTATGTGTAAATATTCATAAAAGATTAACTACATAATTAGCCCTTGTTATGTAGTAATTGGGCCTATATTTGAATAATTCCCGTTACTAACCCTTTCTGGAAGAAAATTCGAGATTAGTCTGGTTTTATTAAAGTGCCTGTAATTTCAGCTGTGGCTCGAAAGTCTTTTACTGTAGCGTCAGCTTGTATCTTTGTAAAGACTGGACGAAGATAATATCGGTACCTAACTACAAGCACAGTAGACAAAATATATAGTATTTCTACTAGGAACGTTAACTCAAGAACTTAGTTCTAGACATTTAAGAACAAAAACGTAGTCTATATTGTATAGTAACTGGTTTATATAGTAACTAATAGTACTTATGACGTCATAGGTAGTATTTGTGGATGTTGGTTGACCAGTACTCGGCGACTGTGTAAGTCCAGGACTGTAAAAACGTTAACTTAAGAAATATTGGACATGGAAACTGTTGGTGATCCCTTTTTTATTATACAGTATGTTAGTTTAAACGAGGGACATATTCAAACCCATAATAGTACATGCTAACATGATACTAATAAAAATATAAACAAAAAAAAAACACTGATAAATAACAGACAGAACCATACCAAAATTTTCGCTAATGACACGCAACGTGTATACACCCTTGCGCTAGCGACTTAATACTATCGGAGAACATGTGAGCGGGGCAATGACTCTTAGGTATAATCCATTTTCCCCTCATACTTTAAACTTACCTGGCTTAGGACAGTCCAAAATATCTAGGCACTAAACAGAACATTAAAAATTCTTCTATATACGTTATAGGTTTTTTACATATTTGGGACAAGAATCGAATACTGAATACCCTCCCTCAATATGTCCCTCGTTTAACCTAACATACTGTATAAATAAATTGTAGGTGGTTAATAAATTGCACGCCTGGTTTCTATACGGATAGTGATACTTGCGTTATCTAGGTATATCTATAGGTGTTGTTTTGCATCCTCGTCAAAATTCAAGAGGATGTCACAAAATACTTAAATAATCAATTAAAATTACGGTAGGTATCTAGTTAATTATTAATAAACGCAGATTTTCGTGGTTATTTAAGTTTGTCAGTATTTCAGAATAACCCCATTAACGTGGATTAGGGACTAAGAAATTATCGAATAAACGTTTGAGATTGTTTGTATGTGTGGAAGCGCGGTTATAAGGCAAGAATCAGACGGGCCGCGTTTAAAACACGGGTGGTTCGCTCTTGCCAATTTCCGTAAATAAGAAAACATAAAAATTACCTACCTATTTTATTATTGATTCGGGTCGAGAATCATTGGCATAGTTACCTCCTTGAATTTGACGAGGTTGCAAAACAACATCTTGTATAATAATAATAAATAAGTGGTCAGTAATATCTATAAGCACTCACTGAACCGTACATCAGTGCCGGGTGGCGGAACTGAAATATTTTCTGGTGCCAGCATCTGACAGCTAGATTAATGGTGATAAAGTTATTGGGCAAAAATGTCTCTTGTATTGGCTAAGTTAAATAGGGGTTTTGTGTTGCCTTTTTTTTCAATTAAAGCTAAATTAAAAGCTTGTCGCTTTTACTATCTTAAAACAAACAATTAATTGAATTAAAAAATCGTCAATAGTATAAAACGACGTCATTTTATGTGCCTGGTTGATTGATTTTGATGTGATCTTGGCAGGCATATAAAGACATTATTTTTGGTATGTTTTATGCCTATACTAATATTGTCGTTCCCACTGCTGGGACACAAGCCTCCTGTCTATTAGAGGTAATGGGATATTAATCCACAACCATTTTGAGAGCAGTGGTGATGAAATAATTTACAAAAAGTTTTTATTTGTTTGATAATTTACGCAATGTTATGCGCCTGCCTGAGTTCAAACCTACGACCTAGTAATATAAAGTTGGTGTCGTTACCACTGGGCCTATACTATTCTCTAATACTTTAAGAAGTAAAGTTGGAATGTTGGAGGAATTCTCCGAAACTTCACATCCGGTTTAAAAATATGTTTTACTGATGGAAAGCTTTAAGCTTTGATTTTCACGGGCAAAGTGGCAGGCCGTAGCTAGAAATTAATTTGCCAATTAATTTGTAACAATAAACTTCACTTTGTTTAAATTATCTATTTGAAAATTAATAGTTTTAAGTTTTATCGTATTTCAAGTTTAGAACAAGTTATAGACTTAACTAGTTTGAAATTAGCTATTATGAAAATTCAATAATTGAATAATCTTTTGCGTGAAAATAAGTTTTTGAATTTTGTTTTTGCTTCATCAGCATACAATAAGGTTTAAAGGTCACAAATTTAAATCTAAAAACACTGAAAAAGAAAACCTGATTCATTCGTTCAATCAACTCAAAATATCTTTCCACTAACTAACAGGTTTAAATAAACCTAGATCGGGCAGGTCGCTGCCAAACATCTGAATTGAATTAACATTACTTGCGACTTTTGAATATGTTTTAGTTATAGTTTACTTATAAGTACTATTTATACCATTGTATGAGAAAAATACTACTGTGCCTAAATGTAAACTTTTTGTAATACTTTTTTTAATAAATAAATTATCTTATCTTATCTTAATTATCTTATCTTAACTAGCTTTTGCCCATGGCTTTGCCCGCCTCTTGGTCGTTGTGTTTGTTGTCAATTATCCCACGGCATTGTTTTAAATATAGCCTTTAACACTCGGGAATAATAAATTGAGCTTCCAATCATTGAAAAAAAAAACCTGATCGGATCAGTAGTTCCGAAGATTACTCCGTAACCGTCCGTGTAACAAACTTGCTTATTCCTTGATGAAAGGAGTAAACAGATTTATACATTAAAAAAGTAATTAGGGGAAAATGAATTTAATAAATGATGAAATGAAAAATACAATAAATTAGTACAAAAGTGAAGGGCAGGTTAACTGAGAACGTTTTAAATATCTCCGCAAATCTCTGAGCGTGATAGTAACTGAAGACAAACTTGCAGTCGTAGAAAGCTGGCTTGATTAAGATGAGCTTGACCACGACGAACTTGATGCAGGGCGATTTGGTAGGACCCACCAGCAGACACGTACCGCCCAATGCCAGGCTCGTCAGCTCGAAGAGCAGCTTCCAGCAGACAGGTAATGAGCCCCAGTGCCAGGCTCGTCAGTTCGCAAAGCAGCTTCCAGCAGACAGTTAGCAACAGCCACGGCAGCACTAAACGAAGGCCGCTCTTTGACTCCACCAGGCTGTGCTCAAAACTCAAGATATGACAGATCTTGACTCCAAACTAGACTTAGCTGTTTTCTTGATTTTAGACTATACTGATTTCTCGTGTCCAGACTGAACCGACTCTTAACTCCAGACTAGAACTGAACTCTTGACTCCAGACTAGAACCAGGGCATCTGTCAGAAATCCCTTTTATACCCTGATCTTCCGTTTCTTTTCTTCCAATCATTTTTTTTAGATTCAAAACTGCTGCGCTCTAGTAAGACGCAACCTGCCAGTATTAAAAACAGCCAGTAACAATGGTCAAAAACCTTGCACATAACATTTTTATAAATATAACTCAGAATATCTTTACACAGCAAATATTCGCAATTAACTATAAAATACAACAATTGAACTCACGAATTGATGATAATAATTTTTAGTAATTTATATAATCTAAGTGAAACCTTCATAGAGAGTTTGGCTGGTAACAATCACAAATAAAAGTAAATGACATCTGACAAATTTGAAGTAAACATGTCACAACAAAGGATTAGAAAATATTTATAAAAATGAAATAAAAATATGAATATGGATGATTAAGTGTGAGTATAAAGTATCTGTAGTAAGCAGATACTATATTTCCCCAACGACCCCGAGAAAATTTTTGGCCTAGAACAAAAATTTTGGTAAGGTTAAAGTATTACAGCATTCACAAAACTTTCATAACTCATTCAAACACACCGACATCTTACGAAGTTAGGCCAGGTAGGATTCACATTCAATGATCACTACTCCACCTGATAAATCAATAACAGTAGGCTTATTTTTGGAGTTGTAATCCGCTCGCGTCTAAAACCCATAATAAGATGAAAAATAATAATAAGGGATCCACCCCAATCAACTTGAGTTGAAGATTAGCGAAGGCTTATTTTAAGGAAGTCGCAACCCGCTTCAATCAACTTTTAGAGTTGAAGATTAGCGAAGGCTTATTTTAAGGAAGTCGCAACCCGCTTCAATCAACTTTTAGAGTTGAAGATTAGCGAAGGCTTATTTTAAGGAAGTCGCAACCCGCTTCAGAGTCAACTTTTAGAGTTGATAAGAAAATAGTTATACCAACTTATAGTACAGTTAGTATAATAGAAGGTTAGATAACTTGTACCTAAAAGCACTTCAAAGAGTTATCTGATAAGAACAGATATAGAAAAAGATTAAAAATAATCTTTTAATGGTTTAAGAACCAATGAATGAACAAAGAAAATAAAAACTTAAGAGTTTAAATAGACCGAATAAAACTCTACAGTTAGAAGAAGGGAAGAGGAAGATGAGTCATGAGTAAGTATAAGATAAAAAAGTTAAAAATAAAGTAGATAAAATTAAAAGGGAGAGAGAGAGTCAAGAGAGTGAGTTATTATTAAGAAGGCCGCAAACAGCGCCAATAATAGTTCGAGCCCACGACACTAAACCTTTTTTGATGAGATTCATAGAAGATATAAATAAAAATATGAATATGGATGATTAAGTGTGAGTATAAAGTATCTGTAGTAAGCAGATACTAGCAGATACTATATTTCCCCACACTTATCATCCATATTCATACTTTTATTGGTTTTACATTAGCATATTACCAATCATTTCGTTTTTATAAATATTTTCTTTATATCCTTTGTTGTGACATGTTTACTTCAAATTTGTCAGATGTCATTTAAATGTAACAAATCGTAATATGCTAATGGAAAACCAATAAAAGTATGAATATGGATGATAACTGTGAGTATAAAGTGTCTGTAGTAGGCAGATACTATATTTCCCCAACGACCCCGAGAAAATTTTTGGCCTAGAACAAAAAATTTTGGTAAGGTTAAAGTATTACAGCATTCACAAAACTTTTATAACTCATTCAAACACACCGACATCTTACGAAGTTAGGTCAGGTAGGATTCACATTCAATGATCACTACTCGACCTGATAAATCAATAACAGTAGGCTTATTTTAGGAGTTGTAATCCGCTCGCGTCTAAAACCCATAATAAGATGAAAAATAATAATAAGGGATCCACCCCAATCAACTTTTAGAGTTGAAGATTAGCGAAGGCTTATTTTAAGGAAGTCGCAACCCGCTTCAGTCAACTTTTAGAGTTGAAGATTAGCGAAGGCTTATTTTAAGGAAGTCGCAACCCGCTTCAATCAACTTTTAGAGTTGAAGATTAGCGAAGGCTTATTTTAAGGAAGTCGCAACCCGCTTCAGAGTCAACTTTTAGAGTTGATAAGAAAATAGTTATACCAACTTATAGTACAGTTAGTATAATAGAAGGTTAGATAACTTGTACCTAAAAGCACTTCAAAGAGTTATCTGATAAGAACAGATATAGAAGAAGATTAAAAATAATATTTTAATGGTTTAAGAACCAATGAATGAACATAGAAAATAAAAACTATAGAGTTTAAATAGACCGAATAAAACTCTACAGTTAGAAGAAGGGAAGAGGATAGAGATGAGTCATGAGTAAGTATAAGATAAAAAAGTTAAAAATAAAGTGTCTAAAATTAAAAGGGAGAGAGAGAGAGTCAAGACAGTCTGAGTTATTATTAAGAAAGATTCTAAAATAGCCTACTTGAAATATTCTTGTTACTGGAAACTCTTCAACTGGCCACGAGGACCTTTCACATTAGGCGAATGCCTTAACCGGACGGCGCAATGCCGAAATCGAGCCACATTTCACAAATGGGCTGAAAAATTACTACAGATACTTTACTATACAAGGTGTTGTTTTGCATCCTCGTTAAAATTCAGGGTACTGTCACATCATCATCTGCCGAGCCTTTTCCCAAACTATCTTGGGGTCGGCTTCCAGTCTAACCGGATGCAGCTGAGAACTAGGATTTTACATGAAGCGACTGCCTATCTGACCTCCACAACTCAGTAACTGGGTAATAGGAAACCCGTTGGTAAGACTGGATGTCAGACTTTTGGCATCTGACTACTCGTAACGACTGTCAAAGATCTACAAATGACAGCCGGGACCAACGCATTAACGTGCTTTCCGAGGCACGGAGGAAACTCGGTATGTAATAATGGTCACCCATCCACGGACCAACCTTGGCAAGCACAGTTTAACCTTAAAGATCGACCCATGCGGCTGTTATTATTTAGCCACAAGCTCTTCAAAAGAACAAAAGACATTAATAATCAATATAAATTACGGTACTTAGTTTATTATTAAAAATCACTGCATTTTTTTGTTGCTTAAGTTTCTCGGTATTTCAGAATAACCCCATTAACGTGGTTTAACGAATAAGAAATTATCGAATAAACATTTGAAATTTTTTGTATGTGTAAGGGAGGTTATAAGGCGAGGATCAGACGGGCCGCGTTTAAAACACGGGTGGTGTTCACTACCGATTTCTTTAAATAGGAAAAAAAACTTACTTACACATTTTATTATTGATTCGGGTCGAGAATCATTAGCATAGTTACCTCCTTGAATTTGACGAAGATGCAAAACAACACCTAACTTACAAACCTATACCTTTTTCTAATTTTAAATACGGATTCTAGCTTTAATTTCTATAAACAACTTTCAACATCAGCGTTCACTATCCAGTTTAGTCATTTTGCTTTGAGTAGCACCGAGTATTAATCTAAATATAATTACGATATTATCGCGAACCTGTCGATACTTCTCGATTTTGATTTTGGAACTCAGCACGTCCGTACCGACCGTCTTTTGTTTATCACAATGGGTGATATTTATTGCACAAGGAAAAAAAATATAACTAACTAGCGAACCACTCCTGCTTTACACGGCGCCACCTACCGGTTCAAAAACACTTAATTTTCTTCTTACTATTCTTATCTTTCAGGCTGGAATCAGCCATACACATTCATGGGTGAAATCCGATGGGTGGTTTCGGAGATTAGAGTTTAAGCTGGAATCAAACGAAGAATTTCTGCACCTTATACGCCAGAGCAGAATGGCTTAGCAGAAAGAAAAAATAGGACATTGCTTGGCAAAGTAAGATGTATGTTGATCGACGCTAACATGAAAGAAGTACGATCATAATGACACGTGATTTCTATACAGGGTGTAACGGAAAGGGTATATACATCCTTAAGGGTGTGCTACATACCATCAAACTGAACAAGTTTCTCATCATAAAACATGTTTTTCATCAAAAAAAAATATCTGCTGCCCCATAGAAAATTGCAATACCTATTCGACCCAAATGTATAGGCAGCTGATATTTTTTTTTACTGCAAGATTTTTTTTATGATGAGATAACATGTTCAGTTTGATGGTCTGTAGCACACCCTTAAGGATGTATATACCCTTTCCGTTACACCCTGTATAATCCTAAGATTAAAGAAAGAAAGAAAAACTATTTAACGGTTTTTTTTTTTGGATTAACGGTACTCTATAGAAGCAATGTTACTATTAAGACACTTAATCCATTGTTTCTATCGGATACATAAAAAAAACATGTTGTATTCATAAATATTCTATGGAATTGTTTAATCTTTAAGAGTTTTCTCATTGATATGTGAAAACCGCTAGTAAATTTGGTTCTTTTTCAATTATACCGTTTTTTGAAGGGAAAACTTCTGTCTTCTTCGGCGTTGTGCACTTTTGTGATGCGTAATAAAAGCTAATCCAACGAGCCAATCTTCTTCCATTTTCGTGTAGACGCCTCGGAACGTAAATCCAAAGTGCGAGCGAGCCGATTTTTCAGATTTTATAAATGTTTGAACATTTTCCATAATTGGTGTAGGAGCATTTAAAACATTTAACAATTGTATGTAAAAATGTAACAATTCCTAACATTTGTTAGTAAAAGTGTTAGAAAATGTTTGTAAACACAGTTTTATACAGCAGAGTGGCAGCACCTTTAGTAATAAATAAAAAATAATTTTCCGTTTTTGGCTAGATACAATTTAACTGAAAAATTTATATCCAACCAAAGAGGAAACATAAGGAAACATTTCATTTTAAAAATTAAATAAAAAATAATATAAACATCATTCTCACCTTATCAATAAGCGTATCATTCACAGTAACGACTCCAGAATAAGGATCAATCCTGAACGGTGCCGGAGGGCCGTAGGTCTCCAGCCCGAAGGTAACCTTGTCACTGCCGGAGTTCTCCCGGTAGACCTTCGTCACGAAGGAGCCGAGAGGTTCCGTTGGCATGACGTACCAGTTCCTTTCGACGTGCATGATCGTTGGCAGGAAACCCGGAGGCACTTGTGATGATGCTGTGAAAAAGAAAAGATTTACGTTAATGATGCATAAAATAACATCACACCTGTAATCCCCGAAGGGTTAGGCAGAGGTGTACCTAATAGTACACTCATATTTCGCCTTAAAATAATAATTTTGGAGATTATTGATAAAGAAATTCTTGTTCTTTGATGTTTTTAAAGTATACAACTTAACTTTGATTTACAAGACCAATATTTTTGTTAAACTATAAAAACAAATGAAAAAGATATTTACCAGTTTCTTTGAATTTTTTTTTTTAGGGTTAAATTTTTTTATAAATATATTTTTTTTTGTTTAAATTAATAGAAACAATTTCTTTCTTTAAAGGATTATTTAAAAATAATATATAAAATTAAATTATAATTAATATTAATACAAAAAATATTTTAAGTATTTATTAAGTCCCACGTAATAGGGGACGAGCCGGGGATCAAATCCAGACTCTTTGGCTGCTACTGAGAAATTACTGCAGGAATAAGCCTTTGCCCGACATGGGAAACGGACGCAGGAACTCATGCTTGCACGTGCTTGCAAATACTATACCAAAGAAAGCAGTCGAGTATGTGAAAGAGTAAGTAGTAACAAAATATTTTCTCAAACATTGAGTCATACACAATGAACATACCATTTGTACCATTTGACATAATAACAAAAGTTCTAACGATCACATGACCTAATTTCATTTAATATAATTTTTCTTTAGTATAACGATGAAATGATATAATGAATTATTGATATAATTTCAGTTTACCTAATTTTATATGGTTTAATAAACATTTTCTATAATGCACATTTGAACTAATATTCAGGTAGTATAATATTTAGTTAGTATATTATTCGTCATATATTCCTGCGTTAGAGCCGCTGTATAGTTGGTGAATCATGTGGGTTAGGTTAGGTTAGAACCATGACCATTAGCGCCAGATCCATTCTATTGTTGGTGAATCATTTGGGTTAGATGAGGTTATAACAGTATGATGTTTTCTAATATTTACTTTTTCACTACAGAATTTGGGCAGAAAATATGAAAATTAGGTCAACTGAACGTTATACTAAGTGTTATTAGAGCAAAAGAAGTTTATATGAAATGAAATATTAGATCACATTAAATTAGTTTATTTGTTTTTATAGCATATGAAAATTATATCATGTGAACGTTATTTCAAGTGATAATATATTATCTGTTATTCTGCATATATTACACACCCCAATGAACTCCGACATGAATTGAGGCAGCCCCAGTAAGCTACAACAGCACTTATGTCGGCTGACTCTTTCATTAAATAAATTATAAATAAATTCTTTATTTCAATACAGTGACAACATTGTAATATACATCTTAAAGTACAACATGCAGACATTATGCCCCACAGATAGGTTCCCTGGCTCCCCTCCCCAACTAGGTTTTCATCTTTGGCTTGGGAGACAGTGTTTCTCCATTAAAAGTCATTGTGTATTATTATGTGTGTCATTTTGTGTAGCCTCATTGGTTACCAAAAATGTACTGAATAAAGAATAATTAAAAGTAGAGTTAGGTAGATACAATAAAATAAAATTTCAAGAAGAAAAAAAGAACAGCATTCGATAAGCTGCTCAATGAAAGTCGCACGAGAAACGAGTTGAATGCGTGCGTGCGAATGGAGAAAGTCAAAGAGAGGCATATGCCCAGCGATGGACTTTATTTAACAAGCTACTGATGATAATCACGGAAGACCGTTATAGTGTAAAATGTAAGGATAATAGGGATGATGACTGGGTAAAGAAAACGAAATTCTATTTTGTCCGTCAATCAGGTAATACAAAAATATTAGATACGTATTTTTCGTTTTATCAAGTTAACAAAAAAATACTTAGTTATAACGCATTAAAGTTGGAGAGTGGGGGCTCACTACGTCACAACTAGGTATAAAATGTACTGAGCCGTGACGTCATGCGCCATTTCAACTCGGAATATCTCCGTAATTTTACGATTACGTGAAAAAAGAAAAAATACGTGTCAAATACTTTTTAATAATCTACCCGATAGACAAATAAAAAAAAATGAGTCACCATCCCTATTCGAGGTGTAGGTTTATGTAGAATAGACCATGTGACAAAAGAAAAGAGTATCAGGAATTCAGGAACCTTCGTTTTAAAAATTGAACCCAGCTAGTTTCTTTTAACTAATAAAAATCTTGGATTCATTTATTCACTAGCAGAATACGCACAACTTACACCGTTGGGTCTGATGCTTGAATTCTTTATGTTACGAAAGTGAGATCCGTGCTCCGTCCAAGATCTGGAGGTCTACTCTCTTTCTCCGAACATTCAATAACATTCAATACATTCGTAGCCTGTGAATTCGAACTTCTTGTGTGCGTCCGCAAATTATATCGAGTAGGGTCACAAACGTAACTACGTTTAATTTTCGTTCGTTGCCGAAGTTACGTTTCGGAGAAAGAGAGTAGCCCTCCTGTGGCGGTGGGACTAGCGTCAAGTGCACGAACCGAAAAGGTAACCCGTATAAAGATAAAATCCTTATACTGCAAACATTTTCGGGTTCAAAAACCCTACAGTGAAGTTTAACCCTGTAATATACACCGTGTAAATCACCTCATTACGAAGCCGTCAATCAAACATTCTGTACATGAAACTAAGTAACTTTACGCAAAAATTATTGCTGGTAAACGACTTTTTTTTTGGGGGGTGTAAAATCATGTTTTGTGGTAGAACTCAATGTAACGCACTCAAAACATTGTGCTGATGGACGGATGGAATAGTACGGGGGTCGTGGAGGTGTTTAAAATAAAAATCTTACAACTTGTATTTAAAAAAATACTTGTCAAAAAGTTGGAACATTGACCCCTAATATCTCCGTAACCAGAAGGTTCCCAGGTATGGTGTAGAACAAAAAAAATGATCGTAATGACAGGGAGAACCAGTGCCTTTCGGTTTCGTTAAGAGGTGTTTTACACCCTTAAGGAATAATCAGCCTATGATAACTGATTCACGCACGGAATTCATTATGGTACCTAGAAAAATATGCAAAAAGTGACGGAGTTAGCCCTGCACTCGGTGCTTTATGTCTTTAATACTGGTTAATTAGCAATAATGGTTAACCCATGGCTTTATAGTTAACTAGCTGTCCCCTGCATGCGTTGCAATGCACTTTTTACCTACCCTATCTACCTACCCACTATGGTAGGTAGGTAGATAGGGTAGGTAAGGTAAGGTAGGGTATGCCCTACCTTACCCTACCTGCCCTACCCTTCATACCCTACCTACCCCACCCTACCCTACCCAACCTACCTACCCTACATACCCTACCTACCCTAACCTACCCTAAACCTTCGCTGGACTACGACAAACATTTTAAAACCAAAATCAGCTAAATCGGCCCTGCCGTTCTTGAGTATTAAAATTACAACGAAAAGTGGCATTGATTTTTATATTACGTAGATAAGATTTCTTACCATTTCGTCAATGTAAATAAATTATAATAAAAATACAATAAATATAAGGGTGAACCTGAACATATAATCGACCTAGGCAAACGCAGCTTCACCGGAAGTTCGACCCTTGTGGCTGTTATTAATTAGCCACGAGCTCCTACATTTATAGCTCAGTACATATTTATTTATTTTCAATCAAATATTAGTGCTAGAAGAGGCGGTTATTGCTCCCCTTTAGTGGATCCTGACACAACCATAATAAGCAACACTTTATATAGGTCAGTTGACAAAAGGCAATGGCACCTATTAATACATTCATGATGTTAATTATGTGTCAATCCCAGCCTAAAAGCAAATCCATCAGCTAGGTAATGAGATTAATCTCGATAATGAATCATGGTGTTGTCATATAAAATAACCTGGAACGTGTATGCATCGTACTGAATTTTTTGAGTGACCATACTTTTCGACGTCGAATCGGCTTGAAAACCGCCTTCGGTTCGACTTCAGCCAGAAATTGATCTTCGGTCGGATACTAGGTTGTCAGCAACGTTGCTGATTGATTCTATAGATATATCACGACTTGTGGATTGTTTTCAAGACATATCATCTTTATACTTTGAAAGGCCTGTACACCTGACTGATCAGACATCAGGAATAAAGAAACAAAAACGTCTCTAAAAAAATTACGTTTGGATAGTAAAACTTGTACCAAATACTTGCCTAAATGTTACACAAACATAACATAACATCACGCCTATAATCCCAGATGATGTATTCCTAAAATTCCCATGGCATGGTTAAAGAAACCAGCCATTATTAAAAAAAACGAGCAAAAAATACTTTTTTGTATGGAAGCCCCCCTTAAATATTTGTTTTATGCTGTTTTTAGTATTTGTTGCTATAGCGGCACCAAAAATACATAATCTGTAGAAATTACAACTGGCTACCTATCACGGTTTATGAGATACAGCCTGATAACAAACGGACGGACGGACGTACGGACAGCGAAGTCTCAGTAATAGGGTCCCGTTCCCTTTGGGTACGGAACCCTAAAAAATGGGCTGTTACAAAAGAAAGCTCAGTTGAAAAACAAAATATTAAAGCGCATCACACACAGGGAGCGGGCGCGGGTATCAGAAATCTGTATTTCATGTTCTTATATGGACGACATCACACAGAGAGCGTGCGCGAGACGGGTGTGGGTCGAGCGCAGCGCTGGTCGTAGGTAACGCGCGTCACCCGACCCGTGCACGACCTGGCACCCGCTTTCAGTTGGTGATCTTAGATCTCGTGTGCTTTAGACCGACATGAGTTTCAAACTCGTTTAACAATCCTGGTTTTGACAAGTAGAATAACAAGACCGTCGGACAGTCTATATTTCAATCACACAATTATAATTATGTACACTAGTTGTTGCCCGAGGCCTTCGCGTGCCTTAAATTATTATCAAAAAAAAAAACTTCCACTTTTAAATCAGATTTTCAAGGGTTTTAATTGTTTTTTGTGAAACTGATTCTTTTTTCATAAATAAAAGTAGTCTAAACTACAGATCCTTATAACATCGGCTATCCGCCAGTAAAGTCTAATAATCGAATTGGTCCAGCCGTTTCGGAGATAAGGCGTAACAAATATACAGACAGACAAACACAAACAAACCGACAGGCAAACAAAAATTTTACAAATATGTTCTTTTGTTAAAAGCTACCCTAAGCTAGCTATGAAGTTATGAGTCATGTTCGTGAGCGGGCGCTGTCAGTTGTGACTGGTCATCTCTTAGCTGCCACGGCTTATTTTAATTACTTTATTTTTTTAATTACTGATTTAATCTTTTACTCTGGACGCTCTTAACTTGCCCGTATTTCTACATTGTTCTCACATATTTTTAATTCTTAACATGAATGATGTAACCAAGATTTTGTAACATATTTTGATTTAAAAGAGTGGCCATGGAGTTTCTTGCCCGTTCTTCTCCATAGATATCTACGCTACGGAATGGGCAACTACAGTACTTTCACAAGTTATTATGCCTTGTGACTGGGACTGTAGCTTCGCGTTTTATTTTGTTTTGTTGACTTTCAAAAGTGCCTGTAATGGTCTAATTGAAATAAATGCTTTGACTTTGAAAGTATCCCGCTTAAGTCTATGAAGTTTCAAAATCAGTTCAGCCATTTCGGAAAATAAGGACTTGAAAGTTTGTCTCTCTCTCGCCCCAAGTAATAGGGGGCGAGTCTAAACCCCCCCTCCCGCGCTCCGCCTTACAACTCTGCCTAATCCTTCAGGGATTACAGGCGTGATGACCATGTAGTAACAACGGTCATGAATTGGTGAACTTTAAAACACCGAGCAGAAAATTGAAGAAAAACAACAAGAACTTTAAGATCTTTCAGACTTCATCTAAATATTCCTTTTAAACATTTAACACACTAAAACGGACATCAAAGAAAAAAATCATTAACAACAAAGCAATCAAATAAAACCGAGCCAATGCACATTGTTCTTTAATGCAATAGCGTCTTAAATGTAGCGAAAAGTCAAAGCTGCAGCCGAAAGTTTCAGTAATATAAAGTTCGATACAAAATAGTTGTTAACTTGCCTCTGGAGAACTATTCTTTGGAACTCGAGTTTGTTTTTTTTTAAATCTTGACTGTAATTGAAGAGTTTCTTGGAAGTCTGGGTGATGTTTTTCCGATGTTTAAAGCTAGGTTTTGGGTAATGCAAAGAAATTTGAATGAATATTAACTATCTAAGTTTACTTTGGACATCACTGGTATTGGTAAAGGAAAACGGGAAATAATAAACCTAGCCGCAGATTTTTTATTTGGCCCCAGAACCCTACCTCTAATTTTATATGTATGCCACGACAAAATAAGATGGCTTCTTATAAACTAATTCGTCTTTTTTACAACGCCAACTAAATATTTCAAAGAAAGCGTCAAATAAAGAGCAAACAATTATTTTTACTTGTCTCCTTGATTATACATCACCGTCTAAATTACTAACTCAGCCACCGATTTTACTACGAGTAAGTAATTTAGAGGTCAAGTTACGTTTTTGGACGACAAAAACCGGCCAAGTGTGAGTTGGACTCGCGCACCGAGGGTTCCGTACAAACCAAAATTACTGAAGAGAATAAATAAAAATATGTGATCTTACTAAAAATTTAAGGTGTTCGTAATTTTTCCTTTAATAAGTAATACATTGCTTCATGCCAAATTTCAAGATTCTAGGTCGACTGGAAGTACCCTTTAGGTTTTGATTCCCTTGCGAGTAGTTGCGAGTTTGAAAATATGCGGCGTAAATTGCTGTTTCTTTTGATTGCGTTGACATAGAAGTTTGATTTTGTTACAGCTTAAAGGTATTATAGACCTAAGTATTTGATATGAATTTCAATTTAATATCTCTACGCGTTCATGAGGAAAGGGGTAGTAAGTTTAAAATTATTAAAATTATTTTTATAATATGATGTAACTAAAAATTTACGGTTTTCGCAATTTTTCCTTTATCTGTGCTATAAGACGTTGCTTCGTACCAGCTTTCAAGATTCTGAGTTCACGGGAAGTACCCTGTAGGTTTTGATTCCCTTGCGAGTGTCGAAAATTTGCGGAAATTTGCGGCATAAACGGCTGTATCTTTTGATTGCGTTGGTTTAGAAGTTTGATTTTTTCCCAGCTCCAAGGGACAGTTTCCCAGCTCCAAGGGACAGTAGACTTGAGTATTTGATATAAATTCCAGCTTGATACCTCAATGCATTCTTGAGAAAAAGGGTCTTGACAGATAGACAGACGGACAACAAAGTGATCCTATAAGGGTTCCGATTTTTCCTTTCGAGGTACGGAACCCTAAAAATGCTATTAAATAGAAATCGGTTTAATTACTACCCAAGGAAAACTACCTCATTGGTTTATTGCTCGCAATCGCGACGGCTGAGCATGAGGTACTGGCTTCGATTCCCGAGTCGGGCAAATTATTAGTGGGTTTTTCCATCTGAAATTTCTCAGTAGCAGCCACAGAGTCTGGAATTGTGCCCGGTTGACGGCAATATGATCGCTCCCTATTACACGAGGCTTTAGCACAACTGGTGGAATGTGCGTGTATAAAAAGTACAAACAGTTTGATTTAAGCTGCGCCTGTCCGGTTAAGCAGACGACAACCTCATAGGTTGAACTGAGAGATGCCATACATAAAAAAAAAACAAGCTGCGAAACATTCCTAACAAACGACCCTAGCAACAATTACGTAAGTCTGTTCTTTTCAGCATTTTAAAACAACACAAATATATTTTATTCTACCAGCACATATAAAGGGTGTAAAACACCTCTTAACGAAGACGAAAGGCACCTGGTTCTCCCTGTCCTTGCGATCATTTTTTTGTTCTACACCATACCTGGGAACCTTCTCGTTACGGAGATATTAGGGGTCAAAGTTCCAACTTTTTGACAAGTATTTTTTTAAATACAAGTTTTTAATGTAAAATTGTTACTTTAAACACCTCCACGACCCCCGTACTATTCAATCCGTCCATCAGCACAATATTTTGAGTGCGTTACATTGAGTTCTACCACAAAACATGATTTTACACCCCCCAAAAAAAAGTCGTTTCCCAGCAATAATTTTTGCGTAAAGTTACTTAGTTTCATGTACATAATGCTTGGTTGACGGCTTCGTGATGAGGTGATTTACACGGTGTATATACTCCCTAAAAAAACAGTATATCCTACCAATTTATTTTTAAAATTAACCAAACTTCAATTTATTATTCAATTAACGAAGAACTGCTAATGTTTTGGCCAAAACACATTTATTATTCACTTAAAGATGGTAACAGAAGATATTTAGTAAGTCCATTAGCAAAATGCTAGCTTGCCAGCTAGATAGTTTCTAGGTCTAGTTTAATTTATACAAGGTGTTGTTTTGCATCCTCGTCAAAATTCAGGAGCTTGTCACAAAAGACATAAATAATCAATTAAAATTACGGCACCTAGTTAATTATTAACAAACGCTGATTTTTTTGAATGTTTATGTTTGTTAGTATTTCAAAATAACCCCCATAACGTGGTTTAGGGAACAAGAAATGATCGAGAAAAGGTTTGAGATTGTTTGTATGTGTAGAAGTGTGGTTATAGGGCGAGAATCAGAAGGCGCGCGTTTAAAACACGGGTGGTTCACAGTCACACTTACCAATTTACGTATTTAAAAAAAAACAATAAAAATTACCTACCGATTTTATTATTGATTCGGGACGAGAATCATTAGCATAGTTACCTCCTTGAATCTGACAAGGATGCAAATTAACACTTTGTTTTTTTTGTTTTTTTCTTGTTTTTAAAGCCCCGAAGCAACAGTCACGCTGTGTTCCGCCCATAAGTCTTAACGGCGTAGCACTCAAAATTGTCGATAGTTTTAAGTATCTTGGTCACATTATCACGAGCGACCTAAGGGACGATGGAGATATTGAGAGGGATATGCTTGCCCGCAGGTTCGCACGTTGTAGTACAGATGTCAAACTAACCCTCTTTAAGGCGCTCTGTCAATCGTTCTACTCGAGTGGCCTGTGGGTGTCATACACTCGACGAGCCTACAATGTCCTGCGCGTCCAATATAATAATGCCTTCAGGATGTTGTTGGGACTGCCATGGCGCTGTAGCGCGTCAGGAATGTTCACGGAGTCTCGCACAGATGGCTTCCACGCTATCTTTCGAAAGAAAGCAGCCTCCTTACTACAGCGTCTGCATGGTAGTGACAACAGCATTTTGAAGATGATTGCTGCCAGACCGGACTGTCCCTTCCAGAGACACTGGGTGGAGATAGGAATAGGTCTTAGTAAATAATTAACATTGTAAACACTAACAATACTAAACTACTTATTTAAGCACCAGTGTTACTAACAATTAAATACTAACAAAGCTATGGACTGTAGTCTGAAATAAACTTTAATTTATTTATTTATTTATTTAAATAATAACTGCCGCTTGGGTCAATCTTCAGCTTAAGCTACACTTACCTAGGTTGGTCTGTTAATGGGTGACCACATACTATGTACCGAGTTTCCTCGGAAAGCACGTTAAGGTGTTTGTCCCGGCTCTCAATTATCAGATAAGGTCTACAATTACTTAAAAAAAAAAAAATGGCCACAGACTATTGTCTGTACACGACGTACGGTTGTGGAGGTCAGATAGGCAGTCGCTCTATGTAAATTCGGTTAGACTGGAAGCCGACCCAAACATACAGTCGGGAAAAGGCTAGGCTTGATGATGAAAATCAGAGCAAGAAGGATTCTTAAGTACAGACTGCTACACTAAGTAGTTACCCCCCTGGCGTACTCAGCGGGACCGTAGAGGGGTTAGCACATAGTAATGCTGTCTGTGCCTATGTTTTCTCTTCTGATTTCTTGGTCGTTTTTTCCTGTTTTTATAAACCTCTTTGAAAAATCTCTTTGTAGACAGACTCGTGATCGTATTTTGTTTATAAGTAAACATAAATAAATATAACCCTCTTAACGTAAATTTTTTTGCAAATATTTAGACTGCAAAATGTGTTTGCTTTCCAAGTATCCTATCCTACTATATAATATTATAAACGCGAAAGTTTGTAAGTATGGATGGATGTTTGTTACTCTTCCACGCAAAAGCTACTGAATGGATTTGAATGAAATTTGGCACACGGGTAGTTTATAACCTGGATTAACACATAGGATAATTTTTATCCCGGTAGTACAATCCCGTGGGACAGTGACCGAACTCCACGCGTGCGAAGACACGGGCATAGTCTAGTTAAAAATATATTCAGTTTCTTTTAAACTGTTCCAATTTTTGTCAGTGCTGTAGGTATTAACATCGCCAAAATGGTTCTTTCTCCACAAACGTCCTCGCTTCACATATTCCAGTCAATCTTGTACTTTAAATACAAACTTCTCGTTTGTCATTTACCTTTCTCAGTAATGCTATAGGGTATCTTCAACTAAAACTTAGCCTGTGACTAAAAATCCCAAGAGGAACGTGTAGTTTAAAAATGCACTGAACGAAAGTTTAAGTTGGAAAACTTTTGAAAACTTTTATTTACAGGCCGTAACTCTACTGAAACACGAATAAAAAGTTTGAAGACGTGAAGTTTTCTCTTAAAATATTGACTTGAAACCATCTAAAGTTTTAGACAGTTTTAGACACCTTTTTTTAAAGACTGCGAAAACGTTTTTATCCTTCTTTAATACTGCCTTGCTAGTCTAGTGGTTCGGCCTAAGAAACCAAGGCCGTCCAAAATCCTGTTGTGTTGACGATATCGTTGAAATCGCGACAAGCACCTGGATGACGGTCGCACTGAACCGGGAAGAGTGGCAGAAGAAAGGGGAGGCCTATACCCAGCAGTGGGGTGGGTATTCCGGGCAGATATGATGATGGTCTGGACATATCATATAGGCGCATTGCGATCTTTTGATACCTATAATACAAATTAGTGGCAATAATAGAAAAAAAAAACCGGCTAAGTGCGAGTCGGACTCGCGCACGAAGGGTTCGAAAAAGAAGATCAAAAGAAGATTAAAATACACACATAATTTTCGGAGAAATTCTCGGTAACGCTTATTATGTATACAATTTTATTTTAGTAGCGGTTTTCTATATTCTTATATATTCCATATGTGTTTCTCATATACTACCTGTGTTGTTGTATCATGTATTACCTGTGTTGAGAAAAACATGCGTGGGCAGTCAAGGGGTATGTGAAGGTAAATGATAATCATAAGTTTGAATGAAATATCTTCCCGCATTTTATTAAATTATAATGACTAACATAATATAGACTATGTATAATACATATACAATGATATTGTGAAAATTGATTAAAAAAAAAAAATTGTTCACGTCGCTTTTTAAGGTGTATTCAAAACGTTTACTCTGAGATAAAACTCTGAAGTCAAAGTCCTTGAAATCCATCCAGATGTTTGGATAGATTTGTTTTTAGTGCACACATAGTGTGCAGGTCAAATAGTATTAGCGAATGCGGAGACAATTGTCTGCTTTGGTGACTTTTTACGATAAAACGATTGAACAGAAAGTGACTATTGGTATATTTTTGGGTTCGGAAAATCTTTTAACGTCGGCCGGGGTCTCGAAACTTGGTTTAGTTAAAGTTTTCAGTAAATGAAACCAACTTTCGGTCGAAGCATTCATTTGATTGCATTTTTTATGTTCTACTCAATTTATTTTGTGTCTTTTAGTGGCAAACGACAGAACCACGAATATGGAAAAGTCATTCAAATGATTGGAAGGTTACTCGAAATTCAGTATTTATTTACACTTCTTTTTCGGCTAAATAAACTCTTTACACAATTATATAAACCTCACCTGCTTGTTATTTTTATTTCTTCCAAGACATTTACCATTTAGACAGCATGAAAATAAATGAACCAATATCATATTTGATGATTCCTGTACGACAAAAAAACTTCCTACGCTTAAATTATGTGGGGTTTCCTTTTGATCAAGTAAAAGAATACGGAAGAAAATATCTTGAACAAGTATCTTCATAAAAGAAACAAAGTTACTATTTATTGGCAATATCTTTCTTTAACAATTTCCAGTGTTGGTACCAGGATATCAAAAAAGGTTGGAGCTTTACCGTCGCGTCGTCTGACATTTCAAAGCTTTGTTGAATTTTTCAAAGCGAACGGTGTACGCTTGTACTGTCGCCCGTTCGGCTTGGAGCGTTGTTTTGACATACCTACAACCGGTTCTGCTTCCTTAGTACATATTGCCGTTGACATTGACACCTCGACGGTATGGTATTGTTTTACACATCTGTACAAACTTTAGTGTGATAGAACTTGGAATATTAATGAGCTTTTTAGGGTTCCGTACCCAAACGGGTCCCTATTACTGAGACTTTGCTGTCCGTCCGTCTGACCGTTCGTCCGTCTGTGACCAGGCTGTATCTCGTGAACCGTGATAGGTAGCCAGTTGTAATTTCTACAGATTATATGTATTTCTGTTGATGCTATAACAACAAATACAAAAAAAAACAGAATAAAATAAATATTTAAGGAGGCTTCCATACAAAAAAGTGATTTTTTGCTCGTTTTTTATAAATAATGGTACGGAACCCTTCTTGCGCAACTCCGACTCGCACTTGGCTGGTTTTTTTTGTTTTCGTGTAGGCGACATCCAGTTTTTCACTTGTTGTTATGAGACCCAAAAGTTGTAATAATTTGAGTGCATGATATTATGCGTATCTGCCGACACGTTTTGTGCTAGGCTAAGTTACGTTTTGCTTTAAAATAACACTAACTTAAGTAGTTGTATGCTAAGTTTTGTTTTTTTTTTATTAAACTAATTTGAATTTAAGTTCCTAGAATTTAACTTCGACTTAATTGTACTTCAACTTTTTTTATCAGAAATATTTACCCATTCTTTAATTTTTACTAGCTGTCGGTCGCGATTTCGTTTGCGAGGAAATTGTGATGTGCATGTGTGAGAATAAAGTAAGCTATGTGATATTCTAGATTAAAATCTATCTCTATGCCGAATTGCATCCAGGTCCGTTCAGCTGTTCTGGCGTGATTGAGTAACAAACATCAGTCCAAAACTTTCGCATTTATAATCGAAGTAAGATGCAGATTTTAATTGGAGGAGCTATGGCTAAATAATAACAGCCATATGGGTCGCTCTTTGAGGTTAAGCCGTGCTTGCCGAGGTCGGTCCGTGGATGGGTGACCATAATTACATAACGAGATCCCTCCGTGCCTTGGAAAGCACGTTAAGCCGTTGGTCCCTGCTGTCATATGTAGATGTTTGACAGTCGTTACGAGTTGCCAGAAGCCTAAATTCTGCATGACATCCCGTCTTACCAAGATGTATCGTATTACCCAAATACTGGGTTGTGGAGGTCAGATAGGCAGTCTCTTCATGTAAAATACTGGTACTCAGATGTATCCGGTTAGACTGGAAACCGACTCCAAGATAGTTTGGGAAAAGGCTAGGCAGATGATGACTATGATGCAGAATTGCAGACAAATGTAGGTGTCATCCTTTGTATGATCGACCTTACGCTACAGGACAAGTTATTAAATATGACAAACAATGAGTTTTCCTCAGTGCTAAGGTCGGCAATTATTATCTTCTTCAACAACGATGACAGGAATGACAACTACTTTGCAGAGACAATCGGCACACACTTGCCTTGGTATTAATCATATTATTATTGTATTGAATACATGTATTCATGAGAAGAACTTGGATCAAAAGGAATAATGTATTATGATGTTTCATCTTTTATTTGCAAGTTAATAGCGATACCGTAGATCAAACGGGGAACATGCAAGCTTAATATTAATGAAAAAACAAACAGTAGTCCTTGCAAATGATAGCCAGTCTTTACTTCAAGAAGGACTTTAGTTATTTCTGTTTACTTATGTCTATGATGGCACGTGCATTTATGTTGTTTATTTTTCTTTAATTAAGACGTTTTCATTATGTGTAAATGTAAAGCAAAAATCGGCCATGTGCGAGTCGTACTCGCACATGAAGGGTTCCGTACCATTATTTATAAAATCGAGCAAAAAACATTTTTTTTGTATGGGGCTCCCTTTTTTTTCTTTTTTGTAGTGGGGCTCCCTTAAGTATTTATTTTATTCTGTTTTCAGTAGTTGTTGTTATAGCATCAACAGAAATATATAATCTGTAGAAATTTCAACTGAATAACTATCACCGTTCATGAGATACAGCCTGGTGACGGACGGACGGACGGACCGCGAAGTCTCAGTAATAGGGTCCCGTTTGACCCGTTGGATACGGAACCCTTATAATTGACTCGTTGGACCCTGCTGGGCAGGAGGTCCTGAGTTCGAATCCCGGGTCGGGCAAATTGTTATTGGATTTATTCATCAGGAATTTTTCGGTAGAAGCCACGGAGTCTAGATTTGTGTCTGGTTGATGACAATAGGCTCGCCCCCTATTACACGGCACTTAAATATACCTGGCGAAATGTGGGTGTAGTATTAGATACACCTCTGCCTAACCCTTCGGGGATTTATAGTTTTCTGAAAACATTTTTGTTTTGTATTTCCTAATATTAAAATATTTATTTTATTCTCTTTTTTTCCACTCTCTTTAAGCAGGTATGCTGGAATAGATTTCTTTAGAAATAAGCATCACTTTTGTACAATATTTTCTGTTTCTTTCTTCTTTTCGATATTTAGTGTGCTCATGAACTGTTAAATAAATTTAAATAAACGAAGTATTTGTGGCGTTGAGAGAAACATAATACTAACTTATTTCGAAATATTCTAGGCCTTGGCCAATTTAGCGCCACCGCGAACTTTGTACTTTATAAAGGTACCGTTTGTTATGATTCAGAGAGTGACACATGCAGGAATCTAAACTAATATTATGCTTTTAGAATTGATACATGAGAACATTATAAAGCACATTATACAACGTGTTACAAAAACCGGCCAAGTGCGAGTCGGACTCGCGCCTGAAGGGTTCCATACCGTTATTTATAAAAACGTGTGTTAAATATTTATTTCATCCTGTTTTTAGTATTTGTTGTTATAGCGGCAACAGAAATACATAATCTGTAGAAATTTCAACTGGCTAACTATCACGGTTCATGAGATACAGGTTGGTGACAGACAGACGGACGGACGGACAGCGATGTCTCAGTAATAGGGTCCCGTTTGACCCTTTGGTTACGGAACCCTAAAAAGGGTGTATACATACTTAGGGGTGTGCTACATACTATCAAACTGAACATGTTTCTCACGGACAATCATCGTAATAGCGAAAAAAATATTAGCTGCCCCATATATATGCGTCGAATAGGTATTGAAATTTTGTATAGGGAAGCAGATAATTTTTTCGCTAATAAGATGTTTGTCCGATGGAGAAACATATTCAGTTTGATGGTCTGTAGCACACCGCTAAGTATATACATATATACCATTTTGTTTTACGTTGTATACACGTTAAAAACTTTAATCTTTTGAGATAAGTATGAGAGTGCATAAAAAATAACCAGTTCGCCATCTTCAAGAGTCATCCATATTGGATGTAGAATGACGTCACTTACCTAACCATGCATCAAAACTAAACGTGAATGACGAAAATCTGCTAAATCGGTTAAGGATAGCTGTTTTAAAATTCAGTGGCAAGATTTGGCCTGAACAAACATACATACAGGTCATTGCAAGTTAAATGAAAGCTTATACAAGATGTTGTTTTGCATCCTCGTCAAAATTCAGGAGATTGTCACACAAGACCTAAATAATCAATTAAAATTACGGTACCTAGTGAATAATCAATAATTTACGCTGATTTTTTCGGTTTTTTATGTTTGTTAGTATTTCAGAATAATTCCCTTTACGTGATTTAGGGAATAAGAAATTATAGAATAAACGTTTGAGATTGTCTGTATTTGCGGAAACGCAGTTATAGGGCGAGAATCAGACGGCCCGCAGTTAAAACACGGGTGGTTCATACTTACCGATTTCCATAAATAAAAAAATTACCTACCCATTTTATTATAGAATCGGGACGAGAATCATTAGCATAGTTACCTCCTTGAATTTGACGAGGATGCAAAACAACACCTTGTATAAAGATGAAACATATTTTTTGAGTCTTCACCGCTTCAACAGGTTGATAAATTTTTAATATCTCAGAATGAAAAGCACCTAATGTCCTTTTTAAATTACAGACAGCTGTACTAATTGGGAATCCCAGAGTACTCCAGACGCGTTTAAAAATGAATTTAGTGAAATTGCATGATGCTAAATAGTATTAAGAAAGTAAAATGAAAAGTGTGATTCTGTAATTTTGAACACAAAAGCCTACTTGTGACTGAGTCAATTTATTTATTACATTAAGTACAGCATAAGCCATAAATACTAAATTGTCTCTTTACACGTTACTTCCTAACTTTGTTTGTTGGCTATAATAGGATCCGTCCGTCTAGGCGACAATATGTATGTATACGTCTTGTTGTAAGTCTAACCCGGAGAGCAGCGGTGGCCCGGTGGTGGCAGCCCCGACTTACGAGCAGTAAGCCGTGGATTCGAACCCAGGCAGGCGCATTACTTTGTAATTTATGTCATCACCGCTGTCCTCAAAAACGGTGAAGGAAAACATCGTGAGGAAATCGGCATGTCCTAGAACTAAAAAAATCGAAGACTGGATGGGTGGATTACGGCCCACTCCCTCTCATAGAGAGGAGACCTGTGTCCCAGCAGTGGGAACATTATAGGCTGATGATGAAGTCTACAACCCCTGCCTTACTAAAACAAGCGTAATGGTTTGTTTTGATAAGATTTTTACTGAAATAGAAGTAATAGAAGTATTTAAAGTAAAAACACAACATTAAAAAAATGTATTTAAAAATAACCTTTGAGGAGCTTTTACCTGCAATTTATCCTCAACTATAACGACAAATATATATAATTGATTATTAATTAGTTGTGTGAAAATAACATTGATAAAATCCAAGACGTGAAGGATATCAAGAAAAACTTCTCACGGAACATTGACGACGCAATGTTCAATCTTCTAATGCGAAAACGTTCTATAAATTCTCATGGAACACAGCTCTTGCTGGAACATTTGACTTTCAATGGTGTTTGTTTTTATGGAAAAGTTCGCGGTATCCTGTTATGTTTTATTAAGGTTTATTCTATAAGGGAAGAAAATATTTCTTTTAATAATAGCTGCGCATCTACGGAAATTACCAACTGGCAAAAGTTACGAATTTTCATTCCCACTGTCCCGCAAGATCGTACTACACGGAGAAAAGTATCCTACATGCTATTCCAGACTATTAACTATTCCTGTGTCAAATTTCATCCAGATCCATTCAGTAATTTTTGCGTGGAAGAGTAACAAACATTCCTAAATCCTCTAAAACTTTCGCATTTGTAATATTAGTAGGAAGTAGGATGTACAGTCAGCCCCAAAAATATGTAAACACAGACAAGGTAACCATTACATTGGGTTAGTCCGTCTAGTTATACTATTAGTTATACAATATAACAGAATGGACAAAAAAAGTCTCATTTGTTATACTGCACCATCTAGTTACACTATTTCTTGTACAATATAACAGAATGTACAAAACATGTCCTATTTGTTATACTGGATTCGAAAAAAATAAAAGAGGTTTGTCCATGTAGTTATACCTACATTTTGGCAGTTATAAATAAAACAAAAAGCTCGTACTATCGTCGACTTTGTATGTATGTATCTCTGACCTAGACTGGAGTCAAGAGCAAAAACATCGCAGAAAAAAATAAAAAATGAATAGTTTAACTTACGAAAAATATTATTGTGGATTGATGACTGGATGGTGACTACTACAACATGGGAAGAGTTGCGAAAAAATCTCATCACCACGTTTGAACCCGAAAGTAGATACTCCCGGGGCATCATCATGTTCAGAGAACATGTTTACGATGCAACAAAAGACATCGCGGAGTTCTTATCACGTGCTTGGATCTTGTGGCGAAGAGTCACCAAGGACAAACTGGGAGATGAGCACGCTGTGGAAGCTGTGATTGGATGCGTTAATGACGAACGGTTGCGCATCGAACTGATGAATGCCAGGGCAACCACTGTCCCTGAGCTCATCTGAGCTCATCTCAGTTGCAACATCCATTCGGAAGAAGCGAAGTCATCAAAGCTCCAGTCCCACAACATATTTTTTTTTGCATTTTTTTTCGAATCCTGTATAACATTTTGGGACATGTTTTGTCCATTCTGTTATATTGTACAACTAATAGTATAACTAGATGGTGCAGTATAACAAATAAGACTTTTTTGTCCATTCTGTTATATTGTATAACTAATAGTATAACTAGATGGACTAACCCATTACATTGTCTACAACCATTATTCCATAATTGTAGATACAATGTAAAGCTGCAAGACATAGTAAACAATTAATTTTACCAAAACCTCGTACACAGGCCGGATACATCCATCCATACTTAATATTATAAATGCGAAAGTCACTCTGTTTGTTTGTTTGTTACCTTTTCACGACTAAACGGCTGTGCGGATCTTAATGAAATTTGGCTAGAAGATAGATTTCAACCTGGGGAAGGACATAGGCTATATATCATCACGCTACGACCAATAGGAGCGGAACAGCAATGAAAAATGTTACGAAAACGGGGAAAATGTCACGCAGACGAAGTTGCGCGAGACAGCTAGTAAATTAATAAAGCTCGATCCCAAAAAAAAAAGTGATTTGCTTGGTTATCTTACAATAATCCGGTTTATTGACGTCATAAGCCGTAAAACCTAAAACTGGAATGGAAAACAACGAATAAACAAGTTGACAAGTCATAACACGTAAGTCTATACCTAAATAAGGCATTCTTGAGAAGTAATTCAGGTATTGAGCCATAAATAATGTAATTATAACTACTGCTAATACTTTTTAGACAGCAAAAACTTGTAGACTGTGTTGTCTAATAGTACATTATGGTACTAGTGTGTAATGTTGGTGATTACCGCTGAGGCGCCATTGAGACCCGAGCCGTTAGGTGAGGGTCTTAAGAGAGCCGAGGACAGTAATCACCAATACACACGTGTATCATACTACGTTTTTTAATACACTTGTGAATAAAATAACAATAAAAACTCATTTTATTTAGTAGATAATATTATAGATATTTTTCCTTGGAGTTTTCAGGTAGTAAACTTTCCATAACGTTAAGGGCTTCACATATCGGGTTTATATCGGGCGGTGTACAACATAAATATTTTTTTTCGTTACTAGGTACTAGTTACTTATAGACATTTTAATTAATAAATAACTATAATTTCAACAGTGAAAACGAGTTGTGAAAAATGATTCGCTATGGCGGGAAAAATTAATCAGTTTTCCTATGCGCGCGCATTACCATCAACCACAAACTAAAGGGATGAGGTTTTTTTTTTTTAATTTACACGCATAGGGTTTGCGCTTATTCTGCCACGTACAAAATGGGGAATTTAAAGTTTTCGTTTATTACAGAGAAAACAAAAGTTATATTTGAGTGAAAGTTTTATTTATTAAACACGAACGAGTTAAAATTATCTATTTAAATAAGAAGTTGCATGAAATGAGCAAGCTAGACTGAACACGATCTTTTTTGAATAAAAACTTTTTTATGACCAAAGCACCTCAACCAATAAAATTAAAAAAAAAACTAGAACTCACTAGTGAGTCATAGCAATGAAAAAGTCACAGTTTGATTATGGGTGTCATTCTGTGCCTAATTGCAGTGACCATAAAGCCACTTTATGAGCAAGTGTGTTGAAAACACAACATTTCTATAGCTGAGAGTAACAGGAAATATGAAAACCTTTTACCATACACACCATTTTCGTCCAAAATGAATTTCCCGTGAGATGTTGGTTTATCATTGAAACAAAAACAAAACTCCCCTTGTTCAAGCTAAAGTAATCCCTCGTATGAACTGCGCCAGGGACAAATGAAACCAATTTTGTGAGAAGACTCTCTACTTCATATAGGGAAAACTGTTTTTATTACGCAACACTCGAATTGAATCAGTAATAATATGGTAACATGTTACGTGTTCCATAACCCAAGGTTATCTTGAAGTGAAAGTGTGAGGTCGCCTTACTTTCACCGATGACTGTTTGTTTAATCGCGCTATCTCTTTCCAACGCTTAAAGGAAGAGTGAGATGCAAAAACTGGAATGGACTCGCAAAAATGTTTTGCAAACAAATCCGACGGTTGAATTTGAAGAGTGGATTGTCTTCTTGTGTTTGTTTTTTTTTTTTTGAATAGCATGTTGGTAAACGCGGAAGAGAAGTTATGAAATACGGAACAAAAACACATTAAATACGCATTATCGTAGATACCCAACGTCGTATAAAAAGTTTTGGTATAGTTTATTTTTATCTCATAGAAAAACATTGCTGGAATAAACTGCAAAACTATTTGACCCGCATTTTTACGTAAACCAACTTAAGGCATTTTTTTTTATTAACATAAAAGTAAGACATTTAAAGAAGATAAGTAAGCACGAACAAAAAAAAGCGGTTCAAATAATAATTATAAGTAAGAAAAGTTGTGTTTAATTGAACAGGTTAGAACGCAGGGCACTATCAAATTAACTGTATTATAATGTTATTAGACACTTCGGTTTTATACTTACGACTTGTGAACGCTAAACCATAGTTTTATGCGAACAATTTGTTAAAGAACATTAAACGTAGTTTAGTACTGCTGTAACTAGTCGATGTAGTTACAATGTCATGCTTGGTTCTATTTTCAAAGATATACATATAACGTCCATTTTCGATTTATAACACAAAATCAATTGATTCGCGTTCGAACTTCCAATCGACTGAGACCATTTTTTTTCCTTAAAAAACTGGTTTTCGACTCATCGTTTGTCTTCGAGAATCTTGCTTTAAAATCTGGTGAGTCATTCAAAATTTTAGATCTACGAGTATATTGCAAAATTGTAATGAATGTTTGGCAAGATTTTCAATACATTTTGTAATTGTGTTTAGGGTGCAAAGACTATTGATATTTTGTCTTGTTAAACCAGTGGAGTATTTTATCGGTTATCAACTTATCACAATCGATCTCTTTGTATTACCAACTGCTTTGTTTCGAAACAATAACATCAAACAAAATGAACATCGCGCGATTCATGCAGTCGGTATGTAAAAAAGAATATTGTTAACTGAAATAAATATTAATAACGTTTTAAAAACAATAATCAACTGGCTCAATCATAATAGTTTGTTAATAAATATAGAGAAAACTAAAGTTATGCATTTTTACCAACGTATACACCCCGAAGACTTAAATTTGAACTACAATGGCCAAACAGTCGACAGAGCAAGTATAGCCAAATTTTTAGGAATTTTAATCGATAGCCAACTTACATGGAAACCTCAAGCTGAAGCTATTTGCAAAAAATTAGGTTCATCAGCATACGTTCTATATAACCTTTCCAAAAAGGTAAACATCAACACTTTACTGGTTGCTTACCATGGCTTAGTGGTGTCGATTTTACGGTTTGGTATCATATTTTGGGGCAATTGTTGTTAACGAGAAAACATCTTTAACTCTTTCAGTCACGCTTTTATAATAAGAATATTTTAAACATTTAAGTTTTAGTTTTAGCATTATATACGACTAAAATATCACATAAAATAGAAAAAAAAAATCTAGCTACTAAGGCTTTCGAGGAATGAGGTGGTTAGCAACACTAACCACCATGACTGTTGATACAAATAAATCTATGATGAATTATGAATATTATTTATTAATATTAAATGTTATATAGAGCTTAAAATAACGTAAAAAATACTTTTTATTTAAATCTGTAAAAAAAAATCCTTTGCGAATGAAAAAGGGCACTCAACACATATTGCACTGCCATATAGTTCGCACTGGAGATACTTTAGAGCTATATTTGCAGCATCTTCTCGAAGTGCTTCTCTCAGGTTGATGGCGACTCTGCATTCTAGACGAATTTCTTCAGGGACTGTAGCCTTGTGACGTTTTATATATGCAGGTCCTCGAGAAAAGGCCACAGAACTACAGTTGCTGTTTACTGATTCGGGCCTATGTTTGTCTCTGACGTATTCTGGAGCCAGTAGACCTGTAGTGTAGTGTAGTACCTGTATACGCTTCGTCTGAATTCTTTCAGAGTTAATATGCTGAGGTCCTTGCGAGAAGAGGACTGCAATTCTTATAAATTTAAAAGGCATTGGCCACACTACAATCAAGAAAATGTGGGATTTGTAATAAACGTGCAAATAATTCAAAAGCCAACTGAATTTATTGAAGCTCTAGAACTTCGAGATATTATAGCCGTCATGAAAATCAGGTGCTGAAGACCAGTATCCCTGTAACTCATTGGCATTTTTTTTATACCCATCACCAAGTTCAAAGCAATGAAAACGTCAAGTTCTTGTGTTGTAGTGGGTGTATAAGTCTCTCCAGATTGAGTAGCGTAAAGGTTGGTTTGAAAACATCAAATATCTTGTAAATGCTCTGTCCAAAACAGCCGAAATAGCAGAAGAGGTGTAACATTCTCCATGCTTAGCTTTGCCACACTTTCAGAAAAGTGACCGGATGGGTCTGTCCTATAATTCTTCATTTATTTTGGAGCTATCGTAGTCGGTCTGTTTGTATTTACGGTGTTGGACTCTGTGGCATCAGCGACGACCTTCCTTTATCTACATTAGTACGCCGATTCCGGCGTACTAATGTAGATAAAGGATGGTCGTCATCGGAATCAAAGTTGTCATCGGTTACTTGAACTTCGCCAATCAAATCGCCTAACACCAGTGGGTTTGGCTGATCTTTTCCAGCTTCTCCATCATCCTGATCGCTACAAATACTCTCGCTACCTGAAAGAATATCTTCCAACAAGTATTCTCTATCTCTTAGCCGGCGTGACATACTGTAACAAATACGAAAACGACACATGATTTACCTGTATAAATTTCATTTAGGCTATATGACCATAAATCCACAACAGTCACGGTGGTTACTTTACTAACCACTATAGTTTCCATGTCCATACACAGCGAATACACAAAAGTAATAATATTTCTATGTAAACACGGATAAAATATATATTTAAGAATACATTGCACGAAAAACAATAAAGAAAACAGCTTACTTACCCAATTCACAATTTTTTTCATCGAACACTCAAAGATAAGTATGCTACCGCAAAATTCAGCTCAACGAAAGTGAACTGTCATTTATTCAATATACCCCCAATCGGTTGCATCTTGTCAAGTAGGGTTCGAACTATCGTGATAATTCAACGGGTTGTCACTATATGGCGTGGATATAAAAATAAAAATTCGAGAATAGGTGGTTAGTGACAATAACCACCAAGACTGAAAGAGTTAAAGCCCAAAAACGCTGTCTAAGAGCAATGTTTAAATTAAAAGTTACAGACCGCTGCAAAACTTTTTTCATTGGTAATAAACTACTTACTATTCCCTGTCTTTACATATTAGAACTTTCCATTTTTGTTAAAAGTAATAGTCACTTATTCCCTACTTTAAAAGACACAACAAACCGAAGTACAACAATCAGGTCCCAGTATAAATATAAGTTATGTACCGGTGCTCACAAAACATTTTTATTAAAAAAAAAGTGTTTTAGGCATGGCGCCTGTAATTTATAATAAGATTCCAAACAGCATCAAGGAGCAACCTTTGAGATTTTTTAAAAAACAGCTTTCATCTTTATTAACGCAAAAATGTTATTATTCTGTATCAGATTTCCTAACAGATAAGATATAGCTGTATTATTATGTTACCTTATTTTAATTAAATTTTTTATTTTATTTTTTGGTACAAGAGATGTTGTTGAATTCTTGTGAAAGTCTTTAAATTGAAGCTGTATAATTGTTTATAAGTATAAATTTTTGCATGCCAAATGGTAGAATGTACCAGGAACAAATAATATATGATCAAACGAACTTCTTAAGCGAAGTTCGATCAATATTATATGAGTCGCTTCATTCGAAGATATAGTATAACCAGGTAGTCCTTTTAAGCCTACAAGATAACATGCACACTTTTAAGAGATTTATGAAAATCGATATAAATATCGACTTTTTACAGTTAAATCGATTCTAACACGACTAGGTACCACACCACTAGTCAGGCTGTCATTCTTTTTAGAGATCAGTAAGGCAAATGCAAAACTTTATCTGTGGGATTGGGTTGGGAGGGTAACTATATCTTCGAATGAAGCGACTCATATAATATTGATCGAACTTCGCTTAAGAAGTTCGTTTGATCATATATTATATTTCTTCGCTTCATTCTTCAGATATAGTATAACCAGGTAGATGTTCAGAGAAAAGTTTTGTATTTATTCAATTAAAACAATTATTTTTGTAAGAAAAGATATGGTTTTAATTTTTAATCAATAAACATCAATCATTATTATGTAAGACCGCTTGTGCAAAGTTGTCGTCAGCTACAATTGGACGATGATAATATTGAGCAAAAACCTTAGACGCATTAGTCCATCCCGCGGCTTTCCTTATAGTGTCTACAGAGACTCCGGCAGCGGAGGCCGCAGACGTGGCGGCGTGACGTGTGCTGTGAGCGCTAAACGTCGCCACTTCCACGCCGCTCTCTGCCAATATCTGCTTTATCCATCTGCTTATTGACTGTGCTGTCGCACCCTTATAAGGGCGCTTCACAGTTATTAAGAGATTGGACATATTAGCGGGTCGGTCTTTGTCTGTGACGTTGAGGTAATCCTCGAGAGTGGTCGCGGGGCAGATGCGAAGGTTTTCTCTAAAGTACGGCAAAATTAAGGTCGGTTGCTCACGACCTACCGCGGATGTTTTTATAATGTCTTTGATGGCTATGTTTATACCACTAGACCCGATAGTTATATTTTCAAGCTTTATTAACGATAAAGTTTGAACGCGTTGGGCAGTACATAGTGCTAACAAAATTACTAATTTTTTCGTAATTTTTTCCCTACTGAGGGTTCTATTGGGGTACAAATTTGAAACATAATTAAGAACGATCTGTGGATCCCATGTAGTGCAGTACTTGGGGAAGCTAGGTTTTAATTTAAACGCTCCTTTTAGTAGCCGTTTAATTCGGTCATCAGATCCGATATTATTGCCTAATAAGAGGGATAATGCGGATCTATGACTGTTTAGAGTTCCGTACGAACTCCCATTATTAAACTGTTCACTTAAAAAATTTAACACTATCGGAACAGAGCAATCAAAAAAGTGATAATCATTACTTGCACAATATTGCCACCACAACTTGAACGACACGTTATATTGCTGCATCGTGCTCTTTGATAACGACGCCAGCATCAGGTCCAGGGCTGAATCGGGAACGCCGCGCAGTGAGAACGCCTGCCTGAGAGTACTGCGGCACCCAGGGTAAGGGGATTTCTGTAACATGATTCAATATGATGTTCGTTGGGGTATATCCAAATTATATCGGAAATTTTACTTTTCATTAATTGGGGATACCAGGCTTGGGAAGGCCAAAAGGGGAAGACCAAAATACCAGTGGCATTTTCTTGTATGATTTTTTGAAGACACTTAGGAATAAGTGGAAAAGGAGGAAAAGCATAAAAAAAAATATGTTCCCAATTTACTGTGAAGGCATCTATAGAAAGAGCGTCAGGATCTTTTTTCCATGATATATAATCCTGGCATTTGGCATTAGCCCTAGAAGCAAATAAGTCGATTTCGGGTTGTCCGAGATATTTGGATATTCGTTCGAAGGCTAAATTGGATAGTTCGCATTCCGTGTCGGGATTTATCCTTCGAGATTCTTCATCTGCTTCGTAATTTGCCTTAGTATTGATGTACGAGGCAAATAACCAGATATTTCTCTGTTCGGACCATTGCCAAATTTTTCTGGAAAGGTCATTTAAATGGGAGTATTGGATGCCACCCATGCGATTTACGTAGCTGATGGCTGTTGTGTTATCAACACGTAGTAGAATAGAACAATTAGATTGTTTGCTTGCGAAATACTTTAAGGCCAAGAAAACAGCTAATAACTCTAAATAGTTGATGTGTAAATCGAGTTCACTATTTTTCCAAGCTCCATGAGCTCGCTCTTTATTACACACAGCTCCCCAACCGGTACGCGAAGCGTCCGTATGAATCTCTAATTCGAAGGTAGCTGTTTTAATGGTATTTTTTGAGTTCAGCACATTCGTTTTCCACCAATTTAAATCGCCTAAAATTATAGGATGCAGGTTGAACTGTCTATCAAAGCTGGGATTTTTTTGTAAGGCTAGAAATTTCTGCCTTTCTAAGATTTTGGTATACAACCAACCATATTTGACCGCAGGGCATGCGGCTACCAAAACTCCAATTAGCTGAGAAAATTGTCTAACTGAGCACTTTGGCAATTTTGAGAATTTGTCAACGAGGTTAATAATTTTTTGTTTTTTATCCGATGGTAAGGAAATTGATTCATTTACTGAATCAAACATAAATCCAAGAAATTTACACGTTTGTTTAGGTGTAAGAGAGCTTTTTTCGTAGTTCACTACGAACCCAAGACTTTCTAAAAGGTTTATAGTGGCTTTAACATTTTTGAGACATTCCTTATAATCCTCTCCCATACAAAGAATATCATCCAGATAAACAACATTTTTGAAACCTCGGTAGCGTAAATAGGAAATCACTTCCTTCATGACCTTGGTAAAGGCTCTAGGAGCTATCGAAAGGCCATATGGCATACAATTGAACTCATAGGTAATTACGTTTAAGTTCTCATTTTCAAATTGGAATCTCAAAAATTTGCGATCTGATTTACGAATTGGTATAAGGAAATATGCTTCTTTTAAATCGATTGTCGCCATAAAGCCATTAATAGGTAATAACTTAGATGCCGTTCGGTAGTCTTCCATTTTAAAGTGTAATTTAGGAACAAATTGATTTAAGTTTTTTAAATTTAAAATGAATCGTTTATCACCATTGGGCTTTAAAGCTAAAAATGTTTTTGAAATAAACTGGTCTTCAGTGGGTTCACAAGGGCTAACTGCACCTAATTGTAATAATTTTTGGATAGCTAAAGACATATCGACTTTTTCAGTCGCTGACCTAGAAATGCCTGGTACTTGAGTTTGTATTACATTAGACTCAAACGGTATAGGAAAACCTCTACGTATCCAATCTAAAATGACAGAATTAGATGTTATTTTGAGCCAACAATCATAGAAATGAAATAATCTGCCAGCGTGTTGTACCTGGTTTATTGGCGCGTCGCAAACCCCCTCGCCTTGTTCGCTCCGGCCGCGCTCGATGTTGGCTGCTGCTGAGGTGGAGGCCGGCGACTCGTGGCTGCGCTCGCCCTGGTCCAACCTCTCCGCCCCCCCCTGGTCTGTTGAACGCGAGGGGGGCCTGACCAGTTTCCCTGGTAGTAGCCTGGTTGTCGATACTGAGGACGTGAATTGGTTGCCACTGGTTCCGTGGTGGTGGCACCCTTTTGACCTTTGGGAAACTTTTTGATCGACATTCCTTGCTTCTCAATTGTTTTGGAAGCTTTTATTTTTTCTCCTAATTTGTTTCCATATAACGTTTCGTCTCTTTCACAATCTTGAACGACATTTAGAAAGGGTTTAGCTAACGAGTAATTGATGATGCTAATTCGCGACTGCGTTTCCTGGTAATGAAGATCCGTCAGGATACGACATCCATCGCTTATAATCCTAATAGCTTCAATTTTATTGTCGCTAGTAAGCATTATTGTCAAAGCTTTATTTATAGCTGAGACGCCAACACCTAGTTGTTGCTGCTCGGTTTCCTTGCGTTTGTCTCGATGGCGAGACGCTTCTGAAATTGCGGCCGCAACTTCGTGATTAAGCTTGGGCGCTTGAAGAAGACTACAATTTTCAGGCACAAGATAGTCTTTGAATAATTTATCTTTTGTCTCCCTTGATAATCCCTTCTTAAGGATGGGTTCCCATCGCTGAGCTAAGCTGTGATGTATTTTATCACCAAACTTTGGAATATTGTCTGCTTCCTCTCCGAGTGCTATGAGTAACTCTGGATCGAGCTCTGGGCAGGTATTACCTTCCTGACTAGGAGTTGAAGCCTCCACAGTCGGCATGAGAGTCTCATCAGGCGTGTCGTTGGGTGCGTCTCCAATCGCCGTTAACTCATCTTCTACGTTCGCGCAAGGGGCAGAACGTAAGGATTCGATATCATCTGGAAGGCACGAGACGAAACTTTTAGTAACACATTTTCATTCTTCGTGTTAACTCACGGTTAACCGCTAGAATTATGAATAAAATCCATTTGGTTACGTTTTTTGAGGGTAAATTGATTACGACTATAATTTTGTATATAGTGGGTAATACTCGTAGCTCGTACGGCCATCGTGTTAGCGCTCGACTAACCGCCAGGCGATTCAATTACTAAATCACACTATTATGTATGGTCTAAATCATAGTTGAAAATAGACTTCGTAGTAACTCTCGGTTAACCACACTGGTAAAAGTTATTCTAACATCGCCTTCGTGTTAACTCACGGTTAACCGCCGGGCAAAATAGTATTATAATAATTCCTTCGTGTTAACTCACGGTTAACCGCCAGGCAAGAACTATATTTAAATGAATAACATAAATTAATTTTTGAGGGTAGATGTAATACATACCGGAATCAGATGAAGATTCAATTAAAATCCTTCGACGTTTTCGGTTACGTTCATCCTCCAGCTTCTTGATTTTTCGCTGATAATATTCTATATTGTCTTGAGAAGAATCCCGAGTGCGTTTTTTCGGCATTTTTATGAATAAGAAGCGCGCGTGTGCTTGCTACCGTGCACGAAAAAAGAATGACAGCCTGACTAGTGGTGTGGTACCTAGTCGTGTTAGAATCGATTTAACTGTAAAAAGTCGATATTTATATCGATTTTCATAAATCTCTTAAAAGTGTGCATGTTATCTTGTAGGCTTAAAAGGACTACCTGGTTATACTATATCTGAAGAATGAAGCGAAGAAATATAATTACTATTGTAACAACTCATATATGTACCTACATTCAATGCAAATAAATTATTTCTATTCTATTCTATTCTGATCGAAATATCAATTGATTTACTTAAATAGAAAAGAAAATTAAAGTCGACAGCCAAAAAATAGCAAAGAGCTACTGAAAAGCAGCGGGAATGCTTACTTCACTTTCAATTTCCTCGATATTATTCTTAAAAGAAAAACAAGCTTTTTGAAGACAAAAAACAAAAGACAAAACGATTGTCATTTGTCATCTTTAGAGGAGAAGCAGAAACTCAGGTGTATTATTATCATCTTAAATGGAGTGATAAAATGTTCCCGAAAAATTCCCATGGCGTATTTCCTTGAAGGTATTGTAGGTGTCTGCTACGTTGGTCTAGAGGTTCCAAGCGCGACTACTAAGCCTGGATTCTGGTCCTAGGTTAAATTCCCGGATCGGGAAAAGTGCTATTGGGGTTTCCAACAGGAATTTCATGCATTATGAGCCTTGGTCAAGTTGTCTAGATCTTCTGATCAGATTTTAAAATGTTTGCATACTAACTTCCACTGAATTTGGCATACAAACCGATTGTCGGGTTTTCTGGCGAGTGACAAATTTTTGGTTTTCTTGGTTAATTTTCCAGTACTTTATTTGTTTGTATGCTACATTTGCTGTGCCAACTTCAGAGAGGTGCCTTAGCTGCATTTCTTCCTATGAAAATAATTGTCCCTCTGCCTAATTGCCTAGCGTTTACCAAATGCATGGCTCTCATGTGTTTTATTTACACAGAAGTAGCTACTAAAACTCATACATGCATTAGAATATGTCTATTGCATGTTTTGTAGTCTAACCACATACACCGGTGTTAGAATCAGTAAATAACTCCTACGCTTCTTGATGCCCTGGTATTTCATATTGTATTGCAATGGCGCATCATACGTCATACAGCAAAAAAAAAGCATGAGAAATACTTCTAGTAGTAGGTATTGCGTTGTTTCAATATAAATATTTGTTGTATTTACTGGAACTATAAAATTTAAGGGTAAAATGTTAATTAAAAAATCCAAGAAGCTGCCATTCTCACTAAATTCAAAAAACAAACTGTTTTTTTTTTGCTATGAATATTGTTACATAGGAAATTCTAGTAACCAGTACCTCAAATAAAGTTATCATTGTCGAGTTTCTAAGGATTCATTATGACCGCAAGAAAGTTCTTCATAAACGTCTAGACAGCGTAGGCACACAACGAAAAATATTTCTGCCCTTGTCTCACGGATATATTACAAGTATGTGTGACAAGGACGGGCGATGGCAGCTGCATGTGAGTCTATGTGACCTTGATATATGGAATGAGAATCGCGGCGACACGACGTGTGTGCGTTCGAGGTACTAGGCTAACAGAAAATTCGAGGAGGTAAATGGGAAATAATCACATACGAAACTGGGCTTTAACTTTAGGAGGATAAAGATGGTGTTTCGTTGTGGAATGAAGGGAAAACTAAAGGTACTAGTAGAGCCTAACCAAGGCGTGTTCACAGTGCTATGGTGTTAAGCTCATATACATTTGCTGTGTGTGTAATGCTCAATAGGCCACCTGTCTTGACATGTTTCTTAACCGCTCTTCAACACATCGACAGTGTATGTAGTGAGGGTTTAATGAAATAAGGAAGTTTTGCTTCAGTGTTTATTTCTTACGATTACCTTTTTGCCGGTTGTGTTTTGTTTTTTATTAGGGTTCCGTAGCCGAATGGCAAAAAATGGAACCCTTATAGATTCGTCATGTCTGTCTGTCTGTCTGTCCGTTCGTATGTCACAGCCACTTTATTCCGAAACTATTAGGACCACAGCTGATACTTGGTAGGTAGATGTATTCTGTGAACCGCTTTATTTGATTTTTGTACAAAAAAAATATAAATCTTATTCAAACTAATTTTCTTTGAAAGTTTTTTTTACGATCTACATCCCCATATTTTTTTTCAGAATTTTTCTCCTCTTACTTTAGAAATTAGAGGGGGGGGGACACACATTTTACCACTTTGGAAGTGTCTATCAAAAGATTGACTTTGAAAAAAAAAATGGTTTTAGGAACCTCTTTGATCCTCTCGATAGTTTTTTTTTAATTTTTTAGTTTCAGTTCGATGTGGGGGGGATATCCTTATCTATATTTTTTTTTTTTTTTTTACAATAATCATAAAGCGGTTCACAGAATACATCTACCTACCAAGTTTCAGCTGTGTAATCTTAATAGTTTCGGAATAAAGTGGCTGTGACATACGGACAGACATGACGAATCTGTAAGGGTTCCGTTTTTGCCATTCGGCTACGGAACCCTAAAAAAAACACATTATTCTCTTTTTTTTTTCATCGGCTAATAAAAGTGTAATACTTAATCATTTCTGATAAACGTTACAATTAAACTATTTAAGTTAGAACTGCCTTTAAATAGACCTCTTTATTATCTGAGAAACTAATTAATCAACGATGTAAATTCATATTAGATGGTTGCCTTAAAGCAACATCAATTGATGTTGATGATGATTCATTTGATGACTATTCACGTCTCATGGCTCAAGCCACTAGACATTGTACGGCATTTGCATTGAGAGACGATGCATCAGTGCCTATCGGGGATCAGACTGGGTAAAGAAAACGACATTATATTTTGTCCGTCAGTCAGGTAATACAAAAATATTAGACACGTTGTATTTTTTGTTCTATCAAAATATCAAAAAAAATACTTAGTTAGAACTCATTAAAGTTGGAGAGTGGGGGCTTACTACGTCACAAGTAGAAACAACAAACAAACAAACTTACCTACATGTGACGTCATGCGCCATTTCAACTCAATATATCTCCGTAATTTTATGACCACGTGAAAAAAGAAAAAATACAATGCCCAATACTTTTCAATAAACTACCCGACGGACAAAGAAAAAAAATAGGATTATCCCCTATTAACCGTAGTTGGTATATTAATTTGTATTCCATCACATCAGGCCTTTAATCCTCAAAGAGTTAAGCAGAAATGTACCAAATAGTACACCCACATTTCGCCAGTATAGGGGGCGAGCCTATTGCCATCAACTGGACATCACCAGACAGACTCCAGTCTCCGTGACAGCTACAGAAAAATTATTAATGGAATAACTCAATAACACTTTGCTCGACCTGGTAATCGAACCCAGAACATCATGCTCAACTGTCGCCCTTATAACCGGTGACCGGAGACGCAGAAAAAGTGATCCTGTTTCATCATAATTATAAGACTTATATTTCAATACCTGTGTTCACAAATAAAGATGATTTGATTTTATTTGATTTATAGATGACTAGTTACAGGTACCCGATTCATTTAAGAAGCTCATTCGACTCTCGTACAAAAAAGTTATCAAAATCAAAATGTTTTATTTCACATAGGCCTACATGGGCACTTATAAAACGTCAAGAAAGATGCACGGTTCGGGTTGATAATTTTCTATAGAGAAAAACCGGCAAGAAACTCCATGGTTACTCTTTTGTACATTTACCGCAAGTTATCTATTCACCCTCTTCTTCAATTTTCACAGCTTATTAAATTAATAATTTGTGATAACTTTGAAACATTAATAATTAATTTTCTGTACTATAGTAACATGTTTGCCGGTTCTTTTCTCGTGTAAAGATTTAGATTGTTAGATTTGCAGCACTTTAATTTAACGAAAATGTCATTATTAATTAGAATAGTTTTGTCCTGCTCACTCATTTTGAAAATCATATCTATTGTTCTATGTGGTTTTTGCGAGGCCATTCTTGTCATCACTATTTTCATCTCCCTGTCTTTTTCCCATTCTACTTGGGATGGGAAGGCTTACATTCTACTTAGATTGAAAATAGTCTAGTCAATAAGATGAAAAACGACGTAAAAAGACGTTGATTAAAAGGCTTAGAGCCTAAATTATTACTGGCGTTTAGAAAGAAATCACATCTCAATACACACAAAAAACCTGTTCCATATATTTTAAACGCTCAATATTGTAGAAGACAGCTGATTTTTGTTTGGGTTCCGAAAAATATACTGAATACGTGCTAATTGTTTAGGCGTCGATGTCCCTTCCCTGAATTTGCAGGCAGAACTAGCTAGTTAGGCAAACCGATCATTTTGCGGGTTTCAAACCGGCGCGGCGGTGTCTGTAGAAGCGATTTCGCTTTGTTACTAATTAAAAACGCCATAACACTTAGGGTTGAGCTTCATCTAGCAGGACTGAATTGCACTTTTCCATGGTTCTATACTTTTCTGTCGCTCAGAACCGGAACCGGAACCAGAGCTTGCTGCCAGAGACTTAAAAACAACTTCATAAAGGTTACAGAATAACGGCACGGTTGGCGCAGTGGTTGAGCGATCGACTGAAAAAAAAAGTGCTTCATGTTGAATTGGTAACAGAATCAAATATGTAACACTTTTAAATGTGTTTTCAACCGTAACCTATCTGTAACAGATATAAAAGTGTTAACAGTGTTAATAAGCGTAACAGGTAAACGCAGCGTACTAAAGCTTTAATTGATTATTTCAGTTACACATATATACACTTATTAACACATATAAAAGGTTACACTTTGATTCGGTAACATTATTGTATCTGTTACATTTAAAAGTGTTTTTTTAACTGTTTTAAAAAATAGTGTTAAAAACACTTATTACGGTTACAGTTTGAGTCCCTGCTTGCTGCAGACCGCATTGTCGATACTGCCGCGTGCATTTCCGCTCTGCTGATAACTAGAAGATTCAACCCTTACAGTGGTTTAGCTGTGACTAAACGTATTAACTTTACGACTACGAGTCTATAAAAGTTGCATTATAGTGCAATCCTTGTTTCGCAGTAAAATGAATACAGTTACTTAGTGTTTAGAGGTAATGAATTAGTCTGATTTAGTCAGTACACAGCTAAAAACGGTAAGTACCTTTTTTTTCGGATTGGAAATCATCATCATCATCATCATTCCTTAAGTACCTTAGCTTTAACTAAAGGCACTTTCATATATTTCTTAATAGTTCCTGACTTGCCGGATTGATTCTGACAAAACTGTAATAGTTAATGTACTTATTTTAAATTATACCCGCTCTAATTTGAGGTGCTTAATTTAAATAAATCAGGACACACATAAAAAGTATGTACATTTTTATCCCGGCAATACGGCCATTCCCCTTTTTGTTCGTCTGTTGCTATCAGGGACCCATAAGCCAACAGCAGTGGGTGGCATCAAGGCAATCACACTTCAAAAGGTTACTTTACGTTTGATGAAAAACAGGGATATGTAAAAAGGAATAAAATATTTTTTAAACTGAAAAAAGAATCGTAAAATACACAATTTTGCTCATATTTTTGCAGGGTATGAAATTGAAAGTTAAACGGGAGGCTTTTTTGGACGAATTTTACCTTCTTTACCATATTTCTAAAACAATTCGTTTCTAATCAATTTATCAGTTCTATGTTTAAGATAAACAAATAGATCTGAATTTAATCACAGTAAACCATTTCTATTACGATTCGTTTCTAATCAAATTATCAGTTCTATATTTAAGATTACCAAATAGATCTGAATTTAATCACAGTAAACCTTCAAATCTTCAAATTCTATTCGGCGACCTTATTTTATCCCTAACTATTATTTGAATGCCTAAGTGAATATTCTATAGTCATGCTTATACTATTGTTTCTAACAAAAATGTTTATTTCATTGGATCACAAGCCTTCGATACTTCTCTCTCTGTCACGCACACAACCATGAAACAAAAAAAAATGTTCCCGCTAACCACACCGGTAGTACACACCACAGCTAGTTCATAGACGCGTATCCATAATGTTGTCTCGCTCTAACACTCCGTTATGTGAGCATCAGAAAGAAACAGGTACAGGGATCATAGAAAAGTCCTCTATCAATGTGAGTTTACATGTGTGTTTGCGTCGGGACTTTACTCGGGATACGGGCGTCCCACATACGGGATCGCTAGGCTAGACCTGTTGCTGCGTTATGATGCCCTAGTACTTTCTAAGAACGTCTAATGCTCTAAGGAATCTAATACACACGAGGAATGAAGGTGAGAATGTCTAAACATGTTTTGTTTGTCGAGTTTGTAAACTGTTTATAATTTAACCAAGTAATATTACTCTAATTATGAGTATTTACTTGAAATTAATGTGATTTCTCCGTGAATATAGTTAGTCAAGCATGTTTCATACAATTAAGTTATTAATTAGGAATACCTATTTATAAGTAGGACAGGAAAATACTTCGCAAGTGATGTAGTTAAATGTTGGTTGAATAAGACATAATTGTGCGTACAATTATAATTTATATACGTGGCTCATAATTTGCAATTAGGTTTGTAATGACATGTTCGTTTGTGTCTGAACAATTTTATTATGTTGAGGTAATTGGAAATTAATTAGCTCAGACATTTATTTGTTTTACATTGTTTTTTTTATTTGTTTAATATGGTCAGAATACTTTGGAGTAGATGTTATTTGAATTCTATTACGTGTATGTTTAGTTTGATATTCAATTCTCGCAAATGTACGAAAACAAAACTTGAGTAAACAATAACTTAATTAAACTTTTTTTTCTTTTTCCTGCAACTCAAATAAAGGACGTAGGTAAGCAGTTTATTGACGATTGAAATACTTAATTTCCTGTTTTATTTGCAATAAACTATAATTTTAACTTTCCTTTAAAGTAAAATTACGGTACTCTTCTTAAGTGTTCATAAAACCAAAGACGACGGATTTTGCTTAAAATTGAAATTCTCGTTTGGAACACAACAGGTAGTGACAAAATATAGGTAAGTTTATTGTTTTACCTTTTACAACATTCAAATTACAATAAAATAATCGATATAGAGAACAGCGGTGGCCCAGTGCTGGCAGCCCCGACTTACGAGCAGTAAGTCGTAGGTTCGAACCCAGACAGGCGCATTACTTACTTTGTGTAATTTATTTCATCACTGCTGCTTTCAAAACGGTGATTTTCCTTCACCGTTTTGAAAGCAGCAGTGATGAAATAAATTACACAAAGTAAGTAGGAAACCGGCATGTCCTAGAACTAAAAAATCGAAGACATGTGACATCTACCAACACGCACTGGGCCCGCGTGGTGGATTAAAGCCCACTCCCTATCATTGAGAGGAGGCCTGTGTCCCAGCAGTGGGAACATAATAAGCTGATGATGATGATGATGAATAGAAATATATAAAATCAAAAAGGTGCGAAAAGCTCACTGGGTAATAAACAAAAAATCATAGGCATGTTTATCAACGGTAAAAGTGCCCACGAGGCTGGCAGCATTTCCGCGTTGTATGGAAATGCTGATTCCTTGACCTAAGAGGCGATTGCTTCTTTTCGGCACCAGAAACCGCTTAGCGATGTCCTTTTAATCATCAATACCTGTTCATCAATTAATATATTATAAATTAGGTATGACAGAATAAGGGCCGACACTGTAAACCTTCAAATCATTATCCACATCAATCAATTATCCACAGACAATACCATAACAATATTAATCACAAATCTTTCGCTGAAAACGCTTACAGTACGAAATAATCACATTTACATCTCCCTCAAAACAGTAAATAATCACGGAAGATATACCGTAAATGTTAGTATAATCTCCCTCAGAAATGAATGGCTCAACCTTGATAATGAAACTACTAAGACCCTCTCAAGTACTGGATATCCTAGTGATCATTGAGAGTAATTGCGTTTCGGCTTAGGTGATTCGTTAATGCTTAGTAAGGGATTTCGTGGGATACGCCATGGCTATCAATTTACGACTATCAACACTGAAACATGATTGTTTAGATAGACCAAAGTGTCAAAAAGGTCAAAGTGAGTGAGTATCTTAAATTAATTAAGTTACTTATTTATTTGCGTGGCCCTTATTATTATAGAAAAAACAAGTCTTATTTTTAACGAACATGAAGGCTACATGTTACACGAGGTCAGGAGTAAGTCAGGGCAGCAATTTGGGACCATTCGAATTTATAGGGATGGTAAATGACTTGCCCCAAGTCGTCAAGAATGCCAAGTGCCTGTTGTTTGCTGACGATCTAAAATTGCTACTATCTGTGAAAGAACAAAAGGACTTTGAGCGCTTACAGGAAGACATAGACAGGGTTGTTGAATGGGGAAAAAATAATAAGTTGGTGTTTAATACGTCAAAGTGTTCGGTAATAACTTTTAGTAGGATGAAAATGCCCAAGAAATATGACTATACAGTGGACAACACGTTATTGAAAAGATCAGAAACGGTTCGTGATTTAGGAGTACGCCTTGACTCGAATCTGGCATTTCGTAATCACGTCGTAAATGTTTGTAAAAAAGCCTATAGGAACCTAGGGTTCGTCCTAAGAAGAGCAGAGGGTTTTACAAGCATCGCTGCGCTAACTTCTTTGTACAATGCATTGGTAAGAAGTCAGCTCGAATGTAACGCAATCATATGGGCTCCACATGAAGCTAAATACAGTCTCATGCTGGAGCGTATACAAAATAAATTTACTAGGTTTCTGTACTTAAGGTTGTATGGTGTATATCCATTTTATCCATTGATGTATCCAACCTTGTTTGTTATAGGCATGGTGGGATACAATAAATTGGAAACAAGGAGGGACATAGCTCTTGCTACCTATATGTTTAAATTGTTGCGTGGCAAGACTTCAAACCCAGGTATATTAAAAGAAATAAACCTGTGTGTGCCCGATAATTATGTATTGCGACGGAGAAGGCCACGTCTTTTGGCGGTTCCCAGCAGTAGGACCAATCTACTGAGTAAAGCCCCTATATCGCGTACCTTGCGTGTACTTAATGACGTAGCAGACAGCATAGATCTTTTTACTTGTTCTCTGAGTGAGTTCACAAAAATCACGCTGCACAGAATATGTTATGGTAAATAATGAAACTGTATTTATGGCCACACTATTGAATTATGACATTCCTGTAATGATAGTGATGACGAGTTAATAAATAAATAAATAAATAATAATAAATGTTCGTGTCTATTTTTTTTAAGTCTGAAAAGGGTACCGTTGACAGAAAAGTTGTGTGGTATTCGGTTATCGTGGTATGGACATTGTGATGCGGAGAAGTGTTTATTTTTTACATTCTCGCTCCTTGAATCTACTGCATCATCGCGTCGGCCAATATTTAGTACATAGTATAATATTATTATACCGATTACCTCCTAAAAATACTGGTATCTCTTTTTGGTAGGGGAAAAATCTTTTCATCACACTTGCACGTAAACAGTGTCATAACATACAGGTTAACTTGGCTGTAATGCCCCATATAAAACCCTAGGGCGGTAAGTATTTTTTTTTTTAATTTTCATCACACTTGCACGTAAACAGTGTCCTAACATACAGGTGAACTTGGCTGTAATGCCCCATATAAAACCCTAGGGCGGTAAGTAATTTTTTTTTAATTTACAGCACCACTTGACAGCACACAGGTCATGCAATTTCATCAAGCAAGGAGTTTATACGCAATTGAAAAATTGTCTTAAAATGTTATCTAAACAGGAATTTCATTCAATCTCGCTACATGTTATTTAACTACTCAACCAATGTTCTAAAATCTAAATAATCGATAGTTTTTTGTATCCAAACGTCGATTTTTTTTTTTTTTACACTCCGACATGGCTGTACATACCTAGGTAAGTATTTTGCCTTTAAAGTTTCTGAACAAAACAGTTGTATAATCTGTGGTGTGGGCAAACAGCCCGCCATCCGCTTAAAAATCAGTTCACGTATTTCGTAATAATATGTGCTGACTTGTGTATATTCATAATTATTAACTCGCAAATGTGATGAAAAACATTGTATGTTTCACGGGCGGTACGGGAATTACGAACCTCGACTCAGAAAGCCCTCAGTCTTCGACTTCGGGCTTCTACTAGAGCCTCGATCGTAATTCCTTACTTACCGCCCTTAATACACAATATACTATTGGGTTCGCGTGGCCGAAATGGTCGTGACGTATTGCGCCAGACTAGCGACGCGTTTAAAAATTCAAAAAATGAACATTTATTCCATTGTTTTGAGTTTTCACTTCTGCGGGCAGTCCTTATGACTGGCTCCTTTTTTTTAGTTTTATAGAAAATCGAAAAAACAGGGGATCGAGAAATAAACTTCATTAAATCGTTTAAAAGCAAATAGTGTGAATACGACATTTCAAGCTTTAATAACTATACGATTTAAGTAGTCGAAAGGAAATTGTGGTCTACCGTTAGCAGCGGCGGTCGAGTCTCAGCAAACATTTATTTGGCTTAGGGACAACAACATCTATAGGTACCTACAAATAAATAAAATTACAATGTCTGTTAGTAATTTCTAAATAACAGTTTTTACCGGTTTAACAGGGTAGTCTTTTTTTACTAAATGCGTCATCATCTGCCTAGCCTTTTCCTAAACTATCCTGGGGTCGGCTTCCAGTCTAATCTGATGCAGATGAGTAGGTACCAGTATTTTACATGAAGCGACTGCCTATCTGACCTCCACAACCCAGTTAGTACTGGGTAATACGATACCCCTTGGTAAGACTGGATGTCAGACTTTTTGGCTTCTGACTACTCGTAACGACTGTCAAAGATCTAAAAATAACAGCTCCCGGCTGTTATTTTTAGATCTTTGACAGTCCAACGGCTTAACTTGCTTTCCGAGGCATGGAGGAAACTTATTTTTTTTTTAATTTTACTACCTCTTTCCTCATTAACGCATAAAGGTATTAAATTGAAATTCATATCAAATACTCAGGTCTATAATACCTTTAAGCTGTAACAAAATCAAACTTCTATGTCAACGCAATCAAAAGAAACAGCAAATTAAGCCGCATATTTTCAAACTTGCAACTACTCGCAAGGAATCAAAACCTAAAGGGTACTTCCAGTCGACCTAGAAATTGAAATTTGACATGAAGGAATGTTTTACAGCACATATAAAGGAAAAATTCCGAAAACCTGAATTTTTTGTTACATACATACTCTCATTTATTCTCTTCAGTAATTTTGGTTTGTACGGAACCCTCGGTGCGCGAGTCCGACTCGCACTTGCCCGATTTTTTTTATTTTTGGCCGTCTGTTTGTTCCAGCTAAATTCCGAAATGACTGGACCGATTTTGCCGGAACTTTTACTGGTAGCTAGCTGATGTTATAAGGAGTAGCTCGGGCGTTATGTTATGTGTGGTTGATTTACTCTGTAGACTGCATTTAACTTATTTTTCAATATCAAACTTCGGATTTTCATGATAAAAATATTACTTAATGCAAACAACACGCTTTGCATGTAAATAGCCATTAAAAACGTTAAAACTACACAAAAAATTAAATCGTCACCTGAGACCTAACCCTTTATCTTCATTAGGCTTTTTAAACGTTAATTCCACTCCCGCACGAAAGAAGTGTCTCTCCTCTACAAAAACAGTGAGGAAAGTTGGTAATGATCCCGTTCAGAAACTAACCTTGCCTGATTTTTTTTGGGATTAAATATAATGAGCGCCAAAAAATACTTTGAGATCCTAAGCTACGTTACCCAAAAAAAAATACTAAACACCAAAAAAATTGTATTCAAAGACCAAATATAGTAAATGATCACCAAATATAGTAAATGATCACCAAATATAGTAAATGATCACCAAATTTTGTGGCAAGAAGAACTTAGGAAGCAAGTGCGAGCAAAGCGAGCTCGGGATATTGGGCACCCCGACTCGGACAGGTTAGGTTCGAAGTTAGGTTACTTTAAACCCTGCAGAGAGAAATAGGAGCCCCGCGCAGCGGGGCTCCGTCGACTACGCCTTAGTTCGGAGCTGTGATTTTCAGGTTTTTAATTCTGGTGATCATTTACTATTTCTGGTGATCATTTACTATTTTAGGCAGTATAAAAATGTTTTTTAAGGTTATATTTACTTTATCTGGTGTTATGTTAAACATAAGCCATTTTTTTATGTTAAGTTTTAAAGATATTTTAAAAATTAATAATTTTACCTATGATGACTGAATACTTTCTTGCTGGGAGTGGTGAAAAGTTTTGTATGCAACATGTGAGCAAGTTCATTTGCTATTCGTTTTGTTGAGTCTTTCGCTTACTCAGGATTTAAATTTATAATCACTCGCTGCGCTCGTGATTCTATTTTTCACTCCTTCGTTCGCTCAAGACTCAAAATCAAAACTCATAGGAAAAACGAACTTTCCTCACATGTTGGATAAATAACTATTTCATGTTGCTTTTAAATTGTTATCATTATCAACTAACTGTACAAGATTAGGTCTCTTCCTAACTTTGTTAAGGACAGTTAGAATTTTGCTTCGTTGGTCTAGTAGTCACGTTTGCGACCACGCAAGCGCGACTAAGCATTAGGTCCTAGGTTCGATTTACATTTTGTTTGAAGCGTGATTGGGTTTTTTCATTAGGATCTGTGCCTGGTTGATGGGAATAGGCTCGCCCCTATATTACATGGGACATAAACATAACTGGCGTAATGCGCTTGTAAAATAAGATACATTTCCACTTAAGGCAAGTCTTGATTTTTTACAAATCCCACTGTATTTTTGTATTACTTTATTTATAATATGAGAGTTAACCTAACTAAATAAATTGTTGAACCTAGCAAATCGTTATTTTTGAAACGGTGACCCGGTGTTTAAATTCGGCTCTTATATTTAACGCAGGCAGGTATATTAATATTATGTCTGGGCCTGTTTTCATAACATCCACTTAGTTAAAAATAGCCTTAAATGACTTGTTTACAAGCTGTAATTTGAATAACTGAAAATACTTGTTTGTTTGTTGTTCATAATGACGAGTTCAGTCACGTATAATAATATGTATTCACTTAGCAAAACTGAAAAGTGATTTGCTCGTGAAATTACGGTTTCTACGTTGAGATAAGATCTATTTCGTAATAGTATGGCTTCCAAAATTCCATGTTCGTGAAAACGTAAAACCTTAAGTAATTAATACAGTAGGAGAAAATCACTTTTAAAAGTTGCTGCGTGTATACATATTATTAGACGTGAATGTACAATGACACTTTAAGTTATGAATAAATAAATAATAAATTGACATCGTGGAAAATAGGTGCTTTGCTCTACTTATTTCAGTTCACTTGACAAAATGTATTCTAGTGCTGATTTTTTGTGTGCAATTTCAGTGTTGGTTTCAGAGTATACCTACGTTCAAAATGATGAGTCTTCTTTCTTCTTAATTACTTGTTTAATGCCTAACCTGATGTCACTTTATGCCACCTGACGGCCTTTTTTTTCGCATGGGAAATCGTCAAATGACCCCTCCTGCTCTGCTGGTGGAGCGAAAGCGAGTGTCAGACTTGTACTGACTAAAACCCATCCATGTTCCGTCTTAGCCCTTTGTGTTCTAGGGCCACGGTATCTCTTTCGAACAGTCCCACAGCCCTGGCAGGCATCGGCCCTCTCGGACCTCTTCAGACTTGCTGACATCTCCTTGAGGCGTGCGTGGAACGCGAACGCGCCGTCGACACGGCCTGTCGTCATAAGGCGGACGGACGGTGAGCTAGCGCCACCTGACGGCCTCTGACTTGATTTTATATGCCTTCGAGAAGTATTTCTCAGGCAAGCTGGTTCCCTCACAATGGTTTCCTTCACCAAAACAGGTGATAATTATACAATACGCACATGAATTCGTGGGTGTCTTTTTTTTTTTACGGTTGGGAAATCTTCAAATGACTTCTCCCGCTCTGGGCGGAGCGGGAGGGAGTGTCAGACTTGTACTGACTAAAACCCATCCATGTTCCTCCTTAGCCCTTTGTGTTCCAGGGCCACGGTATCTCTTTCGAACAACCCACAGCCCTGGCAGGCATCGGCCCTCTCAGACCCCTTCCGATTTGCGGACATCTGCTTGAGGCGCGCGTTCAGGTTTGATCTTGAGACCTACTCAGCACATTGACGGCCACACCACTAGACTATCACTCCTTAAAATGATGCGCACAATGTCTTGAAACGTTTTCAGTTATTCCAATGACACTTTGCAAAATCTGATTGGCTGAAATGTTTAAGTTTCCTGATTGGTATAAGCAAACATAACTTTAATAGATATTATTAACAGAAAATAAGCTGTCGACTTCAGTCACTTCAACATTATTATTTCTAATTTACTTCTTATTAAACAACTAATTATCTTGAGTTTGATCAAATAATGGCAAATGAAGTTTGGAGTAATTTTCTCAGCTTCTTAAATATTCAAATCTTACATTATGAAAGTAAGAATTTATAATTAGATTTTGATTACTTCGTGCATTTTGTACTTAGATTACATTAGGATTTTCTTCACGCGCATCCTTTTGTAAACAAATTAGATTTTGTTAAGTAAGTACATTGAAAATATAAAAGATAATTTAATGTTCAAGTCGATGACAGGCATGAGAATACCTCTTAAATAAGTAATACGTACGACGTTTGTGTACAAAATCTACATCATCAAATTCACACACAAAATTGTAGTCATCTGCCCACCCTTTTCTCAACTATATGGGGTGACTGGTAATTAGTGACTTATACCTGAACACGTGATTATATTCATGATAACAAACAACTTTTCCAAAGAAACGTTTTTTTTACTCAATCACTTTTATCACAAGCTGACAGACTAGAGGCGTGCACGCGCAAATTTAATACGACTGTTGTATTTAATACAAACTTTCATTAAATAAAAAGCTTGTAAAAACTATGCCCCACAAAACCGTTTTCATGATTTTTCGGTGGGAACGGAATAATATTTTTAAAGATAATATTAATATACTAATATTACTTGAACTTGAAGCTAACAATCAATAAATCTTAGAAACTACTTATTTACCCTCCCCAGTCTACCAGATGCAGCTGAAAATCAGTATTTAACATGCAGCAACTGCCTAACTGACCTGTACAGTTACACTAACTGGGTATTATGATACTTCTTAGTAAGACTAGTTATCAGATTTTTAGGCGTGCCTAAACGTGAAACCAGATGATTCGCCTACAAATGTTATTCTATTTCAATCTATTTTTAAAACCCCCAACAGAATTCTAATTGACTGAATAAATTAGACAGACTGAGTTCTCTAAAATTTGTCCAGACAGACCAAAATAAACAAGCCTAGCTGTACCAGACATTCCTTTCTAGAATTCCATTTATCTTCTCTTGACCTACGTTAATACTTTCTATTTCGGCACATTGAAAGGACAATCTCCGTCAATGAGTTGTTGACTACTTAAACAAGGACAGGACAATATTATTTAAGAAGCGGTATTCGATGAACTAAGGTTTTAAAATGAACGATGAAGAAGTACGACTTAATTTCCAAAAAATAATGTCACGTCTTTTTTGAATGGGGAGACCTCACGTCAATCAACTGTGAAATTTAGGCTTAGATTGATTCGGATAAAACCCAGCTAGCCTACCATGACGTCTTAATTAAAGCAATATTGTTTTACTCTTATTTCAGTGTACGAAAGAGACGGAGCTATACAGGATTTCTAGCGCTATCTCTTTCCCATACTAGAAAAGGAGTAAAACAAAAATGTTTTAAGACGTCCTGGTAGGCCACCTGATGGCAAAACCCTAACTAAACTACCTGGCTAGGGATGCTCGCCAACTTAACTAAGCTCGCTTGCAAGCGTAGACAAAAAAGGCAATTTGTTCGTTGTTTAACCATATTTTGATAATTATGTAAAAAACTTTTTTGCAAAAAATTATATCTGACTTCAAAACCACATCAAAATGTTTAAAATAAACTTAGCTGCAATTCGGTGACTTTTGTTTGCAACCGACTACTGAAGCTAAAGTTTTTCACTTTTTGATGTTTTTTTAAAGTCTCCTCCTTTTGAAAGGCGATTCAAAACGAGAATATTCATATTTTTTTCGCAGTTCCTTGTTTTAGCAGTCATTCTACAGAATAATTAAAAGTTGCGAAACAATTCCTTGTGTACCGAAAAAACTTTAGGAGTGACTAAGCTCGGAATATTTGTCCGTAAAAGAAGGCGTAGTGTGGGAGGCATACTTTTAACAACGAGGCGTCGCGTTGGGTACGAATATCATTATCCAAGGACAATGTTGTGATTCGATTATTATTTTGTGTTTTATTTTCAGATGATGTGGTTTATTTGTTTACGTTATGATTTGATGGAGTTTGTGGCTAAATTGTTTTTATCTGCTAGCTTCTTATATCTGCATTATTTTGTAGATCTTCGACATTCGTTACAGTGGCCCGAAAGTCTGACAGCCAATCTTACCATGTGGTTTACCTAGTACTAACTGGGTTGTGGAAGTCTGATACGCAGTCGCTCCATGTAAAATAGTGTTATACAGCTGCATCCTGTAAGACTAGAAGCGGACCTCAGATGATGTGCATGACCAGATGTATGAACGTGGACGAGGCGAAAGGAGTGTGTAGGGATGGCAGCATAGTGTTCTCTGGATAATTATTGTTATATTGTTTGGTGCCACGGAACCCTGTATATGCGAATTTGACTAGGCCGGTATTTTTAGGGTTCCGTACCCAAAGGGTCAAACGGGGCCCTATTACTGAGACTTCGCTGTCCGTCCGTACGTTCGTCTGTCATCTCATGAACCGTGATAGTCGGTCAGTGTCTACAGATTGTGTATTTCTGTTGCCGCTACAACAACAAATACTAAAAACAGAATAAAATAAATATTTAAGGCCTCTAACTTACATATTTGTCATACAAAACAGTGTTTTTTTTGCTCGTTTTAATAAATAATGGTACCTACGGAACCCTTCGTGCTTGAGTGCGACTGGCACTTGGCAGGTTTTTTAAGTCGGTCAAAAAATAACATCATTTCAGTGAATCCATAATTAACTACAACACTAACTATTGTAGGTAACGTTCTACGTATTTATGTAAGCTTTCAAATAGCGGTTTGCTCCTACTGAATCAGTTTTGTTGGTTGTTTACTTTCGTCTCTGCTTACCTTGAGTGTTTAAATATCGTCTGCTTAAAATTTCTGTAATTTTCATTAAATACCGCTTTTGTTAGTCTGTAGTTCGGCTCTCAGTTGGTTTGATTCCCACAGACAGTCTATGTTTAAATTAATTTCAATGCCGAACTAAAACTAGAAGCTTTTCCTATGAAGGTAAATTATTATAGATAGGTGTTTACCACCAATTGATTTTTTCATTGGGCATTTTTCAGTAGCAGCCTCGGAGTTTGGACTTGTATTCGGTTGATGGCAATAGGCCCCCATTTCCTGGGACTTAAAAATAACTGGCGAAAGTTGGGTGTACTATTAGATATATCGAGTGACTGGTGATTAGTGACCAATACTTAAACACGTCATTGTACTCAAGATAACAATAAACAACATTTTTTTTTTCACTCTTTCCCTTTTATCACAATAACACAACAGCCGTATGAAATTCGCGCGCGCGTGCGCCTGTGACCTATCAGCTGTTAGCCGCGTAACGCCGATGTGTCTCATTTCTATCGTTCCGTGCCACAGTGGATAGGGAGAGCGCTCACATGGCTCGCAACCGCAAAGTTGGTTGTTGTCATCACGTGTTTAAGTATCGGTCTCTTATTACCAGTCACCCTATATATTTAAATAACCTTTCGGGGATTACAGGCTTGATGATGTGGGTGTATGTAATTATAGATAAGTGCTTATCGCCAAAAACAACCAGTTTATCCTAATGATGCCATTTGTATTTATAAAAAAGTGACTTCCGATAGGAGGGGGTTATCACTTCGGCTGAATGTTTTTATTATATATATTAATTATTATTACACAGTTTTTTGGGTGATCCGCTGTAATGTTTAGGTTTTTGTAGATCAAATGTTTAAAAGTCGATGTGTTGGGTATTTGAGTGCAAAACTCTTACCTATATAAATCCGACATACCTAGTGCAACCATATTTTTACTCTGGACCATTGTAGCTGACCACCGTTTTACAATTATTATTATAAAGTTCAGGGAAAACTCTGCTTGGTCTTGTTTTTAAGCTTCGTTCTGTTTTACATGCATATTCAAAATGTTATTATGAAAACTCTTAGCTAGGACAATAGTTTCTAGAATATTTTAACAAAATTCCGCGAAGACAGAAAAACGGAGAAACTATATAAGGACATAATGATCTATCTGAAGTACTTTTACAGACAGATTATTATGTGTCTCCTGTTTTTTTTTTTATAAATAGGTAATATCCTTTCATCATTCCATATTACATTTCTTTTCTAAGAAGAAACATTTTATTCATCCATGAAAAGAGGTCCCTAAATTGGTTGGTTATTTGTAATGTTCCGTTTATACTACATCATCATCATATTATTGGTAACTAGCGACCCGCCCCGGCTTCGCACGGGTGCAATGCTGATACTAAATACACTACAGAAAAACTGTGAACGTTGTATATAAAAACATAGCGGCCCGCTCTGGCTTCGCACGGGTATAAAACATATAGCCTATGTCACTCACTGAAAAAATGATTAAAATCGATACAGTAGTTTTGATTTATTCATTACTGCCCGTGGCCCGCACGCGTTAAATTTGGAGTCAAACAATTCCCCTTTTAAGAGTCAAGATTTCCTGCTATCTATCATTTCCTGATATCATGCACTACATTTTTACTTATTTACTTTTTATATTTTTACCTATTTATTTTATTTTTACAACAATTAATATATTACAGAATCACAGCTTTCTTGTCATTAGACAATACAAACATCCCGCCCCGGCCGGCCGGTACCGTCGCAAACGCTACGTCCCGCAATTTTTAAATCTGTAATATCTTCGAAAATATTCATTTAAATCATATGCTGTAAAGAGCCATATAGATCTATATTAAATCAACAATTTATTTAAGGTATTTAATTAGATAAGGATTAGTGCTGTATTGGTTAAAATCGCTTCGAAAATTAGCCATTATTTTGTCGTAAAAAGTAAATGACAAAAAAATGTTATTGTGGGATATCCATAAGAGATAGACATATACCATCGCGGAGTTTTCTATAGATCTTTTCAATGTGTACAATACTTAGTACATTATTTTGATAAATCTCGTAGGGTTCAGCCTGCGTTTGCAATGTAAGCGGAAAAAATGAAATTATTTACGACATCACATTAGAAACCTCAAAAATAACAGTATTTCTCCACTATTCAATGGATGTTATAATTCATAAAAACCTTCCTCTTTAAGCACTCTATCTATTAAAAAAAACTGCATCAAAATCCGTTGCGTAGTTTTAAAGATTTAAGCATACATAGGGACATAGGGACAGAGAAAGCGACTTTATTTTATACTATGTAGTGATAAAACTAAATTTATGGAATTAAATAAATTAATTATGAAAGTCGGGGGCTATAGGGTTGGCATAACTGTTTTCTATAATAATTGCGTACCTTGAACAAGTCGGTCTAGTTCGTTAAGCATATCTACTGTTAATTGCACGAGCTTCTAATTCGTCTAAATTTTAGTTTAGGGTTAGCAAACGGCAGGGTGGGTTAGGTAACTGCTATCACCGAAGAAACTAGGCATACATACATTCAAAGTAAAATTTCAACGCGTTTATTTACATACCATATTTTTCGCTTAAAATATCATATGCCAGGACGTTAACTGGACGTACCTACGTTACGATACTCTGTTTGCAGTTTGGACTTAGATCCGTATAAGGTGACCATTTGAAATTTTCGCATTTGTGTCGCTTTGTTTCAGTAAAGGCAAGAGAATTTTCAAAAAGATTTTTAACGTTTTTTTAACATTTAGAAGACTTATCTTTGAACAAAATTGGTGGGACTTTAGGGCCTGCTACAATTTTCCATTTGTATGCCTACAACTACATCTGAGAATGATTTGTTTGCCAAGTCATGTCATGCCTCCTTTCGGATAACGTAGGCCTATTTGCGACGTGTCTATGCAGAAACATTACCATAGAATGGCCATAACTTCCCAATTACGTTATGAGTTCAATGCAATCGCATAGCATTGTTGAATCATGTGTCCCTGGTACCTTAGTATCGGATACATTGTTGTTCTGAGGTAGGACTTAACATTTGACAAGCTTTGTGCATAGGATTATTGTTTGTTTTGTGAATTTAAATTGTTTGTTGGTAGCTCTGGTGGCTATTCCTAGTATTGACCAGAACTAATATACAGTATGTTAGGTTAAACGAGGGACATATTGAGGGAGGGTATTCAGTATTCGATTCTCGTCCCAAATATGTAAAAAACCTATAACGTATATAGAAAAAAAAAAATGTTTTGTTTAGTGCCTAGATATGTTGGACTGTCCTAAGCCACGTAAGTTTAAAGTATGAAGGGAAAATGGATTATACCTAAGAGTCATTGACCCGCTCACATGTTCTGCGATAGTATTAAGTCGCTAGCGCAAGGGTGTATACAGGTTGCGTGACATTTGCGAAAATTTTGGTTTGGTTCTGTCTGTTATTTATCAGTGTTTTTTTTTTTTGTTTATATTTTTATTCGTATCATGTTAGCATGTCCTATTGTGGGTTTGAATATGTCCCTCGTTTAAACTAACATACTGTATAGGGTGACTGGTAACTGATTATAATCATGATAACAAACAACTTTCCCAAAGAAACATTTTTTTATACTCATTCAATTTTATCACAAGCTGATAGGCCACAGGCGCGTGCACGCGAATTTCCTACGGCTGTTGTATTATTGCCATCAAAGTGAATGGGTATAAAAAAAATGTTGCTTTGGGAAAGTTGTTTGTTATCATGAGTATAATCACGTGTTTAAGTATCGGTCACTAATTACCAGTCACCCTATATTATCATCAAGCTTGTATATTATGAAGGGTTGTCAGAGGTGTCAGTGCACCCACATTTTACTCGTTTTTGTTTAAAGAAAAGACCAGACCTTGATCTTTATAGGTCTAATTGTCCGTTAGTTTTGGCTTCTTTTTAGTTCGACAATTATGAATATTTGCTCGCCATTTGTATGCATAAGATGCCCTTAATTAATGTTGACTTACATTTAAACGCACTGAATTGGAACATGTGAGAGACGTGAGAGTTTTCCAAGATATACTTTTTAGAAAACAAAAATCATTTTCCAATTCTTTTCTCAAAAAGCAGTTAAGTTGGTATAAACCAAGATCTATAAAACTTCGCACGTTCTTTGACTACGGCAGACATGTTTTCGCAAATGCATTTGAAGTATGACAGATTGATTTGAAACTGCTGGCAGAATTGACATGAATAGAGCTCAATCCAATTACCCGATAACATGTTGGATACTTTTAAATAAAACCTTATAAAAAGAGGTGAGTTTTCAATCAGCATAATTATACAAGGTGTGGTTTTGCATCCTCGTCAAATTCAAGGAGGTAACTATGCTAATGATTTTCGTCCCGAATCAATAATAAAATGGGTAATAATTTTTTTCTCTTTTGAATGCAAATGGGTAATTTACGGAAATGGGTAGGTGTGAACCACCCGTCTTTTCAATGAGGCCCGTCTGATTCTCGCCCTTTAACCGCGCTTCCACACATACAAACAATCTCAAACGTTTATTATTCCCTAAACCACGTTAAGGGGGTTATCCTGAAATACTGACAAACTTAAACAGCCGAAAACATCAGCGTTTATTAATAATTAACTAAGTATTGTAATTTTAATTGATTATTTATGTATTTTGTGACAACCTCCTGAATTTTGACGAGGATGCAAAACAACGCCTTGTATAATAATCTCGGCCTGAGACTAATGTCCAGTTATAGAAAATAGCCAAACATTTAGAGAAGAAAACATTTTTTTTCTTAAATATTTATTTTTAGAGGCGAGGCTAAACTGAAAATATGGGTCATATTTTAGCCTGTGTTAGACATAAAGTGGCAACAATCCAGACCGGGGGCGATCAGAAAGTGGACCCATATTTTTTATTGGCGCGCCCAGTGAAGTTGCTCACAAGATATTGTAGAAAGTTAAAAGTTCATAAATTGAGTATTTTCATCATGCATGTTTTTTTCTTTAATTAATTTATTACCTAATGGTAATATTTTCTTTTAATTTTACCTAAAATAATAAATTTCTAGCACACTAAAAAAAAACCCACAAATTTAGGTCAAAATAAAATCACTTCAATCAGTTTCTTGTTTGATATCTTTGGTTAGACGTGGACTGTGTTAAGATTTGTCCATCTATTTTAATGAGACCTTACGTAATCCTAAAATCTAAAATTTTGTTTTGTATGAGAAGTAAATTCATGTAACGTGGAGCTCGTGGCTAAATAATAACAGCCGCACGGTTGCCGAGGTTGGTCTGTGAATGAGTGACCATAATAATTATGGTCACTCATTCACAGACCAACCTCGGCATGTAATTATTACATACCGAATTTATTCCGTGCTTCGGAAAGCACGTTAAGCCGTTGGTCCCGGCTGTCATTTGTAGATCTTTGGCAGTCGTTACGAGTAGTCAGAAGCCAATAAAGCCTGAAATCCAGTCTTACGAAGTGGTATCGTATTACCCAGTTAGTGGGTTGTGGGTCAGATAGGCAGTAGTTTCATGTAAAATACTGGTATTCAGCTGAATTCGGTTAGAGTGGTAGCCGACCCCATGATAGTTTGGGAAAAGGCTAGGCAGATGATAATGATTCACGTAATGTGGAGTGGTAGTTTCTTTCCAACTTTTGTAATATAATATTCTGACAGGTAACTTATCAATACTTACCTCCCACGCTTCGTAAGTATCCAACTGTGTGTAATAAATGTCTGTTATCTAGCCCATTCATCTTACGGTTGACTTAATTGATTGATAACGAGCTGAACTCGGCTAATATACCGTCCCGAGATAAGCTGGTATTAAATGAGTAGGTAGTAATAGCGTGAAATAATAGCGTTCAATAGGTCGTCTACGATTAGGGACAGGAAGATTATGTTACCTTTCATGAGTGGATATGAATCATAGATTATAATTTGTATGGTATTTTTCACTTATTTACCTCTTTAACCTTTTGAACGCCATTGTCACATATACGTGACAAGCAAGCGCGCGCCCTGTACGCCAACGACACAAATATGTGACAAAAAATGTGGTGCACTATAACACGAAATAAGCAATTTAAATCATTACTTTTGTGTTTTTTTATTTATATATCTTTTAAATGTGATCTACATATCTTAAATTTTAAATATCTTATCGAGAAATAAGTTAATAATACTTTTGAAATCCAATTTTTTTGTTGTAAGTATTTGCGGTGAATTTGTGGCTTGGCGTGGAGGGCACGCGCTTTCGTTTTATGCTCTGGCGTTCAAAAGGTTAATCCCTGAAGGGTTAGACAGAAAAAGGGCAGGCGAGCGGATAGGGTTAAACAGAGGGGTATCTAATAGCACACCTACAGTTCGCCAGTAATTATGTTACCTTTCATGAGTGGAGATGAATCATAGATTATAATTTGTATGGTATTTTTCACTTATTTACCTCTTTAATCCCTGAAGGGTTAGACAGAAAAAGGGCAGGCGAGCGGATAGGGTTAAACAGAGGGGTATCTAACAGCACACCTACAGTTCGCCAGTAATGTATAATAATTCCAGTATAATAGGAGGAGAGCCTATTGCCATCAACCGGGCACAAAACCAGACTCCGTGGCTGTGAGAAATTCCTGATGGAAAAATCTCGTAACAATATACCCGACCCGGGTATCTTCTAGGACTCATGCTCATTGTAATAGACCTTGCATTTTTTTTTTGTTTAGATTGTTTTTTGCCGTTGCAAAAATAAACATTGCTATAAAAATCATCTGTATTAAATATCAAAATAAAACATTAAAACTTTATCTATTAATGTTTTATATTGGTTTACTTGAAATTCTAATCCTTGGATATTTTTATCTGAAAAGAGCCATGTTTACATGAAATCGAAATTATGAGTTTAAAAATGTTTTTAAACAGTTTGAAGAGTTTATTAAAGTTTGTTTTTAAGTCTCAAAGGTACATAGGTCATTTTGTGTACTCTTATCACTGAAATTCATCGTATTTACAAAATAGGTATTTATTGAAATGTTTCGTTTAACTCTAATTAGCACTTAATTTTAACATTATCGTATTATATTACCTTGTTGTTGAAATAAAAATCCCAGATAAAAAAAAATTGCATTTTTAACTTCAATAGAATAAAAATCAAGGACTTATTATAATTGAACTCAAGACAAATGTTCCAACAGGCTGTTATATACAGGGTGTAACGGAAAGGGTATATACATCCTTAAGGGTGTGCTACAGACCATCAAACTGAACATGTTTCTCAACATAAAAATTTTTTTGCAGCTAAAAAAAATATCAGCTGCCTATACATTTGGGTCGAATAGGTATTGTAATTTTCTATGGGGCAGCTGATATTTTTTTACTGAAAAACATGTTTTATGATGAGAAACATGTTCAGTTTGATGGTCTGTAGCATACCCTTAAGGATGTATATATCCTTTCCGTTACACCCTGTATTATTATAGTAAGCCAATCACTCAAGTGCCTATTGTATGACAATTTATTAACCAACTAGCTGATCCCAGCATGCGTTGCAATGCACTTGTTCCTACTTACCTACCTACTACCTACCTACTACCTACCTACTACCTACCTACCTACTACCTAGCTACCTACCTACCTACCTACCTACCTACTACCTACCTTCGTTCCTACTACCTCATCATCATCATCAGCCTGTATTTGTCCACTGCTGGACATAGGCCTCTCCCATGACACGCCACTGAGCACGATCCTCGGCCACACTCATCCAGCTCTTGCCAGCCGCCTTGCGAAGATCATCGCTCCACCAAGTCTGAGGACGTCCTACTACCTACCCACAAAGTATTAGAAAATGTTTAAAAAAACGGCGTGGCCAAGGGAAATAGGGATTCATTTTTATAAATATACTTGCTGCTGCCCGCGACTCCGGTCGCGTGGAAATTTTGATGGGTTTTAGGGGTATGAAAAAAGAGATGTTGGCCTATTCTCAGACCTACCCGATATGCACACAAAATTTCATACAAATCGGTTCTGCCGTTTCGGAGGAGTTTGGTAACAGACACCGCGACACGAGAATTTTATATATTAGATAGATATTATTTCATTGCACGTGTAAAACGCGACTTATAATGATGCTTCAACTAATACAACCATACTAGCACAATTTGTACTCGCAGACATTCTTTCATGATACGCAAATTAGCCGCAGTTTAGTGACGCTTATCCGCCGGCGTCCCTCTGAACCAAGCAAACTTGTACAACGGTACAAAACTATCAAAACAATTGGTGTTCGCTATTGTGTAGCCTGAGCTTTAAACTACAAGCACTATGAATGTTTGTTTAGTAAGATTCTTTGGTTTTGTTGTGTAGGTAATAAGTTTTACAATGTTAAGTACAAAAGCTAAGTCCAATTTTGCAAGAACGTGTTTGTTGAACCGTTTCTGGTGTTTCTGTAAGACATAAAATCATAACATTACGCCTGTAATACTAGAAGGGTTAGGCAGAGGCAGACCCATGTAATAGGGGGCGAGCATATTGCCATCAACCGGGCACGAATACCTACAGATTCCGTGGCTGGCTACTACCGTGCTGCCGGGAATCCAACCCGAGGCCTGTACATAACTAGTGAAATGGGGGTATAGTAGAAAATATTGGTAAGCATACCTATATAATTAAGTAAGCCTCCATTTTTCATTAAGTATCCAGAACGACAGCGAAAAAGATTAATCTAGAACGACCGATACCATCATGCTCCGTTACAATTTTCTCTTCAATTAATTGAACGAAGATAACAAATTACAACCGAATTTCTAAAGCAACCCCTTTAGGATGAAACGCCTTATCAGTAAGTGGCGGTTATCCTAATCTGAGTTCATTAAAAATTAACACTCCAAGTTGAGTCTCTTGCAGGCCGAAATCCAACGCTCGTAGAATAGATATGAACTTGAAATTGCCTACATTCGCGATGTCCGCCAGATGTCTTTATGTTTTGCGCAACTCCGTCAAATGTAAATTAAGTGTACATAAAGCGAAACAATCAGTACTATCGATTGGTGTTTGGCGAAAGGAGCTTTGCGGATTTGCGGAGAACACTCGCTAGGGTCGATCTTTAAGTTAGACCGTGCTTACTTAGGTTTTTCTGTGGATGGTTGACCATTAATTACATAACAAGTTTCCTCCGTGCTTTGGAAAGCATGTTAAGCTGTTAGTTCCGGCTGTCATTTGTAGATCTTTGACAGTGGTTACAGGTAAACAGTGGCCCGGTAGTCTGATACTGGTATTCAGCTAAATCCGGTTAGACTGATAGCCGACGCCAACATAGTTGGGAAAAGGCTAGGATAGAAGATGCTGTTTGGCGAGATAAAAAAGAAAAAAAAATTGTCTTTTTGTCTTTGTTCAAAGCAAAAATTACACATAACGTGCACAGTGAGGGCAGGCTATTTCTCTTCTTTTTTTTAATATAATTCTCTATTTAAAATGTAGTCGCGTCTTTTTAGTTCGGTAGTCACAGTCAACCCCGTCTCTGTGGTCATGTTACAAATTGACATTGACAACAGTCTTATGTCGTAGGAGTAATGGCGGTCGTCATAGCGTTAAGAGGGTTGTATTGATAATTTTAATGACTCAGTAATGACATACTTTTTTTAAGGCAGCAATACGTATTTTAACTAACATACAACCTGACGTTGATCTGCAAATTACAATAAAAACGTAAGATTATTGGAATTTCGCAGGCCACCCTGGCACTTCCACCTTAAAACTGATAAGCGGTTTCCTGTTACTGTTACTGTTAGCCTATTAATTCCCACTGCTGGGCAAAGACCTCCCCCCACGCCTTCCAAATCTTTCGATCCAGGGCCAATGTGGAACACTGGTCGTTTGTTCTGTCCAGCTCGTCCCGCCATCTCCTGCGAGGTCTACCGCGTCGTTTTCTGGCTGTGTCAGGGCTCCACATCGTGGTTATTTTGGCCTACAGCTCGTCGGGCATACGGCAGACATGGCCAGCCCAGTCCCACTTCAGCTTAGCGGCTTTTTGAGCAACGTCAGTTATTTGTGTTTTGGAGCGCAGTGTGGTGTTGCGTAGGTACATAGCGTTTCCTATTTACAACAAAAGTTGTACTACCCTACAGCATAACAACTTTCTCATAAGTTTATAAAGTACAGACAAGTCCACTTACCGATAGCAAGACATCCTGCGAGGAACACCCAACCTTGTGTCGCCAACATAGTAGTCATTATTCACTGTACCGTTTTAGGGACAGCAGTCTTCGTCGCTTCATTTGGGACCGTCTCACACAAAACCACATCACTTTTCACATATATATGTATAGCACTTTCTTTCACAACACTATTTCTGGTGATATTGTTGGGATCTGTAACAAATGAAATGGATTTATTAGAAGAATATGATCTACAGAAAAAGTTTTGACTGACCCGGAATAAAAGTAAAGTATAGTTTAAAACATTGAAAACCAAGTATTGCATTTAATTATTAAAAAAAATATATGTGGGGTGTAAAAGGAAATCAACAGTAAATAAAACACAAAGCACTCTGAGTTCAAATACACATTGTTCCGACGCTAAAAAAAATAATTCGCATGTCAACGTTAATCAGTTTTCGGAATACGATATTTTCGCAATAAAAGTACTGTATCTCTGCATAATGAAGATGCCTTTACTGTAATAGGCTCTCTTGTCGTTATTTTAATTTTGTAATAATTGTAAAATAGAACAAGGTAAAAAGTCTACAAAAGATATAATAATACTCTACGTTTTTTTTGCAGCTATATCGATCCACTTAAAAAACGATCAATCAATTTTTCCAGTGCCAAACTTCTTATTAATCTTACCATCTGTCGATCGGTATATTATTTCACCACTGCGAATAAACACGTAATAATTACAAAGCTAATGAAACCAACATTCTTTAACGGCACAACACTATTCGAATAAGATTTACGACTAACAACGTTAGTATCATCGTGTTGGCAAATAGCATTTGCAATGCTACCTTCCGCCTGTTCGCAGAACACTCAGCTTGTTTTACAAACAAAACATACTAATTACTTAGTTATAAATAGCTAGGCGTCGCCTAGTGCTTACGAGTCTTGGCCTAACAATGTGACTCACAAGTTGGATTTTACTGATTGCAAAATGAATGAGGTTTTACTTTAGTCAGTGACCAGCCCACGTGAATACGTGGAAAAAAAAAACACACAACAAACGCTCGGATTCGATTTCGATTCGGAAAGTCTTCGGAATGTCTTATCTCGCTCGCTTTCGTAATGCCAAAACAAGATAGACATACGACTTATCGAATCGAAATCGAATCCGAGTGTTTGTGAATATGGGGCCTGGTGAAGGGTATGCACGGCAACCAATCAAGCTTTATAAAACCAGTTTATGCGGATCTCATTGTATTGGAAATCTATACCTAAGCCATGATATACTGGAAAATTTATAGTCTGAGGTACCGTCGTGTGTACATGGCTGTCTGTTGAGTGTTGACCAGTCTGTGGTTTTATTTGTCTTATTAAATTTAATCTGATTAGTTAGTCATTACACGATTATTAATATTGGTTAGGAAGTTAAGTTAGAAACGTCCTTCCGTACAGTGACACATCATTATTTCCAATCTGCATTGATGAAGAAGAATGAATGAAATTACATCGGTGTTTGTTGTAATATAAACCTTAGCATATCCAAATATAATGTTCATTATACAATGGACATGATCTACCATCGTTTGCCAGAAATATCTCTGTTTGTACAATTTGCGAAAAGCAGCTCTTTGTAAACAAAACCGACGAACGGATGCTTCAAAAGTTTAACTTCTCTAATCATATTAACTGTGCCGGCTTTTCAATAGATTTAAAAGCTGCAGTAGTACTGCGGGGTAGACAAGGTTGAGAAGATTAATTTAAAGAAGAAACTTTTCAAGGTTGCAAGCTATTTAATTTCGTCCTTACATTAAAGACAAAGAAAACATTAAACTGTTTAGAGAAATATTTTGTCCTGACAGATGATGATGACGAAAGTTGTGACTGGTTAGGCCGATGGCAAGCGTCTTAGGGGTCATAGTCCACTAAGATGGCCTGAGCAAATTCGCTCATCGCCAGACTCAAAACTCCACGACGCGCTTCACCAAAGCCAAGAATAGGCACAAGATGGCGAAACATCGTGAAGCAGAAGATAGTTCGCGACCTCAATAAGGACGAACACGACGCGAGAAAGAAGGTGACTCGTGATGAAACAGAAGAAAAATTGAATAAAAACAAGAAGATAGATAAGAAAACCATAAACTAAGTAATCAAAACTATAGCCAACAAGACACAAATCACAAAAACAAACTAACGAAGGCACACAACAAAAATGATACTCCAAACAATTCAAGGCCACTCGACCAACTACAAACCCACTGTTCTATAAAAAGGCAATTACCAAATAACTTTAATAACTAAATTGATTTATAGAGCTTTCTATTACAATAACGGCTGATACTTGAATAACTAGTCGCTCTATTATTTGGTCAAAGTGTGGGCTGTACTAAGTGCCTGTGAAAGTGAGTGACTACAGGCAGTGTTCGAACGAGAGTTTTATGGTTGATCTGTATTAAGATATCAATGATGATACTAAAATTAGTTTTGTCTGTAGCATTATACTTTTATACAGTATCATCAGTGCTTATTGATTTGTGTAGAAAGAAATCTATTGGACATTATTGGTTACTAGTAAATTAGCTTTTTTTGTGTGCTGTCGTTGAAAGTTTTACGACCTTCGATAAAATATTGTAATGTGATTCTTGATAACATTATTGGATATTTTTTTATAATATTCCGCAATTCGTTGTAGATTATATAGTCCTCCATCTTATTTCATCTTTACATAGTATAAAACAAAGTAGCTTCCCGCCACCTGTCTGTCTACACAAGGAATTTTGTTGAGGTTTTCATCAATAGACGGAGATGATTCAAGAAAAATAGATTTATTTTTTAGATTATGCCGACGCCTGCTACTTGGATGCTACTGAGGAGCTATTAAATAAGCTTGAGCGCTTGCAAAATTTAAGTATTCGCTTTATTTTTGGTCTCCGTAAATATGACCACGTTTCTCACCTTCGCAAAGAACTCAAGTGGCTCCCAATCCGCCTTCGCAGGAACACTAGGATTCTATGTCTCCTCTTCAATATCCTACACAACCCGTCCTATCCTTCTTACCTGCGCGAGCGTTTCTCTTACGCACGCCCCAGTGACGTACCTTGTAGATCGCACCTTAGATCCATCCTTAAATCCCATCCTCACAAATCCAGCTATTACTCCTATTCCTTCTCTATTCATGTTGTAAGGTTGTGGAACTCACTTCCGCCTAACATTCGTAACTTAAAGACCATTTCGCTATTCAAAAACCGAGTGAAAGAGCATTACCTTTCCTCTCAAATCTGATTTATATATGTATTTATATTTGTTTATATATCTTAGCATTATGTATTTACATTTAGTTATATGTGTATTTATATTTAGGTAATAGTATAGGTTAAGTTAGGTTAGGCACATAAACATATTTTTCTTTTCATTCTCTCACACACTATCGTCTACATTTCTTTTTCATTTTTCCTTTCGCAGGTCTGCTGGCAGAAATTTCGTATGAAATAAGCAGTACCTTTGTACTCAAATGTTTTATGTTTTTTTTTTCCTGTGTTCTTTACTGTGTGTACATAAATAGTAAAATAAATAAATAATAAATAAATAAATAAATAAAAATGTATAATTTATCTCTGTAAATCACATCAAAATTTCCACGCGAACGAGCAACGAGCTGCTACTTTATTATAATTTTATCTTTTACTGCTTAAACGATATAGTCTGTCTCTTGGGTAGAATAGCCACTCAGTTTTAGGTAAGTGAGCTTATTCCTCAAGTATATGACAATCTCAAATTTTGCGACTATATTGAAAATGTTTTATTTTACAAAGATGCTGAATTCAGTCTAGTCTTAAGTCAGACATCTCCAGTGATGTTCCGTCTGAGATAATAGTTACCTATATGATTCGTAATATCATTCAAGTTAAAAAATGGTAATGTCTTTTAGATACACGTTGTCGGTTTTTTTTTTAAAACGTTGCCCCACACTGGGAATTTCTTCTGTATTGTGAGTGCGATAACAAACATTTAAACTCACATACACAAACAGCCAGACCCGGAACAACTATAAAGGGTGTAAAACACCTCTTAACGAAGCCGAAAGGCACTGGTTCTCCCTGCCATTGGGATCATTTTTTTGTTCTACACCTTACCTGGGAAACTTCTAGTTACGGAGATATTAGGGGTCAAAGTTCCAACTATTTGACAAGTATTTTTAAAATACAAGTTTTTAATGAAGATTTTTACTTTAAACACCTCCACGACCCAGAATGTTTTCAGTGCGTTACATTGAGTTCTACCACAAAACATGATTTTACACCCCCCTAAAAAAAGTCGTTTCCCAGCAATATTTTTTTTGTAAAGTTACTTAGTTTCATGTACAGAATGCTTTGTTGACGGCTTCGTGATGAGGTGATTTACACCGTGTATGTAGGCCATACAAATATTTGTTCCATGTGGGGATCGAACCCGCGACACGCAGCGCAGCAGTCGATCGCTCAGTCACTGCGCCAACCGTGCTGTAATATAAGGTAAAAGATGAAATTTTCTAAGAAAAGAAGGTACAGTCACATCCAAAGGAGGTAACACTTTGACCTTGAGCTGATCAAGCGTAATACGGATTTAATGGAATAAGAGGCCAGTTTATTAAACTGGCTCTGGTACCACTAGTGACGTGCGGCCTGCTGTACAAATCTCATTATTTTTTTAGTGACGTAAGTTGCCAATCGTCATTATCTTCGACATCCGGGAAGTTGGTTCGGTATAAATTAAACATAATCACGCTAAGAACTTCCTTTCCGTTTCAGCTGATACTATAATCAAAATTTTATAGTGTCTACTTTAACGGGAATTTGAGGTGTTCTAAGTTATTAACATAATCAGCATTTCCAATGTTGAAAAAAAACGTCTCCGTGAGAGGTATGCGGACCCAGTTACCCACCCGGGGTTATCACATGCGAAACATTTTTTTTTTCACTGTTTTGATAGTAATTTCAAACAAATTGCCACCAATTATAGTTATTTTAAGCATCATTTTGCTTTTATTTTATTAAGTTTTCATCATCGCCAAGAGTTGCCTCTTGAATGAAATTAAAAATTTTGATGAAAATTTAAATATAAGAGAATCCGCATTTTTTTTTGTTTGCAGCATTACTTTGTAGATCCACCAAACCTATTTTTACACCAAATTACGCAAGTTTCGTCCACAAAATACTGCTCATACAATATAGTAATATTTTCTTCAATAATACACACGTTCAATATGCTACAAAATCGAAGTGACGTCACAGATTGTGGAGGTTTAGCTCTCTGACACGTACATACCGTGTAAACACGAGAGCACCGGACAATGTATCATACTGACTGATGTACAGACGGACCAGCCATTTAGTAACTAATCTAAAAGACTATTAGAAATAAGTCATCATCAGCCAATAATGTTCCCACTGCTAAGACACAGGCCTCCTCTCTATGAGACGGAGAAGGCTGTAATCCTCCTCGCAGGCCCAGTGCGGGTTGGTAGATGTCACATGTCTTCGAATTTTTAGTTCTAGGTCATGCCGGTTTCCTCACGATGTTTTCCTCAATCGTTTTTGAGAGCAGCGGCGAAGAAGTAAATTACACAAAGTAATGCATTTGCCTGAGTTCGAACCCACGGCTTACTGACTGGCCATTGAGTATACGGGCACCTAACTTGCAACTGTTTTTAAACAGTGTTGTTGATGTGCTGAGTAGTCAATACTTTAACTTAACAAACTAATGCTTAATTAGTCCTTTAATACACAACAAAGAGGAGGGCGCCAAAAGGCGAGGTAGGTCACCTATACGATGGAAAATACTGAAAATAGAAAGATGAATATACTGCCTGTCTACCAAATAGCTTACTCAACTGTACTAGTGCGAAAGAACATAGCGATGGCCAGAGATAAAAGTGTAAATGTTCGACGATTAGTAGCTTAATGATAGCTGCGGTGTTGTTAATGAAGGTGATGTCTTGTTAATCTTTGACGTCGATATTAATTGTGCCTATTTAATAACTACGTCGATATTAATTGTTAGAGGTAGCTTCTTGCATGTCAATATTATTACTTTGTAATTCCGTGTGCTCTCGTCAATGGATTTCCTCATTTTTTTAGCGTGTGTCTTTAGACTTCTATCTTGAACTAATGCCTTTACTATTCAATTACTTCGTCATGGTCAGTATATCGATAATTCCACCTGGGATTAAATCATCAAAATGTGTCAACGACGTTGTGAGAAATCTGATATTCTGATCAAAATATTGTATCAGTTCTAGCTGTATCATTGTCAATGTCATATTCTGGTTCATTAAAATTGATAAATGCATAGGTATTGGCGGAAAACATCTTCATGCAAATGATAAAACGAATGATGATACAAAGCAAACACATCAATTGAGTCACTAAACTGATCATTCTAATGAACTAAAATATCAGATTAAAACATAGATTTTATCGTTTATGCAAGTTGTCCTTTATCATCATTACGTTCTTGTACCATCCGTTTGTATCGTGTAGGCTGTACTGCTGTAGGTCATAACCATAAACTATACAAGTATACAACCTGTTTGATCGTCTGTACCAGTAAATGAAGTCCTATCTACTGAAAGCAATATAGTTGTTTGAAGCATGCAATCATTGAAAGCAATCCTAAAAATTGCATTGCCAAAGACAATTTAGACGATGCTTGTCATATTTTTGACGCTTATCCTGGTAAGACCAAATCCGCACCTCGTTGAATATCGAAGCCTTGAAAGTCATGCATGTTGCTGAAAGTAGTAGCAAGTGGAGAGACATCCTTAATGGAAGAAGACCAGGTCACATCCCAGTTTAAGAAAATATGCAAGCAGGAGGAAACTTTTTTTTTCTGCCTTTTTTCTAATTCCAGAGATACAATACGTATGACAACATTGGCATCTCCTTCAATTTTGTTTTGTTACGTCTTTCATACAATGACTAGTCTTCGTAACGTAAGTGTGACAAATAACGGTTACGAGTAAGCGAAAAATGTCATCTTATTGTGTCATCCATTCTTAACTTACTTTGAGTTCCATCATAATTTTAAGCTCGCTATGAGGCTCGTAAAGCTTAGCTGTTAACAACATTCGTAGAGTGGAAAATTGGCAATCATGCGATTTTTTTTCAACTTAGTTGTTTATTTGAACAAATAGATTATTGTGCGAGAAATCTGTCTTCCGAGAGCTCGATTTTTCCTGACATCTCGTTTCAATGCGAAATTATATTTAGACTTCTGTCTGGCTGGATGTAATGTATGTCCATCTGTCGGTTGCTGAGAGTTTTCCGGTGCGTTTAATCTGAGTACAGTCGTAAAGAGTATGTTTACACGAGCGTTAACTTTGGCATCTATACAAAGGCTCTGTTGAAGCGTAAGTACCTACTTATATACTTCAACAGAATCAGGGTTCAAAAGAAAAAAAAACATCAGTTTTTTTTTCCGTGAAATAATTCTATTTCATTTTTTGCTCAGTCTGTGCAGATCTTAATTGGGTTCCCCTTCATACCTATATCTCCCAATTACTGCTTTCTGTCTGCATTAAGCTCTAGAGAGCTTTGATTTGGGTCGCCCCAAATTACTAGCGAGAAACTCCTTAGAAAATGGTTTAAGTTTTTGACTGGATTAGTTAGTGGTGGTTTTGATTAAAAACTAAGAAACGTTTTTTTTTATTGAATGATCCGCCCACAACGTTCCCACTGCTGGGACACGCGCCTCTCTATTAATTACGCGGGCATTGTGTGGGTGTCACATTTCTTCGATTTTTGGTTCCAACACCCGTATTTATAGTCAAGTTTAAATAATTTCTAGAGTTTAAGTAATTAATTATCCAAACAAAATTAAATGCGAATTTAAAAGAAGTAAGAACCGTCAAATAAAGCATAGCTAACACTCGTATATATCTATCTATAAAAAACTCGGAGTATTACTTGAGTGAATGTTATTTTTTAATATGAGGCTTACTAATTGCTTGAAGTTGGAATTTCAAAATTTAACATTCTTAGCTTTGCTTTTTCGTCGGTGCTTACTTCGTTTACATTCTTGTCTATTGCATTAATAAAATTGCGTAAATAATTACTTAAGCATAAGTAATTTCTTGACTTGACTATAGGTACCAAGTTAAGAATTCAAAGTTTTGACAGTTTTAACTTCAAGCAATACTAAACTACAGAATAAACATCGAGTCTCTTAAATAATGACTTTTACTCATATTTTTTCTTCTTTCTTGCCGATTGAAGGCAATAACTAAGTAAGACACAAAACACTTAACATACAACATTAAACACACCATTCTTCAAACGAAGCTTTTACAATAAATTCTATGGCATTATTACACCACGCTTTATTTTATGTGACTTGATTTATAACGCAGACAGATGATAAAAACAGCCGACAAGAATATGTAGGTACTATATACTTGTGTCATTCACATGTACTTACGTCATTATGACCGTTACTTGTAGTGTTTAAGTGTCATTTGTCTTCTCTTTCATTATTATAGTCTTCTATTACCTATAATATCTCATTCTTATTATTTCCTAGTTATTTTTTTATGGTTTTTGACTTTAATTGCATGGATGGTGACGTTTTCTGCCAGGTAGTATAATTTTCCGAGGTTATTTAGACTAAATGTCAGTTATTTAATTAAACTTCATGTACAATAGTAGTATATAGACGAAGTTAATTCCAGAAGTCGTTCTCTACCAGTCAACGAAACGTATTTAACGTTAATCGCAAACCATCCTCATTATTGCGTCCACCTACTATAACACCCCTGCGATTAGTGGCGTTCAGCCCAGAGGCCCTCATCAGTGAAACGTCAAAAGAGGAATTATATATTGTTTCCTAAAATAACATTCGTACAACCTTACTCCTCAACTATATTACAAACTTAAGACTATAAGGAAATAAGACAAGAAAATATTTACTCTCTCAAACAAAATATTTTAGAAGTGTCACCAATCATGTCAGATTCAGAAATCCAAATCCTACAAAAGAGAGAGTGTTTGAGGCACATAAGAGGATGAAAAAAAAAAGAATTGTTCTAATAAACCAACTGCCAATTACAGCCAAGATCAATTGAGCAGAAAGACATCGCAGCGTTCAAAGTAAATTGTTCGAACGGCGCAATTTTGGACCATAGCGAAACTGATTGTACCAGATTTCAAGTTAAACCGAACAAAAGCAGTATTTTGTGAATAAACATTGACAGTGACTTCTTTTTCTGGAGGCATTTACCTGTCTATAAAGGTGTTATGATGTAAATTGTTTTCGATATTTATAATGAATGATAGTTTTTAAACTGAAATGGTAACTAACACTATTATTAACGGGATATTTACCATGTTTGTTATGAGTACCTACCCAATATTTTGGCGCTGGTGCAAGTGCCGTGGTCACGGAAGAACATGATCATCCGTGTTTAAATGGAACTCATAACAAATGTAAATATGGTAAATATCCACCATTTTGAATATTATAATAAAATGGCTGGGATAAACTGCTGCGAAAGGCCAAGGGCTGGCTTTTGTGGCGTAGTTTGCGAGAAGCAAATGTGCAGTAGTGAACTATGATGAAACAAACTCTTCATTTGCTTGTTTTTTATAACCTTGTTTGTATTTTTTAAATGTTATCTCAGTGCTTTGCAGCTTTGGCGAGATTCGAATTGAAACTACGAAACAAAATAGTTAGCAGGACCAAGGTCTGACAAACACATTTCGGTGTATGTCCCTCCTACTGAAGAATCATTGTCTGTCTGAAAGAAAACATTGCTTAGGACTACAGATGCCACGAAGAGTTATTTGGCCGAATGCCGAACACCGAATATTCAGCGAGGCTCTTGGCCGAAGTCCAGAAGATTCGGCTGCCGAATATTCGGCAACTCTTAGTACTTTCCGAGGGACAACGCGTCCGTCGCTTACGAGTTTAAACATGCATCGCTAAAGTAGTACGTAAGCGCAGGTAGTTTTGTTTCAATTGTGAATAGGTCGCGGTCGTGCCACAACACGCTTTATTTGTTGATTGTTGGTGCATCATACTGTACGTACTGTATATTGCGTTATTTTATTTCATGGCCGGTATTTGGCCGAATAGTTTGCAATATTCGGCCGAATACCGAATAGTTGCCGAGTATTCGTGGCATCTCTACCTAGGACCGTAACATTGTATTGTATATCTACCAACCAGCATATGGCCCGCGTGGTGGATTACAGCCCACTCTCTCTCTCTCATAGAGAGAAGGCCTGTGTCCCAGCAGTGTTAACATTATAGGCTGATTATGTATATGTGTGTAATATTGTATACAACAGAACTTGTAAGTTTCATAATTTCAAAAGCTTACCGAGTGATATTAACAAATGAAGAATAGTTTGGAATGAAACAAATAAATTAGATAGGTACCGAAAACAAGTATTTTACTGTAACATTACTCAAGCAGTTTTAGTGCTAAAGAAAGACTTAAAATATTGCTAAATTGAATATATATGTATAATATTTCTTTTATCCCACAAAGCCACTGTTGAATCATCACTTTTTTGTTGTGATACGATTCTGTAGCATCCGCTTCATGAAATGGAGGTAGAGCCTATGTACGGTTTTTTAGACAAGCTTACCCTGAAAATTTGATAACAACAGGTTCAATAAAACCTCGTTTGATATTCCAATTTTATGTCTAATTTCACAATAATTATTTATTATACGGTTGAACCGGCGTGATATAATAAAAAGCGCACACACAAACACAACCAAACCAGTCTTACGGTTCGATTGTTTTTGATAACACAAGAATTCTTAAGGTATATTTTGATTTTTGCTTTATAACGTACAAAATCATTGTGTATAAAGTGAGTCCACCTTATAACAAACTTTGTTACATCAATCGATGCCAAAAAAAACACCAAAGATTTCTTTTTTCATGATTACGTCAAGTGTTACGAAAGGACACTCAAAATAAGAAAGTTAATAATAGGATTATTGCATAACCTTAACAAGCCAAATTAATCGAATTTAAAATATTTAACGACTAGGATTAAAAATAACTGGACATAATGGTCACGTTTCTCAACACTTAAGATTAAGAACATTTACATCTTTAATAGAATAGGATTATTTAATGTTTTTATATTCATTGAACCTCATGAATTATTAAAATTGTTTTGATACGTCCTCTTCACGATTTATTTGGAATAATTTGTATTTTTATTGTAAAACATGAGTATATATCAAATAATGTGCAAGGTCTTAAAATAACAGGTAGATCTGCATGTTTTGCCATTTATGGCGTATGCAATAACATATTTTTTGGTTTAGAATAAACTATAAAAAAACTTGCAGCTACACAGCAAACTATGAAATTACTTAGTAAAAAATATTCTTAATGCTAATAAAAAATAAAACACAGAATGGTTTTTTTTTTCCGGATTTAAGGGTCAAATTGTAGTAATGTCATAATTATAGGAATCTATTCAATTAATTGCGTTCATTTAAAAATTCCGATATGGTATAATAAGCACTTGGTTATGAGATATTTTTTTAAATGTGTTATAAACTGAGCAGTCGGCATTTGTCTTATAGCTTTTGGGATTTTATTATAAATGATTGGTGCTAAACAAAAAATACTTTTACGCACCAATGCCGTGGTTGATCTTGGTACGCATAGTTTATTCGTATAGTTTATATCTCTTCGGTTACGAACAGAAACGTCTGATAGTTTCTTAAATAGGTTAGGATTGGTTACATACGAGTATAATAATAATCTTAAGGTACTTAATTTTAGATCAAATGATGCAGCAATCAAGGTGATTGGTTATTGGGTGCATTACTTAAAATCGATGACATTAAAGCTGGCAGCAACAATTTGTCCACCATTAAATTGAAGTCCAAACAGGGTTATTATGGAAATAAGTACTTAAAAAAACGTCCAACTGTCAACCATAAACTGCTAATTCTCTAATTCTATAAACCGAATACGACAAAGCTAAATCCAAATCTCTCGAAATAATCAGCAAAGATGATTAAGATCACCTTTCCACAAACACCAATCACTATTAAACGCCACAATCTAAACAAACGATACAAAAATGTTAGAAAGCCTCTGATTTGCTGAGTAATTAACCTTGCATTCGTACGTACTGATCCGTCAACTGTGGAGAAAGCGGACATTATGGACGGTACGGTCCGTCGCTCGTGGTCAAGTAGACCACGGCCAGCTATGCTAGATTCAGAAAACCCAGTCAAAACGACACTCGATGGATAACCTAAAAAATCTTTTGCAATGCAATAGGGATGATGACTGGGTAAAGAAAACAAAATTCTAAATTGTCCGTCAGACAGGTAATACAAAAATATTAGACACGTATTTTTTGTATTACCAAAATATCAAAAAATGACTTGGTTAAAACTCATTAAAGTTGGAGAGTGGGGGCTCACTACGTCACAACTAGGTATAAAATATACTGAGCCGTGACGTCATGCGCCATTTCAACTCAAAATATCTCCGTAATTTTACGATAACGTGAAAAAAGAAAAAATACGTGTCAAATACTTTTTAATAATCTACCCGACGGACAAATAAAAAAAAATGAGTCACCATCCCTATTCTATCTTAACAAACTGACGTTAATGGTGTTAGAATACAGGCCTTAAGGCAAGTAGAAGTTATAAATTTTGCCCGTACGCTTTTTGCCAGAGCGGGTTGGTAGATTGCAACGTATCTTCAAATTTCTGTAACGTTCTATGCAAGCTTTACCATGACAAAAAAGTGTCACGAGAAGATCTAGTAATTATGTCACGAGTTTTATTAAATCTCTTATGACATACTTTTTAAACGGAACAGGCTGTTATGTTTCTTCATCTTCTTTTACTTGTATCTGACCCTGAACATAATTATTAGCTCATGACGTGGTTAAAATAAAGTTTTACTGGGGTAGAAATAGTATTGCTTTAGCGCTAGGGTTTCATTTTTTTCATTTGTATTACAGTTAGCAAAACCTCCATCCTCCTTATAAACCTTCTGTCCATTTTGTTGTGTCCACTAGCTGTTTATTTTGCTCATTGTTCCGATGGACGCGATGCATTTACAAGTCGCCTAGTTACCACTATCATCTCACAAAACACGTTAGCATTATCACTTTAAAGTTCATTGTTGAATTTCTTAGGAATGTTGGCATACCCTTCGTTGGATGCGTGCATTGGAATGTTAATATTTTGAAATTTCTTGCTTGGCCTTTGTTTCGCATCAAATTCTTGACTCTAATAGAGATAAGTTTGACGTGAAAACTTTGACATTTGTTTTAAGTGACTGTTATTATAAACTTGTCTTGTAAAGTCAACGAGACAGTAACTTTGATGAATGTTTGCAAATTCTTCGTAATCATTAGGAGTCTGGAGTTGTTAGATGTAATGTTAAGGTTTTTTTGAAAAAATATAAATTAGACTCTTCTGAAAGATAAGCTAAACAAAACGTTGCAAGTGAAAAGAAGATTGATTGGATTAAGTACACTATTAACACAGAAAATAAAATTATAAATTTTAAAATTAGCTTGAGCTGGTTTTTGAATCTTAAGGTAAAATATTTTGAATGTGTGAATTTTACTTTGAATTTTAAAATATTTCAACTTTAGAATGCACCGAGCTTATGCATGATAATTCACGAGTCCTATTTTTTTTAAGATTTCAACACTAGCGTAGTTTATTAATCAGTGAAAAAAAAAAACCTCCAAAGCTTTAATTTAATGAAGTCTCAAATAGATAGGCTTAACAACCTTGCCATACCCAACTTAATTGTGACAAAAACAGAGACCAATTATGTTCACATACCATCTTCAACGAAGGTCACTACTTCGAACAACAAACTACAATATAAATCAATCAACAACTACTTATTCAACACCAAATTGTAAAGCAACAACATAATCATCACGTAACTAAAAACTGGTGCAAATAAAACAAAAGAAACAGGTGCCTACCACAGTGTAACTACTAAAGTGGTTCATCTCCTTAAGTACAAAAAAGCTAAAGCTGAACGAGCACTAACAGCAATTTTTCAAAGCTGATTTTCCCCTACCCATTCCGACTGCAAATCTGTTGTAACGAAAATAGTATGTTGTGACTTGCACTATTATGAAATAGATCTAATCTCATAGTTAATAGTAAATTCAAAAGCGATTTTCTCGAGAAAATCGCTTTTGAATTTACTCAAAAAATCTAATTCGAAAATCTGGACCTCTTCAAATGTCGAGTGAATCGGTTTCTTCTAGGCAAGCGAGCCCCACCCTAGGCAGTATCATCGCTACAAGTTGCGGCAAAATGCCTACCAATTTAGCATTAAAAAAAGTGGTTACCAATTAATTTCCTACTTATTTCCAGCATGCGTAGCATGACAACTGTAGAAATGTGTTTTGTTTACGGAAGAATCGACATAATGACAGATAGACAATGAAAATGTGTCAGTTTGTCGATCCTTCCGTAGACATAGCCAGTTTCTACGGCAGTCATGTTACGCGTGCTAAATTGCCATTTTTAAGCTCGGAACATAAAGTCTACCGACTAACCATTTTTTTTACTACCTACCTACCTAAGCCTACCGACTTTATGTCCTAACCACAAAGCCCATACAATTTCTTTGCAAAAATGCTCCCGTTGTCCTACTGTAAGAAACATAGTCTGTGTGCCGCTGCCTGTACAAGAGACAAATTAAACTTGAGTAATCAACTTTTTTGCGATAGTGACGCGGTATCAATGGTTGAAATATCTTCTATAGTCTCTCGAGTAGTCACGACTCGCAAGTCCTATGATTAAATTGCTTTGTACTTTGACGTCTTCGTAATAATGGCAAAAAAAAGTAACGAGATGTTTTGTTATAGAGTCTAAGTAACAGCTGAGTTGTTGGGTGTTTGATATTTTTGTTATATCAGCAGTTCTTATGGTTGTTAGAGAATAAATATTATTTGTTTTTCATATAGAAACAGTTATAGATGATCATCATCATTCGAATTAAATCAAATCAAAATCATTTATTTCAAGCAGGCCAGTTACAGGCACTTTTAAATAGTCAAACAACAATAAAAATGAAGCTACAGTCCCAGTCACAAGACATAATAACTGTGAAAGTACTGTAGTTGCCCATTCCAAAGCGTAGATCTCTATGGAGAAGAATGGGCAAGAAACTCCATGGACACTCTTTTAAATCAGAATCTTGTTACAAAAACCTTGGTTACATCATTCATGTTGAGATGGTACATTATGTGAGAACGATGTAGCAAGACGTGCACGTTAAAAGTGTCCCTAGTAAAACAAAAAAAAAGACAATTAAAAAATAAAATAATTAGTTCGAAATAACCCGTGGCAACTAAGAGATGACCAGGCACAACTGATAGCGCCCGTTGACGAACATGACGAATGTATCAGCCATAATTCAACTCAATCATTTTGAAGGGAACTAAATGACCCGACACAACCGCCACCATCAGCGTGACATTTAAGTGAGCATGACATACTCTCAACCACCAGGGCACATTCAAGTTAATAAAAGACGTAGGTTTCCAGTAAATGATAGTTATTACATAGTACTCACACAATATGGGCTATGCAATTATATAATACTGAATAAATTGAATTTATACAATGCAAAGATAGTTGTACAATCTTCAGCAGCTCCAACAATACTATTTAATGTTATCAATTTATGCGCCCCTGTCCTTGTGGAGCAGAACCGGCATTGAGCCAAGCATTATTGTATGTTCTCCTACCCTGATCTCAATTTAATTGCGCTCAACGCATCCCGTCTTCTTCTTCATACTTCACTATTTGCTCGTCATCTCAGCAGTCACCTCCTGTCTACCCATATCATCCTTTACATAGTCTTTCCCCTATATAAAACATCAGCTTAAAGAGGGAGAGAGAGAGTTTGAGCACCAATCACATTTAACTAAACAAAAAATCCAATCTGAATTTTTGATTAGACTTATTTGTCCTGACAGTTCTATCCAATCAGATTATTGAATTTCCATAAAAAGAAATAACATTATTTCGAAGAAAAATATATTATTTTTACAAATAAACTCATTTGAGATAAACTTATTTATATTTTATGCGGAGATGGTTGGAAGCAAATTTTCAGCTTAAGTAAATAAGTTTCTTAGTATAAAAATATTCTGTCATAACTTTGTTATTTGAGTAATATGATGTTGCTTAGTTGGATACTAATATTATCTTAGTAATTATTACTAATTATATTTTTTGCTTAGTAACAAATTTGCGGAAACTTATTTCCATTCTTTTTATTCAGTTGTTTTACAATAGTTTTCAATTGTTTACATTAGGTAGTATTTTTATAATATTTTCGTTCTATTTTGTATAGATTATTTTTATTTACCGAATGTTTGTGAATGTGTGAACAATGTAGTCCTTGTAAATTCCTAGATGCTTGTTATTTTTTTATCTTGTTCTATTTTTTTGTAGTAAGCAACGACTTATTGTCGGGCCTACGCTGTCCTCCCATATTTAAGTTCTAACGCTGTAACAGATATATTATAAAACCAAATGATTTTATAAGAGTAACCATGGAGTTATGTCGACGTTTTATAAGTGCACATGTAGGCCCATGTGAAATAAAATATTTTGGTTTTTTAAAATACGTCAAAAATTAAATTAGAAGACGAAACGAAGGATTAGCAAAGAAAATAGTTTGACTGCTCTATTAAGATTTTACCAACGTAGTACTGAAAATACCACCGCAGTTGTGATAACATCATTATGGACTTAAAAAAGAAGCTGACGAAGAAAAATCTAGAAAAAAATGTAATTCTTGGTGTCACTCTTGTAATGCGAAAAACAGTTTACCAGACCTGGCTATTTTATGTTTGTTACACCTATTTGCAGCAATTAAAATGGCCACAAAAAATTTGTGTTACTATTAATTACAGCCTCGTTGGTCTGATGGGCGCAAGCGCTACTGCTTAGCATGATGTCCTGGGATCGATCCCCAGGAAAGGTAAATTTTTATTTGATTTTCCATCAGGATTTTTTCAGCAGGAGTCACTTAGTCTACATTCGTGCCCGGTTGATGGCAATAGGCTCGTCCCCTATTACATGTGAGTTAAACATAACTGGAGAAAATACACACGTGTGATACACCTCTGCTAGCCATTCCGGGATTAGAGGCTTGATGTTATGTTATTAGTAATTATAGTCACAAATTGCATTATCTATTCTTTATTATTATTTTCAGTCGCTTTGTTTCAGACTCTATTTTTGTTTAAATTAACCTTTTTCTCTTTTTTTCATCTCTGTAAAATCCATACTAATATTATAAATGCGAATGTCACTCTGTTTGTTTGTTTGTATGTTTGTTTGTTTGTTTGTTACCTTTTCACGATTAAACGGTTGATCGGATCTTAATGAAATTTGGCAAGAAGATAGATTTCAACCTGGGGTAGGACATATGCTATATATCATTACGCTACGACCAATAGGAGCGAAGCAGCAATAAAAAGTGTTGCAAAAACGGGGAAAATGTGACGCAAACGAAGTCGCGCGGGACAGCTAGTTTGTAATATATTATAGTAGTCTTAATATTTTAATGAAAAATTCCAATAAAAGGTTCATAGAAACTTATTAAGTTCGAACCGTAGAAAATACAATTTTCCAAATGTTATGTAAAATTTAATAATATTAAGTAGGCATACTTCTAACTCAAAACCAACATGTATTTTATGTTCCATTGAATTCTAGCAGAATCTTTTTTTGAAGATCTGTCTATCTCAGAAGATGATTATCCTAAATCAATAAAGTATATTAAGTTTGACTTTTATTCCAGCAAAGACCGAAAGAAAATCTAAATTGCGAGTAACATTGAAAACTAAATGTAATAAAAACATTAAGATATCATTTATTTTCTACAAAACCAAAGAAAACTGTGAAAGCAATGACGCAACGGTGGCAACGCGTGTATTAGAGAAAGTGTACACCGAAGAACATTTGCAACGTCATTGAGTATCCATGCATTAATCAGCGTAGAAAGTTTATTGATAGTATCGGTATACTTGATCTGGACATGTTTATCCCAATAAACTCTCAAATCATTAATTAACTCACCTCTAACACTGACAAATCTCCTAACAAATCCTTTGTGCACAAAACTTCAGAAAAAAAAACAATTCCAATTCTCTGCACAGACACCATAAACAATCACATAAAAACTTCAAAAAAGTTTAACAAACTTCACGTTCGAAATTCGAAATTCCAAGATGGCGTCGAAAGCGGCGCGCGCGCACCGGACCTCGCGGCTGACTGGACTTACGCACAGTTCGCGGCAATGACATCAAACCCCACTACTCTACGTCACCTAATCAAATAAAGACTCTATTGTGAAAGCATAAACGTGGGAAATAGCGTGACACGAGGATGTTTTGGCTTATGAATTAACAAGTGGCAGGCCAGGGAAATCACAAGTTGAAACGAGATCAGCGATTGAGATTGGAGACAAAACTTATTACTTAAGCAAGGTCAAATAAATGTATGTTTATGAATATTCTCAGAGTGATTCCACATTAAGAAACAATTAGCTATTTAGCACATAATTCCCACACTTAGCAACATAAGGTTTAACTAAGAAAGGCATTGTACTATGCTAATGATTCTCGTCCCGAATCAATAATAAAATGGCTTGGTAATTTTAATTTTTTTTCTTATCTATGAAAATCGGTAAGTGTAAAATTGGTAAGTAACGGGATTAAATATAATGAGCACCAAAAAATACTTTGAGATCCTAAGCTACGTTACCCAAAAAAAAATACTAAACACCAAAAAAATTGTATTCAAAGACCAAATATAGTAAATGATCACCAAATATAGTAAATGATCACCAAATTTTGTGGCAAGAAGAACTTAGGAAGCAAGTGCGAGCAAAGCGAGCTCGGGATATTGGGCACCCCGACTCGGACAGGTTAGGTTCGAAGGGGATGGCGGGGTCTAGTGAGCGAGCGGAGCGAGCGAACTAAGACCCCGACATCCCCTTCGTGTTAGGTTACTTTAAACCCTGCAGAGAGAAATAGGTGCCCCGCGTAGCGGGGCTCCGTCGACTACGCCTTAGGTCGGAGCTGTGATGTTCAGGTTTTTAATTCTGGTGATCATTTACTATTTCTGGTGATCATTTACTATTTTAGGCAGTATAAAAATGTTTTTTAAGGTTATATTTACTTTATCTGGTGTTATGTTAAACATAAGCCGTTTTAAACGCAGCCCGTCTGATCCTCACCCTATAACCGCGCTTTTATGTGATAATTTCTTATTCCCTAAACCACGTTAAGGGGGTTTAATCTGCTTGCTTTTATTAATAATTAACTAGGTACCATCATTTTAATTGATTATTTAAGTCTTTTGTGGCATCCTCTTGAATTTTTACGAGGATGCAAAACAACACCTTGTATAAATAAGATTGATCTAGCAGCGGGGCAGTTAATATAAAACCATTAGAACAATTTATCACATGCTTAATCGGAAACCTAGTTACAAATTCATTTTTAGATCTTCGAGTCTTCTTCAAAAGTACTCCCTGCATTTGTTTGAAAAAAAAAGGATGGATTGTATGAGAGATGATAATGCGGTAAAAAGGAGTACCTAGTACCTAAATGATAGCGTGACGAATGACAGGGAAATTGGAAGGAAAAAAAGTGATGCGCCGATCCTAAATAATCTGGTACTAGGGTAGGAAGATGATGATTAGTTTCATCAATGAGTTATGTGTTTGATCGATTGTGTTATCTCAAGATTGAGCTGTAACCTGTTGCTGCAGACTTGAACCTTAAACCGCTTTGAATAAAGCCGCAGTGTTAAATTCTCTTACTAGTAACAAAAACGGAAATGTTCAATAGATACCTTTTTATGGTTTGGCAAGATCTTTTAGAGCTGGTATTTCCATTAGCGTGCTGGTAGTTGAGGCTTATTTATATTTCCAGTAAAAACATCATCATCATCATCATCATCAGCCTATATTGTTCCCACTGCTGGGATGCAGGCCTCCTCTCTATGAGAGGGAATGGGCTGTAATCCACCACGCGGGCCCAGTGCGGGGTGGTAGATGTCACATGTCTGCGAATTTTTAGTCCTAGGACATGCCGGTTTCCTCACGATGTTTTCCTTCACCGTTTTTGAGAGCAGCGGTGATGAAATAAATTACACAAAGTAATGTGCCTGCCTGGGTTCGAACGTACGACTTACTGCTCGTAAGTCGGGGCTGCTACCACTGGACCACCGCTGCTCTCAGTAAAAACAATAGGGGATAATCCATTTTTTTTTCTTTGTCCGTCGGGTAGTTTATTGAAAAGTATTGGACACGTATTTTTTATTTTTTCACGTGGTCATAAAATTACGGAGATATATTGAGTTGAAATGGCGCATGACGTCACATGTAGGTAAGTTTTATACCTACTTGTGACGTAGTAAGCCCCCGCTCTCCAACTTTAATGAGTTTTAACTAAGTAATTTTTTGATATTTTTATTAAACAAAAAATACGTGTCTAATATTTTTGTATTACCTGTCTGACGGACAAAATAGAATGTCGTTTTATTTACCCAGTCCACACCCCTATTTAATTGTAAATTGGTTTCTTTATTATTTTTATATTAAAATGCTTCGTTTAATTTGTTTTCGATATTCTTAATTATAAAAGGGCTCTTTGAAATAGCGTTTAATAATGGCTTCAGGCTCGTACGCACGACGATTAATCTGGCTATACAAAACCAGTTTATGCGGATCGCTCATTGTACGGGACATCTATACGATGCGAGGCCATTTTTTTTTTTGGATATGTATGACTTTATGTGTTGTCGTGTGTACCACTGAAACATATCCAATACTGTCACAAGTAGACTTCAAATAGCATTTTGCTTCTGCCCTTTTTAAATTGTATTCATAAGGGAGAACATGAAACTCTTCGCCTTTCAAGTATCTATATCTTTTAACTAGCTGTCCCGCGCAACTTCGTCTGCGTCACTTATTCCCCGTTTTCGCAACATTTTTCATTGCTGCTCCGCTAGCGATAAATGGGCTATCTAACACGGTAAGAATTTTTCAAATCGGATCAGTAGTTCCTGAGATTAGCGCGTTCAAGCAAACAAATAAACTCTTCAGCTTTATTATTAGTATAGTTTTATATAAGCACTTGATAAACGATAGCACGCAATATTCTGAAGGAAAGGTTTCAAGACATTAATATTAATAGCTTGAACATTATTCTCAACCACCCTTCAAGTCATATTAGTATCGACAGCTGTCTCAGTGAAATCACTTATGACGTCACTGTTATAAGTCATAACTGTTACAAGCATAACGCCCACAAGAAAATAATGTAAAAGAAAAAAGAAAATAATTATACTTGCGTGCTTAATTTTCGTTTATGGAGTGACTGATTAATCAAATCAAATATCATCTAATAAGGCTCACAATCAAAGTTTTTCACCCAAACCCACCCTTCGCTACTTCCTAGAGGTTGAGGTTGGAAAAAAAAGTGGCGGAATAACTTCCTCATCAGTCTATATATAAAAGTAAGAAATGAGTACATTTAAAGATGTTTGAAAGCGGACTGTTTTAGGGGGTACGCAAACGTAGAAACTTTTTGTTACCGACACGGCACACCATCACAGAAAACCGTAGTTGCTGTGTCCTATAGCGTTTGCGCAGGGAGTGGCTGATTTTAAACTGGTGATATAGAAATCAAATATTCATTGGTAGCTTGTATCCGACACAAGACACAAATTATTATTACATAGGACGTTGATGCCAGCTCCTACAAGATGAAATCAAAGAACAGGATGAAGTGAAAGAAAAAGTAGTGATTGATAAAGTGACGGATGACAGGGAGAATTGATAAAAAAGCACTTGTGTGGCTCTTGGCACTGCGATTCAACAAGTAACATGGGTAAGAAGCAAGAAGATTCTTGTATATCGCGGTCCTACAAACCTGCGTTCATTGCCACCGAGATTTTTAGAGGACATTTCAAGAGTTTATTTTTGAGTAATTACTGCATAGGCACCTTATTTTCACTTTTCATTCAACACCTACAAAATAAAAAGGTCCGATAAAAAAACATTAATCTTTTAGTTTTGCTAAAGAAATACATTAAGAAAATCAAACATTACCTTTATTTTATTTATTTTTTTGCTTTAGAGTGTAATTTTTATTTCACACCTGTCATGCATTAATAATTATTATTCTCCTAACTATTATGTCGTCGACGTAAAAGACGTCGATAAAGGAATTTAATATTCATTGTGTCATTATGGTCTGAATGTTTTAACGTTTCAAACCAGCAAAAGACTGTTATACGTGGAAATCTGTAAATAGATTTCTAAGTTTTAAGTTGAATATCTTGATATTATAATAATCATTAATCATGATACCAAACATAATCATTTGTGCAACCAATCATAACATAAAGATTTATATTTATAACAAATGAAATCATGATCTCTTCTTTATTTGTAATTTTGGGGTTGTTACTTTTCTTAAAGACTTTATCTGTTTATTGTTACACAGCCTCTACATTCATTTTTTTTCATCAAAACTGTTACAACAAATACAAATGCCTCACTAATTCATTCTTCTTTTCTTTCCTTGAACTAAGCATCACATAACCTGGCTGCCAGATGGTAAGACAGATTCCAAGAAACATCTTCATAAAGGCACATAATTTCTAAAGACAACATCACGGATGTCGTATTTACTCTAACATTTCCAAAAATGGCTGTAGTACTATTGGTGTGCACTTTACCAGTTATTTTCAAATTTATGTCAAACATCAACGCTGACAGTATCTTCAAAAATAGCAGCAACAACAACAAATTTCTCCCTACTCAATTCCTCTACCCTTTCCTCGCACTTAACGCAGTAGTCAGAGATCCCGAGAACCATTTACCAAAAATGGCTGCAGCAGTGATGTGTACTGGCATGACGCTACCGTTAGCTAAAGTCAGTGACCAGTCGCACGTGCTTGTGCGCACCAACTAGCTCAGACTTCGATTTAAAAAAAATACCGATACCGGTATGGTAATGAAGATTTAATTATTTTTATAAATGTTTTTATTGTTTGAATGGCATTCTTTGTGATGGAGAAGATTTATTGAAGAGTGTTTGAAGAAAAATACTTTCCGATGGTTCCAATAGTATTGTTCAACAAACAATATCTTTACATGAAAGGAATGATGTCAAGAATTTTATGCTCTGGGTGTATGAACACAACATTCTGAGAATGTCTTTGACCTATTGCGTGATACAGCAAACGCTTTGAAAAAGCCCAAATGTGTAATGCTCTTCTTTCCGTGAGCTAAATACCTATCTTTATCTCCTCTCCCTACAAAAAAAGTAGCTAGCTAGGTAGTTAGAAATGCTAAACTCCTTGATGATTCTGAATTTAATTTCTCCATTTAATTAGAGACTTTCATAATAGAAATTTATAAAACAGTTCCATCGTACCCATATAAGAAAATAACCAAATACCATGCTAAAAGAGTCCAAACAAAAATAAAAGTGTATCAGACTGTCCGTGATTACGTCATCAGACACAAGTTATAACATTCGACAATAGGGAAACTGGTTCTTCTGGTATTCGTTATGAAACTGACAGGCCTACTACTCGTGCGTTATCTTTTACTAATAGGCTGTCATTAATTATTATCTACTTTAGTATTAGTGATCTTTAGTATGGACGTATGGCCAGCAATAATTATAGTAATAAAAACAAATATAATTCTCCGATATGGACACGGGAAACACGGGAGGAGGCACGGGAAAAGAGTACCTCCATGGAAGGAATCGGAGGACGCCTTTGCTCTGTACAGGTTAAAAAAAAACCGGTCAAGTGCAAGTCGGACTCGCGCACGAAGAGTTCCGTACCATTATTTATAAAAACGGGTAAAAAGTCACTTTTTTGTAAGGGGGCCCCTAAATATTTATTTTATTCTGTTTTTAGTATTTGTTGTTATAGCGGCAACAGAAATACATAATCTGGAGAAATTTCAACTGGCTAACTATCACGATTCATGAGATACAGCCTGGTGACAGGCGGACGGACGGACGGACAGCAAAGTCTCAGTAATAGGACCCCGTTTGACCCTTTGGATACGGAACCCTAAAAACAACTAAATATTCTCAAAAATTAATTTAATCAAAAGATGGCGGAAAGCTATATTTAAGGTCAATTAAAGAAATCAACGATAAGACCATAATTATAGCAGTTGTAAGAAAGGGCCATAAAACAAAAACAGTTAAAAAAATTATAGCCAAGTTAAAGTTCTAGTTAAACCATAAACACAACAAACCACAAATCAATCGAGTTTATTTCTCAAATCGTTATCCACTCACTGAGTAAGTAATACCTCACATTTAACCATCATTCACGATGTTAGAATCGATTTAGAAAGAGTGCGTTCAACTCGAATACTTAACGAGTTACTCGTTAGCGGCGAGTAGAAATTATGATTCGTATTAAACTAGAAATTATTCTCCGTAATTATAGTAATAATTCTTTGATTCTGTAGATTATTAGCTTCTACAGAACTTAGTCGTACATCTCAAACTCACTTAACTTACTTAGTACCTACCTATTCAGTCAGTTCTATTTATTGTCACTTGAGTTAGGCACTCAGCCACTTTTTAGGGGTCGTTTATTAAATCCATCTAGCACCTATAGACTGTTCCGAAGAAGAATGTATTAAATTGATAAAATGTACCTACTAAACAAACAATATTTTTGTCAAACCAGTAATCATTCGTAATATACATCTCAAGGTTTCTTTACGAAAACTAAATTACTTTTCGGCATAAATAGACAACAAAGTGGCATGCGCCTCGGAGATCCACCACCGTACTTCACAGAAAATAAATATTTCGAGCTTAGAAATTATTCTAGGCGTTAAGAGTCTTTGATATCTATATAGATTCTAATATTAGTTTTCTGTGAAATGATCTAGGTCAGTAGGTTGGGTGGATCTATGAAATACTGTTATTGTGTCAATTTGGGTAGCAATGATTGATACTCGTACCACGATTTCTTCAGGAAAACAACGCGAAAGTTTAACACTCGTACTCCAAGTGAGAAAAAAGGTAGAGGTTTCCTCCATGATCGTATCAACCAGAAATTTTCTCCGTCTGGACTTAGACCAAGATTTATAAACGTTACTTGGCACGTGCTTTGACTTACCTTTTCCCGTCTACCCTGTAGTTTGACAGTTGTTGGAGAATGACAACAACAACGCTTACTCAAAGTCAGTGTACAGTCTAATGCACAAAAAGTATACACGACGCGCGACGTAGCAAATAAAAAAAAAAATCTCAATCTTTACTGATTGTACTTTGATGTGGTTACGAACATAGTATTTTGATATCTATACTATTTAGTTTTAATAGTTCTATCTCAAAGCTGTAACAGATATTATTCGAGATATTATTACACTATTAGCTTTGCGTTTTGCTAAGTGTATGTATGCGCATAAACTGGTTAACGATCGACGTACAATACCCCCCTCTCAGCCTTGCCCCACAACACTGCCAACAAGCAGTCGTGACGATAAACATTTACCATTTCAGACCGATCATTCATTTTGTGTAATTGGTAACGAATTGAACCGTCAGACTTGTACCGACACCTTACTTTAAGATGATTCTTTCACTGCTTACCTCGGGTCACGAACTCGTGACTTGTGAAATAGAAAATAGGGACGCTACCATCACGGAATATTACAGTAGTTCGGCTTCATACGACGAGCCAAAAGCATCACGACCAGTAAAGTCAGGCGCACGCACACATGTACAGACTTATCTTAGGACGAGGTCGTCCGTCCGCCTTATGACGACAGGCCATGTCGACGGCGAGTTCGTGTCTCACGCGTGCCTCAAGGAGATGTCAGCAAATCGGAAGGGGTCCGAGAGGGCCGATGCCTGCTAGAGCTGCGGGACTGTTCGAAAGAGTACCGTGGCCCTGGAACACAAAGGGCTAAGAAGGAACATGGATGGGTTTTAGTCAGTACAAGTCTTACACTCCCTTCCGCTCCACCCAGAGTAGGAAGGGTCATTTGATGATTTTCCGATTATAAGTAGAAAAAAGTCTCAAATCATTATATTTGGTGTTTACTTAGGCCAACACGAGCATCTATCTATAGTCAAGTTAAAGTAATTACTTATGAATTTACGAGTTAATGCATGCGTGGGGCTGTCTTTCCTTATTGTATGACGTCCATCCTATGGACCAAACATCTGTGCTATTTAATTCGATGTATTTTTTTTCTGTAACGCTGTACAGTGTAGTTGCTTGAACTTTTTACTGATTGTGGTTAAGTTTTGTAAAGTTTATTAGAGGTACACGATTTTGATGGCCGCGTTGATTTTACGGAGAAACATGGAGTTCGTTGGTGTGGTTCATAGAGATGACGACGGTAGTGAAGATAGTAGAATTGCTGAAAGTAGTTTATGTATTTTTTATAATTTTGTTCTACCAATAAGGAGTTTCATTGATGCTTCAATAACATTAAAATTAAATTTTATTAAATTTAAAATTAAATTAAATTTTTACTGATTTTTGAATTATTTTGGTGATTTTTACGGATTATTTTTATTATTATCAATGAATTTTTTATTATTATCAATGAGTTTTTTGATGATTTTTAATGTTTCTGTTGATTTTAATGTTTTTATTTATTTTTCAATGATACTTATATGATTTTAAATGATTTCATTCCTGTTTCTATCTACTATTTTAATTGTTGTATATGGGTATTTTGCCTGAAATAAAACACAATTTATTTATTTATTTTTATTTATTTATTAATAATGGTTTTGAAGCTATTGCTTAAAAAAACTTGTTCAATAAATCAATCGAACAAGCAAATCATTTATTTGCAACCAATGTGAATTAAAATACAGGTGGAATGGAAAGGAGTGAGCCATGTACATTCTGCCTAAAAATAGGCACGCAAATATTATAAAAAAATGTTATTAAGATTACAAAAATAGAGTTAAGATTTCACAGTAAGAATTATTGCAATTATACAATAATTAATATTGAAAAATGACAAATTAAAAATGTTACTATTGAATAAAATTAAAAATTAATGTATTTTAGATAATGTTCAAGATAATTTAGTTAAATTGTTGCTGAATATATTATTAGTTATTTTAAGCACTAGCTTCAACAACATTAACATTAAATCAATCAAACTCTTCATGTTTAGTAGGTCATGTCAAGTATAACTAAAATAGCCTTTTGTGTTAGCCTCAAAAGAAAGACAAAATCCTTATAAAGAGGACAATTTAAATAGATAATCGAATATTCTATTTTCAACATTAATAACTATTTCGATTGAAAATAAAATAGAGATCTATTTCGAACGATGTCGAGTTATAAATAAACTATAATGTTATTTTATATTAACACCCTCAGGGTGCTAAAAGTTTTAGTAACCACAAATGTTATTAGGGGTCGACTGAACCAATAAACTATTTGGTCACGCTTTGAAATTACGTCGTTGAAGATCCAACAACACGCAAGTCAATTTTTGGTGATTTTGAAATTTTGTTTTTAATTGTAGTTTGCTAGAGAATCGAAAGATGCGTTGATTCAGATAGCGTCGTTGAAGAAATAACAAAATTTTTTAACGAAAATTTATGTGATTTTGAAATCTTGATTCTTGATATCGTTTGCTAGAGAATCGAAAGACGCGTGGTTTCAGGCAGTCAGAAACAAGCACCGTCCCTATTTGTACTTAATCTGTTACTACTGCATGATTTTCTCTTCAACATTTATTTGAAAATATAATTTACTAAAGACCCATACATTAAACATCTTATTCAAGCATTTTTATAATAACTTGTTTGTGTATTAGTGTTTTATACTACTTCTATAATATAATTAATAACTGTCTTGTATTTATAAGTGAGCTACGAGTCACTAATGTTGAGGTTACGACAACGACTTTCGTATAGTTAAAATAAGTTCTTAAAATGTGTGGTTTTTAAATACATAATAATTATGTACTATTTTAGGGCAAGTAGCTTGAAATAAAGTTGTGTTATTAGTTATTATTTAAATGGTATTGTACTATTACCAAGGTGTATCTATGCAGTTAGTGAATTCTGCTGTACAGTTGCTAATTTTGACTGACGTGGTGTAAGAACTTCAAAAACGATAGAGAATTCAAATAAATCCATATATAGGGATTTAGTTTTTCGACTTTGTGGCCTTCAGTTGGGTCAAGAATTCGAGTTTTAAATTTTTAGTGGTTCGGCTTTGGCTCGAAGGTTCTGTGTTATTGACTATGATAATGTATTAGTTTTGATTTGGCCAGTAAAAAACTTGATCTATAGTCTATTCTTAGAAATGCACAGATTAAAAGCAGACCGATTTAGCTGCTTATGGAATGAAATCGAAATAAAAAAAATACACTATAAAGGCAGAAAATGAAAAAATTAAAATGTACCTAACTAAGCCGTTTCCAAAAATAATAAAAAGAATCTAGAAATTTTACTTCACCTCGACAAAAATACGGTCGAAAAATTGAAAACCTGTTTAGTTAAAATGCAGCAACATAACTGCAAAAAAACACCTTTGTTTTAACACCGCATAAGAACTTCCAACTACACTACTATTTAAAACACAGAAAACGTCTTCAGCTCTTTAGCCAATCCGCCTATTTTACAACAGAGTACCTAATTCCGTATTCTGACTCGCTCTTAACGGTCTAGCCGTTGCAAATTGCCATCGCCTGGTGATGGTTATGAAATCGGTTTTTACCCGGATCCGTGTTTCTTTACTGAGAAATTCAAGAATGGCGCCAACTGGGTGAAGAACTAACCTTGGGTCGTTGATCCGTTATTGGTTTTGATATCGTGAAACAAGCGCTGGTTTTCAGTGTTAGCTTGGTTTGTAATCAGTTTTATTATCCGACGCATAGTACTATGACGCACTTAGGTCACAGATTTTAATTTATTTTTTGTTGTAGAACATAAGATTGATTGCCAACAGCCCCCCTAGCATGACCGTTCTATCTCTATTCTACCAAGAAACGACAAGAAATCTTTTCTTTACAACTTGTCATTTCTTCTGGCCGAGCATGGCGCGCACCGTCGACTCGCGTTTCTACGAAGACATAGACAGAAATTCTTTCCATAGCAACGGGGACGTTGCTATGGAAAGTTAAAAGGTTACGTTAAGTTAACAAAAAAAAGTTGCCAACATTTTTCGTGGGCGGGATGGTGTTGCTAAATCCTGGATCCAGGCCTGGATCTTTTTCGCGAAATTAAACCTAAATATTTTACATAACATTTCAACCTTTTGAACGTAACTCAACGCAGCCGCGAAACGTATTTCTCGTATTTAGTTTTTATTAGGACTAGTTTGACATTTGTCAGAAGTAATGTTTCTACCCCCAAATGTCAAAAGAAGAGAAAATATGGTCGTCATGCTCGACGTTGTAGACTTGTGTCGACTGAAGAAAAGAAACATTTCTTTTCTACATTCTTAATATCGCCATGCTTGGGACGATAGAAATATCTGTCAAATTGTCGATTCTTCCGTAGACATAGCTCGTTTCTACGGCGGTCATGCTAGGCCGGCAGTATGTGACCAAGAGTAATTCAGCCTTCGCAGATACTCGTATAAATATTAGCGAAATTTAGACCGACAAACATTTTGATATTCAGTAACAGTTGATAAAGCTTTTAGAGCAATTCAAATTTACTCTTTTTTTAAGCTAATGCACTACTTCTAATGCACTACTTTCTTGTTAGCATGTTGAAATCGCAATCTAAATTTTATCGCCGGCCCAAAACTGAACCGACTAATAAAACACCAATAAGCTGTAATTATACTTTTTAAAAGTGTGTTTGGATTAAGACCTTCGAGTATTTTGTCTTTGGATTGACTTTAGTATATACCTAACATCAGAAGTCACTATCAACCCACCTACAAATTGGATCACAACTTTTCAATTAACCCTCCGGTAGATTAAATGCTACATGTTACCCAAGCTGCTATAGAGGATAATTGGGTAACACGTCTCAACTTTCCTGTATCGGTCTCATTAATTGGGAACAGGAACCTTACTTTAGTAGACGGGACAAATGTAGTATGTTACATAAATAATGTTCAGAGGTCTTTCCTGGTTAATAATAATTTAGAAAAAAAAAGAATACAATTTTACTTGATTTGAATCGATCATTCAGCACTAATTAAACAACATACTTTTTAGGGTTCCGTACCCAAAGGGTCAAATGGGACCCTATTACTGAGACTTCGCTGTCCGTCCGTCCGTCCATCCGTCCGTCCGTCCGTCCGTCAGTCTGTCACCAAAACTGAAATATTATGAAATTTCTAGAGATTATGTATTTGTGTTGATGCTAATAACAAAAAATACTAAAAACAGAATAAAATAAATATTCTCCCATACAAAAAAGAATGGTACGGAACCCTTCGTGAGCGAGTCCAACTCGCACTTGGCCGGTATTTTATTACCAGAGTACGGAGTAAGACGGGTAAAGAGCTTAACAAATTATAATAATTTGTATTTCGGCTGATTTCAACCATAAGTACAAATGTTGTATGCACCCAGACCTCAAAACACTCATCATAATTCTCTTGCCCTTATCCCAATTTATTTGGGGTCGGCGCAGCATGTCTTTTACTTCCCATACTTCTCTATTACTTGTCATCTCATCAGATACTTTCTTTCTTGGCACATCATCCTTTACACAGTCCATCCAAATTTTCTTGGGTCTTCCTCTACTCTTATACCAATCCACATTCATATTCAAAACCACCTCTAAATAATATTTTACGTAAATGCGTGTAGCTAAAGCGACCTTATATCCGTATGAATATACTGGAGGAAACTGGCACAAGAACGTAGAGCTTCACACAAGCAAAGAGAGATCCCAGCATTAAGCGAAGTCGGGCGCTGCCACTGACAAAGTCGCCAGTGAAATATAAAGTTGTGCCCGCGAAACAAAGAAAAATAAGACCAAAATGCAGAAAGATAAAAGAAGCTTAACCTACACCCAATTTTAAAACAAAAACTTTTTTTCATCTCACTCAATAAATTCATATAGTTTTTACTTAAAATTTCATTCAGCAGACAGTTGTCAAGTTGCGGCATTGCTAGAGACAGGGCAATCATTTCATCATTGTTTGGTTACTGCTGTCTCTGACGTCAAACTTCACAAATTGGGTTTCGCGAGCCGCCACCTGCGCTGTTACGAAATCAAGATGTTTTTACCCGGATCTGTTTTTATTTTTATTTTCTTTTACGTAATACAAAGCAATTAAAAAGTCGTCAGTGTCTGCCACTGTTTATCTTAAGTGGTTTCAGATAATTTTGTGACAGAATGAAGAGCTTATCTTAAATCAATTTAGATTAGTTTTTAAATTGTCTCTAAAGGTCGTCAGGTAATTTTAGACACCGAATATGGTACAAAAAAAACAAGGATCGGTCCCACCACATTAATTAACTCAATTAATACGTTTAACACTAAACATACTTTTTTCAGCCTACTTGTCAAAACTTTATTCTGTCACTGTCATCATAAAATCAATTGACAAAACAAGCCTTACAATTATATGTTTAAACTAGCTGTCCCGCGCAACTTCGTCTGCGGGACATTTTCCCCGTTTTCGCAACATTTTTCATTGCTGCTTCGCTCCGTTGTAGTTAGGATATTCAGATACTATACAAAACCGAAATACTTGAAAAAGTTTATCTAATATTACACACTATAATAAAATATTGTTGTTATCCACGAAGCATCATCATCTGCCTAGCCTATTCCCAAACTTTGTCGAGGTCAGCTTTTTTTCCACGAAGCGAGACAATATAAATAAAATTGGGTGAAGAAATAATATTATGACACTTAATCCGATTAGTATGACACTAGAAATATCTCATAAATCGTGAGGTTTATTAATGTTAATGTATTTAATTATGAAATACAAATATTATGATACTAACAGATTTAAGTAGAAAAAAAAAACCCATCGATAAAAGAAACAAACTTATGGCCTATTTCACCTTCACCTGACTTCGGCACAAGTTATTTCAAAATCAAAATTTAGTTCAGAGTATCCTTCAATTTTTAACTTCTTCTTTATCGTGTCCATAATTCTTATAATATTATTATGGTTAAATAAAGAAAGAAAAAGTAAGAAATAAAAAGAAAGGAAAGAAATAATAATAAAAGAAAGAAAGAAAAAGAAAAGAAAGAGAGAAAAATAAAAGAAAGAAAAAACGTTTATTGGCGCAATTGCCACAAGTACACACAAAATAAAAATAAAAAAAGGATCTTCGACCAGAACTCGTCAGCGTAAGTAGTGACTTCGGACAGGTCCCTCAAGGTGTAGTATTTTTAAATCACGAGTTCATCATCATCATATCAGACCAGAATCACCCACTGCTGGGTATAGACCTACCCTTTTGTCTGCCACACTTCCCGGTTCTGTGTGTCCCTTATCCAAGTCGTCGCCCCAACGAGCTTTAGGATGGCCCTTGTTTCTTTGAATTTAACTTACTATACTATACATATACTGTCTATATATATATACTGTATATATATACTATACTTATCTTTCTATCCAGACACTGCTGGGACACAGGCCTCATCTCTATGAGAGGGAGTGGGTTGTCATCCACCACGCGGGGTGGGCTGCTAAACGTAAACAGTATTTTTTTGTTTGTTATATTTATATCTAGTTATCATATCTTTGAGTTTCACATTATCTTGCTTGACCTAAAGAAATATTATAACTAAGCAACAATAATTTTAAGAACAACACGATTTTTGTTTACCACTTTGTAAGCCAGTACACAAACCATTAATATAATCTGGGACACGTCAAATGAAACTAATATCTAGAAAGAGGAAGTTATTTCTTTGGTCCAGCAGATTACTGCCAATATTTAGGCCAGGTCCTTTGGGGTTCTGGAAAACCGAACTCATTTCGGAAAGTCTCCTCACCAAACTGTGTTTATTATTCACGAAAACAAGTATATTTTGTACTAGCTGTGCCCGCGACTTCATCCGCGTGGAATTCGAATTTTTCTAAAGCAGAAGTAGCCTAAATTACTCCCTATTACATCAGCTATCTGCCAGTGAAAATCCCGTCAAAATCGGTCCAGCCGTTCCAGAGATTAGAGATAAGACAGACAAAAATTAAAAAAAAAATATTTTGGTATATGTACCGCATAAACATTCACATGCATGTACTAAAAAGCGGTTATTTTAATATTACATAGAGACACTTCAATTTTATTTATTTGTATAGAGATAGATTGTATGGATGTATAGATGACTTGTCATTTAATCATTTCGGTAAAGCAGTTATAGCCTAGTGGTGTGAACCGAGATCTCAAATTCGAACTCAAAACACGCGCCTCTGTTTTTTTGGATTTATGTGCGTATTGTATAATTATCACTTGCTTCGGTGAAGGAAAACATGGTTAGAAAACCAGCATGCCTTAGAGATATTTCTCGATTACATGTATGTACAGTCAAGTCAAAGGCTCATGGGCGGCAAAATTCTGACCCCAGGGACGTCGCTACAATTCTGACCCCAGTGTAGCCACTAAATAATAATAATAATAAATAAGCCTTTTATTATTTCTCATTTACATGCAGTTTTACCATTTTACATAATTATTTATTTCATGCAACAGTAATTAGTAATCATAATAATTATTTTTAAAATCAATTGTTTTTTACATTCCTTAATTCCATTTCAATTTGATTCGTTTTTTTTTAAATTTAATTTATAATTCTTGTTATTATGTAATTATATTATATTATACTTTATAACTAAATTAATTTCAAATTATTTGAATGAGAACCCCTCTGAAGGGTAAAGGCCTCCTCCATTTTTGTCCACAGTTTTCTATCTCTCGCCTTTGTTTGCCAAGCGTCTCCTGCTATTTCTGTCATGTCGTCGACCCATCTTCTAGATGGCCTCCCTCGTTTCCTTTGTCCTTTGGCCTTTGGCTGGTGTAGCCACTAATCACACGATAAAGAAAGAAGGTAAACCACTCAATAAAACGTGATAGAAAAACGCTAAAATCACGAATTTTTTAGATTTTTTTAAAAAACTCTCTTGATTTAGTTTTTTTTTATTTTGAGCTCGTATTTACGAGCTTAATTAATAAAACCAATAACATAGAAGACTTTTTGTTTTCGCCGAAGAAACATTTTAAAACTTGTTTATTTGTCTGGAAATCGGCTATTATTGTACCTATGTTAACTTCCATTCAAAACGTGCAAAACTTGTGGTTCCATAGAATTTCATACAAGGAATACTATTTCATTCTTTCGGCCAATTCACTTCCTTCGGCTCTAATGAGTATGCGTTTACCTTTAGGTATATTTTAAAATTCCCTTTAGAAGCTTAATATTTAGAAGGGAATCAAAGCACATCTTCTCAAGAAAGAATGTTGAATTCGCGGAAAATTGTTCATTAGTGGCATACAACTTTAGCGCTATTATTTTCTTTAAAAAACACATCTTTTTTACTTTTAATTCCTTGATTAGTTTCCTTTTTTTGTTGGATTTTAATGTAATAATACTTTTTAAATAAAGAAATGTCATCAATGGGAAAATTATTATGTATCTAAAAGAAAACCTTGAATGTAAAACTCCCGAGATCAGCAAAATTAGCAATTTTTTGTTCAAAGTTGTGGAAAAATCTTCAAAAAAATACCAGATTTAGAATCACCAACCACTCAGACACAGACTACTACAAAATTCATTCATTTTTCTTTTTTGGAACACACACTATCGCCCTTATAAATCGACACAATCACACAAGTTGTTAGAGAACTTTCTAAACACGCAGACAAAGAGCAATAAATATAATTAATAGAAAACAATCGAGAATCGCATTGCAATTAGTGAAAGTACGGAACGTCGTCGTGTGGGTCACGATTCACGTCTGCTATTTGTGATGACATGGGTATGGAGTGAAATGTCTAGATTTAGTCTTTGTCGTGAGCTCGTCGCTAAATAATAACAGCCGCACGGGTCGATCTTTAAAGATAAGCCGTGCTTGCCGTGGTTGGTCCGTGGATGGGTGACCATAATTACATACCGAGTTTTCTCCGTGCCTCGGAAAGCACGTTAAGCCGTTGGTCCCGGCTATCATTTGTGGATCTTTGACAGTCAGAAGCCAAAAGTCTGGCATCCAGTCTTACCAAAGGGTTTCATATTACCCAGATACTGGGTTGTGGAGGTCAGATAGGCAGTCGCTCCACGTAAAAAACTGGTACTCAGCTGCATCCGGTAAGACTGGAAGCCGACCCCAAGATAGTTTGGGAAAAGGTTAGGCATATGATGAGTGCTCGCCTTCGTTATTGCTAAGCGTTTCAAACTATGCATTTCATAATGTCAGTCCTACCGGTTTTAGCAGTCGCCCATCTTCCATGTGAAATACAAGTATTCAGCTACAAAATATGTAGTTTGGTAAAGGCTAAGCGGATGATGACCCCTTCGGGTTTGGCTGTAGGTGATTCCACTGGCGGCAATAAAGTTGAAGATTGCTTTTTTTTATTATTTTAGCATTTTAAGGTTATTATGTCACCTTAGTCTCAATAGGGATGGTGACTCATTTTTTTTATTTGTCTATTGGGTAGATTATTAAAAAATATTTGACACGTATTTTTTCTTTTTTTACGTAATTGTAAAATTACGGAGATATTTTGAGTTGAAATGGCGCATGACGTCACGGCTCAGTACATTTTATACCTAGTTGTGACGCAGTGAGCCCCCACTCTCCAACTTTAATGCGTTTTAACTAAGTATTTTTTGTTAACTTGATAAAACAAAAAATACGTATCTAATATTTTAGTATTACCTGATTGACGGACAAAATAGAATTTCGTTTTTTTTTTACCCAGTCATCATCCCAATTGTTATTTCCTTATATTATATTCTCTGTCACTACATGATTATTAAAAAAACTTTAATCTTTTTACTGACAAAATGCAGCTTAATCTCCACCTTTTCAAACAAAAATAAGTTTATATGTTTTTATAGTGCAATCACTGCCAAAGTCAACCAACAGATACTTGAATAACGATTTGTGAAAGTATACAATCAAGCCGGTATGGGTCAAGTCGTGCCAACAGTTCGCGGTTAAGTAACACCCTTGCAGGCCGGTAATTGGATGGGTGGTCGGCATGAATGAATATGACCTTTGATGTTAATGTGCGCTCATCACAACTGATTACTTGACGTTGAGAATCGTTTACATCTTGTATCGTTGATCTTGAAGTTATACATTAACATTGGCTTTTGTTATGTGCTTATTTTATTCTGTTTTTTTGTAATTGATAGTCTCGCTTTAGAATCTCTCAGATTTACTCATGTCTGCAACTTTTTACTTTTTTTAAAGACTTAATTGATATTACTTGGACAGATTTTAAAGACCATAATATAAAGCATTGAACGCTTTGATTCTAATAATTTTCAAATTTCAGTCAAGACAATTTCGCACAATTTTGTTTTTTTTTTACTTTGGGTAACTTGGAACTTGGGGAAATAGGGCATCAGCCGATTAAAATCTCTGACTCTCCAATGCTGGCCAAATTTAGAATTTTGTAACACTACAGAACGATGGTCCATTCCTTAGTTTTTTTTTATGATATCGTGTGTCTTGTTAATTATTAGAACTAAATTGAATCGTAATAAATAGGCAGTTACTAGATAAGCAACTAAAGTGAACCGACGAACTTTGCCATAAGCTTTCCATATTTCTGTGAAAACAGGATTCTATAAGAATATCTTCTTAGAGGTATGTCTAATGTAATAGATAGAAAGTTGTAACCACAAGTGCCATCAGTCGGCATTGGGCTACTGACCTGTCCTTGCTAGAGCCTGCTCATGAGTGGTTGACTACTACCAAGAATGCATGTATTGTAAATATGTCTCTCACACACTCGTTGTTTTAAGAACAAATTGCAGTCGACGGAACATTTTATGTGGGTAAACTTCGTACTTATTTATTTACTAGCTGTCCCGCGCAACTTCGTCTGCGTCACGCTTTCCCCGTTTTCGCAACATTTTTCACTGTGCTCCGCTCCTATTGGTCGTAGCGTGATGATATATAGCCTGTGTTACTTCTAATACCTCCAAGAATATGTGTACAAAGTTTCATGATGATAGGTTGAGTAGTTTTCGCGTGAAAGTGTAACAAACAAACTTACTTTCGCATTTATAATATTAGTGAGGATTTATTGGTACACCAACAGCAATATATGCAATACATACTATGAAATACAGAAAACAATTAAATTCAAATAAAAGCGCTGGTATATTTGGAAGTTTTTTCTATAAAACTAATACTCTCCCGGACCTTGTTTCCCTCTGCGGAGATTAGCATTGTACGTTGAAGACATTACAGTAAACGGACAAAAGTGCATTCTCTATTACTTTACTCTCATAATCCGACCTGACGGTAGTCTGGCACGCCTGGCAACATATCAGCCTGCAGGAACGACGGCTTAACGCGCTTACCGAGGCACGGGGGTATTACACCATCAACTGACTCCGGGTAAAAACGCAATAATATTTCGCCCGTCCTGGAAACCAATCCAGATCTAAATGCTCAGCAGCCACACTTGCGACCACTAGACCAACAGGGTAGTTGGCATTAGTAAAGATAAAAATACATTTAAAAAATAATGCTGTCAAGCTCAACGTATAATAGAATAGAATAGAATAAAACTTTATTGTACTTACACCAAAAATCGAACATAACGGGTTTACAAAACTGCTAATTTTATGGTTACAACGGCGGTCTTATCGCTCATAGCGATATCTTCCAGACAATCTTTGGATGGACATTATGGAATTAAAATAAAAAGGGGTTTGTCAGTGGTGTACTACACAAAAAAAAAAACAAAACAAAAACATAACAATTAAACAAAACAAAAGTCAAAAAAACGTAATCAAAAGTCTTCATTTATAAGTTACTAGCTGTACCCCGGCCATGCGTTGCAATGTACTTTTTCCTACCTACCTCCTACCCTACCCACCTACCCACCTACCCTACCCACCTACCCTACCCACCTACCCATCTACCCTACCTATCTAGGTAGATAGAGGGTAGGTACCCTACCCTACCTACCTACTTACCCTACCCTACTTCACCGTACCCTACCTTCCTATCCTACCTACCCTACCCTACCTACTAGGGTTCATGCCCGGGAATTCTCGAGCCGAGAATTCCCGGGAAATTGATGGAGTCTGTTCCCGGGAAATCAAGCTCGAGAAAAGTCGAGAAGTCGAGAAATCATGTATCAAGTCACACCATTTAAAAGCTATTGCCAATCGTTATGCACGTGCAGCCTGTGGAGCAATTACACTAAAAACGCCTTCAATGCTCTGCGCGTCAACGTCTTTAGAGGTTTGTTGGGGCTCTTATGGCGGAGCAGTGCCTTCGGCATGTACCGGCGTCCCTGTGGTTTCAGGTAAAACGTAGCACCAACTTGCTTCTAAGCGTGGTGTCAAACAGAGTGGACAGCCAAATCCTGAGGCATTGATCGCTCATGCATGTCCAAAATAATTATTATTTTAAATTTTACTAACATAGCTGAAAGTATCTGCTAACTAACATAATATGGACTTGTATCAATTAATGTGCTTAGTCTGAAATAAATATTTTCAATTCAATTCAATATTTTGTTTGTGAAAATTAAAGTTAGTAAATCAATAAGATAGGAGAAATGTAACTTGTTGTTCAATATTTATAGTGTGTAATTTTTTGTTTTCCCTAATATTTATTTATTATAAATATGTATAAACAAAACCGAAAAACCCGGTTTTACTATCCTAGAATACCGGGTTTCATTTCAGTAGGCTAACCGGTTTTTTCAGGATATCCAGTTTGCATGCTCTAATGTGAATGTGTGGTGTGGTTGTTTTGTTCAGCGCTAATTCTGAACTACGTCAGCCGATTAAAAAAAAAAAAATGTTCGTGCGACATTTCACTGTAATTAAAATTAAAATGGGAAAACTCGGGCTCAAACGGCTTAGACAAGACAAAAAGCGTCTCGTTAGGCTTTTTCAAGTGTTGTGGGAATCTTTGCTGCTCACACATGGCCTCTTTATCTGATTTCATCTGTACCTAACGCCATTTGTGTTTTTTTTTTTTTTTTTGTCTAATACGCAAGCACCTAGTGAAGTGAGACGACATTGCACTATTGACGTGCTTCAGCGAGGACAAAGCAGCAATGATAGCCTAGTACTGTGACCGCTGAACTACTGAATAATATTATTTTTGTATTTTTTTCAAAAAAGTTAATTAGCTTTTTTATAAGATTATTATAATTATAACTTGATACTTTTATTTGAGAGGAAAACCACTGAATTTGTTAACGTTATTGGAATCAAATAATATGAGAAAACGTACGTAAGTGTAGATTTCTCGACAACCCGAGAAGACCCGAGAATTTAGCCTCGAGAATTCTCGAGACCCGAGAAATTGAAAAGCTCGAGAAATCATGAACCCTAACCTAACCTAACTACCCTATCCTATTTGCCTTTTAAACCTTCCTTGGGCTTGTAGAAATATTTCAAAACAAATATCATCCAAATCGGTCCAACCGTTCTCGAGTTTTAGTGAGACTAATAAACGTCATTTCATTTTTACATATAGAGAAGATAACCGACAATATCTCGCTACCGACAAAGATAATAAGCATTTACCTACCACTATAAATCCGTTATAAATTATTCAGTGATGCGGAAGCGACAAATGAAAATTGCTTTGAGTTAAACTCATTTAGTAACGAAGCCACAATGGCTGTGCACTCGAGTTGCAGCCAGGTAGATAATGTATTTATCTTCTCTTGCATTAAAACAGGGCGCTTGGTGGCACTAGTGTGTTAATGTGAACGGAATTTAAAGGTAATTCGTTGAATAGTGAAACTGAAGTTAAAATTACTTTAAAAGGTTTGCTGAAAACGATAATTATCGCTTATAAGATAAAAACAGTGTTAAATTAAAGAGATGTTTCAGTTTTGTCGGTGAGTTTATTGAATCAGAAGATGGATTGTTGTCTGAATTTATTATAGTAATTGAATTAAATCGGATAACAAACTAGTATTGCTAACATTTATTTTTCACAAATAAAATTAAACCTTGAAACGTGGTAATAATACTTATTGTTGTAAATTTTTTCTTTGGCAAGGGGTTATTTATTTATTTTTATTTATTTGGATCGCCAACAGAGGCTACACAATTACATGCATGCTAACATATACACGGACAATACAAGTGTGCGCTTCCAATTATAGGCAACTACATTATTTACTTATAATCTAGGCAGATACAAAAAGTTTGACAAGAAAGAAATAATTCAAATTAATCAAAGTAAGAAAATCATAGAAATGGATGAAATAATAATGATTATAAAATAATTAATTAATCAATATGAAAAGCAAAATAACTAAAATCACACAAACTAATAATAAACCAATTCAAATAAAATAAAACAATAATCAAACTATAACCATAGAGATCTCCAAAAAGCAAAACAAAAAAAGAACAAATTCTTAAGGAAGAACTCTAATGATGATTAAAGCATTGTAAACAGACAAATGATACGTTTGTGGAATACGATGTAATACCAGACAAAGCTTTTGAAATCGTATGAGGTCGATATGAATAGAGAAGGCTTCATTCGGAAGCGCATTGCCATTGTTAATGCCACTGATAAAGCATCGTCTATCAATGTGAAATGGTTTGATTTCCTCGAAAACGGCAATCCATTTTCGAAGAAGCCATTATTATTGGCATTTCGCTTTAAAACGAAGGCTATTGAAAGACAGAACACAGAATACTCAGAACCCGTTTAAATTCATGACAGTTATGGCAGATGTAAAGACAATCGCACCTTACAACCTTGTTTTTGGCCAATATAATTAAAATTACATACCGAGTTTCCTCCGTGCCTCGGAAAGCACGTTAAGCCGTTGGTCCCGGCTGTCATTTGTAGATCTTTGACAGTCATTACGAGTAGTCAGAAGCCGAAAAGTCATCCAGTCTTACCAAGGGGCTATCGTATTATCCAGATACTGGGTTTTGGAGGTCAGATAGGCAGTCGCATCATGTAAAATACTGGTACTCAGCTGCATCCGGTTAGACTGGAAGCCGACCCCAAGATAGTTTGATGATGATGATGTGTACGATAGCGCAATAAATAAATACTGTATTTTACCACATAGATAGTACTTTTATACTGATAATTAAAGAAATTCGTGCAAAATTATTCCCTAACCATACCAAAATATCAAAATTGCACTACGTTAATATTCAAGTTTTTTAGGAGTGGAACTCTCTGCCTGCGTCTGTTTCCGAACGCTGACAACCCTAACATCCTCAAAGTTAGAGTGAACAGGCTTCTTCTGGGTAAGCTAGTACCATCGTCGACTTTGTCTCTGTCATCTCTGACCTAGACTAGAGTAAAGTGCAAACCTATGCACTGGCAATTTTGAAGTGTTGAGATAAATTATACACCTCTCTCTTGAATCATACTGTATATTGATGAAAACTGCATCAAATTCCGTTGCGCAGTTCGATCTACTAGCGTACAGACGGCGGGAAGCGACTTTGTTTTTTTAGTATGCTGAGATAAACTACGTAAAGAGTGAGAAATTCTTAGCAAAAAAATCCAACAACTGTTTACTCATCTGGAAATCGAACCCAGTACGTTGCTGAGCAGTAGGACTCGAGATCACTAGACCAACGGAAAAGCTTGAATTGGTTGAATAAGATTACAGTCGCTTTAACTATCCATTATTATTGGGTATTGTATTAACTGTTTCGGAAGTCGTTAATGAACATTTTCATGTTCGATTCATTTTCTTTATTGGTCGGTCAACAACAACAGGGGGTCTACTCTCTAAGCACGAAGTCCGTAGTTTCGGCCGAAGTAACGGTCGTTTCCTACTCCTTATCACTTACGGACATAAGATTCGTTAGAGGCCCGAACTAAAAATGAATGACAATACGATTGGACAGTTGTCGTTACTCCCGATGTGTTTTCAAAATTCATGAATCTGAAAATATTAGAGAGTAGGGTTAATTTCGAAGTATAAAGCTAGTTTTCGTTGACGGACTTAGAGAGTAGGCACCCAGGTTTAGTGTTTTAAACACACTGAGGTTTCTGTGTTTATTTATTGTAAAATTAACGCCCAAAGTATTATCGCTAAGAAAAATGAGCGAAACTGTTTCAACAAACGGAATTAATGAGTAATCCCATTTCGTAACTTTCCAATTTCGACAACATAACAAAATACAATCACACAAGTCCCGGTTAGTAACTTTTTTCTTATATCTTTGCTATTACCTATTTCCTTAGATCTTCATACATTGAGTCTCGTTTCGTAACCTTTTGAATATGCGTGTATTCATTCCCGTTTTGTAACCTTTTTGTGAACCTTAAAGTGATGCTTATTTTCATTGATGCAAGATCTTAATTTAATTGAGAATTTTCTTGGAGAATAAATTGAATATTTTAAACGATCGTTTGTGTTCGGTAGTTACGGCACAACTTTTGAAAGAAACAGTGAGATAACACACCAAATTATACTTACAGAGCAAAAAAGATACAACCTGTATTATGAATTATGATTGTTTTTTTTTTAACTTTACCCCACAATAGGAATTTCTCCTGTATCGTGGGTGCGTTTACAAACATTCGAACTCACATACACAAACAGCCAGACCCATAACAACTATCTGTAGGCCATACAAATATTTGTTTCATTCGTGTATCGAACCCGCGACACGCAGCGCAGCAGTCGATTGCTCAGCTACTGCGCCAACCGTATTATTATCAACTAGTTTAAGCCCACGGCTTCACCTGCGTGGAGTTCGGTAAATTGTCCCAACGGATCGTACTACCGTACCATGAAAAGTATTGTATGTGTTAATCCAGATTATAAAATATCTGTGTGCCAAAGTTTACGCAGATCCGTTCAGTAGTGTATGCGTGAAAGAGTAACAAACATTCATCGTTTTTCAAAAACTTTCGCTTTCATAACAGAGTACCTAAGATTTTCGTGATAAGCTTATATTTAAGGCATAAGGCTTTTGCGTAAGTACCCTTTTAGGTACTTACATCGAAAATACATCTTACTGCATTAAGCTGTTAAATAAAACTAGTTTTACTGAAACAGAAAATGCCAGCAGAAACATTAATATTTTAAAGGCAGAAAATGTCGTAGGAATTTGTTTTGCAATATATCTCCTGGACTACCGTATAAAGCGTTGTTTATTTGGAATTATCTGTCTGTTATGTAAAAAGAGATACTTCAGAACTGGTAGGAATTTTCTGTAGCGAATTGGGAACAGAAAATGTTAGAACAATTAATGCTAACTCAATCTAATCACAGAAATATTCAGAAATAATTCTGAAACTTTGCCTTTGTTACTCAGCGTATTAACTGTTTCACACTATTTCGACAGATATTCTTATTTATTAATTCATGTACATACAAAATACTTAACAGGACACTAATAAAGGAGAGTACAAATGCACTGCTTATTCCATAAGAAATTTCTTGTTTCTATAAAAAGGAAACTATTTTCGCGATAACTATTGAACGAAAATAGACTTCCCAATAGCGTATAATTTACAAGGATTATAAACCTTAGTTCCTAATAGAAATAGGGTTACGATAAGTATTTAATATTTGAATACAGATTTTCGATTTTGTTGCTAAAAATAAATTGTGAGATGTTTATTTGGAGAATTCATAGAATGAATAATGTCATGAAAATATTTTCGTCAATGGTTCTTAGACACTGATGTAGTAATTCTCCTCAGATTATCTTAATTGAAAGGATGAATGGGTATCTAATATAGGTTCCAGCTTTTATTGAAAGTTATTGGTGTATGAAGAACAAGGTGTAATTCTTCATCCCCAATAAAAAAAGAGGATTCTCTGACCAGAAGGGGGGTTGTGTTTGGTGGGCTACTGCCCGATAGTTCTTGTCAGGTTTTTCTATATACTATAAAGCCTCGGATAACTTTAATAGCGGAATTCAAAATTTTGATTTTAGTAAAGAAAATAAAAAAGGAAAAGAAAATAAGTTTATTTGGCACATACCACAAGTACACACAACATAAAACGAAAATGAACACAAAAATACTTAAATTTAAACAAAAGAAAAAAAGGGTTAATAATTGTGTAGCTAAATAAAACAAAAAGAAAAGAGGGATAATAATATAGTGTGCCTCACGGCTGCGCCAAAAAGGGTCAGTTCAGCAAAATGCCAGGCAGCTAGGCTGCCTGACGCTGGTTTTCAACTGGACCTGCGAATGTGATGTGACGGACGTAAAACAGCTTCATATTTTGTGTCAGAGTGTATGTGTATGTGAGAACGGGTACTTAAATAAAATTAGATTGTGTACAGCAATAATAATAATAACAAATAAAAAACTACGCAATAAGATTACCAAAATAAGTGCCGAGTAAAATAAGAAGGTAAACAAATGGGATGAACGCATGACAACAAACTTGTGAACTGCAATATAAGATTATGGTAACACTTGTTACTCTATGGTGTCTATCTATGAAGCGTGTATTTTTTATGGTTGCAAAACATATGACGTTGTGCGTGGATCGATTTATTAATTACAATAAAAGTTTATTTTAAATCGTCTTTATTTCCTCGTAAATCCTAACAGGTTATGGGCCCAGATGCTCCCTAACCCTGTCTCAAGTGTGAGAGGAAATTTAAGCGGTGACGCGATCGACGAGTGTTCGAGAGGTTGGGCGTCGGCGTGGCTGGTCTAGCTAGTCGGCGAGTAGTGCAGGAGGGCTGAGGGATTGTGCTGTCAGGTGGAGACAGAGCAATAGAATTATTCAGCTTGCACATAACCTCTTGAAGAAAGTTGCAACCATGGAGGCAACGGCTGCAGTCGGGCTGGGAGGGGCCATCAAACTAGAGGGCCAGCGAAATTGGAATTTGTGGAAATTCCAAGTCTCAGTTTTATTAAGAGGAATGGGTTTTATACTCAATGGTCGATGGTTCAGAAGTTAAACGAGAAAAGGAAGAAAAAGGAGCAGCCGAGTGGAACAAGAGAGATGCTTCTGCACAAACACAAATTGTAATGCGGTTATGCGAGAATGCTATGGTTCATAATCATCTCATGCAAAACAGCAGCAGAAATGTGGAACAAGCTACACAGCGTGTATGAACAAAGGTCGAGTACCAGTCTGCATATATTGTAAACGCGCTTCTTTCTATATAAATATGAAGAGGGCTTGGAAATGGCTACATTTTTGGCAAAACTGCAGGAGCTGACTGCTCAGTTGAAGGATGCCGGTCAAAAGGTATCTGAGAAGTTTATGATAACCAAAGTTCTTATGTCCCTGCCATCAACTTTGAGTCATTTTGTCTCGGCTTGGGAGTCAGTTGAGCCAGTGAGACAAACTTATGATGAGTTAGTCGCCAGACTTCTTGTAGAACAAGAAAGATTGAAATCAAAGGTCAATGAGAGTGTTGCATTGTATTCAGGGCAAAAAGTAGTGAAAAACAATAGTAACAACAAAGAGATTAAATGTTTCAAGTGTGGACGTTGCGGACATTTCATGTCACAGTGACAAAGACACTCGAAAATATTTTAAGTGTAACAAAGTCGGACATTTAAAACCTGAGTGCACAACTAAAAGTAGTGCAAAGAACGTTTCAAGTGAGAAAAATAATGCTTTTATTGCAAGTGCCTTAACAATAGATTTTTCGGACTTTGATACAAGTCATGGACAAATCGGCAAGTGGTTAGTCGATAGTGGCGCGAGTGAGCATATGGTTTCCGAACGAACCCTGTTGAGAAACAGAATAAAGAACTATCAGTGTCAAATAGATTTGTTGTTGTTGGAGATGGACGACGATTGCCGGTTATAGGCACTGGTGATGTAATTTTAAAGGCTTTTGATGGACATTCTTACATAAATACGACGTTACACGGTGTGTTATGTGTTCCAGATTTAAAGGTGAACCTATTTTCGGTTCTTATCATCACAAACAAGGGTTTCAAAGTGACATTGTCGGATGGAAAGTGTTTTGTCTACAAAGACAATGAGTTACGTGCTGTAGGGTCACGTGAAGGTAATTTCTATGTTATGGACTTCATATTTGAAGACAATCTGGCAGTGGCTAGTGTGCAAGTGTGGCATGAGAGATTTTGCCATCAGAATTACAAACATGTAAAAGAGGTGCTAAACACGAACAATATAAAGTTTAAAGGCGATAGTGTGACATGTGAAGCATGTTTAGAAGTTAAAATTCATAGATTACCCTTCAAGAACAGTGAGAGTGTCGCGAACAACCCACTAGAGTTGATACATGCGGATGTCACGCTATTTCCTGCTTGTCAAGGATGATTACACTAACTATAGATAAGCATACTTTATGGTCCAAAAGTCAGAGGTTACCCAGAGAATGAAAATTTTTGTTGCTGCAGCGGAAAAGAGTACAGGATGTGTTGTTAAGAAAATCCGTACAGACAATGGAGGCGAGTTTGTGAATAAAGGTATGAAAGAATTCCTAGAAAGCAAGGGCATTGTACATGAAACTACTATACCATACACCCCCGAGCAGAATGGGAGGGCGAGCGTGATATGCGGACACTAGTTGAGGCAGCTCGCTCAATGTTAAGTGCGAAGAAACTTCCAAAGGAGCTATGGGCAGAGGCCATTAATATGGTGGTGTACGTGCTGAACAGAACATCTAAAGCTAGAGGAAAATGCGAAACCCCATACCAACTATGGGAAGGTAAGGATTTAGATATCAATAAATTGACAGCTGTGTTTGGATCTGAAGTCTATATCCATATTCCAAAACAAAAGCGGTTAAAGTGGGATGTCAAGGGTGAAAAAGGGCTATTTGTTGGATATGAGGACTCTAAGGGATACAGGATTATCATTAAAAATCGAAAAGAAATACTGGTGAGAAGGGATGTTATTTTCCTTCAGTCAGAAAGCTGTAACAAAGAAAACTCAGAGGGAAAGAACATAGAAACCATTATAAGGTTGGATAATTTGTACAATAAAGGATGGGTACCAGATACTCATTTAGAGGAACCAAGTGACCAAGGAGAGGGTAGCCAAGGTTATCAAGGGGAGAAATCGGTCGACCAAAATGAGATTCCAGAAGTTTCTTGTGAGAATCCAGATGACCACAGACAGGAATCAGTGGAACAGAATGAGGATGGAGAATCTAGTGAGTCTGAAGAGCAAGTCACTACTAGGAGTGGCAGAGTAGTAAAGAAACCAAAATGGATGATAGATTAACTATTTTTAACACTGGAAGGAGAACCCAAAAATTACAAGGAAGCTATGGAAAGAGAGGATGCTGATAAGTGGAGTAGAGCTATAGAAAAGGAATTGAGTCAGTTACAGGAACATAATACTTGGACATTTGTTGAAAAGATACCAAAGGGAAAAGAAATAATAAGTACTAAATGGGTGCTGAAGAGAAAAGAAAGTCAGAATGGAGAATTTATTTATAAGGCAAGATTGGTAGCCAGAGGCTTTCAACACAGTTGTGATGATAATGATTTATATGCTCCTGTAGCTAAACTAAATACCTTTAGAATATTTACTGCTGTTGCTACAAAGTTAAATTGTAAAATAAGGCAATTGGATGTATGTAATGCTTTTTTAAATAGTAACATTAATGAAAAGGTGTATTTGAGATTGCCTGATGGTTTAGAGTCTGATTTGAAATTTTGCAAACTTAATAAGTCTATCTATGGGTTAAAAAGGTCTCCGAGGTATTGGAATGAAACTTTTGATAAAGTGATGAGGTCACTGGGTTTTAAGTTCTGACAAAGATTACTGTTTATATTCAAAACATGAGAATGGTAATAAAGTATTTTTATTGTTATATGTCGATGACATATTGTATTTCAGTACTTCAGAGACAGAAAGTAATAAGCTAAGAAATGTGTTATATGATTCTTTTAAAATGAAAGATGTTGTTGGTAAATTTCTGGGTATTGAAGTAATTCAGGATTTAGATAAAGGTTGTACAACAATTTGTCAAAAGGATTACTTGAAAAAGATTTTAGAGTATTGGGGTATGAAAGATTGTAAACCATTATCTTTGCCTATTGATAAGAATTTTAAATTTATTTTATTAAAAGGGGACAAGTCAGAGTCAGAAGACATAGAACATAAATGTAGAATGATAATAGGAAGTCTAATGTATGCGGTAGCTGGATCTAGACCTGACTTGTGTGCTGTAGTTAATATACTAAGTAGATATCAAAGTTGTGCTAGCCAATTGTTGTATAAATTGTTACTTAATGTTCTTAGATATGTAAAAAGAACATTGGATTTGTGTTTAACTTTCTATAGAGATGGTAGAAATGATATTGTTGGTTATGTTGATAGTGATTGGGGGGGCAGTGATGATAAGAAATCAACAACAGGTTTTTGCTTTAAAGTTTTTGGGGGTTCAGTCATTTGGGTGACTAAAAAGCAACAATCTGTGGCTTTATCATCTACTGAGGCCGAATATGTAGCTCTCAGTCATGCTACTAGTGAAGCTTGCTGGCTTAGATCTATACTATGTGATTTTGGTATTAGTGTGGGGACAATTGTCTTATATGAAGACAATCAGTCAACAATTAAATTGGCTAATATGGCTACAGGCATTACTAGGGTCAAACACTTAGATATTAAGTTGAGATTTGTTAAAGAAAAGATAGATAAGAAAATAATAGTAGTTGAGTATGTAAGTTCTGATAAACAAGTGGCGGATATTTTAACTAAGGCTCTAGGTGGGGTTTCATTTAAATATTTGAGAGGAAAATTGTTTAATTAATCTTTATTTGGCTAAAGTAGTGTAATAAGTGGTTTGAGAAATATTAATTTGTATAATCTTAATTGAGGGGAGGTGTGAACTGCAATATAAGATTATGGTAACACTTGTTACTCTATGGTGTCTATCTATGAAGCGTGTATTTTTTATGGTTGCAAAACATATGACGTTGTGCGTGGATCGATTTATTAATTACAATAAAAGTTTATTTTAAATCGTCTTTATTTCCTCGTAAATCCTAACAAAACTAAGGATCTAGAAATACGTTTTGCACGTTGCCAGATTTCTAACGCACACTACATTTCATTACTTACGCTGCGAGCAGCCAAGCACCACGGACTTATAATTAATACGGATAGCGTTTTATCATTTTTAAGTGTGGGTTGCATTGTCAATTATTTGTCATGCCAATCGATACATATGGTAGTTATGTAAGCGTAATATAACGACGTCAATGTAAAATTAAGACAGAAGAGGAACTGGATAGTCAAAACTTGCGTGGATAAACGAATAGTAAGAAGAAACAAAGAGTAAGTGCCAAATAATAATAGTAGTACTTCCTTTGTGTCATACAGATGACGCTAAAGTCATTTATGTACTATGGTGCTGTAGTATTTTTTGTACTATAGCGCTATAGTACTTTTTTACTATGGCTCTGTAGTACTTTTTGTACTATGGCGCTGTAGTAATTTTTGTACTATGGCGCTGTAGTACTTTTTTTACTATGGCGTTGTAATACTTTTTGTAGTGCCGCTACAAAGTCATTAAAAATTACATATAGTAGGTATAATAATAGCGAAATACTCGTATGTGACAGAGGACTAGTGTAGTCAATCAGTGAGCCATGGATTGAGCGCATGGGAATAAGCCATGTGTTGAACTAAATTGAAAGCTCTAAATCAATTACATTTGAACCTCTATTGTTATTGTCAGTATACTAAGTTGCATAGTTGATTGCCGTCGCAAGTACGACAGCAGAGCATAAGGTCCTGGGGTCAGGCAAATTATTATTTGGTTTTTCTGTCAGGAATTCCTCAGTAGCAGCCAAAGCATTGATGCTACTGAAAAATTCCTACCCGAGCACGATTAATGGAAATAGGCTCGCCCCTTTTCACATGGCACTTAAAAAATAACTGGCGAAATGTAGTTGTACTATTAAATACACCACTGCCAAACCCTTCGGGATATGATACAGGCATGATGTTATGTTATGTTTATAGATGCTATGAATAGTTATTTGGCCGAATACCAAATATTCGGCAAGGCTCTTGGCCGAAGCGCAGAATATTCGGCAACAGTTATTACTTTCCGAGGGACAACTCGTCCGTCACTTACGAGTTTAAACTTGCATCGCTAAAGTAGTATGTAGGCGCAGGTAGTTTTGTTTCAATTGTGATTAGGTCGCAGTCGTGTCACAACACGCTTTATTTGTTGATTGTTGGTGCATCATACTGTACGTACTGTATATTGCGTTCTTTTTTTTTCATGGCCGAGTAGTTTGCAATATTCGGCCGAATATCGAATACCGAAAAAAGTGGCCGAATATCCGAATACCGAATAGTTGCCGAATATTTGTGGCATCTCTAGTTATGTTATAGTTCGTTGGTTCGGCAGCTTTTCAGTCAGCTTCATCGTAAAACGAAAAATAGTTAAACTTTTTCCTCTTATAGGCAAAGTGCTACAATTAATCCATTATTAAACTATTATCCAGTTTCTGCAAAAACTAGCAAACAAACTTTAAATATAGCGCAAAACTTGTATGCAAACAACTGTTCGTAGTGTAGGTAATTGTGTGAAATTCCACACAAATGTCTTCGTTTTTTCTTTAACAACGTAGCTTCCATCAATGGGAAATATCGTGGGAATACAGAGCTCCGTTATTAGGCCTAGAGTATTGTGAGTCATCGGGTCAGGAGATAATACATTCATCGGGGTTTTGCATTCTCAGGTTGATGTATAACCTTACACGCGATGGTGGATTGAAGAAAATGATAGAGTCAAGTGCACGGGGAAAGCTATATGATTTGACACCAGTTAAGGAATGTATACAGAGCCACGGAAGAAAAAAAACCGCCCAGTGCGAGTCGGACTCGCGCACGAAGGGTTCCGTACCATTATTTATAAAAACGAGCAAAACAATCACTTTTTTGTATGGCAGCCTCTTAAATATTTATTTTATTCTGTTTTTTGTATTTGCTGTTATAGCAGCAACAGAAATACATAATCTGTAGAAATTTCAACTGGCTAACTATCACGGTTCATGAGATACAGCCTCGTGACAGACGGACGGACGGACGGAAAGCGAATTCTCAGTAATAGGGTCCCGTTTAACACCTTGGGTACGGAACCCTAAAAACAGGTAAACTATTTGATCAATATTTTATTTTCTGATTACTAAGACTGAGGCCTCATTAGTGCGTTGCGGTGTGTTGTGTCGTCGTTGCAGCAAAGCTGCGCCGTTTTCTATATATTTTAGTGACATGCCACGTCATGCGCTGCGGTTCAACGGATAGACGGAGAGATGAATAGTGGATAGGGTGATGCGCTGCACTATCGGAACTCCGGTGCGACAACGCAACAACAATTACTTTCAAAATTATGCATAATATACAAATACTCCTAATCCACATTTCAACACCCAGTGCATGTTAAAGGACCTTATTGCTGCAGGTTAACTAATCAGCAGATTTGTAGCATGCTGTCTTGAATGATTAATATGATAATAATGATATTTTGAGCAAGTAAGGTCCTTTACATTCGTCGATTTGTTAACAAATAAAATGCCTTTCAACAATAGTTTGGTCCCATAGAAAGTATGCGTCCCAATTTGGGTCTAATCACTTAGCCGTCTTGTCAGCCTACACACTTTGTGAGTCACTTCTGTTTCAGCACTTTCCCTAAAATCAACTTTATAGCCCCAACTGACCTACTTCACAAATATCTTGATCAAGACGAGGACACTTAAATGTCCTTGCTACGATCAAAAGGCAGATTCTGGTATTTCTGTCTGGGTCATCTTCTGACTAGCCTTTTCCCAACTATATGTATTGGGGTCGGCTTCCAGTCTAACCGGATGCTGATGAATACCAGTATTTTACATAGAGGGACTGCCTATCTGACCTCTATAACACAGTTAGTACAGGGTAATACGATACCCCTTGGAAAGAGTGGTTGTCAGACTTTTGGGACAAAAAACTCGGTATGTAATTATGATCACCCATCCACGGACCAATCTCGGCAAGCACGGCTTAACCTTAAAGATCGACCCGTGCGGCTGTTAATATTTAGCCACGAGCTCCTCGTGACCTCTTTGTGACTAATTTTATACAGCTCGTAATTAAGTAGCTAATGAACAAAATCTTAGTCTGCATGGTTTTATGTTAATACTGCCAAACTTTTAATGTTTCGAATCAAAACTATTATTATTGAAAAATTTACCATTTTTGACACACACTTTTCACGACTAAACTATTGAACCGACAGTTATGAAATTTGACTCATCGGTAGTCTGGGACCTGGATTTCGATCAAAGTAACTTATATACATAGAAATTTCTTTAAAACGTTGCCTTGACGAAATCAGAGAGAGCAGCTGGTCTAACAATAAAGTACCTACTAATCGTTACGTAAATATATGGGCTTGAACGGGTGCGTGCCGATAATAGTCTTAATTTAGGCAAAGAACTGAATATATCATAATAAAAAAGCGTTTATCTTTAAGTACTTACTCAGATCGTTAGATACTTACAGTACCCATAAAATTATACCTAGTTATGATAATAATTTACTTAAGTAGGCTTGATCTTTAATCTCTCACGTTTCTTGCACGTGACTTCAGTATCCGATGAATATAATCGTTAAACTTACTCGATTTTTATTCGGATTCTAAGTGTGAAGTGCTTTGTTGATGATTATAATTGGTCGGAAGCATTACTGCTAAGCATTTTAGGTCGTTTAATGTTGTTTATTTTTTCATGTGGTCTTTCATAATAGCAGTTCAGAGTCTGTATTTGTGACCAGTTGGTGGCAATAGGCACGCCCCTTATAATATGGAACTCAAACATAACTGCCATAATACGGGTAATGGCGACAAGTTACGCTATTTCATATTGAAGCGTGAAAACATTAAGTGAGAATCGATTTTAAATTGCTATTTTGTTTATCGATGCAATATTCCGATATGTCGAATGCAAGCTTGATTAGGAAGCATTAGTTACGCTCTGCGTAGCACTAGAGTGTTAAGATTTAATCGAATCGAACTGTAGGCGATAAAATTTCTAGCGAGTTTCTAAAATGTATCGGTGATGAATATTAATGAGTGTAATGAAAAAATCTTATGTTTTTTTGGTTTAGCAGTTTTAAAAGCAGTCGACCAGTGTAATTTCACTAATTCTAAACCTGAATACAAGCTACAAAACAATTTGATGTTTAGTTTTTCTTAGAGAGTTATCAGTCATCACTCATTAGATTTATATTTGGGGTAACGCGGAGTAACGTTGGGGTAGCCGTGATCTTGAGTAGAGAAACAAATCTACGTATTGCGCTCGGTAAATGTTGCCAGAAATTAAGTTGAATGGCGTGCGATTGGCGAAATAGATCGTAGTATTAAGCACAGAACAGACATTTGATGTATGAAATGGCGGCAGGTCACGGGAACTATCTGCGACTCCCGCATTCCCTTTAAACTTAAGGGGAAGATTCATAAAGCAATGGTTAGATCTTCTGTCTTTTATGGTTCAGGATCACAAAAGGGATGAATGAAAGGCATTTGCATGTGGCTGCGATGAGAATGCTAAGGGGGATGTGTGGTGTTACGTGAATGAATAAGAAATGAGTACATAATTAAGAGGAACTCTGAAAGTGGCGCTGGTGACTGAAAAGATATGTGGTAATCAGTTGTCGTGGTATGGGCATGTGATGCGGAGGAATGAGGAAAATGTCGTGAGGAAAGTTTTGAGTATGAATGTGGATGGGTATAAGAGTAGAGCAAGACCAAAGAAACGACGGATGAACTGTGTGAAGGATGATATGGCAAGAAAGGAGATATCTCATGAGCTGATGACAAGTAATAGAGTAGTATGGAGGAAGAAGTCATGTTGCGCCGACCCCAAATAAATTGCGATAAGGATAAGAGAATGATGATGATAGCGTTCAATTGGTGAGGCCTATATCAGTGGACGATAGTATAAGTTATAATTTATGCAAACATTTTTATGCAATATAGACAAGAATTTAAACTCGTTAGCAAAATATTAACAGCCGCCCGGTTCGATCTTTAAGGTTAAGCCATGCTTGCAGAGGTTGGTCCGTGGATGGGTGACCATAATTACATACCGAGTTTCCTCCGTGCCTCGGAAAGCACGTTAAAGGCGGAAATACACTTACGTGTCATGGCGTGTCGTGACGCGCCAGAAGCATACGGTTTCATACATCGTTGCGACACGACACGCCATGCAAATATGTGCCTAACCATATTAAATGTATGAAACCGATTTGCTTCTGGCACGACACGTAAGTATGTTTCCGCCTTAAGCTGTTGGTCCCGGCTGTTATTTGTAGATTTTTGACAGTCGTTACGAGTAGTCAGCAGCCAAAAGGTCTGACATCCAGTCTTACCAAGGGATATCGTATTACCCAGTTACTGGGTTGTGGAAGTCAGATAGGCAGTCGCTTCATGTAAAATACTGGTACTCAGTTGCATCCGGTTAGACTGGAAGCCGACCCGAAGATAGTTTGGGAAAAGGCTAGGCAGATGAGGATGAGACAAGAATTTAAACAAAGTTACAACCGTCAAAGAAAGCAAAGCTAAGAATAATATTGTAACCTTTGACAGTTCTAACTTCAAGTAATTACTAAACTACAGGATAAAAATCGTGTCTTAAATAACTACTTTTCCTAAAGTAATCACTATGATTTCTTTATAGATACGGATGTCGGTCACTCTTTTTATACTTTCTTAGTAACAGACTTTTTCTCATTACCATCACAACTATTTCTGACCTTTATATGTAAACTGGTAGAATACAGTGGCATATAAATTAATTTTATACTGTTACTGGTGATGAGACCAATGATCATCATCTGCCTAGCCTTTTCCCAAACTATCTTGGGTTCTGCTTCTAGTCTGACCGGATACAGCTGAGTACCAGTATTTTACATGAAGCGACTGCCTATCTGACTTCCACAACCCAGTAACTGGGTAATACGATACCGTTTGGTAAGACTGGATGACAGACTTTTGGCTTCGGACTACTCGTAACGACTGTCAAAGATCTACAAATGACAGCCGGGACCAACGGCTTAACGTGCTTTCCGAGGAACGGAGGAAACTCGGTATGAGACTAATATCGAAGCAAATTAAATTACTCTGTGTATGGACTTTAACTACATACTAATAGCAATTTGGCTGATTGCAGGCGTAATTAGATCCTGAACATCAATTTCCAGATACAGTTGATAATAATTGATAAAATAAAATAGATTTTCCAGAATTATGGTCGCTGCTGTAGGTGTTTGGCCTCAACTGGATATTTTTATACTCCGTTGAAAATATATTTTATTTAAAAACTTTAGGTTGTGTTACTCATTTTTTATTAGATTTTTTAAATAGAAATGAGCCGTTTTTAAAGTGAAACTTTTATTACATCGTCTCAAACTTTTTCGTCTGTGCGTTGCATGTCGCGTGATGGTCGGCCGCGGAGTAGGGATAAAATGAAAGGCGCTCGTCAGAGCAGCCAAGGCCAATATGGCGGCGCCTATAGTTCGCAGCAGCTGACCGTGTAGTGTATAGACTATTACTTATTTGTGCCAGTGCTCCACGCTATTTTGTTTGTTTTTTTCAGTGTTTAATGTAAATGTTGTTAAATTTTTTGTTAAATGTCTATAGTGTGAAAAAAAGTTTCACTTTTACCGTGGTTTCATAAATCCACACAATCCTTTTTTTTTTTTAAATAAAGACTTAAAGTAAATTACATTTGGAAGGTTATTTGGAAGATATCGCTAACAGCGAAAATACCGCCGTTTTAATAATAAAATTAGCAGTTTTTTAAACCCGTTATTTTTCATTTTTGGTGTGCAATAAAGTTTAATTCTATTCTATTCTATACTACATTCAGATCCAAAGTTGATTTCTTTCAACGCCAAACCTTTTATTAGAGAAATACGAGTAGTTTAATTCTGTGGGTACATCGACAGATAAAAGTTAACTTCACGTAAATCCAGTTTATTTCCTAGAGCAAAGGAACGAACAACGTAGAATTTCAAAGCACGTACATCCTAACTAATATTATAAATGCGAAAGTAAGTTTGTTTGTTACGCTTTCACGCGAAAACTACTGTACCAATCATCATGAAACTTTGTACACATATTCTTGGAGGTATTAGAAGTAACATAGGCTATATATCATCACGCTACGACTAATAGGAGCGGAGTAGCCATGAAAAATGTGCGAAAACGGGGAAAATGTGACGCAGACGAAGTTGCGCGGGACAGCTAGAACATTATAATTAAAGTAGCTAAAAAGAAGACGTAAAATGGCAAATTTATTATTCGTAGAACAGCGTTGAAAATTAGATATTCTGTTAATTCAATTTTGTTTTGGTCATGTACAAATTCGTATTCTGCTAAAGTAACCTAAAAAATTTACAAAAAATAGAGTTTAGTTATCATTGTAGGCTCAAGAGACAAAATAATATTTGAAATCTAATTCTTTCAAATATCCGCAACATAAGGTAAGAAATTGCTGACATATTATCGCCAATCCAATTTATTCGACCCTGAAATAGATGGAACCACTTTCTTTCAGTGAATTTTATTTTTCTTACAAAGTCAGCATGTCCTTGAATAGCTGTAAATTACACTCTACGATCCCAAGAATGTTGTCCAGAACGGAAACGCAATTGACATTCTTAATAATCTTTAATAATAATAATCTTTATTGGCATTAATTATACAAACATTTTTATGAAATTCCCTAGCTCCTGTGCTAGTGTACACTGTATTACAGCAGCTAGTGTCTTCCCTTTATTACAATGATACAATTAAAATTATTAGTGGCATCCAAAACATACAAAGCAAATAAGAAAAAAAAAATAAGTAAGTACGTAATAAAATAATAATATAAACATGCAATTTTTCTTTTTTTGAACAATACATCGGAATCGAATGGGTCTGGAGTAAGGGAGTATGAGTACCTATTGTGTGAGGGTATGTGTGGGGTGTGTGTGTGGGGTGTGGGATGTGTGAGTTTGGTATGTGTGTGTGTTGCGGAGTGTGAGTATTTGTTCCTCTTTATAACAATTTAATTAAATTTTCTGTAGTATCATAGTCTAGGCTTTTTAGCCAAGGCATATCTTGATATTAAATGTATGGCAGGATTGAGACTAGACAGTCTTCAGTAATTGTTTTAATTTTTGAATACTGTGAAGAATATTCTCAGTTAAATTGAATTAATTTTTTATGGTTTTAATAAAATGTTTCAACTGTTTTACTTGCAAATTCGAAAATATTCCCTTTAAGTACCGTCTTTCGACAGCATAAATTAAGTAAAGAAAGTTTCTGTGCTTGAAGGTTCAATTGTTGTTAATTTACAAAAAAGGTTTCAAGCTTTTATATAGGTACCTACTTTATTTTGTCAAGCGTCTCTATATGCTTTTAAGAATTATTTCCAGAAAAAGTTATAGTCTTATTTATCTACTTTGTTTTTTCTTTGCATTACCCTAAGATGGACTGATCTGAAGTACTCAAGTTCCATTTAAGTCCAAATTTGAACGATTACTCTTACTTCTGTATCTTTATATCTGCATTTATTTAAACAAAAAAAAAACTATTTAAATATTTTTTAAGTGGCCCTTTTCTGTTTGTAAAGTTCAAATTCTAAACCCTCAATTATTCAATCAAATAAACCTTACAATGTTCTTTCAACCGTCGGCTCATCACTTTGTGACTGCCGACTACATTTAACTTCTCAGTACAGTACAAAGCGCCGTTTACCGCCTACCGTACATTAACATGTATCATTCTGTATGGAACAAAAAGCGGTGAAGTTTTGATGCAGGTTTTTCTGGGTCACTGCGGTGAGACAGGTGTAGTTACGTCATATTCCTGGCTCGGAGAATTTTTAGGTTTTGTGTGTTTTTTGTTTCTGGTGATGATGATTTTGATTATTGGGTAGTATATCAAACGAATTCAAGGCTAAATCTATCCAGTATAACCTGACCTCGCTTTGTATGAGCTTCTCGTACAATGAGAGGTCAGCTTAATTGGTTTTGCATGGCTTGATTGGTCGTTGTTCGTACCTGTAAAATGGTTTACATATCAAATATTGATACAAGTGAATATAAGTCTTGCTTTTGTATCGTAGGAAAATGTCGTCAGAAACGTTTTGAGTATGAATGTGATGGCTACAGGAGTAGAAGAAGACCAAAGGTTACCAGGGTTAGAATGAGATGACCAGTTATAGGGAAGTATGGAAGAAGAAGACATGCTGCGCGGACTCCAAATAAATTGGAATTAGAGCAGGAGAACCATGATACCATTGTCATCATCATCATCCGCCTAGCCTTTTCCCCAACTATCTTTGGGTCTGCTTCCAGTCTAACCGGCTGCAGCTGAGTACCAGTATTTTACATGAAGCGACAGCCTACCTGACCTCCACAACCCAGTAACTAGGTATAAGATACCCCTTGGTTTAGACTGGATGTCAGACTTTTGGCTTCTGACTACTCGTAACGACTGTCAAAGATCTACAAATGACAGCCGGGACCAACGGCTTAACGTGCTTTTCCGAGGCATGGAGGAAACTCGGTATGTAATTATGGTCACCCATCCACGGACCAACCTCGGCAAGCAAAGCTTAACCTTAAATTTGACCCGCGCGGCTTTTATTATTTAGCCAAGAGCTCCTTAAATGAAATACATTATATAGTCATTAACCCCCGACCAATAACACCCCTCTTTTTTGGTCGGGGGTTAAAAAAGAGGGGTGTTATAAGTTTGACATGTGTATCTGTGTGTCTGTCTGTGGCATCGTAGCTTCTAAATGGATGAACGGATTTTGATAAAATTGGTGTCGTTTGAAAGGTAATTTAATGGAGAGTGTTTTTAGCTATGTTTCGAGAAAATCTGCTCAGCCGTTTGAAGCTCATCACCTTTTTTCTAGTTGATGAAGGGATATAAACAACGTCTACGGGTCTGGTTGATTTGAAATTTGAATTCTTGTCACTTGTCACCATGGACATCGCCATGGACGTAGGCTGCATACCCACCTCCCCTCTAAAAGCTCAGTTTTTTTTTTAAATATATAAATATCCTTGTTTTCGTAAATGAGCGAGAAGAGGCGCAATACCGAGAAAAGTGGAAGGAATGGGAGGAGACCTATGCCCAGGAGTGGTACAGTCAAAGCTAAAAAAAATAAGTTTAAAAAGCATGAAATAAAAATTAAATTAAAAATTTAAAAAACCCCCGACACAAAATACCTCTAAAAAACCAAAAATAAAGTAATCCAAGCGTCGTAGCGTTGGGGGACCACTAAGTAGACCGCTTAGTACTAACACTAAACAAAGCGGACCCCCGACGCTTTTTTTGTGTAGGGGGTTTTTAAAATTTTTAATATAATTTGTTTCTTGTCATTATTATGTCTTTTAAGGGTTCCGTACCCAAAGGGTCAAACAGGAGCCTATTACTGAGACTTTGCTGTCGGTCCGTCTGTCCGTCCGTCCATCCGTCTGTCACCAGGCTGTATCTCATGAATGTTTTACTGTTGCCGCTGTACAAAAAATACTAAAAACAGAATAAAATAAATATTAAAGGGTGATTTTTTTGCTTGTTTTTATAAATAATGGCACGGAACCCTACGTGTCCGAATCACACTTGGCCAGTTTTTTTATATCGATCAAGAATCTCTTACCAGTAAACAGTGGAGAAAATAAAAAATAAAAGCTTTTAATAAACATCAAAGTTCAACGAAATGATTTCTCAATTACAAAATTAAATATACACCATTTCCTTCTCAATTCCCTTAATCATAAAACCCGCTATATTATAATATAAAAAGCGGTACCAACTTTAATGAATCATTTAAAATCTTGGCAAAGCAATTTCAACCATAACATCCCAGTTGGTAAATTAAACATTAAGCCATCGAACCATATCTGTAACGAGCCTAATCCGAATAAATAAGTTTTTATTCAGAAAGATCAACGTTCTATGACCACGATCAATCTATACATCTATACAAATAAATAAAATTGAAGTGTCTGTTTGTAATATTAAAATATCCGCTTTTTACTGCTTGATGAATGTATAATATACAGTACATATACCAAATATTTTTTTTTTACAATTTTTGGAACGGCTGCACCGATGTTAACGGTATACTGGCAGATAGCTGATGTAATAGGGAGTAACTAAGCTACTTCTATTTAAGAAAAAATCTAATTACACACACACACACACAGCTAATAAAATATACGCACGACGACCAATCAAGCAATACAAAACCAGTTTATGCGGTTCTCTAATTGTACAGAAACCCTTTACAAAGTGAGGCCATGTCATATTGGAAATGCAGCTTGATGTGTTTCTTTGTATACTTAGCTGAAACCATAGTCAATGCTAAGCGTTATTGCCGTCACTCTCGCACAACTGTTGAACTACAAATGCAGAAAGAGACGGGAACGCGTTCAAGTCAAAGTTATGTTTATAGATCTCAGCCTAAGACTAATTAACACGGCGTTAATTAAAACTGATTTTAATAACCTCAATGAGCTGCTAGCAGCTGTAATGTTAGCTCTTGAAGCGTTGAGTTGGTTTCTTGCTTTGCAACGGTTTATTGAAAATTGGTTCAAAATAGTAAATATGACTATGTGCAGTCAATATTGGTTTTGCTGATGTAATAAAGACTGATAATAAAGACTAAGGCTAGTGTAATTTAGTTATTTTCATAGTATTAAGTTATACGGTATGCAATGCCGTGCCATGCTATGGGAACGGGCTGCAGACATCGAGTCTGTTTTATTCTGCAGAAAAGAGCCATCAGAGTTATATATATTCTACGTAGGCGCGATGCTCTAAGAGAACTGTTTAAGGAAATTAACATCATGACGGTACCTTGTCAATACATCTATGAAATCATCATGTACGTTACGAAAAATCTGCATTTATCTAGTAAAAGAGGTGTCCGGCACCACTATAATACTAGAAACCGGGACCAACTAGATTATCTGAAATACCATGTGAAGTTTTTGTGAAAACTGCAAAGATTGTAAAAATATATTTGCATTGTGCAAATTCAATCTCTTAGTATTATATAATTGCATAGCACATGTGTGAGTACTCTGTGCTGTAAAGCCACCATTTACTGAGTACAGGCTACATCTTTCATTGACCCGAATTTACCCTGGTAGTTGAGTGAATGTCATGCTCACTTACATATCACGCTGATAGTGGCGGGTGTGTCGGGTCATTTAATTCCTTTCAATATGATTGAGTTGAATGATGGCTGATACATGCGTCATGTTCTTGAACGGGCGCTGTCAGTAGTGACTGGTCATCTCTCAGCTGCCACGGTTTAACTTGCCCGTATTTCTACATCGTTCTCACATATTTGTGATTCTTAACATGAATGATGTAACCAAGATTTTGTAATATATTTTGATTTAAAAGAGTGTCCATGGAGTTTTTTGCCCATTCTTTTCCATAGAGATCTACGCTTTGGAATGGGCAACTACAGTACTTTCACAAGATAATGTACCTTGTGACTGGGATTTTTTGTTTTATGACTTTCAAAAGTGCCTGAAATGGTCTTCTAATTAAAATAAATTGTTTGAGTTTGACTTTGATGTGTCCAAACAGCGGGCTAACATATAGGGCATGTGGAATCTGGTAGTCAGATAGAGACAGTGGCTGCCTGAAGACGGCCGTCTAAATGGAGGCAGGCCCAAGAAACGCTGGAGCGACGATCTGGATTCACTCTTAACGGATTGGTCAGAGAAGGCAAATGACAAACTAAATAGGAATGCCATGGAGGAAGGCCTTTGCCTAGCAGGGAGATAAAGTAGGCTGATTAAAAAAAACTCCCAAAGAGCACATGGTTTCTAGGTACCTAATAATCCTCCACCTGATAAATAAAGATTTGCAAACCAAGCAAATTATTACAATACAATCAGCGTAAAAATAAAATAACATATAAATAAAACGTCTGCGATTTCAGAATAGACCTCTGACGCAAAAGCTTACAAAATTTCTGAAACAAATTAAATTTTACATCTACACGTTTTAAATAAATACGAGTCCCAGAACAAATTACTTTTGAATTTCTGAAAATTGTAAATAATAATTTGGTCAAAGGTTTAATATGGTGTTGTTAATTAAATAGGTATTATTTCTTTTGTGATTTATGTCTCAACATTCCCCAAAAAAATGATACTATTGTACTACAAGCTGTTGTTTTGTATCCTCACCCAATTCAAGGAATTAAGTCACTATGCTTGTGATTCTCGACCCGAATCAATAATAGAATAGAATGGGTAGATAGTTCATTTTTTTTTTATGTACTGAAATCGGTAAGTGTGAACCACCTGTGTTTTAAACGCGGCTAGTGTGATCCTCGCCCTATAACGCGCTTTCACACATACAATCTCAAACGTTTATTCGATAATTTCTTATTCCCTAAACCACATTAAAGGGGTTATTCTGAAATACTGACAAACTTAAGTAGCAAAAAAAACAGCGTTTATTAATAATTAACTTGGTACCGTAATTTATATTGATTATTTATGTATTTTGTGACAACCTCCTGAATTTTGACGAGTATGCAAACTATATTATTAGTATTACGTAGGTACTCTTCAATAATGCTTGTGAATTTGTAATAACAAGCGTTTCGTATTTAGGCTGGATTTTCAGTAGTGTAGGTATGTCTGTCTGATCTTTTCCGTCATAGTTAGTGCTGATCGAATTCGCGAATTCGACTCGCACTTGACGAGTTTTTATCAGTTTATTTTTTGTCCTGAAAGTTTTCTGAGCATAATAAATTTAAGTCGTAAGACTCCGCTTTAAACCACCATCAAACCGGGGTTTGAAGGTTTAAAGCTAGACGCATTACCCTTCGAAGATATTTTTAGCTTACAGACGTGACTTACCTTATTTTTCGCAATATTAATATTTCAAACCTCAAGGGTATACCTACACGTTGGTGGAAGTTTTGAAAAGTGACGCTTTTTTTCTTAAAGGGTATGAATTGGAGTACCTACCTATAGCACAACGGGGGAACTATAACTCGCGAAACGTGGATGTACTAAACTCACATTTCGCTAGTTATGTTTAGCTTCCATGTAATAGGGGTCTAGCCTATTCACGTCAACAGGGCAGTTTTTCAGCCTCCAGGTTGCTACTTAGAAACTCCTGGTAGCCCAATACCATTTTGTCTAACCCGAAAATCAGCATGCGTTTATGACCTACACCGTGTAAATCACCTCATCACGAAGCCGTCAACCAAGCATTCTGTACATGAAACTAAGTAACTTTACGCAAAAAGTATTGCTGGGAAACGACTTTTTTTTGGGAGGTGTAAAATCATGTTTTGTGGTAGAACTCAATGTAACGCACTCAAAACATTGTGCTGATGGACGGATTGAATAGTACGGGGGTCGTGGAGGTGTTTAAAGTAAAAAACCAACATTAAAAATTTGTATTTAAAAAAATACTTGTCAAAAAGGAGGAACTTTGACCCCTAATACCTCCGTAACTAGAAGGTTCCCAGGTATGGTGTAGAACAAAAAAATGATCGCAATGACAGGGAGAACTAGTGCCTTTCGGCTTCGTTAAGAGGTGTTTTACACCCTTTAGAATTCTAGATCAACGGCTTCAAATTACTGACATTATATTTTTATTTTAAATAGCCATAAAATTATTTTGCTGAACCTTTTTGGAGTTTCAGCATATTAGTAGCTGCATTAATAATCAATAATTAAATTATTACGGGTCACTTATGTTAATGTTGTTATAGGCGATACTGTGGGGGTTGAAAATTTCACTGGTGCTGTCGACGGTAATCATAATTATTGTTATTAGTATATTTTTGGTATGTTGGAAATAAATAATTAGGTACTTACCTTCATTATTTTGGAAGCAAATAAAGTAAGGTACTACTAGTAATATTTAATTTAACACGTTAAATTATTTTTTGACGAGTATAATAATTATGTTACACAAATGAGAAGGATGTCACGGTTGACATATGTCGGGCATGCCACCATCTTTTATATTTTTAAATGTTTTTGATATAAGTAGGAATATTAAAAAATGTAAAAAGTAATTCAAAAAATGTCACACAAATGAAATTGAAGGTAAAATGAAATCAATACTTACATTTTGAGCAATGAAAATGTGAAAGTAACAAATCGGCCATTTAAAAAAAAACAGATTGTTTCATCTTAGTGAAAAATATAATCAAAAGGGTTTAATCCCTATTATAACAAAATATTTGAGACACAATATCGTTAAAAGTTTTTTAATAGCCACAGTAATAAGATTAAGCTAGTAACTATTACTGTCACCAGTAAAAAACTTTTACTTTAAATTTCTTATAAGCAAGCCTTTTTCGAATTTGCTTTCCTAAGATCGAATCTTTTTATGAAGACCAAATAAAGTATGGGTGGAATGTGTGAAGGTTGGTATGGCAAGAAAGGAGGTGTCTGTTGAGATGACAACTATAAGAGAGGTATGGAAGAAGAAGACATGCTGCGCCGACCCCAAATATATTGGGATAGGTGCAGAAGAATGATAAAAATTGAAGCAATTAAAAACGATGATGCACAAAATATTTAAATACTACGTTTGTAAGCAATCGTTATTAATACATAAGTATAATAAACATAAACAAAAAGGGTAACATCAACATCACTCAAAATAAACAAATGTAGTTGCAATTACTTCAGCAATTCTCCACATACATTAAATCTTTCAATCAAGCACCAATCAATCTTCAACAAATAAAACCTGCTTGTAATAGCTAAAGTATTTGTCGATCGGAAGCAGGAATGTCGTACAGATAATAACTGCGGAATCTTGTTCGTCTTCCGTTACGTGGATACTAAATTTGTCGGCATTGAGAGACTATGTATCAACGAGCTGAGCCATGCAACTTCGTCTTCGACACATTTTCTCCGATTTTGCAACATTTTTCATTGATGCTCTGCTCTGTCGTTATTCGTCGTAGCGTGATATTATAATAGACTATAGAATTCCACGATAGATGGGCTATCTAACACTAAAATATTTTTTTAAATTGAACTAGCAGTTCCCGAGATTAGCGCGTTCATCCAAACAAACAATCTAAGTATAGATGTAATTATAGGTGCCATTATATATATTATCTTGTGTATTTTCATAATTATGTGATGCTCTATGTCGCAAAGCTCACTATCACAATAGGGGTGCGGACTGGGTAAAGAAAACGACATTCTATTTTGTCCGTCAGACAGGTAATACAAAAATATTAGACACGTATTTTTTGTTTTATCAAAATATCAAAAAAATACTTAGTTAAAACTCATTAAAGTTTAATTCAACTCAATATGTATATCTCCGTAATTTTATGACCACGTGAAAAAAAGAAAAAATACGTGTCCAATACTTTTCAATAAACTACCAGACGGACAAAGAAAAAAAAAATTGGATTATCCCCTATTGATTAAGGGATTTCCACATTGTTGCTATCGTCGAAAAACCTGAATGAGACAGTCATTCAGTGGGATTAAATGCAAAATATGTAAGAAAATTTAAATTTTGCGGGCAACCTGGTCGCTTTCAACTTAAGTGGCTGGCATAGTTGTCTTTTTTGGGGATTCCTCCTCAAGCACTAGCTCAGCCCTTTGTAGAATTCGGAAAAACTTAAAAGCCGCTAGTTTTACAGTTTCTGATTCGCTATTTCTAGACTTTTTCAAGTTTATCGTAGAATGGGATTTTAAGAATATCCTAAGTCTGCCTTTGTACAGTTTTTTATTATACTTTTGCATAGTTTTAATAAATAAATACATTTTTTTTTCTAAATCTTAAAATTGTACTAACTTTGTTTATGACAGTTTGCGTGTACGTAGCTTCATGTGAGAAAAGTTTCAGTAAACTAAAATTAATAAAAAACTACTTACGGACAACAATGACCCAATTGCGGCTTGCCGATCTTGGTAAGTATATGCCTTACCTGGGAATCCACTAGTTACTGAGATATTGGAGATCAAAGTTCCAAATTTCACAAGCTTTTTTTTAAAAATTCTAGCTTTTAAGGTTAAAACTTTACTTTAAATACCTTCATAAGCCGTTTACTATTAAATGCATACATTAACACAATGTTTTGAGTGCGTTACATTGAGTTTTACCGTAGAACGCAAATTTCCACCCCAAAAAAAAGTCGTTTCCCAGCAATAATTTTTGCGTAACGTTACTTAGTTTGATGTACAGAATGCACTAGTTAGCGGCTTCGAGAAAGGTCCTTTTACACTTTGTATAAAACGAGGCAACAAAAAATATAAAATTTGAAGGAGTTATTACCGACTATTTAGATTATGATGAAAATATTTTTTTTTGTGTCTCACCTAGTTTTTATTTTATTGTTATTGTTCAATATTTTAAATACTAAATGATCTATGACGTTTATAACATAAACATTGCTTTTTACTTTCGGTGGGGTGACATCACTAATTATCGATAGGGTGACGCCGCCAACTTCCGCACCGGTTGCCACCGAAAGGTAGCTACGCCACTGAAGAATAAATAGATTGGTTGTAAACAGTACGTTAACGTCACTTAAAAAAATTGCAATCAACCCAAATCTAGACATCCATACTTATTACCAGACGCTTAATGAACCTAGACCAGTATCTTGCTTCGTTGTAATTTATTACAGTTTTAGAAAACTTTGATTGTTTTTAATATTGACAAAATCCGGTAATTTGTGCACATGCGTAAACAATTTTACGTCTATAATAATATTTATAGTGGAAAATTCCAGTTCGCAAATTACTCGCAGAGTAATTAACTGTCAACATTTGTTATTGGTGGTACCTGTTAACAGCGTTTTTACATTATTTTGGTTGTTATCGCCAACATTGAAGCCAGCTTTACGCTAATGTATATTTAAATAAAATCCCCTTCCTTTTATAAATCTATATAATTTACTTCTGATAAGTTTACACCTTGTTCGTTGTTAATTTTAGCAGTGTTTTTACTTTATATTTTTTTTTGACTGTGGCCACTTAGACAGGTGCAAACATGACGGTTGGCCAATAATAACATTATTATTTACCTGTATCTGTTCGTCCTTTCAAATTTTGCTAGCGAACGCGGGTCTCAACGACCTTCAGCAACAAAAGTTGTGCTGTTGTACTATAAAGCCTTCTATACGGATTTAACCTTCATGTTAAACACGGAAGATAGTTACTATGAACTACTATTTATTTTGTTTTATCTGAAAGATGTAGTAAAATTCATTTGGATATAATCATCATCAGCCTATAATGTTCCCACTGCAGGGACACAGGCCTCCTCTCTATGAGAGGGTGGATTTAATGCTCTGGTTAGGCTAATTTGGATTTTCTTAGTAGACTTTTTACTTTTAAGCAGCAACCTCAAATTTCGAAGATAATGGTGTACCACTTCCATGTCTCCAAAAACATGTAAAGCCATTGGGCTTGTACCTAATCTCTCTGGCCGTGTCGGATTGCCATTCCAGTCACTGCCAACGGACTGTGAAAGTGAGGGATCAAAGTTGGCACACACACTTAACTAGTGCACTATAATTTCCGGCGGACTAATCGAAATTGGCCGCCAAAACTAGGTCGGTAGGATATTTTTATGTGCAACAAGTAGGTACATACTTTTCTTTTTTAGCAACTTTATGATCCCTAAAGGACCCTGTTTAAGATGTAGATAATATTGTGTGAATTTTTAACAATAAAGTTTTTTAGTATTTTTTGTTCGTTTTTGAATATTAATTTTAATTATTATTTATTTTTCTAAACTAAAACTAGCCTTAATTACACCTTATTACATCAGCTATCTGCCAATGAAAGTCCCGTCAAAATCGGCCCAGTCGCTCCAGAGATTAGCTGGAACACACAGATAGACAGACAGACCGACAGACAAAAATTGTAAAAAACATTTTTTTTTGGGTATACTTATGCATCGTATAAACATTCAAATGCATGTAGTAAAAAGCGGTTATTTTAATAATACAAACAGACACTTCAATTTTATTTATTTGGAGTATGTAGTATAGATGCGAAAGTAAATTTTTTTGTTTGTTACCTTTTCACGCCTAAACCATCATTGAACCGATTATCCTGAAATTTTGTAAATACGTTGCCAGGTGTACAGAAATCGACATAAGGTACCTTTCATCCCGAAAAAAAGTACTGTTCTCGAGGAAAACAACAAAAACGTTCTTATGATAATAGATGGCGCCACGTGTCCGAGCCGGTTATTGTCAAATTCTAAATTAATGTGAGCGAAGCCGCGGGCGAAAGCTAGTAAAATAAAAGTTGGAATAAGCTCAACAATCGTTTTTGTACTTTAAAAATTACATTTTACTTTTTACTAAGGTTCGGTATACTGGCTCAAGCGGAAACCAGAAGTATTGTGAATGCAAATAGAAGCTTAAAGCAAGGTAGAACGATGATCCCGGATCGATAGTCAATTGCCTGACAATAACAATCGCATCGCGGATCTATAGCGCAAAATGACCCTGAACATTGACGTTTTGGAAACGGAACTTACTTGGGAACTCTGTGACATTTCAATATGAGTGGTTTATAAGTTACTAGCTTAAGCCCGCGGCGTCGCCCGCGTGGAGTTCGATAATTGTCCCACGGGAATATACTATCGGGATAAAAAGTATCCTATGTGTTAATCCAGGTTATAAACTACCCGTGTGCAATTTCATCCAAATCCATTCAGTAGTTTTTGCGTGAAAGAGTAACAAACATCCATCCATCCATCCATCCTCACAAACTTTCGCATTTATAATATTAGTAGCAAGTAGTATAGGATTTGTTACCATGTAATTTAACATAACATCACGCCTGCAATCCCCGAAGAATCAGGCAGAGGTGTACCCACATTTCGCCAGTTATGTTTAACTCCCATATAATAAGTGTCGGGCCTATTGCCATCAGCCAAGCACAAATCCTGACTCCGTGGCTGCTACTGAGAAATTCCTGATGGAAAAACCCAATAACACTTTTCCCGACCAAGGAATCAAACCTAGGACCTCTTGCTCAGCAACCGCGGTTGTGCCCACTAGACCAATGAGGCAGTATTGTTATCATTTAGGTGGAAATGCAATACGTACACCGACGCTAAAACGGTTTCCACGTCATTCTAAAGCATTTTGATGGAGTAGGCATTGCAGTGTGGTAGAAAAAGCTGTTTTTTTAATTGAAACTTCTTATGAGACTGCCAACAAGGTTGCGTTAAACGTTTAACGCTACCATGGAGGAGGAATAGAAAGAGACAGAGCGAGAGTGATTGCGTGGCGCTCGAACGCATGCGTGTAGTATTACGAAGTTTCACTTCGTCCGCGGGGAGGCACTCCACGCACATATTTTTTTTGCTGTTTAGCCTGAAGGTCGACCAAAATGCGGTTGTTATCTCTTTAATAAACATTGAATAACTTGTTACTTTTAGTTAATTCTTCAAACACCCTCTGTTCAGTAGTTACTGAACAGAGGGTGTTTGAAGAATTAATTAAATTAAATCGTGTTCAATGTATATATAACTGTTCGTCGTGTTCACTGTATAGTTCCTGTAGTCTCATCAAAGATTATCTTAAGCTGAGATACCTATGCAATTTCATCTTCAAATTATTCCACGTACGATATCTGTCTGTAGTGATTGATTTGAAGGGATTTGGATGTACTGTATTGGGATTGTGCTCGGTTGCAGATTAATTGTTATTTCACTCTATATGTATATGGGGTTCAAGTGCTCATAGCCTTTTCAAGGAAATTTCAAAACGTTAATTTGACAGTTCCGGTGACCCAGGCTGGCTTTTAATTTGGCCAGAGGCTAACCGATGCCATACTACATGGCAATTATGCCTTCTTTCAGGAATACTGTTAATAATGAATCAGAATAATGTTAGTATTTTGGATTTTGTACCTTTATACAAAGGAGGTCAGAGTGTCGCCTTCGGATAATAGGAATGATGACTGGGTAAAGAAAACGAAATTCTATTTTGTCCGTCAATCGGGTAATACAAAAATATTAGATACGTATTTTTTGTTTTATCAAGATAACAAAAAAATACTTAGTTAAAACGCATTAAAGTTGGAGAGTGGGGGCTAACTACGTCAGAACTAGGTATAAAATGTACTAAGCCGTGACGTCATGCGCCATTTCAACTCAAAATATCTCCGTAATTTTACGATTACGTGAAAAAAGAAAAAATACGTGTCAAATACTTTTTAAACATCACTTGCAACCAAATTAAAAAAAAAAAACTCATCAAAAACTTACCACCTTTCCACTCATTCACCATTAAAATGACTTGCCAGTTTCACCTCCTACCGTCTGACATCTGCAAACTTTTGTCAGGAAACCAGTTTTCGAAATATGATATCATCCATGTATTGACGGCGGGAGTCGAAAGTCATTCATTGATATTGTGCTTTCGACCGTGCATTTTATGACTCCGATACTTAGGTATTAGGTTATATTTAAAATTACTGAGGTGTGATGCTTGGTCGGGTGAGTCGGTATTATTTATTGAACAATGAAGCAGACCCCAAGCAATTAATACACATATATTAGGCTTGTGCCGATCGGCAAATACGTTCATCATCTTTGTACCACCGTTGAATTATGAGTCAGTTCGGTACTATTTGAGCTAAGCTGAGCAGCTTATTTGCGAGTGTTATTCTACATTTATACAGTGTGATTCTTCATAATGTGCACATATCGAAATGGGAGGAAACTATGCTTAGTATAATTGACAGAAAAAAAAAAGTGGAAAATAAATAAGTACCTATCACTGTTAAAGTAAACTAACTTTGTTTATTAAATTAGGCATAACTGCCCTTATTTTGATAGTGCACATTATAAAATTTTACACCACCAGATTGTTGACCAAATTTTGTGGACTCGAACATTGTGAGAACCTTTGACATTCTAACTTTTTCCTTCTTTATACCTAGCCTTTCTATTAGAATCTAAGTATTAGAACTCTTATCCTTATTTCAAATTAACTAAAAGGTTATTTTCAACTCTCAAAAGGTCAAACCTTTTCTTCGTTGTTTTTTGTGTCAATATCTAACAAGACAGACGACATACAGGGACCTTTTAAGATAACTAATTACTAACCCGACCTCATTCTAACAGTGTGGGTGGAAAGAAAGTTTATTTTGAATGTATTTTTAGTTAAAATAAGTTAACCTTTTGTGAGGACTGACTATATAAAATAAAAAATAAAAACACATGATCATAGACACTTAAATTCATTAAGTACAGATTTGGTCGATATCTCAGAATATTACCTATTGGTTTTTTCATCAGGGAGGAAGAAATTCGTTAGGAATTTAATAGTACTAACTCTGCGTCTAAATTGTGGCCCGTTTGTTGGTAAAAAGCTCACCCCGTTTGATGGTAAAAAGCTCACCCCGTTTATCATAAAACTTGAACATAACTGACAAAATTTGGGTGAAGATATCATGTAAGTCCAATATCGCATCATATTAAATTATTGAAATTTTCACCATGAAAATTATATTGAAATAAAGGCAGATTTTATTGAAAACAAATTCTATTGTCTGGATTTTTAGCCTCGATTTTACAGTTCAGGCCCGGAACTTTTGGACCTTGCCATGTACTATCGGAAGTACACGTTTCCCTTACCCGTCGGGAAATACATACGTGATGTTATATGTTCTGTGTGTATCCTGCTACTTTGACAAACACGAGTTTGCGAACACGGGTTGGCTAGCTTTATTATAGAGAATCCTCCGTAGTATGCCCAGGGGGCCTACCATGACGTCATAAAACATTATTGTTTAATTCTTATTCCGGAGTGTGAAAGCGACAGAGCTATACAAGTCGTCTAGCTCCATCTCTCTCCAACTCTAGAATAAGAATGAATCAATAATGTTTTAATACGTCGTCCTAGTAATCGTGCTTTATTGAACAGGGGGGCCTGTTCAATAAAGCATTCAAGTGAAAACGGTTAAAGAAATTCATCACGTAAACTATTAAGCGTAATAAGAATAAAAAGAAAATTAATAAAATTTATTTATTCTCCGGTGTTACAAAGTTCATAACCTTTAGATTAATATTTTTAGTTTTTGTAGCAATAAATTAATTAGAAAAGTTCTAGAGAAATTCCTGTGAAGTTTGTGGCTTAAGTATTGTTTTGTGAGTAACAATTGCATGGAAGATTATTATTTATTTTCTCCGCAACTAAGAAGGCTTAAAGTTAAAATGTTATTTAATAACGTGGTTAGATTTATTGAACTTAAACTGTGACTTACGGGATATTTTCTATGATTTTCAATGATAAAAAAAAGTTCAATTTTTTTTTTTTTGCTTTTTTTTAATTACTGAACTCACAATAGTTCATTGTTCATGGATGGTATATCTTTAGGTGACGGTGTAAGTTTAGTTATAATCCGTAAAAGCTTAAACTGTGTTAGATTTATTGATTTGTAAATCCTTATCATACTGTTGAAGTTTTATAAGAGACTACTGCATATTTGAAAGAACAAAATAAGTTCGCAAATATCGGCATGCCGGATGATCGGCACTTCGATTATTATTTTGACATCATAATATTCAATAGATGTCTTTTTCTTGGCATTTCAACAACACCTTGTACATAAAATTCAAAGTCCTGACTGACTCTGACCTGACTGAGATATCAACGCACAGCCTAAACTGCTGATCCAGAGACCTGAAATTTGGAGGGTGTGTTCTTTGTGAAGAGTGGGTATCCAGAAAGGGTTGTTCGAAATTTCATCCTTAAAGGGGTAAAATAAGAGATGAACGATTGTATGAAAATCGGGTGATTTTTAAAGTTAGACGCATTAAATTTCATTTACAAGCTTCTGGTTAGAAATAAATAAGTAGGTATTTTAGCGTTTTTAAGAATCTACCCCCAAGACAGTTCGATAGAGGTTCAAAGTTTGAATCCGAAATTTTCGAAGTAAGAATAATAAAATTAAATATTGAAGTTTCTGTGCAAAAATAATTGAATACGTATTTCGTCGTTTTTGGAAATTCAACCCCAAATGGGACAAAAGGGGTGGAAACATTAGTATAACAAAAATGGTCTGATCTGCTTGAATTTTACTATTTGTGTTTCTTGATTGAGTTGATAAACACAAACTTCAACGATTGTGGAAATTCCACCCCTCAGACGAAAAAAGGGTTTCTTATTTGTTTGAAGTGTTAGCACGTTATATTATACTAGCGCGACTTCATGTGTGTCCTTTCGGGGTCGTTGATAACGGAAATGAGGTCAAAATAAAAATCAAAGATGGCACCTAGACAAAAAATCGGAGTTTCCTTCATTGGTGTCGTTTTGTGGATTTTGGGGTCACTCATAACAAAAATCTGGTCAAAATGAAAATACAAGATGGCACCGACGAAAATTCGGTTTTTCCTTCATGGGTGTCGTATTCTTGGTTTTTGGGGTCGCTGACAGCGGATATGAGGTCAAAATAAAAATTGAAGATGGTGCCGAAAAAAACTTTTCGTTTTTCCTTCACGGGTGACGTTTTCGTGGTTTTCCGGATTCGCTGATAACGAAAATGGGGTCAAAATGAAAATGCAAGACGGCACCGAGGAAAATAAAGTTAAATAGTTTTGTTTAAACTGCGTATTTTTTAATTTAAAAAAATGTAAGCTAGCTCATTTACACCATTAACCATATCGAAAGGCGTGGATGGATGACCGGGGTATTTGAGCTACGGCAACGTATCTTGGAAGACATGTATAAAATAAATTCTAGCTCAACCTATTTAGGTCACTAACAATATAAAAAATACGCTATATTCTCGCTCTCTCTCTCTTCTTTACTTCGAAAATCATCGACTTTAACACAACTGTTTATAATATACTTACACTTAGGCGCAAGTGAAGCCGCGGGCAACACTTACTATTTTCGACATTATTTTGATGGGGTAACGCACACGTGGGCAATTGCCGAACTCCAGGCGGGCGAAGCCACGGGCAGAAGTTCGTACCTAATAAAACTTACTTTCCTATGACAAAACGTGCTTTAGGCTTAGCAGATTTATAACTCAAATATATGTAGAGTGTCTTTCAATGTTAGTTCTAAAGTCTTGGCTTAGTCAAATAAATTTTGTTTGACTATTCAGTAATTCCGAAGAAAATTAATCTTAGTGTGGGTTTTAGGATGGCGCATTAATGAATAATATGGTTGCAGACGGAGTTCTGAAAGTCAACGACTCGCCCAATGTCGCATTGAAAAGACAACCAGGTAGAAACACATCGAACCAAAATTCAAAACAAAACTTAGACAAAAGAAACATATTAAACCGTATCCCACATACGGAGATATCAAATTAGCATGTTTTTTTTTGTATGTGACTCGCAGTTCAATCATGGAGGTTGCCGTCTGCTTAACCGAACTATCCTGTGGGTGCCTTGAGAAATTAGCGAGCACATGTTCACCATAATTGATAAAATATAGAACGAACAGTTGACCAGTTCACAAACCAACATTCCTACAATAATTGCCGTGAAAAAAATCACTTGAGTTGACGAACGACAGTTTCTCTCCGCGAATGTACATAAAAAGATAGTTGTACGGAACCACTTGACCTACCGTAGCGTCATCCGATGCTATGCTCGATGGCTTTAGTAACTTGTTAATCGATTTTGGTTATCGCATTATTCTAATCGATTGTACACTTAACACTGCACGTGCATCACAACATCCTGACACTTTCACTTTACAGCAGTTCTGTATCGATTTGGCGTACTTCGCAAATCGTTAAAACTGCTCGGGCGTACCGCGCCGACACTCGCGTCACACTGGCTGCGCTGGCGCAAGAGCCTCATTTCCCCCTCTTGGAAATCACAAGAAAACACCTTCAAAGAAATACACACCGTATCATCAAGCAAGGGAGTTTATTTTCGAATGGGAGGAAGCAAAGTAAGTGACTTGTATTTTGATATAAATTCTTATGGACCGTAATGTTTTTGTACATGCATGTCGAAGTCTATTAGATACTCTTCCTCATTGGACTTTCTGTAGGTTATGTAAGTTCAATAAGTTTCTAGATAGAATACGTTAAGACTTACCTACTATAATAGTACGTTTATTTTCGTATCACATTGAGAGTCATAGAGCTCGCAGAGAAAGCTGCTGTCACAAGCCATGACCTTATCATTACCTTGAAAATATACTGGGTGATTTGTTTAATGTGAGCCATTCTTTTAGGGCTTGTAGTAGTCGTAAAAACAAACAACTTTTACTATTGAAACGACCATGAAATCACAAAAATACATATCAGCCGTTCCATACATTGTTTGCCGCGTAACTCAAAAAAAAATTGGGCAAGAGCAGATGTTCTTTAACATATTTCATAGTTAAAATCCCATAGTCCCATGGTAAAAGTTGTTCATATTTGTCAGTATTTTATTCCCATAAAGTATTACACACGTTTAACCAATCACCGTGTATATCTATCTATCTTTTTTTTTTACAGTCTTACCAAGGAGTATCGGATTACCCAGTAACTGGATTGTAGAGGTCAGCTAGGCAGTCGCTCTATGTTCTCTATGTCGCTCTATTCAGCTGCATTCGGAAAGACTAGAAGCCGGCCCCAGGTAGACAATGTTTTTTTTTTCATTATAAGTGTTAGAGGTGTGTTGAAATCCAGAAACTATTCTTCTTCAAAATTACTTTACTTATTTTACACATTGATAACCAATTCACTTCGTAGCTCAAAGATGACTGCCGTTGAATAACTTATGGCTCATAAACAAGATTATCCGAAGTACGTACTCAACTAACTACAAACCACATTTTGCCGCCATTACCCAATCGGAAGATTCGGAAGTTAAAATTGAGCTAGGAATTTAAATAAATTAAGTAAGTTCAGTTAGTTAAGTTAAGTTAAGAAATATGTATTTTTTTTTAAGATATGTATTAACGAATAAATTAAATATTATTAATAAAATATAACATAATAAGGTTGCGAGGATCCACTGGATGCAAGTCGCACGGGATCGGTCAATGTGGCGGCACTTGGGGGAGGCCTAAGTCCAGCAGTAGACGTCTTTCGGCTGAAATGATGATGATGATGATAAGATAATTCTAAAAATAAATGTAAGAGTCAACACCTTTATGGTACAATTAAAAATATTTGTTTTAGTTACTACAACTTTAGAATAGAATTCACATTTTATGTTTAACGAATATGTATTGACTATATTATGTATTAAAAATTCACAATATTGAATAGAAATTAAAACATGATTTTTCATCAAGCTTATATAAGTAATAAACAAACGATTTACTGATAATTGGAGTGCTGATTTTGATGAATGGATGTTTTGTTAAAAATGTTCATTACGTTTTAGAGCTTCTCTGAGTAATTAGTTTTTAGATCTAGTGAGGCCTGGCTTCATTATTTAAAATTGTTAATTAAATTTTTATATTGTTGTTAAGTCCCAATAAAATCTTGATTTTGGATTTAGCAGAAGTGTACCTATTACAGTCCCAACTTTGCAAGTAATGTTTAAGTCCCATATAATAGAGATCAAGCCTATTGCCATCAACCGGGCACATATCTAGACACATTGGCGGCAACTGAGAAATTACTTATCGAAAAACCCATCAACATTTTGCCCTACCCGGAAATCGAACCGAAGACCTCATGCTCAACATTTGCACTTGTAACCACCAGACCAACATGGCAGTAAGCATAGAGAGATAAAACAATTACGATTTCGGCTATAACAGACTGTTGAGTTATGTTAAATATGACCTGCGCCAGTTGAATAGCTATAAGTTTATGGATAATATTTTTGTGTTCACCAAAAATCTAAAGGTACATCTATGTATGCATTTCTAAAATATTGATCTTAAACCCGTTTAATTGTTTTACTATAATTAAACTACTCGGCCTACAAAACATGTTACATCAAACAAATTCCAAATGAACACCAAGATATAACACTTTTTTATTGTAGTGCGCTGCAAATATTCTATTGTAATATTTTGTTGTAACTATTTTATTCTTCCCCGAAAAATACTGATCGTGCACCAAATATTCCTGACTTCTTGGGGCACCCCGACTTGGACAGGTTAGGTTCGAAGGGACCTGAACTAACTGAAATAAGGGACCGATTTGCACTTGTAGAGGAACGATGACGTCTGATACAATCGTCTCAGCATAAATTTGAGCGTTGAGGTTGCCTCTGATCCAAATCAACTCAGTTCTTCCGCCGATCCAAATACCCGCCCATACCATGATGGTTCCACCACTATAAGGATGGACTTCCTGGCAGGATTTTAATCGCTGTTGGCGTCCAGGGGTTCTCCAGTGTCGTATACGTCTTGTATCCGGTCTCATACCAAAACGAGACTCATCAGAAAAGCACACGAAACGCCATTGTTCTTCTGCCCAATTTCTGTGTTCAAGAGCCCATTGATATCGAATCCTACGATTGTGCATTGCTATAGGTGGTACCCGTAGCGGTCTTCGGGAATGAAGGTTCACTTCATGCAAGCGGTTTCTGACTGTTTGGTCGCTAATTAAGTTCCCTGAAGAGTGATGAAGCCTCACGGCTAACATCATGGCGGTTATTGTTGGAGCTCTTCGAGTTAAGATTTGAATGTATCGGTCTTGTCTCCGTGTGGTGCAGCGATACCGTCCTCCATGGCGCTCAGCCACGGTACCAGTGCTTCGGTAACGTGTCCAAAGTCGACTGATAACACTCTGACTTGTATTCAGAGCTGAAGCCACAGTACGTTGCCGGGAACCAGCTTCTATCATTCCCACGGCTCTGAGCATTTCTTCCCTGCTTAAATGACGTCGCCGCTCCATAATAACGTTGGTTTTAATCAGTAGTAGGGAAACAGTAGCACTAATAATGTCTTCAATGCGTTGTATGTTTTTATAGGGAAAATATTGACAGCTGATTTTCATCTTTTACTCGAATTTGATTCACAGTTCCTGATTCAAATTATGAAATGCACCAAAAAGGATCCATATAAATTTATAAAATCATAAATTTATTACAAAGCCACATCTCAATCTCAAGAAATCCGCATAAAAATGCTTGATCCCTAGACACTTTTGATGTGTGTATATATATATATATACGAAACGTGTGTGTGAGAAGTCGACATAGCCCACAGAATGGGTAAGCTGAAGTAGCAATGGGCAGGCCATATTAGCCGTAGAACCAATGACCGTTGGGGTAGACGTGTTCTTGAGTGGAGACCGTGAATCGGCAAGCGTAAGGTAGGATGCCCTAAGGCTCGGTGGAGCTGGCTGCGGGTTGTTCGAAAGAGATACCGCGGCCCTGGAACACAAAGGGCTAAGAAGGAACATGGGTGGGTTTTAGTCAGTCAAGTCTGACACTCCCTCCCGCTCCGCCCAGAGCGGGAGAAGTCATTTGATGATATCCCACCCGCAAAAAAAAAAAAAGAAGGCTCGGTGGAGCGACGATCTTCGCAGGGTAGCTGGTAGCAACTGAATGAGAGTTGCCAAGAATCGGGTTAAGTGGCGAGCGATTGAAGAGGCCTATGTCCAGCAGTGGACTGCGGTAGGCTGATGATGATGATGATGATGAGATACGCCACACGGTTAATACGGACAGGGCAAATCTATAAAGGTTCCGTTTTTTTGCCATTTAGCAACAGTATCTAAACAAAGAGTTGGGCACAAATTGCCACCGCTTTGCTACAAACGGGACACGTGTATATGTGTGTGTTTTAACAGTATATAAAACTGTATTTGAATATTCAATAGTCAATATAGCATAATCTGGTTCGATTGCTGAATATAGTATTCCCAGTTTATCTTCAGATAATGTTATTCAAGTGTCTTCTGAGTTCTCCGAAATATTATAATTTCAAATTAAAAACAATTGTTATCGTTTGTGTTGCTATGCTTTGTTTATGATTCTGAGAAAATAATATCCAATAATCTGGTATTAATTTTATTTTGTACAAAATAGATTATCATATCTATTGATCGTCCAGCGGCGCGGAGGTAAGATGGACAGACGACATGGTTGTCATCGGGGTAAAAATATAAGGATGGCACAGTACATTGAATTTGTCACAAAAAATGACTTTTTTAAGCCTAAATTCACTGGCTGAATTTAGGCTGTAGAGGAATGATAATTATGAGAACACTAAGCTTACATAGAAACAACCTGGTTACCAGGATTATTCACCAGCAACTTGTTTTGAAATACAACCTTCTGGAATCAGAAGTGCCATACTATAAGTATATGCCCGACCCAGTTCAGGTAATATCACGTTGTATTGGGATCGATCTATCGTCACTGACAGGACTATTGTTGCCAATAAGCATGACATTGTGTTGATACCTAGATCGATTGGAGCGTCGCGCAATGATTGTTGATATAACGGTCCCGCATGACGAGAATCTCGTGAAAGCAGAGAAAGATAAGCAATTCAAGTATCTAGATCTGGCTCGCAAGGTTGTCGACACACATGTCGACGTCCTACAGGACGTGAGTACAGCAGTGATTGTGCCGATAGTCGTGTCGGCCAATGGCTTAATAGCCAAAAGCTTCGACCAACATCTGAGGAGTCTTTCGCTTGGCAGCTGCTCAAGGGCTTGATTCAGAAAGCAGTACTTCTGGACACGTTTTGTTAGGAGGTTCCTCTCTTAAGAGCCTGGACCACCGGTAGCCTGGACACTGGGCCCGATACCGGTTGGCTACTATTTTCATATGATTTTTTTAAAAATATTTATAAATGAAGTCAATATGTAAGAAAATAAGTAAAGGAAATAACCACAAATAAAAAATTGAGCTTATTGGCCTTGTTTTGTTCTGTTTCCTGTTGATATGGAGAAAAGTGGAAATTATGTTTTTCCTACTCGTCCGCTATTCTTTTCTGTTTGTCTCATCTTTTCTGGCGGTCGCTACTGTTGATTCTAGCTTAAAGAAGTTGCGAGTGAGCGAAGTGACGAGAACCTCGTGAAGGTTGAGAAAGAGAAACAAATAAAATATCTCGACTTGGCACACGAGGCTGTCAGCATGTGAAATGTGGACTCGGCTATCATTGTGCAGATTGTCGTTACGGCCAATGGCCTGATAGATAAAGGTCTTGACGAACATCTCTCGAAGCTCTCACTTATCAGTTAGATCAATATCAGATTCAGAAGGCACTACTTCTCGATACGGCCCGCATTGTGAGGAGGTTCCTGTCTCTGCAGCCTTAACCACCGGTACTTGGACCCTACTCCCGACACCGGAACCAAAACCTGTTTTTTTATATTTTTAAATGTATTCTGTATTTTTTCGAAAAAATCATCATCATCATCATCATCAGCCTGTATTGTTCCCACTGCTGGGACGCAGGCCTCCTCTCTATGAGAGGGAATGGGCTGTAATCCACCACGCGGGCCCAGTGCGGGTTGGTAGATGTCACATGTCTTCGAATTTTTAGTTCTAGGACATGCCCGGTTTCCTCACGATGTTTTCCTTTACCGTTTTGAGAGCAGCGGTGATGAAAAAAATTACACAAAGTAATTCGCCTGCCTGGGTTCGAACCTACGACTTACTACTCGTAAGTCGGGGCTGCTACCACTGGGCCACCGCTGCTCTCCTCTCCTTTGAAAAATGAATACAGGACTTAAAAATGAATATAAATGATATCTACTGAAAGTTTTTCTATTGACTCTTTCTCAGAGTTATTCTCGCTAGATGGCGTTGTAGCAATATTTGATATTTACTTTGTAGGTAACTGACATATAAGTTTGAGTACAACCTTAAACACACGTACCCAATAAACTCACACCGGGGCAGGTAGAATTCACAGTATGTCAACTGCTTCGATCCTCACAAACTCCTTTTCACTCATTCACGTTCATACATCTGGTCATACACGGTACGCCGGTCGCGAGTACTACTCACTTGACCTTTCTGAAGAGCCTCATCAACAAGGTCAGTGTGTGTATGTGTCCTTTGAGAGCGTCCCCTCCCGGCGTTGCTACTCCACATCTGCCTTGTAAATACCAATTACTAATCACCTGTCACTCTTAAACAACTTTAATATGACGGCGCCTCCAAGGAGGCTTCATATGATTCACGTTGCAAACTAAACTGTGACCACAGACAAGAGAGCAGCGGTCTACACTTCTGTCTGGCGGAACGTCAAGTCGTTGCAGGCAGCTATATTGACTTGTGTGGTTGTCAAGGAAGGTGACGCGTAACAAGGCGTTGACGGACCGCCGACGTCTGTTTTCTTAAATCTAATTAAATCTGGTGCTACATATCATATCTGATTGCGATGGGGCGGGCAGCCTTTAAACATTAAACCATTTTTGTTGTTGTTATTGTTGTCGAGTAAATACATAATGTTCTATTTACGTCGTAGGTAAGCAATAATTTTGAATGTCAGGTCTGCCTTCAGGCAAGATACAGAAACTAATTAATCTTCAAATACAAATATGTTTTATTGCCGAAAGCAGTATTTTTTTTAGAAACAGACCAACTGTTGTCTGTACCTAAGTTAAATAAGCAGCAAGAGTATTTTGTCAGTATTGTCACGATTTTGTTCTGATTTTATTACATCTATAGAATAAGTAGGTGAGTTGAAATGAAAGTGAAACTCTACAAATACGTTTCACTTAATTGGAAAACTGGGATTTGTAATGCGTTTTACTTTCATTTTAGAATCGTTAAAGGTTGATCCCGTATTATGCATGTCAAGGAATACCTAACCTAAATCAAATATTCGTATGGCCTACAGATCGTTGTTCCGAATCTGGCTGTTTGTTGTATGTAGGTTTAAATGTTTGTAAACGCACCCACGATACAAGAGAAATTCATAGTGTAGGGCAATGTTAAAAAACGCAATATAAATAAATAACTATTGCCACATGGACGATGGAGCAATACTTGATCAAAGTTCTTAATGGTCAGGACAAGGATTTTTTTACTACTTGCAATCTGATTTTATTCATTAGAAAATTTCACTCTTGCGAAGCCGGGGCGAATCGCTAGTTGAATATAAATTATGATTTTAAGAATAGCAAAATAGCAGGAATATTTTTCGATCTAAAGCTAAATAAAAGTAGTTTTAATTATTTGAATGCGAGCCGTGTATCCATTGGGCTGTGGGACTGTTCGAAAGAGATACCGTGGCCCTGGAACACAAAAGGCTAAGAAGGAACATGGATGGGTTTTTGTCAGTATAAGTTGGCCACTCCCTTCCGCTCCGCCCAGAGCGGGAGGAGACATTTGATGATTTCCCATCCGAAAAAAAAAGCCGTGTATCCAATAAGATCGGCAAAAAACATCCTCCTTTGACGAACCACGAATAACGAACTGCTATACAATATAACATCTCCATTTAAAAACAATGAAAATTCAAAAAGAGAAAAAAGTTCCTTATTAAGGAACTTTTTTCTCTTTTTGAATTTGCTTCAGACCTTTGTGCTGAACTGGGCCTATTTGGCGCAGCCTTGAGACACATGGATGTTATTTTCCTTGTTTATTTTTTATTATTTTTGTTTTTACAAATGAACGTATTTTCTTTACTTTCTTTCTTTATTGAGTAGATATTTCGTTGTTAGTAGAAAAAAAAACATTGCACTTTCTATAATATGACAATTTAAATTGAACACGTGCGCGTCAGATCCGTGAGAAACAAACAGCCAACAAAGGCCCATTAGCAACATCTTCTACTGCTAATCTATTGACACGATATCGTGATTTTTCCTGTGATTATTGTCACGATACTCCTTGCAACTGGCTCGTGTCGCAAGCGCAGCTGCTGACCATGATTTCCAGGTCGGAAAAAATGTGGTCGGGATATTTGATCGGGAATTCCATAATTTAGCAGCAACGGAGTCTAAATTTTTGCCCGGTCGATGGCAATACGCTCGCCCTTTTTTACCTGGGACTAAAACATAATTGCCAAAATGTAGGTTTACTCTTAGGTACACGTCTGCGTTACCCCTCACACGTGATTTTATGGTCGTAGCAACAGATTGAAGGAACATTCACATCGAGCACTGTTCATCTGGTTATTTCTCGAGGGACAATTGGCAGAAATAGGCCTTGTCATTTGTTTTTACCGCCGTCTGGCAACAACTGGCAAAGTTTATTATCCTCTTCTTTCAGGCAAATCTAATAAGCAGCCTCTTAGTAGTCGCGGCATGGTCCTCTATTATATCATTGGGCTTAAGAAAGGCACCAATTAACTCTTAAATACTAGTTTTCCAACACCAATTTTTACCAAAGATTTAAGCATAGAGTATGGAGCTTACTCTATGCTTAAATCTTTGTTAAAAATTAATTTGCACGAAACACACACACAGATATTAGGAACATTAATTAAGTTATTCAGTGAGGGAATAGGTGCTATTCTGTGTCATTGACACCGGAACGGAAACGAGTAAGCATATTTTGACGCAGTCGGTAAATCCAAAGACTTTCAAATATTTACGAGCGATAGACGGGACAAGCCGAAGTTTTCTTAATCCAAAACTTGTTACTACTTTGTAAGAAGTCGGTCTGTCTAGTGTCATACGCCCGCTTGTTTGTGAAAATCGAAAATGTTCGAAATGAAAAGTTTTGTATGACTATGTTCTTAGTGTTAGCTTTAAAATCTCTAGTTAATCTTATGATTTTAAATCTTTGCAACATACCTACAAGACTGAATACTGAATACTGGGCATAGTGAATTTAAATTGGTACTTCATAAATTCAATGACTTCAGTCAATAAGACCCAAACAGACAGTCCTTGCCACAAAACAACTTTAAGGTTCCGGCTCGAAGGACCAAAAAGGATGTATGATCCCTTGCTAGACCATACATTACTTTTAGATGATGTGAGAATGGAATGAAAGAAGGTAAATTATTAACACATCGATTGTCCCAAAAGTACTTAAATGGAATGATGGTGTGGAAATGAAGTCAGTGACGCGGTCCTTCTTGGCTGTAACGAGAACACCTGGTTGACTTGATAGCTCAACGCGAACTGAACTAATTAGTATGGGTTGAAATGAATGTGGCGTAAACTGTTGAATTGCAGAATGTTCAGTTGCACCGTACAGTACCTATTCTATAACCAGCCTGCACTCTCGACAACATTACCGTTGTTACTTAACACCCAACCCGCTGCCCCACAATTAGGGTCTTTCAATTAGGCGTCCTACAAACGGGGCAGACTAATAAACATATTAGAGACGTGCTAATTGTATTCTCTGGCTTCTCGCGTTCATATTGTGCCTACGGCCTTAAACAAAAGTACCTAGGTAGTTATTTGTTTTCTGGAATTAGTGTCTGTGCTATTTTTTTTTATTTTCTTTGAAATGTTAATGTTACATTTGAAAAAAATATGGAAAAGTTTTTGCTATACATATGGTAATTTATTTGCTTTAATATGTACAAACTTCAGCACATCACGCTACCCGAAACTGTTAAATTTTCCCAGTCAACCTTGAACCTAATTATTTAATTATAAAGTTGAAAATCTCTTAAATACATTTGATAGATTGTTGTACCTTGATGTGCTGGCGTCTGCAGTTTTTAATTTTAACTATTTTCTTATAACTGTGCAATAATTAGGTGCCTTTTAATTTGTCTGTAGGTAACCTGAAGTCGACATCTAATTAATAAAAATCCAAAAAACAACTAAAGAAAACCAATTAAGGCTAGAAGCACGCAACTAAAACAGACTTTTTAATCTCGAAAACGTTAAAAATGGAATGTTAATGCCTCTTTTTTACCCTACTACGGCGAAGAAAAAAGGGTTACAATACAGATAGTAATTTAAACCGATTATTACCGCTGTCCACCCCCTGCTTGTCCAGAGGTGTATAACGTGAAGTCGACACACGGAAGCGCGATTAACGCTTGTGCGACAAAACTGTACTGCGACTCACTATAGGTCGAATGCATGGACACAGTCACAACTTTTAAAAATAATTCCCGCTGTCCCCAGGGGGTGGCTAGTGCGAATTGTTATTAAAATAATTTACTGTAGCCACCGGTGGTAGACACGGCTACAACTTCTTTAAATAACGAAGAAAATTTACAATAAGGCAAAACAACACTTTCCTTTGTCTAAAAACAATTTATAAAATGCTTTGGTGTTACTTTGCTAAAACATTTTTCATAGGAACTATCAAAACCTTGAAGAATTGAGATAACGACATCAATTGCTTGACGCTGCCTTAGCTAAACTGATTGCAGTTAGTTTTAAATAAATAAAACTAGAACTAGAAGAAACTTTGGATATTGTTCTACTGTTTCTTTAACTGTAGATATTGATCTACAGTTTCTTGTTACGTAACTCGTCAATTTAAGGGACCCTTTATTTTATTTTATCCCAATAAAACTGGACACTTTTCCGCACACAAGATAAAAGGTTCCTTGAGTGGTACGATTTCACTTCCCATTGGCGTTATGAGGATGCACGATAGAATAAGAATCATAAAAAGTTACTGCCACCAATAAATAGCTGACATCAAAAGAGTTTTTTTTGAGCTTTTATCTATCTTCAGTTGTTAGTATGTCAGTGAGCGATTTAGTACGCACGACGACCAATCAAGCTTTACAAAATCAGTTTATGCAGATCTGTCATTGTACGGGAAATCAATACAAAGCGAGGCCATGATATACTGGAGATGTACAGGTTGATGTGTCGCCGTGTGTACTTTCTCGTTTTATCGTAGACATTACTAACATACCTATCAAAATCAAAACAAACAAAAATCAAAATCGAAATATTTTTATTTCACATAGGCCCATGTAGGGCACTTATAAAGCGTCGACAAGAAGGTCCTTAGTTCGAGTAGGTCGTTTCCTATAGAGCAGAACCGGCAAGAAATTCCATGGTTACTCTTTTAAAATCATTTGATTTTACAATTTTTCTATGTTACAGCGTTAGTACTTAAGTATGGGACTCGTTGCTTACTACAAAACATGGAACAAGATAAAAAGTTACAAAGGATCTTGGAATCTATAAGGGCTACAATGTCCACACATTTACAAACAATCGGTAAATAAGAAAAACAGTCTATACAAAAAGAAAAGAAGATAATTATTACAAAAAGACTGGATGTGACTAGATGTGACCCTATCATCATCATCATCATCATCATCATTTCAGCCGAAAGACGTCCACTGCTGGACATAGGCCTCCTCCAAGTGACGCCACATTGACCGGGTCGCTTCGCATCCAGCGGATCCCCGCAACCTTCACCAGGTCATCGGTCCACCTAGTGGGAGGCCTTTCAACGCTTCGTCTTCCGGTTCGCGGTCGCCATTCCAGAACTTTTCGGCCCCATCGCCCATCCGTTCTTCGAGCAATGTGCCCTGCCCACTGCCACTTAAGTTTGGCAATTCTTCGGGCTACGTCGGTAACCTTGGTTCTCTTGCGGATGCCCTCTCCATTGCCCTTTGGGTGACTTTAAGCCTTCTGATGAGGCCCATTGTGAGCGACCACGTTTCGGTTCCGTATGTAATCACTGGCAATACACACTGGTCATAGACTTTCGTCTTGAGACACTGCGGTAAGTTGGACGAGAAGATAATACGCAACTTCCCGAACGCTGCCCAGCCGAGTCGGATTCGACGATTGACCTCTTTCTCGAAGTTAGACCTACCCAACTGAACCGTTTGTCCCAGGTAGACATAATCGTCTACTACTTCGATTGTAGAGTCTCCGATCCTGATAGGAGTGGGTGTTACATGGGCATTCAACATGACTTTGGTTTTGTCCATGTTTTTTTTACAAACACTTCAACACCTCGATGTACCGATACTCAATTTGGCACCGCTGGAGAGACTGCAGTACAGCCCAAGTCTCGATCGAATCGAAGGCTTTCTCGTAGTCCACAAACGCTAAACAGAGAGGCAGGTTGTACTCTTCGGTCTTCAGTATAACCTGTCGCAGCGTATGTATGTGGTCTACGGTGCTAAAGCCTTTTCGGAATCCTGCTTGTTCGGGAGGCTGAAAATCGTCAAACCTGCGCGCGAGACGATTCGTGATGACTCTTGAAAACAACTTGTAGACATGGCTTAGAAGTGAGATGGGCCTATAGTTCTTCAACCGGGCATTATCGCCCTTTTTGAAGAAGAGTACCACCACACTCCTGCACCATGCCTGTGGCGTTTTCCCCTCGAGTATGACGGAATCAATCAGCGTCTGGAGGGCCTTAAGTATCGGTTTTCCACCCGCCTTCAGAAGTTTGGCCGTAATTCCATCATCACCCGGTGCCTTGTTGTTTTTAAGTTGTTTTAGAGCCATCCTAGTCTCGTACAGGCTGATGTCCGGGATGTCTTCGGTATAGTGTCGGGTCAGTCTAGCTCTTGGGTCATTCGCTAGATTTCCAACGGGATTACTGGTTGACGTGTACAACTGCCCATAGAATCTCTCGATCTCCCTCAATAACTCCAGTTTGGCGGATACGATCCTGCCATTGTCGGTCTGTCATGTCATGTCATGTGACCCTATGATTAAGGGAAAACCTTGACGACTATCGTCTTGAGGAAATCTATTCAGATAATAAAAAGTAGCTGTACCCGTGCCTTCGCTTCTTCTTCTACCTTCGGCAAACCAGTGCTGAGTGTAGGTACTTCCAAATCTCTCCATTTCGACTTCGCTAATGTGATTGGATTCTTTTGACTTCACAAATCAATGGAAAAAGTCACGACAATTGCATCCAGAAATAAATTAACCATAAGAAAACAACTTAGTACAATTAAATTACAGGATGAGTAAAAGGCGAAGGATTAGAATGACATACTAAGTAGTATGTAATAATAGTACAAGTGTACTATTATGTAATCTGTGGGCATATACTAACCTCATTGGTGAGGTTCTTTAGAAAGGTCCTATACGTTACGTAGTATTCACAACCGGCGTATGTGTATGACCAGATGTATGATCAAGGACAAGATAGAAGGTATATAAGGATCTCAGCAGGTGTCCGTACCTCTTATGACGACAGGCCGTGTCGACGGCTCGTTCGTGTTCCACGCACGCCTCAAGGAGATGTCAGCAAATCGGAAGGGGTCCGAGAGGGCCGATGCCTACCAGGGCTGCGGGGCTGTTCGAAAGAGAAACCGTGGCCCTGGAACACAAAGGGCTAAGAAGGAACATGGATGGGTTTTAGTCAGTACAAGTCTGACACTCCCTTCCGCACAGAGCAGGAGGGGTCTTTTGATGATGTCCAATCCGTAAAAAAAAAAACCGGATCTTAGCAGGTGGCGTTTGTAGATTCTGCCTACCCCCATTAGGAAAAAGGTGTGCAGTTTGTTATGTATGTAATTAAAGTTTCTGATTACTATCGAGTACAGGAAATTAAAAAAAAAGCAATTTAAAAAAAAGTCAATCATTGATTATGCGTGATCAATGCTTAAGTGCTTATCCATCGGAATTTCAAGGGTAAAAAATAAATCATTTCAGTGGCCGAAAAGAAAAATATTAATTAAAATTTAAGCAAGTGTCAGATAATATTTTCACGAAGCTAATACCATTTGAGACATTTAATTTAACAGCAATCAAAGTCTTTTTCAGAACTTTGAAATTTATAATTAGATCGTAAAAATAATAATCAGAAGCGTACTCTGATTATAACAACTTTTGTATACACGTGAGATGAATTTTGATCTAATCAACTGTGGGCACAACTAACACAAATCAATAGAAAACATATTTTATGTATGGTAAGGCCAAAGTATAAAATTTATTCGGTTGGAGTTAACTTTTACTGATAAGCCTGGTTAGGGATTTATCAATCCTGTCATTGTAACATAGGCGGATTCTGCAAGCGTTCTCCGACAGTCGTTTCTCCTTTGGACTGTTCACCGATAGGACGTTTCATTTTTTTACGTCTATTTTTATATGTGTATTTATTTGTATGTATGTTTATTTTATATACTTAGGTGTAAAGTATGTTTTAAGCTCAAGTTTTCTGTTTTATCTTTTCTACACACTGTGTAGACATTTCTAATCCATCTTTCCACTCGCAGGTCTGCTGGAAGAAATTTCTTTTGAAATAAGCAGTACATTTGTGCTCTTGTATCTTAATGTATTGTCCTGTTACGTGTTTTGTGTGTACATAAATAAATAAATAGGCGAACGAGATGCTTTGAAAGCGTTTGCCACTTATCTTAACCCTTTGCAGTGCCTGGTTACAGTTGTAACCATTTTAGGCATAACACTATTTGAAGCTTCTACAGTTTATAACTAAACTTCCACTGTGTGTTAGTGACTTTCAATATTGTGAGCTTCCCTTATCACTGGATCGATTTTCAAAATAGACTTCACAAAACTTTGTAAAATTGTGAGTGTGTTTTGCCGTGACTTTGTAGCGAGTTCCAGTAGTGCACGTAGCAAAAGACCAAAAAACAGTGTGGACAGATTTGTCTGCTTCTAATAATATTCATTTACCATACACCCGAACTCGCGTTACAATAATTGAAAATTACGGAAGATGTTCCCTAAGAGTGACAGTGTAAGTTCATAATGGGCAAGTTTAAAAGATCATGGATAAAGTTACAATTTCATAAAATTGCCCTCAAAGAAAAGGCTCATGCAGGTACTCCATATAAAGTGAACGCAAAAGAAGAATACATCGGCTGCACTTTACAATATACCTACACCGTGCACCGTCTAAATAGATTCTCTTTGTGTGTCGGAAAGTGCTTCGATACTTGGACTCGGAGACACTTTTGTTCCTGAGTACACCTACCTTAACAAAATGTAACAGAAGCTAAATTTAATGAAACGGTGTCCCAATTAAGTGAAGGTTCACTTTATTAGGACACCGTTTCATTAAATAGAAACAATTTTAATCCAATTTTTTTTCTTTGTCCGTCGGGTAGTTTGTTGAAAAGTATTGGACACGTATTTTTTCCTTTTTCATGTGGTCATAAAATTACGGAGATATATTGAGTTGAAATGGCGCATGACGTCACATGTAGGTAAGTTTTATACCTAATTGTGACGTAGTAAGCCCCCACTCTCCAACTTTAATGAGTTTTAACTAAGTAATTTTTGTATAATTACCTGTGTGACGGACAAAATAGAATGTCGTTTTCTTTACCCAGTCCGCACCCCTATTGTGTCTGAACTGTCTCTGTCTCATTGGCTTATCATCATCATAAGTTACGTTCAACAGAACAAAATGAAGCAAGTCTTGATTTAAAGTCCACACGAATTTGATATTATAAAAATCTTAGTCGTTAGGGTCAAGCAAAGTGTTATTGTGTTTTTCCATCAGAAATTTGATGGCAATGGGCTCGCTCCCTATTACATGGCCTTGAACATAACTTGTGTTAGGGTTTGTGAATTTTGATTTTACTAATTTTATTGATAGCTGTCCCGCGCAACTTCGTCTGCGTCTCTTTTTCCCCGTTTTCGCAATATTTTTCATTGCTGCTCCGCTCCTATTGGTCGTAACGTGATGATTTATGTAGCCTATGTCCTTCCCCAGATTGAAATCTATCTTCTTGCCAAATTTCATTAAGACCCGATTAGCCGTTTAGTCGTGAAAAGGTAACAAACAAACAAATAGAGTGACATTCGCATTTATAATATTAGTATGGATTTTAATCGATATTCGTGTTAACAGAGCTTTCATTTTAATATTTTACTCTGGCAACTTTACCCTTTTATTTTTTATTAGTGGTCGCTCTGTGATCGATGGACGAAAAATGGCGAGAACCAATGAGAGCACTCGCTTGTCCCCGCGCTAAAAGAAAAGATTTTACGCGGGAAAAAAGAACGCTGGGCCGGTTGCACGGACAACTTCAGTTTTGTTGGTACTGATGGTAAGATATTGATTTTTGAATGTGCAGTTCATCTGTATTAAGACAGTTTCGTATAATTCTTTGAGCTCCTTGAATTATAAGTCGAGCTACACGATAACTGACAAATGCTTGCACTGACTGGACAGATCCACTCAAATCTGTGTGGTTCTTTCTTCACAAGACCATTAGTCTATAATATAATCTGCATGCATAGTCCTCTTGTATAATGTGTGGACTTTAAAAGAGTAACAAGTTAACAGAGAACCTCTGAGTTTGTTTCGGCTGTTTCTTCTCAGAGTAGTCAGGAACAAAACACCGGCCACATCTAGTTTTAAGAAAAAAATGACGTGTAAAAGTGTTTGTAAAAACCTACTTGCAAAATAAACATCATTTATCATCATTCAACTGCGTCCTGTTCCTGTTGGGGTTTATTTACACTTACGAAGTGTGATTGTACTATTAGATATACCCATGCCTTACACTTCAATTATAGGCGTGATGTTATGATAAAAGGCACTCTATTCAAATCTTTCAAACTTAAATGGTTCCAAATTCAAACCCGCAAACATTTACAACAGATCTACAGTTTCACTAAGTCAGTGGGGACAGATTTCATTATAGTACCAAACTTCATTGGTTTGAGGCTAATCCCTCCGCGTTCTTGGTTAAAAAGTTACTTTCGACAGCATCGTCCCTCGTCACTCTAAACTTCGTTAGGTTAACCACAAAATTTTCTCGGGAAACTGAAGTTGGGGACTTCAGTTAGTATCCGATATTTATCTCATCGCTTGGAAACTTTGAATGGAAATTGAGTCACTTCCGGATTAGCTCCCATAGTTTTTATTACTGAAGTGAAACTTCTTATGCGACTTCCAACAAGGTTGCGTTAAACGTTTAACGCTACCATGGAGGGGGAATAGAAAGAGACAGAGCGAGAGTGAATGCGTGGCACTCGAACGCATGCGTGTAGTATTACCAAGTTTCACTTCTTCCGCGCGGAGATATTTTTTTCATCTGTAAAGCTTGCAACGTTTATTTAAAGATAAGTATTCGTTTTGTCAGTTATTTTTTTCACTTTTCAGATTGTTATTTACGCGAGCTGCGCAAAGACTGTATGAAAACTAAGATTTGTACTTCAACATCAGATCCATTTAGTAGAAGTCTATTATAATTTATTTTCTTTGAACACTATTAACTTTCCGTTACTTGTCTCGCTTCAGTTTGTCTTTGGTCTTTAGTTGACTTTCCGCAGAACTAAGTTAATTCTCATCATGCCATGAAGAAACAATAAATATGTTTTTTTTTTCTTTTCTTCCAAACACGAAGATTTTATAAAGGAGAAAGTATTTTTAGAGGCTTGAACGGCTTCTTTAATAACTCGTGCTTTATTTACATTAAAGCATCTCATCTGCCTAGCCTTTTCCCATCAATGTTGGATTCGGCTTCCAGTCTTACCAGATGCAGCTGAATACCAGTATTATACATGTAGCGACTCTTAGCTGACCTCCACAACCCGTTTGCACTGGGTAATACGATACCCCAGGACGCGTAGCATGACCACTGTAGAAACAAGTTTTTTCTATGGAATAATCGTCATAATGACAGATAGACAATGACAATGTGTCAGTTTGTCGATTGTTCCGTTGACATAGCCCGTTCCTAGGGCGGTCATGCTACGAGTGCTGGTAGGACTGGCCACTGACTACCTATAACGACGGTCAAAGATCTACAAATGACAGCTGACTAACGGCTAAACGTGCTTTCCGCGGACCGATCTAGACAAGCGCAGTTTAAACTAAAGATCTGCGTAGCTGTTATTATTTAGCGTTGAGCTCCTGTCTATCTTCATAAAGCAAAACTTAATAAAAAAAACCGGCCAAATGCGAGTCGGACTCGAGCACCGAGGGTTCCGTACAAACCTGTAGGAAATTCGATTTTGAAAATTATTTTCATTATATAATGTAACAAAAATTTTACTGTTTTCGCAATTTTTCCTTTATCTGTGCTATAAGACGTTGCTTCATACCAAATTTCAAGATTCTGAGTTCACGGGAAGTACCCTATAGGTTTTGATTCCCTTGCGAGTGTCGAATACTTGCGGCATAAACCGCTGTATTTTTTCATTGCGTTGGCTTAGAAGTTTGATTTTTTCACAGCTTGACACCTCCTCGCTTTCCTGAGAAAAAGGGTCTTGACAGACAGACAGACGAGAGGGTTCCGTTTCTTCCTTTCGAGGTACGGAATCCTAAAAAGCTACGGCTTAATACGGTTAAATGCACAAAAGTTTAAGACCATCGCAGACAATATAACTAGAATTAAAGTAAAAGTTTAACCACCCTCGTTTGTTCTATTCAAATTTAAACGAGTTGCTGAACTTATCCATTTAGTTTCCTATTGTTCAACTTTGATCAATCTATCGACGCTTATTAGAGCTTAATAATGTCTGCAGTGCTTTAAACTAGTCTTACCAGGAGGTATCGTATTACCCAGTACAAACTGGGTTGTGGAGGTCAGATAGGCAGTCGCTTCATTTAAATTGCCGGTGTTCAGCTGCATCCGGTTAGACTGGAAGCCAATCCCAATAGTTATTATAGTTGGGAAAAGGCTCGACAGATGGTGATGTGGGCAGTGCGTCAGACTAGTAATTAATATTCTCATTTATTTATTTCTGTAAATATAAATGGTGGATTGTTGCCCTGAAACAGTGACACGGGGTCGCGGCAGACCACGAAAGAGATGACAAACAAAAAAAAATCTGCTAATCTTAAGCACATATTTGCGTACAGTTTATTTACTATGACACGTATGTAGGTAGTGTCTGGACAGGTGCACTCAATCCTCTGTGGTGCTATTTCTTGAGGGAACTCTTCATGGTCCTCATAATTCTATTTTTCAGTCTTGTTGTTTATAACCGTCGGTAGCTTGGACCCTGTTCCCGATACCGGTGGGCTACAATATTTTATATTTTTAAATGTTTTTTTAATTATTTTTTATTATTTATAAGAAATATTTAAAAATGTATCAAATTTGTTTATAAAAATGAATAAAGGGAATATAATTTACATTTTTAAATATTTCTGTATACAATGATATTCATTTTTTGTTCACGGTTCTTGCGTCGTGAAATATTGCAGGTACGTACTTGTAGAAATGGATTCAAACAACAAATCCTTCGCAGTGGTAATTTCTGTGGTCGTATACGAGCTTACGCACAACCGAATTAAACTCTCTTCGTCCATTACGTCAATTTTGTTCAATACAAAACATAATAACTCGTTTATAACAATGTTAAGCGCTACCACGCAGGCTAACAGTACCTATCAGTATCTTTTATTGTCTGTATCGCTTTTTCTTCTCAAAGTAGACAGCTAGAAAACACCAACATAATTTGGCTTAAAAGTGTTATTTTGAACCAATTTTCATAACAAATTGGTTTTATTTATCATAGTTAAGTTGGGCTTATATTATGATTTAAAAAATATTAAGCTTAAATTTTTCCTCCTTAATTCTTTAGTGGCTTTGAACGACAACAAATAACAAGGATTATTTATGCCTCAAGCCTTTTGGATTCCATAGAATACTGAAAGTTTCTGAAAGTTCAATGAAAGCCCCAAGAAATAAAATAGATTATGCCTGAAGCGAAACGGCTTACCAGAAATGTTGAGATTTTGAAAGGGTTTGTAATTAAACAGGTACGCAGTAATATTACATAGTAAAACAAACTTTATTCATCATCTTATAACAATTGCTCTTCTCTTTTCTTACATTTATAAATAATGTACAAATATACTTTATTGTTTTTAAACAAGAGAAAGTTTATCAAACACAAGACCCTTAGCAGCGGGTTAGACAAAATGAAAAGGAAAATATGTAAATACCAAAAACAAAACAAAAGATTGGAATTTACAACAATAACGGCTTACGGCTATCTAACCCCTAAAAACTATTTATTTCAGGGAATCAATAAATAGAAAGGATCTGTTCCTGTGACCCAAGGGATGGCTTCTACATTGGCCAGAGGCTAAGTGATGCCATACAAACGTGGCAATGCTGCCAGTTTCTTGGGCAAATTGCCAACTGATAGCGTTGTGGAGTAGTTTTTTGATGCCCTCTTGTAGTTTGTTGTTAATTTTTTTTTTCTTTTTGTAAATAACGTTGTAGGTGGCTAAATCTGCTAAATTTTATATTTCTTTATTCTAACCCACCCTACGTTACAAACTAGTTTTGGAGTTTCCTTTAAACTAAAACTACTGTAACCTAGCTGTACGTAACATTAAAGGCACCTATTACATTTAGGCTTGTGTTTAGGCACTATGGATCATGACTTAAATAATATTTTCAACACACTTGCTCATAAAGTGTCTTTATGGTCACCGCAATTAGGCACAGAATGACACCCATAATCAAACTGTGACTTTTCATTGCTATAACTCACTAGTGAGTTATAGATTTTTTTTTTAATTTTATTGGTTGAGGTGCTTTGTTCTTAAAAAAGTTTTTATTCAAAAAAAAGATCGTGTTCAATCTATTGCTTGCTCATTTCATGCAACTTCTTATTTAAATAGATATTTTTAACTCTTTCGTGTTTATTAAATAAAACTTTCACTCAAATATAACTTTTGTTTTCTCTGTAATAAAATAAAACTTTAAATTCCCCATTTTGTACGTGGCAGAATAAGCGCAAAACCTATGCGCGGAAAATAAAAAAAAAAACCTCATCCCTTTAGTTTGTGGCTGATCGCAATGCGCGCGCATAGGAAAACTGATGAATTTTTTCCACCACAGCGAATCATTTTTCAAAACTCGTTTTCACTGTTGAAATTATAGTTATTTATTAATTAAAATGGCTACAAGTAGGTACTATTTACGAAGAAAATGATTTATGTTGTACACCGCCCGATATAAACCCGATATGTGAAGCCCTTAACGTTATGGAAAGTTTACTACCTGAAAACTCCAAGGAAAAATATCTATTATCTACTAAATAAAATGAGTTTTTATTGTTATTTTATTCACAAGTGTGTTGAAAAACGTCGTATGATACACGTGTGTATTGGTGATTACCGTCCTCGGCTCTCTTAAGACCTCACCTAACGGCTCGGGTCTCAATGGCGCCTCAGCGGTAATCACCAACATTACACACTAGTACCATAATGTACTAATACGCACACTAAACAATTTTCCTTTTCTGCCTTGATCACAGATAACACAAAGATGAAAACAAAGTCTGCCATTTTTACGACCTACTATGACGTCATAAGCACTATTTTGTAACTATGCAAAATAGACTACGTCTTGGTTCTTTCAATGTCTAGAATTAAGTTCTTGAGTAACGTTGTTATTTTAAACAATTAGTCTTGCTTCGACAGTAGCCACGCATAAAATAAAAGCATAAAATTAAGCCGGGGTACACGCAACGCAATAGATGCTTTCGCGATATCTAGTTATATCTACATATATCTGTCATGTGGTCTCGACGATAACCTAACAATCTACAAAGAAAATTGGTTACCAGCCTAATTCTACAAAAGCAAACTCGGTCAAAACACCTGTGAAAATTGACATACTATCAAATTCAGGTCAGACCTTAACTAATAAGAAAGGCAAGGTTGCTAATAATGAGTTCAGAGTTGAAATGACAAGCAGCCTGCCTCCATCCTATGGGCCTAGCACGAACGGTTGGACTCGTGGAATTGACCTGAAATAGAAGACGAAATTAAATTGAGAATAACTCTTAAAGAACATAACCTCACGCTAATAATACCTGATGAGTTAGGCAGAGGTGTACCTGTAGAAATCAGTTATGGATAAGGCCCATGTTATAAGTAGTGAGCTTATTGCCACCAGCTGAGCAAAAATCCAAACTACGTGACTAATACTAAGAACTTCTAGATGAAAAAAATAATAGTTAAAAAAATTAAAAATTGAAAAAACTCCCGACACTTAAACCTCTAAAAAACCAAAAATAAAATAATCCAAGCGTCTAAGCGTCGGGGGACCGCTAAATAGACCGCTTAGTACAAACACAAAACAAATCGGACCCCCGACGCTAAGACGCTTGGATTATTTTATTTTTGGTTTTTAGTGGTCTTAGTGTCGGGGGTTTTTTAAATTTTTAATTTAGTTTTTATTTCATGCTTTTTAAACTTAAATTATTTTTCTTAGCCTTGACTTTCCGACTCCTGGACATAGGTCTCCTCCCATTCCGTCCACTTTTAAATAAACAAAAAATATCTAGCTCTTAGTGGGGGTATACCAAGGTTACAAGTGACGATAATTCAAATTTAGAATCGATCAGACCCGTAGAAGTTGTATCCTTTCATCAACTAGAAAAGAGGTGATGAGCTTTAAACGGCTGAGCAGATTTTCTCGAAACATAACTAAGAACACTTTCGATTAAAATACCTTTTAAACGACACCAATTTCATCAAAATCGGTTCATTCGTTCAGGAGCTACGATGCCACAGACAGACACACAGATACACAGACACACAGATACACAGATACACACGTCAAACTTATAACACCCCTCTTTTTTGGTCGGGGGTTAAAAATAGCTATTTATGCAACTGTTACGTTATGGACGGTCTTTTAATACGAGTGCCATTTTTCGGTACAAGCGTAGCGCGTACCGAAATAGGTGGACACGAGTTATTAAAATACAAATATCGTACAGTTGCATACAAGATTTTATCTACGAAGGAAGGAATGAAACACAGATATAGACAAAAAAGTATTTTTAATAGAAACTTAACTACACACTGACTATTGTCTTCATAACATTTCTCATGAAAAAGCGCGGGAATCATTGAATTTGGCGGTCGTGATTTTTCTTTCGATATCCTTTTTATAATAAAAAACGTTTGTGATTGGAGATAAGTTGTGTAGATTTATGCAAATATTCATTAGATTAGTTAGTTTAATTGTTTTTAGATATAATTTTTCATATTTAGGGTAAGTTTTTTATATTTTACTCTTCTGGCCACGGCCAAGTGGCCACAATGGACAATGAACCGCCTGATCCGGGGGGCACAGTCCCCTCGGTCGGGCAGAATATTACTATATATGAGTCCAGTATGGATACAGACTCGTCCATAAACAGATCGGAGCGGAAAAGGGCTAGAGCTCCACGCAAAATTTGTAAAAATTGCAACAAAAGAAGGCGAAATGGTCACTCAAAAGGAAACAATAATGAAATAAATTGTCATTGTGATAATGACTCAGTAGTCATATTCAGTCCACAAATTACATCAGACGTACCGGTTCACCAAGAAGCTACTCCGACGTTCACACGTTCACGTTCTGTAGATGGTCCCCAGACTGAAATTATAAAGTCGGATCTTCCCCAGAAGGCGCCACAGGTTGCTAGGGCTTTGTACGAAGCCACAGACCTGTCGCCATATGTCGTACATATTCAAAAAAATGTTGATGCACAAAACTCGGCTCAGACATTACACCCAATAACTTTAGGTCAGTTCCTTAAAAATCGCAGATTCAATAATATCATTAACGGTTCTCTAAAACGCATCGGTCGAAACAGAATATCAATAAGCTTCTCCCGTTACGTAGATGCTAACTCTTTTATAAATGACCCAAGTTTGGCCAAAGAGAAATTGAAGGCATTTGTTCCATCAATTAATGTGTGTCGCATTGGAATTGTTAAAGGCGTACCTACCGAATGGTCTCCGGAGGAAATAGTAGAAAATATATCTGTTCCTGCTGGATGCGGGAAAGTCATCAAAGCAAGGCGTCTGAACTATAAAGTACACGAACCGACCCCTGCGTGGAAACCATCCCAAACAGTCGTGCTCACCTTTGACGGACAAATATTACCAAAACGTGTATTTTGTTGTTATAATTCCATGCCAGTTGAATTGTATACATTTCCAACAATTCAATGTTTTAATTGTTGTCGTTTTGGCCATACAAAGGTACAATGCAGGTCGAACCCTCAGTGCTTCAAGTGTGGGGAGAAGCATTCTGCTGACACTTGTAGTATTGAAGACGAGAGTAATAGTAAATGCTGTCATTGCGGTGGCTTTCACTACGCGATCAATAAAAAATGCCCAGAATTTGAAAGGCAAAAATCTATTAAGCATTATATGGCCCATAGCTGCGTGTCGTATGCTGAAGCGTCACAGCTTCAGCCACCAATTTCAAAATTGTATGCAGATGTGGTAACATCTGCCCCATCACATACCACAAATTATTTCAATTCACAACATTCGCCCCAATCACGTAACACACCAATTGTCTCCTCACATAGAAAAACGGTATTCCTTAAACCTCGGGATCCCCCAAAAACAACTAAGGGTTATGACCAGGTAGCTCATCAAGCATTAATAAATAATGAAGTTTCTGTGTCAGGGAATGGTGTTGCATTCCAAAATAAAACAACAACTAATAATGAGAGTCAAATTTTAAATTTAATAATCATGTTAATTAATATGTTATCTAAAAATAATAATATTGAACCGTCCAACGTTGCCACAGTTATTGATACGCTGTCTAACTTATTTAATATTAATCATAATGGATCCAAATCTACCCAAGATTGTCCAGTGGAACAGTCGCAGCATTGTGAATAAAAAATCTGATCTGTCCTACATATTGAACAAATACGATCCATTTGCAGTCGCTCTCTGTGAGACATGGCTTAAACCAGGGTTCTCTTTTAGAATTCCTGGATATGCGTGTCTAAGAACAGACAGAAGCGATGGGTATGGCGGTGTCGCCATACTTATTAAAAATAACTTGTCTTTTCAATCTTTTCCTCTTCCAAGTCTCAGCGATGATATATCTGCTGTCGCTGCTATTGTAAATAAAATCTGTTTAGTATGTATATATTATTCTCGTCCCACTGTAAATATTCTTTCTGAAATAAATAATCTTCTGTCAGTTTTACCTAAACCTTTTTTGGTAATGGGTGACTTTAATACACAACATCAGTCCTGGGGTAGTTCTAGTTCCAATTACTATGGGGAAAAGTTATTAGAAATTCTAGACTATAATAATTTGTGTATTTTAAATACATGTCTCCCAACACGCCAAACGAATCCAGATGAGGGAATAAGTGCCCCTGACCTCTCAATCTGCACACCTGAGTTAGCATCGCTATTATCCTGGTCTCCGTTACCGTCTTCTTATGGTAGTGATCATTACCCTTTAATAATTTCTTTTCCACATAAAAAACCAGATGCTTGCAACTCAACACCACGATTAAAGTATAGACTTCAAAATGCAGATTGGGATACATACAAAAATTGTGTAGAAGAAAGAATTCTTGCTTTAAATAATTCCTTACAACTAGATGATCCTCAGTTATTATCTAATCAAATTACAAGAATTTTAATAGAGGTGGCAGATAATACTTTCCCTATTAAGAATGGTGCTACAGGCAAAATTCCTTCACCACCTTGGTGGGATGCTGAGTGCACTCAGGCCATCAAAAAAAGAAAAGAAGCAGAAAAAAATTATGGTCAAACTATGACTCGTCACAATTTTGAGATATACTTAGAAGCTGCTCGCACAACTCGTAAGCTCCTTAAGAAAAAGAAATTCGAAGGTTGGCAAAGATTCTGTGCATCTATCTCTCCAGAAGTTAACGCATCTCTAGTTTGGCAAAATATTAGGCGATTCAGGTCAGCATTCAGAGACACAACAGCCTCAAAACTGCCATTAGAATTAGCCAATGAGTTTATGGACCAATTAGCTCCTCCTTCAGTCCCTGAACACAGATCTTTAATGCATTTTCCCTATGTTCCTATTCCTAATTCTGAGTTGAATTCTCTTTTTACACTAAGTGAGTTGAAAGGAGTCCTTTCACATGTTAAGGATTCAGCTCCTGGTGAAGATGGTATACCATATTCATTTATAGCTAATCTGTCTGACTCTGTTCTTTTAATATATTTAAATCTCATCAATACAGCTTTGATATCTGGCAACATTCCATCAAGTTGGAAGTCTCAAACAATTATCCCCATTTTAAAACCAAACAAACCTCCTTGTAATGTTACTTCTTATCGACCAATTGCACTTTCTACAGTCCTTGCTAAAATTGTTGAACACCTCATTAAGAATCGTTTGGAGTGGTTTTTGGAAAGCAAAAACTTGCTAGCTACATCACAGTTTGGTTTTAGGAAGGGTAAAAGTACGATGGACAGCCTTGGTGTGTTTACAACTGATATTCGCTTAGCCTTCTCTTCTAATAACTCTGTAATTGCTGCTTTCCTAGATATTAGTTCAGCTTACGATAATGTCCTGGTATCAATCCTAGAACAAAAGCTGAATTCATTACAAGTTCCAACAATGCTGTCCAAGTTCATAATTAACATGCTTTCAGAGAGATGTCTAAATCTTCATATTGATGGGTATACATTTACCCGTTTAGTATGGAAAGGTCTCCCTCAAGGTTCTGTACTTAGTCCAATTCTCTACAATATTTACACTTCTGATTTGGAATCCTCTCTAAATGAGTCAGTACAAGTCCTTCAATATGCAGATGATTTACTTCTTTATTTATCTGGTCATTCTGTTGCAAATATTTGTACTTCCCTAACCTCTTCTTTATGCTTACTGAAGACTTGGCTAGAAACCAATGGTCTACATCTGTCAATTGATAAAAGCAACATTGTCTTGTTTACTAGAATGCGTAAGCCTCCTACAGTTACAGTAAGCTATAATAATATCCCTATGCCCGTTAAAAACCAGGTTAAATTTTTAGGCCTTATATTGGATACACATCTTACTGGGTTACCACACTGTGATTATATAGCTGCTAAATGCGAACGAAATATCAACATAATTAGATGTCTTGCTGGTGTTTGGTGGGGAGCACATCCCTTTTCATTAAAACTATTGTACAACACCTTGATTAGAAGCGTATTGGACTATGGGACTTTTTTGCTGGAACCTGCTAATGTTGCTGGTTTTAAGAAACTGGACAGTGTACAGTCCAAGGCACTTAGAGTGGTTTCAGGTGCAATGAAAAGCAGTCCTATTAATTGTCTTCAGGTAGAATGTGGAGACCCTCCACTTCATTAACGACGTCAATTTTTAGCTGATAGATTTATGGCTCGGTGTTTGCAATTTACAAATCATCCTTTGCGAAATAAACTTTCCATTCTCTCTGAAGAAGTAACTTCATCCACTTACTGGAGGTACAAAGCTACTCCGTGTTTAGTTAAAAGCTTTAGAAAATACAATTTAATAGAAGCTCCTTGTCACCAATCTGAATTTCTTCCTATATTTCACTGTAATTACAGTTCATTAATCATGTCACCAAATATACATTATAACCTTAACATTTACCGAGATGACGTATGTCATAACCTTAACTTCAATTTCACCATGGATAGAGACTGGAAGGGCTATCAGCTCTTGTTTACAGATGCCTCGAAGCATGGAAGAGACACATGTGTGGGAGTAGGTGTATACCATTCACAATATAATATCGTCCAAAAAATAAAGATCCCGCCCGAATCATCCGTATTTACGGGTGAATGTTACGGTCTATTTAAAGCTGTCGAATATATACTTATGATGGGCTTACGAAATTCACTCATTTTAACTGATGCAAGGAGTGCCTTACAATCTTTGGCCAGATTCCCTTTTTATTCTCATAATCCTTATATTATATTTGAAACACGTGAACTCCTTTATAGGTGTTCTATTAAGGGGTATTCTGTGCATTTTGCGTGGATACCCTCGCATTGTGGCATTTTAGGTAATGAGAGAGCTGACCAGTTAGCTAATGATGCCGTATTGTGTGGAGACGTTTTTCCATACAAAAATAACTCCCAAGATCTGGCAGCTTTGCCCAAGGTTTATCTACAGGAATCCTGGGGTCAGCTTTGGTCCGGGCAATCAGTGAAAGGGAAATTTTACCGTACCATTCAGCCATCCATTTTTGTTAAACCTTGGTTTAGCAAGTACAAGCTAAGCAAAAAGATTACAACAATATTCATACGTATGCGATTGGGTCACGTGTGCACCCCTGATCATCTTGCCAGGCTTGGCATTGTGCAGAACCCTGCATGTGAATGTGGCGCTGAAGTGGGAGATCTGAACCACCTTATTTTTTCCTGCCCCCTTTATGACCACTCCTCACTTTTCCAAAGTCTTGTTTCCCTCCGAGTTCCTTTACCCACTTCTATCTCATGTATTTTATTTAATTTTAATGTAGAAATTTATAAAACCATAGCTCTTTTTCTTGTAAATAATGATATAGCTATTTAAACATTATTAATTTACCATGTATCTAGCTCTTAGTTCACGCATCGAGTCGGCCTTTTTGTTGGGCCACCTGCGTTTTCTGTTGTATTATAATTCCCTGTTATTATTTCTTGTATTATAATTAACTGCTGTCTTCGTAGAATTTATTATTTTTATTATTTAAAAACAACTAATCTCCTTTCCATTTCCAAATTCCCGTTTTATAAATATTTTATCATTTTGCGAGTACTTGATTCTTACGTTTTGTTTTCAACTAAAATATTGTCAGTGGCAATAAGCACGAATAGTGCAACGCCAAAACAAAAAAAAAAAAAAAAAAAAAAAAAACATTTCTCATACACATGTCTTGCTTTCTGGTAGTAAATTATTTGAAGCCCCAACTGCTCTATTTGTTATATCTGGTGGAGTATTTTCCATATCACTTGATGTTGAAGACATTTTTAATAAAATTTGGAATAAAATTTCACTCAGATTTTTTTTCCCGCGTCCACTTCTTTTTTATTTAGTCTTTAATAAGTATAAGGCAAAGATCTTGTAGCCGCAACAGCCAAATAGTATACGATATTTTTGTTCTAAACTTGTTCCATTTTTAAAAACATCATTTACATTGTCTCGATTTCGAAGTAATATTATAGGTACGAGGCTGTATGTTCAGAATGTCTTTGCTTGTGTTTTAGAATAATTTATGACGATTCGCATAATGCAAATTGTGTCGTTATGGTTATCATAATGAAACCGCTGTCAATTTCGTAATAATTCGAATATAACGAAACCGAAGTAGATAAACACGATTTATACAACATGTAACTTAATTAATTAACGTATATCCTGAAAATAGTTTGTTCAGAATCGTTTACTGAATCGATTTCTATCATTTTTAGTATAGGTAATTTTTATTCCAAATTAATTAAAACTACGGAAATTATTGTCATATTAACCCTCTACAGTCAAAACAAATTGAAATGGACGTAGTTTCGTTATGTTGTGTCGAGCGGCGCGATAACTGCTTGTGCGAATGTGTGCGTTGCGTGCGTAGTAGTATGACCATAAGGTTCTCCAAGAATTGGTATAACTAATAAAAAATAACAATGCATATACATGTTAAATTAAAAATTCAGTGTATGTATTATGATTATAACATAATATTCTAATTGGGGTGTTTGAGGGTGTGCGTTAATTACGTTACGTGTTGTATAGTAAACCGAAATAGAGCACCACAGATAATAAAATTGTCCTGATATTCTCGAGAGACGGCATTTTTTAGAGCGTTTTTTAAAATCCCCTTAACGTGGCTTAGTGAAACAAAGAAACGTTTGAGATTGTTTGTATGTGTGGAAACTTGGTTATAGGGCAAAAATCAGACGGCCCGCGTGAAAACACGGGTGGTTCACACTTGCAGATTTCCGTAAATATGAACAAAAATAAAAATTACCTACCCATTTTATTATTGATTCGGGACGAGAATCATTAGCATTGTCACCTCCTTGAATTTGACGAGGATGCAAAACAACACCTTGTATAAAGCGTATTTTTTAGTTTTTTTAAACTATTACTTATTTTCTACTATTTAGTTTGGTTTATTTTTAATAGCTGGTTTTTATTTTATTTTTAAACTATTATTTATTGTAATCTACTATTACTCCGTTATAACTACAAGTAAGCAAGCAAGCTGTATTATTAGTAAAATCTCTATTTAAAAGCGTGTTTTTTGTTTTTTATAACTATTATATGCTCTGTTGAATTAAAAACTCTCTATGGTATTCTAAAATTTCCTAGTATTAGATAAATCGGTTAAAGATAATGGTTGTAATTTAAAATTAACACCAATTATCGACTATAGATAAAAATTATATAAACTAACAAAATCTTATTTTGGAAATTGAAAAATGGAATAATTTTATTAAACTAATGTATTGTCATCAGTCCTCGATAAATCTAAAGTTTGAACGAAATATGGCCGTTTAAAGTGGGTCAAAATCGCGCCCAAAGGAGTCGGTTACAAACAAACATATAGGTGAAGCTAATAAAAAGCGTGTAAAAACCCAATAACACTCAGTCAGACCACCTGGGAATTTTGATTCCCAGGTGGTCCTGTTTTATATTATTTTCTCTCTTTATTTCAAAAAGTGCGCCGAAATTTACTTTGCCGCGCACTTTTTGAATCTGGAACATCTTAGTGTTCAGCGCCAAAGAAATCGAACGCAAATATTGTTTCAATAAAGACTGGCTGGTACGACGGCCCATAGTCGCGCCGCCAGGTATTAACAATAAATTTTCATAATTGCGAAAATGTCTCAAATGTTAATATAAGTTTTTAGTTGTTTTATTATTAGATACCATTTAATTTCAATTTAGTTGTATCTATGTTTTATTAAATAATAATATTACAATAGAATACGAGGCGCTTGTTTTCTCATAGTGGGTGATGAAAAGCAGAGTATATCACTCGGGCGAAAATATATTTTTGGCTCGGGCGACGTACTTTGAATCCCTCGCTACGTTCAGGATTCTACTAAAGAATCCCTCGCTGCGCTCGGGATTCTACTCTAGAATCCCTCACTTCGCTCTGGATTCAAAAAAGCGCCCCGCCGTAAAAATATTATTTTGCTGCCTTATGATACAATCTACAATTATTTCCTTACATAAATATAATATAAACATTTTAATAGTAGGTATGTATTGGTGATACTAATTGTGCTACTCGTAAAAAAAATAAACTATACTAATATGTATTATAGATTTAAAAAAATACTAGGTAATAAAAAATGCTTTTAGAATAAATAGGTAGGTACTTTTTCTTTCCATAATCAAAAACCGCTCGAATTTACGTAACGTTTACGTCACGCGTTCGTGCTAGGGCTCTCTACATTGAATAGCTTTGGGTTCCGTATCAGGTGCGGTTTGGACCTTCTTGCAAATTTATATTCACCTTCGTCGCCTATTTATAGGCAAGGGTTCTAAATACAAATGTATATAACGTGCGATACATGAGGGATTTTGTGGTACCTATTGAGGTGGACCACAAAAAATATCTAGACGGAAAAGTTTATAATTCAATAAGTTTTGTAATGTAATAATACACCCACATTCCGCCAGTTGTGTTTAAGTGCCATGTAATAGGGGCGAGTCTATTGCCATCAACCGGGCACAAATACAGAAAGGGCACAAATGCTGTTGAGAAATTTCTGATGGAAAAACTCAGGACCTCGCTTGCGACCATAGACCAACGAGGCAATAATATAAGTAAGTACTGATATAATGGAAAGTGAACACAAAGCTGATTAATTTGCCTTGCCGCGATGGAATAAATACAGGCCGCGTTGTACATGATTGATTATGGAGATTAACAATAATACATTTTGGTTTATACCTGATGAGGCTCTCGTTAGGCAGCAGGATCAAGGGCCTGATTCAGAAAGCGGTACCTTTCTCTGGAGCTCTGACCGGCCGGTAGCTTGGACTCTGTTTCCGATACCGGTAGGCTACAATTAGTTATTTGTAAAAAATATTTAAAAATGTAATAAATAAAATTAGAAATAAACAAAGGTAAAGAAATAACATTTTTTTTTTTTAAACATTGCCCCCTCTAGGAATTTCTACTGTATCGTGGGTGCGTTTACAAACATTTAAACTCACATACACAAACAGCCAGACCCGGAACAACTATCTGTAGGCGATACAAATATTTGTTCCGTGCGGGGATCGAACCCGCGACACGCAGCGCAGCAGTCGATCGCTCAGCCACTGCGCCAACCGTGTCGTCGTTTATTCAATAAATTCACAATAATTTCGCCCTTGAGAAAACTAATGGCAGAGCCTTCGGTTTCGAATATATCAAAGGCAAATATAAATTTCAAATGCAGCAAAACGAATTTATATTCGAAATCGATATCCCTTTTGGGAATCTTCAGTTCGTGGACAGAAAATGGTTTTTAAATGCTAATATTTCGACATGTTGAGGTTATTGACTCTTTAACCCTTATTAAAATAATGGTAACTATTTTACCACCTCGTACCAGTTAATAAAAACCATTTTATTTTTTCTTCTGTTAACCTTGGAAGAACGAAAAAATTGTTTTTTAAAACGTGAATAGTTTCTTTATTTGATTCCTGACAACACAAAACTTTTTAACGTCACCTGTCACTGATTTGACATGTCAAAGTTGACAAACCGTTTTTTTGACAGAGAAAGTTGTGATTTTGCCGCCACACGATAATCTTTTTGAAAGTTTGTTCAACAAAACATTTGGTAAGTGGTTTTATGATTCAGATACATATAATAAACTAAGTTATTGTCCTTTTTCGACAATTTGCTGCTTGTATAAGCGCTTGTGTATATTTTTTAGAATTTTTCAAAGAAGTGGTAAATAATTTACCTTTGTTTAAAGCTTTGATGAAAATTCAAATCCGTATATAAAATGTTTGTTTATCATCCTGATTTTATTTTGTTTGATTTATGGTTATTTTTTTGAGAAATAAACTATTATAACGTCATGTAATTTATTTCCAGGGCCATGGCGCGGAGAAGGCGATTCAATGAAAATAACATACAGGCACTCGTCGATGGTCTTGACGAATTGTTTAATCTGTTTGAATGTGATGTCTTAATAAATAAAAAATATATCAAAAATTGCATTTTTATTTGTATACCAACAATAAATAGGTGGAGCACGAAAAAACAACTAGTATAGAAAAAAATATGTACCACAACAAACAATGGTAACTATTTTACCACTTAATTGCAAAATAGCATACATTACAACGGACAATGGTAAATTATTTACCACCGAAAAAACACCCTCATCCCCTAATTTTTTTTTATAATATTATGGAAAAAATGGAATCAGCAGCTTTTATTTACCCTAAAAACTACCCAAAACCACCGAATTTTTTTTTATAATATCCACATGGGCTCGCGTTTGTATAAGGGTTAAAGAGTTCAATATAAAGCAAAGCGTTATAAGTTATCGAAAAAAGGGTTAAGAGCGTTTACACCATACATTTCATACAAAATTTCAAGTCCTTATTTTCCGAAATGACTGAACCGATTTAAATGAAACTTCGTACGTATAAGCAGGATACACAGGTCTAAAAAGTTACTATCCTTGTCCCAAACAAGCTTGGGGTCAGCTTCCAGTCTAACCGGATGCAGCTGAGTTCCAGTATTTTAAATGAAGTGACTGCTTATCTGACCTACACAAACCAGTAACTGGGTAATACGATACCCCGGTATACGGTTAGACTGGATGTCAGACTTTTGGCTTCTGACTACTCGTAACGACTGTCAAAGATCTACAGATGACAGCCGGAACGAACGGCATAACGTGCTTTCCGAAGCACGGAGGAAACTCGGTAAGTATGCAATTATGGTCACCCATCCACAAACCAACCTCGGCAAGCACGGCTTAACCTTAAAAATCGACCTGTGTGGCTGTTATTATTTATAGTGTATTTTAATTTAGTGTATAATTAGTGTGGAGCGGAATTCCGACACAACCGGAGAGAGATCAGACGCAGGACCAAAGACTTTATATACTTTTCGAGGCGCAGTGTTAATACAACTTCCAAACTCTTTAAGTTGCTACTGAACGAATCCTAATAGAAATATGGAATGGAAAAAACCGTTTTTACGACCTGACAAACAAACCCTGGAGCTCGCTTGGTAAAAGATATTAGAATTTCAAACTAGATAAGTACCATAAAACTAATCAGGGAAAAATTTCCCTCCTCCTTTGTCAATTCAATTCATTTATTGTCAGGCCCAAAAATCCATATTTTTGTTAATAGGCACACTTAAAAATAGTGTTAGTGATTAAAAAATCAGAGACAAATAAAAACACACCACACAATAAGACAGTTACGAGGACAATCCTATTATCTGCAATTTACCTCCTCTCACTGAGGGGACCCAAAGCTAATTTTAGTTGTAGAACTATGCTATCACTGAGGTTTCTTCATTGGGTTCCACAGAGTAAATGAAATGATTAAATTCAAGGTCACATTATCAGATTATAAAGCACGTGTATTGGTGACCTGTAAGGGAATCTGATTGACATGTTTTGACACTTCGCTATGGCATCAAAGGTGCTATTGTTTACAATAGATCACATGAGTATGAGTATGATGTAGGAGTACATGAGTATTTACATACATAAATCGACATAATCATCATCTGCCCAACCTTTTCACAATTATGTTGGGGTCGAGTTTAAGTCTTACCGAATGCAGCCGTATACCAGTATTTTATATGATGCGACTGCCTATCTAACTCAACCCAGTTAGCACTAGGTAATACAATACCACCTTGTAACACGGCAACTTGACACAGACGTGTTTTATTACCTGCCCGAGCTATAGTGAATATGTAGGGTGTATAAAAATAAGGGAAAGATTCAATTAAACGAGTACCTTGCTACACAATACATAGTTTATTGGTAATAATACAATGCAGGTACTTACATGCAATACACAAGATACAATCTTCCCTACAACCCTGTAAAATCACGTCACTACACGCTCACCCTGTCTCCGTACCAAGGTGAACGTGTAATCGACATGAGACATAAAAAGTATTCGAACTCGGGGACGTTTGTAATGGGAACGTGAGGTGAACCGCCAATAACTTTAAGCTCAATCGTTTAAGTTAATTAAATAAATATTAGTTGTGCGAAACGTAACATACACGGTAAATTATACCAACCCCTCAAGTACACGGTCTTTCTACCAATAAGTGACCAATGAGGTTAACTCTCTCTCTCTCTCAATCAGTGACTTAAACTCAACACGTAATATAAGCTAACCAACGGTCAATCAGAGTCCTAAATAGCGTCTTAAATAGTGTGGTTAGTCCTTTTCAGCGGGTCAATAACCCCTTGGCATCGGTTCTGTGAGACACAGAACCACGCGCCCAGCACGTACCTACGGGGTGATATCAGGAACAGACAGGAATGTACGACGTATGTACCTGGATGGCTTCCACGAACGACGTTGAATGTGCGTGGTCTACCTCTAAATGGGTCGGCCACGCTATCCGCACACTCGCCGGATCAATGTCAGCACGCTCCAAAACGTGTTATCTGCGTCCCTCTACAGGCTAGCGTCTAAAAGCCAGAACCTGTAACAATATCCCCCTAATAAGATACTGGAACTCAAACTTCGAGAGGAAATATAAAGAGGCCACGTGCGTGGGTCTTACCAGCAAATTCCAGAGCAAGACCTAGCAATCAATAGGCTGCGTCTCCATCGGTCTTCTCAGGCTGCGAGCAAAAGGATCTCGACTCTGCGACTCCCTCCAAGACACACCATTTGGTTTATAATATCAAGGGAGCGCGATCAATTCCAATGTCGTCTGTCTTGCAGTCTTGGAAAAAATGCCTCGACTATCCATCACGGAAACGCAATTCCAAAAACCATCTAAAGTCTCTGACCATAAACGAATCATCGACTAAAAGTTACAATGAACCGGAATATCTTACTATTGTATCGAAAACCAATTAGAACTGAAATAATTACTTGAGTTTAATTTTAGAATATTTTATTTCTTTAATTGTGTTGTTAATTTTAATTGTCACAATTAAGAAACTTTAAATCTAATACTAAAGTCCATACGACTTTGGCGCCATCTCTTTACTGAGGCTGAACTAACGAGATATGTCAATAGTAACAATCCGATAGATGTCGCCAAAAGTCGACGTTAAGATTTTGCAACGTCACATACTGCCAAGACAGGTTGTCAGACTTACTTCTCACTGACCAGCTGTAACGACCCAACCCGAGCAGCAGTTATCATTTAGCCACGAGCTAAAATAATAATATTTTTTTTTCTTGACTGTTGTCTAAAATTTCTAAGCCACCTTTATAATATTTTTTTGGAAAAATTGTTGTCTTAAGAAACGTGTCGATGGCAATCAAGGTAAATTGATTCTTCCCAAATTGCCTTAAAGTTTGGCGCCATTAGTAGCCTTCATTAGTTCCAGTAATAATACATAACACGAAGAATTATTTTTTTATGAGACTTTTGGAATGAATGGCGACGATACGGTTGGCGCAATGGCTAAGCGATTGACTGCTGCGCTGCGTGTCGTGGGTTGGATCCCCGCACGGAACAAATAATATTTGTAAGGCCTACAGATAGTTGTTCCGTGTCTGGCTGTTTGTGTATGTGAGTTCAACTTTTTGGAAACGCACCCACGATACAGGAGAAATTGCTAGTGTGGGGCAACGTTTAAAAAAAATGCGAGCAAATATTCAAAGTAGTTAGAGCAAAATCTGAGCTTTAATAATGTATTAATACAATTTAATAAAAAAAAAAAAAACCTCATGGTCGGGTTAGTGGTTGAGCGATTGACTGCTGTCGCAAATTCGATTTCTGCATGGAACAAATGTATTGTTGTGTTACCTACGCGCCGTGTCCAGAAGTACTGCCTTCTGAATTAAGCCCTTGATCCAGCTGCCAAGCGAAAGACTCCTCAGATGTTGATCGAGGCCAAAAGTCAACAGCCAAAAGTTATGAAGCCATCTGCCGACACGACTATCGGCACAATGAGTGCTGCACTTACGTCCCACATGTCGACAACCTCGCGAGCCAGTACGTCTACCATGAGTTGTCATAGTTAGATCGCTTGACGTAACTGCAATAGCTCCGTCAATACGCAAATACTATACTTTTTCAATGGTACCATGAGCTGCGTTGGTGCTTACTACCAAATTCTAAGCAAATCAAGCCAAGCAAACTACAGTCGCTGTAGTATAGTTTACTACACGGTGACGTAGGATAGATAACTATGTGACTCATACTGCGCATTTTAGTACCCAACTATCAGCTAGACGCGCTGTAAAAGTTTTCATACATTTTTTTAACTACAGACGCTAGCGAGTATAGATTGTTAAAACTCATGGTAGACGTAAATTATTAACAATATTATTACATCTAAATACTTGAATTGCTTATCTTTCTCTGCTTTCACGAGGTTGAGTTTAAATTTTTGTTAACGCACCTAGAGTACAGGACGAATTCCTAGTGTAGGGCAAAGTTTAAGTACCGGAAAAGATTGTCGTGAGAACACGTTTAAATGTAAAAAGTACCTACTAACTACAATCGTTACAACTTAAACACATTATATTTAAGCACTTTCAGGAACATCTGTACAATTATCACATAAAAAGTACTTGGAAATATTAAAATTTTACGGTTTGTCCTAATTTTCAGGTACCTTACTTTCATTAAGCTCTGGAAACAGCGAGCTCACTTTCATAATTTATGGCAACCGTTTAAAAATCTTTCCTTTAAAAATGTTAATTAAAATTAAACCTAAATCTGGTTCTGCTTTAATTAACTTTTCATTCGTATATGAAAGGTTAAATGTTTAAAGCCAAAGAAAAATAATGCTTAGATTTTTATGTTGTGTTTACTTTAATTTTAAAAGACTTGCAGAAATGCAGATTAATTTTTTAATCATCTCTACTTGTTTTATGTTAAAGTCAGTCTAAATGTTTCAGATTTCACATGAAATAGCTAATAAAAAAATCATATATTCTCTATTTCAAAGCTTTTTAAGAAGAATTTATAATAAGAATATTTCGTTTCGAAATTAAAACATTTCATTCTTTAAAGTTTATTTTGGTTGATATAAATCTAACAAGAAGATTACTAGATTTAATAGCAAACAGCCTCGACTTATATCTGAGGCTTCGTTTTGCAGCTGGATCAAGGGTTTGGTTAAAAAAATTGTACTTCTGGACACAGCGCGTATTGTTAGGAGGGACCTCTCTCAAAACCCCGACCACCGGTGGGTAGGCCACTATTTTTTATATTTTTAAATGTTTTTGATATAATATTGTTACTAAAAATATTTTAAAATGTAATTAGTATGTAAGAAAATGAATAAACGAATAAATAAACTAAATAAAATTCAAAACATTTACAAAAACTATTAACTAAGCACGTCGGGGACGTATTGCGCTGAGTCGAAGTGTCATGTAGCCTTCGCGAAAACACCGATACACGACCCTCCGGCCAAAATTTCTCCAACATAAAGTCACGAGATGATGAGTCGGCCCCGCACCACAAAAGACTTGATGTTAATCTAGTGGCGCGGGTCCAACCTCTCGACTCTCAAGGTGAACTTGGTCTTGCTCTTTATAATATACTCCACGACATCAAATGTGTACACCAGCCATGGTCCAAAGAAGGAAAAAAAAAAACTAAGTATATTTTACACATGTTTTTGCAAATAAATGAATCTTTATTTAAAAAAAAATACGTAAAGGCCACTCAATGTGATACGCAAAACCAACCGTTGTGACATTCTCAGTTGTCAACAAAGTTCAGTGTACAACAGAAGCTTGATATTCACTGACTAACAAAACAATAGCCAATCGCCCTGCAGGATACTTTTTGTCTTTGTGACTATTTATGTATAATGCATACAACGGAATCCAGAATAATCGACAATGTTGAAAGGTTTGCAGAGTTTCAAAGAAAATGTAAATATATAAAATTGAAAACTTTGGTTTTTCCTTGATGTGGTAAAATTGGTGTGGTTTTATACAACGCTTTTGCATAAATGATGCTGAAAAGGTGTTCCGAGATTTTTCGAGCTCAATGAAGAAAAAGGGAAGCATTTTAGACTCGTTAAACTGAAGGAAAACAACAAAAAATGTTTTATAAAGTATGTCGGTTTCCTTTCCCGCGTTTACACCTTTGTCCAAGTTGTGAGACTTGTTTTCTTCAAGTCTTATAAAAGACTTCAAAATAATTATGTCTTGTGAAAAATAAATGCGTTGAGGTTACGTCAGAGTATTGTATAATAACTTTTTCGACCTTAATATTTACGAGTCTCACACGAGCGGAGATTTTGTAGCGGTGCGCCCCGCGGATAGTCGTGATCGCTGCTCGTCCGCGCGGTCGGGCAGTGTACTTGTGTTGGGTTTCAACGGATTCCATACAAGGCAATTTAATGTGGCATTTGCTTCAGCACACGAGCGCGGAGGAGCAGCGTCGTGTGAAAACTGCATTTGATATTTTTGTACACTATAGTATAAACTTGTTTTAGGTGAAACGGCCGGTTATACTTTGGTGTGAACGTTTGGTTAGACACAAAACAATAAAATAACAACACAAAACAAAACTTCATTCTTCGTTATTACGTACGTAACGTAAACCCTTTCGTTGAGCTCGACGGGGTAATTTAAAAAGGCATACTATTTAGACACAGCGTCTTTTATAGTTTGAGGGAACGTGTTTGCTTCGTGAAGGTGCTTTAAGCGGAAGAGGGACGTCAAGACAGTTCACAATATCATTTACCTTTTTTTTACAGATGGGAAATCATCAAATGACCCCTCCCGCTCTGGACGGAGCGGAAGGGAGTGTCAGACTTGTACTGACTAAAACCCTTCCATTTTCCTTCTTAACCCTCTATGTTCCAGGGCCACGGTATCTCTTTCTAATAGTCTTGCAGCCCCAGCAGGATCATTTGGATCCATCGTCGATTTTAATAGGTCGTGGGTGATCCTACGAGGAAAATCAACCAACATATTTCACACAAAATATAATCAGGATCTTATTACAATATTAGGCACTCTGAATCAATAGTCACTCCACCAAAAACGTATCGCGTATTCAAGATGCGAACGGATTGCCGCCCCCCGGTTCGAACTGAGACGTCGCACCGTTCTTTCTCCAACACTAGCTCTTGGTGTTGCATCAGAGTGAATGACAACTGCGTACATCAATAGATGGGGCTTGGCAAATCCGGTTCATCCGACATTCACTCCGACAATACTTTTGTTTGGTTATAAAATTGGCGAATGGTGCATCGCTTGTCTGAAAACTTTTATGCTAGGTAGAAAATTTACAATGTTGAGGAATTGGGGAAAATGTGTATGAGGAACATTTGTGTGCTAATTTTAACACGAATTTGCCTTACTCACACCATCTCAGTCTTTTCGAAAATTATGCCATGAAAAGGTAAACAAATGGACCAAAAACGTTGTTGGATGTTAAAGTGAGTCTTTTGTCGGATTATTTAAAGCTAGAACTAGAAATTTTAACTTCAAGTATATTTAAACATGTTTTTCATTTGGAAATTGAGGTCCATTTTACATCTTAAATTTTCGTCGGCGGTATTTTTGGAAAAGTGATAAGATTTTAAGTTGAAACTTTCTAAATACAGATTATTGTGATACTAATTCCATTTTCATGTTCGTTTACACTTTCATCAGACACTTTCAGATTCCTGGATCAGATTTAAAATTCCATTATATCTGCTATAAAATTCGTTCAAGTTTTCAACAGAAATCCTACCTACATAATCATTGAACACTGATAAAATGAAAGATTTATTCCTTATGTAAACAATGTAATTTTTAGATAACGATAACTTAGGCGTCTTGTGAATTGAGGTTTCGACCAAGCTCAAGTAGGTACGGGCGTTTTATAAACGCAGCGTTTTTTCTTTACTTCTTCCCTAGATTTAAACGTAACGATTTGGGAATTCGTCCCTTCTGTACAAGGCATATGGTGCTGAACGGGGCGTAGCACGTTAGGAAAACGCTCGTAATCAATTTTCAACGCTGTGCTCAACGCCGACAGTTGAAAATAGAATGATGAAAAAAAGCGCCCGTGCGTATCTGGGCTTAGCAGTTAGGTTCTATCAGAAATCCATGAAGTGTGAAAGAAAGGTTTTATACCTATTATATACTTCTTCAATACATTTCAGGGCATTACCATCACGGTTGTAATCCCCGGAGAGTAAGACAGAGGTGTACCTAGATCATATATCCTGACAGCTGCTACTAGGCTGGTTGTTACAGCAAGTCAGGGGCATTATCACTCTAAACTTATAATGGTTAAACAAGCCATCAAAGTAAAAGGAAAAATATACCAAATTCTGGTAATATTCAATGATCATTGTTGAGGAGCTCGTGGCTAAATAATAACAGCCGCACGGGTCGGTCTTTAAGGTTAAGCTGTGCTTGCCGAGGTTGGTCCGTGGATGGGTGACCATAATTACATACCGAGTTTCCTCCGTGCCTCGGAAAGTAGGTTAAGCCGTTGGTCCCGGCTGTCGTTTGGTGATCTTTGACAGTCGTCATGAGTAGTCGGAAGCCAAAAGTCTGACATCCAGTCTTACTAAAGGGTATCGTATTACCCAGTTACTGCGTTGTGGAGGTCAGATAGGCAGTCGCTTCATGTAAAATACTGGTACTCAGGAAGCCAACTACAAGATAGTTTGGGAAAAGGCTAAGCAGATGATGATTCAATGATTATTGGTCTCGCTCTAATAAATTGCTCAGAAAGTCGTCCTAACCCAAACACAATCAAAAATCAAATCAAATCAAAATAGCTTTATTAATAATTAATAAACACAATACTAACAGCTTATTCCGGATGTTCACCAGATCAACATTGCGGTATTTTGTGATACGTATCTTCCTCGCTTATACCTATTCCTGGCATAATAAACCTGTTAAGTAATCTGTTTACTTCTGACTGTCTTCTGTTACTAGGTACTAGTTATGGCAACATAACCAGTATAAGCTGGCCTTATATTAAAGCTCCGTACTACGCTAGACCAGTTCAAGGTCAAGGCGCCAATTTAATTACATACTTTATAACACATTTGCTCGTAAAGGGTCTCTTATTGCACCAATGTCAGTATCGTAATGTATCTCATTACGCACTAGTGCGGTAATGTAAAGTAAAACGCTCGGTTTATCAAAATGTTCCGTCTAAAACGAACGGTACTTTTTTAAATCTTAGCAAAGAGTTTTTATGTCAGATTTTATGAATAAAATTAACTTGGGAAATAAAATATAATAAATAAACATTTAATTCTTTAATTTTATCAATTTTGACCATAAATTACAACCATTTATCTGTAACAAAACACAAAAATATTAATTAACTTTATTAGTAATACTGGCTGTTTTTGTGCCTTTGCCTTAAAAAAAAGCGCTGATGCCCGCGCATCACTAATATCATAATTTTTGAACGAGTAAAAATGATTCCGCGCGCATTTTCTTTTTGCTGTATTGTTTTTATTTGAAAATGTCGTCCGAGTTTTATTTATTTCCTCGCAAATATGTTATAAATCGTCGTATGACATATGCGCTTTGATAATTACAGCCTCTGCTTTCTTGTAGCCCTCGCCTACGGCTCGGGCTAGCAATATCGCCTCGGCTGTAATTTTCAACTTACCGCACTTATATCATAATGTACTATTAGCTAATTCCATTTGTTTTTCCCGCAGTCATTGTCGCTAGACGCGTGTTACTTGAGCATGTAGCTCTTGGCCATACCCAACGTAAGGTGGACTGTACCAATCACTAAGGGCTAAGAAGTAACATGGATGGGTTTTAGTCAGTACAAGTCTGACACTCCCTTTCACTCCACCCAAAAAAAAATGTGTCAGAACATTTTTTTTTTTTTTACTTAAATTAACATAATATCACGCCTGTAATCCCTGAAGACTTAGGCAGGGGTGTACTTAATAGTACAGTCACATTTCGCCAGTTATGTTTAAGACCCAAGCACGTAATAGGCGGCGAGCCTATTGCCATCAACCGCGCACAAATCCAAACTTCATAAACTAATGAGAAATTTATAATGAGAAAAAACACAATAAGATTTGCCCGACCCAGTTATGCTTTTTTTAAGTGCCACCTAATATGGGGAACCTATTGCCATCAATCAGGCACAAATCTAGATTCCGTGCCTGCTACTGAGAAATTCCTAACGGAAAAACTCAATAACAATAGGGGATAATCCAATTTTTTTTTTCATTGTCCGTCGGGTAGTTTATTGAAAAGTATTGGACACGTATTTTTTCTTTTTTCACGTGGTCATAAAATTACGGAGATATATTGAGTTGAAATGGCGCATGACGTCACATGTAGGTAAGTTTTATACCTACTTGTGACGTAGTAAGCCCCCACTCTCCAACTTTAATGAGTTTTAACTAAGTATTTTTTTGATATTTTGATAAAACAAAAAAATACGTGTCTATTTTTTTTGTATTACCTGTCTGACGGACAAAATAGAATGTCGTTTTCTTTACCCAGTCCGGTCCCCTATTTGTACGACTCGGGAATCGACCTCAAGACATTATCCTCAGCAGTAACAGTACCTAAAATAAATTCAAAGGAAAGTAGTCATTCAGTTTTACGGTCCACCTACCATTTAACATTAGGTTACCTAACTAAACCGGAATAATTAATTTGACTATCCTTTGGTCCCTCATATAAAGGAATGTCTTCATGTTTTTTTTGAGAGAAATTCAACTAACTGTCGAAAAGGCCTTACGTTAATTAGTTAGGTTTTATTTTGTGAACTTTGAGGTATAGATAACTAGATATTATCGTACTAAAAGTCGGAAAGGGCTCACCCTAACTGGTTAATCCTATTTATGCGCCATAGTAGGTACATGGTTATGTAAGTAGGTTGTTTTAATACTAAATATGCTTGCGTTTGGCCGCAACTCGGCTGATTTGAAGTGATGATGCGGCCTAGGGTGGAGCACGCTTGCCTTGAAGATTTTCATTATTTTTACCAAAAAAGAATAAATATCTTCAAGGCAAGCGTGCGTTATTAGTAACAACAAAAAAAAAAACGCAGGTTTAAGAGCGTGTACACTAAGGTGTACATGCTCTTAAACCTGCGTTTTTTTTCGGCATTTCATAAAAACTTTCAAAAAATTATGCATTAGGACATTATGCTTAAAAAAGTTCTGCTTTAGAACTTTATGCTTAATAAATTTATGCTTTAGAATATTATGCTTAATCATTATTACGATTAGAGAAATTATGCTTAAAAAAATTATGCGTAATATATTATGCAAAAGTATAATTATGCCAAACAAAATTATGCTATATAAGTTTTTAAACTGACATGGTCACTAACACTATTAATAACATTGACTACGGGATATTTACCATGTGTATTATTTGTTTCGAGTAACAAGGAAGAGGGTAGACCGTTTTGTCTGCACATAAACACCCACTCGCAGTAACTTCAGTTTATCCGTGATCATGGCGTTTGCAACAGCGCCGAAATATCGGGAACTCGAAACAAATAATACACATGGTAAATATCCCGTAGTCAATGTTATTAATAAAATTATGCTAAGTTATATTAGGTCTTAAAATTTTATGCAAATGGATAGGAAACCCTAAAAAGTTACTAAAAAACATTTTCGAAACGTCTTTAAAAGAAAAATGATAATTGTATAGTAAATTTCTGTTTCTGTAAATAATTTATAATTGGTCTAATTTAGCTGTAAAACTATTTTTCGATTTTTTTAGTAACTTTTGAGACCTATCCTGCTTATGCGTATGAAGTTTCATTAAAATCGGTTAAGTCATTTTGGAAAATCAGAGCCCCTATTCACAAACGCTCGGATTTGATTTCGATTCGATAAGTCGTATGTCTATCTTGTTTTGGCATTAAAAAAAATGAGCGAGATAGACATACGACTTTCCGAATCGAATTCGAATCCGAGCGTTTGTGAATACGGGTCCAGGACTTGAAAGTTTCTATGACATGTCGTAAAGCGTAAACTCTTAAGTTAAAGCTTGTTACGTAACACTCATCACTTTTCTTTATTTAAAGCTTCTAAGAACCATTTCTCATTAAATGAGTCCAGATCATCCCGCCATCCTCGTCTGGGCCTGCCAATGGCATTAGACTCAAGAAGGACTCGTTGGGTCATTATTTGTGTTGGTTGCTTCTGGTTTTTATAAAACGATGACTGGCTGTGGTATTGTTAAACTCTACTCATCATGAGGTACTGTTTCCAGCGAACAAAGTGTTAAATAACATAACAATACGTCTGTAATCCACGAAGCCTTAGGTAGAAGAGTACCTAATAGTGCACCCACATTTGTCCAGTTATATTTAAGAACATTTCCGTATTTTCCGAAATGACTCAACTGATTGTAATGAAACTTCATAAGCATAAGCAGAATACATAGGTCTAAAAAGTTACTTAAAACAGTTTCGAAATGTTTAAAAAAAAAGATAATTGGAAATTACTGTTTCTATAGATAATTCATAATCGGTCTAATTTAGCTGTAACACTATGTTTCGAATTTTTTTTTGTACTTTTTGAGACCTATGTATCCTGCTTATGCGTATAAGTGTCATTGAAATTGGTTCAGTCACTTCGGAAAATAAGAACTTGAAAGTTTGTATGAAATGCCGTAAGGCAGGGTTTCTTAAAGTGGGGTCCAGGGACCCCCAGGGGGTCCGTGGCATGTGCATCAGGGGTCCGCAGTAGCTCAGTTAACTCTTAACCTATTTACTAGGAAATAGTGTAAAAATCTCGTCTAGGTTAAGCCAAGAACTCACCGAGACGACAACGTATCGTCAGCCACGAAATATGAGTAAATTGAACAAAGACTAAACTTCTAAAGCAGGGTTTCTTCGCAGCGCAGTTATTTCAAGTTTGTCTCTGATCTATCTCTTATTGAGGCCAAACAGCAACATCCTTCTCATTAGCTTAGATTAGAAGTAAGAGTAATGAAACTACCAACCAATAAAAGTGATTTTTCAATTTAAATATGGCTTGTTTTCTTTACTTAAAATATTCTTTGACGGGGGTCCGTGGAATTGTTTATATTGTGAAAGTGGTCCGTGACTGCAAAAAGTTAAAGAAACCCTGCCGTAAGGTGTAAACGCTCTTAAGACCCATGCATGTAATACGATGCGAGCCTATTGCCATCAACCGGCGGCAAATCCAGACTTTATAAACTACTGAGAAATTTATATTGAAAAATCTCAATAACATATCATCATCATCTTTAGCCTATAATGTTCCCACTGCTGGGACACAGGCCTCCTCTACTATGAGAGGGAATGGGCTGTAATCCACCACGCGGGCCCAGTGCGGGTTGGTAGATGTCACATGTCTTCGAATTTTTAGTTCTAGGACATGTCGGTTTCCTCACGATGTTTTCCTTCACCGTTTTTGAGAGCAGCGTTGATGAAATAAATTACACAAAGTAATGCGCCTGCCTGGGTTTGAACCACGGCTTACTGCTCGTAAGTCGGGGCTGCCACCACTGGGCCACCGCTGCTCTCTCAATAACATATGCCCGACCCGAATCGTACCCAAGACTTCAAGCTCAGCAATAGCGCTTGCAAGTTGCAGCCACTAATCAAACGAAGCAGTCAAATTTGTATCAGTTTTTTTTATTATCTTGTTCTACCTTTTGTAGTACGCAAAGACTTTTGTCGGGACTACGCTTTCCTCCGACACTTAAGTACCTACTAACGCTGTAGCATTAAAATATTGTAAAACCAAATGATTTTAAAAGAGTAACCATGGAGTTTCTTGTCGGTTCTTCTCCATAGGGAACGACCAACCCGAACCGTGCACCTTTTGTCGACGTTTTATAAGTGCCCATGTAGGCCTATATAAAATAAAACATTTTGATTTTGTCGAAATTTTTCTTTCGAGCTATTACACTCTCTCTATTGCTAAAAACATAGGGTAGTATTCGAAAATAAGCCATTTAAATAAGCAATTCTACTTTGATTCTATACAATTGCGTCATTAAAACAAAACTTTGTTGCTGCACCTAACTGTGACGAATTTAATAAAAATGCGCTGTAAAATCTCGAATCCTCCTAAGATTACGGTTTTACGATGTGCTTTTAGAACAGGCAGGCAGTTTTACTATAATATGGCAAATAGTTTCTACTGTACTGTTGTTTCGTAACACTCTCGATGGAAAGAGTTTTAAAATGAAAAGAAACTAGTTTGGATCTAGGCCCAGCCTTTACCCAGATATGTTTGGGCAGGCTTCCAATCTAGCCGGATCCAGCTGAACCAGTTTAGAGCTATTGCCAATCTAAAATCCACAACCCAGTTACAGGGCGACATTACCCTTGGTAAGACTGGTTGTCTGACTTTCTGACTTCCGACTACTCGTAACGCTATCGTTACGAGTAGTCGGAAGTCGATTCGTAGATCTTTGACTATTCAAAGCGGTGCTTTATGACACAAGAAGGGATCTTGGTGTGTAACGTATGATTCTATTTGAAGTTTTTGTTTAAAAATCGACCTTTCTGGCTGTTGTTACTGAGCCACAAACTCCTCATAAATATGTACATTTTTATTTAAATACTAGCTGCGCCCCGCGGTTTCACCCGCGCAGACCGGTATTAAAAGTAGTTATGTGTTAATCCCGGGTATAAGCTATCTACATTATTCTACATACCCATCCAAATCCGTTCAGCCATTGAGGCGTGAAGCAGTGACAAACATACAAACACACACACACACTCACTTACAAACTTTCGCTTATATAATATTAGTGTGATTGCACAAAATATGTATTTTTTACTTTTCACGATACTATTTTATGATTACAAAATAGATTGATAGGTCCCTGGAGTTTTGTATGCTTATTACTTTTATGCCGATGCAAAATACAAGTTTAAAAGCCCTAAAGACTTGTAAATTTTCTGCAATGAAAAACTTAAACGTAACACGTGTTAAAGTGTTTGTAAAAACCTATTTACAATATAAACATTATTTATCATAAGACATTTACAATGTATCAAAATATTTTACTAAGGCGTCGTCGCTTCTTTTATGACCTTTCATGTTTCTGACTGACTTTTTTGACTGTCTCGTTTACATTGCGCTAATAAAAGACTGAGGACGTCCAATCTCTTTCATTTTCTGGTTTTGAAGCCTACTTTACTACATTTTTGAACGTGTTATCTTCATTTTTGAAGACAGTTTACCGGATCCCTCTATAAATAGACTTAGAGTAGGTCCTTAAATCATTGCGAGCAAACGAATTACGGAAAGATTTTTAAATATCAAAGGAAAAACGTAATGAAGAGTAGTCAAGTCAAAGTCAAAGCATTTATTTCAATTAGACCATTACAGGCACTTTTGAAAGTCAAAAAAAAACAAAATAAAAACGCGAAGCTACAGTCCCAGTCACAAGGCATAATAACTTGTGAAAGTACTGTAGTTGCCCATTCCGTAGCGTAGATCTCTATGGAGAAGAACGGGCAAGAAACTCCATGGACACTCTTTTAGTTGAAGGAAAACCGGTCAAAGCGAAAGGTATTCCGTCCAAAGGGCAGAATAATGTATTTAATCTACAATATTCCACATGCATGTTAATTCGAATACGTTATACGCATCTTATCGTACGGAGCCTTCAACCTTAGCTCACATATCAAAGATCGTTCCAATTACTGTAAGAGCACATCGCTTCATATTTATCGAGTGAAACTATATATTTACAGGCAGAAAATAAAGGGCCGTTAGATTTTACGACAGCTCTACACTCACATATTATCTTGGCTTACGCCCAAGGAAACAGTAAATATTTTATATCCTTACACATGTTACACCAATTTATCTCAAGGCAATGAGGATATGTCAACAAACCAATGTGAACTGCGTATAATCCTCACAACGGCAATGTCAGTTTTGAGAAATCAACAGCATTCATTGCACTTTTTACACGACTGAAGGAAGGGTTATGTTTTTTGAGTTGTCAATGAAATGGATATTTTAAACATAAGAAAAGGGCTACGCGGGCGTGTACCACAGTACTCCCACATTTGCGTCTCAAGGAAATGTCAGCAAACCGGAAGGAGTCTGAGAGGGCCGATGCCTGCCAGGGCTGCGGGACTATTCGAAAGTGATACCGTGGCCCTGGAACACAAAGGGCTAAGAAGGAACATGGATGGGTTTAAGTCAGTACAAGTCTGACACTCCCTTCCGCTTCGCCCAAAGCAGAAGAGGTCATTTGATGATTTCCCATCAGTAAAAAAAAACCACTCCCACATTACACCAGTTAATATATATTTTTTATTAGCGATGCGTTTGCTGTTGACTCTAGTCTAGGTCAGAGATGAAAAAGACAAAGTCGGCGATGAAGTCCAGAAGAAGCCTGTTCACTCTTACTTTGTAGCATCCAGCGGACACAAATACAAACTGAAACGTCCTTGAAAATCCTTCCGATTGTGATTGACACTGGGATTTTGGTTTAAAAGTACAGTAAAGCAAAAAAGAGTTAACCATATGCGGGAGGTCAGTTCTTGTGGAATATAAAAAAATACACGTAGTTCATAGGTACTTATGTAGATAAGGATTTCCATTTCCGGAATTCGCGTTGTGGTATTTCCTCACATCTGCCGCCAGAATGCGGTCACGGTCAGAAACTGCAAAAAGCTCAGACGAAAGGTTATTTTTTTAACTTTGAACTATTTGCTGTTTCTCCACTAAGAACTTTGAATTCTAAACAAAACCGCGTATTCTAACAGAAAAAATCGTACCAACTGGTTGGTGTTTTGTTGAATAACAAAATTCTTTTATATCCGCTAAACATTCCAGTCACAAAAAAGGGAACAAAAGCGCGAAGCCAAAAACATGCTAATCGCGTTGGCAATTCGGTACCTAATATTCAAGACTTTTTCGTCTGTGTCAGGTCAGTAGGGCATGAAAACATCCCCATCTCCACAAAACAGTGATAAAAACATTTGCGACGTGACAAAAATGTTTCACAAACTGTCGGTAGGTATACTAAATTATGGCGGGAAATTAGTAAACCTCATAAATAAAGAAGGCCGCCTCGATTACGCAAAAGTTGAAAATAATAAAACGTCAAACGTGATCTGACTATCGTGGGACGACAGCTGGTGGTCTTGTTTATTACTAGAGGAAGGACTTCGCGGTCGCAACATGGATTAAAGTTGTCTGGGATAAATATTGCTAGTCCCATGTCGGGCGCCAAAATGAATCTGTGTCTGTGGAAGGGTAATTGATTCTTTTGATGCTGAATATAGTTTAAGTAACTAGACGAAGTTTTTATTAAGTGGAAAATGAGTTTATCCCAAGACCATATATCTCAAGTGCGTTGTGAGAGGTCATTCAAGAATTTTGCTCTCTTTATGTAGGAGACTCTAGTCCAGAGAGGCGCCATATTGCAAAACTCCAGAAACATTAACTTTATCAGTTGAAAGCATCCCACACTTCAATTGTTGCAAGTAATGTGTTAAATCTACGAATATAGACCTTAATACAATATTCTACGAACCTTGCTAGGTAATCCTAACTTAGTCAAATATACCAAAGCAAATATCAGACATTATTCCGTTCCGTTGTAGTTAAAGTTTATCAGCAAACTTATTGAGAGGATACGCGAGCGGAATATACAATACGGAACACAAACTCTTCCGTGGGTTACCGAGAAACGCGGGTTCGATGACACCTCCGCGCGAATGTTAGGATCAAATACATATGTATCTGTCCTTGCAAGTTTGCCAAAACTGGATACCTATCTTATGCACAAACAAAACCTTCGGTTTCTCCAAAGAGGTTAGACGGATTGTAATAGTTTTGAAGTGTTAATTTTTTTATGTAATAAAAATTGTCATGTTTGTGTTCGATAGCGCAATAAAAGAATATTGTATTTTACCACATACATGATAGTACTTTTATATTGATTATTATTTTTTTTTGTTGCAATTCGTGCAAAATTATTCCCTAACCATTCCAAAATAGCAAAAATGCACAACGTTAATATTCAAGTTTTCACTTCTGCCGGCACTCCCGGACCGCAACCTGTTTTTTTTTTTTAATATTATTTTAGTACACTCCCATGATGATAAGTGATGACGATGTAAATTTGCTGTAAAAAACACTTTTGGACGTCAGAAATATAAAAATGATTTTAAAAAGGTGGGCAGACCTTTATGGACAAGTTCATAATAAGCCCTCAGTTAACGAATCAAACTCTAAGGCGGACAAAATTAAACCTTTTTTTAAAAGTTAGGTAATTAGGTATTTTTGAATACATGAACATTAACAGACGCAATTTAACTTTGTAACTAGGGATTGGAAACCTATAAAAAGGTCTAGTACCAAAAGTCGTATTACACCAACTTTTGGCGCGTTTTATTGCCTTTCACGGCTCAATTTAAAGTTTTCATACCTATTTGTTGTTTGATAGCAGTTTGAACAATTTTCAGGCTTTCAGCCTCTTTAAACTGATTACGAGTACTTCAGTTGTGTTTTTTTTGTTGCTGTTGAAACAACTAGTAAGAAAACATCGCTGGTACGAAATTTAACGACCTGTTTTGCAATTTTCAGGTATTCTTTTTGGGAAGTAGAAGTTAGACGTTTCAAAAGGCAAATTCTTTAGATTAAATAGAAAATTTGACGGTTTTAATTTTATATGTCAGCGCTTTTACCAACAATTATTGTTTTAATCACATTACAATATTGTTATTGAAAAATCATCAACTAAAATTGATAACAGGTTTAGAATAATTCAAAGTTAGAAATTCGAGTATCGAATTTCTAATTTAACTTCTCAAAGAGTCGAATCAAAACACTCGTAAATAGCACAACAAATGGGATTCACAGGTTATAGAATATTTTCCATAATACACTGAACACACACCACATTGAACGCGCGGTGACTAGGGCCTGTGGCGGGCGCGACGGCCGCGGCAGAGGCGTGCGGTGGCCACAGGGACGAGCGAGTAGCGTTGTGGCGTTAAGGCGTATTTCAGATGTTGCAAACCATGGTGGAGGATTTGGTATTTTTATTAGATAGTCCAATCCTGTGAATTTTTAAAATTATGATGGAGAGCCCTTGCCACCCGCGCATTAGGTCGCTCGCGGACTAGGCCTGCAGTGTGGCCATGACGCGCGGATAGGAACGTTTGAAAACTACGCGCGCTAAGTCGCTCAATTAGTAATGGCCGTCGAGCGTCGCGCTCGCCTTAGTCACTTCAGTGTGGCCACAAGCGGCGGTTTCATATGTATGATATTTCGCACCCGCCGTCTTCGCCACCGCACTAGGCATGAAGTATGAACGCACACTGAGGCTCTGTTGCTTTAAAGTGTTATTGGATTGTTTCTGTTTACAGGTATCGATGAAACAAGCAGAAAAGCTATTTCAACTCTGTATATCGCTGAGCGAAGGTACCTTCCTGCCTGAAAATAAATGCTAAGTAGTTTCATTTTGATTAAATTCAGGAGAAAATATCTGATTTTGTAAAAACCAATCTCGAATAACAACACTTGATAGGCGGCCGAATCGTTTTGAACCATCTCTTCCAATCCAGATTCTATTCAATAAGGTCCACAAAATTACATGTACACATTGAGAATTTTATTTTAACTGAAAATTCAACTGTTTTTTTTTTTCATAATTAGCCATTTGTTTTAAAGTTTTGATTAAACGCTGTAAACTAATTATAAACTGCTAATAAAAAGTAATTTTCAATATTGGACAACTTGTTTAGTTTTCAATCAATTGCAGAAAGTTCTTTTTAAAATCAAATATACTTGCCCATTTAGTGACAAGTAAATCTATGTATTTTATTAAGAAAAGTAAAAGTACAGTATTATCAACAAAAAAAAAATGCAAAGTAACCTGTTACGTGTTTTATCGGAATTTAGTATAAGGTCACTGAAACTAAACTAATTTTGTAATGTTTTCAGATCTACTTAATACAAAACTTTATGCCTTGGACATAAAACTGATTTTATAAGTTATGTTATAATGTATTTAAAGATATTTTAGTTATTAACGTTGCGGTTTAGGGTGGACCCATATCTATCAGCATGAAAAATGTGGGTCAACTCTAATATTACAATGCATATTGTCTTAAAAAAAAAACATAGATTTTTTTTTTAATTCTCCAACTAACAAATAAACTAAAACTCAGCCTCAAGCAATTACTTTTCTAAAGGGCATTGGGTAAGTTTGTATGGACTAGTGGCATGATTTTTTTTCACAGCGGCCACAAAGATACTTAATTGTTGTTAACCTATAGTGGAATATATGGTATTAATCACTCCTAAAAGAATCTTGCCGAAAATAATATCGGAGCTGAAATATCTGATGTCAAAGTTGTGTTGTTCCTATTAACATGGCAGTTTGCGTACTGTTACGTATTTTATCAAAAAATATCTCTTTCCGTCGTTTGCCGTATGTCATTACTTCCCAGAATTTGATCCTTAGCAGCGACACTATCGAATGGTGTAATAATACAGGGTGTTTTTTTTTTTCAAAATTAACGGCTTCTGTTACTGGCTAGGAAAAATGATTTTTCAAAAAACCAATGATGCAGTTTTAGTTTTTATCAAAATCGGGCTCGTGACGCGTTTGAGTGTTTTTCGCTATTCCTCATAGTTTCGGATTTGGCCTTCCATCCACTTGAAAAGTTCATCCTGTATATCTCGGCTCCGATGCATTTTGGAAATAATTGTGCATAGAAGAAAATGAATGTCTTATTGTGTTCTTACTAATGAAATCTTTTTCATAAGTGGCCGCAGACTTAAAAAAAACCCCTTTTATTTGATAAAACATTTCAGAACTTAAAGTAAACGATATCTATTGAGAATAACGTCTTTCAATTTCTCCATATCTTTCGGTTTGGTTATATTATTTTAAATTAAACCTTACGATCTTGAAATCACACTTGACAAAAGACGACATAGAACTTTATCTCTCATTCTCAAATAAAATGGAAATGCAGTTTGAATTTGAAAAATACTTCTATGTGACTCCCGATTAGTTTTCAAAGATTTAATTTAGAAAAGCGTTAAATTCTTTGAGGATAATGTTTGGATAAGGTATTATTGCCGTCTGGGAATGCAGGTATATAATGGCTTGTCAAGTCCAAAAAGGATTCATTATTATACCCGTCTGCTTCAAATAAAATCTAGACGAGAATAGCTAAAGCTATCAAAGGTTTTTTTAGTTCATATATTTCAAAACTTATAAGTGATTTGAATCGGTATCTGCATTCTAGTATGAATTTACGACGTTAACGTTAATTCGACGACACGGTTGGCGCAGTGGTTGAGCGATCGACTGCTGCGCTGCGTGTCACGGGTTCGATCCCAGCACGGAACAAATATTTGGATGGCCTACAGATAGTTGTGCCGGGTCTGGCTGTTTGTGTAAGTGAGTTTAAATGTTTATAAACGCATTCGATGCAACAGTAGAAATTCCTTGTGTGAGGCAACGTTTATTAAAAAAAAAAAAGCGCAAACGATTTCACTACATAAAATTACACCTATAATTCCCGAAGGGTTAGCCAGTGGTGGACCTTGTATGTTCACATGCATTTGCACTGACTGGACTGGTCCACTTAAATCTGTGTGGTTCTTTCTTCAAAAGACCATTTCAGACACTAATCTGCATAGTCCTCATGTAAATTGAGCAATGTCTGGACTTTAAAAGAGTAACAAGTTAACAGGGAACCTCTGAGTTTGGTTCGGCTGTTTCTTCTCAGAGTAGTCAGGTACGAAACACAGGCTACATCTAGTTTAAAAAAAAAGACGTGTAAAAGTGTTTGTAAAAACCTACTTGCAAAATAAACATCATTTATCATTCATTTATCATTCATTTATCATTCATTTATCATATATTTATTAGTATTTACCATTTACTTATCATTTATTTATCATTTATTTATCATTTATTTATCATTCATTTACCATTCATTTATCATTTATCACACACACATTTTGCCAGTTATGTTTAAGTCACATGTAATAGGGGGCGTGCCTATTGCCTATATCAACCAGACACAAATCCAGACTCCGTGGCTGCTACTGAAAAATTTCCTCATGGAAAGACCCAATAATACTGCCCGACCTGGGAATCGAACCCAAGACCTCATGCTCAGCAGTCGTCTATAGCGTTTTAAGGAAAACAAAAAAAGATACAATTTTGTTAAAAGACATAATAAATTACCTTCTCAGTACTGATGTCTAGTATCCTTTTGACGATAGATAATGGATTGAAATCACAAATTGGCGTGGAGATAAAAATAGCTAGTTTATTTCTTCTGGTAAGGTCCAATTTATAAATAAATAAGTAACCATTAAGAATCGTTCAGGCGTCTATTTACAGAGGTTTTCCGTTGATTTCGTTAAGAGCGTTTGCGCCTTACGCCTTTTCATACAAACTTTCAAGTCCGATTTTCCGAAATGACCGAACCAATTTTGATGAAACTGCATACGCGGCATAAGCACGATACAAAGGTCTAAAAAGTTACTAGAAATATTTTCGTTATCATACTCTGGCCCTATCTTAATTGATTTGGGGCATGCATGTGTTCCTCTTCTCTGATACTTCTTCATTACTCGTCATCTCAGCAGTCACCTCCATCATGTGTATGAAACTTGGCTTTAGTTATTTTTACAGATTATGTCTACCTACTTAAATTTGCCGCCTACCTAGATGCTAGTATTAATAAATCCAATTACAAACTAAGTACAAGTGTTAATATGGAACTAAGTTAATATTTCTCATTAACTTAGCTTAGATTACCACTTCAAAGTAATGATTAATCAAAGTAGGTTCCTGGAAAGAGTAAAATTCCAAGTTATGAAACACATAAAAGTTGCGCTATTATCGTCATCTTATTGGCTTTTAGTCGCTATTACAGAAGAAATTAAAGTGAAAATTAACAGCCTTTTTATTTTTGTAGTAGAATAAACTCACTACACACTCACATTATAAATTTAAAAAAAACGTTAAATAAACTAACATAAAATTATAAAAGAGCACCAAAAAACTCCTCTTTAACGCTGTCTACAGAGACTGGCTGCATTGCCACGTTGTTACTCTTACTTCCTGAAATAGACGTTGAAAGGATTCGTTGTAAGGTTAGGACTACAGATCAGAATATGAAGAGTTTTATGCCTAAATTTCAAGGAAGTAAATAACATCCTATCGAGGTAACACCTTCAAAATTTTTTTTTTCGGAACGTACAAATTACTCCGACTTTTTAGGTAAGTTATTCCTTGAAGTTTACGTAACCTACCTATTCCGATCTCTGGTTAAGACAGAATGGATCTCATCCACAGCCCGTTTTCACCCACTTCTCACTTCACAAGCTTCACGTTCTTGTTCCAGCCTAACCCAGGACATTCCCACGATGGCAACAATATCGTTTACCCATCTCGCCGTGGCCAGACAATCAACAATCCAGGATGGAGGCACTACACGGACTTTCATTGTGTTAATCAAAAACCCTTTGTTATGTAGAAATCGGTAAAAAAAACATTTTTTTTAATTTGCTGTGAGTAAGCTCTTGACTCTAGTCTAGGTAAGAGATGACAGAGACAAAGTCAAGGATGGTACGGGCTTACCCAGAAAAAGCCTGTTCACTGTAACTTTGCAGAGATAAGGGTTGTAAGCGTTCGGAAATACAGGCAGTGTTCCTCCTCTCCTTTGCTGTGCGCATTATGAAAGACGTTTAAAAACGTTTAGTGCGAATTGGTGCAGTAGCAATAAGGTAGGGATGGTAACTAGCAGTGCGTCTAGAAGTCCAATGGTAAAAGGGGGCTGGTAGGATGAGGTCGTGGAGTTCTTAGGCATACTCGCCGAAGTATGGCCTATAGAGACCGACAAGCAGGCAATCTTTGGGTGATGAGCAAAGCTGTGAAGCATGTGGTGCCGTTGCCCGTGGTGGACCGCTAGGAGGTGGATCCCAAACCACCCCAATAATTGCATTGAACTATTTGACCTTTTTGGATACTTCATGCACTATTTATATTTATTTTTGCCGTCTACGACACTGGGCAGAGTTTGCTTACCAGGTTTGTGATTATCAAGACTAGTGCTTTTTGTGACAGACAGATTATTTCGTGCATTTCGGGGAGTTTGTCTCCCTACCCTCAAGCTACAGTAGTACAGTTTTGGGACTGTCTTACGTAATTTGGACGTTCATATGGATTTTCAGTTTTTTTCATCATACTTTTATTCTGACTTTCAAGTTTGGAATCTGTTTGATAGCGTTGTTTTTTTTTTTTTTTTTAAATTTTGGGCTTTCTCTCGTAATTTACCAGGGCATAAAAAGAAACACATTCATACGGGAATTCGGATTTTAATTGGTCGAAAAATACCATTTTGTTGACATTAAAGCGAACAATACTTACATTTAGAGTTCCTTAATTTATTTACAAAAATATTTTTAATTTCGTTGAACAGCACGCGCAACAGAAGACATTTGAAAGTTGAGATAGAACTTTATACTCAAATAAATAAATGAGCTTTTTTAAAACAAACTTTAAAACTTGCATCCTAAGAATCATATTTGTTTGTGTGTTAACTCATTGCAGAAATAAAAATCCCATGTTGCTCATGCCATTCTTCACAATTACCGTTTACGTTATTTTCGATTCGTCAACACTTTTATATGTTCAGCTGGCCTACCATGAAGTCACTATTATTGTTTTACTCTTATTCCATTGTGGGAAAGAGACAGAGCTATACATGATGTCTAGCGCCATCTCTTTCCCACACTGGAAAAGGAGTATAACAATAATGTTTTAAGACGTCATGTCACAAACAAATATTAAAAAAAACAAAAAGTTAAATCGTCAGACTGATGTCTTTAACTGGGCTTAAGTGCTGTTAAAATGCTTATTTTGATTACAATGATTAAGGTCGCACATCTCGCGTGGAACGCTACTAGAGGGTTTGTCAGAAACGCGCGGCATCAGGACATTTTCGCGAAGGACACTTGCGCGAGCCCATTTTCGCAAAAAGATATTTGCGCGCTGGGACTTTGGCACGAATTGTGTTTTGCGCGAACGGGCAATTTCCTGAATGGACACTTGCGCGAATGGACGTTTGCGCGAACAGACTTTTGCCTGAACAGACATTTTCGGGGCTGGACATTCGCACGAATGGACATATGCGCCAATAGTGATAGTTAAAATTTGAAGTTTAATTAATTGAAGAACATAGACGCAGCAGAAGAGTAGCATGAGAACATTTTTAACGTGATATGTCAAATCTAACCATTTTAAATCTTTGTATATGCTTATAGTATTTTTCCATCATGGAAAAGAAGTTGGAACTTAAGAGCCCTCTCATTTTAGGCGGTTCAGTTGCGATTTTAATTTAAACACATTTATCTGATTTTCACAGTTGCCAGTATCAACACGATCACTGCAGGGATACAGCTCGCTTGACCGTCAATATATTCCTTTGGAACATTGTATTTATATTAAATAGGATGTGCAAATGATAAAAAGAATAACTTGGTCACCGCAACGTAGACGCCAAAAGTGCAAGGCTAAATAAACAATTAAAACAAAATAATGGGTATTTATAATTTTTATATCTATACACAATACACATATAATATACAAATATAACATTCAATAATTCATCTCTTACTATGTAAATACATATATAAGTATTATAATAAATATATTCGTAGGAGTTATCAATAAATACTTAGTATCATATAATAATATTAATTGAACATTTAAAACTTCAATACTGAGCTCATTATTTTCTTAGTCATTTAAATAATTAATTAGTATCTAACAATTATGATAAATATAAATTAAAATTATTTATTTAATTAAAATTAAATAGTATTAAAATAGTTAGTTGATATCAATGAATGATACCGGAATATTCACATTTTTCGATGATTTTTACACAAACATCAAGAATGACAGTTTAAATACAACATCTATATCTTCGTAACTTTAAAAAAAATACAGGTTATCAACGCGTTTTTTGGATTGAATAATAATTAAATTGACAGTTATTTTTTATAAATTTTATAAAAAATAAAATTATGGCCTTGAAATACACACACAATTATTACGGAATGTAATTATAAATTTACCATAGTCTTTTCGCCGTATGATGGAGCGGGTGGCATTAGATGACCGTTCCTTTCCAACAAATTTAAATTACTGATTTCGTATTTTACGACTATGGTATTCAGAGTGCAGCAAAAATATTCAATCATGATTGTAAATCAGGCTAACGTTCAAGATTGAAAAGGAACTTTTCATGTAATGTTACCCGCACCATCCTGCGGCGAAAGGACTATTTATGCATTATCACACTATCTACTTAGTATATATTATGTACACGTGCCAAACATACACAACAAGTGCCAATATTAATCTACATCGTTGATTAACATTCGATTCTCCCTTTAATTACATCGCAAGAGTTGACAAACATACCAAATAGTATATTGTTCCCGTCCTAGTTCCCACAATGGAGTAGGTAGTTAGAGCTGCCTCTATATTATTCTTGCTGCCTTAAGCTATATACAGACTTATTCAAAATGGCCGGCTCGACAGACTGTGAATTCAAGGTGTAAATGGACCTTAACGAAACCGTCAACCGAGCATTCTGTACATAAAACTAAGTAAGACTACGCAAAAACTAGTGTTGCTAAACGACTTTTAGATTTCGGTTGAAAAATCACGTTTTACAGTAAAACTCAATCTTTACAGGCCCTCAAAACATTGTGCTGATGACGCTGGATGGAAGGACGAGGAAGTGGTTTTTAAAAAAGAAATTGTGAATAAGTCTCGATAACTAGAAGGTTCAGTTAGGTATGGTCCAGAACAAAAAAATATCGCAATGATGGAGAGAACTAGGGACTCTCGGCTTCGTTAAGGGACTATTTACACTCTTTCTATTGATGGTACGGACACTCATAAGCGCAGCGGTGCACCCAGTGGTGGCAGCCCCGACTTACGAGTAGTAAGCCGTTCGAACCCAGTCAGGCGCATTACTTTGTGTAATTTATTTCATCACCGCTCCTCTTTAAAAAACGGTGAAAGAAAACATCGTGAGGAAACCGACATGTCCTAGAACTAAAAATTCGAAGACATGTGACATCTACCAACCCGCACTGGGCCCGCGTGGTGGATTAAAGCCCACTCCCTCTCATAGAGAGGAGGCCTGTATCTGCCCAGCAGTGGGAACATTACAGGCTAATGATGATGACACTCATGATCAGAACCTAAATAGTCTCGAAGATCAACAAAAAAAATATTGCCACAAAACTTAATGAATAGTTCCTGATATTTTAGTTCCTAAGTGTACACTGACATACTATGAAGGGGCTTAGCAGATAGATAACTGAAAAGAATTAAGTGTCTATGTTTTCATAGATTACTTTTTACATTGTAATTGTTTTTCTTCATACACAAGTATGCTCTTTCACTTTATTACTTTACACTTCACTTTCACTCCTTTCGTATTTAAATCGAAAGAAAAGCTTCGCATATATGAATGTAACTACCAAAATCATAGGTCATATAACTTAATACAACAAAAAAATAGGCTTATTAATATCATGTAAAACATGAAACTACAGTCACCCACAGCTCATTAGACGAATTTACGAGTTCTAACCCTTTTCATTTATTATAACAAGATATAAGATGTCTGTAACGAAATCCACTAACATGATCACGTAGACACTTTACACCATTACCATGAACAAGAAATTCTCAAAGGACGATTTGAAACTCAATTTTCTTGAGTATACCAGAGACTTTGTTCACTGAAATAATCATGAGTGAAAATTATTTTGGTGGTTACTTTTGTATGAGAATATTATCATTTGGATATTAAGACGTTTGTCATGAAAAAGGCTTTATATAGGCTTTGTTACCAACGTCTGAGTCAAGGGAAAAGTCTTTTTGTCTTTACCCTCAAGCACCTAGGTTCAACATAGTTACAGCTTGATATTTCATTACATAAATCCTCGAGTATAGAAAAAGTGAGAAACTAAACTTATCTAGATTAAATTTCTTTGTTTTTTAGTCTCTGCGGTCTAGATATTTAAACAGGTCGTGAAACACTCATGTGAGCGTTAATGAATTTTATTAAAAAATAGTAACATTAGATCATCTCAGAGTATTTTTAACGTAAGTAGATAGTCTGAAAGAAAAATATACCGAAGTCATATATTCGAGAGTGGAAGAGCTGTAGCTTTCATATCAGTAAATAAATTTAACCTTTCATCGATAACAGGCAAAGCCAATTTACGGCTCCCATTGTGTCAGTGCCTGTCGTTAAAAAATAATGCCTATCATGTAAGCTATTGTGTTGAATTTGGAACCATCATTGTACAGAAGTAGAGGACACCATCGTTAAGACTGAACTTTTTTATAAAAAGGTCGATGCTGCTTTCTGTATCTATTAGAAAAGAGTTTTGCATTACAGTGGGATTAAACATACAAAGTTTAACATACTAAACGCACAACCTCTCATGAGTTGACTCGTAGACACTCATAGTGAGCGTTTATCTATACTTACTAATATTATAAAGCTGAAGAGTTTGTTTGTTTGCTTGAACGCGCTAATCTCAGGAACTACAGATCCGATTTCAAAAATTCTTTCAGTGTTAGATAGCCCATTTATCAAGGAAAGCTATAGGCTATATATCATCACGCTACGACCAAAAGGAGCGGAGCAGCAATGAAAAATGTTGCTAAAACGGGGAAAATGTGACGCAGACGAAGTTGCGCTGGACAGCTAGTGAATTTTATAAAAGAAAATAGCATGATATCATCTCAGTTTATTTTTTTACTGATACTGAACAAGTTTTGTTCACCGTTCTATATTAGACGGGTTATTTCTACAATTTTCACACTGTTGATACGAGTACATAAGATTTCTTTCTACGACAACTAATGTGGCGTTTCTTTTAATAATTTTCTAGGACGTGCAAGTTTCCTCGTAATATTTGATCGCCATCATTATTTATTAGTCGGCATAATAATGTTCCTTGTGCTGGGACAAAGGTGTTTGATGTTCCCACTTCTGGGCCAAATGTGTCCTCTCTATAATGAGGGTAGGTACTCTCAGTGTGGGTAAGTAGATATCGCATGTTTTTGAATAATTATTTTTTTTGCAGAAAAGCCTCTAAATAGTTTTATCGCTTCTTATCTCACGATCAGATAAAGAACAACACCACTAACGAAAAGGAACCTAAGCTAAGTTAAAGTAGATTGAGTAAAAGTTTTCCAATAACTTGAGAGAATCACGCAAAATCAGCAAGCAATTTTGTGAATGGAGCAAAGTTTAGTTAGCTTAAATAGGAAACGGATGCTGGTATAAAACTAAACTTGTAAGATTGAAGTTTAGAAGGCAGGTGATGCAAATATTTAACTTTCTTTATTAAACGAAGCATCACGCTGGCTTTTCCTGAAGGCGCAAACAGAAAGGCTTCTTCTGGGTTAACTCTTTCCATCATCGACTTTGTCTCTGTCATCTCTGACCTAGACTAGAGTCAAGAGCAAACACACCTTAAATAAAATTAAAAAATGTATATCAAACTCACAAAATAGTATACAACCTGTTATTTTTTTTATATCCCATAACTCTAGGGTTATGTTCTGTACGTAAAAATAACACTAAAACTCCTAGAATAGGTGGTCCAAAAATGCATAGTTTCGGAGATAATTATCATCAATCATAATTTACTTAGGTCAAAAATTGTCACGAGTATGACGAATCTTTACTTTTGTGAGGTTGCCAAACTTCGCAGTAGTGTGGTAAAATAGTAGTAGTTTCATTGATAAATACGAGTATTTCTTTTTATCCAAAACCATAATTCATATTTAAAGCTAAGAAAATGCGAAAAAACAAAAAAAAAAGTATGATTGAAACATAATTCAAATGCCAGTTGATTCTTTGATACGGTCTCAATCATATCCTAGAGTTATGGGTTTAAAAAAAAACAAGTTGTATACATTACCTTCGTACACATTTATGTTTAAGTCTTATAATATATAGACTGTGAGCAATCAATCAGGCTGCTTCTGATAAGTTACTGATAAACACCCGATGCCATTTTCTTCAACTTCGATGAATCCAGACCCCACAAAGATCAGAAGGGTTACTATGACGTCTTAAAACATTATTGTTTCATTCTTATTCCAGAGTGGGAAAGAGATGGAGCTAGACAACCTGTATAGCTCCGTCTCTTTCGCACACTGGAATAAGAGTAAAATAATACTGCTGCACTCGTGAACTTGCGACCACAATACCAACGACGCAGTCCACCTCATTACAGTTTTGTTTCAAATATTAATGAACCTAACAAATATACATTTATTTTTATGATACACCGAACATTCATTTTATAAAGTATTTACATTAAATCAATATTGATAGCCCAGTCACCGGCACAAATCGTCACTTTACAAATATTGTCAGTTTATCAGTTAAATATTTACACTCTCCTGCCGTGTATGTAGGCTGAAACAAAAGAGTAATTTCATTAATCAAGTATTCAATTTGAAGATTGAAATAAATTAAATCGTTTCATTTGGACCAATTTTGACAAAAACTCATAATTAATAAACTCAATTATCACTGTTCATCTTTTGTAGGACATCTTAAAAAAATGATCATCTTTGTTCCTTTTATTCCTAAGTTGGTCAGAGTTCATAAACTCAAAAATTCTTCAAGCAGTCAAACAAGGCTTTCAGACATAATTATACAATCATTCTTATTTAGAGTACCTTAAAATCGTAATGAAATCTCCAAGTTTAAAAAAAAACATCGATTAAACAATAATACATCAGTCAGCTTTCGTACATCACCGTTTCTTAACACTCATGGCCTTTACCGCGTAGCGCATAGGTCGTAGCAACAGTATTCGTAGCTACGTCGTAGCTGTAGCTAGATGGCGTAATGTCGCAAATGGCTGTCAAATATTTCGCGGTTTTGTTAAAAATTGTTTTGTTAAAAATGGTTTTGTTAAAAATTGTTTTGTTAAAAAAAAATACGAAATTTTGCTCTGTGCTTAAATATATGTTTTAAATTGCAATGATAACACTGGATGAGGGTGTTGTAACAGTTTTAGGAGCGTAAAAGGCATTTGGAAGGTCCTACAATATTCATTTGCACTTTAGTAGTAAATGCTATTCATAAATCAATACAACACAGAGCGATGAACTATAATTTTAGTAAGTTATGTGAGTAAATTATTTCCTCTAAAATATAATTTAGGTATTAGGTACTTAAATATAAATTCTAACATAAGTGGCATTATTTTAGCACAATGCTGAAATTATAGCGCAACTGAGGAAACAGGCATTTGATAAATCCTCCTAAGCGTCCTATTGCTTATTTAGTATTTAGTTAGTTAGTTTATTTTATATAAATAAATCTAGTTTTTTTTTAATATTTGGGTCAAAACGAATAAAATTACTATACAAAAAACACAAACGGTAGATGAAGAATTAAAAAAAAAATCTATTGTGAATGAACGACTTACATCATGTTACAAAATATTTTAATGAAATATTCCATTAATTTTGTTTAAACATCAACAAAAAAAAAATCAACATTAATTTAAGAATCTGAATAATAATTCATTTCAAGGCTCTTCTATAATAGTATTCCTTTGAAAATTCCTAATGTCTTAGTCATTTCTTTAGACCCAAGATAAAATGGTGTCTATCGCAATTTAAGAGTATTAAAAGCTGTTCAGACCTATAAAAAGGACTTGAAGAAAACTGAGAATGACTAATGGCGTAAGACGTAAAGCTGCTTAGCTAAAACAAAAGAAAAACTATTAATAAATACTGAAAAAACTTGGAGAATCCTTTTCTGAGTGGCGAGACAGTTTAGTTTAATTAGGACTTTGAAAATGAAATATCTGAAAAATCTTGAAGGCAAAAAATAGTGTGATACCAATCATTGGGTGAAAAGAAAATAGTACATATTTTTTTCTAATTTGAAAATCTTGAAAACCTATGCTTATAGTTAAAACAAAATTTTATACCTCTTTCTTTATGGTACCGGACATGATATAAAATTACCTAAGATTAAAACGCCTTCCGGGTGTTGTTGGGGCTACCTCGATTCTGTAGCGCATCAGGCATGTTTGCTGATTCGGCTACCGATAGCTTTTCATCAATCATGCGAAAAAGAACGGCATCATTTTTACGCAGGATTCGGGGGAGTGCCAATAGCATCCTAAAGGTGATTGCGAATAGCCTAGACGGCGTTTTCTTGTAGTATTGGACCCGTATGCATAACTGCGGGTCTGATGCTGCAGGAAAATATATAAGTTAAGAATTTTGTAATTTAGTATAGGTACTAACATAGTTACGTAAGCTGTATTACTAACAAAGATCTATGGAACAAGTGTCTGAAATAAATGTTTTATTATTATTATTCCCTTTATTCACTAATATATACAAATTTAATACATTTTTAAATATTTCTCATAAATAAAAAAACATTTAAAAATATAAAAAAATTGTAGCCCACCGGTATCGGGAACAGGGTCCAAGCTACCGGCGGTCAGGGCTCCAGAGAAAGGAACCTCCTAACAATACGAGCCGTGTCCAGGAGTACCGCTTTCTGAATCAAGCCCTTGATCCAGCTGCCTAACGAGAGCCTCATCAGATGTTGGTCGAGGCTCTTGGCAATTAGGCCATTGGCTGATACGACTATCGGCACAATGATCGCTGAGTCAACATCCCACATGTCGACAACCTCGCGAGCCAAGTCAAGATACTTGATTTGCTTATCTTTCTCGGCCTTCACGAGGTTCCCGTCATGTGGAACCGTTATGTCAACAATCATTGCGCGCCGCTCTGATCGATCCACCACCACTATATCAGGCTTATTGGCTACAATAGTCCTGTCAGTGATGATGGATTGATCCCAATACAGTGTGATATTGCCATTTTCGAGAACTGGGTCGGGCACATACCTATAGTACGGCACTTCCGATTCCACAAGGCTGTATTTCAGAGCAAGTTGCTGATGAATAATCCTGGCTACAAGGTTGTGTCTATGCAAGTATTCTCCGTTGGCCAGACGAGAACACCCGGAGATAATGTGACGGATCGATTCGCCCGGACGGTGGCATGCCCGACATATGTCAACCGTGCCATCCTTCACAATAAATTTCCGGTAGTTATTCGTCATCATAACTTCATCCATAATTGCACAAACAAAACCTTCGGTTTCTCCAAAGAGTTCCCCGGAACGTAGCCAGGCTACGGACGCTGCATGGTCTACATCAAGTCCATGCAGGGCACTGAAGTAGCGTCCGTGAAGCTCCTTACTCTGCCATACTTCCCTGCGGTCATTAGTGTCAAGCACTGCAGGTTTGCGCCAGTTCTCTTTAGCCAAGGAGAGCGGGGTGAGGGCCTTGTCCATCGCGACCACATCTCGATGCATCCCCACGTCGGCTTCTAGGAAATATTCCCTGAGACTGCATATCTCGCGATTGTGGAGAGTCTTAGCGTTTAAAAAGCCTCGACCTCCACAACTCCGGGGGATATACAGTCTCATAACCGAGGAACGTGGGTGATGCATTCGATATGCCGTCAACAATGTACGGACCTTCCTATCCAGGGCGTCTAGTTCTGTTTGAGTCCATTTGAGTACGCCGAAAGTGTACATCAAAACCGGCATGACCCAACCATTGAAGGCACGCACCTTATTTCCGCCTGATAAAAGACTATTAAATACTTTTCTCAGGCGGCCAAAGAAGCGCTCCTTCAACGATTGCTTCATGTCAACAGAATTGATGCCCAGCGCTTCCGACATACCCAAATACTTGTAGGTTTCGGTTGCTGAGAGGGATCTAAGATTTATAGAATCTGAGAGCTGGGTTCCCGCAGATTCCACAATCCCCCCTCGCTTTACATGCATGACCGCACATTTGTCCACACCAAATTCCATCCTGATGGCGCTACTGAAAGTTTCTGTTACCCTCAGTAGTTCCATCAATTACAAGTTGTTGGGGGCAAAGAGTTTCAGGTCATCCATGTAAAGAAGGTGAGATATAACTTGACCACCTCTCTTCAATCGAAAGCCCAAACCTGACTCCTCCAGCAGTGTGCTTAGAGGATTCAAGGCTAAGCAGAACCAAAGCGGACTCAAACTATCGCCCTGAAAAATACCACGCTCGATCCTTATTGGTTCGCTGTTCCCCTGTATCTGTCGACATCCTGGATAGCGAAGGACTGTCCTCCATTGCCCCATACACGACATCAGGAAGGTGCGCAGAGTTGCATCAATTTTATACAATTCTAGCACCCTCATGAGCCATGTATGTGGCACCGAGTCATAGGCCTTCTTATAATCTATCCAACATGTCGACAGATCCCTTCGGGAACGTCGAACCTGTTGGTTAATGGCCATATCAATGAGGAGCAGCTCCTTAGTACCGCGGGACCCGTTCCTACATCCATTCTGAGAAGCGGACATGATCGAATTGTCATCAATGTGTTTACAAATTTTAGCTCTCAAAATGGATGTAAGAACTTTATACACTGTCGGAAGACAAGTAATAGGTCTATAATTTTTGGGTTCCGCAGTACTACCTGATTTATGGAGCAGGTGGGTTATTCCAGTAGTTAGGAACTCGGGCAGCGATCCTGACTCTAAGGCTGACTGGAATAGGGCCGCCAAGCGAGTATGCGACCTCGCAAACCATTTAATCCAGAAGTTGTGCAGCCCGTCCGGTCCTGGAGATTTCCAGTTAGGTAACGGACGGACTGCACGAGCTACGTCTTGGGGGCTGATAGAGATTGCCCCCATTTCTGGTACTGGATCGCACACTCGCTCGACTTCTCGAGTCCATTCACCCTCGGTATGGCTGACAGGTACCGACCAGATACTGCGCCAAAACGCACACATGACGTCATCATCCGGCAGGCGCGTGTCGGCCACACCTTGGTCCGGTCGCTCCCAACTCCTATAAACCCACCTTTCGTCTCTTTGGAATGTGCGATTCAGAGTGTATCGTTCCACCCTCCGCTTATACCTACGGATACGGTTTGCCCATGCATACACTTTCTGCTTCAGGAAGTCGATGCGTTCTGTGATACGGGACATATAGTCTTGAGGACTAATATCAGTCCCTGCAAATGCCCGCTTCACAAAACGCATCACTCGAGGGCGATTGTTGCCCTCCCTGAAGCAGATTAGTTTGCCGATGAGTGTTCTGGCCCCACTAATACGTCGCTCAATCCTGCACTGCCAAGCCGGTACTACAGGTTTAGATCGTGTAGCTTTATCATTAGAAAATTTGACATGAGCTACACGACATGTCGCTACAGCCGCACAGTACAGGATCGAGTGAGCATCAGTGAGGTCTTCGCAGTTATCAAAATAGTTTGACAACTGCGAATCCAGAACAGCCACCAGCGCCCTATTTCTGTTATGCATGGGCAAACGAGGTAAACGTGGTCTTAGTTCAGGCGACATGTACCGATATTCTCTAATCGCACCTTCCAAAGCACTCCTCATTTCCTCACTGCACTGGGTACTTACATTAGTAGCCATGTCATTACTCACTTCGTCAGCGTGATCGAATAACTGATTAGACTGTGGTGGAACCACAGCCTGTGACGGAGGGACAATGACGTGGCTACTCTGCATTTCAGTTCGCAGGCGATCAAGTACGGTGTCGTCCAACATATGATTACGTTGGATGACCCGCACCTGATCCGATAATCGTTGCGCCGACACGTTGACAGCTGGCTCAAGCACCTGAAACAGAGAGAGCATCCGAACACGGTACGCGGTCAGGTTGTTTCCTCCCTCTGTAGCCCCATAGTATGAGCGCATGACATTTTCGTTGATGGTTCGCGTCCATCGCATGCGCTGCACACTTCCGCCGGAAGCTGGGACCCTATCAGAGGCCGGTGGGCCTCGAGGTCCTAAACCGTCCGGCGGCCGGCGTCCTCCCCGTCGACGAACAGGTGGTGGCGTCGTGGGCGGAGAGAAGTACTCGTCGCTGTCGCTCGATGCAACTGCCACGGCCGGTGTCACAGCACTCACGGTGAGGCTGGGTTCCGGCGGCGGCGAGGCGGAGCGGGGCGACGAGTCCGGATGCGGTAGGCGTGCACGAAGAGCAGCAGCTGATCTTGTCAACATTATTCTTCGTTCTTCATTATAGATAGTTTTAATTTATTGTTAAAAATTTTCTTTTGACGTGGTCTGACATTGTATGTCAGATCAATCTTTTGGGGAATGGTTGTGATTTTTTTGTTTTTCGGAAAGATTTTGCCATTATGGTGATAATTTATATTGGAGAAGTCTATTGGAATTCAATGGTGTTATTTAAAATCACAGGTTCAACTATTAAATATTAAATTTCTTGTAAAATGGTAAATCAGAAAAGAAGACGTTTATGTGACGTAAGTGTTGCCAGCTTATTTGTTATTATTATTATATTATAAAACAAAAGTTACAGACAACAAATTTTTGGGACAAAATTGAAAATTATTGCTGTTCACCCCGTTTTACGTAGGTATTCAATTGATTCGTAAAGCGGTTTTTATGTATGGCAGGATATTATAAAACAACATACCATCACTTCTCTAATCCCGAAGAGTTAGGCAGAGGTGTAGCTAATAGTACACCCACATTTTGTTAGTCCCATGCAATTGGGGGCGAGCCTATTACCGTCAAATGGGCAAAAATCGAGACTCCCTGGCTGCTACTGAGAAATTCGTGATGGAAATGTACCCACGACCTCAGCCTCAGCAGAGTATTTTACACAAACTTTATGAATTTCGTAGACATTAAAAAAAAAAATAGAGTCCCTGACACAGTGAGGCGGGATCGCGGCAGGCCACGAAGGAGATGGTGGGACGAACTGGACAGGTTCCGTCAGAACTGGTCGTCACTTCTCTCGAACCTGCACGTCCTCCTTGAACGCGCGGGTTCGCGAGAAGTGGAAGGAGTGGAGGAAGGCGTTTGCCCAGGAGTGGGACAGAGCAAGATAGAGAAAAAAATAGAGAGCGATAAAAAGTTTATTTTTGGAACAATTTAAAATAAATAACGCTGTCGTTGCTTTACTTTTCGTGTTTTCAAAACAATATTTTTTACGATTTTACCGTTCATACGAGTACAGCGATTTTTTTTTTTAATCGTTATAAGCCTTGACACAATATTTTGCAATCTGAAGTGGCAATTAGTAGAGTAATTTTGCTGAGAGTTTGTAAGTGGTATCGTAGTTAAAAAAACTTGGAAAGACGGGGTCTTACAAATTGGCCGCTGAAATATATTATGAACTTGGAAGTATTTATGGGCTTAATAAATCCAGAAATTTATTAGCCTGAAGGGAATTTTGTTAACTAGTTTGTAACAATGAATTTTACATTTGATTGTAAACATCCATTTAAATAATTTACTAAAGAAGAAAGTGTAAAAGTATTTTATAACACATTTGCTCGTAAAGGGTCTCTTATTGCACCAAGTTCAGTATCGTAATGTATCACATTACGCACTAGTGCGGTAATGTAAAGTAAAACGCACGGCTTATCATAATGCTCCGTCTAAAACGAACGGTACTTTTTTAAATCTTAGCAAAGAGTTTTTATGTCAGAAAAGTGATCAACATTTTATGTATAAAATTGACTTGGGAGATAAAATATAATAAATAAACATTTAATTCTTTAATTTAATCAATTTTGACCATAAATTACAACCATTTATCTGTAACAAAACACAAAATATTAATTTACTTTATTTGTAATACTGGCTGTTTCTGTGCCCTTGCCTTAAAAAAAAAGTGCTAATGCGCGCGCATCGCTAATTTCATAATTTGTGAACAAGTAAAAATTATTCCGCGCGCTTTTTCTTTTCGCTCTTTTGTTTTTATTTGAAAATGTCGTCCGACTTTTATTTATTTCCTCGCAAATATGTTATAAAACGTCGTATGACATACGTGCGCTTTGATAATTACAGCCTCTGCTTTTTTGTTAGCCCTCGCCTACGGCTCGGGCTAGCAATATCGCCTAGGCTGTAATTTTCAACTTACCGCACTTATATCATAATGTACTATTATAGCTCTTAATTGCATTAACAAAGTGATCAACTGAATTTATTGAAAGACAATGTGTAAAATAATTTTTAACAATATTTCGTTTACCAAGTGACAGTAAAAAAACACATTTCATCAAAACAAAACTACGAAAGCCAATTTTTTTATATAATCCTTTCCCATATGAATGTATTTCGTTTCAGGCTCGCTTTTCGGTTAATTAACACAAGCGCGAATAATACGTACAAATATGTAGATACCTAAATTGTAATCCTCATGAAACTAAATATTACACAAACTATCTACATCGTTGAAAGTGAATAAGATTAAAAAGATTTTGATTTTTTTAAAGATTTTGTAACATATTTTGATTTAAAAGAGTGTCCATGGAGTTTCTTGCCCATTCTTCTCCATAGAGATCTACGCTACGGAATGGGCAACTACAGTACTTTCACAAGTTATTATGCCTTGTGACTGGGACCGTAGCTTCGCGTTTTATTTTGACTTTCAAAAGTGCCTGTAATGGTCTAATTGAAATAAATGCTTTGAGTTTTGTTGAGTTTTGAGTGAAGTGCCTTGGAATCATCAACATTACTAAAATTTTAAATACTCAGTTGTTAAATTAACATACAATACATAACATCACGCCTGTAAACCCCGAAGGGTTAGGCAGAAGTGTACCTAAAAGTACAAAGCGTGTTAGATAGTTAACAATGTTTTCTTTAACTGAAGTTAGTGATAATTATTAGTCCCTTTGTTAAAAGTGATATTTTTTTAGTAGCCATGGGTTTGCTCTTGACTCTAGTCTAGGTCAGAGATGACAGAGATAAAGTCGATGATGGTACGAGCTTACCCAGAAGAAGCCTGTTCACTCTAAGAGATTAGGGTTGTTAGCGTTCGGAAACACAGACGCAGGCAGAGAGTTCCATTCCTTTGCTGTGTGCATTATGAATGACGTTTGAAAACGCTTAGTGCGAATTGGTGGAATAGCACAATTTTGGACTTCTGTAACCTTTACGAATTTTGGGACCAACTGCTTAAAAAGCTCGGTACGTAATGGATGGCCACCCATCCACAGAGTGACTTCGGCAATTGTTACTTAACCTTGATGATCTACGTGCCACTTTAAAAGGTACATAGAAATTTAATAATATAAACTAAAAATCAGTAAAGGTTTCATTTTAATTATTAAATTCCTACATAGTAATCACAAAAGTCTCCAATTTATTTCTGCCTCTAAAACTCGTTCATTTTCAAAATGTCTCCTTCCGAAAAACAATGAAAAACTATTTCCAATTAGTTTCAGTTTTAGAACTGAAACTAATTGTAATAGTTGTTCATTCTAACAAACACTAACATTTGTAACGGGATATTTACCATGGTTATTTTATTATTTGTTTTGAGTTCCCGATATTTCGGCTCTGTTGCAAGTAAAAAAAATATAATAAATGGTAAATATCCAGTTACAAAAGTTATTGATACTTTCAGTTCGACTGTAAAGCTCGAGAAGTTTCGCTCTCAACGATTTTTATTATCATTGGGACAATGTTAATGGAAACTTTTAGTACTGCCACAGTTTCATTTCATTGATATTGTATTTTATATTTCAATTTGATCCCTAGGGATGCTATACACCGTGTAAATCACCTCATCACGAAGCCGTCAACCAAGCATTCTGTACATGAAACTAAGTAACTTTACGCAAAAATTATTGCTGGGAAACGACTTTTTTTTGGGGGGTGTAAAATCATGTTTTATGGTAGAACTCAATGTAACGCACTCAAAACATTGTGCTGATGGACGGATTGAATGGTGCGGGGGCCGTGGAGGTGTTTAAAGTAAAAATCTTACATTAAAAACTTGTATTTAGAAAAATACTTGTCAAAAAGTTGGAACTTTGACCCCTAATTTCTCCGTAACTAGAAGGTTCCCAGATATGGTGTAGAACAAAAAAATGATCGCAATGACAGGGAGAACCAGTGCTTTTCGGCTTCGTTAAGAGGTGTTTTACACCCTTTATATTTTTCAGGTTGAAATGATTCTATTAATTTTTGGATTTTTTTTCTTTATTACCTTACAATTTTAATTGTTACTAATGTAGTATACAAGGTGTTGTTTTGCATCCTCGTCAAATTCAAAGAGGTAACTATGCTATTGATTCTCGTCCCGAATCAATAATAAAATGGATAGGTAATTTTTTTTTTTTTCTTATTTACGGAAATCTGTTAGTGTGAACCACCCGTGTTTTAAGCTCGGGCCGTCTGATTCTCGCCCTATAACCGCGCTTCCACACATGCAAACAATCTCAAACGTTTATTCGATAATTTCTTATTACCTAAACCACGTTAAGGGGGTTATTCTGAAATACTGACAAACATAAACAACCAAAAAAATCAGCGTTTATTAATAATTATCTAGGTACCGTAATTTTAATTGATCATTTATGTCTTTTGTGACATTCTCTTGAATTTTGACGAGGTTGCAAAACAACACCTTGTATATTTTTTTAAACCACTCTATCGCTTGAGATACAACAAACCTGCAATGATAGTTGTTGTAAGGGAAATTCCAATTAATAAACTTTATTCGTCTTAGCCGAGCCACAAAATAATGCGAGTGTAATCAATTTTAAACAATAGGGGATAATCACATTTTTTTTTTGTCTGTCGGGTAGATTATTGAAAAGTATTGGATTTTTTTTTTCTTTTTTCACGTTGTCATAAAATTACGGAGATATATTGAGTTAAAATGGCGCATGACGTCACGTGTAGGTAATTTTTATACCTACTTGTGACGTATTAAGCCCCCACTGTCCAATTTTAATGAGTTTTAACTAAGTATTTTTTTGATATTTTGATAAAACAAAAAATACGTGTGTAATATTTTTGTATAACCTGTCTGACGGACAAAATAGAATTTGTTTTTTTTTTTATCCAGTCTTCACCCCTATTTCAGACCTTTAGCGACATTTATTTTTAATAATATTTTAGCATCATGCTAAGATAGGGGCTTTTGGCTTCGTCCTGTACCAATTTAGTTATTCTATTTCTATTTTTCCACGTCTTGTTTTCGTTTTTAATTGTTATTTAAGTTTTATCGTATGTCATGTATTAGTCCAATGAGTATTTTTGTTTCTAATGTAGTCAATGGGGTCGACGACCTGTACAATCCTAAGGTAGCAACCTTTAGATAAACCGAGACAGTATTCCCAATCAGGAACACTCTTCAGAGGATATGAGAATTCCATCAAAATTATATTTCCTTTGTCTCCCGTTTCCAGTATGTAAATTGATATTATTATGTACCTAGTTGTGTCTTGTTTCGACTTTGTCTTCATACGCTATACATTGATTTAATGAAGTCTAAAATTGCCAATTTCAAGACATTCAGGGCTTCAACATTTTGTAGCAATTGGTTTAGTTTTAATGGAAATGTTATTTTGTTGAGTTTTAGATCGAAGGATATTTCCTTCGATCTTGACGATTTAAAACTTTACTAAATAAAACAAAATGAGCTAGTCATAGTCCGCCAAAAAAGAGAAACACGAAAATTGTAAACGACCTTTAATAAACTTTATTGAAGTTAAGGGTATCGATATTACAACCATGGAACAAATTCATACACACATAGGTACAACCAATCTTCAAAAAAATCATCAACTTAGATGCTATTTTATTTTATCAAGTTTAAACATCGATAACTATCACGTCTGTCAAGTTTCGCTAACGAATTCAATTCGACCCTGTATTCTGAAACTGAACTACATATAAATGCCTTGTCAGCTTGCACAACGTTTCATCAAGCTGACATTCCGTTTAGTATAGCGTCGGAAGTTGACATAGTAATACATTCTCGACTCTAATCTTTTGAATCTGTCACGAAACATGCAACTCTAAAAATATACGGTAAAGGTCTATTTTGCTACAGCATATTTTTCAGTTTCCATTATCAGGTTGACTCTTGTATGACAAATGGATTCTGTAAGTTTGAATATTACAGTTTTTCCTTTATTGCTCTTTGGACATTATGATTTGATTACACTTGAATTTATTTCTTCCTGCTCCTTTTTCTATCTTTATTTTGTTTGATGTTTATTGTACCGTCGTAAGTCGTTATAAATTTATCATTCTGCGATAAAAAGATAGGTTCTTACTTTTAGTAATAACACTTTTAATTTTTTTTTTTGTTACACAGCTCTTATTTGTATACCTGAATCTCTAATATATATTAAGTTACGGGCAATTTGATAAGTCCGGGCACTATTAATAATGGCCAGTCTGTATTCATAATGCCCGACTGAATTGGGCGATGTGATTAAAACAGCATGATTAATCACTTCTCCCGGCTATAATGAATAATGCCCAACCTATCTTGGGCAAAGTAATAAAATAGGTGAACTGTAGTGTTTTTGTTTATTAAATGAAATTAAACTTACAAAATTTTCATGAAAATTTACCAAAAAATAACCTAACCTAACCTAACTCAATTGCCAGGCTACAAGTAGGGAATTATTCATACTGCCCGGTCCAAATTATATATTCAAGCTATCTCAAACACTGACTTATTACAAGGACCACGGGCCGTCGGGCATTATTAATAATGGCCGATCAAAGTGATAAATTACTCACTTTGCCCATCGCTCTTGGGCATCATTAATAATGGCCGGTCCTTATTAATAATGCCCGGTTAATCACGTTGCCCGTAACATATAAATATATGTATATATATATATATATATATATATATATATATATATGTATATAAAGATGTAAACGGACCTTTCACGAAGCAGTATTGTATTGAAAAAAAAACTTGAGAATAGCTGGTATTTTTAAACTTAATATCTCATTAATTAGAAGATTCCAAGGTATTGTATAGAACCAAAAAATAATCGCAAAGACTGGGAGAACTTTGCCTTTCGTTAAGGTTATATTTACACCCAATCTTTACAGAAAACGTTTGCAAGCGTTTTGTCGAATTATGATTATGATATATATGATATGAGATGCATTGCATAATTCACCAATCGTTATTATAAACTAAGATTTGTAGCTTATACTTACACACACCTTTTCTAAACCCATCTAATTAAAATCACCATTCAAATGCAATGTCAAATCTGTAAACCCAATCATCCGTAAACATACTTCAATAAAACTATCTTCAACAATGCCTTCAGCTACCATCAACATCATACAACTTAAAATGTCCACTGCTAAACATATAATTGTCTTCAGCGTCAGATGAGGACGTTTTTCTTTCCCACTGCTGGATAAAGGCTTCCCCCATGCCTTTCCAACTCTACCGATATGTTGACTTCTCCGGCCAATAAGCCAGGAACAAGTCCAAATCGCCAGCGTTTCTTGGGCCTGTCTCGGTGACGACGACCGTCTTCCACGCCACGTTGTGACGATTCTGACCTATCTGTCATGATCCATCCTGGTAACGAGACCCACTCAGTCCCATTTTAACCTAGCCAACTTATAGCTAACATCGGCGATATAACCTCCAGCACGCGTAGCATGACCGCCGTAAAAACGGGCTATGTCGACGGAAGAATCGACAAAGGAACAAATTTATTTAACACTTCAAGTAGAATGTACAGAGTCAGACTTAATGCTATAGGCATTTTCTACCAGTCAACCTCTGGGTGATGCAGAGACAAACAGTGGTAGGTGTCTATCAGTAAAAAAAACATTTAATAAGATATACTAAGGATGTATAAAATACAATAAAAATAAATCGAAATACTTTAAATATACATATATCAATATACAAGGTTTCAGGTAATTCAAGGAGGTAAGTATGCTAATTATTCTCGTCCCGAATCAATAATAAAATTGGTAAGCAATTTTAATTTTTTTATTTGTTTACGGAAATCGGTAAGTGTGAACCACCTGTGTTTTAAACGCGGGCCGTCTGGTTTTCGCCCTATAATCGCGCTTCCACACATACAAACACTATCAAATGTTCATTCGCTAATTTCTTATTCCCTAAACCACGTTGGGGGGGTTATTCTGAAATACTGTCAAACATAAACAACCAAAAAAATCAGCGTTTATTAATAATTAACTAGGTACCGTAAATTTAATTAATTATTTATATCTTATGTGACAACCTTCTGAATTTTGACGAGGATGCAAAACAACACCTTGTATAAATTGTTAAATAACAGGACAAATAATGAGGAAAATATCAACGTTGTGACGATAGTACTACTGGCTTTTTCTGAATGTACTCGCGAACTTCAATTTTAAAAGATAGAGTTGCCACTCTGATTTCATGGGGAAGCGCGTTCCACAGAGAAATATACTAGACTAGACAAAGAAGGATCGGTGAATGAAGTCTTGGCGGTGAGAGGGAAATTGAAGAACACGCTTTTGCAAAGAGCGCAGACTCCTATTTGTGGTTGGAACACATGTATTGAAAGTGGCTAGCAAGGTAACTGGGGGAAGTGGGAGAAACAAGAAAAGAAAACAAGGTGGTTAGCGCCCGTTGCTCACATTCTCTTTTTTCACATTAACATTGTCTATCTTCATTATGTCGATTCTTCCGTAGAAAAATGTCGATTCTTCCGTAGAAAAATGTCGATTCTTCCGTAGAAAAATGTCGATTCTTCCGTAGAAAAAAGTCATTTCTACAGTGGTCATGCTACGCGTGCAAGTTTAACTAAAACAAAATTTCTTACCATCATAATAGATCCCATGCGGACACTTAGGGCAGCTAGCAAGCAAATGCGGTCTCGGCAACGGGTGGTCGGTGTACATCCGATACGACGAGCGCTGCCATTCGCTTGCTGCATTTCCTCTTGAATTTCTGAGTTCCTCGATACCTGTAGAGACGAATACTTCAAGGGGATTATTGTAGAAGTTACCTTTACAAATTAAAGTTTTGATAGAAAATAATATATTTGAGGTCTATTTTGTGAGATATACAAGGTGTTTTTATTTGCGATGGGTTTGCTCTTGACTCTAGTCTAGGTCGGAGATGACAGAGATAAGACGATGGTACGAGCTTACCCAGAAGAAGCCTGTTCACTCTAACTTTGAAGAGATTAGGGTAAGCGTTCGGAAACACAGACGCGGGCAGAGAGTTCCACTCCTTTGCTGTGCGCATTATGAATGACGTTTGAAAACGCTTAGTGCGAATTGGTGGAATAGCAATAAAGTAGGGATGGTAACGAATTTTGTCCTTTACCTGCAAGGTTTTACATAATAAACGCAAGACCTCTCGTGTGACTCAGATAATGAAACTAAACTACTTTTATTCCATGACTTTTAGAAACTATTTTTTTTTTGTGTGGAAGAAATGGAAAGTCGAAAACTTTTTTTTTAAATTTCAAGTACTCGCAGAACAAAAGTCGTTCAGTTTTATGGTCCAAAACACACAGGCAAGAGGACAGGTCTTTCGTTTATTATTTTACACCTTGCATTTTGAGGACAATAATTTAATGAAGTTATGACTTAGATTAGCTTTCATTTCAATATTTATTAAAGAAATTGTATTTGTGTGAGTAGTTCTATTACTTCTATTAAAATTTAAACAACAAAATAGTACCAAACTATTATAGGTTCATCCATTATAAAAAGTTTTATTTTTTATTTTTTTACTAATGGTTTTTGGCTCAATGTGACCAACATCAATATTTGGCAACTACATTACATTCCAAGTCATTTCTTAGAAACGCCAGAAGTTCATTAATCGCAACATTGCAATTTACAAACTTTACAGTTTTTGAAGAAATTATACTCGCGATGAGTCACTTGTCACTTCGTCAATCAACACATCACAACACAGCAATCACATCTAAGTCACAAAAAAACCCATATTCCTTTAAATTCTATATTCACGAAATACGCAGGCTGAAATTCTAATTTTTGTGTTATTTAATACTCTCTAGCATTCAATCGTGTCTAATCCTACATTCCGACTGGCTTTAGCTTACTCAACTCCCGACCTAAACTGATTATTTAATTGCTGGTATGATACAAAATCCCTCAGTAGCAAATACAATTTTGTTTGCCAACACAATAAGGTAGCGGACTGGGTAAAGAAAACGACATTCTATTTTGTCCGTCAGACAGGTAATACAAAAATATTAGACACGTATTTTTTGTTTTATCAAAATATCAAAAAATTACTTAGTTAGAACTCATTAAAGTTGGAGAGTGGGGGCTTACGTCCAAGTAGGTATACAACTTACCTATATGTGACGTCATGCGCCATTTCAACTCAGTATATCTCCGTAGTTTTATGACCACGTGAAAAAAGAAAAAATACGTGTCCAATCATTTTCAATAAACTACCCGACGGACAAAAAAAAAAATAGGATTATCCCCTATAGTATTTGCTACTGAGGGATTTTCTACGACGTCAGAAGCCAATTAAGTATCAAAATTCGACTTCACACAAATTTTATATTGCGCGAGTTACTATAATACAAGCTATTGTTTTGCATCCTCATCAAATTCAAGGAGGTAACTATGCTAATGATTGTCGACCCGAAACAATAATTTTTTTTTTTTTTTTTTTTAAGTTTATTTTCGGTAAAATAAACTTAAAAAAATTCAAAAAATCTCAAACGTTGATTAAGTCTTCATACATTTAATAAATAAATACCTACTTTAGTATTATCTTAGATACTAAGCTTCCCCATATCATTAGGTAGAAGGAACCTCGAACGTCTTACAGGACTATTAATGTCGCTTGACTGCGTGTATAAGCTATCTTCGAGGTCGAAACGAACTTACATTTTTTTATACCATAACCAACCAGGCTTGAAGTAAAATGTTATGTATTTATTATCAAAAATGTATTTATAGTTTCCAATTAAATATATTATGAACATGCAGAATGCGCGACAGTTATAATCCAACACGCAACCCAAAGAAATTGACTTTGTCTTGGACTATCAACATTTTTTTGCGCAGTAATAATGTATTGCGTTAATAAACGACTGACGACGAAAATATTGCGGTATGTTAAATATCGCAATACTTTGTAAAGGAATAGCAATATACTTTATTGTACTCCAAAATTGAAACATAATTGTTTTACAATATTGCTAATTTTAGGGTTAGAACGGCGATATTATCACGGATATCTTCCAGACAACCTTAAGAGCGTTTACGCTTTACGACATTTCATACAGAATTTCAAGTCCTTATTTTCCGAAATGCCTGAACCTATTTCAATGAAACTTCATACGCATAAACCGGATACATAGGTCTAAAAAAATTTTTCAAAAAATAGTGTTAAAGCTAAATGAGACCGATTATAAATTATTTACGACTGTTCAAACGTTCCAGCTGAATACCAGTATTTTACATGGAGCGACTGCCTATCTGACCTCCACAAACCAGTTAGTACTGGGAAATACAATACCCCTTGGTAAGACTGATTGTCACTTTCGGGCTACTGACTACTTAATGAATGCCAAAGATCTACAATTGTCAGGCAGGACTAACGATTTAACGTGATTCCTGAAGCACCGAGGAAACTTTGTTATGTAATGGGTGGTCACCCATCCACGGACCAACCTAGGCAAGCACGGCTTAACCTAAAGATCGACCTGAGCAGCCGTTATTCTTTAGTCACGAGCTTCTTTATTTGAATTAAGAATATAGTTCACTAATTTCCTCTTTGAAAAAGTGCCTACACACATAAAGGGATCAAAAAAGGTCGAATATCATATTTAAAGCCGAAAATAAATCATGTAAGTATGACCGGACGTATCCTGAGGGATCAAGGCTTTTTATTATGGATCACAAATCCGGGTGATGTAAGACTATAAGTCTGTCTAACATTACGTTAAATGTTCACATCTGTCATGTTGCCATTCGTTTGACAAGTCCAATAAAAATGGTGAGGTGACTCTTATTGCTCAAAAGAATAAACAGGTTGTTGCAATCGATATAAGAATGTTGAGCTAATTAAAAGAGATTGCATTAAAGGACCCATTGCAAGCATTCACTACTAGTATTCATAAAGCACATCACACACAAAAAGCGGGCGATTGTCGCTCGACCAGCACACGCTCTCTAGTGACCGATACTTAAACACGTGATTGTACTCATGATAACAAACAACATTCCCAAAGAAACATTTTTTTTAATAATGATCCATTTTTAGCCGACTTCAAAAAAGAAGGAGGTTCTCATTATTACGTTAACACAACAGCCATATGAAATACGGTGTTGCGAGCCGTGCGGGTGCTCTGCCTACCCAGTGTTGCACGGTACAATAGTAATGAGATAGAACCGCGTCAAAAGCGCGCGCGCGCGAATTTTATTCGGCTGTTGTGTTATTGTGATAAAAGTGAATGAGTATTAAAAAAATGTTTCTTTGGGAAAGTTGTTTGTTATCATGAGTACAATCACGTATTTAAGTATCGGTCACTAATTACCAGTCACCCTATATAAGAACATAAAATACAGATGCCTGACACCCGCGCCCGTTCCTGTGTGACAAACATTCGCGAACGTTTGTTACGCAACGAATATTCTGTAGCGACACAGACATTTGTTCGCAAGCACAACGATTAGAGTTCTTTTTGGTGCGAAAGTTTTTACGAAGTATTTACTCACTAAACTTTTCTACAAATAAAAATGTTTATTGCGCAACAGATGCTTACAAAATAATGTCCTTGTATGTTTCTTAGTATTAAATCTATTATCACGTATCTATTTGCGGTCTTTTGTGATAATTTCCTTCCGAGAAGGTCGATCGATAGCTAGTTATTGACTTGTAGGAAAGCTGCTGTTTTATAAATTATCATGACATTTTGATAACCCTATAGGTATTGGTTCCTGTATGATTACATCGCACATTTATTTAAGTCGCTAGCATAAGCATTTTACCTTATTATGTAGTGACTATTGGATTATAATTCAGTACACTTTCGTCCGTTTTATTGTGAACGTCTCTGTTACAAATAATAAATATTTTATCAAGAAATCAGCAAGAATTTTATTCTTCCATCAAAAATAGCAAGCAAGGACTCGCAGTTTCAAAATTGAACATAATTATACAATGAAAAAAAATTTACATTCCAAATTCAATAAATCAATTTATTTTAATTAATTGTTTTACTTGTCCACGGAATATGTGCCCTAAACTATGTAATAATATAAGATAATGTTATAACTAAAAATTGATCTCAATAATTATAAATAAATATCTACTATCATTAATATAATACTGTTGATCCTAATAATTGTAAATAAATAACTATAATGCTATTGATCTCAATTTTAAATTGGCATGTTGCTTTATGTTAGTATAATATACAATGTATTATATTTGGAACAATTATGGAATACGTTCACAACCACTCATACTGATATTATAAGTAAGGTTAAAAAGATTGAATTGTCTAACTCGACTTATATGAAAGATTGTCTTTATGATGAAGTTGAGGAATTTTATGTAGATTTTAAAAGTAAGTTAAAAGATTTATTGGTTCAAGGAAGTTCAACTACTATCGCTATACATGGATGTGGGATGAGAGGGCTAATGAAAGTCGGGCTTGGAGATATCTTACTTTATTCTTCGACACTGTAGTTAATTTAGAAAATATAATTGTAACAGAGCACACTATTTCGTGCCGCAGCCATCACCGGAACTTTTTGAGTGAGCGAGCACGCAACACATTTCCTATTTCCGCCTCACTCAGACATTCGCTCGGATACACAGTTCAGAAACGAAACGCATTTATGACAACAGTGTTTGGATATTTTTATGGATCCTACAACTCGGCCATCCTATAAGAGTCTGGCCTCAGACTCTTCATCTACAAACATATCTGAACATAACAAATATGTGGGACATCTAATGCAGAATATAAACAATCAATTAACACAAACTGAATTTCTAAAACTAACTAAAGGTAACAATATAGTAAGGAAAGTAAACTTGGCACATACTGAACCATATCATGGTATTTTATCTCTCTTAAATATTAAAACTATACCTAACTGGCAGGTATTAAATTTACCACTCCTGAATTGCAAACAACTAACTTAAATAGTAAACAAAAAAAAGTAAATTAAAACTAAATTAAACAATCTAGAATATAACCTAGTATTGTGCTATCCACTAAACACATCATTAACTAAAATGAGATGCCAGTGCACAATAATACACCAACTGACAACTTGTTTAAACTTTACAATGATAAAGCTAAAACAAACTGTAATTACAACGGCAAAGCTAAAACAAAACATAAATCAATCATATAGTTAATATACTGTTACTTCAGGGCAGGGGTGATGCCTTGACAATGATGAAACATTGCCTTAATCTGGCCAAACCTTCATGTGATCAGCAGCAGAAGTAGTACGTATCGGTCCCTCGGTAGAACCATCCACCTTCATCACCTCATAACGATCCCGCCCTAATATCTTGGTTACTTTATATGGACCAAGGAACTTTGGTCTCAGCTTCATGTGAGTACCAAACTGGGTCCGCTTGATGGCCACATAGTCTCCAACCCTGTACTTTATACTGTCCTTTCTTTTTCTATTGTAAGTTTTCATATTTTCTTCCTGAATTCTATATATTTGTAATTTAGCCTTTTCTCTTAAATCTTCTCGTTCCTGGACAAAATGTTCAGTGTACTCTGCTTCTAACATGGTTAACAACTCTAAATCTGCCTTTTGTTTCATCTTGCATCCTGTAAGAAGTTCAAATGGTGACATACCAATGCTTCGTTGGAAAGTACTATTTATTGATCTCTGAACTCTACTAACATGACGATACCACAACTTATCATCTTCTATGCACAATTTGGTGAGAATAGACACTACAATCCTATGGATACGCTCAACTTGTCCATTGCCACGCGGTACTCCTGTAGTCACTTTAATGTGCTGAATATTCTCTGTCATACAATAATCAGCTAAATCATTGCTCACGAAAGCTGCACCTCTGTCTGAGATTATTCTCTGCGGATTTCCCCAAGTTTGCTGATGAATTAGAGTTCGTTGTTTTAGTTGGGAACAACCATACAAATTTGGTGAATCCATCTACTACTGTTAGAATGTAGTTGTACTGCTTCTTAGTTTCTGAAAGTGGACCAATGTGGTCGACATGCAAGGTATCCAACGGTATACTTCCCTTATCAATGCTATTAAGAAATCCCTCTTGATGTCCTGTCTTCTTCATTGCCAGTAAGCATGGGATACAAGAGGCTAATACTTCCTCTATCTTCTTATTTATATCTTTTATATAAAAATCCTTTTTTATTAACTCTAACATTTTCTTCTTCCCAAAATGTCCATTACCATGGATACTTCTTAAAATTTCATATTCCAAACCTTTAGGTATAACCAATAATCCCTCTGCTCCTTTATATAACAATCCATTTCGCTCATAATAGTCTAAGTACGGTTCTTGCTTTAATAGATCCAATATAGCTTTTACACCATCATCAAACTCTTGGGCTCTCTTTATCTGCTCGTAGATCTTTCTGGTAACCACTCCTACATAGGGATTACGACTAAGAGCGTCCACATGTCTCATCCTGGTACCAGATCTATGCTCCACAGTATAATTATATTCCTGTAACAAAAGCACCCATCTAGCTACTCGCGTAGACAAATCTTTTTTCCTGAGTGTCATTTCAAATGCCAAACAATCTGTAACTATCTTAAATGGTATACCTAGTAAATATCTTCTAAACTTTTTGACACCTTCTACCACCGCCAGGGCTTCCAGCTCATAACTTGTATATTTTTTCTCAGCATCTGTGGTCTTCTTACTCATATAGTACACTGGGTGTAGTTGCTGGTCATTGGGGTCTCTCTGTAGTAAAATTGCAGAGAACGCCTGTTGTGAAGCATCTGTATGCATCTCAGTTACCAGACCTGGATTGTAAAGTTTCAATACAGGTTGTTTTGACAACCTCTCTTTTAATATTAAAAATGCACTCTCCTGCTCTCCTGTGAAGTTGAACGGACTGTTTTTCTTCAACAGATCAGTAAGTGGCTTGGCTATAGCAGCATAGCCCTCGATGAATTTACGAAAATAGGATGTTAAACCAATAAAACTTTGTACTTGCTTGACTGACTTTGGTGTTGGATATTTCATTACTGCTTCTACTTTGTCATTTGAAGGCCTAACAGTACCATTCTCCACGATATGACCCAAATATTCAACTCGCGTGGTTAGCAATTCACTCTTCTCCTAGTTAATTACTAAACCATATTCAGCTGCCACCTGTAAAACATGCTTTAATCTATCTAACCCTTGTTCATATGTCACTGCTGAAACTATCATGTCATCGATAAAAATCTGTAAAAACCCATCACACAGTAAATCTCGAAAAATTGCATTTATAAAACTAATAAAGTAGTTAGGACATATGGCTAAACCAAATGGTGCCCTTGTAAATTCATACTGTCCGGTTTGAGTCACAAAAGAAGTAAACTTAGTACAGTCTTCCCTAATCTTCAGGTGGAAAAAGGCATCTTTCAAATCCAACTTGCTGAAAACTTTTGCTTTAGACAACTTATCGAGCTGATCGTCGATTATTGGCAAAGGGAATTGGTCCTTCACCATTTTCTCATTTATCTTCCTATAGTCCACGCAAACCCGTGTTTGTCCATTCTTCTTTTTAATTAACACCAGTGGACTGGCATATTCTGAAAAACTGGGTTTCACAATACCTTTACATATCCATTCTCGAACTTGAAGCTCTACTACCTCCTGCTCTGGTGCTGACAAGCGCCTGGGACGTTGCGCCACTGGGATATTGTCTTTCAGAATTATGATCATCTCCAACGGAGCCTCCTTGACTTGACAGGGTACGTAACTGTCAACCAAAACTTGAGCAGCTGTTTGGATATCTGAAGGGATATAGTTCAAGGAAGTGGAATTTACTTCTGAAAGCAAACAACTTAATAGGTCACCCTCGCCCTGAGGCACAATGTTTAAAACACCTTTACCAATAATCACTCTAGCCGAATTTAAGAAAGGTTGACCTAAAATCATCTTATACGGCATGGTGTCTCTAGGTACAATATAAAAAGTTACATCATAACAAGCCTCATCAAGCTTTATACAAGTATTGAATTTTCCTACAGCTATAACCTCGCTACGACCTAAACCTGTCAATGTTATGTTTTCTTTCGTGTATAAACAGTCTTTGAGTTCAAAAAATAAATCTTCCGTCACAAGGTTGAGATCACTGCCCGAATCAATTAGACTTTCGACACTTAAACCACTAATTTCGACACATTTCACTGAGCCGCGCGCTTTGTTTACATTTAGTACAGTCTGACATTTTAAATCAACATGGCCGCCGTCGTCGTCCTCAGTGTTGCCGTCCGTCGCCAACTTCGCACACATTGACTTTTGGTGTTTAGTCTCGCTGCCTTTACCTGGAACGCGCTCGGTTGTGTTGGTACACTGCGGCGCCACGTGACCAAATTCCCCGCACTTGAAGCACTTGACTCCTTTGGTACACGATGATGAAATATGATCTTTATCTCCACATTTATAGCATCTTCTATCTGGCCGTGAAGCTAACTCCTTCTTATCGCCACGAGCCGACGAGGAACCTGCCTGAACTGCATTTCGCTTGGCCGCCTTAGCAGAGTTCTTTTTCATTTGTTCGTATATGATTAGCTTTTCTTTTAAAACGGAATAGGTAGTGACACCATACAATATAGCTTTGTTACTCTCGTAATCCGTAATTCCATCCACTATTTACTGTATCGCGACGTAGTCGGCGATCTTCCCCCGTTTAGCCAATTCCTTCATGGAAAGCATGTACTCGTAGTACGACTCATCTTTTAGTTTTTTCCTCGAGGACAGTAATTCGTGGACTTCTTTAGAATTGATGCTGTCAGGAAACTCTTTCGCCACCGCTGCCTTTAATTCGTCAAACGTGCGATGTGTTTTTTCCGTTTTTAACCACAACGCCGCGACGCCAGTGAGTGAGCGCCGGGCCACAATAAGAGTCTGCGTTGGTGTCCATTTCATAATCTCTGCGTGATCTTCCACATCTTGCGCCCACTTGCTAGACGTGTACACCTTATCGACGCCATCAAACTTCGGCACCAAGCCCTCGCACCACGACGCTGCCGGCACAACCGCCGCCGCCGCCGCCGCCATATTTTCGTCTGGTTTAGTCATTTTAAGTTAAATCTTCTTTAATTTTCTTCAATCAATCAACTTCAAAAAACAATCTCGCCACCGCCGCCTTCGCCACAGTTTTTCACCTCTCACCACAGTCTCACCACAGATATTTTGCACCTTGATCACGGGAAATTTTGCCCCGCCGCCATGTGCCCACGCGCCTCTTCATGCACACACCCAACCTCCTCGATTCGCCCGATCTCTCATCTCATCCCGGACGAGACCCCAAATTTGTGGGATGAGAGGGCTAATGAAAGTCGGGCTTGGAGATATCTTACTTTATTCTTCGACACTGTAGTTAATTTAGAAAATATAATTGTAACAGAGCACACTATTTCGTGCCGCAGCCATCACCGGAACTTTTTGAGTGAGCGAGCACGCAACACATATCCTATTTCCGCCTCACTCAGACATTCGCTCGGATACACAGTTCAGAAACGAAACGCATTTATGACAACAGTGTTTGGATATTTTTATGGATCCTACATGGATTCTAAGTCTATTTGTCAGGACCAAAATTTTTCAAAATTTAAAAAAAAAAATCTTGTTCACAGCGATGTGGACGAATTTTTTGACGCCCTGTAATTTTGATATTTGTACATATTTTATTATTATTTTAGATATATTTGTAGTTTGTAAATAATGTAAATATGTAAAATAAAATATTTTTCCTCTCAATGTATTTAGTTGTGTAATAGGGGATCGGACTGGGTAAAGAAAACGACATTCTATTTTGTCCGTCAGACAGGTAATACAAAAATATTAGACACGTATTTTTTGTTTTATCAAAATATCAAAAAATTACTTAGTTAGAACTCATTAAAGTTGGAGAGTGGGGGCTTACTACGTCACAAGTGGGTATAAAACTTACTTATATGTGACGTCATGCGCCATTTCAACTCAATATATCTCCGTAATTTTATGACCACGTGAAAAAAGAAAAAATACGTGTCCAATACTTTTCAATAAACTACCCGACGGACAAAAAAAAAAAAAAAAGGGTTATCCCCTGAATGTTACTAGTAGTAATTCTATAATTAGGAATGATTACTTAACACTTACTAATATTATTTGAATTTTAATATGTATATTTCTATGCCCTAACTAGGTCTATAATATTATTATTTGCTGTAAGCATTTTGTAACACCTTACAAACATTATCGAACGCAAATAAATTGAATATGAAATTATTTGACAACTTTTGTATCTTTCATGTCATGTCGGTCTCCAGTTGGGTAATTGACATTCGAATGAAAGATCGAAGAGGAGGTCGAACGAGAGTTGGTATTATTGGAATATGAACATAAACCTAACCTCGTTATTACTGAACGATTCGCGTGGTCCTATAGTAGCGCGTTTCTAAACGATGACTTATCTGTCAGCTGTAAACTTTTCTGCATTGTCACTCTCTTTGAATTTGTTCTCTTGTTGTAATCGTTAATTAAACTAGTTATTACTTTATCTTTCTGTTTCATTACAATAGGTTATGGGCCTATGACCCGTTAAAAGTCATAAATAGTGAAACACCGCTAGTATAAAGTTATCTAGTTCCGCGAGTGATCTCTCTGATTTTTAGGTAGCCACCGTTACAAAGCAATTTTTTGAATTTGCTCCGACGTAAAATGGCTATGAACAACGTTCAAATAGAAAAATTAAAGGGAAGAGAGAATTACTGTACATGGAAATTCGCAGTACAGACATTTTTACAACATGAAGAGTTGTGGGACTGCGTTGAACCTACCGATGGTGTAACGGTAAATCCGAAGCTAGATTTGAAAGCAAAATCGAAAATAATTCTGCTTGTGGACCCGGTGAACTATATACACGTTCAAGATTCACAGACTTCTAAGGAGGTATGGCAAAATTTACGAAACGCCTTTGAAGATTCAGGTTTAACAAGAAAAGTTGGGTTACTCCGAGATTTGGTTAATACCACATTAGACGGATGTTCGAATATAGAAGAATATGTCAATAAAATTGTAACCACCGCCCACAAACTGAAAAATGTAGGATTTAACGTAGACGATGAATGGTTGGGTACCTTGATGTTGGCAGGTTTGCCGGAACAATACAAACCAATGATCATGGGACTGGAAAGCTCTGGTGTGAAGATAAGTACAGATTCAATAAAAACTAAACTATTGCAAGAGGTTAAAGAGTCAAATGTCTCTGTTCTTTACACAAAGCACAAATCTACCCTCCATCAAAATTCTAAAAATAATCAGCTCAATAAGCCATCAGGCCCCCGTTGCTACAACTGCAATAAGTATGGTCACATGAGTAAGTTCTGTAAGAATAAAAAGAAGAATGATAATAAAGGTTATGCAGCAGTTTTTTCAGCAGCTCATGAAAATATCAACAGTGCGGAATGGTATGTGGATTCAGGAGCATCTTTACACATGACTAATATACCTAACTGTATGTATGATGTCCGGGCTTCTCCGATACAAGTTATAAAAGTTGCCAACAATACATCAGTAACCGTGGAGAAAATGGGTAATGTTGACCTGGATTTAATTGGTGAAGATGGTAAAGTAAATCACATACAGGTGAGAGATATTTTGTATGTTCCACAATTAAGTATCAACTTGTTGTCTGTCAGTCAGTTGGTAAAGAATGGCTGTCAAGTAATATTTAATAAAAATGGCTGTAAGATATATAATAGAGAGAAACAAATAGTAGCAACGGCAAGGCTGATTAATAATATGTACAAATTAAACACTGTCAAAGGAAATGCATTTATATCTACTTCAGATGGCCAGAGCATAGATGTATGGCACCGTAGAATGGGACACCTTAATTACAATGATATTAATAAATTGCCATCATGTACTGAAGGTGTAAAATTATTAAATACTAATGACAGTAATAATAATTGCATTCCATGTTTGAAGGGTAAACAGACTAGGACTCCTTTTAAGAATATAGGCTCAAGGGCTACTGCACCATTAGAACTGATACACTCAGACTTGTGTGGCCCCATGGAGACAACATCTATGGGTGGAGCCAGATATTTCATCACTTTTATAGATGATTATTCAAGAAAAGTGTCTGTCTATTTTCTGAAAAATAAGATGAATATTAAAGAAGTTTTTGAAATTTACAAGAAGGAGATGGAAAATCAATTGGACTGTAAAATAAAAATTCTACGCACCGACAATGGCTTAGAATATATTAATAACCAAATGTCAAAATTTTTGGCAGGTACAGGTATCAAACATCAGACCACTGCACCATACACGCCGGAGCAAAATGGACTTGCCGAGCGAATGAATCGCACTCTCGTGGAGCGTGCCAGATGCATGTTGTTTGATGCTGGACTTTCTAAACAGTATTGGGCAGAGGCAGTGGAGACAGCTGCTCATGTTATTAATCGTTCACCGACTCGAGTTCTTGACTACGTGACACCACTGGAGAAATTGACAGGTATAAAACCAAACATTTCTCATTTAAGAATATTTGGCTGTAAAGCTATGGTTCACGTGCCGAAAGAAAAACGATCAAAGTGGGATTCAAAATCCACAGAAATGATTTTTCTTGGATACTGTGAAAATACCAAAGGGTATAGATTATTGAACCCAATTACAAAGAAGATTACTAAAAGTAGAAATGTCACATTTATTGAAGACTGCCCCTGTGATAAGAATGAAAGTTTAAGCTCAAATATAAATAATAATGATACATTACATATACTAGTACCTTTAACTGAAACCATACAGATTCCAATTAGTGAAGAAAACTCCACTCGTGTTCACAATGACCAGATTGTTGAGATTGGCTCTACATCTAACTCAGACGAGAGTTTCGACTCTACAGTGGATGTAGTTGATCAGGATACAACTTATGAACCTAGCACTAATTGCTCATTGGACTCTCCAAACCGATTTATAAATTTGAGGCCTCGCATAAGGCAACCCCATGATGATGAAGAAGTAAATCATGCATGTTGGGCTCTAAGTCAAGATCCCATAACTGTAGAAGAAGCCATGTCTTGCTCAGAATCCAGCCATTGGAAGAAAGCCATGGAGGAGGAGTATAACTCATTAATGAAAAATAATACTTGGGTCTTATGTAATTTACCCACTGGCAAGAAAGCTATATCATGTAAATGGGTTTTTAAGACAAAAAGGGATGAGAAAGGAAACATAGCAAAACATAAGGCGAGATTAGTAATTAAAGGATGCGCTCAAAAGAAAGGATTAGATTACAATGAAGTATATTCACCGGTAATCAGATATTCATCTCTGCGCTATTTGTTCGCATTAGCTGTTAAATATAATTTGGATATTGACCAAATGGATGCTGTGTCTGCCTTTCTACAGGGTGATGTAGAAGAAAGTATTTATATGTCACAACCTCCAAACTTTGAAGAAAATGATACTCAAGTGTGTTTATTGAAAAAATCACTTTATGGATTAAAGCAAGCCAGTAGACAGTGGAATAAAAAATTGGATAATACACTGAAAGAAATTGGTTTGACACAGTCAACACTTGATCCCTGTATTTATTATAAAATAGAAAATGAAGACATAACTTTCTTAGCTGTGTATGTAGATGACTTAATATTATTTACAAGCTCTGTGAAAACTAAGAATTATATAAAAGAAAAGTTATTCTCTAACTTTGAAATGAAGGATTTAGGAGAATTAAAATATTGTTTGGGCTTGCATGTCCACAGACACAGGAAAAATGGAACTCTGTGTATAAATCAAAAGCAGTATATTCAGGACATACTGAACAAATTTGGAATGTCAAATTGCAAGAGTGTGAAAACACCTATTGATCCAAAAACAAAGTTTAACATGAGTAAAGAAGAAAATTCAACTGTTGATACAACTTCATATCGAGAAATGATTGGGTCTTTGTTGTATTTATCGCAAGGAACTCGCCCAGATATATCTTATGCTGTGAATGCTTTAAGTAAATTTAATTCAAGACAGGAAATTCAACATTTTGTGGCATTGAAACGAGTCTTAAGATACCTGAAACATACTGAAAATTATAATTTAACATATAATCAAAATATTGAAGAAAAATCAATACATGGTTATTGTGATGCAGATTGGGCTGGCAATGAAGATGACCGAAGATCATGTACCGGCTATGTATTTCTATTTCAAGGTGGCGCAATCACGTGGAACTCACGCCGACAACAAACCGTTGCGCTATCCACTACTGAAGCTGAATACATGTCGCTATCCAGCTGCACTCAAGAGGCTATGTGGCTTAGACAAATGCAAGAAGAGTTTTGGCCTCACTTGGCCACCATACCTGTTACCATTTTATGTGATAATCAAAGTGCTATTAAACTTGCAGGTACTGAAAACTATCATTCCAGATCCAAGCACATAGACATACGACACCACTTTGTACGCGATAAGGTGCAATTGAAGAAGATTGTCATCAAGTACATCCAATCAAATGAGATGGTGGCGGATTCGCTAACTAAAGGGACTCCGCAACTGAAGCTGGACTACTGCTCGGCAAAAATGGGTTTATGTCCAAGGGAGGATATTGGAATATGAACATAAACCTAACCTCGTTATTACTGAACGATTCGCGTGGTCCTATAGTAGCGCGTTTCTAAACGATGACTTATCTGTCAGCTGTAAACTTTTCTGCATTGTCACTCTCTTTGAATTTGTTCTCTTGTTGTAATCGTTAATTAAACTAGTTATTACTTTATCTTTCTGTTTCATTACAATAGGTATAAACAAATCTGATATATTCAGTAGCATCAGGGAAGTTTTGATTGGTTTTCAGTCAACCGTGTTGGGGTCTCAAGTGTGGCTGGGAAAAAGGCTATGTATTATAATTTTGTGTGGCCTAGCAGTCACTAGGCAACACATGTGTGAACATAGCCAAAGAAGTATCTATAGACATATTCACATGGGAAATAGTTGGGTTCACCAGTCAACTTCCCAATGAAAAAACATATGCTATATGAAACTGCCAATTGATCTCGAAATTATGGAGAGATAAAAAGCTGAGGCTCTAGTTCAACCATGCGAGGAAATTAAATATAATGAAAATTCGTACAATTTAAATCGCAAAAATAACTCTCATACTAGGTAGTATGTTTTTTTTTAAAGTTCGGTGCAAGATAGTCTATTTAATAATTTCATCACTGTCGCCTAAGTACTTAAAAAAATATCATATTAAATGTAAGTATAACACGTACCCTGGTGGTATATTTTAGTGCCACGTTGTGACTAAATAATGCAAAATGAATTATTATTTTGACGTAATAACATGTCATGTTATATGGAAATCTAAATACTTTTTATGATCCAAAGTGACTAAAGGGCTGTAAAAATGCCTTTACAAACTTTGTTACCCTAATAAAATATAATAATAAAATGTGTAGTATCGTATCATAAATATTTATATCAGCAAAAGGTGGGTTTTTTCTATGAGTTCGGTTCATACCCTTCGTGAAATAGATTATAACTGAAAAGTTAGTATGGTACCAAGACGTAAAAAAATCCTAAAACTCTTCAGAATATCTTTTTAAAACTGAAAAACAAACAAAATTGCTGCCTTGGTTGATTACCCAAGGCGCATTTTTATTTAAAGAATTTTCCGACCAACCTTCTTTTTCACTGCAATTTATTTTGGTTTTAAAGCTGAATAGTTTGTAATTAAGGCTTTCCTTAGGTTTTAGTCAGCACAAGTAAAACTAATCAGCCAGTAGCAATCTCACTGCAAGGTTACGGCTTTCTTTTCTCACAGCAGAGAAGGAATGTAAGTACTAGTTACTTAAGGTCCAAACAAAGTGACTATATAAGAGTAAAAAGTATCTATGAGATAAATACAAGGTGTTGTTTTGCATCCTCATTAAATTCAAGGGGGTGATTATGCCAATGATTGTCCTCCCAAATCAATAATAAAATGAGTAGGTAACTTTTTTTTTTCTTATTTACGAGAATCGGTAAGTGTGAACCACCCGTGTTTTAAACGCGGCCCGTCTGATCCTCGCCGCCGCGCACCGCGAGCCACGCATTCATATATACAAACAATCTCAAACGTTTATTCGATCATTTCTCATTCCCTAAACATTAAGAGAGTTATTCTGTAATACTGACAAACTTAAACAACCAAAAAAATCAGCGTTTATTAATAATTACCTGGGTACCGTAATTTTAATTGATTGTTTATGTCTTTTGTGACATCCTCTTGAATTTTGATGAGGGTGCAAAACAACACCTTGTATACCTACTGGAAAACTCAAAAAAGTATTTGACTGTCGTGAACTATGCTTTTGCTTCGTCCACGTTCGTACATCTGATCATACACGCACGCCTGTTGTCCTTTATGAACAATCTATCTATCTATCCATCTATATATATAAAAATCAATTGCTTTTCGTTAGTCTCGCTAAAACTCAAGAACGGCTGGGCCGATTTAGGTGATTTGGGTTTTAAAATGTTTGTCGTAGTCCAGGGAAGGTTTAAAAGGTGAAAAAGGTAGGGTAGCGTAGGTAGATAGGGTAGATAGGTATGTAGGGTAGGTAGGTAGGTAGGGTAGGGTAAGGTCGGTAGGTAGGATAGGGTATGGTAGGTAGGTATATAGGGTAGGTAAAAAGTGCATTGCAACGCATGCCAGGGACAGCTAGTAGACAATAAATACATACTGTATTATTAAATAACCCAGATTGACCATAACAATCTCAATGAAATATTGACAGAAACATGGGATTGGCAGTAAATCAATTAGGCATTTGGGCCACAGTTTATTTTCTTTCAGTTATTTTAAGAAACTTGGCATTTAGACTGATTAAATATGAATTTCGTTGTGAAAGTTATTGTTATTATGAAACTCAGTGTTTTTCTTACAAAATATATAAAAGAATTATACATTTTTTTCTAGGTTATTTTTAAATATTGTCGGAATAGTAGCCCGGAATTTTATGGACCAATGTTTTATTAATGTGGTTATTTCGTATGTTTTCTATTTCCACAAACCACTTCCGTATAAAACACCCATGTTCACACACACTCTCTGTCACATACACGCACACACACACCCACGCAAACAAACACACCCACGCAAACAAACACACACACGCACACACACAGACTAATGATAGAAACTAGAAAAAAGACTATTAATAATTCCTTTTTATTACACTTTTGTAACTTACTACACACGTAAGATATAAAAGAGCGGCGCCTCCTGGTACAGACATATATACACGGTGTAAATCACCTCATCACGAAACCGTCAACCAAGCATTCTGTACATGAAAATAAGTAACTTTACGCAAAACATATTGCTGGGAATCGACTTTTTTTGGGGGGTGTAAAATCATGTTTTGTGATAGAACTCAATGTAATGCACTCAAAACATTGTGCTGATGAACGAAATGAATAGTACGGGGTCGTGGAGGTGTTTAAAGTAAAAACCTTACATAAAAAACTTGTATTTAAAAAAATACTTGTCAAAAAGTTGGAACTTTGACCCCTAATATCTCCGTAACTAGAAGGTTCCCACGTATGGTGTAGAACAAAAAAATATCGCAATGACAGGGAGAACCAGTGCCTTTCGGCTTCGTTAAGAGGTGTTTTACACCCTTTATGCTTAAAAGGAGACGCCATCAACTGCATAACATTGTATAACGTGTAATAACGAAATAAACATTTTTGATTTGATTTCATTTCATTTGAGGAGCTCGTGGCTAAATAATAACAGCCGCACGGGTCGATCTTTAAGATTGAGCCGTGCTTGCCGAGGTTGGTCCGTGGATGGTTGACCATAATTACATACCGAGTTTCCTCCGTACGTATACGACACCCCTTAGTGAGACTGGATGTCAGACTTTTGGCTTCTAAATGACTGTCAAAGAGAGACGACTACAAATGACAGCCGGGACCAACGGCTTAACGTGCTTTCCGAGGCACGGAGGAAACTCGGTATGTAATTATGGTCACCCATCCACGGACCAACTTTGGCAAGCACGGCTTAACCTTAAAGATCTACCCGTGTGGCTGTTATTATTTAGCCACAAACTCCTCCGTACAAAATCTATAGTTTTTGTCTACACCCAATGGAAAAAGTTGTCAGTTTATGTTTGTTAGAAAGTATTGATACACTTCGCAAAGAAATCTAGACTTGAATGATAATTATATTTTCAGCACGTAACGAAGAAACGAAAAAAATTGCTGTAATAAAATACATCCGGTTCAGATAGACGGGCCTATGTACTTAGACTAATGTGAAAAGATAAAAGAGCCGTTTTATCTTCCGTTTTACGTTATAAAGTTAATGTTAAAAATAACTCATCCGTGGTACGAGTAAGGTTCAACCCTCATCATATTTATCTGCCCCCACATGTCTTCAACTGGATACGGGCTTTTCACACTCATGGTTACTATAAATAATCTTAGGAGATAATGCCATGACCATTAAGGTCAATCCGCGATGATGTGGACACTTCCTTACAATTTTTCATGCCTGTTTGAGTGGGAATTTTGGCGCAGTTATTTTTATGAAGACCAGTATTTATAAGGAAACTTTTTATTTATTATTTATTTATTTAAACTTCATGTACGAAAGCGATACATAGGCGGACCTAATGCCTACATAGGCGGACTTAATGCCAATTTACTACTTATATTGTTATTTAAATAAGTGTTTTTAGTTTTTCGTACGTGTTTTAGGAGTAGGAAGAAAAGGGTGTAAAGTTCCTCGATACTCTATAGAAAAGGGAGGATATTCCGACCAGACAGGTGTATGTCTGGTGGGCAACTGCACGCCAGTTGTTGTCGGGTTTCTCTATAAAGTCTTAAGTCTATGTAAACTTTGCTTGCGCGATTCAGACCATATTAGTTCTTCTGTTTTTCTCATAGATGGTGCTGTATTACTTTTTTTGTAAGTTGCGTTTTTGTAGGTCGCCACAGCGTATTAGGTGCTTATGATATATGATATCCCACATAATTATACTAACAAGATATTCTTTACAGCCAGCCGTAAATTAACCATGACTTTATGGTATATTGTTAATTTCGATCCCCGCACGGAACAAATATTTGTATGGTCTACTCTAGTCTAGTTGTTCCGGGTCTGGCTGTTTATGTACGTGACTTTAAATTTTTGTAAACGCAGCCACGATACAAGTAAAATTCCTAGTGTGGGGCAACGTTTAAAAAAAAAAAAATTGCTACCGACCTTTTCACACTTACTGCTTCTATTACAATCTTAGAATATAATGCCATGGGTAACTTTAAAAAAAATCATGAACAGTTCCTTACAATTGTATTGATGCTGTTATAATGTGTGTTATAATTTTTCTCGTCTCGAGGAGCTTGTACTATTAACTTTTCTAGAGTTCAAAAGTTACAACTTACACCGTTCTCTATGTGTTTAGCTATTCAAATATGTGATATTTTTTAACGCTTTATACAAGCTTGGATGTGATGTTGCGGGCGCCAGTCCGACATACACTACAAGATTTTTTTTTTACTTTATCTAAGAATTAGCAATATTGTATAACTATTTTATTAAAATTTTAGTGTACAATAAAGTATATTCTATCTATCCTTAACATCTAACCATGACTTTGATGTCTTATCATTGACTGTCGCAAAAGGACAAGGATAAGAGTAACCAAGACAACGTGCAACCCTCCTCGCCATATTGCGGATAGATAGCTTCGTAACAACTAGCTTAAAAAAGATACAAGTTTAGATTTTTTTGTTGCATCTTGTTTATTTATGTTTATATCACATCTGCGAGGTATTGAAAAATAACTTAATTTGACCCTATAAAGATAGAACAGTGCTAAAACTTAGCAAACATACCATTACATTTCGTGCAAGCTACTTCTTATCATTAAGTAAAACTCTTTCGAACAAATGACTGCTGACGAAAATGAATGATACCAAAGATCACTTTTAATAATTACGTTAACGAGTAAAAACCTGATCGGGATCGACTACCGGACTGCGAGATGCAGTCCGGCGGCGGTGATTCTGGTAGCGGCCGCTTGCGCCGGCGCAGGATGTCTCGCCAACGGCACAGGATCGCTGTACGGAAGTATGTCCTGAACCTGGGGAAAGAAAATTTTTGGTGAACAACGTGAATCAAAATGTAAGCCAGGTAGGTAAGTTATTACAATACGACAAACTGCGTATTCCTCTGGAATGAACTAGTATTACCATAGTATATAATGTCGTTTTGTCGGCGCCCCCTGAATACGCGGTGGAGGGACACCGACGCGAAAGCGGGTCCCTCGCTTTCAAAACGTTTCGAATTTCTACACTGTATGTCTTCTAGATTGACATCTTTTCGGTAGCTTACATCAATCTAATATATTCTTGCCAATTTTTTGGAGTATCACTTTGACTAGATCTCCAGCTTTGTACCTATAGGCACTCAAATCTAGGCGAAATTATTTTATCTCCTTTACAAGACAAGTATAAAAGATTTTACTTATAAAATCCCTATCGACATCTGTCAGAGGAGCCATCTAATATTCACAAATTGATAGATAGGACGGAGCGAGTAAAACCACTCGTAAAAAAATCACGGGATAATCCCTCAATGTTTGGGTGCGATAGGTTTATTTTGGCACAGCCAAAATTTTTACTGGAGTATAAACCAAAATATGTAGATATATTTTTGTGAAAATATCATGCCGATACTTTTATCAGGCCATACTTAGCTGGTCATAAAAACTTATCGCTGAAATGATGGAAAGAATACTCCTATTTTGGTAAAATCTTATTGCAGTATATAGGTAATTTATGAGAGCTAACTGGTAAATATTGGTGCAAGTTTGGCAATTATGACGTTTGGCTTATAAAGTAATAAGTGTTACTGAGTCAATGGAATCACATTTTTCCATGATATTTCTTATGATAGCCTTTCTATAATTGTAGGGTATTTTAAATCCATATTAAATATCTTTCAATGGATAACAACACACTTAAATGGAAATGGGTCTGACATGATAAAAGCTGAGGGACAAAAATGAACTAGAATAATATCAGACTGGTATTCCAGGTATGAGGAGCTCGTGGCTAAACAATAACAGCCGCATGGGTCGATCTTTAAGGTTAAGCCGTGCTTGCCGAGGTTGGTCCGTTGATTGGTGACCATAATTACACACCGAGTTTCTTCTTCACTTTGGGCTGTCACTTGTAGATCTTTAACAGTCGTTAGGAGTAGTCAGAAACCAAAAGTCTGACATCCTGTCTTACTAAGGGGTATCGTATTACCCAGTTACTGGGTTGTTGTCAGATAGGCAGTCGCTTCATGTAAAATAGTAGTAATCAGCTGCATCTGGTTAGACTGGAAACCAACCCTAAGATAATTTGGGAAAAGGCTAGGCAGATGATGGTACCCCAGAGATGAAAAAAGTAAAGTAAAGGTCAATAAATTTTCATTTATTGACCTTTAGTTTACTTTTATCATTTGCTGGGAAGATGATCTCAAAAGAGTTACTGGTCCAGATTGGATCAGAATGGCAAGAGACAGAGATAGGTGGAAGTCTTTGAAGCAGACCTTTTTCGAAGGACAAACTGTTATCAGAAAAACCGATCGTGAGCAACAAATCGAATGCATCAATTTTATTCAATGAATAACAACGCAAATGAGTTTTATAAAGTTTAAATAAATAAGTTAGTTAAATTAATTAAATTAAATAAGTTAGTTAAATTAATTAAATTAAATAAGTTAGTTAAATTAATTAAATTAAATAAGTTAGTTAAATTAATTAAATTAAATAAGTTAAATTTATTAAATTAATTTATTAGTTTATAAGTAGTTAAATTATTATTAGTGTTCCCTTGCTTTAACAGTAAATTGTGAACAAAACCGTCTAACTAAAAAGTCTACTAGTAAGATATTGCCCCAAGGTCGCATTTCTAACACGCGAGAAGGTTCATAAATCGCAAATAATATATTAGAAATAATTACGTAGTACACGGTGACACATCAAGTTATAAATTTCTGGTATAACAATGCCTCGCTTTGTGAAGACTTAATGTACAATGAAAGATCCGCATAAAGTGGTTTTGTGTAGCTTCATTGGTCGTCGTGTGCGTACGTTTTGTAATAAAGTTAGACGTAATTCTTAAATACAGTTATGACTAAATTACCAAAAGTGTTTGAGTGACTCGTAATTATTTAGGACTTTATTTTTAGTAACAGCCAGCAGGAGCATTTCTTCCTTTTTTTTTCTTTAATAATACCTATCCAAGTTTTTCGAACCAAAACCAAAGAACACTATTGTGGAGGCATCATTTTCTTCGAGTTTTAAAGAAGAAGAGGATTAAAAACTGGTGACTAACCCAGATTCTTGTGAAGCGGAAATTCAAAATCTGCGTGTATAGCTGAACTTTAACCGACATTTTTTTTTTCAGTATTCGAATATTTTCTTCAAATTAAATATTGTCAATTTCAGTAAAAATAATTGTCTACCATGTGTTATTACGTGGCAACTTGTCAACCGAAAAGGGAAAATGGTATCAACAATAAGCGCAGTAAGATGATATTTGGTTTGGTGATGCATGGTTTTCATTATTTAGGCTTCTCGGAACCTTGTAAATAAACAATAAAATAAACAGTTCCTCATGTAGTTAGTCCTCAGTACCGAAGCCGTCAATGCCACGGTTCAAGCCCATCGGCCCATCAATTCAGGACAACACGCTTGGAATGCCTGAAAGTGTGTTCGAAAGAGCGATTGAGCGAGTCTGGACACAACAAAGCTCGTTCAATTAACTGGTTGAAAGCCTCGTTGGTTGGTACAAATTGACACCTTTTATTATGTATCTGGAATTTACAAGATGTAAATTATGTGAGCAATGGTGGCTCCGTAAAGACTCCAACGTACGAGTTGCAGGTCGTGAGTTCGAACACAGCCAGGCGTGTGACTTAGCCATACATCCACATATGAGCTATACATTCCACGAGCATTACTTTCAAAACGGTGAAGGAAAATGTCGTGAGAAAATCAGCATGTCTTAGAATCAAGAATTCAAAGATATGTGGCACCTATCGATTGGCACACGTGGATTGTGCCTACTCCGGCCTCTCTGTGATAGGGATTAAAGAGAGGCCGGTGCCCCTTCACCTATGCTGGACTACTCAACCCCAGACCCGCGAGCCACAATGTGGCCAAGCCAACACACAGTATACAGTATGTTAGGTTAAACGAGGGACATATTGAGGGAGGGTATTCAGTATTCGATTCTCGTCCCAAATATGTAAAAAACCTATAACGTATACAGAAGAATTTTTAATGTTTTGTTTAGTGCCTAAATATTTTGGACTGTCCTAAGCCAGGTAAGTTTAAAGTATGAGGGGAAAATAGATTATACCTAAGAGTCATTGACCCGCTCACATGTTCTGCGATAGTATTAAGTCGCTAGCGCAAGGGTGTATACACGTTGCGTGACATTTGCGAAAAATTTGGTATGGTTCTGTCTGTTATTTATCAGTGTTTTTTTTTTGTTTATATTTTTATTAGTATCATGTTAGCATGTACTATTATGGGTTTGAATATGTCCCTCGTTTAAACTAGCATACTGTATATTTAAAAAAACTTAGTCTACCTTTGACAGCATATATTTAATAAACCTAAAAATCACACCTCATTGATACAATTTTTACTGAAAAATCTTCACAATCAATGGCGACAGTGGCGTACTTTTAGGCTTAGACCAGGAAGGCCTGAATTCGGCCTAGAAGATTACTTTAATGAATGGAAATAAATTTTCATAAAGTCAATGAACCTATCCAATCCTACCAAATTGAAGCAAACGGGAAATTTAAAGGTAAAGATTTTTTTATCGCTTTAGCCCGTTAATGTCTCTTGCACGTGCTTCTGCCATAATTTATAACAGGAAACCGTGGGTGTTTGCCTTAATGACTTTCCTGTTGAGGCTGATGGTAATTACCAACTCTAAATTGATTATGAAATTCCTTTGTTGCTCCTAAATTCACAGTTTTAAACATCACACTTGAACAGCGCTGGATTGGCATCCCGATCTGAGGAAATACGTTACGGATCTTATAAGTTCGCATCGAAACAAGGTGTTGTTTTGCATCCTCGTCAAAATTCAGGAGGTTGTGTCAAAAGACATAAATTATCAATTAAAAATACGTGTATGTGTGAAAGCGCGGCTATAGGGTGAGGATCAGACGGGCTGTTTCGAAGTTTTCGTCGTTTAAAACATGGGTGGTTCACAATTACCGATTTCTGTATATAAGAAAAAATAAAAATTACCTACACATTTTATTATTGATTTGGGAGGACAATCATTAGCATATATACCTCTTTGAATTAGACGAGGCTGCAAAACAACACATAGAGTTTCACGGAAAGACTCATTCTATAAAACGGCGCGAGGCTATGCTGATTCTGTCCAATATTTTGCGTTGACTATCTATAGTATAGCTATGTCTGTTTACCCTGTCACATCATAAACATCTAGACAATAATTAATTTGCCGATCCTTTTACTTGTAGTCTTAAGTAAAAGCACCCAAGCTTTACTCAAGATTATTACATATTATTGTTTTCCTACAGGGTTGAATAAAAACGCCTACGTTCCCATATACTCTTCTTGATTGGCACAAAATATTCCTATTCACTTTCCCGATATTTACAGGCTATCAGTCAATATTTGTTAACTTTAAATTAACTATTCGAACGAATAGTTTCCACATGAATTATTAGTTTTCTGAAACTATTTAATTTCAAAATATATTTCTATTGAAATTGTATATTCATGTGGAGAGTGTATTGTATTGAATTCTATCTTATTTCCACATCACTTGTCAATTTTGAACTAATACTAATTATTAGTCACCCAACCCTTTTGGGAACCCTGATATCAGCCCGTTTTCACAATTACAAAGTGTCGCGTAAGTGAACGCCTAAATATGTATTATTGTGTTGTTCGAATTTCAACTGTCGGTTCTAAACTGAGTGTTCAAATTCCATAAGTATGCTAAAATTTCATTTACGTATCGCCTAGTAGTCTTTAAGGGCTTTAGTCTCTGATATAAGGTCAAAACATCCTTTCAACAGATCCCAGAATTAAACAATGAACAAATAATAGCCTTACCTTCTTTACCACAAATCGTTAATTAACATTTCACATTTAATTTTGTACTTTAGTTGTTTTGTTTACAATTCAATTTTAATTAACAATTGTGTGTTCAGGTTATTTGTTAGGGATCTATTGCTTAATGTACTAGAGGAAATATTTGTACTAATTATTTACTAAAATAGCTTTATTTCTGAACTCAAAAATCATTTCAAAATTATAAAGGTTGTAAACAGTCCTTTTACGAAGTTATCAACCAAGCATTCTGTACAGATCGTTCAGGCGCAGAATTTCCAATTCGCAAAACAGATAACTAAGGAACTCTAGGCAAACATTATTGCTGGGAAACGACTTTTTTTTTTAATGAAAAATCATGTTTTACGGAAAGACTCAATGTTTCGCACTCTAAAATTGTGCTGATGGATGCATTGAACAGTAAACGGGTAATGGAGTAATTTAAACGAAAGTTATAATCTTAAAAAATAGCAATAAAAAAAATCTTGTGAAAAAGTTTTTGTTAAAATTTTGTCCTCCAATATCTTTGTAACAAGAAGGTTCCTAAAGACGGTCCAGAACAAAAAGAATTGCAATGACGGGCCAAATACTTAAATGCCTTTCACCTTCGTTAAGAGCCTATTTACACCCTTTAAAGGGAGGTATAATTATCCACATGTTACTTACAATAAACAAATAAACTTCCCCTAATGATGACTAAAAACTAAATTAAAACCGTCAACACTTACTTGGCATTCATCCAGTAGTAGATGATAGGGTTGACCATAGCGTTGGCCATCGCCAGCCAATAGAAGCCGAGGTACATGTGTTGTACATACTTCATGTACAGGATCGATGGATTGAAATGCGTGTAGATAAAGTACGAGTGGTAGGGCAGCCAGCAGATTCCGAAGATTATTATCACTAGTATGAACATTTTCACAACCTGCGGACAAAAAATTAGGACTGTAGTCTCCAGAAAGTTAAACAGAGGTGAACCTATAGTGCACCTAGTTAGCACTCTCCAGTTATGTTGAAGTCCCATTTAGGCAAGCGAGCCTTTTGCCGCCAAAAGCACAAATCTAGAGTCCCAGCTGTTCATTCCAAAACCCAATAATATTTTGCATGACCTGGGAATTAACCGAGATCCTAATGTTCAGCAGCACCGCTTGGGACCCAATAGACCAACGAGGTACTAGTAAAGAAAGTAGTTTTAACCTTAACAAAACCTTCAGGTTAAACTTTAGACAAGATCTTCACGTGAACAGCGCAAAAGACGGTAGTTGATCATACATGATGTCACGTTGACCATAGCTATTGGTCTTATTACATCATACCATTTTGAATTTGGTTGTAAGCCTTATGATCAACACGTTTAGATTTTATTTTTTAATTTTCCCGATATTTCAGTGCTGTTGATAGCCATGCACCATGATCACGGATAAACTGAAGTTATGGCGGGTACGTACTTATGAGCCGAAAAATCAAGCGTCGAAATATCGCCAACTCAAAAATGAATGTTTATTAAGAACAATGTTTGTGTTTTCCATGTAGTAAAAAAATATAATAATTTTTACACACTTAAAATCGAATATTAACTATTAAATATCACGCTTTTGTGTGTTAATGATGCTTATTACTTATTTTAAAAAATCGAAATAGAACAGTTTTGTGCTGTCATGTATTACTCGAGTCAACCTACCGCAGTCCATTGCTGAACATAGGCCTAAGCTGCGACACAACACATTGTTATTCGATCTAAAATCTTCGCTATCTCTAACATTCAAGGATTCTTTTTCTAGTTGCGACCGAGTTTCTCTTACTAAAATTGTACTTGATTTAAAAGTAATAGATAGACCAGAAATTTTAGAAAGTCCCAATTTCGGAACCTCTGGCGTAGTTCCAATAAACCCTCATTGTCTCCACTTCGGTACTCCGAACGTGAACAAACACGACGTGAGCGAATGAAATTGAATAAAACATTGGTTTGGCAACAACGTTGCTTCAAAAATACGTCTTGTATTGAAAATCTGCAAGGTGGTTTATAGTTTGGTACAAAACTGCCCAGAACAATTTGTTGTCATTGAAATTGGGGCAGAAAACTTTTTAAATAAAAGATAAGTTTCACGTTAAATCTTGTTATTTCTATCTATAATATGCTTTCGTGGTTTACAAATAAAACATGTTTGAAATGGTTGATTCTTCGACCAACAGTAAAAACATTGGTTAGACATCACTATTTTGTCAGATAGATTTCTATTTGACGTTGCAGATCAAAGACAAAGGAGATTTACAGATAATAAGAACCAAGAAGCACAGACAAGAGGCTTTTATTAAACTGCTCAGTTTAATAAAAGCCACTTGTCTGTCTTCTCGTCTTGTGTGTCTTGTCTTGTCGATTAAGGGATTAAATATTTTGGACAATGAACTTATTGATAAAATGATTGACAATAGAAAGTGCAGTGCGATGCGCGGTCGAATACGGACGCGTTTCCACTGTGCACGAAACGAATTTTATTCGCGTTTTGCGCGGCCATAGCCGCTGCCCGTACTATCACTATGAGTTCCAAACCACTCATAGTCAATGAATTGCTGGCATTCCTAGTCCATGCTATCGACTACATGGACGAGGTGAGCATCCTGCAGATATGCCGGTCCAACTTCAAGGAGGACGAGATCAGCAGTGGTAAACTGTTACTGTTCCAGTCACTTGGAAAGCTGGACCAGATGCCGTCTCGCCGTAGAGATGGAACTGAGAAGAGTCTTCAAGATATTGTTGATATGTTGAAGAAGACCGACCCGGACGACGTGCCAGATTTCGTGGCGAAGGAGCTGGGTAAGCTGCCTCCCGTTACGTTCGATCACGTCGACGTCACACGGCTGCTAAAGGACATCACTACCCTGAAAGTGGAGGTGACCAAGTTGCAGTCCCGAATGGAGGTTTCGGAAAAAACCAATACTGAACTTCGAGCAGAAATATCATTGTTGCGCAAACTGAATTCAGTAATTGGGTCACCTGAGGCCTCTAAGGTGAACACACGTCGAGGGGCGCAAAATGCATCAATCGGCAGTTTTGTATCGGCGAACACTAGTGCGTCGCTAGCTGCTGATAATGCTGAGCAAGCGCCGCCCGCTGCCGCCGTCGCCCGCAACACAACACCGGCTGCGGAAACGTCACGCGTAGGTACGTCGACCCCTAAACGTGCCTACGCTGCTGTTGTCACCACCGACAAATCATGTGCGTCGCAGCCTAAGCGACGAAACAAAAAAGGGGGATGAGCAGAAGAAGGGTGCCCAACCTGCCCTGACTACGGACGGCAGCTCCTTGCCGAGAACGGGCCAAGTCGATGAAGAGGGTTTCACGAAAGTGGAAAGGAAGAAGAAGAAGCCCTGTTCACGCAACCAGTGCGGTACCGCACCGAGTGGGCCTAACATGCTGCTGCGCCCTGCTGTGCCTACGACGCAGCTGTATATTTCACGCCTGCATCACTCCACTTCAATTGAGGAAGTAGTGCAGTATTTGAAAGTGAAGACCAACTGGACTCTGAGGGTCGAAAGGTTGGAATCGCGCCACAACATCAACTTTAAGTCGTTCGTGGTACGAGTTCCAACTCAACATCTACAGATCTGCTTGAGAGAGGACTTTTGGCCGAAAGGTGTCGTTTATCGACGTTTCCGGGGACGGTTACGCGACACCACGCAGCGGAACACGACGCCGTCAACATTACGTGTTTAGTAATAGTTAATAAGGTTTTTTAATATGTATTAGTTTATTTTTATTATATGAGATTATTTTGTGTATTTTGTCTATGGGCCTTTAGTTGCCTGAAATAAATGGATTATTATTATTATTATTAAAATACTATGTTAGACAGAATTTTATCAGCTACGCGTACAATACCTACTTGATACAAATGCATGCCACAGCTGATGATGATGAAGGTAAAACAATACATTTCAGATACTCGCTATAACTTTTGCGCTCGTTACACCGATGCATAATACTGTTTAACATAATCGTTTATATTTTTACTAGCCTATACCCGTGGCTTCGCATGCGTGGAGTTCGGTAATTGTCCCACAGGATTGTACTACTAAGATTAAAAGTATCCCATGTGTTCATACAGATTATAACTGTGCCAAATTTCATCTTAATCTGTTTTGTAGTTTTCGCGTGAAAGAGTAACAAACATCAATACATTCATCCATCCTCACAAACTTTCGCATTTAGCTTTCGCAGGATATGCGCTATCTACATACCAAATTTCATCCAAATCTGTTCAACGATTAAAGCGTGAAGGAGTGACAAACACACACACACACACACACACACACTCACTCACAAACTTTCGCCTTATATAATATAGGATATTAAGATTAACAGCTTCACATACCTTTCGTTTCGATCGTATCGAGTCTACTTGTCGCTGCGTCAGCTCACCGATGGATCCTGAACCCCACAGCACTTTTCCCATCGCTGAGTAGAAGAACGTCATCCCAAGCATAGGGATGGCGTAAGTCACTACGAAGAACAACACTTGGTACCTGGGACAAAATAAAAGGTACGGTCAGTAACGAAAATCATAAAAGCTATACATATCCAAAATTATAAGACGTCTTAGTTTTAGAACGATCCAAGTAAAAGACAGAACAATATTTTCATCAATGGTGTACACAAATTTTAAAAACTATATTATATCAGATCACACTGATCAGCACAAAACTTGGTGTAATATATTATTGATAAGTTTTAACCGCCTTCTGATGCCGACTGTACATTTAATATAACATATTTTCATTATTTATTTTACTAAATTGGCTTGCGTTTGGCTGCAACTCGCCTGATATAAAGTCATGATGCGGTCTAGGGTGGAGCACACTTGCCTAGAAGAAACCTGTACTCTGTAAAGAGCTGTGCAGAGGTGTAAAGTTGGATTCGTGGAATAGTTATGTAATGTGTGACTTGACTGGGTTTTTCTAATAGAAGATCCTTATTAGCGGCCTGAATTTTGGATTTTTGCCCGATTGATGGCTATAGGCACGCTTCGAGTCTTCTCCTTCTCTATGCAATGGGCTTTACACAAAACTGGTGACATAATGTGAATTGTCTCATTGGGCCCGGGCTCGATTCCCGAGTCAGGCAAAGGGTTTTTTCATCAGGAATTTCTCGGTAGCAGCCACGGAAACTGAATCCGTGCCTGTTTGATGTCAATAGGCTCACCCCCTCCTATATGGTATTTGAACATAACTGGCGATATGTAGGTGTAATATAAGCAGAGATCGGAAGCAGAGGCAGAGTATAATAACCTATAATGACGCATGCTCAGGATAAGCTGGACCGCTCGTCGGACTAACGTGCCAATACTCAAAGAACTCAACATTAAACAGAGGCTGTCGTCGCTCGTACAATTACGTATTCTCAGTTTCTTTGGACACGTTACCCGCAACAAAGACTCCATGGAGCGTTTGCTGATTCAGGGTAGAGTCGAAGGCACGAGACCACGTGGTCGATCACCAACGCGATGGACAGACTCCATCAAATGCCAAATGTCACCAAGTTCCCTGTGGCAGAATGGCCAATAGAGAGCGGTGGAAAAGGACCGTGAAGGCAGCGACCGCAGTTGTGGGTGACCCTCCATAACCACGACCACTCTGTCAAGAGTGAACGACTAGGAAGACGAGAATAACCTAAACTTCAAAGAAGTAATTTATTTCGGAACTTAAAAATCATTCCATAGTGATTTTATGCGGAGGTTATTATCCACGTGTTACTTACTTCCTTAAAGTTTAGGCAAATATAGTCTACCTATTCTGATAAAAAAAAAATTTAATACCTAAATAATCAGTTAAGTAAATGCATATTAAAGTTCGGAAGCACCGTTTGGATCAGATAAACTGACCGTATAATAGCAGCCATTCTGGTATTATCCATCATAACAACACTACTCAACTTATTCTGTAATCTTTATTACAAGTATCCAGACAAAACAAAAGTACAGTTTTTGTCCAGACACATAAATTATGCATATTAACATAATATTCTGTTCCTAACTTTTTCTTATATCTTGTAAAAATTTTCCATTTTTAGGCATCTTGCACGTCTTGCCTTTACTAAAGGGCCCGGCGCGCAAAATTGCACTATTTTATGCTAAGTAAATTAATAAAGAGTTTTAGTTTTAAATATTTTTGACGGGACTTTTAGATAGGAGTTTTGTTATTTTATCTTAATTTTTCAAAGGTTTTTCAACTAAGCCATCGTTTACGCTAATCCTAAGAAGAATCAGCTTATATTTTTCCAAATTCTTTAATTAGACTACTATCTGCAAAAGGTATAATTATAATTATGCCCTGTTTTACAGCATGCAATCTCGGTAAAGTTTTTATACTAAATGAAATGCATACCTTAAGGGTAAAGATTAGATTTATGATGGAGTTTTAAGTTGGAAAGTCTTCCAAAGAACAGGAATATACAAGGTGTTGTTTTGCAACCTCATCAAAATTCAGGAGGTTGTCACAAAAGACATAAGTAATTAATTAAAATTACGGTACCTAGTTAATTATTAATAAACGCTGATTTTCTTGGTTGTTTATTTTTGTCAGTATTTCAGAATAACCCCCTTAACGTTGTCAAGGGAATAAGAAATTATTGAATAAACGTATGAGAGTGTTTGTATAATGTGGAAGCGCGGTGATTGGGCAAGAATCACTCGGCCCGCGTTTGAAACACGGGTGGTTCGCACTTACCGATTTCCGTAAATAAGAAAAAATATAAAAATAACCTACCCATTTTATTATTGATTCGGGACGAGAATCATTAGCATAGTCACCTCCTTGAATTTGACGAGGATGCAAAACAACACCTTGTATTTTTTTAAGCATCATAAAAGTTATGGTAAGCAATTAACATTTTAGGCATCGTAGTGACTCTGAAAATGAGGTTTAACAAAAACGAAAGGCTTTCTAAACTAGTTTAAAAATCATCCCTAATGTGAGTAAAAAAACCGGCCAAGTGCGAGTCGGTGCATCGCGCACGAAGGGTTCCGTACCATTATTTATAAAAACGAGCAAAAAAAAACACTTTTTTGTATGGGAGCCTCCTTAAATATTTAGTTTATTCTGTTTTTAGTATTTGTTGTTATAGCATCAACAGAAATACATAATCTGTAGAAATTTCAACTGGCTAACTATAACGGTTCATGAGATACAGCCTGGTGACAGACGGACGGACGGACGGACGGACAGCAAAGTCTCTGTAATAGCGTCCCGTTTGACCCTTTGGGTACGGAACCCTAAAAATACAGTCTTGAAAGACAGACAAGTAAGGCTTGGCAATACACCGTGTAAATCACCTCATCACGAAGCCGTCAACCAAGCATTCTGTACATGAAACTAAGTAACTTTACGCAAAAATTATTTCTGGGAAACGACTTTATTTTGGGGGGTGTAAAATCATGTTTTGTTGTAGAACTCAATGTAACGCACTCAAAACATTGTGCTGATGGACGGATTGAATAGTACGGGGGTCGTGGAGGTGTTTAAAGTAAAAATCTTACATTAAAAACTTGTAGGTATTTAAAAAAAATACTTGTCAAAAACTTGGAACTTTGACCCCTAATATCTCCGTAACTAGAAGGTTCCCAGGTATGGTTTAGAACAAAAAAATGATCGCAATGTGACAGGGAGAACCAGTGCCTTTCGGCTTCGTTAAGAGGTGTTTTACACCCTTTATAGTCCCGCATTAACCTTAAAAAAGTTTTATAATTTACGAAATTTTAACAATCTAACTAAACATGATAAAGAATATATGTATCAGGAAACATTCCAATTTTAATTAAACAAAAGTAAAACAATATTAATGTTTTTCCAATATTAACGCTGACTGTTTTGTTGTCTGAACTTCTGAAGTTACCCCAAAACAAACAATAACGAATTCACATCTCCCTACCTTTTTGGATCGTGTTAAAAATTCAACCTTTACCAATGTCAGTTAGAGCTATTCTTAGTATCCACGTGACACATGTAACGAACAATTATTCAGATGGTTCCTCGTTCTAGTCTATTGTTGTTTCGAAGCAAAAGTAGAGCAACACAGACGCTTCGAACGTGACTTTAAAATACTCTCGCTGCACGTCTGCAAATTCGCTCTTCAAATAAATTGTCAAATATTTTACCTGCTCACTGGTGGAACTGACTCAAACATTTTAGACATATTAACAATTTAATGGAAGGTATATTTTGGGAAATAAGGTTAAACGTTAGTGGCCAGAAAATATTCAGATATTCAGATATTTCGCGTTAAGAGGCGCACCTACATAACGTGATGATTAATGAAAAATATGGCTTGAAAAGTTAACAGCATACTTTTGAAAATTAAGAGCCTGTTTCACCACTGGACCTACGATTAAGTTCTCGTTAACTTACTTAGCAGCTAATTTCATACAAATCTTGTTCCATTTTTGAATTTATTCAGTAAGTAGTTGCTATTCAGTTCGTTCGTGAAATTGGCACTAAGTCATTTAGGTACGTTTTTTAAATTGATTGTGCAATGCTTTTGAACTCTAATTAGTTTGATAAAAAAACCTTAGATGAAGTTAACGATTGAATGAGCAAGTCTAGAAGATGACACGTCAGCTTTCAAACCAAAATTAAAGCACACGTAGACAAAGAATACTATTTTAAATTATGTAATTTATAGTAATTTTCTTGTCAACTCAAAATGTCCATAAAATAACAAACTCCGTTCAATTAATGCTATAAGACAATTTGACCAGTCAAGCAGAGGAATCATTGACAATGCTTTATAAACTTTATTTTTAAGCTGTCGAAAAGTTGGGCACTGCCGTCTAACTTTTCGACGTAAATTTCGTTGTTTGTGCTAATAGATCAATTAATCAATCTTTAGTCTTTCTTTCAAGTCACTTATTTCGATACCATCGTGGTGAAAAAGCATGATGACAAACCCAAAAATTAAATTCATAAAATTAAGAACGAAACCATCAGTCACAAATAAATTTACAAAAACAATTACAGACAAACAGACGGACATGATGAAATTTTAAGGGTTCCATTTTTGGTACGGGCAGCAGCATAAGTCGCTTTACATAACCAAAATTATAAGACTGTTAATATGGATCGTTCTAAAACTAAGAAGTTTGAGAACGATCCATATTAACAGACTGGAGTAAAAGACATAACTATATTTTCATCAATGGTTACACAAATTCGCAAAACAATATAACATCCGATCACAGTGACCAGCACAAAACTTGGTGAAACATTTATAAGTGTTAACCGACTTTTGATGCTGACTGTACAATGGACTTACAAAACTTTTGAAATTCGTGTTTGACCTTAAAAAAAAAACATGAAAGCATAAAACATGGCTTTTCATGGTAAACTGCTGTTAATATACAGGGTTTAAGGGACAGCGACGCACAAAAATGGTTCCCACGTATTCAGTTCATGAATCAAAAGCCTCTTACATGGAATTTTTCTACGGAAATTAAAAAAATAAAAGCTGTTTCCTACAAAAGTGCAATACCTACGGGTCAAAACGTATGAAAAGGCTGATTAAAAAAAAATCCGATGAAAAATTTCTATGTGGGCGCCCGCACCCCCTCATAGAATTTTTTCTTCAGTTTTTTTTCCCTAAAAATGTACTAAAAACATGGTATCAGTTTTGTGCGTCGCGTCGGTGTCTCTTCCGCCCTGTATTTGAGTAATACCAGTCATCGATCACACTTCAAATTCAAATTGATACATAGTGTCTCGTGTTTCAAGCGTTCACTATAAACCTTCTTCAATGTGTGAGCTTTAGAGGTCTTTGAACTCTTGACTTTGCATACATCCAATCACTCAAGCATGTTGACGATTCTCAGTGCAGTCGTGTAGAACGATTGAGGATTGGATTTGTTTGACAATCAATACAAGACGATAGAGTTAGAATGTTTTGCAGTTCGGTCAAGACAGAGCGAAAGACTTGATTAAGTATAATGGCTTACCAGCTTTTGATGTATCGTAATACCAATATCAAAATTGTCTCGGCTTCGCACGGAAGCAATTTAGTAATTAAGATAATGAGTAAGTGCCACGAGCAAAACAAAACTTGCTTTCATAAAAACCTTGTCCTGACAATTGATACCCCGCTAAACATATCATAGTTATTTTTTATTTATGTATAGATCGAAGAAGAATATAATTATAATAATATAAAATTCGAATGGATAGCTACACTTATTTAATAAAAAAAAATATATATATATATATTTATATATTTTAAATAACTACTATATACATCACAACGATTAACAAACTAATAAATTAAATAACTAAAGTAACAATAAACTATAAAAGGCCGTCAAAAAACTCCTCCTCAACGCTGTCAGCTGGTAATGTGCCCAAGAGACTGGCAGCATTGCCACGTTGTATGCCAATACTTAGTCACGGGAAGCGTCAACTAGGCGTTTCGAAATTTCCTTAAAAAGGCTCTGAGCACTCGGACCCAACGACCTTAGAGTTTCAACCCCAAACGGCTCGAAAATATAGTTACCACAGAGGTAGGTACTATTTATGCTGCTTGAGGTTCTTAATGAATAAATTAATAGTTCAAGTCCACATTGTGCATTTGAGTATTTTGTGGTGCAATGTGGTGGAAAATTATATGTATCAATTCTTATTCAGCTTGACTGAAATTTTAATCAAAATTCCTAGGATCGTGGTTGCTAGCTAGAATATTCGCCCTTGGGACATACAGAAGGGAAGTATAACATTGCGTGGGAGATGATAGGGTGATAAGGGTCTCTCATCTCCATGAGAATTGGCGTGAAAAACTACATGATCGTGAGAAGCAGAGAAAATTGAGGGAGTTTCCACTCAAGGGACGAGCGTGGTTTGAATAGTAATCATTTCAATCACGAGTACATGCTTCAATGAGTTTGTAATCTCCTGTGTTGTGGTAAATATTGGAGACACTGTGTAATGAATGAATTGATTTTTTAAACAGTTTACAACATTTGAATGTCTTTGGTTAACACGTATCAAGTATTTCGTGACATCGTACAACTTAAATTGTTGTTTTCTTGTTAAATTGCTTTTGTCTGCGTTTATTTTGGAAATGACGTATCACATGAAAACATATTACTGAGACAAACATGTATCTTACGTCCTAACCTAAGGCATGGTCTGGAATCGATGTCGACATCCGTTCAGACGTTTAGTGGTGGAAGATAAACAGATAGAAAATTAGGGTTTCTTTCGCATTTATAATATAACCCAGAAACGGGGTTGTGGAGCTCAAATAGGCAGTCGCTCCATGTAAAATACTGGTATGCTGACCACCAACATACAAAGTTGGGAAAGGGCTAGGCAGATATCAAAGTTCCCTTATGATTTCCTTTTACTGAAGGTGCTAACATAAACTTAAAAAAAAGAAAATCATTTTTAGAGTTGAAAAAATCACATCGTTGGTGCTTGCAATGTGAACAGTAGTTAAATTGAAGGCAAGGTTGGCGCAGTGGCTGAACGACTGGCTGCTGCACTGCGCGTCGTGGGTTCGATTTCCGTACGGTACAAAACATATATTAGTGGGGCCTATAGATAGTTGTTCCGGGTCTGGCTCTTTGTGTATGCGAGTTTAAATGTGTGTACCTACGATACTGGAGAAAATCAAGGGGTGAGGAAACTTTTTTTTTTTTAAGGAAAACTGTTTTTATGTGTATGTGAGGCAAGAGGCCGAAAATTCAATTGATTTACTGATGCTTCACAAAGCCACTGTTTAAGACTCACAATAGGAAACTATACGATCATGGGACAGTTCTTATCTTATAAACATTTGTGACGGTCGGATAAACTACTAAAGATTGCTGAGCTATGTGAATCATATTATAATAGCTCCTCAACTTAGCCATGATTGTATGGAGTGATTAACAGAAACAATGGTGTTGATATCAAAAGGGGTTTCTATGGAAGAAGAAGTGTATTATGTGTATTAGGTTGTGTGTGTCTCCTGAATTGGGTAATGTTACATATAAAATTAATGGATAAAAGGATAATAGTTTCAATGTTAGGTAACACGAAGAACACAATATTATCTTATGATTCCAGGGAATTCACAATTAAGATACAGAAATATCTTAATTGTGAATTCCCTGGAATCATATCTTGGGTGTTAAAATGGGTATAACATGCCTGAAAATTAATAAAGGAAGGGTATGATTATTCCTTCATGTACTTATAATTATAAGAGATATTTTCGAAAAATACACTGATACCATAAAATTAACGATGTTCCAGAGTCGTTAACTCAAAAAAACGAAGGGTGCAAGAAACACCGACACATCACCGGTACATCATTCTGAACGCCCCCACATTTTTTTTTTCTCGGTTAATAAGAAAAAAACAGCTGTTTCCTGCAAAAGTGCGATACCTACACGGTCAAAATGTATGGACAGCTTTTTTTTTTTAATTACCCTTCCTAGTTCAGAATGATGGACTGAATGATGACTGAGTAAGTGATTAGCGTTTTCGTGTCAGTGTCCCTAACACCCTGTATACCCATAAATATAAGGAGTAAACCTAACATTTATTTGCACGAGTATAGGCGGTTCATAAAGTTGTAGCAACATGAATCATGGAATAAGGAAAAATCAATCTTTTACCTACCCCAAATAGGTATGACATTCAAAGAAACTTGTAATTTTGTTAAGTTGACAGGATAATTGAAAAAATATCTTACCATATTTCCCTAACGACATATCATCAGAGAAAAGGGAAAAATCATTTCATGCGGGGAAAGTACGTTAAGTCGGTTCCCCCGGCTATTATTCGTAGATCTTTGAAACTAGTAACGGGTAATCAGAAGCTCAAAAGTCTTACAATCAGTTTTATCAAGTAGTAAAGCTAAATTTCCTAGAACCCAGTGTGGAGTCAGATGGACCGTCGCTCTGTGTAAATTGCTGGTATTCAGCGCGTCCGATTAGTTTGGAAATCCGACCGTAATTTCGCTGATACGTTTTTCCATTACAAATATCTTAGAGAAGCCATGGTGAAAAGGCGCATCCTTTATGAAAAGCAATCAAACACGTACATATCTATGTATACAAGGATTGTTTTGCATCCTCGTCAAAATTCAGGAGGTTGTGACACAAGACATAAATAATCAATTAAAATTACGATACCAGTTAATTATTAATGGATGGTATTTAAAAGTACTTCAATTTATTCCCATTCATTTACCTAATTTTGCCCGTGTTCCACCAAATATACTGAATGTGCACCAAAATATGTTCATTAAAATATGTCAAAACGAGCATCTATTTAACAACTGGTGCAAATTTGTAAAAATAGTAATACACCTAATTTTAAAAACAAGCATTTTCTTTTTTAGTTTTACGCCTATTTCTGTCTACAGGGTTTAAAGTAACCTAACACGAAGGGGATGGCGGGGTCTAGTGAGCGAGCGGAGCGAGCGAACTAGACCCCGCCATCCCCTTCGAACCTAACCTGTCCAAGTCGGGGTGCCCCAAGAAGTCAGGAATATTTGGTGCGCGATCAGTATTTTTTGGGGAAGAATAAAATAGTTATTGTTACAATAGAATATTTGCAGCGCACTACAATAAAAAAGTGTTATATCTTGGTGTTAATTTGGAATTTGTTTGATGTAACATATTTTGTTGGCCGAGTAGTTTAATTATAGTAAAACAATTAAACGGGTTTAAGATCAATATTTTAGAAATGCATACATAGATGTACCTTTAGATTTTTGGTGAACACAAAAATATTATCCATTATTAATACAAGCTGATTTTTTCGGTTGTTTATGTTTGTCAGAATTTCAGAATAACCCCCTTAACGTGGTTTAGGGAATAAAAATTATCGAATAAACATTTGAGATTGTTTGTATTTGTGGAAGCGCGGTAATACGGCGAGAATCAGACAGCCCTCGTTTAAAACACGAGTGATTCACACTTACCGATTTCGGTAAATAAGAAAAAAAAAATACCTACCAATTTTATTATTGATTCGTGACGGGAATCGTTAGCATAGTTACCTCCGTGAATTTGACGAGGATGCAAAACAACACCTTGTAAAATGAGTGCGTGCATCTTAGCCTTTCGTACGGGGGGTTGCCTTTTTACGTACTACTCTACGGCCTTTTAGGGGAACTCATACTCCTTAGCAAGAATCTCACACTTTCAACCAATATTGAATTGATTGAAACTACAAAGCTACTGGGATTACTGCATATCAATTCGACAGAGACTAATAAACTTATCATCGATTGACTGAAGCCAATCGTCATCAACAAATTTTTTAGTATAAGTTGGATTCACAGATCTAAATAACTGAATTAAACATTGTGTTCTGCATTTAAAGTTTTGTCACGTTTGAGGTTAAAAGTCAGAAGTCGAACGCAACTTCAATCAACAGCAAAGCTGATAAATATGACTGACCGCAGCGACACGACTTTGTCATCATCTGCCCATTTGCCTTGCCTATTTCTATGTTAGGGTCGGCTTCCAGTCTGACCGGACACAGCAAAAATATCAGTATTTCATGCGGAGCGATGTTCTTCCTTGTTTGTCACAACCCTGTTAAGCCTAAAACTTAGCTTTCCCTTATAACCTACCACTCTTCATGATTGTCGTATTTCATAGCCTGATTGCCTTGGCTTGCCATATTGTTGGCGCTTAGGCACGCCACTGACCGCTTGGTAGGACGGTGGTCAGACTTTCGGGATTCCGACTACTCAGTAAATATATTACGTGATATTCGATTTCTAGATCGATAGATCTAGAAATGACAGCCGGGACCAACTGATTCTACGTAACTTTATAAGCTTACATAATTGGCGGTGGCGACATTCCTTACTGTTCTCGTTGTTTTTAACAAATATAATTAAATCTGTCCTGTTGACTTTCTCATTCGCTGCTTTCGTGGAAAATAATATTATGGCACAATATATTTTATTCGGAAAAACCATTAACGGTTGTTTTTCGTCAAATTGTTTGTAAATTAAGTAATTTTCATAATTAAAACAATAACAAGCAATCAAAGACTGGAAGTCTTAGAAAGCCTATTTGTTTTTAAAGCATCATACTCGTACTTCTAAAGGTCAGTAGAAATTTCCAAAAGTTAAAAGGGATCACTTTTCTTTAAAATATTCGACTACAACCAGGTAAACAAGCGATACTAATACAAGGTGTTTTTTGGCATCTCGTCAAAATTCAGGATGTTGTCACAAAAGACATAAATGATCAATATAAATTACGGTACCTAGATAATTAATAAATAAAACACTGATTTTTTGTTATTTAAAATTTTCAGTGTTTCAGAATAACCCCCTTGACGTGGTTTAGGGAATACGAAATCATCGAATAAACGTTTCAGTTTTTTTTTTGTGTTTAAGCGAGTTTTATAAGGCGAGGATCGGGCACTGTTTGAAACACCGGAGGTTACTTACCGATTTCCGTAAATAAGAAAAAAAACTACTCACCCATTTTATTAGTGAAGGAGAATCATTAGTATAGATGCCTCCTTGAATTTGACGAGGATACAAAACCACAACTTGTATATAAAGTCCATTTGGACACATAAAGCTATACATTTCCAGTCTAACATGGCCTCCGTTGTTTCGATTTCCCGTACAATAAGAGATCCGGATAAACTAGTTTTTATAGCTAAACCAACCAACTCAAATGGATGTTTGTCTTACGTTTGCCACGTAATGAACAAAATGCAAAAAAGACCTCTGTCAGAAACAATAAAAAGATCCTAATGTTATTAAAAGAAATAGAGGTAAACCACTGAGAAAGGCTTGTAAAGCTTACTATTACATTGAATAAGACTGATCCAAACCGATGAATCATCATCAAATGAATCTTCGTCACATCGATATAACCAGAGGCACGAGAAATGAGCATGCGGTGTAGTCGAAACGTAAATACGTCGATTTAAAAAAAAAAACTCATTTCAAATAAATATTTAAAAGATAATAAATATTATTTTATTATAAATATCAAATATTTTCATAATTTTAAGAATTTATTTACACAGTATGTTAGTTTAAACGAGGGACATATTCAAACCCATAATAGTACATGCTAACATGACACTAATAAAAATATAAACAAAAAAAAAACACTGATAAATAACAGACAGAACCATACCAAAATTTACGCAAATGTCACGCAACGTTATACACGTTGCGTGACATTTGCGTAAATTTTCACCCTTGCGCTAGCGACTTAATACTATCGCAGAACATGTGAGCGGGTCAATGACTCTTAGGTATAATCCATTTTCCATTCATACTTTAAACTTACCTGGCTTAGGACAGTCCAAAATATCTAGGCACTAAACAAAACATTAAAAATTCTTCTATATACGTTATAGGTTTTTTACATATTTGGGACGAGAACCGAATACTGAATACCCTCCCTCAATTTGTCCCTCGTTTAACCTAACATACTGTATATCATTGGGTAATAGTGATTGTGCTTTTTGCAAACTATGTCACTAAAATGCTATAGGATAATTGTATTTCCGATTCAAAATCGACGTATTTACGTAACGTTTACACCGCGCGCTCTTGCTGGGGGACGGACTATTCAGGTACTAAACAGCCCTGATTTGCTCTAAGTAGTGTCACCCGTATTTCCCGTAGTTGTCTTATTACTTTAAATGGCTACTACCCCACATTAAAAGGTCAAGACACAAATTTTGACTCAATGGAGTAAGTTGGTTTAAACTATGATAATTTTGATTCAACCTACAGTTAACTTACTTGTTTATAACATAAATGGATGACATAAATATTGCTGAATAATTATATTGAATTCATAAACATTGACATTTAATTTTGACTTAAAAGAAAATGTCTCAATTTAATTGTACTGATCTAAAGGAAATAATTAATTAGTAATAATATTTATTGCATGCTAATTTAGGATGAAAATTGCAATGCTTGTAAAAGGCTGCTAAGTCTTAAGTAACAACATAAAATAACACCAACATTGTACACTTAGTTCGCAATAAAAATTTGACTTTGACTTTGACTTTATAACTTTTATCATGTAGGAAAAATTAATTTACAAACTACCAACGTAGATGACAAAGCAATGTTTGACTAACAATGCTCACATTATGAAATAAGTGCCTGTATAAAGATACTTTAATTTACAAAAGAATCTAAACTTTTTAAAGGCCAAACTAAAAGTTTGAATCCCTAGATTATTCAGATAGGAGACTTTTAGTTTTCAATTTAATAATAACGTGACATTTTGCAAACCCAAACGGTAAGTCTTCCTAGAAAAGTCTCGATAGCTGGCATCTAACCTAATCCTATAAGCGTTCAGATTTTTGAAATGAAAACTTCTTGAGCCGCGTTATGGACTTTTGTGATGGGTAAAAAATGTTAAACTCGCGTCAGATCGTCAGATCTTCAGATCGAACATTCCTAAGACGGGTTTACATAGGTTACGAAGGAATTCGAACTTTATGACATCTTTCATTGAGTTTGGGTTTCCAAAACTGGATAATTATCTTATGCACAAACAAAATCTTCGGTTTCTCCAAAGTGCTAAAATTCTTAAGACGGTTTGTTATAGTTCTGAAGTGTTAAATTTTTTATGTAATATAATTGTCATATTTGTGTACGATAGCGCAAAAAATGAATATTGTATTTTACCACATTCATGGTAGTACTTTTACACTGATCATTAAAGCAATGCAAAATTATTCCCTTACCATTCCAAAATATCAAAAATGCACAACGTTAATATTCAAGTTTTCACTTCTGCCGGCATTCCCGGAGTGCAACCCATTTTTTTTTGGTATAGAAGTACCAATGGCTGGAACTTGAAAATTATTTTTTAAATAAAGAACGGTTTGTTTTTAATGCTGCCATTAATATTCATGGTATGATAGATCTATGGAAAAAGAAGAGATGCTGCGCCGACCTTAAATAAATTGGGATAAGGGCAAGAGAAAGACGATGATAGATTTTTAAGCACCTAGGTGACCCAGTACTGTTCGGGTGAAACTAGTGAAAACGGATTTTTCCAGAAATATAGTATAACTAGATGGAGTAGTATAACAAATAAGACTTTTTGTCCATTCTGTTATATTGTATAACTAATAGTATAACTAGATAGACTGACCCAAATGAGGAACCTAGCTAGATCGAGTTTTCGCCCTCATAAACGCCTATATCGCAACTTTCGTCAAAATTGTTAGAGCCGTTTTCGAGAACGTGATTTATTATTTTCCTAACCTGGACACCTCTACTTTGCCACCCTCCACTCTTTTCACTTCTCACCAACCCGCGCATCATACCTACTAGTTCTAACGGAATTTATAAAGTTATTCCTGCCATCTCTTCGATGACAGATTATAATCCTCTTTATTATGTAGATATATTACAGTTATCAAAAGCATTAATTTTAAAGAGTGACATAATGAGCGGTACGTATAATATTTTCAGTAATCATGCTACTGATACAAAAGAGAAAACAATATAAATACTAACGAACTACTAACAAAAGTTCGTTTAACTACTAACAAAAAACCTTTTTGTGTTAGTAGTAGTTAGTTAGAAAATTAAAATGAATACTCACACAAAATCCATATACGACACGTCTGGTAATCCGTCGGGCCAGGACAGCAAGCAAGCAGTTTTGAGGGTGCCTTTCGACCTGCACAGACAAAACCACACGTTAATTAAAATTTTGTACGGCTAAGCTTCACACGACATTGGAGTTTTGAATATTTCATAAGCCATTTTACGTTCGAAAAGGTATAATAGTGCTGTATGGTTTCTTTTGCGCGTGGCCAAAGTCAAAATGAATGCTGTTTTGGTTTTTCAATACAATAGGGGTGAAGACTGGGTAAAGAAAACGAAATTCTATTTTGTTCGTCAGACAGGTAATACAAAAATATTAGACACGTATTTTTTTTTTAAATCAAAATATCAAAAAATTACTTAGTTAAAACTCATTAAAGTTGGAGAGTGGGGGCTTACTACGTCACAAGTAGGCATAAAAATTACCTACACGTGACGTCATGCGCCATTTCAACTCAATATATCTCCGTAATTTTATGACCAGGTGAAAAAACAAAAAATACGTGTCCAATACTTTTCACACAGAAATAAAAATTGTGATCATCCCCTATTGTTTAATATCAGCATCCTGACAAATGACATTCATTTACTTTTGGTTCTTAAATGACATTGTTACTCGTTAGTCTAGTGGCCGTGAGCGCGATTGTTAAGCATGAGAGCGTGGGGTCCATTCCCAGGTCAAGCAAAGTGTCATTGGGATTGTCCATCAGAAATAGCTCAGTAGCAGACACTTACTTAAGTAGCTTTTAAGTTTTGCTCTCCAGTCAGCACTTGAAGTAAGAACATTAACAATTTGGTGAATGTTTAATTTAGTTATTAACTTCTTGGTTATTTGTAGAGGTATCGTGCAAGACGTTGAATCCAGTTAATCCTGTACTTAAGCGGTGCAAACACTAGCGCACTATTACAGCGACCCGTAAAGGCTGGAATTCACCAACAATTTTTTCCGCCATTTGCGGTGATTAACAGTTGACATTTGTGACAGCTACCAGAATAGTTCCCAGTTCCAATGAGATTGATAAGAGGGGGCGCTGGTGATATACATTTGTTAAATTGTCTGAAAACTGTGTTTAATATTATGTTGGCTGCTTAAAGATTGATACTTGTAAAACAATATTATATGCTTGTGTACTAGTATTTGTGAGCAAGACAATATTTACGCTGCACTTTTTTTTTAATAACTGCATGGAGTCTACATTATCAAATCAAATAGAACTCAATAAAATATCTTTACATTTATTCCCGGGTAGGTAATATTTTAACAACATAACATTTTTAGATTCATGCTGTTCGATTTTATTTTGATTGTATCGATACTTGAAACCCAAGCCCTGCTCCGACAGTTTGTCGTTTATTAATTGTAACCAATTGTACAAATTACGGCTTATCGAATTTCTGATCGAAACAAAGTGAAAATTGAACCTTGGGATAATGGCCTGTAATTGAAAATTGCTGCAATTTTTCATTTTCATTTATTTCATTCATTGGTAGGTGTATCTTTATTTTTCCAAAAGTTAGAAGAGTAACAAGATATAACGCCTTGTAATCTCTGAATGATTAGGCAGAGGTGTGCCTAAAAAGTACACCCACATTTCGCCAGTCATGTTTAAGTCCTATGTAATAGGGGCGAGCCTATTGTCATCAACCGGGCTAGATCCAGACTTCGTGGCTGCTACTGAGAAATTCCAGATGGAAAAAGCCAAAAACACTTTGCCCAACCCGGAAATCGAACGCAGGACCTCATGATAAGCAGTCGCGTTTGCGACCACTCGAACAACGAGGCTATTGGAGTAATGTTCAAAATTTAAATACCTTTTTTTTTGTTTTTTTTTTTCAAACTTTGCCCCACACTAGGAATTTCTCCTGTATCGTGGGTGCGTTTACAAACATTTTAACTCACGTACACAAACAGCCAGACCCGGAACAACTATCTGTAGGCCATACACATATTTGTTCCGTGCGGGGATCAAACCCGCGACACGCAGCGTAGCAGTCGATCGCTCAACCACTGCGCCAACCGTGCCGTCGACAGGTGGAAACAAAACTCTTTGAGTCGTCAGTTTCACCACGGGGATGAATCAGATTACTTTATTTACTTAAGACTGCAGGCAGATGAGTTCGAAAGTATTTTCATAGAGAATCATCGTCATTTTGCCATCGCAAGCGACGACATATTCTACCATCAACGTTTAAAAGATGGGTGACGGTAAAAACGTGCCTGAAACAAAATTCACAAACGTTGTCTTTGTTTTTTGAGTGTCCATGGAGTTTCTTGCCCATTTTTAACCCCCGATCAAAAAAGAGGGGTGTTATAAGTTTGACGTGTGTATCAGTGTATCTGTGTGTTTGTCTGTGGCATCGTAGCTCCCAAACGGATAAACCGATTTTGATAAAATTGGTGTCATTTTTCTCCATAGAGATCTACGTTTTGGAATGGGCAACTACGGTACTTTCACAAGTTATTATGCCTTGTGACTGGGACTGTAGCTACGCGTTTTTTTTTTTGTATTTTGACTTTCAAAAGTGCCTGTAATGGTCTAATTGAAATAAATGGTTTGAGTTTGAGTTTTTTTAGACTATCTTCGCAAATCAACGTGAATGCAGATTTTGACCTTGTCTTACCTAGGTCACCTTTGTATATCCTTTGAATAAATTGGAAAGATGTCAACCCGTGTCTGCAACTAGCATTATCACGTGGGAAATTTATTAACGCAAGTGATCAGGTGGTCTACCATGACGTCTTAAAATATTAATGTTTTACTCCTTTTCCAGTGTGGGCTTTAAGACGTCATTGTAGGCCATCTGAAAGGTATTATAATTCAGGCAACTAATCACGGCGGTTCATACCACAGACAGACGTCGTCTACGTCTGACGTGATAGGTATTATTATAAAGGGTGTAAAACACCTCTTAACGAAGCCGAAAGGCACTGGTTCTCCCTGTTATTGCGATCATTTTTTTGTTCTACACCATACCTGGGAACCTTCTAGTTACGGAGATATTAGGGGTCAAAGTTCCAACTTTTTGACAAGTATTTTTTTTAAATACATTTTTTTAATGTAAGATTTTTACTTTAAACACCTCCACGACTCCCATACTATTCAATCCGTCCATCAGCACAATGTTTTGAGTGCGTTACATTGAGTTCTACCACAAAACATGATTTTACACCCCCCAAAAAAAAAGTCGTTTCCCAGCAATAATTTTTGCGTAAAGTTACTTAGTTTTATGTATAGAATGCTTGGTTGGCGGCTTCGTGATGAGGTGATTTACACCGTGTATAAATACAACAAACCAAATCAAAAAACGGATTACCTAAACTCGTTCTTAAAGTAGGTAGTAACACTACAGATTGACCAACTACACCAAACAGATAGGTGGCGAAAGTAATTAATCCTTGCTCCCCGTGAGCCGAGAGCCTGTCACTACCACAAGATTACTAATTTAGGATTTGCTGACGTCATCGAAAGTTGCTATTTAGGGCAATGTGTGACAGCGCACAAATATGGGTTATTTATGATGAAGCATTCTATTAACCTGTATCTATACAAGGTGTTGTTTTGCATCCTCGTCAAAATTCAGGAGGTTGTCACAAAACACATCAATAATAAATTAAAATTACGGTACATAATTAAATATTAATAAACGCTGTTTTTTTTGGTTGTTTATGTTTGTCAGTTTTTCAGAAAAACCCCTTAACGTGGTGTAAGGAATAATAAATTATCGAATAAACGTTTGAGATTATTTGTATGTGTGGGGGCGCGGTTATAGGGCGATAATCAGACGGCCTGCGTTTAAAACACTCTTTACTTTACTTTTTTTCTCTCTGTACTCTTTTTCTTTTTCCGATTTTCGCAAATAAGAAAAAAATAAAAAAAAATGCTATCCATTTTATTATTGATTCGGGGCAAGAATCATTAGCTTAGTTACCTCCTTGAATTTGACGAGGATGCAAAACAACACCTTGTATAAAGATGTAGGCTCAGAATATAAAAAAGTAATTATTTCAGGAGTGCTACACACTTTTTGTCTCGAAACATTCAATCCGGAAGTATTTGTTGAGTAACCAAGCCGACCATATAGATTCGACTCATTCCGTTGCGACATCTACTTACTAACTATATTACTGACTGAATCATGTTTGGGTCTGCTCACACAAACACACACACACACACACACATACATCACACACACTCACACCATACACAACACACACACACACCATGCCCAACACACAAACATCACATCACATTCATGATAAGCAGCTTCATAGCCTGTTGCGATAACACATCACTTAATTTTTAATAACTAACACAAACATGAACTGCTAATAGAATAATCTCGATAAATCTTACCTGTACTCCTTAGTAGTTGAGTATAATAAGCATGGTATCGCAAGTAGCATGCCACTGATCCAAATGCATGCTATCATGACGAGTGAACAAGTCTTCGACATCCTCGGCCGCATTGGTCGTACGATGGCTTGGTACCTAAACAAAAGAAAATTAAATTGAATGGTGCGCATTTTTTCACATATTTTCATCATAGATTGTGCAAAGCATGAGGTTTTGAGTTTTTCTCAAGTTAAGTCGGCTTGAGCCGAGCTTGTGAGAAAGAGTAACCGGCCTTTTGGATTGAACGCCGCGACGCAATTTTACTCCGCGAATGTAACAATTTTATTTATTTGATATACTCACTCATATTCTACTAGGTTTTCATTTTCAGACAACGCGCTACAGTACCGTTTTGTTACCGAAACGCTAAGACAGCTTTAATTCCTGAGAAAAAATCATCTAAGTAAAACACAGCTTACATGTGTATTTGGTAGAATGATTTCTTTTGTTGAACGCTAAATTGAATATAAAAAACAGGCGCAGCTCTGGACAAAATATTCCTATATAAATTGTTTGCAGATAAAAGTCCCGCACTATTTTAGTAAGTAGGATACCTAATACAGGTTGCATTGCCTGAACAAAACCATTGTTTCAAGGGATAGCATGTTTTATAGAGAAATGTTACTAAGAGTGAGTGTCGTAGGTTCGTAGCTCGGGTGTTTGAAACACCATGTATTTCTTTTATTCGTTTAAAGTTTGTAGCGACAGAATGTCGTTTTAAACATGTTTAGCGTGAGTGTTTGTCGTTCATTTTATTTAACGAGACTGCCATGCGATTGGGTCTTGGTATTCCATAGCATAACAAAGAGTATTGTAATCAACGTGGATTCTGCGGCCGGCTGTAATCAAATCTCGCAGTGAAAGACTTTTTCGAACGCGGCTTTTTAATCAGATAAACTGAGTGAAGTTTCGAACTGAAAAATGCGGCTTTGTGCCTTTCGATTTCGTCGAATTCGATTTGTGCTGTCGTGTTTAGTTTTTCTTGTCTTTTTCATGTTAGTTACCTATAAATATTATGTGGTAATTCAACGCCAGGATAAAATGTTTTTAGAGACTGATTCTGTTAATACATTATTATCGTGTTATTACAAGAATGAAGAAGATGTGTTACCATCAGTAGAGGATCCAAACTTTTCTCCAAAGAATAAATCAATATTTTTTATTGACTCCACGTGTAGAGGAGCACTGACTATGTTGCAAGCATGCGTTGCTGAGTCAGCTGCTTTAGCAAATTTCGATTGGAACATATACTTACTGTTCAGCTATCCTATCACGGACTCAATAAGTAAAAAATATCTTGAAGAGCTTCTTTCGTATCCTAATTTTAATGCTGCAAGGATACACTTTGATAAATTTGCTGAAGGCACTGTGTTAGAATCCATACTAGAAAATGATTTAAAGAAAAGTAAATACCCAGTAGAAGACGCATCAAATATACTTAAAATTGTTACACTTCACAAATGGGGTGGTGTAGTTTTGGACAATGATATGCTAGTTTTGAGGCACTTCGAAGATCTTCCAAAGAATTGGGTTGTACAAGGAATTAATGGAGTATCATCTGGAGTTTTCTCTTTTGCTAAAGATGGTGTTGGTGGGAAAATTACCCGCAAAATAATGAAGTACGTTTTTTCTAGTAAAACTAGACCTCATAGTATTAACAGTAGAGTTGATTTCCCTTTTTTTGTTCACAGAGAACTTGCGAAGACATATGATCCTACAGGAAAGCATTTTGTTAGTCTGGAGACTATATTAACTCGGGTACTGAAAAGATTATGTCCCAATGTATTCACGTCCCAATCCGGAAAATGTAATGGTTGGTATGGGTTTATTTTATAGTTTTGTTATCACGCTTTTTAATTTGCATGAAATATATTGTTATCGGCATTTAAGTAGGTATTTATTCAATGCTCGTTTCTAACGTAAGCCTCTATTAAATTGTAGATACCTACTTGATGAATTTGAATTGATCTACTAACTAGCCTGCTGTGCCCGTAGGTTTGTTCACGAGTCTATGTTTTCCACAGATATAGATACATATATAACGCAAGTATCCGTTTGAAAACCAAGCGTGCCATTTTTTTACTACTATGACGTCATAAGCACTATAATTTAGTTGCAAACAAGTTAATATGTACAAAATAGACAACGTTTTAGTTTTTTAATGTTATTGAGTTGTAACGTCGTTGTTTTAAACAAATAAGACTGCTGTGCCACTAGCCACGTTAAGCATAAAATGCTTAAGCCGGGCACACGAAGTAGGTGCTCTTGTGTTGTCTAGGTATATCTATATTTGTGGTGTACTATTGCTAGTATATGTATAAAACGTGTTCCACATCATTGATATATTTGTCTTAAATATTCATAATTGCAGAGAGCAGCGGTGGCCCAATGGTGGCAGCCCCGAATTACGAGCAGTAAGCCATGGGTTCGAACCCAGGTAGGCGCATTACTTTGTGTAATTTATTTCATCACCGCTGCCCTCAAAAACGGTGAAGGAAAACATCGTGAAGAAACCGGAAACCTTCGAATTTTTAGTTCTAGGACATGCCTAGAACTAAAAATTCGAAGACTTGTGACATCTACCAACCCGCACTGGGCCGGCGTGGTGGATTATAGCCGACTCCCTCTCATAGAAGGCCTGTGTCCCAGCAGTGGGAATATTATAGGCTGATGATGATGATGGCTCATAATTTATCCAAAAAACATCTTAGGGCTAAGAGGATTCTCAGAAGATTTGTTCTACCCAACACGGATTCCTGGACCTATACCTTATCCAGAAAAACCTGGTGAAGAAAACTCAGTTGAAACGGATGTTCCGTACACTTATCACCTGAAAAACATGGAGTTCAGTAGCTACCAAAGTGGCGAAGAATGGCCATCTATCGCTTTAGCGAGGATATTCTGTCCAGGTATTTTTGAAATCAAATGAACTGTTAATCAAAATTAAGTTCTGCTGTAACCTAATACAGGGTTAAAATTATTGATCAGCGAATCTGTAGATTTGACATGTATTGATATAAAAAAAACATGACATCCATTTGTTTGTTAATTTTACAAAATAAACGGATTTTTTAAACTCTTGTTTCAAGTAACTGAACTGCGGTTGTTGACCCCCAAAAGACATGTAATCGTTTTGGAGCATTTGTAAAGATTTCTATTTATTTAAGCCAAATGGGTACCGATGTTAGGTATAGCTACTACAAATCAAGGTCCTTTAGTGAAGGAGCCCGATATTGAATTCATAGCAGGATTGCTTTGATGAAAGGATTGGTCTTGAAATAGGAATAAGAAATTGAGAAATAAATTGAGTTAAAAAAGGAGTTGTTTTGCAACCTCATCAAATTCGAGGAGGTAACTATGCTAATTATTCTCGAATCGAATCAATAATAAAATGGGTAGGTATTTTTTTTATTTTTTTTATTTTTGACAGAAATCGGTCAATGTGACTGTGATTAAACGTTGCCCGTATGATCCTCGTCCTATAACCGCACTTTCACACAAACAAACAATCTCAAACGTTTATTCGATAATTTCTTATTCCCATAACCACAAGGGGGTTATTCTGATAGGTATACCTACTGACAAACATAAACAACCAAAAAAATCTGTGTTTATTAATAATTAACTTTAATAATTTAATAATTGTATTTTGTGACAACCTCCTGAATTTTGACGAGGATGCAAAACAATACCTTGTATATGACGTATTTTTTTAAACGTTGCCCTACACAAGGAATTTCTCCTGTATCGTGGATGCGTTTACCAACATTTATACTTACATACACAATCAGCCAGACTTGGAACAACTATCTGTAGGCCATACAAATATTTGTTCCGTGCGGGGATCGAACCCGCGACACGCAGCGCAGCAGTCGATCGCTCAGCCACTGCGCCAATCGTGTCGTCCATATCTTCTCTGATTGTTCTAATGAGTCATTCATTCAAAGGTCAAAAAAAAAAATACTGCACTCACAAACAGATTTGCCATCGTGATAATTCTACTTCCTGTGCACTTATTTTATGATATTATGACGAGTAATAACGTATAGAAGTCGGGAGGTGGGTCAAATCTAATTTGTGAGACTGTTTTTATTTCTGTTATTGAATATGTGAAGATAATAAAAGTGTAGGTATTAAAAATAAATGTAATGTCTGCCTAAACTTTTAAGTAAAAGGTATCACTGAATAAAGCTTGACGAACGTGCGTATGTTGTGTCACTCTCGCTATTGGTAAAACAATTTGAGTCAAGCTTTAACAAAAGTGTCACTACCATGTGTCACTTATTTTATAATAATTTTGTACCCTACTTAAGTCTAACCTCGTGGTTACATAATAACAGCTACACGGGTCGATTTTTAAGGTTAAGCCGTGCTTGCCGAGGTTGGTCGGTGGATGGGTGACCATGATTACATACCGAGTTTCCTCCGTGCCTCGGAAAGCACGTTAAGCCGTTGGTCCCGGCTGTCATTTGTAGATCTTTGACAGTCGTTATGAGTGGTCAGAAGCCAAAAGTCTGACATCTAGTCTTACCTAGGGGTATCGTATTACCCAGTTACTGGGTTGTGTAGGTCAGATAAGGCATTCGCTTCATGTAAAAACTGGTACTCAGCTGCATCCGGTTAGTCTGAAAACCGACCCCAAGATAGCTTGGGAAAAGGCTAGGCAGATGATGATGACTTATAGTCTTACCAAACAGTATAAACAAACTTATCCTATGGCAGATAAAATCTTCAACACAAAGTAAAAGGGTGATCGAAACCGAAACGTTTCAGAGTATTTTCCGATTCACCGAAAGTCAGCACCATTCGCAAATGTGCCGCGTTTGCAATATAGAAAATGTGGGCGAATAAGGAACAAAATCTCCCTAGAAAGGGAAACTTATATTTAAATCATGACTGTTGTAAAAATGTTGATACAACTCACATTTTAATCCAGTACTCATACTATTTCTAACAAGCGTTTAAGCTAATGAGATTTACGATACTGTAGAGATTATAAGATGTGGAGCGACTGCCTGTCTGACCTCCACATCCCAGTTACTACTGGGTACCACAATACCCCTTGGTATAAATAAATAAATATAAATACGCGCTTTAGACGTGGAGTTGCGGAAATCAGCCCGCTATACAATACAAATACCCCTTGGTAAGACTGTTTGTGAGACTTTCGCTTCACTGGCTACCTAACGACGGTCAAAGATCTACAATTGACAGCCGGGACTAACGGTTCAACGTGCTTTCCAAAGCATCCGAAAAGTCGGTATGTAATGAGTGGGCACCCATCCATGGCCAAAATCTAGGCAAGCACGGCATAACCTGAAGATCGACTCAAACAGCTGTTATTATGTAGCCACGAGCTCCTGTTTCACGGATAAAAACCAGTTGGTTATTCGTAAATATAATATAATTCAATCTCTCATCATACTGCCCATCCCAGCCTTTGAGAAGTAGCAAAATAATTTCTTAGCTTGTAACGAATTGAAACATTTTTATGTAACATAATTCAGGGTTGATGTTAACTGTCTCACTGCTGGGCAAAGGTATCCCCCAATTCTTCAATGAGCTCTTTTCTCGTGCCTCCTCGATCAAGCCCTCGCGGTACGAGCGTTTTAAGAAAATAATTACTTCTTTACCTTTTACAAATTTCGCTTATAAAATAGCGTATAAAAGTCCAAAGTAGTTGCTTAATTCATGAAACCCTTCCAAATAAATTGTTTCCTCATTTTTTTTTCCCAATTTCATCATCATATTTTTTACACATCGTTGCTTTAGCACTTTAGCCCTTAGCTATAAAATCTCTTTATAGCGGCAGACTCTCATAGAACATTTTTGGAGGAGACTTCAGGATTTTGATAGTTTTCCTTAGCTCTTTTTCCTTTTATTAATTTTTTCGGATCCCGACTAAGCCAATAGCTACCCAAGTAGCCACCAAGATATTGCAGATGCGATACCATGCCATAGCTACCAAAATAAAACTCTTGAGTACACTCATACCGTCCAGCCTGCATAATTATAAAGATCGGAGCGTGCTTCCAAGCATAGGTCCATAATCCGTAACTATATTAAAATACATAATTATTATAATTATAATTATATTTTTATGTCAGCCTACTCTGTCTCTCTGGTGGCAAAGGCCTCCTCTATGGCTTTCCAACCAATCCGATATTCATATACACCAACAAAAACAAATACTTGGACTCCCAAAAACCCGTAATCTAAGGTTAAGACCTTAATAGATGCGGATAATCAGGCCCTAGAATAATGGTAAAGTAAAGTGAACTGATGGCCTACCATGACGTCTTAAAGCAGTATTTTTTATACTCTTATTCCAGTGTGGGAAAGAGACGGAGCTATAGGATGTCTAGCACCATCTCTTTCCCACATTGGAAAAGGAGTACAAAAATGATGTTATAAGACGTCATGGTAGGCCACCAGGGCATTGAATGCATATAAATATTACTATAGACTATACAAGGTGTTGTTTTGCATCCTCGTCAAATTCAAGGGGGTAACTATGCTAATGATTCTCGTCCCGAATCAATAATAAAACGGGTAGGTAATTTTTCTTTTTTTTCTTTTTTACGGAAATCGGTAAGTGTGAACCACCCGTGTTTCAAACGCGGACCGTCTAGTTCTTGCCCTATAACCTCGCTTACACACATACAAACAATCTCAAACGTTTATTTGATAATTTCCTAGTCTCTAAACCACGTTAAGGGGGTTATTCTGAAATACTGACAAACTTAAATAACCAAACAAATCAGCGTTAGTTAATTATTAACTAGGTACCGTAATTTTAATTGATTATTTATGTTTATCGTGACCACCTCCTGAAATTTGACGAGGTTGCAAAACAACACCTTGTAGAACAGCACAACTAATATTATTTTACCTGTCAAACGATATTCCAGTGAGTGTAAACACGCTGGCTGCGACCGTCACGTTTGCTATAAAGTTGCTCAGCTGACAGTAGCGGACGCCAAACACCCAGTCGCTGCAACAAATAACAAAGTAACTTAGCGATGTCATCATCTGCCTAGCCTTTACCAAAACTATCTTGGGGTCGGCTTCCAGTCTAACCGGATGCAGCTGAGCACTGCTGAGTATTTTACATGAAACGACTACCTATCTGACCCCCACAACACAGTAACTGTGTAATTCGATAACCCTTCGTAAGACTGGATGTCAGACTTTTGGCTTCTGACTATTCGTAACGACTGTCACAGATCTACAAATGACAGCCGGGACCAACTGCTTAACGTGCTTTCCGAGGCACGGAGGAAACTCGCTATGTAATTATGGTCACCCATCCACGGACCAAACTCGGCAACCCGTGTGGCTGTTATTATTTAGCCACGAGCTCCTCAAATTAACTTAGCGATGTGGAAAGCAGAAAAAAATACGAAGAAAAATAATATGACAAGCAGTTTTTTTCTATAACTAAACATAGAATTGAAATTTACTATTAAAAGATTCCGATTATGGCAAAATTGCAGCCTGCTACAGATTTCATACTTCATTACAAAGACACAGATCATGTGGCTCCGGACGATGTAAATGTACTGATTGCGTCGCTGTGGTTTGCAGTCGTTTTAGCCTTCAAACAAAATAACCTGTTCCGGAAAGCTGGATTCTTACAGCTAAATAATTTTCTTATAATGTGTATGTAACCAGACGTGTTATCTTATGCGTTACTTGTGTTTGTAACCAGACGTAATAATTAAGGTCTATTAGCCCTAGATGAAAAGTACTCATGGATATTCGATCATGTCAAGTTAGCTCTTCATTAAACTTGGACACGTAGAGCGGGTGGTGGCCCAGTGGTGGCAGCCCCGACTTACGAGCAGTAAGCCGTGGGTTCGAACCCAGGCAGGCGCATTACTTTGTGTAATTTATTTCATCACCGCTGCCCTCAAAAACGGTGAAGGAAAACATCGTGACGAAACCGGCATGTCCTAGAACTAAAAATTCGAAGACTTGTGACATCTACCAACCCGCACTGGGCCCGCGTGGTGGATTACAGCCCACTCCCTCTCATAGGAGAGGAGGCCTTTGTCCCAGCAGTGGGAACATTATAGGCTAATGATGATGATGATGAAACTTGGACAGACTATTTGCTATTAAGTAAAGAAACCTAAACATTAACTAACTTAACTTAACATCATCTACAACGTTATAAAACAATCTCAATTAAATGCGTGGCTTTTTTCTTGGTACAGTAAATAAGGCATGTTGACGCAGGCTGAAATAAAACGATATTGTCCATTGTTGGAGCAACGTCAAAGTTACACAAGAGACAGTCCCCAAAAACGCCCGCCCTTAAGAGTGTTTCAGCTGGGAAGAAGAACCAGATTTTAAACAATAGTGTGTAATTTGTTATAAAAAGAATAAATTACATTCAATTATTGTCACATGTCAGCCAGCACTTAACAGCTAACAGTTACTATAAAATATATCGAGCATCGGTCGTACTCCTCTGGTAAAAACAGGCGATACTTAACGTGAATAAACACTATCGCCAACACTTGACACTTCTCCATAAACAACAAAATATTTTATGATCAACCATAAAGGTGACATCATCAAAACATCACTTAGGGGTCATCTTTGATAAACACGCAAAGGGACGGATCCTTTAATCATAAGTTTTGATGAAACAAGTTACATGAAACACACATAAACGTATTATATATAGCAAACCCTATATAGCAAAAGTAGGCTGTGATATAAAAGACGAGACAGATGAATCAATAAGGGTCTAGACAAAGGCATGTTCATACTTCATTATATAGGGTACTATTATGTAATGCCAATCATTTTATATATGAAACAAGTTGTCTTTCACGCTCCAATAGTAAAGTTAAATAGTGAGTTTGACAATGTTTGGCCATTGTCTTTTGTATTCAATATATATTATTTAGGTTGTGCGTTGTTTCATAGCTAGTTGTTTCATCGAATTAATTACGTTTCACATAAATGGTTTCTCATATTATCATTTCATAGAATACGCAATACGCAGAATACTTACTTTGAAAAAATTTAAATCATCGATTTTTGTTTTTAATAAAGTATAATGTTAGAATATTCATATCATAGAATAACAAAACAAATATTCTTTATCTACATATTGTTTGATACATATAAAACTTATTACCAAGAATAACATTAAATTTAATGACAGTCCGTAAAATTCATACCTTTTAAAAATGCATCCTCTAAAATTATAACAAAATTAATGCGGGTAAATTCTTGTCAAGTAAGGAAACATTCTTATTATCTCACTAATAGTGTCCATAAATGTTGCATGCAGCATGCAACATGCAGCGGGTTAGCAAGCATGCAGTGTGTAAGCAAGCATGCAGCGTGTAAGCAAGCATGCAGCTTGCACGCGAACATGCAACAGGCATGGTTTCTGTCACGGCTCCGGCGCTGCGGGGCTCCGGCGGTCCCACGCGAGCTTATCATCGCAAATGGTAATAACGCTCACCACCGCAGCGGCTGAGACTGGCCGGCAAGCCGGCCAGTCTCTGCCGTGCCGGCGAGCGTTAGAAACCACCTGCTCCTCAGCTTGCGGGCTCATCACAATAATATAACAGCCCTATGAAATTCGGGTGCGCGTGTCTATAGCCTATCAGCTTATGATAGGCATAATGAGTGAATAAGTATAAAAAAAATGTTTCTTTGGGAAAGTTATTTGTTGTCATGAGTATAATTACGTGTTTAAGTATCGGTCACTAATAAATTACCAGTCACCCTATGTACCCTCGTCTAACATGTATGCATCTCATGAATAGATAATTATGTAAACCGCAAATTACAGGAGGACTGGGAAGTTCATTTACGTATCATAATATACGCAACACGTGCCAGCTAGAAACACGAGCCAAGCTTGCAATATCCTATTACGCGATGGCGTACGTAAATAATCTTTTACACATCAACTTAACTCTAGTACGAAGAGTCACAACTTAAAAATAGTCAATATTTAACCGTGATGAATTTTAACTGTTAGTGTTACAATTTATAATTGCTATTAAGGCAACACTAACATCCATGTCCTTCTCCCACCCATGTTCCTTCTTCGCCCTTTTTGTTCCAGGGCCGCGGTATCTCTTTCGAACAGTCCCGCAGCCCTGACAGGCATCGGCCCTCTCGGACCCCTTCTGATTTGCTGACATCTCCTTGAGGCGCGCATGGAACGTGAACGCGCCGTCGACACGACCTGTCGTCATAAGACGGACGGACGGAGAGCTAGCCCATTACCTACCGTTCATAGGCCCGCGCCTATGGTGGCTGGGGGCCACAGAGTGGCCCTCGACGACCGGGGCGCCTCCCGCGGCGGCTGGGACGCGAGGCACTCTCCCTCTCACGTTCTGCCACCGCCTTCGCTAGCATGGCTACGCATATATTACCCTAAACATAACGGAAGTGATGCCGCAGAATGGGCACAGTAATTTTACCTAACACATTACGATGAAATTCCCTTCAGCAACCTTTTTTTTGAAGAACAAAAGAGTCGAAATAGATCACAAACTTTGTTATAACTAGCAATAAACAGTAAATTACTATATACTTTAATATTAGGCATTCCGTGACACACGAAATGCACGAATTTGATTGGAATACGTATTATTAAAGTTTATCAATCATGTTTATGTTTACATTTTGTGATATAAACAAAGACAAATTACATTTTGAACCTTATGTTTCTTATAAAAATCTTAGAGTTCAAATGTTTTACTGAGCTGATAAATGTAATTGAAGAAAATTGTTTGTCAAATGTAGCCAAGCATGATTTTTTATCAAATTGGCTCAAAATACGCTTCATAGAAATTGGGGTTAGACCTTTAAAATGCAATTTTTTTTTTTAAATCTTTGATGAAGAAGTAGGTAAAGGACCCGACTTGCAGCTAATTTCATCAACATTTGTACTGGGCTGTTTAGTCAATTTCTGGTCCAACTCATTTGGGACCCGCGGCATGAGTTTACTAATTCATAATTTTTATTATCATTCTTTTATCGTGTAGATTACTCAGGCATGTCTTTCCAAAAAACCATAATAGCAGAACCCCATTTCCTTTAATTTACAATCTTTTGAATAGTCTTTTGAAGTGCTATTGACAGATAATATATTATTATTTGTGTCAAGATTCAAGATTCTTTATTTGCATGAAATATGGTACATAATGGTCTTATAAATAAAAAAGTTTTCACATATTTCGCCGACTTATTTCAACATGCAAACTTAAAATTAAATTAAAATACCTAACAAAATGTAGTCGACATTTAGGTATCAAACTTCTAGACGTAGTTACAAATTAAAAGATTTTTAGAATTTAATATACCTACTTCTGTGTAGGATACAGGATAAAGTAATAAAATTAGAAAAAAAAATATAACAAGGAACAGATATAACGTCAATAAAATTAAAAAAAAAAATAAAGGAATGTGAAAATAGGAAGAATAGTTTTCAAAAATGGGAACTTGTGAATTTCCCAAATGACTTATTTTTTTGTCTTCGGTGAAATTAGTATTTGAAAAAAGGAATATCGTTCTGAATTATATTTTTTAGTATTTAATAGGTAGTTATTGGGTTGTGGCAAAAATATAATTTGCCTAGGACTATTTACAAAGGTTGAAATAAATTATATACCATAAACCTCAATTTTTTTCAAATCGGTGCTGTCCCTTTACTTTTTTTACAAACATAAAAGCTTATACACTAATAGAAATAAGTAAGTCAAGTATATAACTTATTCTATTTTATAGAATATTAGTTTTGTTATTAATATATAGCATATTTTATTACATAATTAACGATTATTATTACTGAGAGGCACAAACGTACCTGTCCTGCAAAATGTTCTCATATCGCTGGACAAAAGTAATTTAAACCTAACTTTACATCGACGAGTCCGACAGCGTCCCCCAATTTTATTGTCCTCGTTAGTGTGTGCTAGTGCGCAGTCAGGACGGATTTGTGTCAAATCGCTGCATATTCTCGCCAATAACATAAGTACGCCATTTCAGTTGCTCCCGGACAATTATTTTATACTATCGGTGGTTGGATTTTTCTAGTGTAATGAGTAGTTTTATTTTTGCTGTTTGGTTCTAACACAGGTAGTAAGTAAATTAGCTTCATTGACTGTTATTGAATTTATCCTAGATATTATGCATTTTTTCTAATTTTCGAAAAAGTGTGTTTTTTCTCACGTCGCTGTTCTCATATCGCTGTAATCGGTGGTCTTTATTCCCACCGATGTGATAATTTACACCGAAAAAATCAATCGGTGTCTTATACCTAATATCGGTGTTTTGATTCACGATCAACGCACAGTTTTGTCACATCGGTGGATTACTTTATCATATCGGTAGATCATTTTATCATCTCGGTGATTCGTTTTATCATATCGATAGATCTCGTGTCATTTCGTTAAGTAAAGTATAATACTATTACAAAGACAATGATAATAAAAATAAACAATTCTTTTTAAATTCATAGTACCTACAGTAAATATAATAAAAAAGAAAGTAAATATAATAAAATAGGTACATAATTTTAAAAAATATATTTCAACTGAATTTCTAATAACTCAGTTCTCTTTGGATGTGATCTACTTACATAAGACCCTAAGTTCAGGTCTTCAGTTCTTAGTCACCCTTGTAAAAATATATAGGTACCTACTAACTATTTCATTTTTCGATGTTCAAAGCGTGATAGATTATCATATCGCTGGATATGTACATCATTTCGGTGGATAAACTTATCATACCGGTGTACAGAAAAAATAATCGGTGCCAGTTTGTCATATCGGTGGAAACCAGAATTCAAACTGAATTTTCTCCTTAGTCTTAAATGATACGTTGATGATATTAAATTTGGGGATATTTGATATCTTAAAGATTACATTAAACCTGAAAAATATACAAAAAAAATATAAATGAAAAAGTTCACCGATATGATAAAAAAAATAGCATTTGTTGAAATTCACCCCATTACAAATGGGTTTATAAGTCAAAAACTCATTTATTGTATAAAACACATTATTACAGAGCCACTTCTGCAGTTTCTTTTTGAAGTAGTATCTTTTTCTTTATCTTTAAAAAAAAACGTTGCCCCACACTAGGAATTTCTCCTGTATCGTGGGTGCGTTTACAAACATTTAAACTCACATACACAAACAGCCAGACCCGGAACAACTATCTGTAGGCCATACAAATATTTGTTCCGTGCGGGGATCGAACCCGCGACACGTAGCGCAGCAGTCGATCGCTCAACCACTGCGCCAACCGTGCCGTCGATAGTAGTCTTTGTCTAAGTGGAGTTGGGGCTCAGATTAGCAAATAGCAATTAACTACAACTTAGTTCTATTCTCCCGATAGCATATGCATCTAGGTATCAAACAGTACTACTATCTAATTTCCTTGCGGGATCCAGTAGATTGTTGGACAGACATTGTCCGGAATGATTTCTCTTTATTCGCATTCAAACTGGTTCTATTCCAATGAATGATTTCATTCATGACACTCTTTGTTGAGAAATTCTGATGAATATCTTCGACAAAGAGTGTAAGTAACTTTGTCTTGATACTTGGAATCTTGCCACTGAAAAATGACAATACTTTGCTTATTGTTTGAACAAGTGAATCTAATGTTTTTTTTTTCTTCGTTCGTCGTTTCGATAATTCTATCGACAGAAGCTTCAGACAGATCCCTTAAAGTGTAGGTGTAGTTGAACAAAAAACAGGTCAGGACCAAGTCATGGTTAATAATGAAGTACCGTACTCGCAGCCTGCTTCATAGGAAAATCCCCACTGACCAAGTTTGACCTGGTATCGCAGTCGAACAGAAACGAAAGTAGGAGAAGAAATAAAAAAACATCATTGCAAGTAGATTATTGGGTTAAAAGGTTGTTAAATTTGTCAAAGGTTGTCTGAAAGATATCGCCAGCAGCGATTAGACTGCCATTTAACCAATAAAATTTGCAGTTTTGTATAACAGTTATGTTTCAATTTTATTTTATGCTATTTGGGAAACTTACAACAGGTAAAAACAACATTCCTAAACGATACGGATTTGAAGGCCATCTACAAGTTTCCGCAGATAAACGCACTAACAAAAAAAAACATTAAACGAAAAAGGTAGGTACAAAATACCTATAAACAAAAAACTTAAAAACTACAAACTAAAAGTACAGCAAAAAAAAAAAAAAAAAAATTTTTCAGACACAAACAAATCACTTACTCGTAAAAAAGCTTCTTACTAATAAGTGCTTGAGCCGAGAAACACTGGTTTTGAAAATGTCCAAATCATGTTCATTTTGGTGTATATACATAGTAGTAGTATATATTACGTATATTCTATTTTTAAACTTCTACTTCACAATTTAAACTTTAAACTTCTACTTTTTTTTTCCAAGCAGAGGGTGCTTGGAAAAAAAAAATTGGAGTTGACATATCTGCCTACCCTCTTTCTTTGTCTTTTGCTACGCAAACCACTGAGCTCAAAACAATGAAAAATCACGGAAGATATCCTGTAAATGACAGTATAAGTTTAGTTAAAAACCGAGAAAGTTAAAAACCGTGAAAGTTTAAAACAGGGTTCTAATTTTATTTAATTCAATGTAATAATATAAAACCAATCAATAAATTCGTAAATTTAAATTACCAGCCATTTGTAACGTTGTTCTGAAACGATACAATTAATTTAATCTATACAGGCAATAGGGGATAATCCATTTTTTTTTCTTTGTCCGTCGGGTATTTTATTGAGAAGTATTGGACACGTATTTTTTCTTTTTTCACGTGGTCATAAAATTACGGAGATATATTGAGTTGAAATGGCGCATGACGTCACATGTCATGTAGGTAAGTTTTATCCCTACTTGTGACGTAGTAAGCCCCCACTCTCCAACTTTAATGAGTTCAAACTAAGTAATTTTTTTAATATTTTGATAAAACAAAAAATACGTGTCTAATATTTTTGTATTACCTGTCTGACGGACAAAATAGAATGTCGTTTTCTTTACCCAGTCCGATCCCCTATTATCCATTATTCAATTTTATATTAAATAACGAAGTAAATTAAGTTTTATGCTCTCTTTAACTCAATAGTTTATTAAATGTCATCGCTTGCGTTAACATAAAACATTGGTATCATTATTCTTCACAAGGCTAGTAATTTGTATCCATTAATGCTTAAATCATTTTCTAAGACAGCTTTATTTAAATGAAAATAGTGGTAATATTCTCTTTAAATGTAGCTGTTACATGAAATATTTTGCATGATTAATAGAAGACATTAATTACAGCAAGATCAAAATGAATAGTGAATTTAACATTTTATAGACGCCGCCAGCATATCAACCTACAATAATCTGTCAAATTACTTTAATAGATTTTCAACTTTATCGTAAAAACAATGGGTTCAAGGTTGATTGGGAAAAGACAGTTTCGGGGAGCTTGATATTCTGGCGTCTGTACGTTAGTCTGATAATACTTTAGTTAGTTAATTAAACGTATAACTAATTAACATGTTTTTTAATTTAACATAATATCGAGCCTTCCCCGAAGGGTGAGACAAAGTACACATACAATCCTACATGTCGTCATTGTAAAGAATATCTATGTATATAATATAATATTTCTATATAATATTTTTTTTTTTTTTTTTTTGTTAAATAATCTGCAATCAGTCGCAAGACTATAAGCAGGTTAGTTGTGTGAAAATGACGTTAAGGCGAGAAGACCAGTGTCTTGTCTGCCTTTTCAGAACACATCCTTCCTTTTCAGTCTTTTCGTCGTAAGAGAAGGATTTAAGAGGTCATAGGCCAAGGCATTTGGATGAGTCAATAGCCTTTCAGCATATTTCTTCTTGAAGTTGTCGATTTCGGACTGAACAGTCGGAACATTAAGATATTCGTGGATCTCATCATTTCTGGAGAACCACGGGGCACTGGTAATCGTACGCAGGATGTTGTTTTGAACTCGTTGTATGCACATAATGTTACTCTTGCTGGCAGAGCCCCACAGAGGGATTCCGTAGGTCCAGATAGGTTTCAGGACGCTGTTGTAAATCAGTAGCTTGTTATCGACAGACAGGACAGAGTTTCTACCCATAAGCCAGTATAAGCTTCGGACCTTGTGGTTAATTTCATCTCGTTTCTTCTTGATGTGGTGGGTCCAAGTGAGCCTTCTGTCTAGGTTAAAGCCAAGGTATTTAATATGCTCGCTATCCGGCAGTACATCATTGCCAAATTTGACAGGCGGGCAGTTTCCCCTTCTCAAGGTGAACGTGATGTGGTTTGATTTTTGAGTACTTGCTCGGATGCGCCACTTTCTCATCCATGCATGAGTCTCATCAAGTAGGTGTTGGAGCTTGTTACTAGCCACTATTGGGCAACCATCACTAGCGAGATAGGCTACATCATCCGCGTATGTCGCTACTGTTACGTCTCCAGTTACCGGCAAGTCAGAGGTAAATATATTATATAACACAGGGCCCAGAACGGAACCCTGCGGAACACCGGCATTAATTTGTCGAAGTGTGGATCTAGCATCTCTCTGTTTCACTTGAAAACGCCTGTCTTCAAGGTAAGACTTGATAATTGGGTAAAAAGAATGTGGAAGCTTGTCCTTCACCTTGCACAGTAGCCCTTTGTGCCAGACTCTGTCGAAGGCTTGTTGGACGTCTAGGAATGCCGCCGAACAATAAAATTTCATTTCAAAGGAGCGTCTGATCTCCTGATGGACCCGGTGCATTTGCTCTATTGTAGAGTGCTTTTTCCGAAACCCGAATTGGTGCGCTGGGATAATGTCACAGTGGTCCATATGTTCTTTTAGGCGGGTTAAAAAGATCTTCTCCCATAATTTCGACAGAACTGGTGTGAGGCTAATAGGACGATATGACGAAGGTTCATAGGGAGATTTGCCAGATTTATGAATCATAAGGATTTCCGACACTTTCCATATTTGAGGAAAATATGACAGTCTTAGTGTTGCATTGAAGAGAGAGGCAAGAAAGGTTATGCACTTTCTAGGCAGGTTCTTCAGAACGACGGGAGTGATTAAATCGAAGCCAGGAGCCTTGTTGGAATTTAGTCGTTTAATTTCACATGCGATTTCCTTTGGCGATGTGGGTTTCAGAGGCAGGCAGAGCTGAAGATCCTGACTGAGTATGTCATCGACGTCAGGTTCATCACTGCCATTGTTCGGCCTGAATACGTTCTCCAGATGATTTGCAAATACTTCCGCTTTCTCAGCGTCCGTTCGCGCCCAAGAGTTTGAGGATTTGAGGGGATGTAGATGTTCTTGCGGCTTTCTGTTGGTTTTAGTAGCTTTCCAAAGTGACATTTCACCCTTTCCCAGAGGCGACATTCCTTCCAGAGTACTTCGGAATGCAGAGTTTGTTGATCCTACCAATAGCAACTTCAGTTGTTTTGCAGCCTTGTTGAAGGCTTTTTTGTCCGCAGAATGGTGAGATTGGTGCCAAGCTCTTCGCAGTCGTCTTTTTTCTACGAGTTTTGTTTTGATCTCTGCAGACTGAGGAGTCATCATTGGAGAACGAGTTAAGTAAGGTGAGTTTTTCCATGCAGCCACTTGGATTAGGTTTGTGAGGGACTCGCAGGCATTGTCGACATCTTCAGGAGTCTTCATAGGAGTATTTAGTTGAATATTTTCATCCAAGAAGCTGCGAAAACCCTGCCAGTCAGTTTTTCGATTTGTTAAGGCATCAGACGGCTCAGAATAAATTGCTGAGGTGCTCAGGGTAAGGATTACCGGCGTATGGTCTGAAGATCCATCAAGGCTTGATTCTACAGAGGAGTAAAGATGACTGATTCCTCTGGTTACAAAGAAGTCTAACAGGTCTGGAGATTTGTTACGATCCGTTGGCCAGCTCGTCGGTTCTCCAGTAGATATTGGAGTAAGATGGTGAGTATCCAGACAGCTTTTGAGTGATCGGCCTCTCGGTAGGGAAATGCGAGAGCCCCAGTATGTGTGCTTTGCATTCCAGTCCCCTCCAGATATAAATTTGTTTCCAAGTTGGGAAAAGTAGTTTTCAAACATTTGCGGAGTGATTATGTGTTTAGGTGGGCAGTAAACAGCGGAAAATGTAATGGGGCCCGTTCGGTCGTCCAATCTGATAGTAGTAGCCTGTAAATGCCGTGTGGCGTAGTTCTCCAGCACAGTGTGCTTAAGGTTTGATTTTATGACTATTGCAGTACCCGCATGAGCTTTGCCGTCATCAGGATGAGGAGTGAAGTAAACGTTAAAACCTTTCATTCGGTAAGAACTATTTTTGGAGGCATGAGACTCGGAAATCAGAACTATGTCAAGTTTATTACTATTAATCATTGCCTCAAGCTCATGTATGTTCGCTCGTAGTCCGTTGATGTTCCAGGTTGCAATGCGTAGGGGAACTATGAATGTAATTTAGAGACGACAGAGGTCAATAGGTTCAGGAGTGTTCCTATCTGTTGAATGAGTTGGTCAATTTTTTCAGATTGTTTTATTAAAATTTCTTCAATGCGACTATGTTGATAGTTGTTATCAGATTCTAAGTTGGTGTCGGTGGCGTTGCGTCTATTGGCTGTTACGTCAGAGTAGCTGCTTTTGTCTCTAAGTTGAGTGGAACTAGGTGCTATTAAGCTCTTGTTGGGATGGGCTTGTGTTGTATTCACATCATTTTTCTTAGAGTATACGGGAGGAGGATTGATTTTAGTCCGATTTGACTTTCTGGACGATATTTCCAAGTAGACCTGGCAGCCTTTGTAGTTAGCTGGGTGGTCGCACGAGCACAGAGCACACTTAGCTGGAGTGTTGCGATCCTTCTTTGGGCAATCTACAGTTTTGTGTCCTTCCCCGCATTTAACGCACCTGTAAGGCCTCATGCAGTTATTCTTGGAATGCCCATATTGCTGGCAACGCTGGCATTGGACAATTGTTGTCGATTTCCGAGGATCCTCTATTGAAACCCGCTGGTGGTAAATATATTCTATGTCTTTAACTGCTTTATTATTTTCGCTTGGTTCTAAGTTGACAAAGAATGTAAAAGACGGAGTTTTATCTGGACCATAACGGGCATTAATAATTTGCCCATAATATTTTTAATATAGGGCAAAAATAAAATAAGTAGAACAGGAGAAAAAATACTTGGACGTGTAATGTACTAACAGTCTTCCTTTGTATATTTATTCGTTTCAAAACCCAACCCCTTCCCTATGTTAGAAAAGAAATAAATGATTTGATTTGAACCCATTTTATCTATTAGAAAAATGAGAAACATGATTTGAAAAATCCATTTTCTTGTCACTTTATTATTGGAATATACGAAAGATAGCATTAATCATGACATTCAGTATATTTCTTATAACTAAGACCATCTAAGTATGTCAGTATATTTTATTTCTGGATATTAAAATACCCTTGAAAAAACCGAAAGGCACTTGTTCTCCCCGTCGTCACAGCGATTTTATTTTGTTCTAGACCATACCTGGAAACCTTCCTGTTCCGGAGATATTGGGGGTCAACGTTACAACATTTTAAAAGTTATGTTTTAATTAGGTACCTACAAGTTTTTAATGTTATAACTTTTTTTATATACTTCCACGAACCCCGTGCGTTTCAATGCATCCATCACTATCTAGAATATTGTGAGTGCGTTACAGTCACCCCAAAAAAAGTCGTTTCCTAAATATTTTTTACGTATAGGGTCTTAGTTTGATGCACATAAAGCTTGGTTCACGGGTCCGTTTACCTTATATGACTGTATTAAGTCACTTTCTCGAAGAGTTATTAAATAAGTCCACAAATCACCTCGACTTGCGGAGGGACGGACAGTAACAAAGCACGCGCGATTCGCATGTCGTGTCACCTGAAGCTATGAACGAGAACTAAGGAGCTGCTCCCACTTAAGTAACATGCCACGTGATCCGCACGTAACTCGCCACTAGCACCAACATACTTTCTCGTACATTTATTTTCTCATACAAATGTACAGGACACGATCTGGCGTGCTAAGTGCTTTAACTACAACATACTAGTTTAAAATACCTAAATGTGTAATAAAACTAGTATGGGAATTTATGTGACTATGAGGTATTCTCGCAGTCATATACATAGGCAGCAGATTGATGTGGTTTACACAGATTTTCAGAAGGCTTTCGATAAACTTGACAACACACACTACTTTATAAAATTGCATTCAATGGAAACAGAGGGGGCTGCAACCCCGCCTCCCCCCTAATTTTTTATTTTTATTATTTATAGCTTTCCTTATTTTCATTAATTACCGGGAGTGGAACAGTCAGGGCTTAGAAAAATAATATAAATTTAAAAAGCATGAAATAAAAATTTAAGTAACCTTTATTAATTTATTAAAAGTTTTTTAGAGGTTTTTTGTGTCGGGGGTTTCTTAAATTTTTAATTTAATTTGTTTCCTTAAATAAATAAAATGAAAAAAAAAAACACGTTACAGTCGTGTAGTACCTAAGTTGGAAGTGCCTTAGGGTGCAAAATAAAACTATTATTCTCGTTAGTATCAATGATTGACAAGATGCTCAAACCTTCAGCAGAAACTGAAACATTTATGCTTGTCATGTCAAACAAACTAACGACCCGCTCAAAGTTCCAGGATATGCTGTATGTTAGAGAAACATCGATACTGAATAAGTCCGTGTTCAAAGTGTGTATTACGCTTCGTTGACGATGTAGTTTTAGTACAGTCGCGAGCATAAATATTTATACCTACAATTAACAATCTTCAGAAGTTCTTTTTAGTTTAGATTGCAATTATGAGATGATATAGTGCTGGATGGTTTTTTTGGACTCTGTTAGTACCTAGACATATTTATGATATTGTATTGAAAAACCGGACAAGTGCGAGTCGGACTAGCCCACCGAGGGTTCCGTACATATTCACTTTTTTCCCGTTTTAGCAACATTTTTCATAGCTGCTCCGCTCCTTTTGGTCGTAGCGTGATGATGCCTTCCAAGATAAATGGGCTATCTAACACTGAAAGACTACCTTTCAAATCGGACCGAGTAGTTCCTGAGATTAGCGCGTTCAAGCAAACAAACAAACAAACTCCTCGGCTTTATAATATTAATATAGATGACAATGTTTTTATATAATTGTACGGTTGCCGTAATGGCCCAGAGGTTATAGCCTCACTTTTCATGCGCAAGGGTGTGGGTACAAATTCGGGCAAGTTTCAAAGTGACTTTATCAATTCAAATGTACTTTCTCAGTTATCTTGGACATCAATGAACATGGTAAAAAAAAAACATAGTTAGAACACCTGGACTTATTATTAATATAAGTCAGAAATCACCAACCCAACTTGAGCAAGCTTGGTGATCAATGGTCGTGCTTTCTCTTTAGGAGAAGAGGTCATTTAAAAAAATAAATAAAGGGTTGGCAATGTTGGCATAGTGGCTAAGCGATGCGCTGCGTGTCGCGGTTTCGATCCCCGCACGGAACAGATATTTGTATGGCCTACAGACTGATAGTTGTTCCGGGGCTGACACATGTTTAAATTTTTGTAAACGCACCCACGATACAGTAGAAATACCTAGTGGGGGGCAAAATTTGAAAAGATAAAATAAGTTGATGATTTTAATGATTATAACTATGTACAGCCATATTTTTACGTTCACAAATCGTATTTTAATCAACAGAGAACCCGACATCTTTGTCGAGTCTTAAGGGAAACCATATAAGGGAATAAGTGAAGGAAAATAGACAGCCTGTCGAAATACTCGCGCTTATTTGTAATTTTTTTTTTACTACAGTTATTAATTAATTATTTTTATTTTAAGTGCATATTTTGCACTTAAAATAAAAATAATAATTTAATAACTATTGGTTATACGCGTAATAATTACGTGTTTTTTAAATATCATAATTCTCATGAAATATTCTATCAAAATAAATGTAAATTTTCAGCCTAAATAATTGCTTATGTGTTGTAGTAAAAGCTTGAATGTATATTATTATTTGAACCCGGCACAGGGTTTTTATTTCGCGGAATACCCTGGCGATGTTACCTTAATTACCAAATATTATTACTACTAAATCTTTTAATAAGTACCTACTTTCCTATTAGTTACTGCCAGTAATAATAATCCATTACACTTAGACTCAGACCATCTGTGTTCAAATCTCATTAAACAGCCTGAATTACTAAAGAGATCCCAGAGAATTGGCATTTAAATTTAGATAGTAAAAACCTACAGTTTTGCTAATTATTTTTATTCGCTTTGGCAGTAATTTACTCTTAAAGATGAGAATATCAGACATCCTAAATTTATACACCACAATTCCCAGTAAATTAAAAGTTCAATTAGGTTGAAAATTACTAAATGTCTCATACGCAATACGAGATAGACAAAGTCGGATTGAAACGCTATTGATAAGTGATGTACCACTTTGCGTGCATCATCATTAGCCTATAATGTTCCCACTGCTGGGACACAGGCCTCCTATCTATTAGAGGGAGTGGGCTGTAATCCACCACGCGGTCCCAGTGCGGGTTGGTAGATGTCACATGTCTTCGAATTTTTAGTTCTCGGTTTCCTCACGATGTTTTCCTTCACCGTTTTCGAGGGCAGCGGTGATGAAATAAATTACACAAAGTAATGCGCCTGCCTGGGTTTGAACCCACGGCTTACTGTTCGTAAGTCGGGGCTGCCACCACTGGGCCACCGCTGCTCTCTGCGTGCATGCAAGTGACATTTTATTTTTATTTTAATCTTAGGGACCCCGCATACTACATGACCACTAGTTTTGGCTGATGAAGCTTCGACCAAGAAAAAAGTTTCAGTTTTGTTCAATATAACGGCCAGTCATGCGACAAGCTATGGTTGCAGCCGCATAGTGTGCGAGGCCTGTAGGTTTATAAATGAAATTACGAAGTCTACGGTACCTACTCACTCATCGTCAGTTATGCGGAGTCCAATGTAATAGCGAGTGAGGCCAAAGTCACTTAAAGGGCACAAATAGAGACTTCGACTTAGCCTTCTACTAACATCCTAATGGAAAAGCGTAGTAACACGTTGGTCGACCTAAAGATCGAAACCAAGTATTATACGAACCAATGTTTATTAGAAAAAAATAAAGGTTCACTGCCTTACTACGCAAAATTTCCAGCCTTTCAGTAACTGTATTAGGGTTGGCCTCTAGTCTAAACTGATACGGAATAATAAAAGGGTTTAACATAAAGCAGCTGCCATCAAAATCCCAAATCCTAATCTACATAATGCCTATATAACTATATGCCTAGCTCCTAACAGCAGAACGTTACAGAAACGTACTCAGACTTTTGGGCTACGGACTAAAATAATAATCATAATGACATGAATAGGAATTCGTATTACAACCACGTCCAACTATAATGTGTAATTCGAAGAACCCCAAAGCCATTTATCTGAAATTATCATTCGGTAATACGATCCGACAAGATCGGTAATGAAATAATCTAAAAAGTTACTGGAGTTACCGACAGAGTAAACAAGCTGAAGTGGCAGAGAGCAGCCGGCTAAGCATGACCGCCGTAGAAACGGGCTATGTCTACGGAAGAATCGACAATATGACAGATATTTCTATCGTCCCAAGCATGGCGATATTGGGAATGTAGAAAAGAAATGTTTCTATACTTCAGTCGACACAAGTCTACAACGTCGAGCATGACGACCATATTTTCTCTTCTTATGACATTTGGGGGTAGAAACATTTCTTCTGACAAATTTGAAACTAGTCTTCATCACATCGGACCAAGACAAGTTTCTTTTTGTAGCTAGTATTTGTGTTTTTTGAGATTTTGTGATTTTTAAAAAACATGTCGGGCTCCTACCGTCGCTATCAACTCTGTTTTTATGCCGAAAAAAATCAAAGGAAGGCCGAAAGAATTGTTGTACGAGCGTTAACCGGGGCTTTCGATATTCCTGAAAACGAGTTCCTGCAAAATTTTAAAATAAGCAAATAGATGGTGCAATATTTCACTATTATTTTCATCATTCATCCAAAATAGTTTAATTTGTTTTTAAACACGTTTCGTGGTTGCGTTGAGTTACGTTCAAAAGGTTGAAATGTTATGTAAAATATTTAGGTTTAATTTCGCGAAAAAGATCGAGGCCTGGATTCAGGATGCAGCAACACCATCCCGCCCACCAAAAATGAAAAACTCGTGCAATTGGCAACTTTTTTTTGTTAACTAAACGTAATAATATTCAGGGAATATAAACATCACGTGATACGTCCCCGTTGCTATGGAAAGAATTTCTGTCTTTGTCTTCGTAGAAACGCGAGTCGACGGGGCGCGCCATGCTCGGGCAGAAGAAATGTCAAGTTGTATAGAATAGATTTCTTGTCGATTTTTGGTAGAATAGAGATAGAACGGTCATGCTGGGCTGGCCATATTTGTCAAAAGACCGGATAAACCGAAAGGAAAGAGTCCTGGAGTGGACACCACGCAGCAAAACACATAGTAAAGAACGCCCCCCGGTTTGATGGACCGAATAAAAATATACCTGGACCGGACTAGATGTGGAAGGCCGAGGATAGAGTATTGTCGCGCAGTTTTGGAAAAGCGTATGTCCTGAAGACTGCGGTAAACTGAGTTGTTAATATCTTGTCAAAATCACGCCTGTATTCCCCGAACGGTTAGGCAGATGTATAATAGAACGCCCACATTTCGCCAGTCATGTTTAAGGCCCATGTAATAGGGAGCGAGCCTATTGCAATATACTGGGCATAAATCTAGAATCCGTGTCTGCAACTGAGAAATTATTGATGGACAAACCCATTAACACTTTGTCCGACCCGAATGTCTACCCCAGGACCTCATGTCGCGCTTTCGACTACTCAACCAATGAGGCAGAGTTACAAATCAGCGTATAATTTGCTTTCAATAAGCAAAAACCTGTTAAACGGAACAATATATGAAAATCATGCAGGAGTAAACAAATGCCGCTTTTATTACTTCAATCTTCTCGTATAAAGACAGCTAGCAAATTGAGTGGAGCAAAAAGAAACGTTGTTTATTATCGACGCAAGCTTTAGTGTCTTCAAAGAAACTTCCTCGTGAAGCAATAAGACCTAAATTTACTGAAGTAATCCAGAAAATTTTGCAAAGTTTATGTCTTGAACAAATTAGGCTAAGGAGCTTTGTAAAGTGTTTTTTTACTGGGTGTCGTGAAATTTTGGTGCGTAACCTTGTAGGAACCTATACTCTACTTTATTGGCGGGAACGAGTAACGCCTTTCAACCGTTTTTTTTATTTTCAAAAGCGGTCTTATTTCACAAAAATTGTATAGTAAATGAAGGTATGGTTTCGACCTTAAACCATATATATATTTTTCGCAGATATATTGTCAAGCGGGCCTGTGGACGGTGAGTAATGGGCTAGCTCACCATCCGTCCGTATCATGACGATAGGCCGTGTCGACGGCGCGTATGGTTCCACGCGCGCCTCAAGGAGATGTCAGCAAACCGGAAGGGGTCCGAGAGGGCCGATGCCTGCCAGGGTTGCGGGACTGTTTGAAAGAGATACCGTGGCCCTGGAACACAAAGGGCTCAGAAGGAACATGGATGGGTTTTAGTCAGTCAAGTCTGACATTCTCTCCCGCTCCGCCCAGAACGGGAGAAGTGAGTTGATGATTTCCCAAAACAAAAAAAAAAAACAAAAAAAGGTATATTGTCAAAGCCGTGATATTATAATTTAACGGTAGATGCTTGGCCTGGTTTTAGTGTCATTGTAACGGTCACGGGAACACTATGGAGATAACTGTTTTAAAATTCGTTTGCAAGACTTGACCCACACATTCGTTGTACCGATCAGGTCAAAATAACCCTGTTTAAAGCGTACTGTCAAGGACTGTACACGGGAAGTCTGTGGTTCAGCTGTTCACGGGGGATGCTAAATGCCTTGCGCGTCCAATATAACAATGTTTTCAGGATTATGTTGAAACTCCCTCGTTTCTGTAGTGCCTCACAGAAACGAGGGAGTGGTGTTTGCCCAAGCGAATACAGATGGTTTCCAGGCTATCATCAGGAAAAAGGTGGCTTTGCTTGTGAGGAGGATTCGGGGGAGCAACAATAGCATCCTGAAACTTGAAAGTCATAGCTGAAGACCCGAGAGCTCCTGTACTGAGGCATCTCATGCGGAATCATTGTCCGCATGAAATGCCTCTTAAGTACATGACTCACTAACTTGTTATTTATATTTTGTTACTAATCCTAGTGTATAAGTTGTAGTTTCTAAGGTGTGTACTAACAAAAATGGTTCCTATGTTGTCCCAAATAAAAAGAATTTATTATTATTACAACAAACGAGGCAAGTCAAAGCATGCAAAGCAAAGCATGTAAAAAGTTTGTAATAATGATTGAGAAAAAGTATAATGGTACTCATTCTTAAAATAAAACAAATACACAATATTTTTCAAATAAAATTGAACTGCGACGAAGTAGTTCAATATGCAATGTATACGATTATGTCCCCTTTACTTCAAACATGAGGTTTGAAGTTATCAAAAGTATTTGCAATAAAGTGCAGTTCTTTCAACAAATCCTATCAGTTTTCATTCAAGCGATGACATGGTTGAACAAAAATCACATCCCACTCGTGACGGGGCGCGAGGGTGTATTTACGTGTCTGAGTACCTCCTAATTACAGAGATATTGGGGGCCAAAGTCCAACATTTTACAAGTTTTTTTAAATGTTATAACTATGCTTAAAATACTTCCACGACCCCCGTTTCGACTGCCTATCTGACCTTCACAACCCAGCTATTATTTATTATTTATTTATTTATTTATTGCAAAATGTACATATTCTCAGTTACAAGCTATGGGCTTAAAACTAGACAGTACATGACCCTGTTAGGGCGCAGCAAAATAACTTAAAACTAACTTAAAAATAACTTAATAGTTCTTTTATTACTTAATTTAGGAACATTCACAATAAAAAATATAAACATAAAAAAAAACATATCTAGCACCTACTAGACTTATTGGGTAATACGACACCCGTTTAGTGGTTGGAATGAAAGATACCGTTGGGTATACTTAGTTTTATTATCACAGGACACAGGTTACAGGTAAAGGTACAGGTACAGGTTTAAATATATTTAAATAGGTGTATATATTTAAACCTGTACCGTAACCAGTATCGCAGACGGGTTGAGACCAGGTTATGGTGACCGGACGGATGAAGATCATAGACAATCACTAGAGGTTGACACATAATAATTTACTAACTAGTGATGTCACAACAACCCTTTGTGATACTGGTCATCTTTCTTCCTCCACAACCGAGTCATCACCATCTTTTTTTTTTGTATGGCATCTTGCAGTTCAGCCTCTGAGGCTGGCTTCTGCTTAACCGGTCTAAAATCATCACCATCTTACTGCCCTTGTCCTATGGTACTTGGGATTGGTGCAATACGTTTTTTTGTCATCCTCTGTCATCCGTCAAGCTATCATTTACTCCTTTTCATTCATATCATTCTTCACACAACCCTTCCATCCTTTTATACAAGTTGTTGTTTTGCATTCTCGTCAAATTCAAGGAGGTAACTATGCTAATGATTCTCGTCCCGAATCAATAATAAAATGGATAGGTAATTTTTATTTTATTTTCCTATTTGCGGAAATCGGTAGGTAAGTGTGAACCATCCGTGTTTTAAACGCGGCCCAACTGATTCTCACCCTATAACCGCGCTTTCATACATACAGACAATCTCAAACGTTTATTCGATAATTTATTATTCCCTAAACCACGTTATGGGGGTTATTCTGAAATACTGACCAACTTAAACAACCAAAAAAATCAGCGTTTAATTATAATTAACTAGGTATCGTAATTTTTCATTGATTATTTATTTATTTTGTGACAACCTCCTAAATTTTGACGAGGATGCAAAACAACACCTTGTATCATTATTTAGCCAGCCCCCTCTAATAACTTTTAATACCAACAATAATCTACAGTAAATTGAAAACCTTCGAACCCTACCAAATCAATTCTCTTAAATAAGACCTAGACAATATCTTACACTTAATTTTACGCTTAATAAAACTAGGAGAATGGGAGTACCTTAATAAATCGCCTATAAACTTAAGCCTACAAAACCGCTTTTCTGTGGTGAGGTAAATCTTTTGGAGACTTTTATGTCCTGTAATTAATGTTGTATTGAATGGAAAACCCTGTTTTCGTTACGTGATTAAAAACGGTACAGTACGGATACAGTAACTTCATAAACTTTAATGGTTTACAATTTTTCTTAAGTGTGGCAGCAGACTTATTTCATAAGGTATTTACTCAACCTGCTTCCAAGGCGTCGTAAGTTTGTAATGTTTAGAAAACGTGATGAAAATATTACTCCTTTTCGGGTCGCTCAAAATACTCAAAGAAAAAAATATTTAATTTACAACTTCATTGAAAAAGTAATACCGACTAAAACGTTGATAGGTTTAGTAATAGAAAATCACTTAGTTTAGGCATTTACCAGTTTTCTATTTCTAGGTGTATTAAAAGTTCTCAAAGAAAAGTGAAACCTGAATCGAATTCAATGAAATCGAAAATAAAATCGGCAAACTGTGAGAACTACGTCTTCTTTTTTGTACCATAAAAACATAATTATTCAAAATATTTTTCGGCACGAGTAAAGCCTGGCTGGTTATCGGTGAAGGAGACCGACTTCTTACGGGGTCTATGTTGTGTTGAGAATAGTCATTCGCCATTTTTAAAAGAAAATCAATATTAAATCAAAATGTTTTTCTATGAATTTAAAATGATTAAAAAATAATAAATAGAAACAATAATTAAATTAAACTAATGATTATTTGATTCAGGCGTGATCCGTGTCGCAATTAGAGTTGTGGACGGGGAGCTCGTTAGAATCGGAATGACGCGCATCGTTTTTTTTGTATATGGAATCTCGCAGTTCAACCTAGGAGGTTGTCGTCTGCTTAGCCGGACTATCCTGTGGGTTCCTTGACCATACGCTAAGGGCACTCCCTGTGGGGTACCAGCTTCGGCTTAGGGCGTCACTGGGGAGGACAGCATGGGGACAGGCTGGATCTGAATGATATTATTATTTAGGGGCAGATTTAAAACTGCTGGACCAGCATCGCGGGCTGGCTCGAGCGAGGGTCGGGGAGGGCAAGGACCGGGACGTCACGACGGACCTCGACGGCGAGGTCGGAAAAAACAAAAAGACTTTTATGAGTGCTAGTCTCTTTGCTACTCGAGACCTGCATCACTCGGCGCTCCGTATTATAATAGCTGACCCCTTCTACTACTCGTTTAATTCACTGAGTTGTACAATGATGTCAAAGAGCGTTCTGTTTCGTTTTACGTCGTAATAATTTGCTCACGCTGACATAAATGACTGCAACGGAACGTATTCACACTTTCATAGAAAACACGCCTATAGGTGCATCGCAGACGGCACACTTTTTGTGCGATCGAGTCTGCGGCGCACAAAAAGTCTGCATGGCGCGCAAAAAGTCGGTCGCGGATTTTTCACAGACTCAACGCACATCTTCGATCATTCTGTCGGCAGAGCTGTAGGGACGTAGACGCTATGGAAATCGTGCAGGGATCGCGAAGTATTATTTTGTACATGAAGTACAGCAAAAGAAGAAGAAATACAGAATTTTGGGTACATCCTATACTTTCGGAAAGATTACTGAAGGGACAGTTCCATACTAAACATTCAATTCTGAAACAACATCCGGTTTTTTTTTTCAAATTTTGTACAATGTCTGTTACTACATTTGATGAGTTGCTATTTATTTTTCTTTTTAAATGTCTATCATGATATTCTGCCTTAGAAGTATCATAAATTGCTGGTCTGTTTTGTATTTCTTGAATTAACATAGTTACATCGACCTCTGGCGCCATGATAATAGAGCGCGTGCGTTACGTCCACCCCTAGCAAATGCAGATTGCCGACTAAAGTGTGCGCCGTCTGCGTTAGCGCGCGTTGAAGCAAACGTTCAACACACTTTTTGTGCGGAGCGGCGCGCCGCGGCGCGGTGCGGTCTGCCCGAATTACACGGATTTTTTGTGCGCCGCACTTTTTGCGCGTCGTGTGCGTTACTGCATATAATTGCATAGGTTCTATTTTCACAGACTAAAAAGTGCGTCACGGATAGTCTGTCGTCTGCGCAGGGCCATATTGAATAGGTTAATATTAGTGTTATGTATTTTCACTTTTGATGTTCGAGATTATACAAAGTGTTGTTTTGCAACCTCGTCAAATTTCGGGGGGTGATCACGAAAGACATAAATAATCAATGAAAATTAGGGTACCTAGTTAATTATTAATAAACGCTGATTTTTTTGGTTGTTTAAGTTTGTCAGTATTTCAGAATAACCCCCTTAACGTGGTTTAGGGACTAAGAAATTATGAAATAAACGTGTGAGTTTGTTTGTATGTGTGTAAGCGAGGTTATAAGGCAAGAACAAGACGGGCTGCGTTTAAAACACGGTTGGTTCACACTTACCGAATTGCGTAAAAATTACCTACCCATTTTATTATTGATTCGGGACGAGAATCACTAGCATAGTTACCTCCTTGAATTTGACGAGGATGCAAAACAACACCTTGTATACTGGAATACGTGATAATCGTTCGTATCGTCTTCGATGTTCCTTCCACCTGTATGTTCACCATCATCCACAAAACGACTTCAACCACAGCAGCTAGCTGGCCTCTCTTTGTTTATGCAAATCTCCACATTCGGGTGCCAGCCTCATCCTAAATTGCTCTTTGTTAACAGATCACTAACACAGGTTATTAAGGATTGATAATTATGTAGTAGTAGCCCATTCCCTCTCATAGAGAGGAGGCCTGCATCCCAGCAGTGGGAACAAAATAGGCTGATGATGATGATGATGATAGCGTGGTGTGACAGTTGGACTGCCAAATAAGATCTCGAGTTCGAACCAAAGACACGCACCTCTGATTTTTCGGAATCTTAAATATGCACGAAACCAGCATGATGTCTGAGAGATATTTCTCGACGGCTTGTACCTTATGCCAAATCAGGGCGGCAAAAGACTCGGACACCAGGTTAAGCGTTAAGGAAACAAAAAAAAAACGAAGTGAATTATTAGGTATCAGTCAAACCATTACTACGGTTTTGTGTAAGTTTTCTTACCATTTTGTCAATATAAATAAATAAATATATGAAATCGACATAATTATTATGTAATATCGTCCTAAGCCTCAAAAAGTAAGTCCCGTCTGGCACTTCCGACAACAAACGCTTCGTTAATGAAACTGCTGATAACAAATTGAGTGTTAAATTTCCGCATTTTCCTTTAGTGTTTTTCTTACTCTAATAACAAAAATATATTAATACGCAATCTCGCAATACCGAACCGTATTACGAAACCTATTACTTAATCACTATGGCTTGAGAACCATCTCTAAGTGGACTGATATTATACCGTTTTAATGACTTAAGCGTCCTTTTGACATTGGATATTATGTAACCAACACCCTAGTGATCCTTAGTAGTTATGGTAGTCTCTCATTCATCTAAACTTTTTGATTATTCATTACAAGCTTATGCCCACGGTTTCGCTAGGGATTTGTTCGGTAACTGTCCCACAATTTTACACTACCGGCATAAAAATAATCATATGTGCTGTTCTAGACTAATATCTATCTCTGAGCCAAATTTCAGCCAGATCCATTCAGTAGATTCTGCGTGACAAACATCCATCTATCTTTCGCATTTATAATATAAGTAGGAAATAGGATAAGTTCCTACTTTTCAAACTTGCTTTAACCTGCGGTGCCAATTAAGGTTTATATATTTCATAACAATCAAGGAAAAACAGGAGTGATGTTGTAATTTTTATTTTGAAGTAATTTTTTCCTTCTTTTTTTTTAAGAAAAATGTCGGGCCACACTTGGAATTTCACCTTCATCGTGGGTGCGTTTACAATAATTAAAACTCACATACACAACCAGCCAGATCCGGAACAACTATCTGTAGGCCATACAAATATTTGTTCCGTGCGGGGATCGTACCCGCGACACACTGCGCAGCAGTCGATCGCTAAGCCACTGCGCCAACCGTGCCGTACATTATCCTCTCTTGACGAGTAGGTAACACTTAGTTCTTACAAAAACTAAGTACCTACCTAACTAATCTGTGCAATGTTAGGTTGGTATTATTCATTATCAAAACGACGACCTAAATATTACAATCTAAAGTGTCATCGCATTGAAATCGGATAATTTTGTTGAATAGTCCAGTGCTTCAGTCGCTTCCTATTACGTTAGCGATAAATAGATTTGACTTTGACAAACGCCTACGCTAGTGCAACGCCAGATGCAAAGGCGTAAATAATCACATTTCTTAGAGCTGCCTTTCAAACAACGAATAGAAAATATTTATCAAGTTTAAGGAGTTCAACTCTGGGGCAGAACCTTAAACTCAAAATTAGAAATACTGCAAAGATTTCAGGACAAAATGCTTAGGATAATAAACAATGCTCCTTGGTTTATAATAACACACCAACAATAACACCACGACCTTAAAGTAAGAACAGTTCAAGAAGGGATTAGATACTCAATGAAATCGTACAGGAACAGACAATCATCCAAACGTACTAGCTACGCACATAATGAATAGTAATTATACATTCAAATGGCTAAATAGGAAAACACATTAAACAGGGAATATTATAAATGATAAATGATGTTTATTTTGCAAATAGGTTTTTACAAACACTTTTACACGTCATTTATTTTTTTAAACTAGATGGGGCCGGTGTTTCGTACCTGACTACTCTGAGACCGTACCTTGCTATTAGATACATATAGGGCACACGTCGCTAGAACGAGTGCCCGCCAAGACAAATTAAAATTCTTTACCATAACTGCTTGATGTTCGCACGAAACTGCTTGCTAGATAACAAAAAAAAAAAATGCAAGTTTTAAAATAAAATAATTACGTATAGGTACTAACCTGTGCAACATGTAAATAAAGTTGAATAGACAGTTGAGGGACGCCATCATCAGGTCAGCGAAGGAGAGGTTCACAAGGAAGTAGTTGGTGACAGTCCTCATGCGTCGATGAGCTGCAAACAATAAGACATGATTAATTAAAAGTATTCTTTGAACTGGAAACTGGGATGACCTGGAACCGATACCATCCTGTACTTATTTCATCTGGTGGATTAAAGCTATCTCTGGCTCTCCGAGATATATCAAGCTCTCGGGGAGTCGGAGATGGCTTTAATCCACAATCTACTCAACCCAGCAGTGAGAAGAGGTGATGATCCTCAAACAGCTGAGCAGATTTACTCGTAACATAGCTAAGTACACTCTCGATTAAAATACCATTCAAACGAAATCAATTTTATCAAAATTGGTTCATTATTGGATTAAACGATTTTAATTTAGAAATCTTGTCACCATGAGCATTGCTGGGGACGGCTGCACTGCTCCTGCCCCCTAAAATATCGTTTTTTTTTTTAATGTATAACCTTCTTTGTTTTCGTTAATTAGCGAGAAGAAGCGCAACACCGAGAAAATTGGAAGGAATGGGGGGCAGCCTATACCTGGTAGTGGGACAGTCCCACTCCCAGGCTAAGAAAAAATAATATAAGTATAAAAATCATAAAAAAAATAAGAAACCCCCGATACAAAAAGCCTATAATAAATTAATACAAGCGTCTTAGCGTCGAGGGACCGCTAAATAGACCGCTTAGCAGAAGCACAAAACAAAGTGGAAGCCCGACGCTACGACGCTTGTATTCATTTATTATAGGTTTTTCAGAGGTTTTTTTCATCGAAGTAATAAAACGCCCACATTTTAGTCAAGGAGGTACTCGCGTGCTTACGTGTTGTTATCCTAACGATGTCTGCTATTTCGGTAAACGAATGAAAATGTCAAAAAAATATTTATCTATCTAAATTCAAAGAAGACCAGTCACGCAAAACCGTTTTATATGCCGCCAGTAAATTATGATAAAATAGGTACATGAGTCATATTGAGTAAACAGATTTTTACCTTTATTATTTTTTACGGTTTACTCGCGTGCTGGTTTTGTAATTGCTTGTCTAGTTTCAGTCTTGTTGGGTTTTAGGAACAGGGCCAAAATAAAATATTTGTTCTGAACTAAGCATTTTCAGGTTATGAAAAAACGTTTACATAAATATAGTAGTTTGAAATTCAATCTTAATAGCTATTTATGCAACTATTACGTTATGGACGGTCTTTTAATACGAGTGGCATTTTTGTGTAGTGAAATATGTGGGCGACGAGTTATTATAAGACCAATAACGTACAGTTGCATACAAGATTTTATCTACGAAGAGAGGTATAAAACACAGATATAGACAAATAAGTATTCATAATAAAAACTTAACTACATTTTTTTCCCGCGTCTTAGGTATAAGGCAAAGATCTTGTAGCCGCAACAGCCAAATAGTATACGATACTTTTGTTCTAAACTCCATTTTTAATAACATCATTCACACTGTCTCGATTTTGAAGTTATAATAATATTATGGGTACCTGGCTGTATGTTCAGAATGTCTTTGCTTGTGTTTTAGAATTTATGACGATTCGCATAATGCAACCCGATGTCGTTATGGGTATCATAATGAAACCACTGTCAATTTTGTAATTCGAATATAACGAAACAGAAGTATATAAAAAAACATACAACTATTAATTTCACTTTATTCGTCGTTCAAAGATGATGATTTTGTATCTTTCTCACTTCCCTACGACTTACTAATTAAATTAAGCAACAAATTGGGTCTATTGGCGAATTAATATGAATGAAGTGGGTTTGCTTTTATACCATACATCTGCCTGATCCTACAGGGAATTCAATGGTGATTATTGACTGTTTGAAATAATGGAATGATACATTTTATTGTTTGATATTTATTCACTTTACGTTTGGTCTTTAATGTGTTGTTTTGATATCATCCACGGCATTTCGTCGTTGAAGTATTAAGTTCATCACGTAAGTAAAATATCAAATTTACAGAAGACTTCTAATTAGATAGAGACGTTGCTTGTTTTTGTGAATGGCTGAAACAACGCGTCTTCCGATTCACAAATGGTATCAAAAATCAAATGCTAAAACCGCCAAAAATTTAGTTACGAGGTGTTGGAACTTCAACGACGATATAACGTTCTCGGAATCAGTCTTGCTAATACACTAAATTACTTCTATCGTCCGCAATTCCAACCGAGAACAGGATCTCTGTTAGTGAAGCTTACTCCGGCAGTAACCCTAAGTTTTGTCTGGTTGGGTTTATTGTTTTAATTTAGCCACGTGGCAGTAATAATGCGGCTTTTTGGTACAATAGTTAGGGCCGCGGTCTAATTACTTTGCTGAACAAACGTGTAAGAAAAGGTTCAAGGTTTTTCATGGGTATTTGAATATAGTACAGACCTACTAAGGTCTATCGTTATGATGAAGTTTAAAGTGCGATATTGTTAATCTTTCTAATGGGCTTTTTGAATGAAAGAATCTGCGAATGTAAGGATTTAGGTCATAATTTTTAGGCAATTGTTTTTTTTTGGAAACATGATTTTTGCCTCAAATTTTTTAGCTTTCATTATATGGGCACAGTCAGTTTAATCTGATGCAACTGAATATTAGTATTTTACAAGTAGCAAATGCCTATCTCACCTCCGTAGGATTTTACTTAGTTTAATAGGTTTTAAAATATAAAAATAACTAAGCAGGTGATGTTGACTATTTCATAGTTCCTCTCTATTTGTTCAGTTATTTAACTAAACGTAAACAACCTACGTATTATTTACTGACCAACCCTTTTCACTTCTCACTGTTGTGTAGTTGGCAGCTGCAAATAAATTACTTATGTAAAAACTATCCCCTTTGTCTGGGGCAGTCAGCTAAGAATACAGCCAACACAACAGTTGTAAAATGGCAAGTGCAAACGCCTAAACTTGGAATTATTGTTTGTTTTAGTATCCTTCTTTCTTTATCTAGTTTTTAAGTTTTTATGCCGACTATAGGCCTCTGACTTGGCATATTAAATGCTGTCAAGAAATATCTCTCAGGCATGCTGGTTTTGTTTTCCTCACGATGTTTTCCTTCACCGAAGCTAGTGATTATTAATTATATTAATAATAAATCCCTATACAATACCTATGTACACGAATCCAAAAAATCAGAGATGCGTGAGAGGTTCGAACTCGTGACCAGCGACTTGCAAGTCCGACGGTCAAAGGAGAACCACTTTCACTAATACTAAGAAGTGTCTAATAGAATGTCTTAATAAAGGCGCTCTGATGAATTTCCATTTACTTTTGAAGTGAAAATTCTTATGCGACTTCCAAAAAGTTTAACGCTACCATGGAGGTGGAATATTTTCTAAAACTCACTAAGAGATGGCAGTACTACAAGATTTGTGACTACGTAGTTCTACTAGGTACGCAAGATGGCGTGCAAACAGCCTTCGCTCAATAACCTCGATAAACTTATGTAATAAAAACAATACAACAAGAAAACAACAAAATATAATTAGAAACTCAATAAAATAACGAGAGTGAATGCGTGGCACTCGAACGCATGCGTGTAGTACTACGAAGTTTCACTTCTTCCGAACGAAGGGACTTAACGCACTATTTTTTATTTCCATAGAGAAGCGCAAGATCTCTAAAGATTAGAAGAGTGGAGGAGGTCTTCACCCAGAAGTAGGATAAAATGAGTTCATTATCTGCCTACCCATTTCCCAGCTATGTTGGGGTCGGCTTCCAGTCTAACCGCAATAGATGCAGCTGAATACCAGTATTTGACATGGAGTGACTGCCTATCTGACCTCTACAACCCAATTAGTACTGGGTTAAATATACCCCTTAGTAAGACGGGCTGTCACTTTCGGGCCACTGACAACCTGTTATGAGATCTATAAATGACAGCCGTAGGCAACAGCTTAACGTACTTTCCGAGCCATGGTCAGACTAAGTTAGCAAAAACAAAAGCTGTTACTACCAAAAACTATGCTATACTGTGATATAAGTATCACAGTATAGCAATTTTAGCCTATATAAGTATAGGCTACCGAAAAGCTTTTGTGATTCTTGTAGAAAGTCGGTATAGAAATACAAAAAGCTAAGCACGAGGTCCATGGTTCAATTCCCAGGTCTGGCAAAGTGTTATTGGGTTTTTTCATTCCGAAAATTACAAGTCAAAAAGTCAAAGTCAAAGCATTTATTTCAATTAGACCATTACAGGCACAGTTGAAAGTAATTAAAATAAACCGTGGCAGCTAAGAGATGACCAGTCACAACTGACAGCGCCCTTTCTCAGTAGCAGCCACGGAGTCTGAATTTGTGCCCGGGTAATGGCAATAGGCTCGCCCCCTATTACACGGGACTGACTTCATAACAGGCGAAATGTGAGTGTACTATATTAGGTACACCTCTGTCCAAACTATGGGGATTACAAGTGTGACGGGTTTTTAGTCAAAAACATTGGAAATTGGAAATTGTTAGCAAAGCCATTTTTGCCTGCGCTTAAAAAGTTAATTATTTATATTAGCACAAAATAAAAATAAAAAATCTGTGGAGTCCCTCCGCGCGGAAGAAGTGAAACTTCGTAATACTACATGCATGCGTTGGAGTGCCACGCATTCACTCTCGTTATTTTATTGAGCTTCTAAATAATATTTTGTAGTTTTCTTGTAGTATCATTTTTATTACATAATTATTACATAAGTTTATCGAGGTTATTCTACTGATGGAAATTGAGCGAAGGCTGGTCACACTGAAGAGTCGAATGCATGACTGTTTGCACGCCATCTTGCGTACCTAGTAGAACTGCATACAAAAAAAATACAACAATATTTCTTCTCAAACATTGTGTCTTACATAAACTGAGGCAGCCTCAGTAAGTTACTTATTTGTATGCAGCGCTACCATGGAGGGGGAATATTTTCTAAAACTCACTAAGAGATGGCAGTATTACAAGATTTGTGACTTGGTAGATATAATACTGCCATCTCTTAGTGAGTTTTAGAAAATATTCCCTCTCCATGGTAGCGTTAAACTTGTTTGAAGTCACATATTGGTCTACAGACCAATAGCTTTCACAAAATTTTAAAAATAAAATAAACATCAATTTATCTTACCCGTTACAATCCAAATGACGATGACATTCCCTCCAATAGCGACTGCCAGCATAGCCGTGAAGAGACACACCCACGAGTTGTGCGCCCAAGTTGGCATGGTGTTCGACGATGGTATGGCCGTGGTCTTCGGCACCAGGATGGTGGCCGCATTCAGTATACTGCGGTTGAAGTCCATGTTCCATGTATACACCACCTGTGGAGAAACGTGGTGGTTAGAAAAGTCATCATCATCTGCCTAGCCTTTTCCCAAACTATCTTGAGGTCGGCTTCCAGTCTAACCAGATGCAGCTGAGTACCAGTATTTTACATAAAGCGACTGCCTACCTGACCTCCACAACCCAGTAACTGGGTAATACGATATCCCTTGGTAAGACTGGATGTCAGACTTTTTGGCTTCTGACTACTCAACGACTGTCAAAGATCTACAAATGACAGCCGGCACCAACGGCTTAACGTGCTTTCCGAGGCAAGGAGGAAACTCGGTATAAAATTATGGTCACCCATCCACGGACCAACCTCGGAAAGCACGGCTTAACCTTAAAGAACGACCCGGGTGGCTGTAATTATTTAGCCACGAGCTCCTGTGGTTAGAAAAGTACATCATAATTATCTTTAGTCTCTTATAGCAGTCTAATATTAAGGCATATATGTACTTATCATTATCTTATATTAAGTCATGTGATGATTTCCCATCCGCAAAAAAAAAAAAGGCTTATACTTATAAGACCGGGCGCAATACTATATCGTTGTCCATTCTCAATAAGTTGCTGCTTGCCTACTTGTGGAGATCGTCGCTCTACTTTGCTCAGAAAACTAGAAGTTAGCCGATTCGCAGTCTCAGTTGCAGTTCTCATTCAAATTTGCCACTACCCCAAGAGTAATCATCTGCCGGGCCTTTTTGCAACTAGGTTGGGTCGGGTTCCATTGTAACCGGAGTCAGCTTAATACCAAACAAACAAACTACTGGTATTAAGCTGACTCCGGCTGAGCTGAGGTGTACTAACTGAGTTGTGGAGATCAGATAGAAATCTGACCTCCACAACTCAGTTAGTACACCTAGGTTAGACTGGTTGTCAGACTTTCGGGTCACTGACTACCTGTAACGACTGTCAAAGATTTCCAAATGACAGCCGGGACCAACGGCTTCACATGCTTTCCGAGGCACGGAGGAAACTCGCTATGTAAATGGATGGTCACCGAACCACGGACCAACCTTGAACATATTCAAGCGCGGCTTACCCTAGGTTGATCCATCTGGTAGAGTCAACTTATATCTGAGCATACAAGTGTGTGCTTTTACGTTCCATTTAATACCGAACTCTAATAAGTCACAGGTGCGACATCGAGTGGGAGCCAAACCTTTAATCCGATTTGAACATTACCGACTCACACTACCGGTCCACCTACCATAAATCTTTACTCCGTTGCCTTAATGCCTCTCAAAGACGGGCTTTGATTCAATATCACTGTAAGCTGGCTACTCGCACTATAAATTAACATAAAATAACATAACGCCTGTAATCCCCGAAATGTTAATATTATTATTTTGGACACTCTGTAGACGCTGTTCTGTGTGACGCTCAGGATGATCTAAATCTTTTAAATATGTGGTTTTAGTGCAATCTACTCACAATAAATATAGCCAAAACAAACTACATAGTTTTTGCAGCAAAAAATCAAAAAAAAATATCACACAATTCACAATTAACCATAAGTAACCAACCTATCAAAAAAGTTGATCACCAAAAGTACCTTGGACTAATTTTAGATGGCCACCTAAACTGGAAGCCACATATGGAGAAGGTTAGATCTAAACTGACTTCGCTCACGGGAGCCCTACGGAGTATTGTCCGATGTTTTCCACGCCAAGTACGTTATAATATATATAATACCCTAAAAAAACTCACTTGGACTATCTTATAGAAGTATGGGGCACAGCGGCCAAAACCAATATTGAAACGCTATAAATAGCACAAAATAAGTTAGTAAAGACACTCTTCCAATATGATTACAGTGCACCTACACAAAAAATATAGGTATGCAACTAAGTTAATGAACATATCACAAACATACGTATATAATACTTGCATCTTAATTAGAAAAATACTTAATAAAAACATTCACACACAAATACATTTTACAAAGAAACATGAAATACACAAAATTGGGCTCAGAAATGCACATGACATACAATTACACCCACCACGCACCAGTTATGGCAAGAAAAATGTGATGTGCGAAGGTGCTGCATTGTACAATAAACTACCAAATAACATAAAAAATGTAAAATCCATGGCAATATTCAACAAACACTTAAAATTACATATTTTTAAAGCAAGCACACCTTAGTACATTACATACCACATCTAGTTGCGCGTGTTCCGTGTATGTTTACATTTTGGCTGGGTTAATTTTTTTGCGATTACCCCACACTTCTAGAATAATTTGTACCTATGTTTTATGTTTGTTATTATTTTGTTAAAACTGTACGTTAAACCAATAATATTTTTAAACTAGTTAATATTTCTCATGTAAGTGAAATTCCTTATGGGAAATAAAGACATCTCAAACCCGATGTTAAGCAAAAGTGTACCTGATAGTAGAAATGATATGATAGTGTAGGTAAATGTTTAATTCCCATGTAATAGGGGGCCAAAACCTACGAGAAACTTATTCATAAGCGACTCAAAGACTTTGCCAAGGCTAAGAGTCTCATCACCAACGAGCAGTTCGGCTTCAGGACCAGACACTCTTGTATACAACAGGCCCACCGCATCGTAGAGCAATCTTTGCTTTAAATAAAAATTATTTCTCAAAATAATGACAATATAATTACTGCTTCATTTCATTTATTCTCAACAATAAACATTGTCTTGAACATTGGATACATCATAATATTACAATAAAAATGTCACATGCAAAACTTGTACAATTTAAAGCTAAAGTAAAATATCGACTCAACCAATTAAAACGATGTCTATAAATTAATGATGTCTATAAACTACAAAGTAACAAAGTAGTATTTCACTTTATTGAGTAAAATGGCACTTATATCTAAGAATATCATAATATTCCCATTCGTCCCACTAAAATGCCGAGTGTGACGAACGGGAATACACGAAAAAAAGATACATTCGTTTTAAAATTCGTAGCAGTAAAAAAAACCTCACTTGGTCAAAACCAAGGCTACCAAAACTGTACAAGTATTTCAAAAAAACCTCTTAATAAACAAAAATAAAATAATCCAAGCGTCTTAGCGTCGGGGGTCCGCTTTGTTATGTGCTTGTACAAAGCGGTCTACTTAGCGGTACCCCGACGCTAAGACGCTTGGATTATTTTATTTTTGTTTTTTTAGAGGTTTTTTGTGTCGGGGGTTTTTTAAATTTTCTATTTAATTTTTATTTCATGCTTTTTAAACTTATATTGTTTTATCTTAGCCTTGACTGTCCGAATACTGGGCATAGGCCTCCCCCATTGCTTCCACTTTTCTCGGTGTTGCGTGTCAGCTCGGGGGGGGGGGGGGGGGGGGTTGGGGGGGGGTTAGCACCCACCCTCCCTGGCAATGACAAGATTTCAAATTTCGAATCGATCAGACCTGTGGAAATTGCTAATTTCCCTTCAACTAGAAAAGAGGTGATGGCCTTCAAACGGCTGATAAAATTTTATCGAAACATAGCTAAGAACACTCTCGATTAAAACACCTTTCGAACGAAACTAATTTCATCAAAATCGGTTCATCCGTTTAGGAGCTACGATACCACAGACAGACACACAGATACACACGTCAAACTTATAACAACACCCCTCTTTTTTGATTGGGGGTTAAAAACTAAAAGTGATCACTTCACATCGTCGGCCCATGAACAAGTTTTACCCAAAAGCCTCCCAAAAGCGTAGAGGTATCGACAACCTAACTTACATTGACGCCGACGTGAATACCCGAACACAATACTTCACAAATAACCAATGCGGACACTACCGGACATTGGTGGACATTGCCCGTATAAATTTCAAAGCATCGTGAAATGTAGACACGTAATGTAATTTTGTAACTTTTGTATGGGAGTCAAAGGAAGATTCCATGTTTCGCATTGTTGTGAGTCGGTGATATTTCAAGCCTTCGAGTGAATATTGACACCATGTTATGGCCTTGTACTATTGTGTGTTATATGCCCGGATATCGGGCTGGTGTTTGCAAATCCAAGGCCATAGTGCATATTATTGCGAACGAATGGATTTATCGGATCGATCCACGCGGAGACATTGTTGTTCATAGTTATACATATTGTTAGAAAATTTCGATCTTTCAGGACAGATAATCATTCGTTACGTTTTCATCTAGCTATGGGTATTTTTGAACTATGTTATGAAAATTTGGGGTCTAGCGTGATGTTTTTATGGCGCAGAGATGTATTCTACTGAATTTTCAACGCTCGGCTCCACTTCAAGAGTGGTTAATCCAGTGCACAGCTAAATAAAAATACCAGCCAAGTGCGAATTGCACTCGCACACATCAGATTCCGTAGCACCAAACAATATAATAACAATATTTTTAACGCTCATTTACACTCAACAGTAACACTATTTTGCATCATAGTATGTTAATGAAATATTATTGCAGGTTGATGAAAAAGTAAATATCCAATCTCATTTAAACCAATTATTGTAGAAATATGTATGTTTTTGTTTTTTCTTTTCTTACTTTAGAAATTAGAGGGGGAGGTCACATTGTTATGAGTCTGAAAGCATTTTATCAACCATTCACTTAAGCAAAAAAGAATTTAGGGAACCTTGACTTTTTTTTTAAGAGCTAACGATGGTCACCCCACACAGTTATAACTGTAGATTTTTTTCAACCGTCTCGCGTCTCTTACACCTATTAGGGGCCATCTCTAGTTTTATTTGTTTTAATATTTCACATCATATTTGTATAGCAATTTATACTAGGCCAATAGTTTCGGATTAAAAATTCTGTGACATAAGGAAGTCAGACATACAGACTAACAGGAAGAATCTATAAGGGTTCTGTTTTCACGGAGCCCTAAAAACATGGCGTGTGTTTACTGTGTTGGAAAATCTACATGTCACTGATATACGGAAGAATTCCACAAGACTGCTTGTTTTATTCGCCTTGAAATTGCAATAATCTAATTATTTTTGGTGCGTATTTCTTCAGTTTCCTTGATATACTCTTTCTATAAACACATTACAACCCTTATCTTGTCGGGCAGGTTTGCACACGTAAATCCGCAGTAAATTTATTTACACATCTGACGTACATACTACGCCCTAATCCTATAGGTTCTTTTGTTAACCACGAATTTCTCATGCCGCAATAACAGGATAAGCCAGCCATGAATGTTGGTAGGCTGTCAGTGAGCCTGAGCTGTGTCCCTGGTAAGCCGAGCGCCATTTTCAAAATAGTTTTACACACATTTTTGTAAAAAAATAAACCGGCCAAGCGCGAGTCGGACTCGCGCACGAAGGGTTCCGTACTAATATTTATAAAAACCGCCATATATGATCTGCAAATGAGACTCGTTTTTAGTACAACTGACGCTTAGCACCATCTATCGACATTTCTATGGAGTTTTTCGACATTTTCGAGTCAAATACAATTGATCGACTATTACTCGTAAACTTGTAAATCCCACATAAGTGTGATAGTTTTCCTTTAAACTTCGTTACACAAGGTGTTGTTTTGCAACCTCGTCAACTTTCAGGAGGTGGTCACGAAAGACTTAAATAATCAATTAAAATTACGGGACCTAGTTAATTATTAATAAATGCTGATTTTTTTAGTTGAAGTTTGTCAGTATTTCAGAATAACCCCCTTAACGTGGTTTAGGGACTAAGAAATTATCGAATAAACGTTTGAGATTGTTTGTATGAGTGTAAGCGAGGTTATAAGGCAAGAACCAGACGGGCTGCGTTTAAAACAAGGGTGGTACACACTTACAGATTTCCGTAAAAAATAAAAATTACCTACCCGTTTTATTATTGATTCGGGACGAGAATCATTAGCATAGTTACCTCCTTGAATTTGACGAGGATGCAAAACAACAGCTTGTATAAAGGTACTACTGTCATGACATTCGAATTTCTAACTACAACCGTTTATTTGGTAGAGGGGGGGGGGACACTTGACTGTAACGAAAATTGGTACTTTAAAGCTTGATAAGTCACGAACGGTGTAAACGGTACTTAATCAAAAAACGGTCTTCCCAAACCCCTTATATTTTTAAAAGACCTATTCAACGATATCCCACAATATGGGAAGGCCGAAAAAAAATTATCATCCCTACTTTACATGTAGGGAAGGTACCCTAAATAATTGTTTTTTTTCAAAATTTTATTTTACCACTTTTCCAGCGTCATTAACGTGTATACTCATGCCAAATTACAACTTTCTAGTACCAACAGTTTTTGAGCTAAACCGCGGACAGACAGACAGACAGACGGACATACCGAAACTATAAGGGTTCGTTATTGACTACGGAACCCTAAAAAAAATGTCTATAAGTCCCAAAGTTTTAGATAGGTGATAAGTGTAAAATATATTCTGTAAACTAATTGATAGAAACACGGCAAAAATAAACATAACAAGACGCCTGTAATCCTAGTAGGGTTAGGAAGAGGTGTACCTAACATCTCACCAGTTATGTTTAAGTTCTATTATAGGGGGCGAGCCTATTGCCATCAACTGGGCCATCGGGCGAAAATAAAATGTTTTAAAAAAGAAGGGGTCGGGTATTCCTGTATAATACATTTTGCCAGTTACAAGTCACATGCACTAGGACGTGAGCTGCTACCAACCGGGCGCATACTCTAAACTTATACTGAAAAAAATCTGATGGAAAAACTTATCACTCACTAATACAAGGTGTTGTTTTGCATACTCGTCAAAATTCAAGAGGATGTCACAAAAGACATAAATAATCAATTAAAATTACGGTTCCTGGTTAATTATTAATAAACGCAGATTTTTTTGGTTGTTTAAGTTTGTCATTATTTCAGAATAACACCCTTAAAGAGGGTTAAGGGACGGGCCGCGTTTAAAACAAGGGGAGTTCACACTTAGCGATTTTCGTAAATAATAAAATGTTTTTTAACTATTTACCTCCTTGAATTTGACGAGGATGCAAAACAACACCTTGTATTATTCCTGGGAATGAAAAGGCCTGATACTCTGAAGTAGAATTGCAATAACTTCAAATTTTTTAATAAATAAATACATCCTTAAACAGTTTTGAAATTAATATTTATTTTGGAACTAACTACTTTGACTCGGCAATATTTCAAGGTGAGATATAGGGATAGAAACACAGGTATCTAACCCACAGCACATGCTAAGTAACGCTCATTCATCTCGGTCTTAATGTTATTATCTAAGAGCCAATTTCAACGAACTCAGTTCGTTATTAAAGTCCTAACGGAACGTTTATGTCAAACGAGCTCTCCTCCGATCCTCTAGAGTATTACCTCAATACTCTTCTAGATAGGCATCGCTTTAGATCATTTGTCTAGAGGGATTATCCCAATTATATTAGCATTAAAGGATTAGCCGTGTATACCTACCTAGTTCGGTATACCTAGTGCCTGAAAACACTGAACTACGTAAGTTTACTGAATTGTGCTTAATCAAATTGAACAAACCTTTTCGACAAAATCACTTTATAATCAATCTAAAAAAGTTCAAATTCAAAAGAATACAATCGTCTACATGTCATTCCTCTACTCTTATTTTTAGGGCCTCAATGTTTTGTTTCTGCATGTCCAATCTTAAGATTTCATAGAAATTATAAATCATGTGTTTAAGCATTAGGTTACCATTACCGGCATTACTCGGTAAACAAACATTAAAATAAACCGGACAAGTCCAACTCGGACTCGTCCATCGAGAGTTCCGAATACATTTACTTTGTTATGCGCGTTAATTAAATCATAAAAAGTAAAGACTACATTTTTTTTTTATATAGTTAATTAAAAATGTATAGTTTTTTTTTCATAAAGACTATTTTTTTTTAAATTTATTTACAAATGTTTAGTTTTTAGATTTGTCCTTGTACTTGTCGTATAAGACGATGTAGCGACGTACAAAAAGCAACATACTACAAAAAGTACTACAGCGCCATCTATGACACGACAGAAGAACCAACATCAATTTCCTACATCTCGCAAGCAAAGTTTACATCGACATAAGAGTATATAGAGAAACCCGAAAACAACCTACCACCTGTACCCACCAGACATAACACCTGTCTGGTCGGAGGAACCTCCGTTTTCTACAGAGTATGAAGAACTTTACACCATGTTCCTCATACCTCTTAACTGGTGATCCCGAAATGGACGTTAGCGCAGCCTTCGAGCAACGTTTCTTCATCATCATCAACATCACTTCCTCCAGCTTTCGAGCAACGAATATCACAGCCAGACAGCTTCAAGCGGGGTATTCCTGACCACCAGCATGTAGTGGAAGTGCATTCCTGGTCAGCACCCACAGCTTCTCATCAAACGATCAGAGCACAGCCACACTGCACTTTCGGCCGGTCGAGAGCTTCACCTCCCGGTTGACACCTCTATAGCTGTGTGCCACATTGCAATGCTGCACTACGTCCGACGCACTGGAGCAAACGCAGCGCCGCCGGCCCCGACTTACTGGGGTTCTTCGCCTCACCACCGCAGACTGTTCCAACTCACAGTGAACAATGTGGCAACGAGTTACCAACAGGCACGGCAATACTACAAGCTGACTCATTCAACTATCGACCTCCGGTCTCCGAGGGTGAGTGATGTAGCGACGAACAAAAAGTAACATACTACAAAAATTACTACAGCGCCATCTATGCCACGACAGAAGAGCTAACATCAATTTCCTACATCTTGTAAGCAAAATTTACATCGACTTAAAAACTATACAGTATGTTAGGTTAAACGAGGGACATATTGAGGGAGGGTATTCAGTATTCGATTCTCGTCCCAAATGTAAAAAACCTATAACGTATATAGAAGAATTTTAATGTTTTGTTTAGTGCCTAGATATTTTGGACTGTCCTAAGCCCGGTAAGTTTAAAGTATGAAGGGAAAATGGATTACCTAAGAGTCATTGACCCGCTCACATGTTCTGCGATAGTATTAAGTCGCTAGCGCAAGGGTGTATACACGTTGCGTGACATTTGCGAAAATTTTGGTATGGTTCTGTCTGTTATTTATCAGTGTTTTTTTTGTTTATATTTTTATTAGTATCATGTTAGCATGTACTATTATGGGTTTGAATATGTCCCTCGTTTAAACTAACATACTGTATAGAGAAACCCGACAACAACTGTCGTGCAGTTGCCCAACAGACACAACGCTTAGCTGGTCGGAAGATCCTCCCTTTTCTAAGGAGTATCGAGGAACTTTACACTCTGTTCCTCATACCCCCTAAAACGATACCAAATTTCATATTTCGAGATCAACTAGTAGTACTCTAAGTACTCCCTTTCTTTTCCTAAAATTGTTTGTCCGAAAATCATTATCCATAACACGTTTGCTATAAACATCAGTAACCATAATGTTCAAAATCCCGAAATTTTGTTTAACATAATTTTCTTTAGTTCTAAAAGTATTCTGTCATAATATCGAGTACTATAATTATTGAATCTCCTAATTTTACAAGACCTAAAGTGTCCTAAGTATTGTGTTAAATAATGTGTATTATTCCGAATGTTCTTTTATAATAATTTTTTAAGTCCTCAAACAATGCTAATAAAAAAAATGGTTTTAGTGACAGTAACGAATCGCTGTAAATCCGACTCCACGCAGTCTTGTCTGCTCTACCCCTAGAGTGTAATTTAAAATCGCGTAGGCGCGGAGGGGCGAGGTGGCCCGCGAGTTGAGGAGCAGGTGGTTGTTACACTTAAACCCTTCTGCGACGATAAACTCGCGAGGGACCGCCGGAGCGCCGCAGCGCCGGAGCCGTGACAGAAACCATGCCTGCTGCATGTTGCATGATTGCTTGCATGCTGCGTGCCTGCTTGCATGCTACATGCTTGCTTGCATGCTGCATGCTTGCTCGCATGCTGCATGCTTGCTTGCATGCTGCATACTTGCTTGCATGCTGCATGCTTGCTTGCATGCTGCATGCTTGCTTGCTTTACAAAAACCACATGTTCACAATCAACTGCTTTATTGAGTACAATGTATAATATATTTATTTATGTATAATAAAAAAAAATGTTCTAAGAATATTATTATTTTAAATTAAACATTATGTAATTTGAATTTAGGACTTATAACTTTTATAGAAAACATTTTTATGTCTTTTTTATATTATTGATTGTAACACTTATGACAAACGGATTTAGGAATATTATATTTAGGGATTTCAATTTTATGGCATGTGATATTATGTGATGTTAAGTTCGGGTGAATTATCATTCGGACAAATGATGATTAGGACAAAAAAAGTTATGGCACTTTAAATTATGGATAGAAAAGTTAGGTGACACAATAGAGAACCAGTACCCTATACATTTTGATTCCCTTGAGTGTCAAAATAAACATTTTTGTTTACGTTAACTTTCACGCAAATATAAGCCGTGGAAATGGGTTCCCGCAAGTGTCCTTCGCGCAAATGACGCATAGGCCTATGTCCAACTGTGGAGGTCTTTTGGGCTGAAATGATGTTATGAAATGAATTCAATCAAGAAACACAAATAGTCAAGCTCTCCGTTTGGTGTTGAATTTCCAAAAACGACAAAATACGTACCTATTCATTAATTTTGCTCAGAAACTTTGATATTTAATTTCATTCTTCTTACTTAAAAAATGACGGATTCCGCATATAAACTTTCAACCGCTATCTAACCCTCTTAGGGGGTAGATTCTCAAAAACGCTAAAATACGCATTTGTTTATTTTATCATCTGCCTAGCCTTTTTCCAAACTATCTTGGGTTTGGCTTCCAGTCTAACCGGATGCAGCTGAGTACCAGTATTTTATATGAAGCAACTGCCTATCTGACCTCCACAACCCAGTAATTGGGTAATACGATACCCTTTGGTAAGACTGGATGTCAGACTTTTTGGCTTCTGACGACTCGTAACGACTGTTAAAGATCTACAAATTACAGCCGGGACCAACGGTTTAACGTGCTTTCCGAGGCACGGAGGAAACTCAGTATGTAATTATGGTCACTGATCTACGGACCAACCTTGGCAAGCACAGCTTAACCTTAAAGATCGACCCGTGTGGCTGTTATTATTTAGCCACAAGCTCCTCACTGGTAGACTGGAAGTAAATTGGGAAAAGCCCATGAATACTGCAATATGTGAAAAAGCTACTAACATAGCCACAAAGGCGTGCCACTCAATGCAATTCGGGTCGACCCTGTTGGCATTTATCGGATAGCAAATTGTATGTGCTGCAACTGATAAAATAGTGACAGAAATATCGCAATATCATCGGAATTTACGGTTCACAGAGCGCTTCCACAAGGCAGCATGAGTTTTTTTAAAAAATACATCACATACATGGCAATTTTCGTACTTTGATTACACAAAGAGTACCCGCGTTGGGAAAATACTGCTGCGTTCACTTTGTGATTAATATAATTAGTGTCGACGAAATTTCGACGCAATTTTGATACTTGTACATTTTTATTTTATATAAACTTATAGTTTGTAAATAATGTACATATCATCATTCTCTTGCCCTTATCCCAATTTATTTGGGGTCGGTGCAGCATGTCTTCTTCTTCCATACTTCTCTATTGCTTGTCATCTCATGAGACACCTCCTTTCTTGCCATATCATCCTTCACACAGTCCATCCATCGTTTCTTTGGTCTTCCTATACTGCTATAACTATCCACATTCATACTCAAAACTTTCCTTACGACATTTTCCTCATTCCTCCGCATTACATGCCCATACCACGACAACCGATTACCACAAATCTTTTCAGTCACCAGCGCCACTTTCAGACTGCCCCTTATGTACTCATTTCTTATTTTATCCATTCGCGTAACACCGCACATCCCCCTTAGCATTCTCATCTCAGCTATATGCAAATGCCTTTCATTCATCCCTTTTGTGGCCCAACATTCTGATCCATACAAGACAGCAGGTCCAACCATTGTTTTATAAATCTTCCCCTTAAATTTAAGAGGAATGCGGAAGTCGCAGATAGTTCCCGTGACCTGCCGCCATTTCATCTATCCAAGTTAATTCTATGCTTTACACTACGATATATTTCGCCATCGCTTTGGACAAGTGAACCGAGATACCGAAAGTCGGAGCAGACAGGAAGAAGCGCACCATCTAGCGCTATGACACCAGGACTGGAGAGACCACCGAAATCGCAGAACATGTATTCGGTTTTAGTTCTGCTGATTTTCAGGCCAACATTTTCCAGCTTCCGTTGCCATTTCTCCAATTTGCTCTGGATCTCCGGTCCATCTTCACCAACAAGAACAATGTCGTCGGCGAAGAGCATACACCAGGGTGCCTCTTCCTGTATATCCGACGTCAATGCGTCCATAATCAACAGGATAAGGTAAGGACTCAAAGCCGAAAATAATGTACATATGTAATATACTAAAATAATTATAGCAAAGTTGAGGACCACTGTTAAGTTTTTATGAGCCAAAAACACTATTCCATCAACGATTGAAAAATAGATTTGATTATGCAGTGTCGCATCTCAATCACCTTGCTGCCGTTCTACCATTACGTATATCATACATGTGCTCTGCGCAACACGTTTTATTGTTCCCGTCCCCTTGTCAACCGCCACGGAAATATTGATTAACTTTTTGTTATTATAATCCTCACATATCTACACAATTCATCTACTTAATAATCGAAAACCTGAAGCCCCAACTAACATTTCTGTTTCTGGAACAATTATTTTGCTACTTCAAACATAAAAATTATTGAAGTTCCATTCAAAAGAATATTCTCCGTGCAAAACCTCCAAATTGAAAACGAACGCTAAATTGGAACGAACAAGAAGAAAAGGTGTCAATATTTGCATCGATCATCTTTATTACTCGGCGAACAGTTTTGAAATGAGCCCTCATTTAAAAAGGTAATGAAACAAATTAAAGAGCAGATTGATAGAGGTTAAGTGGTTTGGATTGAATTGTTTTATGTTCTTTTTTTCTTATCGTATCGATGGCAAAAAGTAAATAGACCATCAAGTGTGCAGTTGATAGAGCATGCGGTGCAAGATGGCCGGATGGTGGAATGAATGGATGGATGGTGGAAGAAGACGCCGCATACGCATGTGTGGTCTGAGCCGTCCATGAACCCCATTGCAGACATTGTTTATGCTCTGGCTGACTTGGGTTCGAAGTCTGCTTAGAGATTTCCAAGTCCGCAAGTTTTATGTTCGTAACCAAGCATAACTATTTACCAGCATTGTTAATTATTTTATGATACCAGCTCCTCACAGTTGCATAATGAGCCTAACATATTCATAATATGCCATGATATTTAACATATTATGTTAGCCTAATACAGTATAGATGGATGATGTGTTTAAATATCTACGTTGTAGGGTGCTAATCCATCCCTGGGCCCATAACCAGATGGATTAAGTGCTAAATCAAACGTTAAGCCGTTGTTCCTGCGCCTGATCTCTCTCCGGTCATGTTGGATTGCCGTCCCATCGGATTATGATAGTGAGGTAACAGAGTGTGCACCATGCCTGCGCACACACTTGTGCACTATAATATCTCCCGCGCCGATGCCTTAATCTCCACCAAAATTGGCCGCCGTGACCGAAAACGGTCAGGAGGACTATATACGAGTAAATCAAACGATTAGCTGAGATTAACATAGAATTTATCAAAAGCATCTACGATACCAAGAACATCGGACGCCATAGAGACCGTCATAAACAATTTGACATATTGTGTTGTGTTTAGAAATCCAACAAGTATATCGGTCACAGTTGGAAAAATAAGAGACCGAACCCAAATAAATTGGAATATGAGCAAGAGAATATTATTCATGGCGGTCCCATAGCTGATAAAAAACCCTCTCTGTGAGGGAGTGGGCTCAATAACCCACGCAAGCCATAATGTGCGGGTTGGCGGACATTACATGTCTTGCATTTTTATACAACATACAATATTCCTAGCCCAGCCAGAATTCACCCACTGCTGGGTGCAGTCTGCTAGATAATAACAGTGGCACGAGTCGATCTTTAAGGTTAAGCCATGCTTGCCGAGGTTGGTCCGTGGGTGGGTGATCATAATTACATAACGAGTTTCCTCTGTGCCTCGGAAAGCACGTTAAACCGTTGGTCCCAGCTGTCATTTGTAGATCTTTGACAGTAGTTACGAGTAGTCAGAAGTCAACAGTCTGACATCCAGTCTTACCAAGGGGTATCGTATTACCCAGTTCCTGGGTTGTGGAGGTCAGATAAGCAGTCGCTTAATGTAAAATATTTTACGCCCCCAAGATAGTTTGGGAAAAGGCTTGGCAGATTATGATGTAATATTCTTAGAACGGTTAAGACGCAAAAAGAGCCAATTGAAAAGTTTTTTCTTTTTTCAGTTTTTGTCAGTATTGCTGTAAGTTACTAAAAGCACAAAAAGAAAAGTGTTACTATGTTTGTTTAAAGGACCATTTTTTATTCCACTTAAGGATTTCGTTCGTGTCAGTCTGAACTATTTTTAAAAAGGTGGACAAAGGTAGCCAAAATAAACTGAGCACGTTTGCCTAAATTACTAAAATATCAAACATTCATCTCAACAGCTCCAGAAATTAAGTTTTAGGAAGATTAAAATACTTTATACATAGTTCCAGTTACTAAAATATTAATCTTTCAAATAATATTTTAAGACCTTCGTTGTGCAAATATCTATCTTCAAAACTCAGACTTTAAATACAATTTCTAGTATCTACGAATTAATTCAAGATCCTCTTATTCAAGCTTCTCTGTTAGCAGGAGTAAGTTTACTAAATGAAATATCTGTTAGTTTAGAAAATTAGCTAGAGTTTATTAAAACAGCCTTCTATGATGAGCTGATATAGTCCTAGAAAGACAAGAGATCAATACTTGTGTTAGCAACCAAACTTAGGTTTAATTGCAAGAACTTTGTATAAGTACGTGCTATTTAAACTTTGTCTCTGGGGCATTAGATTTATTAAATACTAGTTGCGCCCTCGACTTCGTCCGCGTGGAATTAGATTTTTTCTGAAATATAAGTAGCTTAAGTTACTTCTTATTAAATCATCTATTTGCCAGTGAAAGTCCCGTCAAAATCGGTCCAGCCATTTCAGAGAAAAATGTAAAAAAAATGTTATTTTGGTATAAGTACCGTATAATCATTAAGATGCATGTAGTAAAAAGCAGTTATTTTAATATTACAAACAGACACTTCAATTTTATTTATTTGTTAGTATGTATAGATATAAATGTAAGGATGACAATCGTACTCTAGGTACTTGACTAATCACTGAGTGTAATAATTATTATCTAAAGTTAATGTGCAAGTCTATCCCTGCTGACTAATGATTTTCAAAATAGGTACAGCTACAAGAATAAAAGACATCATCAGTCACCTATCGGCTGAGTAGTAGTAGCCTGCGGTGCTGACTTATGACTTATCGTAGGTTCGGACCCAAGCCGATATTCATCATCATCATCCACAGCCAGAATTCACCTACTGCTGGGTGCAGGCTGTTCTTTTCTTGTGCGAATCTCCACGTTTCTATGTCAGCTTCATCCAGGTTTTTCTGCCGATGGCAATGATGTCGTCTCCCATCTCGCCACCGCTGGATGACTCCCATTTGTTTTGCCTGTTCTTGGACGCCATTCTTTCATCACAGTGCCTTGCTAGGTGTCCTGCCTAACTCCATTAGAGTTCCGTAACATAATTTTTAATATCGAAAAAGTTCGATGTATTTCTTTGAGCAATTGATTTCATTACCACTGGCACCACTGCTCTAAAAATGGTAAGGGCCCGTCTCTTTCCTCCATTCTCCTCTGTCATTCGTCATGCTATCATTTACTCCTTTTTCCTACATATTATTTTCACACAATCCATCCATCTTTTCTTTGGTCTGCTCTCCCTCCCCATCCATCCACATTTATATTCATCAGTCTTTTAGTCACATGTGTTCCATCCCTCCTCATCACATGTCCATAGCAAGACAGACGACTGCCTTTCATCTTTTCTGTAACAGGCGCCACTTTCAAACTTCCTCTTATGTGCTCATTTCTAGCTTTATACATTTTAATCACTCCACACAACAACATTCTCATCTCTGCATGCAATTTTTTTTTTATTATTTATTCATCATCATCAGCCTATAATGTTCCCACTGCTGGGACACAGGCCTCCTCTCTATGAGGGGGAGTGGGCCGTAATCCACCACGCGGGCCCAGTGCGGGTTGGTCGATATCACATGTCTTCGAATTTTTTAGTTGATGATGTTTTCCTTCACCGTTTTCGAGGGCAGCAGTGATGAAATAAATTACACAAAGTTATGCGCCTGCCTGGGTTCAAACCCACGGCTTACTGCTCGTAAGTCGGGCCTGGCACCACTGCGCCACCGCTGCACTTATTATTATTTATTAATAAGTATTAATTAATTACAAGGACATGTCATAGAACTAAAACTTTATAAACATGTTGATTGCAACTGCGGCGCACGCGTCGGACTCTGACTATAACATATCACTATCAATAACAACATGATCAGCAGACGCCCATTTTTCTTCAATAAATGTAAGGGGGTAACGAAGCATTTTATTAGAAGTTTCAAAAGCAATCACTTGATAAATTGGACTAATTACCGTGAGAACCACGTGGCACGTAGCCAAAGTACTAGTACTGAAGTTTATGAACGTTGTTTCGCTCATTAAAACTTACCTAACATAGCTCTCAAAAAACCTTGTTAAGCTAGACTTGATTTGGTTGTTAGTGCCAACATTTTCTGAACATAACGTAACATCACAGCGTAAGTAATCTGTAATCCTCGAGTTAGGCAGAAGTGTACCTAATAATAAGGGCCGATGCCTATGTCCCCAAGTTCCATGTTCCCCAACATGATTTTTCATACATTCTTCCCAAGTTCCCCAAAATGTTTAATTCATTCGTTTGTAAAGTTCACAATTGATCATTCCTCGTACTGACGTATCCAAAAGTGTTAAAAATACGATAAAAACAGTACCTAGTTAAAATTAACTTTCTGGGGAAAAGTTGAAACATTCAATCAATATCGGTTTGTTCCTTAATAATGTATTAAATCGGGATTGTTTGAAAAAGGTTTAGAACGCATTGTGGTCGAAAATCAAAACACCCACAACCCGATTTTCTCTTTGTGGTCGTTTTGTGTTTGCCACATCGCTATGTCGCATTAGAAGAGCCACAGCGCGAATATCGCTTATTGGTCGTTTTGAAATTGCCACATCGCGATGTGGTCGTGTTTTTTAGCTCAAGTAGCATTTTCGGCCTTTGTGCCTAACATAAAAGACATAATATGTTTTAATAATTATAGGTTCTATGGTCAGTATTATCACATTAAATCCGTGACTTACCGCCGTACTACCGCAGTTGAAGTAGTACACGGGAAATTAATAATTGCCCGTGTTACTACTTGCGGTTGCAAACAGAAAAAGAAAGAAAAGCATTACGAATAGCGATAATTATAAAACATTAAAAAGGCAAATGGAAAAAAATAATAATTAAATAACACAGCAAAAGTGCAAGGCTAGCATAAATTTAAGGTAATATGAATATGAGTTTTGGGTTGGTAAGTAGAACGTAAGCGACATCATCCGACGATGCTCATGTCACCGTCGCCATTCCAGCTGTTTTAAACCCAATGGCTTGGCACGCGACGATGGCAAAAGACCGGACGGTATGTTTTTTTAAGATAGGTAGGCATTTAGTGTGGGATGAACTACATATTACATTTTACTATATTGATTCTCTAAAGTAATAACATTACACAATACGTCAGCATTGATTCGACGACTGTACCATTCTAGATTTCGGTCAAGACACAGTCGTACAATTTTGTTTTTTTTTTAATTTACTTTGGGGAACTTGGAACTTGGAGAAATAGGGCATCAGCCCCTAAAAGTACATCCATATTTCGCCAGTTATGTTTAACTCCCATTTAATAGGGGGCATTTTCTGTATATTGTGGGAAAATTTAAAAGTGCTGCGCCAATAAATGCTCGTTAATTCATACTTTTACTGTTTCCGAATTGGGGTCGTAGATTGTCAGGGATGTCAAGTTTACAGTTGTTTTAAAACTTTTAATGTGGGCACAGGCATGCCGGATGCAGAACATTCGGCCATTAAAAGTTATTCGGGATGTTTATTTACGATTATGTCGTACTATATTAAGGTTAAACTTTCCGACGTATACATGCAATAACGTAGTGGCCTATTTAAAATTCGCGCAAATTTTGCTGTTGTTATTAATTTATATTATGTTCACTCCATACATTCACTACATGCTTACTAAAATAACAACCTTAAATAAATATACAAACAACTTTTTATCATTTAATTTATTATATTTTACAAATTAATATTATTTTTAAAACTAGATAACTAAAATAACAACAAATTATAAAAGATCGTCAAAAAACTCCTCCTCAACGCTGTCAACTGGTAACGTGCCCAAGAGACTGGCGGCGTTGCCACGTTGTATGGCAATACTTAGCCTCTGGCCAAAGTAAAACCCAGCCCTTGGGTCACGGGAAGTGTCAACAACTTTTTTAATGTACAAAAAAAAAGACTAAATTGATAAAATCCGCTGCAAGTCAAGGAAATCGTGTTTTTAACTGAATTCGAATACGTTGTAAATTCTGAATACGTGAAAAGAAGCAACGCTATACGCACGTATATTCTGGATTAAGCTTCGTTTGGAATACACCCTTAAGCAATGCTTGGCTTTTATAGAACAATAGGGCAGGGCGTGATAATTATTGTAAACAATAGAACTATCTAATTAAAACAAAACAAAATAAAAATCGTGTTCCAGACGCGTGTTTTCCCGCTGTTATAAATTTTAATTAGCAGGGTGTGTATAATTTAACAGTTTCATCACGATTAAAACAGACGTGCATTTGAACAAACTGGAATGAGCAGACGCATTACTACCTCACCAGTTTCTTCATAAGATTACCACCTGTGTACTGTGTAAATACATCACTTACAGGCATGGACAACATTCATAATAAAGAGTTAGCAATTATTCTAAAAACATTCATTAGACATCTACAAAATAAAATTACATCTTTCTTTACATTATAGAATCCTAACTAATATTATAAATGCGAAAGTAAGTTTGTTTGTTACCTTTTCACGACTAAACGGCTTATCGGATCTTAATCAAATTTAGCAAGAAGATAGATTTCAACCTGAGGAAGGACATAGGCTATATATCATCACGCTACGACCAATAGGAGCGGAGCAGCAATGAAAAATGTTGCGAAAACGGGGAAAATGTGACGGAAATTGCACGGGCCAGCTAGTAAATTTATGAGAGTAAAATAACGGTACAGTAAAGTTGTAAAATAGTAATTGTTGTAATGTTGGCTGCCTCGTTGGTCGAGTGAGTTGGACGGTCAACTATTAGATTATAAAGAAACAAAACAAATACAGTATTAAATTAATCATTTTGTATCAAAAAAGTTAAACAATATTTTAAGGGAAAGTCAAATCATAAGTTAAGTCAAATAATATTAATTGAATTGGAAATACATTAAATTGTTAATAGATTACTACTGAAAATTAAATAAACACTAGAATATCATTGTTATTAACATAGGTCAATTTGTATTACACTACACTTATTTATACTACACTACACACATTACACTTATTTATAAATAAGTAAGTGAATGAGTTTTTTAAATTATCTCACAGGGTAGGGGGTTGTCCACACGTGTGAGTAGTTAATGTAATTAAAAAAACCGGCCAAGTGCGAGTCGGACGCACGAAGGGTTCCGTACCAATATTTATAAAAACCGCCATATATTATCTGCAAATGAGACTCGCTTTTAGTTGAACTGACGCTTATCCACGCCATCTATCGACATTTCCATGGAGTTATTCGAAATTTTCGAGTCAAATACAATTGATCGACTATTACTCGTAAACTTGTAAAGCCCACTTAAGTGTGATAGTTTTCCTTCTTCTTTATATATAGGTACTACTGCCGTGACATTTGAATTTCTAACTACAACCGTTTATTTGGTAGAGGGCCCCCCCCTCTACTACACTTGACTCTAACGAAAATTGGTACTTTAAAGCTTGATAAGTCACGAACGGTTTACTTAATCAAAAAACGGTGTTCCCAAACCCCTAATATTTTTGAAAGACCTATTCAACAATATCCCACACTACGGGAAGGAAAATTATCATCCCTACTTTACATGTAGGGGAGGTTCAAAATTTTAGTTTACCACTTTTCCAGCGTCTTTAACGTGTATACTCATGCCAAATTACAATTTTCTAGTACCAACAGTTTTTGCGATAAACCGAGGACAGACAGACTGACATACCGAAACTATAAGGGTTCCTTGTTGACTACGGAACCCTAAAAACTGGATTACCAATTTCATTAATAAACGAAAGTTATTTTAAGGTCGTTATTTCTTTTTTAAATAATATACGAACAGGATTTTATGAAATACATATTAGATTTGTTATTATGCGTATCATACAAAAAATAATTTGACTAATATCTTTACCTTCTTCACATGCTTCTGGATATTTCCCTACCAACTTATAAACAGTTTTCACTTTCGATGAAGTAATAATACATTGATTTTTTTAATTGGCTTATATCAGTAATGAATAGACAAGGATTATCGATTCGTGGTAGGTGCCGCGTAGTAGTTTATTTAACCTGATGCGGTGGATTTCTTCAAACCATTTCATTCTAGAACAAACGTAAAAATTGTCTATGATTTACTAGGTCACAGTCTGAGCTATAAAAGTAAGTACAAGATTTTCGAAAATATTTTTCATTTTCGGCAAAAATGTGACAAATTGAGTGAAGAATGTAACATGTTGGGCGCCAATTACCTACCCACATTGTTTAAGTAAAATATGTTTTCGATAAAGTAAGGTAATTAGGTCATCATCATTAGCCTATAATGTTCCCACTGCTGGGACACAGGCCTCCTCTCTATGAGAGGGAGTGGGCTGTAATCCACCACGCGGGCCCAATGCGGGTTGGTAGATGTCACATGTCTTCGAATTTTTAGTTCTAGGACATGCCGGTTTCCTCACGATATTTTCCTTCACAGTTTTTGAGGACAGCGGTGATGAAATAAATTACACAAAGTAATGCGCCTGCTTGGGTTCGAACCAACGGCTTACTGCATGTAAGTCGTGGCTGTCACAACTGTGCCACCGCTGCTCTCAGCGATTATTATGGTACAAGATAATTAGGTATTAAAGTAATTTACTTTTTAATTGACATTGCTAACAATAGAGCTAGCTTATCAATTTACCATACAATCAAATGTGTAACTTTATAGCGTCGAATTTCTAAGAACCGCTGAATACTTAATTGACGTTAATCTATGAAGTTTAGAATGTTTGACAGTTTTCAGAAATGTTATACAAGGATGACCGTAATATGGGTAGAAGTGTGTACATACATAGTTCAAGTTTTGTAATTTGCGGTGTAAGCAAATTTCATCACTTGTAGTTTGGTTCTTCTTTAACTGTAGAATTATTCTTGTTTAAACTTATATCAAAAAGAAAAAAAAGTTTGTTTGTTTTTTATTTGTAATCTTTAGAAGTACTGATCAAATTACGAAAGTTCTTTCATTGATAGACAGCTACATTATAGTGAGTTCTTTTACTGATAGACAGCTACATTATCGTCAATTTTAGTAGAATAAGTAAATAATAATATACTTCCAAGCAGACGAACATCGTGGGCAGAGTCAGTACCTATTAAATAACAATAAAGAAGAAACGCCTTCTAATTTTAGTCCTTTTTTTTGTTTCGTTTGGGTATCGAACCCGTACAACGTTGCGCAGAGCTATCAATCGCTCAGCCACTGCGCTAACCGTGTCATAGATACCTACCTACTCAAGAGGGTCTGCCTATAAGTTTTCTAATCGACTGACTACTACAAATTCTTAGTAAACGTTTAAGAAAATAGAATCCGATCCTTGTTTCCTGTCTTAGACATAAATAAATGTCGAGGTCCTTTAATCCGCTTAAACTAAATAAAGAACTGTAGACTGACTGCTATCAAACGAAATCTGCTGTACAAAAGACTTAAGAGAAACATCTCCAAAGGACACATGGTTTCCCAGTGTTATCGAATAAATAAATAAAGAGATCGAATAAAAAGAACTGCCAAGCCTGAGTGACAGTCGGCATTTGGGCAGGGCGCATTGCTCGCAGAACAGATGGCTATTGAAACACACTCCACAAGGAAGACTTCGCACAAGGAAGACCCCACACAAGGAAAGGCCACCACAAGGAAGGGCCCGTACAAGGAAGATCTCCACAAGGTAGGTCTCCACAAGCAAGACCAACGACCTCATAAAGCCGCGAGTGTGTTAAGGGAGGCCTTAAGTCAGTAAACGCCTGTTGACTCAAAAATGATTATAATCTAAATTTAAAACTTACCTCCACGTCTTTAGATTCAGAGTTCTTATTGAAGTCGTGCGATGCGTAAAACTTTTGCCTTTCCAAACTTATGTTATACATAACGTCCATTCTGCATTGTTTTTAGACACTCCATTTTTAAATCACTATTTAATCACAAAATAATGCATGGTTCACAAGTTCTGAAGTTTATGTTATTGATTCGTTCAAGGACCACATTTCACTTAAAGTTTGAAACAGTTGAGGATATCTGGAACAATGGAAAACACACTTTAGTTATATAATAATAAAGAATCATACCATAAAACAGGCAGACGTGTTACTCGGGAGTTTAGTGCTGTCCATGCAATGGTAAATACTTTAAAACTACGCAAAGGTTTAAATCAATAAAACAGACCAACTTGATACTCGGGGAGTTTAGTGCTGTCCATAGTAAATACTTAACTACGCAGAGCTTTGAATCAATAAACTGACCACTGCCGTGTTTAGAATGGAACGTTACATAATAAGGGGTTATTACCGTATCTAATAATAACATACTAAATACGTACTAGTCCACTATTATTATAGGTTTATTTGTGAAACCATAGAATAAAACTACTTTTAGGTATACGTGGGAAGGTGCTCGTGGCTAAATAATAACAGTCAAACGGGTCGATCTTTAAGGTTAAGCCGTGCTTGCCGAGGTTGGTCCGTGGATGGTTGACCAATATTACATATCGAGTTTCCTCCGTGCCTCGGAAAGCACGTTAAGCCTTTGGTCCCGGCTGTAATTTGTGGATCTTTGACAGTCGTTACGACTAGTCAGAAGCCAAAACTCTGACATCCAGTCTTTCTTAGTGGTATCGTATTACCCAACTGGGTTGTGGAGGTCAGATATCCAGTCGCTTCATTTAAAGTACTGCTACTCAGCTGCATCCAGTTATACTGGAAGCCGACCCCAAAAAAGTTTGGGAAAAGGCTAGGCAGATTATGATGAGGTAAGGACACGTAGGCCTTAAATTTGGGTCTACCTACAATAACAGTTCACGCATTGATGACTTCAATCAATCATGAAATTGTAGCACAAGTAAACACAATTTATTTGTTTTGAAACTGTCTTTTTTTTACCCCCTAACAAAAAAGAGGGGTATTATAAGTTTTAACTCACAGTGTTGGTTTAAGATAAATAATAGTGATGGTGTGTAAAAGATTATTTAGGTTCACCAGCTTTAATAGGATATTTATTGAAAGCCTGGCGTGCTGTGTTGTGGCGGCATGTGTTGCGTACATAATGGGTAGCTTAGCTCCGGTCGCTTGTAATTTTCATTTTACATAACTATTCATGAGATGCATACTTGTTAGGTGATGTTATTTAAGAACGATATGTATTTTTTGGACAATAAGATAACAAAAGTTGTGAAATTTGCGTCTACTATGGAACATCTCTTTCTAACCCTGCGAGCTGATAGGTAGAATGTTACCTATGTGATTATATTTTGTGGGTTTTCTATGTCACTATAATAATAGTAAGTAAGTAAAGTATTTTATGCCGATGGTAGAATGATTAAATCCATTTAAAATCCTACTATTTTATGTTAAAAGAAGGCCGCATATTTTATTATTTTTATTTATTTAAAAAAAAAAAAAAAACGTTGCCCCACACTAGGATTTCTCCTGTATCGTGGGTGCGTTTACAAACATTTAAACTGACATACACAAACAGCCAGACCCGGAACAACTATCTGTAGGCCATACAAATATTTGTTCCGTGCGGGGATCGAACCCGCGACACGCAGCGCAGCAGTCGATCGCTCAACCACTGCGCCAACCGTGCCGTCAAATCAATTAACAAACACTTACTACCAACAAGTTTTAAATGTCGTACAAGAAACACAACATTATAATTATTGCTTGTTAACTGGACCTAAACAATATCAGGCCTTAAAACCACTGTAAGAAAATTATATGTCGCCTAAAAAAGCTAAGCCTAAAAATAATGTTACCATCATATTTTTGCCATCCTCGCAAATAACTTACAATACCCTAAAATAACCTCGAGCACCTTAAAATACACATTTTTGTCGTAACCCAATAACAGCTGAGACCAAAAATAATCACCCGGTGAGCCACTCCCAAATGTCAAAAGGTTTGAACTTGAACTCTCGCTAAAGGACAGACCTCTGTTCACACGGGAAAGTGGAGCTCGGCAAATAGGAGGCGAACTTTTTCGTAGAACAATGCGGTCAAAAATGCATATTATTGTGACATTCTTGAAAATCTATTGTGTTTTGACAGTTATTTTTACATCCTGATATTACGACTGTAAGGAAGGGTTAAAGGCAGAGGGTGAAAAATCACTTTTTTTGCGATGGGTTTGCTCTTGCCTCTAGTCTAGATCAGAGATGACAGAGACAAAGTCGACGATGGTACAAGCTTACCCAGAAGAAGCCTGTTTGAACAAAGAACTTTGAAGAGATTAGGGTTGTAAACGTTCTGAAACACAGACGCAGGCAGAGAATTCCACTCCTTTGCTGTGAGCATTATGAAAGACGTTTGAAAACGCTTAGTGCGAATTGGTGGAATAGCAATAAGGTAAGAATCAATATCACACAATCAAAACATTGACACTGATGGATACATTGAATAAAACAGGGATCATGTAGGTATTTAAAGTAAACGAATAAAAAGACAAAAGTGTTTATTTACAACAAATATAATAATTAATGACGAGGTTTTAATGTATTATATATAAAGTTTGAAAAAACTTGGGAATAAGTTGGATCTTTGGCCCCTAATAACTCCGTAACTAAAAGGTTCCCAGATGCCAGAGCTGTCCAGAACAAAAAAAATGTTCGCAATGGCAAGAAGAACAAGTGCCTTAAAGCTTTGTTAAGGGTATTTTTTTACACCCATTATCAAATGTTTTTAGGTAGGAAAATAAACCCAAGTTACAAAGTTAGTCCCGGTTATTAACGCGTGTTCTTGGCCTTCTTTAGTTCAATATGCGGTACCACAAACTTATTTCTATTACGATCAAACAAAAAGTGAACTATTAAAAAACTGAAGAAACTTTTCCGCCGATAGGTCCAAAAAGAAAACCTATCTTAGACTTGAAGCAATCATCTAACTGACCTAAGTTTGTCTGAGAAATCCAAACTAGTTACTAGTACAGGTTATTTTGGTTCCTACCTTTTACGAAGAAAATTTATCTTTCACAGAGTTATCGTTCTTGTCATTGCAAGGACCTTCAATATAAAGCTGACAAACTCATTTCCTTTGTTTCTTATCTTAAACAAGTACTAAAACAGACAATAGACTAACTTAACAAATAAATTAGTCACTCGTTATTTGCACCTGTTTATGCTTATCAAAATTAACTGCCGGGATGAGGGGTATAAGGGAGCCCCCTTGAACATCCCCGTATCCACTTGTAAAATAGAACTGAGTATAAATTTGGACCCGTTGTACATCAGTTTTGTGGGGAAAGTACCGTGAAACACGCGAGTTGCGACCTAATAAAAACAGATTTTTATGTTGATTTCAGATAATGAATAAAAGTTACCAGTCCATGGAATGGTCCATATTTTCTGTTCCACATTCTGTTGATAATTTTTTAGATAAATATGTCAAGTTGTTTTGTCGCATGACGTTATACGTTTACTTTAAATGTTTCGTAAGTTATTTTGAGCAATGGGAGTGGAGCAACATAAAATACAATTTACAAATGACAACATAAAAATTGTGTCTTGTAGAATGTACGCATGACAACCAAACAAGCTTTAATAAAACCAATTTCTGCAGATCTCTCACTGTACGGGAAATATATACAAAGAAAGAAAGAAAAACCGGCCAAGTGCGAGTCGGACTCGCGCACGGGTTCCGTACCATTATTTATAAAAACGACCAAAAAACCAATTGTATGGGAGCCCCCTTAAATAGTTATTTTATTCTGTTGTTGTGTTGTTTATTTAGTATTTGTTGCTATAGCGGCAACATAAATACATAATCTGTGGAAAGGAGTTGTTTCATTTTTGTATGGGACTCCGGCCATGACCGTAAAGTAACATTTTTTAAATAGTAATAGATGGTTTTTATACACATAATAAAAAATAAAAATGTTTGACGTTTGTCGCGAGAGTTATGACAACCATGACAGGTTGTAGAGATGACGTTTACATAACCTAGCAATTGTTATTAAAATAATAATTGTTTATCAGAACTGATTTTTTTCGATGCTTTCGTATTTGTTTTGTTCTCTGTTTTCATAAAACGTTAGACAATACGAGACGAACGAGACTGACTGACTGACACTGATGGGTTTTGTCACTTGTCAGAACAAAATGTCATTTTGAACTTTTCGTTCAGAAGTACACTCCAAAAAAGTAGTACCTATTATATAGTTTCTAACGATGAAATCACCACACTTGCTTATAATTAGTTGAAAATTATGTCTAACAGACCAATAATAATAATTAATTACAAAAACACATACTTTTCATAATTTATCGTCGATGTGATATTATGTTTTTGTGTGACATGATTTCAGAACGAAAGCAAACTGCAAACTGGAAGACGCCATGTTGAATAGAATGGGGCAATAATTGAAAAACTATTACTTTTTGTGCACAGCAAATCAGGTTTAAATTCACGAAAGAATATTTTTCCTAAGTTCGTGGTATTTTTTCCTCTTTTTCAATAAATGTACATCTTATGGCCGAAAACATCTCCTTTCAACCAGCTAACTATCACATTTCATTTGATACAGCCTGGTGACAGACGGACGCACGGACGGACAGCGAAGTCTCAGTAATAGGGTCCCGTTTGACCTTTTGGGTGCGGAACCCTAAAAAGTATTTATTCACAATCGAATATAAAGAATTTGTAGGTGTACGGTCTCATCATATTTCATCGCCGTACATTTTTGTCTGTCGCTGTAATCTACTTTAGGCCCACTACGCGCAACTAGAATAATGTTATAAATATAGCAATACTAATGACATTTATATATATTGCACTTATAACTGTGCACAAACAACTTAGAAAGACAATCGCCTTTTAATCTAAGACAGTATGTAACCTTTGCCTAAATAAACGCAATTGGTAAATCTTGGTGAAAATGTGTTTCTCTATCAATATCATATTTAACTCACAATACTTCACGATAAATCAATGAACGGTGTTTACCGCTACAACTGTACATAAATATTGTATTTTATCTTTTGTATGTTAGGCTGTAATTTAGTATCTATGGCCCGAAGTTGCCTGAAAATAAATTCATATTGTTTTTGTTGTTATAATAAAACATAACGCCTGTAACCTCCGAACGGTTAGGCAGAGGTTAACCTAATAGTAGGTTCACCCACATTTCACCAGTTATGTGTGAGTGCCATGTAATAGATGGTGAGCCGATTGTAGTCCACAGGGCACAAATCCGTACTACGTGGCTGCGACTGTAAAATTCCTAATGGAAAATGCAAAAAACACTTTGCCCGACCCGAGGACCTCATGTCGCGCTTTTGACTACTCAACATGATGAGGCAGAGTTGCAAATCAGCGTAACATATCGCTTTCAATAGTCAAAAAACTGTTAAAAGTAACAATACAAGGTCTTGTTTTGCATCCTCGCCAATTCAGGAGGTTGTCACAAAAGACATAAATAATCAATTTCAATTACAGCACCTAGTTCATTATTAACAAACGCTGCTTTTTTCGTTGTTTAAATTTGTCAGTATTTCAGAAAAACCCGCTTAACGTGGTTTAGGAAATAAGAAATTATCGTATAAACATTTAAGGATCAGACGGGTCGCGTTTAAAACATGGGTGGTTCACAATAACCGGTTTCCGTTAATAAGACAAACATTTAAAATTAACTACCCATTTTATTATTAATTCGGGTCGAGAATCATTACCTACTTAAATTTGACGAGTATGCAAAACTACAGCTTGTATATGAAAACCATGCAGGAAGTACACAATTGCCTTTACTACTTCACTCTTCTCGTATAAAGACTAGGAAATTGAATGGAGCAAAAATAACGTTGTTTATTATCAACGCGAGCTTTAGTACCTTAGCAGTCGCACTTGCGATCACTCGACCAACGAGGCAGCCAACATTACAAAAACTACTATTTTACAAATTTACTGTAGCGTTATTTTACTCTTATAGATTTACTAGCTGGCCCGCGCAACTTCGTCTGCATCACATTTTCCCCGTTTTCGCAAAAAAAATATTGCTGCTCCGCTCCTATTGGTCGTGGCGTGATGATATATAGCCTTTCTCGATAAATGGGCTATCTAACACTGAAAGAGTTTTTCAAATCGGACCGGTAATTCCCGAGATAAGCGCGTTCAAGCAAACAAACAAACAACCTCTTCAGTTTTATTATTAGTATAACAATCACTTACTACCAACAAGTTTTAAATGTCATACAAGAAACACAACAGTATAATTATTGCTTGTTTATTGGACCTTAAGAATATTAGGCCACAAAAACATTCTTTAGAAAATAGAATCTTAATGCCCTTTTGACATAATAACCTTGTCTGCAAAAGAGCAATCGAAAATAGACCTAGAACACTTAACCGAATCCTAATAATTACTCAGTAACTATAGTTACTCTAATCAACACTAATAAACTTTTTAACTTTCCTTTATAAGTCTGTTTGTTACACGCTACCATAATTTCTTAGGGAGCTTGTTTGTAAGAAGTAATTTTCGTCTAGTCTGCGTTTAGTCTAGCTTAAATTTTTGATAAAACTTAAATATTCGAATAAATGATTCCCTTGACTTTGCTTGACTTAAATATCGAGCATAAAATTTTTAGTTAAATAAAAACAAAAACTTTTAATAACTTAAAATAGTGTTCAGTTGTACACTTGGGACTTCGTCAATTACTTAGGTAAATATCATCGTGCTAAGAATTTTCAGCCTTTATTGTTTGTTAGGTATTGTTGTATTTTAGGCTTAAATATCAAAAACGCTCACTGACTCCAAGAAATATCTTAGAACGCGTTGTGGCCTCCATAAATAATTTAACACACAATCTACCTATTGTATTTTTGTTCTTATTTACGAAATGTTGGGACAAGTTATGTGTCTTTTCATCTGTTTTTTATTTTTTTCTACTTGCAACACAATATTTGTAGTACTGTGATGGTATAAGTCAGATTTAATACAATGTTGGCTCACAAAAGGGATGAATGAAAGGCATTTGCATGTGACTGAGATAAGAATGCAAAGAGGGATGTGTGGTAATACGTTAATGGATAAAAAAAAAATAGTACATAAGAGGAAGTCTGAAAGTGGCGCTGGTGAATGAAAAGTTGTGTGGTAATTAGATGCCGTGGTATGGGCACGTGATGCGGAGGAATGAGGAAAATGTCGTGAGGAAAGTTTTGGATGGGTATCAGATTAGAGGATGATCAAAGAAACGATGGACGGACTGTGTGAAGGATGATATGGCAAGAATAGAGGTGGCATATGAGATGACGAGTAAGAGAGAAGTCTGGAAGAAGAAGACATTCTGCACCGACCCCATTTAAATTGGGATAAGAGCAAGAGAATAATTATGTGAGTCTCATACAACCATAACGCTACTAACTAGAAACAAAACCGGCCAAGTGCGAGTCGGACACGCGCACGAAGGGTTCCGTACCATCCTACTAATATTATAAATGCGAAAGTTTGTGAGGATGGATGGATGGATGGATGTTTGTTACTCTTTCACGCAAAAACTACTGAATGGATTTGGATGAAATTTGGCACACGGGTAGTTTATAACCTGGATTAACACATAGGATACTTTTTATCCCGATAATATGTTTCCGTGGGACAAATATCGAACTCCACGCGGGCGACGCCGCGGGCATAAGCTAGTTATTTATAAAAACGAGAGAAAAAAAAAACAAGTTTTTAGTATTTGTTGTTATAGCAGCAACAGAAATACATAATCTGTAGATATTTCAACTGGCTAACTTTCACGGTTCATGAGATACAGCCTGGTGACAGACGAACGGACAGCGAAGTCTCTGTAATAGGGTCCCGTTTGTCCTTTTGGGTACGAAACCATAAAAACCACTCACATTTTACATTTCATAATCTGTTGCCCTAATTGTTTTTCAACATAGCTGGCACCAAGCATTATCTACTAGTTTTTGTAGTCCTCTGCAGTATTCTACTCTTTATCTCAATTCTGGAAACCGGCTGCATTTATCCTTTGTTAGGAAAACACGACAGTTAGACCGTAATAATAGGTCATTATCTACATTTTCTGTAGTTGACATTTGAAAGTTCTAGGACTTTAAAAACCTTTATTTCGTGAAATTATAGCCGTTCTCACTACAGCTAAGCAACACGAACATGAATGCCTAAATAATTAACTCCTGGAATTTCCACCCTCGACGTTGAGTCGAGCGTTCAAAATTCAACAGGGTGATTACATTTTGGTTTCACTAAAGGGTATTAGTTCTACATCTAACGAGTGTCCTTTTGTTGTTTAAAGGGTATCTAGAAGGTCTAGGTTCAGTGTTCATTTTAGTATTGTGTGCCCTGAACGGATTTTAGAATAATTTCAGGTACGGAAGTTTTGTTTTGAGATAACTTTAATTGGCTAGTTAACTGTGGCTAGGTTTCTGCACGTGACGTTGAAAATCGATTAGTTGGGAAAGTTATAATTATGTTTCGACTAAAACAGGTCGGTTTAGCAGAATCAAAATAGGAAAAACATTCATAAATCACGTTACAATTTCTAGAATAGTCGCAGACGCAGTTAATAATAAGAATTTTCATCGTCATGTTCGTAAACGGGCGTTGTCAGTTGTGACTGGTCATCTATTAGCTGCCACGGTTTATTTTAATTACATTATTTTTGAATTACTGATTTAATATTTTACTCTGGACACTCTTAACTTGCCGGTATTTCTACATCGTTCTCGAATATTTGTAATTCTTAACATAAATGACGATGTAACCAAGATTTTGTAACAGATTTTGATTAAAAAGAGTGTCCATGGAGTTTCTTGCCCATTCTTCTCCATAGGGTTTTTTTTTTTTTTTGCGGATGGGAAATCATCAAATGACTTCTCCCGCTCTGGGCGGAGCGGGAGGGAGTGTCAGACTTGACTGACTAAAACCCACCCATGTTCCTTCTTAGCCCTTTGTGATCCAGGGCCGCGGTATCTCTTTCGAACAACCCGCAGCCCGCGAACAACCCGCAGCCCTCTCCATAGAGATCTACGCTTTGGAATGAGCAAATACAGTACTTCTACAAGTTATTATGCCTTGTGACTGGGGCTGTAGCTTCGCGTTTTATTTTTGTTTTTGACTTTCAAAAGTGCCTGTAATGGTCTAATTGAAATAAATGGTTTGAGTTTGAGTTCATTTTTTTTTTTGTATTTTTGGTGCAAAACAGTTGTTCTTTTTTAAAACAAGTTTTTCTGATTTCATTCTAATTTGCCGCATCTTTGGTCTAAAGTTAGTAGTAGTTGCTATGGGGATGTGATCTTGGGTGCGATTCCAGGGTCAGATAGTGTCATTGGGTTTCCCACCAAGAATTTGGATTTCCTGATTGACTAGCAATTTGCTCGCCCCAATTACGTGGAACGTAAGCATCACAGGCGAAATTTAGAGGTACTGAGCTATATGGTACACCTCTGTATAACCCTTTGTCCCCTAACCTGTCAGGCAGCCTAGCTGCCCGGCATTTTGCTGAACTGGCCCTTTTTCGCGCAGCCGTGAGGCACACAATAATTATCCCTCTTTTTGTTTTATTTAGCTACACATTTATTAACCCTTTTTTCTTTTGTTTAAATTTAAGTATTTTTTGTGTTCATTTTCGTTTAATGTTGTGTGTACTTGTGGCATGCGCCAAATAAACATATTTTCTTTTCTTTTTTTCTTTCTTAGCGAAAAAAAAGCCCCGTTATACAAAGCTCCGATAATTCGTGCACAGAACCAGATGATGTTTCGGCTACGTCCGCATTTCCATGCTAACTCTAGATGAATTTGCCTGCAAGTGGCGTCTGTAACGTCCAATGCAGAGAACTTGTAATAACTTTACAAAGTAAGTCCAGCTGTCGAGCTGACGCGCAACATTATTCACAGTTGTGTTATTGCTGTGGACATAATAGAAATTGCATCATCTGTGTTGTATTTCATGGTGTAATTCATACTGATATTAGATTTCTATAATATCAGTATGAATTACACCATGAAGTAAAAGTGGGGGAGAAGCTCGTGGCTAAATAATAACAGCCGCTCGTATCAATCTTCAAGTTAAGTCGCGCGTGCCTAGATTGGTATGTGGATGGGTGACCACTCATTGCGAACCGAGTTTCCTCCTTGCCTAGGAAAGAACGTTAAGCCGTTGGTCCCGGCTGTCATTTGTAGATCTTTGACAGTCGATACAGGTAGTGAGTGTCCCGAAAGTGTGTCAACCAGTCTTGCCAAGGGGTATCGTATTACCCATTACTAACTGGGTCGTGGAGGTCAAATAGGCATTTCCTCCATGTAAAGTACTGGTATTCAGCTGCATCCGGTTAGACTGGAAGCCGACCCCAACATTGTTGGAAAAAGGCCAGGCAGATTATGATGGGATAGCCAAGGGATAAATTCCGACTTCCACGCGGGCGAAGCCAAACTAAGTCTCTTTAGTATTCAGTTAATCAGAGCCGATTCAAAACTCAAGTTCCATCGCCACAGAGTTTAAAATCAAATAACCCCACGCATGCCTTTACTCTCTGGTGTCCATTTTCAATAAGTTTTCCATTACATTCACCACCATTTTAATCCCACTAGATGTCTTTTATTCAAGATCTGTTCAAAAGAACTTGTTGGACAAAAGACCTTTTGATGACGATAAGTTTAATTTAATCTAAAAGCTCGTATTGTGAAAAACTTGCCATGGATTCGGTGAAAATCTTAATGAGAACATTTTATAAGTGGAAAGTTAGTATTTATAGACTGCATTCGTTGAATCTTAAATAAAAGTGTTATGCAAAGTTTCTTCTTTTTTTTATGCCGCCCCTGCTTGACTTGACTGATCGAATTTGTTATATTCTTTTAATGTTTATAATAGGCATGTATCAAACATCTTTCTTTCGCGGGGAAAACCTGGATAAGGGACGCACAGAACCGGGAAGTGTGGCAGAAATAAAAAATAAATAAAAAAACACGCTTTTTATAGAAAACCGAACTAAAAAATAGAAAATAAACTTAAATTAAGAAAAAAAGCGTGGGGTGCATAGTGTCAATAGTTATATAGTACATTACATAACTAGGGCAGTAAAGTAAAAAATGCACCCCACGCTTTTTTTCTTAATTTAAATTTATTTTGTATTTTTAGTTCGGTTTTCTATAAAAAGTGTGTTTTTTAGTTTTTTTAAATTATTATTTATTTTATACTTTTTAGTGTAGTTTATTTATCACTGCTTGTTTTTTTTTAACTATTATTTGCTCTGTTGAATTAAAATTTCTCTTTGGTATTCGAAAATTTTCTAATACGAGTATTAGATAAATCGTTTAAGATAATGGTTGAAATTTAAAATTAACATCAATTCCTGCCTTATCGACTATAGATGAAAATTATATAAATTAACAAAAAACTTATTTTGCAAATTGAAAAATGGAATCCTACCAAAAACATTACATGTAAAATGTTGCCAAGACGTCCACATAAGGTTTGCCCTGTGAAAAAGATATCCGATCTCATGTAGAGCCAAGCTTCTAAATCTACACGGCCTAACTCTACCGACCCTAACTTCACAAATTCTACATATCAGTAAAAATGTAGGAATATTAACTTAGTTAATATTCCTATTAACTTAGTTAATATTCCTATTAACTTAGTTAATATTCCTATTAACTTAGTTAATATTCCTACTAAGGTTTTGGATAATATTATGGAATGCACTTTTGTATCGAAAAAATCCCGGGTTTTCGGATTCAACAAATTAACTATTTTTATTATAGAATCAAATCGGGTGTAGGTATATTTACTTATTAATTAACATTAACTAACATAATTAATAACTTAAAATTAACTTCAAGTAAATACACATTAATAATTATGAAATACCCCTGTTTAAAAAAAAAATACCACATGCTAAAGACGACGTCTCTTCACCATGGTACAGACTAGTTTCGCATTCCCGAACTTTCTGGAATGCCGGGATTTATATTTTGAAAAATATATATTATAAATGAAGCCGCTTTCATAATTTCCTAAACAAAAATGAAATTTAGGTAAATATGCATCCGATTATCCGATCACTGCTTGTAATCTTAGGGTCAGTTCACACCGAGACGCGACGCGACGCGACGATACTTGAAGAGGCCAGTGATTTCGCGCTGCGCAGCGCTGCAAGGCGCAACGTATTCTGATTTCTCACAACGAAATGTGTATCTTTTCCTGTAGAAAATAAAGTTATATTTTGAATCGCTCTTTAAAAGTGTGCGCGCAGCGTCACGTCGCGTCGCGTCTCGGTGTGAACTGACCCTTACACACAAAGCTGTAACTCATACAGGATTAAAAAATATACCCAGCAGTGGGTGATTCCAGGCTGATATGATGATGATGATGATGAAACGTCTTTCTCGACAGATTAGATGAAGACTGTAAGATTAACCACTATTCTTATTAAAATTCTTTTCACAAGTAAGGTCGCGTACCCACTATGTCGTGACGACAGATTATCGTGTCGTTTAAAACGTCGTGGCTTGTGTATTTAAATGAAGGTGTTCACACATAAAACGACACGATTAATGTCGTCCACGACTTTTTTAGTGGAGTAATGACATATTCAAAATAATGGGAACAGCTAGAGACGACCGTCGTCCAACGATAAATTAATCGTCACGACATAGTGGGACCGCGTCCTAATACGGTTATTTTATACATAAATGTTATTACCTAGACTGTTGAATAAAAACCCTTAATGGATATGGTTAGGTAATTATTTGCCCAGACTATCAGATAATTAACCAACGTATTTAAATGTGTGCCAGGTGTATAATTTCAGTAGAATTACGAACTTATGAAAAAAATTTGATTAGGGCTTGTGTGTAAAACATTAAAAAGTAAATAACATCATTGAATACACTTAATTAAAAACAAAGTATCTCACATTTCTATGATATAATTTATCTAGTACAGCAAAATTATCCACAAATAATATTATAATAAACCATAATTATAACTGAAACCACGTTGTTAATTATGGAGAAACGTTTTCATGTTTAATTATGATACAATTGTGATATAAGAGGTTGATTGCGTGTATTCGAGAAGGTCATATTTAACAAGGTAATTTAACCAAAATCCATGGAATCACGTGATGATCATATTAATAACTTTCAAGCAAACAAACTCTTCAGCTTTATAATATTAGTATAGATTATTATGAAAACCAACATAAATTATATTGCTCTAAAAGTTCCAAGCAATTTTATTGATAAAACAAATCATCATCATCATCAGCATGTACTCGTCCACTGCTGGACATAGGCCTCTCCCATGACACGTCACAGAGCACGATCCTCGGCCACTCTCATCCAGCTCTTGCCAGCCGCCTTGCGAAGATCATCGCTCCACCGAGTCTGAGAACGTCCTACGCTACGTTTAACGATCCATGGTCTCCACTCAAGAACTCGTCTACCCCACTGGTTATCGGTTCTTCGGGTAATAGGGCCGGTCCATTGCCACTTCAGCGTGCTAATGCAGTAATTGCATGTTAATGAGCAAAGCAAATATTAAAAGGTTTTTTAAGACTTGCTGAGGTCGTAAATTTACGTCATGATTTTTTTTTTTCTGTTGATAAATGAATTTACTATTGATTAGGTACATCCAAATCGTATAGGTCAGCCGTGCATAAAAGGTAGGGTAGAATTTTCTAAACCCAGGTAAAAGTTTTTTTTTGTGGAGAAATCTTTTCTACAAAACGCCTGAATACCGATACTAAAGAGTTCCTTCACGTGAAGGATGTATCGGTGAAATTGAAGTGCCAATAAAGTAGTAGCTTTTACAAAAAAATTCGAACCAGAAAATTTAGCCGAATTTTTTTGGTATTGCCCTTCAATTCTTCAAGGAGGATAATTTTTGGACGGCATTATGTAAAGCAATTTTTTGCGCAAACGTAAGGGCCTATAGGAAAACTATCTAAAGCTATATCCTGCCTGATAGGCATATCTAAAACGTTCATTTACCTTTTAAATAATACTTGGTAGACTATTAATAACATGCAAGGAGTAATTTCAAAATACAGGGCTAAAAGAATCTTTTGAGGCTCGTATGGCGTTGACAGAAGGTTTTGACAAAAACATACAAAAAAATAATAATATAATCGATTCTTGTACAGCTATACCTGCATATCTTACTTACCGCGTTTACTGACAATCAACCACTTTTCAACCTTATCACTCAGGGCATACGGGTGAAAAAACTTTTTTGGAAAGAAAGTTTAGTTTTTACCCTTTTTCGTTACAGTATCGCACAGAAATCCTTGTCAAGTATTAATCCTACATTGTAACTAGAAAGTACGAAGAATAAAAATGCATATTATAGAGTATAACTCATAAAGTACCTAAGCAATGTTATTAAAATTGATATGGACCACAGCGCGAGTTTCCTCTACCAAATGAAAAGAATCACTTAATCATAACCATAAAGTAATACATAACCTCCTCCTTATTTAAAAGTCGGTTAAAGAAAAAGCGGTCTATCGTCAGTGAGCGCGTTAGTACCTACATACTAGAAAATGTTCTCACAAATTAACTGTCAAAGAGTCGTCTTGTTGGTGGTTCTTTTTATTCGAAATAGGTACCTACGGCTAGCATATGTTAAATTCATGCTCCAATTTGTTCTACTTTTTAATACTAGTAGAACTATTTTACGATCCTAAAAAATGTTATAACTTCGAAGTAGTAGTAAAACAGTTTTTATCTTAGAACTCGCTGAATAGGTTCATATTAAAGCTTTTAACACTTAATTAAGAAGAACCGTAAACTAGATTGCCTAGTTAGAACAGCTGTAGTTGGTCTAACAAATAAGTAGTTTTATAAAGGGTGTAAAACACCTCTTAACGAAGCCGAAGGGCACTGGTTCTCCCTGTCATTGCGATCATTTTTTTGTTCTACACCATACCTGGGAACCTTCTAGTTACGGAGATATTAAGGGTCAAAGTTCCAACATTTTGACAAGTATTTTTTTAAATACAAGTTTTTAATGTAAGATTTTTACTTTCAACACCTCCACGACTCCCGTACTATTCAATCCGTCCATCAGCACAATGTTTTGAGTTTGTTACATTGAGTTCTACCACAAAACATGGTTTTACCCCCCCAAAAAAAAGGCGTTTCCCAGCAATAATTTTTGCGTAAAGTTACTTAGTTTCATGTACAGAATGCTTGGTTGACGGCTTCGTGATGAGGTGATTTACACGGTGTATGACTGAGCAAGATAAAAAAATATATGAATCGAATCGCATGTGACGAAAAAAGTGATGAATATAAATATTGATGGATGGATACGAAGAAAAACACCTGGGAAACGATGGATAACGTTGCATTACTTAGAAGGAAGTAGTTTAAATAAATAAAAAAATATCTTTATTTCGGATAAGCAACATCCATATGGGTTAGTACCTATACAAAAAGATAACTTATACCTATGTTTAGTAAGCTTATCTATCTTTTTAGTAACCAGCTTGTTGTTCAGCTACAATAAAGATAACTCAATAGATTTTGATTCTAAATTATTCCAGAGACAGCGCAGAATTTTTAATTGTGAGTTTTTTTTTTGTACTGAAACTAATAATAATAATCACAGTTACTTTTTAAACCTTGAAGGATTGCCCAAACTGGTTTTGACATAAAAAGATTAATGATCAAAAAGGTCTTAACTCATTTCTCTTATCTTCAAAGTCTTAACTCACTAGACAAACAAACTAAGAATCTAATTCATCACGCGTAAGACAATAGATAACTCGTAGGACTTCTAAAGATTATTTCGCCATTGACGCGGCTAAGTTCTGAGCTCAGTGACCTAACAATAGACTTAATGATATATTATTACGGCAAAGATTTTGGGTAAACGCTTCGTATACATTTAGTTAGTATGGTAAGCCGTGATATAAATGATACCTTAAGAGCGTTTATACCTTAACGCTTTTCATGCAAACTTTCAAGTCATTATTTTCCGCAATGACTGAACCGATTTAAATGAAACTTCGTACATATAAGCAAGATACACAGATCTAAAAAGTTACAAAAAATCATTTTCGAAAAATAGTATTACATTTTCTATAGAAACAGAAAATTCCAATTATGTCTTTTTTTTTAAACATTTTCAAAATATTTTTAGTAACTTTTTAGATCTATGTATCCTGCTTATGCGTATAAAGTTTCATTTAAATCGGTTCAGTCATTTCGGAAAATAACGACTTGAAAGTTTGTATGAAAAGCGGTAAGGTATAAACGCTCTTAACTAAACTTTCTTTCAGAAGACCAAGTAATTGATTGTTTCATTTAAATGAGTCATGATTGCAAAAATTTTATTATTATTCTTGAATACAATGCCAAATCCGTTAGATAATTAATTCGAGAAATTAATTAAACGAAAGTCTTGGGCTTTTCATTACCCGACACATTACCTCACGTATATCTTCAAGGATTTGGCAGATGAGTACTTCGCGACATAGTAGACTCACATTTAGCTAGTAATTGGTGTTGAGTCCATTACTTTTTTTTTTCGAACCACATGCGGCTGTTAACAAAAGACCAAATAAAAATAGTCTCATAAAACTTCTGTTTTAAATAATTATGATTAAAGTTGTTACTTAGAAAAACAAAAAAAAAATGCCTACGGTATAATTTAATGCAGGTTTATGCTCTTATAATGTTCTTCCTATCAGATTTAAATCGAAGTTTATACACGTAAGTTATTGAAATCAATGGCAGCAAGATGTTTTCTCACCGTCAACGCACAGAGCCAGATAGAAAATACACACTTAAAAAAAAACATGCCCATTTCACAACTCGCCAGCTGAAAATCTTATTTGCCAACATTAACGTGACGTAAGATCATAAATTCTCGTTCTAATTAAACTGCCAAAAGCCAGGTGTGAAGGTTTTTAATGAAGTTACCTTTCGCTTTCCTTCACCTAAATCAATCAAGTAACCATATCTGGAACTTGAGATCGCACTTTGATACTTATTTAGACTTTTCTTCGACGATATGATTGGCTTCGGTTTTTATATTGTATCGCTATGGAGCCATGGGAGTAATAACCACATGGTATACTGTCAAGGAAGAGGAGCTTGTGGCTAAATCATAACAACCGCTCCAGTCAATCTGAAGGCTAAGCCACGCTTGCCAAGGTCGGTCCGTGGATGGGGTGACCATCCATTACGTACCGAGTTTCCTCCGTGTCTCAGAAAACACGTTAAAATATTGGCCCCCGCTGTCAGTTGGAGATCTTTGACAGTCTGACAACCAGTCTAAAGTCTGACAACCAGTCTAAAGTCTGACAACCAGTCTACAGTCTGACAACAAGTCTAAAGTCTGACAACCAGTCTTACCATCATGGGTATTTGTAGAGGTCAGATAGGCAGACGCTTTAAGTTCACATTGTAGACGCTTGTTCAGGTGTAAGTGTTATTGCCTTAAACGACAAACTTGTGTAAGACGGGAAGACGAAATAAAAGAGATAAAAGTCAACTAAACTAGATCTAGCAAGATAACTACGATAATAAAGCTACCTTACGAGTTTTCTGAATATTTTACACGAGAGAAGTAACAAAATCCAAAAAAATTGCTGTTATCAACAAGTAAAGGCTATTTCCATGACAAAGCAAGATTTTTTTTGGTAAAGATAAAATACACACACATAAAATATCGTTGAGGAAAGATAAACGCGACCGACACCCACGGTTAAAACGAATTTTTCTATCTATAGCAATATCGGCCAATGAAAGTCCAAGCATCTGTGTACCCAGAATAGAACGATTATCTACAGCTGTTGCAGAGAGTCGCCATTAAATAATAGGAAGGTATAACATTTACAGACCTAGTCATTTTCGAAGCGCTTCTATTGCTTTGTTCTATAAACTTACAATTTGTTATTCGCTTTGGGAGAGGAGGCCTGTGTCCCAGAAGTGGGAACTTTATAGGCTAATGATGATTCTGAGGATTATTTAATTTTATTGTTACTCTCTGTACCTATGTATTTCAAAGTCTTTTGCGAAGTTAAAAGTAGACTAAGATAACATGAAAACACACCACGTTTCCGCAAGGATAGGAGAAGTGTTTCTTTATAATAATCACATTTTGGTCAACTATTTGAAGTGAAACTTCTTATGCGACTTCCAACAAGTTTAACGTTCTAATGGAGGGGGAATATTTTCTATTACCCACTAAGAGATGGCGCTATTACAAGATTTGTGACTACGTAGTTCTACTAGGTACGCAAGATGGCGTGCAAACAGTCATGCATTCGACTCTTCGGTGTGACCAGCCTTCGCTCAATTTCCATGAGTAGAATAAAAATAAACGTATGTAATAAAAAGTGTACAACAATAAAACAATAAAATATTATTTAGAAGCTCAATAAAATAACGAGAGTGAATGCGTGACATTCGAACGCATGCGTGTAGTATTACGAAGTTTCACTTCTTCCGTGCGGAAAGACTCCACGAACAATTTTTTTTTTTAATTTCCATATAATAATAAAAGGTGTTGTTTTGCATCCTCGTCAAAATTCAGGAGGTTGTCACAAAAAATATAAATAATCAATTTTAATTACGGTACCAAGTTAATTATTAATAAACACTGATTATTTAGTTGTTTCTGTCTATCAGAATCACGTGGTTTAGGGAAAAAGAAATTAACGAATAAACGTTTGAGATTGTTTGTATGTGTGAAAGCGCGGTTATTGCGTAAAAAATACCTACTTATTTTATTATTGATGCGGTTGGAGAATCATTGGCATAGTTACCTCCTTGAATTTGACGAGGATGCAAAACAACACCTTGTGACGCTAACTATAGACTTGTCCCCACCAGTCTACACCATCTACTGGGCAGAAATCTAGACATTATTGGTGCAAAAAGAGCACTAGCACTAAACCGACCTAAGAAAAGAACCTCATGGTCGATGGCTTAGCTCACTAGATCAACGACGCAGGTTCAATTAAAAACCCAATTGCAAAACAATAAAAATTCCAGATGATTCAACGCAAATTAACTTCACAAGCAAGGATTTAATGTGCAAACTAAAAACAGTATTTGCTTTGAAATGCTGACTCAACTGCAAAAGTTCCGGATTCCGTTGCCTGAACATAATTACACACACCTCCTTAAATTCAATGCTTGCTCCAAAAACGTAAACTCATTGTTGGTACAAAACTTTCATGTAATTAAGGTTTAAACAGTCCCTTTTATTTCTTGCCTCAGGATTAGGAGAATACTCCAACTTTGGTGTAAAATGGAGTAAGTTGGTCCGTGGTTATATTCTTAGGAATTGTTTGCTAATCTGCAGGCATATCGAAGCTTTAAAAACGTGCAGACGCCAGATCATCAAGTTGCAACAATCTGTTCATCATCATCATCATCATCATTTCAGCCGAAAGACGTCCACTGCTGGACATAGGCCTCCCCCAAGTGTCGCCAGATTGACCGGTCCCGTGCGACACGCATCCAGCGGATCCCCGCAACCTTCACCAGGTCATCGGTCCACCTAGTGGGAGGCCTTCCAACGCATCGTCTCCCGGTTCGCGGTCGCTATTCCAGAACTTTTCGGCCCCATCGGCCATCTGTTCTGCGAGCAATGTGCCATGCCCACTGCCACTTAAGTTTGGCAATTCTTCGGGCTACGTCGGTAACCTTGGTTCTCTTGCGGATGTCCTCATTTCTGATTTGATCACGCAAGGAAACTCCGAGCATAGCTCTCTCCATTGCCCTTTGGGTGACTTTGAGCCTTCTGATGAGGCCCATTGCCCAACAATCTGTTAAACTTCTTTAATAGATTTTCAGCATTATCGTTCAAGAATTAGGTTCAAGGTTGACAGGGAAAATCTAACCGTTTTGGGTAGGTTGATATACTGGCGTCTGTACAAACATAATGCTGGTGAAAACTTCAAAGACAGTTTTTGTTAAAACATCGTAGCACGTAACCCCGTAGCTCGTAGCTCGTAGCGCCGTAGCTCATAGCTTTAAAGGCGTAGCAGAGGTGCGGTCCAACCAACCGAACTGGACTCCGGTTAAACAATAATTTACATAGTAAAACTTTTGAGAACAGAGGTTTATATCGTGGATCATGTAAATGGATATATTGTGGACTCTTTGAAGCTATTGAATACGTATGAGTTAACTTCAAAATTCTAGCGAAATGCTTCCAACCGCAGATTGCTTTGATAGTGTTTAGTCTGAGGTTTAGATTTAAGTTGTTAACAAACGCAATAACTCCTACACACAATAATAGTGGTATAATGAAGATGAACTAATCTCTTAGCCAGTATATTTTACCTCCTACATAAACATTAAGAATCGATACAAGGTACCTATTTACAGCAGGAGTGACGTATACCTCTCTGAAATTTCCTCTGTTATATGATAATTAAAGGAGACTTTTTTTGGTTATATTAGCTAAGCCTTGTGTAACGGAAATATTGAGATAAATATTAAAGTCAACTACTTTACGAAATATTAAAGTCCACCACTAAAAGGGCGGATTACAACGTTCCGTGCCATGATGCATTTTTTAAACCATCTACGCAATTTTATGGAAAACATTAAATATTGCATTAAAAAAAAGTTCACAGTTTTATACCATTTATTTTTATCTAAAAAAACAAACAAACATTTCGGTTTAATCCATCCATACGTGTACCTCATACATCTTCAAATTATATGCAGAACAGTTGTATTGTGCGCGCTAGCAGAATGTTCAATGCTAGATGCAAGTAATATGAGTTAGATCCATTCACAATTAGTGTGAATTTGGCCAGAAGGTGCTTAAGCCTCAAATTTTTCTAGAAGCGTTTGATTATACACCGTGTAAATCCCTCATCACGAAGCCGTCAACCAAGCACTCATGTACATGAAACTATGTAACTTTACGCAAAAAATATTGCTGGGAAACGACATTTTTTTGGGGGTGTAAAATATTTTTTTGTGGTAGAACTCAATGTAACGCACTCAAAACATTGTGCTGATGGGCGCATTGAATAGTACGGGGGTCGTGGAGGTGTTAAAAGTAAAAATCTTACATTCAAAACTTATATTTAAAAAAATACTTGTCAAAAAGTTGGAACTTTGACCCCTAATATCTCCGTAACTAGAAGGTTCCCCGGTATGGTGTAGAACAAAAAAAAAATCGCAAGGACAGGGAGAACCAGTGCCTTTCGGCTTCGTTAAGAGGTGTTTTACACCCTTTATTGTGATAACGTGACGACTTAAGCATTGTCTCTTCATCTGAGAATACATTCAAACCCTAGAAGTAGTAGACATAATTTCACAAAACAGAAAACCAGCAATTATTCTCCATTACATTCCTCTGCCCTTATCACAATTTATTTGGTATCTTTGTAACATGTCTTCTTCTTCCATACGCATCATCTCATGAGACCACGACCGTCAAGCCACATCATCGTTCGCACAGTCAATCCATCTTTTCTTTAGTGCTCTCTTACTATTATACAAGGTGTTGTTTTGCATCCTCGTCAAATTTAAGGAGGTAAGTATGCTAATGATTCTCGTCCCGAATCAATAATAAAATGGGTAAGTCATTTTTATTTTTTTTCTTATTTACGGAAATCGGTAAGTGTGAACCACCCGTGTTTAAACCCGTCTGGTTCTCGCCCTATTCCTTGCTTACACACATACAAACTATATCAAACATTTATTCGATAATTTCTTGTTCCCTAAACCACGGTAAGGGGGTTATTCTGAAATATTGACAAACTTAAACAACCATAAAAATCAACGTTTATTAATGACCACCTTGTGACACGACACACACTTTAGGTGGTCACAAAAGACAATGAATGTCTTTTGTGACCACCTCCTGTAATTTGACGAGGATGCAAAACAACATCTTGTATTCTCCTAGCTGCTGCACATTCATACTCAAAATATTTCAAGACAAAAAAAAAAAAACAAAATCCATATACCATTCCAGATGCGTACTGCCAACAAGTCAAGCAAAACTAAGATCAAAAAGGTGTCCTTAATGTATTTGAAAGTGCTCAACTGTTCAATTCCACAAATGTACGAATATGTGTAAAAGTAAACGTTAACGACCATCAAAAAGAAAGATTTTAACGAGAAAAAGCAGCATTACAAACAAATAATTTGAAACTAAAAAGTTAAACGTATAAAATTTATATATTGCAGTATCTATTTCAAAAAGTAAAAACTAATTTCAGTTTCAAGCACAACCAACGTACCGGAGTTTTGGTGGTCAATAGTTATGAGCTAAATTGAGTTATTTTAGCCAAACTAAGTTCGACAACCATACAATGTTAGTGCCCCTTTAATAAACGAGGACACCAAAACTGCCACGCGGGTTATTTTAATTAGGTACCGGCATTATTTTAAAATCCACGTCAGAATTATCGAAAAGACTTGATATTATAGCACGTGACATGTTCTAGAATCAGAAATTCAAATGACATCGATAAGTCCGCACTCAGTCAGCGTCTATTATTAATCTCCTTTACAGATAGCAGGACTGTATCCCGGCAGAGTCTTAATAAGGGACCTATTTAAATTTACTTCACCATTAAATGTTGCGAAGACAACCCATCTGATGTAAATTAAATTAAACCGTCTTTTGAACCTCTCAGCAGGAAGATGTTATCCGAATCGTTATCAACCCTAAAGAGTAAATTGAATAGTTCAATACAATTTTCTCGACACCCACTCTATCAGACCGCAGAACTAAGTTAGTACGACCGCTTTCACAATCAGCTCTTTCCTGAAATTCACGAATAGCTTATATGTGTATTTTTTAGAGTTCCGTACCCAAAGGGTCAAACGGGAGGTATTACTGTGACTTCGCTGTCCGTCTGTCTGTAACTAGGCTGTATCTCATGAACCGTGATAGTTAGCCAGTTAAAATTTCTACAGATTATGTATTTCTATTGATGCTATAACAACAAATACTAAAAACAGAATAAAACAAATATTTAAGGGGGCTCACATCGTTTTTATAAATAACTAGCTGTCCCGCGCAACTTCGTCTGCGTCACATTATCCCCGTTTTCGCAACATTTTTCATTGCTGTTCCGGTCCTATTGGTCGTAGCGTGATGATATATAGCCTGTGTTACTTCTAATACCTCCAAGAATATGTGTACAAAGTTTCATGATGATCGGTTGAGTAGTTTTTGCGTGAATGCGTAACAAACAAACTTACTTTCGCATTTATAATATTAGTTAGGATGGTACGGAACCCTTCGTGAGTGAGTCCGACTCACACTTGGCCGGTTTTTTTTTATTTAGCTGTTTTAATTAAATCAGCAATATTTGTTTTTTAATTTGAATGATGTTTGAAAGTGGCGCCGGTGACTGAAAAGATGTGTGGTAATCGGTTGTCGTGGTATGGGCATGTGATGCTGAGGAATGAGGAAAACGTCGTGAGGAAAGTTTTGAGTATGAATGTGGATGGTTATAGGAGTAGAGGAAGACCAAAGAAACTATGGATGGACTGTGTGAAGGATGATATGGCAAGAAAGGAGGTGTCTCATGAGATGACAAGCAATAGAGAAGTATGGAAGAAGAAGACATGCTGCGCCGACCCCAAATAAATCGGGACAAGGGCAAGAGAATGATGATTGGTTTTTTAATTTGTTTTTATAATTTGTCAAAGTAAATAAAATTATGAAATATCGCGAACGCGTCTACTAGACCAACGATCAACTTCTGAGCATGAGGTTCTGGGTTCGAATACCAAGTCGGGCAGTTATTTATTTTTTCCAACAGTAATTCCTCAGCAGTAACAGCCATAAAGTCTGAATTTGTGCACGGTTGACGGTAGTAGGTTCACCCCCTATTACATAAGACTTCAACATAACTGGTGAAAAGTGGATGAACTATTAGTTACCACTCTGCTTAACCACTCGGGGATTACAAGCGTGGTGTTATGTTTATGATATAAAGTTCTCCAGTTACTTCCATTATCTAAATCCACACAAATCCATTCAGGATAAGAAAGACGTTGTCTACACGATAAGGCAGTGTCGTATTCCTTGAACGCTATCTAGTTATCAGTTCCTCGTGTTAATTTAATAAGATTCGAGTTACTTGACTTTGACATTCAAGCTTCTTCATCTCGTTATCGTGGTGAGGGTACATAGATTATTATGTTACACTAGCTTATGCCCGCGGCTTCGCCCGCGTGTTGTTCGGTAATTGTACTACGGAATAAAAGTATCTATAGTAATAGTCATTTATTCATAAACCTGTAATTTTTATCTGAGTTTTAAACACAAATATTACACAATTACAGTACATACACTAAAAAAATTAAATGAATTGAATTTTATAAATTACATCGACAATTTAAAAATAATGAATTCACATTTCATCAATGTAGTATTTCGAGATGTAAATAATAACAATAAAATAATTAACAATATAGAATTAATTAAAAATATTATAGTTAATTAATTATAGTTACGTCAATAAATCAGAATAAACAAAATACAATAAAATTTAACATGATTTTCTCAATCCATACTAATATTATAAATGCGAATGTCAATCTGTTTGTTTGTTTGTATGTTTGTTTGTTACCGTTTCACGACTAAACGGCTGACCGGATCTGAATGAAATTTGGCAAGAAGATAGATTTCAACCTGGGGAAGGACATATGCTATATATCATTGCGCTACGACCAATAGGAGCGGAGCAGCAATGAAAAATGTTGCGAAAACGGGGAAAATGAGACGCAGACGAAGTTGCGCGGGACAGCTAGTAAATTAAAATGTAATAAAATTACGGTTCTTCTGCAGCATATAGTATAGACACTTATTCAGTTGGAATTCTCTTGAGTTTAATTTTGAAAGTGTTACTATAGACAACACTCTTTATTTCTAAAAAAGGCAGCGGGTTGAATAATTTTACGGACTGGTATTGTGGACTGTGTTTAACAATTCTTGGGTTATGATTAGGGACATTTTTATTGAGCGATGTGTTAATCTGGGTTATTAACTATCTGTCTATAGTTTTTGGGTGAAAGATTAACAAACATCCATCCGTCCATCCATCCATCTTCGCGAACTTTCTAACTTTGCCGTTATGATAGTAGTAATAAGTAAGATTGACGCTGATTGAATTTTTGCGCTTCTGTGCTGACTCAGGGACAGAAGCAACATTTACACGTCATTTTTTTTACAGTAGATGGGGCCGATGTTTCTATACGACGTTATACCTGACTACTCTGAGAAGAACCTAAACATAAACTAAGAATTTAACATCAATAAGACAGAAGAGATCTATCTTAACTTAATATTATCAAGAGTAAAGATTTGATTGTTTGTTTGTTACGGTTTAACTCAAAAACTACTCGAGCGATTTTAATAATCCTTTACCTTTAGAAAGCTAAATCTTTACCGAGTAACATAGGCCATATTATGTCACAATTTTCAAGGACGAAGTCGCAGGTGAAATGCTAGTATATTTTAAAATCCACGTCGGCTTCTTCGAAACTTCAAACTGCCAACGCACACATCGAAACATAGTAATGGCATCACCCCAAATTGGTGAGTATAGGTGATATCGATCCGATGCATAAATAATAGTGTGCTACGAGTGTTGCTATCTTGCTCACTCACAGTAAAAAGATAATTCGGATTCAAGTGAGTATTTTATAATTATCACTTGCTTCGGTGAAGGAACATATCGTGAGGAAACTAAACCAGCATATCTGAGAGATAGACATATCTAGACGGCATAAAAACTCTGAGACCAGGTTCACTAACCACATGAAGGAGAAAAAAAGAAACAGTAAAAAGATAGGTATTCATAACCCTACTAGCTGTCCCGCGCAACTTCGTCTGCGTCACATTTTCCCCGTTTCCGCAACATTTTTCATTGCTGCTCTGCTCCTATTGGTCGTAGCGTGATGATATATAGCCTATGTAGAAGATAGATTTCAACCTGAGGAAGGAGGTTGAAATCTATCTTCTTGCCAAATTTTATTAAGATCCGATCAGCCGTTTAGTCGTGAAAAGGTATCAAACAAACTTACTTTCGCATTTATAATATTAGTTAGGATTGTTTCAGTGTTGATTGCGATGTCTTTTTTTAGGGTTCCATACCCAAAGGGTCAAATAGAACCCTATTACTGAGACTTCACTGACCGTCCGTCCGTCTGTCTGTCACCAGGCTGTATCTCATGAACCGTGATAGGTAGCACGTTGAAATTTCTACAGATTATGAATTTCTGTTGATACTATGACAACAAATACTAAAAACAGAATAAAATAAATATTTAAGAGGGCCCCCATTTTTTTGCTCATTTTTATAAATAATGGTACGGAACCCTTCGTGCGCGAGTCCGACTCATCTACCTACTTTGCAACAGATATTCGAAACTAAATCAGAGTTGCAAAACCAAGGTTTTAAATATAATTTACGAACTTTAAAAGATGAAAACGGAAACGTCTAAAAACTTTCATACTAACACGTGGATGGGGAAAAAGCAGTAGGTATGAAAGGATCGTAGCAGCTAGCTTTCGATGTTTCTGCCTGCCCTCATCGGAAAAAAGCGTGAATTACCGTACTAACTAATGTCGTTTCTGTAACAAGTTAAACTTCCGTCCGTGTATTGTTATGACGTTCCGTCTAAACTCGTTTGAAAGTTCATAATGTTAAACCGAATTGGATTTTGACAGTTCTTATAATTATGTGACCTACCTGCTCTTGTTTGAGGAGCTCTTGGCTAAATAATAACAGCCTCATGGGTCGATCTTTAAGGTTAATCCGTGCTTGACGAGTTTGGTGCGTGGATAGATGACCATAATTACATACCGAGTTCCCTCCGTGACTCGGAAAGCACGTTAAGCCGTTGGTCCTGGCTGTCATTTGTAGATTTTTGACAGTCGAGTAGTCAGAAGCCAAGTCTGACATCCAGTCTTACTATGGGGTATCGTATTACTCAGTTAATGGGTTATGGAGGATAGATAGGCCGAACTGGAAGCCGACCCCAAGATAGTTTAGGAAAAGGCTAGGCAGATGATGGTGACCTGCTCTTGTTTACACTTTTACTAGGCGACATCCGAGTTTAATGCTTAAATATTTTTGCCTTGTTCTATCACAGAGCAAATACGTTGTGAAAATACATTTAGATGACGCCTGTATCTTTGCACTATCTGTGATCGTTACACTAAAATCAATGATTTTTAAATTGTATTTTAACCTCCATTATAACAAAAATGTAATTCATTTTATAAACTTAACTTAAACTCCTCCTCAAAGCTGTCAACTGGTAATGTCCCTAGAGACTGGTGGCGATACCACGTTGTATAGCAACACTCAGTCTCTCGAAAAAGTAAAAACCAGCCCTTGGGGAAGTAACATATTTTTAATTAATTAAATAAGTTTATGTGACTCACGGTAGTTTTAACAAAGATGGGGACAATAATTCACACATTTTGGGGACATTAGTTCATAAATTGTTTATATATTTTAAAGTTACAAGGCCGGTAACTATACCTACTGTGTTCTCGCTGTTACATTAAAGGTCACAAAACCTTTTAAACTTTCTGTAATTTGAACCAATTCATTTAAAGACTATAATAAAACCCCACCTTAAGTCAATTTAAAAACACTTTCAATGAAAAGCTTTTTGTTCAAAACTTAATTTAGTTACCTTTAAAGTTATTTTCACTTTTAAAACTTTTATCGCTGAGTGTGCATGAAAGAAAAAAGAGTAAATGATAGCGTGACGAATGACAGGTGAGAATAGAAGAAAAAGACCCTCCGGCCGTTTTCGCAACTGCGATTCGCAACCAGTTGCGAATCAAGAGAACTTTTTCGACATTTCAGACCAAAATTACATGTGACAGGGGCACGAAGATGATGATGATCGCTGCGTGTGAGTAGTAGCTTTGTTTTCATGTTTTAAGTATGAACCTAAGTACTGGCTTCAGCTAATGTTTAATCTTTCAACCCCAAAAGTTTTTAATGGTAACTTGCGATTTTCTTTAATTCCAATATTTCATTATATCGACAAGCTGCGACAGTGTCTCAATACAATTTTTATGTTCTTTCTTTCTCCAAATTAGCTTACTGATATTATATAACCTCAAGATTACTTTTTTTTTTTTACTTTTTTTTTCTTTATTCGTCTGTACGAGTATGCACGTTTGAGCGGGCACGCTCTTTATGTCTAGAGGCTTTATTTATTCTTGAGTATATTTTTTTAATATTTTATTTTATTATTGGTGTGTGCTAGTTGACATGTGACAATAATTTGATGTAATGGATTCCTTGTTTATATAAATTTGAACACTATTTTTTAGAATCTGGTTCTTCTAACCTAACAGACAGAAATTGGGGAGTTTGTTCCGCCACTTCTTATTCACAGCTAAAACACTAGGAAGTGGCGAAGGGCGGGCGTTTTGGGGGACGGTCTCTTGTAATTTTGACGTTCAAAAAGTGCTGATTATCAGCCTAGTTTGAATAAATGACTTTTGATTTGGATTTTGCGAAGTGTCTAGGTGACACAACACCTCATTGGTCAGTGTCAGTCACCTTAGGAGCGGATTTGTAGGAGTTGGAGTATACGCTAACGATCAGCAAGGAAAAAAAAACAGTCTTAATAGAAAAATAATTTAAGCCCCGCGTGACCCCCGTAAGTAGCATCCTGTCGCCTTCCCTATAGCCATCCCTGTAGCCTTGTGTAAGTAGCATCCCAAGATTTATTTACGGAATAAACTGTTTTTTTTTTAACGCCCAGTCGGAAACGTTGCGCCGAAGGGCCATGAGTTTTATATTGTAAATGGTTTCTTTAGGCAAGGCTAACCCGATACTGTAATAAAAATATATGGCATACTATAACAAAAAAAAATCTAAGACCTCGGTCCAAAGCGACACTAAGGTTAAGGCTCTAACTAGTCCATTAAATAATTCTTTGCTGGCAGTTAATGTATCATTGTATCGTATTGTTTACGATCGCTTTGGTTTAGGAACATTGTTACCAACCTACATGAGCTTTTATATATGTTAACGGAAATATTTGACCCTTTTAGCAGACTACAAATCAAATCAGTTTATTACAAACATTTTGTATAGGGGTTCCAGAATAAGATTAAATGAAAAGCTTCAAACATATACCCGGTAAAGGCACTGCAAAGCAAATATATAAATTCAATTACATTAATTTATATTGTCATGTGACAAACAATATTTATTTTCATCACACTTGCACGTAAACAGTGTCGTAACATACAGGGTAACTTGGCTGTAATGCCCCATATAAAACTATAGGGTGGTAAGTAATTTTTTTTTAATTTACAGCACAGCATGACACCACACAGCTCATGCAAGTTCAAGCAAGGAGTTTACACGCAATTGAAAAATTGACTTAAAATGTTATTTAAACAGGAATTTCATTCAATCTCGCTACATGTTATTTAATTACTCAACTAATGTTCTAAAATCTAAATAATCGATAGTTTTTTGTATCAAAACGTCGTTTTTTTTTTTATACTCCGTCATGGCTGTATACCTAGGTAAGTATTTGCCTTTAACGTTTCTGAACAAAACATTTGTATAATCTGTGGTGTGGGCAAACAGCCCGCCATCCGCAAATCAGTTCACGTATTTCGTAATAATATGTGCTGACTTGTGTATATTCATCATTATTAACTCGCAAGTGTGATGAAAATATTGTATGTTTCACGGGCGGTACGGGAATTACGAACCTCGACTCAGAAAGCCCTCAGTCTTCGACTTCGGGCTTCTACTAGGGCCTCGATCGTAATTCCTTACTTACCGCCCTTAATACACAATATACTATTAAGAACTAGCTGATCCCAGCATGCATTGCAATGCACTTCTTCCTAACTACCTACCTACTACCTACCTACCTACTACCCACCTACCTACCTAGCTACTACCTACCTACTACTTGCCTACCTACCTACCTACTAGCTACCTACTACCTACCTACTACATTCCTACCTACAACCTACCTACCTACCTAGAATTTGCGAAATCGGTCCAGCCATTCACGTGTGATGCCGTGACCAAGGGAAGTAGGGATTCATTTTTATATAGATATATATATTAGAATTACAAACAATTAAAATAAGTCAAATCAAAATAAAATTTGAGGTTTGTATACAAATAATGTTGGATGGCAATTTTTTTTTTATATTTTTTTCTTCAAAAAACTCTATTCTATATATGAAAAGTAATGGTATGAACGTCTTGGGATAAGGTTCTTCACAAAGAACTCCATAATACCGATAAGTTCTTATTTTAAGTTGGCTTAACTTCCGCGTTTTAAGCCATTAAGCTTGCAGTTACTCTTGAAGATGGATAGCCTGCACTTATGTCTCAATTATTCTTCCTTAAGGCTCGTGACTGCTGAGTAAAAGAAAAGGAAATGGCTAGCCATGTATTATCTGGTAATAAAATACCAGGAAGGAACCAACCATCACGGAAATGTTGGGTTTGTAGCCCTTGAAATAGTCACAAAAGATTCACGTATCTTTCATAGGCAAAGAGTCGGATTTCAAATAGACGTTTACGTTTTTCAGTTTCTCCCAAAATTATCGTAAGCTATAAATATAGAACTGAAGTCGAAGTAGACGTACCTTTTCACTTGTTCAAGATAGATATTTCGGTTGTTAATATCCTATAAAATTGTTTTTTTTTTTTAATTGAACCTCGAAATTGACAGACCGTCTCAGCTCTTCTGGTTTTGTAAATCAGTAGCTTTTGGTTAAAGTTAAGTGTAGGTTTAATACATTTTAAGTTAGTTAAGTGTAGGTTTAATAGATTTAATACATTTTGAAAATTGAAAAAAAAAAAAAATTAACGTCACATCGGTTCAGCAAAAAAATTATAAATAATTTAAAAGGATTCATAAAAATTAAAAAGTCTTCTATTAATCGACGAACCTGTTATTAAACTAATCATAAATCATATTTATTCAAATATATACTTACTTTCTATCTAAAAATTCCAAACTTTGTTTCGAAACAAAACTTCAATAAATTAAATCAACAAAATGTTTTTCAATTATTATGAACTTCACTCAAAGCACTACTCATTAATTTAATATTTCCCACAAAACACCAGTTTTCATACAGTTCGATATTTTTTAAAGTTATCGCAAGTCATCTAGGGAAGGCTCGCGTACAGACGTCCGCACCTCCCATGCTCCACGCATAGACTGGCTGGAGCAAGCCTTTCCTGCCAAACCTTTGCCGTTCCTAACTTGAAAAAACAAACAAGCCAATGGCCGAATTGATACTATTTTTGTTTATAATTTGACAGTTGAGTTGTGGAAAGCTTGGCGGGTAATTTTGCTAATGCTTATTGATTGTTTTTAGCAAATTGTGTGCTTTTTCATGTTGAATGGTACACGAATAATCGTTTTTTTTATAAAATGATACTTTAGTAGTATTTTTTTAATGGTTGTTGAACCAATAGAAATTTTACATTTGAAACCCAAATTCTTAGAAGAGAGTTTATTAATTTATTATTTTGTCGCAACGAATAATAATAACAACTGTAAGTTTAATTTATTATGAATCCCAGGCATTCTGAGCTATTTCTTAAATTATTCACTTCTGGTAATTACTCAATAAATATTAAATCCTTTATGACCTATTTCCTTAGAAACGTGCGCCAAAACTGTTTAATGAAATGAAACGAAACGAAACTTAAAACGTCATTTAGCTAAGGCTACTATTCTATGAAACTTTAAGTTTTATAGAATAGTAGCCTTATTAACGTCTTCTGTCCTAGAGTAAGATCCCAGGGCCGCCAGACGTCACGTATTTTCTGACGAATGAAATGTGGACGATTGAGTAGTGTTAGTATGTACTAAGAACGCATGCGTACCTGCTAGCTTGCTTAGACGGCCAATTTTCAGGTATCAGGTAATCAAGGTACATAAAAACATGACTTACCTCACGTAAATTCTGAAAGCTGATTTTTACGTATATTTAAGGCAATATCCTTAATAATAAGTCGCCAATACTGCCAGACACTTTTCGTGGGCCGTTTTTCTTAACAGACGCTTTAAAGGTCCAAAAATTATTACTTAACTTCACGTAAATTCTGATGCTCCATTTTTATATATGTCCACCAGACAACTATTTTAAAACCTTTTACAAGAAGACAGACCGCTCCAAGGGGCCAATCATCCCCTATTCAATGAGTGAGATATGTATTAGGATACATTGACTTCTCCCTCTCTCACTCTCTTACAGTTTACTCATATCACTTAATTGTTAATATAAAAATTAGCGAATTTTTTTAAAAAATCAGGTAAATAATTAAAAATTAACATGTAAAAAAATGCTCATTTGGCTACAATAATAATAGAATTTTATCCTGTAATCTGTTTAGATAAATTCGAAAAAACTTCATTTTTTTTTAAAACAACTGTCAAAAATTCGATATTGTTAACAAATTAATTGAATAACAGCATTTTTTTCAAATCATTTATTTATTGGGAAATAATCTTAAAAAATTCCAAAGAAGAAAAACATTAATCTCTCCACATGTCTGAGTAGTGCCTCTAATCTTCATTATCATCGTCATTGAAATTAGCTAATTCATCAAAATCAAAAAAAAATATTTTACATAGGCCTACGCGAGTACATGGGCATTAATAAAACGTCAACAAAAGGTGCACGGTTCGGGTTGTCGTTTCCTATGGAGAAGAACCGGCAAGAATCTCCATGGCTACTCTTTTAAAATCATTTGGTTTTACAATATTTGAAGTACTAACGCTTTACAGCGTTACTTAAGTATGGAAGGACAGCGTAGGCCCGACAATAAGTCGTTGCTTACTACAGAAGGTAGAACAAGATTTAAAAAAAGACTACAATGTCCAAACATTCACAAAAAAAAAAGAATATTGACACAGATGTTATCATCAGTGCTGTAACTATTCTGAACAATTAACGAATGGTGCAATGATTGGAAAACTATTCTAAAAAAAAGAATTAAAAAAATAATATTGTGAATCCCACCAAATGCATTTCATGTAAAATGTTGCCAAAACGACCACATAAGGTTTGCCCTGTGAAAAAGATATCAGATCTCTTGTAGAGCCAAGCTTCTGAATCTACACGGCCTAACTCTACCGACCCTAACTTCACAAATTCTACTTATCAGTAAAAATGTATGGCTTCGCCGTTTCGCTACCGCCGTGGAGGTGATGCGAATATTTAGTTTCTGAAGTACGTAACGAAACAGCCACGTTTGAGTACGTTCTACATACCCATATTTTATCAAATTTTTTCTCCTCTTACTTTAGAAATTATAGGGGGGGGGGACACACGTTTTACCTTTGGAAGTATCTATCTTTCAAAAGATTGACTTTGAAAAAAAATGGTTTTAGGAACCTCCATGTCATTTTTAAAGACCTACCTACAGACACCCCACACGTATAGGTTTGAGAGTTTTTTTTTTAGTTTCAGTTACTTGTGGGGGGGTATATCCGTATCTATATATTTTTTATTTTTGTACAAAAATCTTAAAGCAGTTTACAGAATACATCTACCTGCCAAGTTTCAGCGGTGTAATCCTAATAGTTTCGGAATAAAGTGGCTGTGATATACGGACGGACAGACAAACAAACAGACATGACGAAACTATAAGGGTTCCGTTTTTGCCATTCGGCTACGGAACCCTAAAAAGCGGAACCGCGTTGGCCTAAAGCGGAAAGCGGAACCATTGTACTAAATTTTCCAAAAGGTGGGGTAAAAAGCGGAAAAGCGGTGTATCTGACAAAACTGCTTGCGAGTGAATTTAGCTGTTGGCCCGAAGGGGGCCTTGATATTGCAATCTGAGTGAGACACCCGCGCATGAGGCTGATCTCATGCGCGTAGATTACATTAAGAGATTAAGATTAAGAGTACATTAAAATTGAATAGGGGATGATTGGCCCCTTGGATCGGTCTGTCTTCTTGTAAAAGGTTTTAAAATAGTTGTCTGGTGGACATATATAAAAATGGAGCATCAGAATTTACGTGAAGTTAAGTAATAATTTTGGACCTTTAAAGCGTCTAAGCAAAACGGCCCACGAAAAGTGTCTGGCAGTATTAGCGACTTATTATTAAGGATATTGCCTTAAATATACGTAAAACTCAGCTTTCAGAATTTACGTGAGGTAAGTCATGTTTTTATGTACCTTGATTACCTGATACCTGAAAATTGGCCGTCTAAGCAAGCTAGTAGGTACGCATGCGTTCTTAGTACATACTAACACTACTCAATCGTCCACATTACATTCGTCAGAAAATACGTGACGTCTGGCGGCCCTGGGATCTTGGACTATACGTCTACCATGAGTTGTCATGGTTAGATCGCTTGACGTAACTGCAATAGTTCCGTCAATAAGCAAATACTATAGTTAGCTTTTTCAATGTTACCATGAGCTGTGTTGGTGCTTACTACCAAATTCTAAGCAAATGAAGCCCAAACTTGCAGTCGCTGTAGTTTAGTTTACTACACGGTGACGTAGGATAGATAACTATAGTGACTCATACTGCGCATTTTAGTACCCAACTATCCGCTAGAGGCGTGGTAAAAGTTTTCATTTTTTTTTAACTACAGACGCTAGCCAGTATAGATTTTTAAAACTCATGGTAGACGTACTGCAGTGTAATAGGTCAATATCCGTTTTTAATTTGAAAGCGTGGAGATTTTAAATCTTATTGTTTGTCGGTTCACCGAGGCGACATTCATAAATTGATTAAAAATATTTTTTTCGAGCTTTCATTGAGAAGCTGTCTCATACGGAATCCATACAATATAAGACAGCATTTTTTTTTCTTTTATGATAACTTTTGCTTGCATTCATCTTTTGATGATCTCAATTTTGATTTTAATGGTCCCATGCTGAATGCCAATTACTCTAAATACTAAGCTTTCACCTTTCGGGTATTTGCAATAAAAATGTAACTTAGAATAACAAAAATGTTTTGCAGCGAGATTTGACGCGTTGTCGTTCTTTAATTAAAATGTTTTAATAAAAAAATCTCTTTAATAAATATAATGCAGCTGATTCATTGCAAAAAGTTAAAATTCAAACTACATTGTGCCAAATGTAATTGTACGGATTTCAATTCGTTAATTTGATTGGAATTAAATAGCGTAGTGAGCGTCGGGAGTATTAATAGCACATAGCACCATGTTGGGCGCTAATTTCTTTGAACGAGTATTTTATTTTGTTCAAGTATCTACTGCAACCTGTTATGGCTACGTTTTTTTATCAACTTGTGATTGTTTTCTTTTGTCTCGATTTTGTTTATTTTAAAATGGAGGAATCTGGTTATTAGTGATGATTTAAAGCCAGTCTAGGGACAATAAGCAGCAGGATCAAGGTATTACGTTACTCAATTTGGCGCAGACGTGAGACACACAATTATGCAGGGTGATTGGTGCAACGTTTGCCAAATTGAAAGGGCCGAAAGGAGCGGTCATTGACTGTATTTTCAGCCTCACCCTTGGCTCCACAGATTTTTTATTAATTTTTTTTTATATTTATTTTGAAAATCGCAATATCACTTTTTTGTTTAGATTTTAGTTATTTTATTTTATTTTCATGGTGTGCGCTTATGGTATGAGCCAAATAAATATGGCTTTCTTTACTCTATTTATCATTGTAAAAAACCTTGTGCCTGTGACCAGTGTATCAACATGGATTTTCGTTATGCGCTACTAAATTAGTATGAATTATTCAGGGAAAACTATGACCTTGAACAGAGGAATAAACCTGCAATCGTGAGGCAAGATCAGTATTTTATATTTTTACTTATTTCCGACTTCTTAATAATTTCGGGAACTTGCTCCTAATTAGTAATGATGCCTTTCAGGTACAGTATTAGTAAAAACTAAAATTTTGGTTAAAAGTACAACGCTGCTTTATTTTCAATCTAATCATTTCGCATAATATCACACGAAAACAAGGATTTTTCCACAAAGTTACTAGGATTCCATCCAGCCATAGATTACAGCAGTAAGTCAATTCCCTTGGATTAATATCCTTTGTTTCACTATTGGCTTATTTTGTTACTAGTATTTTTTCGGTAAATACCAACCTACGACACAAATCTGGGAGGCTTTTGTGTTCAATAAATAAACTGGGAATAATGTGATTATTCTGGAAAAGAACATCTGTTAACTTAGTATTTACAAGAAGCAATATGTACAATTTACTAAGCTACATACATTAACTCCTTTTCCCGAAGGGATAGGCAGAGGTGTACCTAATAGCTTACGGCAATTATGTAAAGAAGTTGTTCACTGATTACCTTTGGACATTGACTCAGCATTCGGCCTGGTTTACGCGCGGCCCAGTTAACAGAATGATTTGGTTGCATCTTACACGCATATAACACATAGAGATTGTTTAATAGTGTGTGTTAAGAAAAAGTAGTATACAAGGTGTTTTTTTGCATCTTCGTTGCATCCTCCTTAAAGGAGGTAATTATGCTAATGATTCTCGTCCCGAATCAATTATAAAATGGGTAGGTAATTTTTATTTTTTTTCTTTTTTACTAAAATCGGTAAGTGTGAAACACCCGTGTTTTAAACAAGACCTCTGATACTCGCCCTATAACCGCGCTTTCTCACATACGAACAATCTCAAACGTTTATTCGATGATTTCTTAATCCCTAAACCACGTTAAGGGGGTTATTCTGAAATACTGGCAAAATTATTAATAAATAACTAGGTAACGTAATTTAAATTGATTGTTTATGTATTTTGTGACCACCTACTAAATTTTGACGAGGATGCAAAACAACACCTTGTAGAATAAAATAGAATAGAATCACTTATTTCAATCGCAAAGGATCATAAAATTTTACAAACAGCAACGGAAGTTAAACTACAAACACACAGATAATAATACATTATTATTATTATAAAATATTACATCATTTATAATAATAATTTCCTAACTCAAATAATTAATTGATTTCTAAATAAATGTCATAAATGATTAGTTATGTTTAAGTACCATGTAATTAGGGTCTTGCAAATTGCATATTGCGAGTAGATCAACCGGGCACAAATTCAGACTCCGTGGCGGCTACTGAGAAATTTCTGATGGATTAAGTCTATAACACAGTTTTTTTTTTTAATTAGTAACCATGGAGTTTCTTGCCGGTTCTTCTCCATAGGAAACGACCAACCCGAACCGTGCACCTTTTTTTGACGTTTTATAAGTGGCCATGTAGGCCTATGTAAAATAAAATAATTTGATTTTGATTTTGAACACTTTGCAAACCCTCATGCTCAGAAGGTGCGCTTGCGACCACTCGACCAACGAGACATTCAACTAAGTAAATATGTAGTAAACTCGAGCAATATTGTGACTAATATTGCTTCTCGGTTCAGTGTTAAAAAATGTGCTTTGGTCTCTTGGTAATATTGCTATATTGGTGATTTTCACCAATTACACTTTCTGGCTTCTTGTTTTTTATTTATTCAAACTTTTTAACCCGTTTATTCCTATCCATTTATTCCACACACGACAAATACTGTTAAGTTCATTTTTTTTTATTTGCGTTTTACAATGTTAAAAGGTGTTACAAAAGGCTTAAAGCTAAGAACAATATAAAGGTGTGTCCAAACATTGCGCAGCAAGAGCGCGGCAGCAATTTGCAGGACACATTTCTACCACTCTATAGGACTAAACGGACGCAGGTTTGCGCAGCAGCAGCAATAACTGACGAATGTTCACTAAAAACGTTTGTGCGCGGCAGGTAGAGTGAAGCGTTCGCGCGCGGCATTCGTCCAATCGCAGCACGGCTGGCCGTGAGCGTCAGCCGCGCTATGTTTGGACCCCATTAGGGCCCAGCAATTATAAGTCAAACCTTTCAGGTTACAACTAAACCAAAATAATGCTAAAGAGCTCAGTTTATGAACTGAGTCATAACATGAAAAAGAGTTAAAACCATGAATTTTACTAATTATGCGGTTTTTCTTTTTCATTGTATGTCTAGCTTTTTCCCAGCTCCAGTCTTACCGGATGCAGCTGAATACCAGTATTTTACATACAATGACTGCCTATCTGACATCCACAACCGAGGTACTAGGTAATACGATACCCCCTGGTAATTCAGAATTAAAATCCACAACTTCTTGACGTCCTTTCTAAGGCACGGAAGCAACTCTATATATAATAATGGTTACCCATCCAGGAACCAATCATGGCAAGCATAGCTTACCTTGACGGTCGAACAAAGCGGCTAATATATGTATTGCCCTGAAACCCTTCAGGTCACGAAATGAGTCATTATATGAAAATGAGTTAAAAACCATTATTAAGCTTTCCAATTATTAGTTGTTTTGTTTGTATTGTCATCAAAAAACACTAATAAAGTTACAAACTCTAGATCAAGGGAGTCAATACCACCACCAATCAGACTTAATACCATGGAAATTCAAAAAAGTCGTAAGTCAAACTTTGAATTCTAATATTTTTTTCGTTTTGACAATCAAGTTCTTTAGACTGTAAATTATAAAGAAGTTTTTAATAGTACATTATGATATAAGTGCGGTAAGTTGAAAATTAAAGCAGAGGCTGTAATAATCAAAGTGCACGTATGTCATACGACTTTTTATAGGTTGTGCGTTGTTTCATCGCTAATTGTTTTATCGAATTTTGTTTCACATAAATTGTTTTCATATTATCATTTCACAGAATAATCAATACGCAGAATACTTACTTTGAAGAAATTTAAATCATCGATTTTTGTTTCAAATAAAATTTAATGTTAGAATATTCATATCATAGAATAACAAATCAAATATTATTTATCCACATATTGTTTGTTTCACATAAAACTTATTACGAAGAATAACATTTTAATCGACTGACAGTTTCTAAAATTCAAACCTTTGTAAAATGCATACCCTCCTACAAAATTACAACACCGGGTTCACAAAAATAATGCGGGTAAATTATTGTCAAGCAGGAAAACATGCATGCAAGCATGTAACATGCAATAGGCAAGGTTTCTGTCACGGCTCCGGCGCTGCGACGCTCCGGCGGCCCCACGCAAGTTTATCGTCGCAGATGGTATTAACGCTCACCACCGCAGCTTCGGCTTGCTGGCCGGCAAGCCGGCCAGCCTCAGCCGCGGCGGCGATCTTTAGAAACCACCTGCTCCTCAACTCGCGGGCCGCCTCATCCCTCCGCGCCTACGCGGGCTTAAATTACACTCTAGGGGTAGGGCAAACAAGACTACGTGGAGTCTGTTTTGCAGCCATTCGTTTCTGCCACTAACTTTTGTAGTACAACATATTGATTTTTAAAGACAATATTTTAATTTAAGGTTAATAATTTCGTTGAAATAAAATACCATGGAAACATACATCGAACAAACAATATTCGTTGAAAAATAATTCTGCTGTTTGATGAGTTGGTCAAATAAAAAAATGTGATTGTAAAATTCTTTGAATTGTGTTTCTGTAAAATATTTTTCAGTCAAGTAAATAGTAGTCGAAACAAAAATATTTGAAATAAAAATACGGGGACTAAATATTATGTGAAACATTTTCTGGGAAACGAAATTCTGTCAAATTTCTGTCTGCGAAACAAGGTGACACCCTTTTTATAACATATTTGCGAGGAAATAAATAAAACTCGGCAGACATTTTCAAATAAAACAATACAGCGAATAGAAAAAGCGCGCGGAATATTTTTTTCTTGTTCACGAATTATGAAATTAGCTATGCGCGCACGTCAGCGCTTTTCTTAAGGCAAAGGCACAAAAACAGCCAGCATTACTAATAAAGTAAATTAATATTTTTGTGTTTTGTTACAGATTAGTGGTTGTAATTTATGGTCAAAATTGATTAAAGTAAAGAATTAAATGTTTATTTATTATATTTTATCTCCCAAGTTAATTTTATTCATAAAATGTTGACCACTTTTCTGTCATAAAAATCCCTGCTAAAATTTAAAAAAGTACCGTTCGTTTTAGATGGAGCATTTTGATAGACCGTGCGTTTTACATTACATTACCGCACTAGTGCGTAATGAGATACATTACGATAATGAAATTGGTGAAATAAGGGTCAGTACACACCGAGACGCGACGCTGCGCGCACACTTTAAAAGAGCGATTCAAAATATAACTTCAATTTCTACACGAAAAGTTACACATTTCATTGTGAGAATTCAGAATACGTTGCGCCATGCAGCGCTGCGCCGCGCTGCGTCGGCGGGCGAGCAAATGTGTTATAAAACAATTTTTACTTTCGTTCTTCTGTTTAAAAATATACTTTAGAGTCCAAATGTCAATTGTCTAGTCTATAAAAGGGTTATGCGTTGTTTCATAGCTAATTGTTTCATTGAATTTCGTTTCAAATAAATTGTTCTCATAAAATATTATCATTTTATTGAATAATCAATACGCAGAATACTTGCTTTGAAGAAATTTAAATTATCGATTTTTGTTTCAAATAAAGTTCAATTAAGTTCAAATTCAATAATTGTTCTTCTGTGATATGAATATTCATATCATAGAATAACAAATCAAATATTCTTTATCCACATATTCATATTTATCGAGAGACAGTTTCTAAAATACATAGCTTTTAAAAATGCATACCCTCCTATAAAATTACAACACCGCGTTCACAAAAATAATGCGTGTAAATTCTTGTCAATCGGGAAAAAAATCTTGTTATCCTCACTAATAGCGTCCATGCCTTTTGCATGCAGCATGCAAGCAAGCATGCAACACGGGCCTAAATTACACTCCAGGTGTTGGGCAGAACACCGTGGAGCTCTGCCCCGCTTGGGCTGAGCACCGCCGTGTCCTCGTAGCGGCGATTGGCGGCGGCGACCTCTCGCGTCCGGCCCTGGTTCAATCCATGGTCCGGAGCGAGAGGGAATGGGATGCCGTCGCCTCCTTCTGCGAAGCAGTCATGCTAGCGAAGGAGGTGGCGGAACGTGAGAGGGAGAGAACCTCACGTCCCAGCCGCCGCGGGAGACGCCCCGGGCGTCGGGGGGCAACCAGTGGCCCCCGGCCACCGTAGGCGCGAGCCTGTGGACGGTGAGTAATGGGCTAGCTCACCGTCCGTCCGTCTCATGACGACAGGCCGTGTCGACGGTGCGTACGTGTTCCACGCGCGCCTCAAGGAGATGTCAGCAAACCGGAAGGGGTCCGAAAGGGCCGATGCCTGCCAGGGCTGCGGGTTGTTCGAAAGAGATACCGCGGCCCTGGAACACAAAGGGCGAAGAAGAAACATGGGTGGGTTTTAGTCAGTACAAGTCTGACACTCCCTCCCGCTCCGCCCAGAGCGGGAGAAGTCATTTGATGATTTCGGAACCGCAAAAAAAAAAAAAAAAAAAAAGGGGGTTGGGCAGACAAGACTGCGTGGAGTCGGTTTTGGAGCAATTCGTTTCTATCACTAAATTTTGTAGCACAACACATTGACTTTTAAAGACAATATTTTAATTTTAGGTTAATAATTTCGTTGAAATAAAATACCATGTCAACATACATCGAAGAAACAATATTCGTAAAAAAATAATTTTACTGTTTGATAATTTTGTTAAATAAAAAAATGTGATCATAAAATTAATTGAATTGTGTTTCTGTAAAATATGTTTCATTCAAGTAAATAGTTGTTGAATCAAAAAAAAATTCCAAATATTATGTGAAAAATTATGTGGGAAACGAAATTCTATGAAATTTCTGTCTGCGAAACAAGGTGAAGCCCTATAAAAGACTAACTTAACACGCAACTGCTGTTGCGTGTGTGGACTAATAAGAACTTAAACTTTTTATTAAAGCCCATGTCCCTTTGATAATTAGTTTAATGAAACAATCAGCTACACACGGCAACACATACGCTATTCATTTCCAAGTATAACATGGCAAATTGTGATAGATTTCCAATAATTATTAATTTTGTTTCAATATATTGGAAATGTTTTCCAAAATTTTTATTTTATTCAATACAGACAGGGTGTCCTACTTATTTCCAATGGTCCTTTATGATCTAAATTCCATTGCATTAAAACAAAGTGAAATAAACAACTACTAAGCTTGAATGATATTGGCAGGATATTGGTAGAACTTTGTGAAATTTTCCGCTCGAATGGTTCCTTAAGAGCTAAGTTCCATTGCATTAAAACAATAAATAAACTCCTTAATTCAATATCTAATTACAACAAAGAAGCAAAAATTGCTTTTTTACCAGAAAAAAAAACTAAAACTTACAAAAACCCTTCAACTTTTACAGTACAAAATGCCCCACACTGCAACCAAGCTTAGTTTTCCTTCCATATTCTAAAAATGCGTATGTTTTTTCGAAGCATTAGGAATTGTACATTGCACCAGCATTTAAATTATTTCAATATTAAAAAAAAATGTTGTAATGTTGGCCGTGTTGCTTAGACTTTTTTGATGTATGCATAAGTTTACTAAATTCAAATAAATACTCTTCAGCCTTTAAAAAGTTTTATTACAAAAACGTCGAAGCCATACATAAAAAAAAAAACTATCAATGACAACTTCAATATTACTACAAAAAAATCAAGCAAATTTTATAACATTTTTTTTTTCTAAATAATTAAGCACCAAAAAATATTCTTAAATTTCAAGTGAGATGCCCAACACGAGGCGTCGGAGGTTCTCTGTAAGAGAAAGTGATGTCGTTGGAAGAGAAAATAAATTGCAAAATGGCTTGCAACTCAGGTATTGCCATTCTTTTAGATACGTGTATGTCACTGAACAATGAGAAGTACCATTGTAACCAGCTAACCAAGCAAGCCTACTGCCTTATACCGGGTACAAGCTCTTGAGAAATTCCTTAAGTAAATAAATAAATTATCGTTGGGAAAACCCAATGCCCGACATGGGAATAGAACTTAGGACCTAATGACCAGCAGTAGCACGAGTAACCGCTAAACCAACAAGGCAATACATTATAATCATTATTAAAATCACCTTTGAACCGAATTTTGGCTATGGCCGGCCAATGTCACCGGATTACAGAAGATGTTAAAGAGCACAGTGTGAGTGGCTTCACAGATCTCCCTGGCAACGGCTTAAGGATTTCCTTTAACCTTTGATATATCTCTCTTCTTCTCGATCCTCATGACTGAGGGTCGTGACCACATGAGGTCGTCGCCTTTACCACCAAAGCTCTCCATGCTGGACGGTTTTCGGCCATGCGGACAGATGCCTGGAAATTCCCTTTGCAGACTTCCTTCACCGCATCTGTCCATCGGGTTGGTGATCTTCCACGGCCCCTTTTTCCTTGCACGTTACCAGCGACAATAAGCTTCTCCAAGCTAGCTTTGATATATACGGAACATAAATCCGCGAACTAAAGTAAAATTTTCAAATAAAGAAAAATGCGTGATGTCTGTTTGTCCTGGATCCGCGTTCCGGCAGTATAATAGGATTGCGCGGATCCACGTTCCAAACCAAAAGATATCAATCATTTGTGTAAGGCCTAAAAAAAAGGCTTTAATCGTTGCAAATTATTATTTTAAAGGTACAAAAAAACAGGAACCTTTAAAAAAGTTACTGGAAAATATATTTTAGACAGCTTCACGGAATATGGTTTTGTTTTTTCTTTGAAAGCAAAGATTTCAAAGCCTTAGAAACTAAACCATCTTTGGATTCTCTTGCGAAATTATTTTGAACAAAACATCATCCTTTACTTTTTACTTTTTTCTCATCTCTTTTATCTGATATTTTGGGTGTTTATACGTTAATGATGGGGAGGTTGCTACTCCTCCGACCTAATTCAGATACTTCAAATGCTCTGAAAATATTTCTAGCATTAATTTGACTGTTATGAACTTATGGAGATCAGAATCAGCACAGAGTTTATAGGTTTACTATTTATGTTCACTAATACCTTTTTATCTTATTTCATTTAGCCAGCCGGATCCCGAGACCGATCCGGTTAGACTGACGATCAATAATGTAACTGTTGCATCAAAATCATCTAAGAAACATAAAAACAAAATGAACGCAATTAATTCCAAGAAAATGAGTCTATCAGTCGTAACTGAAAGCTCTGCATCAGTATCAACGGTCGAGGTGGGTTCACTTAAGACTTTGGATAAAAATGTTACAGCCAGTTCAAGTAACATAGACTTTTACAATACAGAGGGTGCCAGTGAACATTCACCATATGCTGAACAGTTGAAACCAGAGAAAAAAGGGGAAAGGATATCGTATAGGGAGACAGCACCCCTGAGAAGTAAGCACCCGCATCAACATCGCATGAAAGTCAGGAGCCCCAGGCGCCGTATATCAATAATAGATCAACCATCTAAATTTGATGGTGATGACGCTAAACATTCAACTGCCACATCTGCAATCAATTGGAGTACAGAGATTCAATTATACAGTGTAGACGATTTATCTACCCTAATTGACACGACTGAAGATGAGGAAAGATTGAGTACTCACTCTTTTGACGACATGTGTCGCATTTGCCACGGTGGGGACTCGTTATCATCCGAGCTTGGACGGTTGATATCAGCTTGTTCTTGCCGCGGGACCGTTGGTAGGGTCCATGTAAAATGTTTGGAGCGATGGTTGACAGAATCGGGGAAGTCGAGATGCGAATTATGTGGGTCCAGGTATGCGACAAAACGAGTGCATAAGTACGGTGTGCCCAGGGCGCTGGTTATGTGGGTGTTGAGCCATAATGCTAAACAGGTATGTTTACTACATTAGCGTAATTTTCAAAAAAAATACACACATGCATACGAATAAGCACTGTATGTAGTCAGCATCGGCTAAACTCGAGCCATTGAAGTTTTTTTCTATAAAACTTCAATACTGCAATATAGACTTTATAAACCTAGGCTCGGGATCGGCTAGTACAAAGCAGTTATCGAGCTTAGAGTCGGAGCATTCCTTGTTGACAACGAGCCGATGAAGTGTGCCTATGGTGACCCCATGCAGTGATTTTACGTAAGCGTTGCCCTTACTAATTGTTTTTTTAAATAAGTGGGTTTAATACTAAGTTTCACATTTGTAATTGTGTTTTACAACCCTTATAGGTCATTTGCGTCTAAAGTAGGCCTGATCTTTATGATCGTCAACCACGCAATGTTGTTTGTTTTTACATATATCACTAATGATATTTATGCTATGTTCCTAATTGCGTCAGTAATAATACACACCTTATTGTGTTTTTATTGCCTCATTAATGGGTACAGGTAGGGTTAATGATTGTAGGTCAGCTCTGTCATGGGATTTACTGTTTTTATTGGGAGATTAGGGGTACACGGGATTTATAATTATGTGGACGTTTCAGAAATACCAAAATAACTACATTTAAGCCCCTATCATTTATATTCTGAGCATGTACTTGACCTCTTCACAATCAGGGAAAAGGCACATTATTAATAAAAAACCGGCCAATTGCGAGTCGGACTCGCGCACCGAGGGTTCCGTACAAAACAGGTAGTAACGAAAAAACAAAATTATTAAAAATATTTTTATTATAATTATGATGTAACCAAGAATTTACGGTTTTCGCATTACCGTTGATATAAGACGTTGCTTCGTAGCAAATTTCAAGAGTTTCTGAGTTCACGGGATGTACCCTGTAGCTTTTTGATTCCATTGCGAGTGTCGAAAATTGAAATGAAATGCGGCATAAACGGCTGTATCTTTTGATTGCGTTGGCTTAGAAGTTGGATTTTTCACAGCTCCAAGGGACAGTAGACCTGAGTACCTGAGAAAAAGGGTCATGACAGATAGATAGACGGACGGACGGACAACAAAGTGATCCTATAAGGGTTCCGTTTTTTCCTTTCGCGGTGTGGAACCCTAAAAATGTACGCGAATTTGTTTTTTTTTTTATGACGGGACGTTTGTTGCATCACTTGTTCTCCTCAGCTAAATCACTAGGAAGTGGAGAAGAGCATGGGATTTATCTCTCTCTCTCTCTCTCTATCTGTGACCTTGTGTGCAGTGCTAGCCGAAAACCCAAAAAATATCAGAATCGGCCAACTCGTCTTAGATGATTTAAAGAATTACAAACCAACAAAACAGGGAAATTTTATACTTATGTTAAGACTAGCGATCTTCCTCTGCTTCGCACGATGCTACTTATCGGGTCCAAAATTATTCTATTTAACAAGCTACCAACCATACACACAAAATTTCATTGAATCGGTTGAGTAATTTCGGAGATTACCGTTTACGAACATGTGATATTTATATGTTAAGATGTTTCAGTTGATGGTAGATAGTCTCGGTATCATGCTGATGTCCCCTCTGGCCGTGCTGGCTGCATGGCTGTCAGGACGCACGCTGGCCGGTCTTATGACGCAAGAGAGCCAGGTGACGCCTTGGCCCCTAGCCTCGACCTTCGTACTGGCTTGCATGACGCTAGTAAGTGATATTTCTGTACGTTGTTTTAGAACTTTTCGGTATAATAAAGTGTCCTTCTTCAAAAGCCCCCGGATGGGAAATCATCAAATGACCCCTCTTGCTCTGGACGGAGCGAAGGGGAGTGTCAGACTTTCTTAGCCCTTTGTGTTCCAGGGCCACGGTATCTCTTTCGAACAGTCCCTCAACTCTTCAAAAGCCTTTAGGATGCATTTTCATCAGAAATTTGCAAAAATGCCCAGCCAGGGATGTGCGTGAAACTAACCAATCACAAAGCTAGCTTAGCTCAAGCTCTATAAAAGAAGCTATACAGGGTGGCAGGGACACAAAACAGCTGTTCCATACATTTTGACCGTGTGGTTATTGCAGTTTTGCAGGGTCCAGAACTACTTAATAAGTAGTGACCGTATTAGCGTCACTATCCCTTCCACTTAGTATTATTGGTTAGTTTCACACACATCCCTTGCTACGCATCGTCGCCGTCGCGTGTCTAAGGTGGAAACGCAGCCATACTATCTACACTGATGGACTGCTTTACAACAGAACAAAAAAAAAAATGCAATATTTAGATGCAGTTCCGTTCTATTGCTATTGTTGACATTAACTGCATCGAAACTACTAACCGAACTGCATCTTCTCACAGTCAACGAAGTTGACGAGCAGTTCTAAAACAGTCGATTGTCAGTTTTGATGCAGGTATTTCACCAAGATTATGGCTTTGGCAAGTAATTATGTTCAAGAGTGAACCGCGTACTTTTTGACTATACGAGGGTGTAAAGTTGGTAAAGAAACGTATTCAATACACTTAGCAATAGTACCCATGTTCAATCTGTCTCCCCTGTTATTGCTCGAGTCGTAACCACCCTGTGGTAACATGTAGCCGGCAGATAGCATTCCGTGAAAGAAACTATCTTTTATCAGTTTTTGTATGACGACGAGAATAAAGATAATATCTTCATCATCATCAGCCTATAATGTTCCCACTGCTGTGACACAGGCTTCCTCTCTATGAGAGGGAGTGGGCTGTAATCCACCACGTGGGCCCAGTGCGGATTGGTAGATGTCACATGTCTTCGATTTTTTTGGTTTGAGACATGCAGGTTTCCTCACAATGTTTTCCTTCACCGTTTTTGAGGGCAACGGTGATGAAATAAATTACACAAAGTAATGCACCTGCCTGGGTTCGAACTCACGGCTTATTGCTCGTAAGTCTGGGCTTCCACCACCGGGCCACCGCTACTCTCGTGGGCATGTGATGCGGAGGAATGAGGACAATGTCGTGAAGAAAGATTTGAGTATCAATATGTATGGGTATAAGAGTAGACGAAGACCAAAGAGACCATGGATGGACTGTGTGAACTATGATATTATGGCAAAAAAGAACGTGTTTGATAAGATGACGAGTAATAGACAAGTATGGAAGAAGAAGGCATGCTGCGCCGACCCCAAATAAATTGTGAATTATGACGATGAGTCAAGTAAACTATTGAATTGTTTTGATTAATGGCCAAGGTTAGTGTCTAAACTATTACCGAGACTAGATTTTGATTGTTTTTAGTGCCTATATTATCGAGAGTGGATATCGCGCCGGCATCGCGGCGCGTACAGGAGTAGAGGCCTGAACTCGGTGATGATTCTATTTTGTTCATTGATCACTAAATAATCGAGCAGTTCATTGGTCACGGGACGTATAAGTGGCATTTTATAAGTGCCCGCAAAAGATATTTTGTTTAAATTGTTTGGCTACCAAAATAAATATACTTGTGTATCATGCATAGTGAATATAACACTTACTTTTTCTTAAAATGTCGCCTACATTAGGAATTTCTCCTTTATCGTGGGTGCGTTTAAAAACATTTAAACTCCCATACACAAAACAGCCAGACCCGAAACAACTATCTGTAGGCTACAAATATTTGTTCCCGGTGCGGGGAACCAACCCGCGACACGCAGCGCACCAGTCAATCGCTCAGCCACTCCGCCAACCGTGCCGTCATTATTTTAGTCACATAGAAATTCTTAATAGCCAAAAGTCTATTTCCTTTTTCCAGGTATGTTACTACTGCTGGATAGTTTCTGCAGCGACCCGCCATGCCCTTGGCTGGTGGATATGGTACCGTTCTCAGTACGAAGTCAGACTCCAGTTGCAGGAAAACGAAGAACAATCATAACACAATGAAATTTTATTTTATTTTTTTCATAATAATGTCAACACGGCCGAGTGCAATTAGACAATAAGGTGGAACGAAGTTTATAGTGGTCACATTTGCATAGGTTTTTTTTATTGAGTTTCTAGATTAGTGGTGGAAAAACTAAAAAAAAAATCGCGGCTCGCGACATCTTTTTTGTAATTTCCTTTGGAATATTTTTAATCCTCCATGAATTACTGGAAATGCGACAAATTCATATTACGACGTAATAGCGTAGCATTACCACTGTAGAGACTAGTTTTGTCTACGAAAGAATCGACATATTCGTATCGTGAAGGACACACGCGGTACAGGGTCGTGACGCTGAAAGGAGACGTTATCGAGATTGCTGGTACTATGCCCGGTGCCAGGAAGACAACAATGCGAGGCAGAATGTCCAGTTCAGTACCACAGGACACCAGTGAACAGGACCCAAGAGTGATGAAGGCTAAAGAAGAGAAATTAGTGAGAATGGAACAAAGGTTGACAGAGATACGTAACGAGCAAGCGGAACTAGAAGAGACGTTAGGTGAGCAAACACGGAGCGTGATGGAAAGAATACGCTCAACAAACTGAACATTGAGCTCAAAAGTTTGGCTGAACAAGTTCCTGTTATGAAGAATCAAATAAAACAACAATCAGTGAAGGCGGCAGCGAGCAAGGTAGAGCCCGGACAGAAAGATAACTTGGAAGCAACCGTTGCTGCTGCTCAACAAACATTGGACAAGGCCAAACTGGATGCTGGCGAAGTCAAAGAAGAGAAGTACAAGTAGTGCACACACGGATAACGGGCGCCGGCGGCAAAGTGAAGGACCTTCAGAAAACCGACTGAACGAGCTCAATAAAAAGATAAACAAAGTGAACTCTGAGAGTACCAAGCTGAAGGTCGCTATTAATACTAGCAAGAGAAATACGAAAAAATCGAAAGATAAAATTCAGCAGGTGGAAGCAGATCTGAGAGAGACGGAAAGAAACTTAGAAGCATTGAGCAACCAGAAGAAAGAACTCACTTTAGAGTGCGCAAAACTACAGAAGGAATTAGAAGAGATAGATGAACAAATTAACGAAGGTATGGAGAAGTTTTCGGAATTAAAACAAGAAATACGTAACCTCCAGAGCAAAGAGAACAAGATCAAAGCTGAACTCTTGGAATCGAACAACTTGGTCGTGAAGATGGAGAAGTCTATATAGGAGTTTATGGGCAAAACGCCTCAGTGGGAGAGACAGCTGGCCTCCGATCCTGAAAACTGGAAGACCCGGGTATCGAAGGCATCCCTGGAATAGAACCCGTACCTCCGTTAGTAACGCATACTACTGAAGAGTTGGAAGACGTAGAGGTAGAAGATTTGAGGAACCGATTGACTGCGCAGAAGAATAGGATCGGAGACAAGAAGCTTAATATACAGGCTATACAGGAATACAAAGCCAAAGAAGAGTTATATCTACGTAGGGCGGCAGAACTTGACGAAATAACCACTAGAAGAAACGAAATGAGAGCACTCTTCGACCAACTTAAGAAGAAGAATACTACGGATTTCTTAAGTGACTTCAACACAATATTATTATCAGGGAAGTTGAAGGAAATGTACCAAATGATCATATTGGGAGGCGATGCTGAATTGGAGCTAGTTGACTCTCTGGATCCTTTTACTGAGGGTATCATTTTCAGTGTCCGTCCTCCAAACAAATCATGGAAGAACATATCGAATCTCTCCGGTGGCGAGTAGACATTATCATCGCTAGCGTTAGTCTTGGCGTTACATTACTACAAACCTACTCCACTGTATGTCATGGACGAGATAGACGCAGCGTTGGACTTCAAGAATGTATCCATTGTCGCTAATTATATAAAGGAACGCACCAAAAACGCCCAGTTCATAATAATCTCACTACGTTACAACATGTTCGAGGTGTGTAACCGTCTCATCGGCATTTACAAGACCGAGGACTGCACCAGCTATGTATACGTTGACAACAAACTCCCTGAGAGACTAACAAACGAAATAAAGGATGACCTAGAAGTATTGTAAGTAGGTCAATGACCGATAATGCCATGGTACAAGTAACAACTTTAGGATTTCACGGTTTATAACCAAACTTACACTGTCACTTACGGGATGTCTTCCGTGATTATTGTTTATTAGGTAGCTGTATCTTATAATTCCAAGGCATATTCCACTTTCAATGAAGTTAAATCACAGTAGCTTATAAATAAATACTTAAAGAATAAGGCCAATGACCGATATTGCCGTTCTACAAAGTAGCCGTCTTAAAATTCAAGCCATGTTCCACTTTCAATAAAGTTAATAAACTGTAGTTTGTAAACAAATACTTAAAAATAAAATTAAAAAAAACATTAGTAGTTTTAGTCACAGTAAATACAAATATAAAAAGAAAGTCAATGTGCTGGTTATATTAGTTTTGATGGACTTGGCGCTTGAATTTTTGAAGTGTTGTGGACAAAATATCGAATGATTAAGAAGCCTGCAAATTCTGGGGATGGGGGACTTGGATCCAGATCCAGTTTTGCGGAATGGGGGACGTAATAATTTTATAGGGTGACGCGGATAGTTGTGGGGTAACTTAATTTTTAAATTTTTACCTACTCCACAGAAAATAAATCTATATTATTTTTTCGTTTTTCGAGTGAAGTTATGACATGTCATCACAAATAACAACGTAAAAATGTTCAAGAAAACCACATTTACGAGTGGAGAGACTATAAATTAATTCGCAATTAATATTCATATAATATAATATTTTATTATTAGGAAATCCTCAATGTAAAAGTTAAAAAAAGGCCATTTTTCTCAAAATATTTCTAAAGCGGTCAACGTAAATATTATCATGACAATATACTTATTAGATCTGTAATCGACAGATACCAAAAACTAAAAAAATATTCGAAGATACTCATTCGGATTATTGATGAGGAAGTGGAATGGGACCGCTGGTAAACTTACAAAAAAAACTTTTACCGTAACCATTTTCAAAATTTATATCTATGATCAGTTGCAAGCTATCAACACATACGTATATAGTATGTATGGCCTACAGATAGTTGTTCTGGGTCTGGCTGTTTGTGTATGTGAGTTTAAATGTTTGTAAACGCACCCACGATACAGGAGAAATTCCTAGTGTGGAGCAAAGTTTTATTTTTTTTTTAAAGGAAGAAGGTAGAAAGAACACCGATACCGCACCCAATTCTTAGTGATAGAGCCCTTTTGTCATGTTTCCTTTTTTAGCAGTAAGTGTTTATAATTATCCTTAAATATTTTTCTAGCTAATATATGGCTACTAAAATGAGAATTTTGGATAATAATTTGCACATTGAGTTTCATAGAAAAGTTTCAAAAAAAAAAATAGCAATCCAGGCGGTTTTTTTCTTATATTTGCGAATGGATTGGAAGTAAGAAAAAGTATGTTACCAATGACAAAAGAAATCTTAGTAAGAAAATAAGTAATTTTTACCAAAAAATATATGAAATTTGCGTCACATTGGAAACAATGAACAAAGAAACAGACCAAATTGTCGTGTAATGGATGCACAGAGGACACGCTATTACGTCAAAATATGAATTTATCGAATTTTCATTTATTCCTAAAAGGAAAAAAAGACGAAACGTTATTAAAAGAAACAAGTAGCCAGCGTCAATTTTTATTTTAAATTTTATTCTTTACTCCTCTAGGAACTCAATAATTAAAGTTTAATGAAAATGCGCTCACTTTAAACTTCGTTCCACTTTTTGAGTATTTGTTGTCTAATTGCACTCGGATAATATAATTACGCGAAATATGTTTAGCTTATAATAAAAACAAACAAGAAAAAAGTGCTTTTATCAATTAAATACTAACATTTTGAAATCTTCCGTAGCCGGGTAAGACGTGGGTCCAGCCCCCGTTTTCACACGCTTCGATTCGAAAAGTCGTGTGTCTATCTTGTTTTGTCTTAACGAAAGCAAGTGAGACAGACATACGACTTTCCGAAGCTGTGAGTGTGTGAAAATGAGCATCTATCGTCAAAGTTACTCGCTGTATCAAGCGCGATATAACTCCCGATGACGCTATATCCCTGCTCCGGGAGAGCAGTAGGGAAACTAATAAAGCCTTGTATTCATTAGGCAACATTTGTTGATAAACTGTTTATGACGTGCTTATCACCAAGTTTACCATAAACACTGTTTCTGAAACATGGCCGTCCTCACTTGTCAGTTGTTGCAAGAATGTCGCCCGAGGAGGTAGTGATGCTCTAGAAAAAAAATTAAGAAAAGGTTGTGGATTCGGAATTATCTCTTAAATAGAAGTTACGTACTTCATGACCTTCGTGAATTTGATGGGTCTTTTCAGAATTTCATCAGAATGACAACATCTGATTTTGATATGTTATTGGGACTGATTGGACCAGCAATAACAAGACCGGAAACGAAATTTCGGCGTCCTATTGAGCCCCAGAGAAGACTAGCAATAATCTTGGGATTTCTTGCAAAAGGTGACTCATATGGCTCACTGTATTATATTTTTGAAGTATCAAAACAATTAATCAGCAAGATCATACCACAAGTTTGTCAGGAATTGACAAATGTTTTGAAGGACTATGTAAAGGTGAGTAAAATAAAATAAATTCAAATCAGTCAAGTATTTATTAAATATTTAAATCAAATCACATCAATTTATTGTGTGTCATCTTCCAAATGGGAAACTATTAAATATTTAAATCAAATCACATAATTTTATTGTGTGTCATCTTCCAAATGGGAAACTATTTCGTCAATATTGCTAAAGTGCAACTCGTCACCAGTTATAGTTTGGACTTAGGGTTCTGGTGTCTGTGTTGGGGTAGGTGCATCGACGGATGTCGACTTTGATGATGTGGTGCGGTATCCGTCACCATAGCCGTGCCATCCATCTCCATAGCGATGATATCCACCGAAACAATTATGATCGAAACTGCCCATTCTCGCTTGTAGCAATATATTATTTATGTAATACTTGGCCTGTAAAAGTGCTCTTTGGTCTTTCACATTTTTTAATTCAGATGCCACATACTGGCCATAAATTTCAAATTCGTCTTTTGGTTTTGATTCCTCCATCTTCTTTTTAACACTTTTCATAATTTCATAAGCTTCATTGACAGTTTCGTCACAATTCCTTTTTTTGGAGTTGTTCGACCGTGGAAGTGGCGGCGACGGCAGCGGTGGTAACGTTGGTGGTGGCTTTTGTGATGTTGGCGGTAGCAGTGGCACAGATAGCGGTGTATTGGACGACTGCGTTGAGGCACTGCCATCCTGTAAACCATTGTTTTTTACATTTATTACAGGTTCCGTGTACTGAACAAGAATGGAAAAACAAGGTCCGCCAGTTCAATTTATTATGGAATTTCCCTCATTGTATCGGGGCCATTGATGGCAAACATATTGTTATTGAAGCTTCATTTAACTCTGGTAGTGATTTTTTCAACTATAAAAAATAATTCTGCATTGTACTACTGGCAATAATTGACGCAAATTACAACTTTATTTATGTGATCTTCCGACAGTGGAGTTTTCAAGAAACTCCATTTTACGATGCAATGACAAAAAAACAATTTCAATATTCCACAGCCTAAACCAATTTCACCAAATGGTCCGAATCTACCTTATGTGATAGTAGCTTAGGGGCAGCACATTTGCCTTATCCGAAAATATTATGAAGCATTATCCTGGCACTCACAAACGTGGAACTATAAAGGGCTTTTACAACTACCGCCTTTCCAGATCAAGAAGGATAGTAGAAAATGTGTTTGGCATATTATGTGCTGTCTTTCGCGTTTTCAGAAAAGCCATACCTCTTAAGCCTGCTACTTCTGAAATTGTAACAATGACATGTGTATATTTATATAACTTTTTAAGGCGGATTACCTACTCCACCCGGAACATTTGATTATGAAGACTCGGATTATAACATATATATTATATATTTTTGCTGTTGACATAACTTCATTCCTTAATTTTATTCATTGTCTGTTCATTGTTTTTTATTGCATGAATTGACTATAGTGTATTTGTATTGTTGTGTTACTAATATGGGTCAAGGACCTGAAATAAACGAATTTTATTTATTTTTTATTTATTTATAACATTATAGAAGGTTGTTGGCGAAGAGATATCGACCCTCACAGCAGCATGTTGGATTTACAAACTATTGCAAGACATCCACTACTATCTGCCATGGTCGTAAAATATACATTTGCTGAATATTTCATCAGTCCAAAAGGTAGTGTGCCATGGCAAATTCTCATGCATAAGAAAATAGTACCTACGTACCTATTTCTTTCTAAATAAAGTTCTGAGTATACCTAATATTGAGTCATTTCAAATAAATCTTTAGCTGGATACCTCTTTGTTTAACAATCTTCATTAACTTACAAAAATAAAATTTTCACATTTTACATTAGGTAATTAAAAAGTTCGTAGAACAAAAACATAAAAAAAATTCTGGTTGTTTACATTTTCACTATACTAATTCTTAATTATCTCCTAAACGCGTGGACCAATTTATATGATTCAAACGGACAAAATTGTTTTAGTACTAGACCTTTCATTTGACATCAAAATCGTTAAGATATCTCAACGAAAAAAAAACACATTTTCAAGTTGCTCTCGTAATTATCCAACATGTATGAAACGCGTAACAATTCTTTTAAAAACTATCTTGTTAAACGTTAAATTTATTTTAAACTGGGTCTTATTTAATAAAAACGGAATATGATTTTATTTTTGAACAACACGATAATCTAAAATACTCAGGTAGGTAGGCAAATAATATAAAGATGTAGGTAGGTACTCACTATTCCCATTGTATCCGATGTTCCAGACGTCTGCGTCGTTGCACCACGTATTAAAAATTGTAGCGGATAATACCACTGCCATCTGCTTTTAATCACTTCCTCGGCGCCGCTTCCAGTTCTTTTTGATGACTTAAGTTTTTTCTTTTCACGAGAAAATTGTGAGCGAAGTGTATGCATCTTCGTTTCCACTTCCTTTTGCGATATATTCAATTCTGCAGCAATATCGGCCCAAGCATCATTTTTTTTAAATTTATCTTTATAATCTCTATTTGAAGAATCCCAAAGTAGATGATGCTGTTGATAAAGCTCTATGAGCATCGAAACCTGGTTATTGGACCACAATACTTCCATGTGAATAAACTCGCGCAACACACGTCCACACCTGTTGACTTTTGCTTATAAACAAGATATTTCGGCTTGCGTTCCATTCGATTGGGGAGCACGGCAACATGTTTCATAAACAATGTTTCATCACATTTGTTTATGAACTATTTATAAACTGTTTCCAGATGTGATGAAACACTGTTTATAAACTGTTTTAAAAATAGTGTTTATCAACAAATGTTGCCTAATGAATACAAAGCTTAACACAGTCTGAAGAACACACAGGCACAGACCTTCGTATTCCGTTCTCGGCGTCTAGGCCCGACACGGCCCTCACCCTTGCTTCGAGTACGTACGCATATTTTTAATGACAAACCAGGTGGAAGAACACAATGCAACGATGACGAACGAACTCTTAAAAAATGACAGATGTCTAAAATCCGCCTAACCTATGCAATGCAAAGGAACTAGACTACAAGTAAAATCACTTCGTAATAATGTTATTGAGTGTAGTTCTTTTAGGATCAGCGGCAGGTCAATTGGCTCATATTCCCTGTATTCTGATGATCCCTACAGACTTACCTTACCAGTTTAAGCGATTACAGCTTCCAATGAAAACTTCACTAGCCAACACCACCAACAAATCTTAAGGCCATAGGACTTGATTTAAGGGAAGATTGTTTCACTTATGATAATAATTGTATCTATTTATTTTCAAGCTTTAGGACATCAAAGCAAAAATACCATGAAGTTTAAAATTCCGTAATAAATAATATGATTCATGATGATTTTTTAACTCATGAAAAAGGTAGGGAAGAACTTGATAGCTAAAATCATGTTCATGTCACATTTGAGTAGTCTTGGCAAAGGCTTAAAATTAACAGGAGACAAGTGTATCCTTTGAGAATCTTAATGTTTGCGGAAAAATACTCTTAAAAATGTTTTATCGTTGATTTTCTTTGAAAATGTGTCTGTCATGATCCTCGACCACCGTAATTTTTCAAAAACATTCCTGTGATGGGTCGTCACGTCAAAACTGTTAGTCGTACAAAATGAAATATCCTGTTAACTCGTTAAAAAAATACACAATTTACAATAGCCACCCACCCACTTCAGAAGTTAAAAGGAAAGAATATCAGTTCACATAAAGTAACCGTTTACTTTGTTCTTTAACTGAAAATGAAAGAATATTTTACACGAAAATTCTAGTAACCATGAAAATGCCCAAATTCACCAACAATAAGCAGCACTTAAGAAAACGAATGGTAAAACTAAAGCTCATCACACGATGAGCTTTAGTTTTACCATTTTTTTTAGATTTTTCGATGCTGAGCCACACGGCTCAGCATCGAAAGTCCAATTTTTATGTATGCAGAACCTACAACTTTAGTTTCACAAATTTCGGAAACGTGACGCTTTATAAGATTTTGTGTCACACAAAACGTGCTTGTTTTGAAACAAGCTATTGATTATTACTCGAACAGGTTCTATTCATGGCTGATATAATAAAACGCCAACGACTTAACGTATTTCCTAAGGCACGGGGTAAACTCTGAATGCAATAGATGGTAACCCATCCACGGACCGATCTTGGCATACGATCTACCCGTGCTGCTGTTACTATTTAGCCACGAGCTCCTCCTGACAGTTAATTATATTATTGTTATAAAATAACTTCCTTACTTTAATTGCTTCCATGGTCTAGCAGAGATCTTGAGTATATTTCGAGGACAGGCAAAAGTGTTATTGAATTTTCCATTAGGAATTCGTGCCCGTTTGATGGCCAATTTAGCCAGCTATGTAATATAAAGGGTGTAAAACACCTCTTAACGAAGCCGAAAGGCACTGGTTCTCCCTGTCATTGGGATCATTTTTTGTTCTACACCATACCTGGGAACCTTTTAGTTACGGAGATATTAGGGGTCAAAGTTCCAACTTTTTGACAAGTATTTTTTTAAATACAAGTTCTTAATGTAAGATTTTTACTTTCAACACCTCCACGACCCCCGTACTATTCAATCCGTCCATCAACACAATGTTTTGAGTGCGTTACATTGAGATCTACCACAAAACATGATTTTACACCCCCCAAAAAAAAATCATTTCCCAGCAATAATTTTTGCGTAAAGTTACATAGTTTCATGTACAGAATGCTTGGTTGACGGCTTCGTGATGAGGTGATTTACACCGTGTATTTATTACATAGGTAGCTGGCTAAATGTATGTATCTTACGCCTCTTACAACCCTTTTGAGAAATACGAGCTTGATGAATCCACGCGCCACAGCACACAGTTGCAAAAGATTAACCTTATCTTTTTCAACAAAAGAAGGGAAAAAAAACTAGGAAATAGGCGTAATGTTTATTTTCAAATAATAGATAAACTATTCCATTTGTAGTCGACTAAAGTTGCTATTACAGTCGAACTCTTGTTAAAAAATAGTCATAACAGGTTTTTAGGTGCTAAAAAAATATTGTGTTTTTATTTCTTTGGTAGTTGAATAATGTGCTTCATTGACTTTTATTCAAAAGTTTTTTCTCTCAGCTTATGTTAAGATTATTATGTTCAAACATTATGGCAGATTTGAAATTAGCTGCGAGTGTCGGACATTGCAGGTATAATGTTTCAAGCTCGAAATATTTAACGCAAAGGTACGCAGAATACTATTTTACATAAAAGTGGGTGCGGAGGACGCATCGTCTTGACCGTATAATGCGCAGACCGCCACTTGCAGCTAACTTCCGAGCCGTCATAAAGTTTGAACAGAACTTCAGTCTACACTTGCACTTGCAAGGCATCTATCTCAAGACTAATTATGGGCAAAATAGCTCACGAAACAGACATTGGGGTAGATGATTGCATTAAAACTAATTAGTTCTTGATAGATATAACATCGCCAAGGAACTGGGGCCATCTTCTGATCTCGTTGTACAGCTTCCTGCCAGGGCTCTCAGTGGCGATGAGCTGTCTGTGGCCTACAAGGTGGTAGTTAGAAGTCAAGTGGCCTTGTTCCACGCCGCAGCGGAGCAACGCCTTCAATGCTTCTAATGACGCTTCCGTTGGAGTATCATCTGAAATGTAGATGATTTTTGGTGAATAGGCTTCGCAGACCGATTTGATTTGATCTTGTCTTGATTGGATAGACAAAGTCAGATTTGTATGATGATTTTCTTTATTTGCTTTAAATTTTAAAAAATAACCGTGTACTCTTTTTTTATACCGCTCAGCATCAGCCTACAACAGTCCACTGCTGGACATAGGCCTCTCCAATCGCAGGGCACCTAACTTGTTTCTCGGTAACTCTCATCCAGTTGCTAACGGCCACCCTGCGAAGATCGTTGCTCGCACCAAGCCCGGTGTTCCCTTCCGACACTTGCGCCGGGGATCATGGGAACTGGTGCGCCTTCCAAGATCCCTTGCTAGTGCTGGTCTGCGTCTGCGGGCCACCTCATGTCTGCGGGGGAGTTAGGTGTAAAATTCCACCCGCGATGTCCAATAGGGGCCCGCAGCGAACACTACGCGCCACTGCCCCGGGTTCAGTTATATGGGGGGGGTAGCACATCCTCAAGTTCGCAACCATTCATAGCCACGATACTTGTAATTAATAACGTCTCATGCAAAGCATAATTAGTGAAAGTAACAACTAGGCAACCAGCAACACCAAGATTACGCAAACATTGCTTTCTCACGAAATCAATCGCAAGCAGATAGCAATTCTATCCCCCTGATGCCAACGTCTTTTCTTTTACTTTCAGGCACTTATGCGTAACTAGATAAGGGTAAATATCATAGAAGTAGATTCAACTAATATACAGTGCTCATTAATGTTAATACGAATAAAACTTGTGACTTGAAACTTCAGCCCTTTGTAAAACGGTTCCTCTTAGTGAACTTTATATTCTCTTTCTAGCTGCAATTTAAATTACTATGTCGAGAGAGCATGTTCGTGCATAAAAAATTATAGTTTCCATTTTATTCCGCGAACGCTGAAAATTCTTGCTGGTTTTGTTAACCGTTTATGATTACAAAATAAACCTAGAATATGCATGAAGTGGAACAAAAGAACGAATTTTCATACATAATTTTCAATGTGGATTTAATTGCAAGTGTGTGTTTTAAAAAAAATGAAATTAAAATGTAATGTTAAAGAAAACCAAGTTTTGATGAATGTAATAGCAAATGAAAATGTACCTAGTTGGAAAGAGTAGACAATCTTGAATCGGACTGGCATTACCAAGACCAAGTCTCAAATTCATCATCTGCCTAGCCATTCCTAACTATGCTATGGTCGGACTTACTAAGCATAGTAAGCCTGGGCATCTACAGACGTAATTAAAGTGCCAGTATATTACATGGCATGCCTGCTTAGCTAACCTGGGTAATACGATAACTCTTGATGTTTGGGGTTGCTTGCGGTCTTCTTGACAGATAAGAATGCAAGAAGTAGGCTTAGAATTGTAATACCGTCATCATCAACGGAAGCCGAAAGATTTGCGCTGGACTTAGTCCGGGCCCATCATTGCCACAACGAGTGGTCCTGTCGCTCCAGCATCCAGTGGAAGACTGCAATCCTACCTTATATCGTTGGCTTAGAAATATTACTCACTGTTATAGTTTCCAATAAAAGTGATGCCAATAGATTTCCTGTTGTAGCCGTAAGTGTGTGCCCCAACGTGCAGCCAGCCAGAACCTTCGTAAACCTTGCCATTACCACCAATAACGAACCTGGAATTGGGAAAAAAAGGTTTTTAAAACATTCAACTGACTGTTAAGGTGGGCTTTGCACAGGCACATAAGCACCATAATAGACGCCATCTTTATAGACATAGAAAATGGACACAAAAGAAAAATTTCAATAGTAGTGGCGCTCTCTTATACAGGGTGTAACGGAAAGGGTATATACATACTTAAGGGTGAGCTGCAGACCATCAAGCTGAACATGTTTATCATCATAAAACATGATTTTCAGCAAAAAAAAATCTGCTGGCCCATAGAAAATTGCAATACCTATTCGACTCAAATGTATGGGCCAGCTGATATTTTTTTTGCTGCAAAACATGTTTGAAAAACATGTGATGGTCAGTAGCACACCCTTAAGTATGTATATACCCTTTCTGTTACACCCTGTATACTATTGATACTATTTTAATCGAAAGATTGAAATCATCGACACAAACAAAACTGCTAAAATACCCAAATCGAAAATAAAAATCATAATTAAACTGGTTCCTACACATTTTAAAATAGAAATTACTTAGATGCCCTACATTTAGTTCACCTCGGAGATCATGTTTCCAAACGCAATTTTCTCCATTAGGTGCCCAGCCACCAGATGCTGAAGGTAAACTTTATGTTTAAACTTGTGTGCCACTTCATTAAAGTGTAACAAATTGTGCAACATGATGTCTCGCTATTATTTTGCTTGGTCTCTGGGAAATTAAATCACTGCACTTTTTCTTTTTACTACATAGAAAAAAATGTAATGACTACTAGTTTTAAGTATGGAATATTGAGTTAGTGAAAGCGTTCACTAACAGTATAAACCTTAATATTAATAGAATTCTCAAAATTATTAAATGCCTTATTTAAAATTACTTTGACACTGATTTCTTTCGTAAAAATCCTTGCGGCCAAACGCAAGCCTATTTAATATTAAAATAAAATAAAAAATGTCAGCGGTACGAGCCACACTATTCACGTCTACATCGCATTTCCCACAAAAGTGACGTTCACATACCGACAAAATCTTTGATGCAAATTTCGTAACAACGTGGGTAGTAGGTATACTCAGCATACTCACGAAGATCCAATATCCGAGAAATTCAAGATGTCCATGTGGTTTGTCTGTATGTTCCTCACGATCTCCGCACAACTCGCGTCAGTGCTGCAGGTTGATGTGACAGTATGCTGGATGATGACCAGGTCCACCGGCCTCGCAAGGTATTCCACGCGGATTGGAGTTAGGCCATCCCATTCTCGCTTGCTGACGACACCACAGTCTGTAAAAATATGAAAATTTTTGAACTAATTTTGTGCATTTTACAATAGTTATCCATGGTGGTTAAACTCTTTATAAATTGTAGATAGACCTGAATGTCTCAAAAACTCATGGATTTTGGAAAACCTGCCTTTGTGACTATTTTAATACTTTAATTAAATATCATATTGTTGATACCGTACAGCCCATGACTTTCTACCTACCGTCTTCATATACTCGTAGTTTATCTATTACCTACATAAATGACTATCTCTATCCATGAAGTTGAAGAAGTGAAATTCCACGATGTGCTTCGGCCAAGAACAGACAGAGATGGCGAAACATAGTCATGAAAAAGATGTTTGCAAGGGTAGATCACTACGGTCAGTAATGAGGAGCACGACTTGAGGAGGAGGAGGAGGATCCATGAAATATTCACTTTGTAGCCATTTTCCCTAGTTTATCAAAAAGTTTTTTTTTTTAAAGGGTGCAAATAGACCCTTAACGAGGCCAAAAGGCTCTTGTTCTCCCCATCATTGCGATATGTTTTATCGTTCTGGACCATACCTGAGAACCTTCTAGTTACTGAGATATTGGAGGTCAAAGTTCCAACTTTTTCACGAGTTTTTTTTTATTAAATACTACTTTTTAAGGACAAACCTTTACTATAAAACCCTTAATAACCTGGTTACTATTAAATGCATCCATTAGCACAATGTTTTGAGTGCGACACATTGAGTTTTACCGAAAAACGTGACATTGCACCCCAAAAAAAAAAAGTCGTTTCCCAGCAATAATTTTCGCGTAGGGTTTCTTAGTTTGATGTACAGAATGCTTGGTTGACGGCTTCGTGACTGTTCCGTTTACATATAACGTATTCGTTAATTAATTCTTGAGAATTCAAAAAACAATCATAGATACTCAAAACTGCGAAAGCAATAATGCAGATTGCAACTGCTTGCCAGCATCTTTTATTAGGTGTCAATATACTGCTTCTTGCAAGTACCCCCCCTGGTACTATGACTCTTAAAACATTATTGTTCCATTCCTATTCCAGAGTGGGAAAGAGATGGAGCTAGACGACCTGTATAGCTCCGTCTCTTTTTAGTCAGGGTCAGGTATAATGTGGGGTCAATACCCTACATTCTATCTGACCTGCAGTCTTCACGTTTTTCCAACTGATTATTTGTCCAAAAATTTCTTCTCAATATTTTATTGTTTTTAATTAAAAGTAAGGTTTCTACAAACAATAAAATAAAAGAACTCACCTCCATTTACAGTAACTAAAATAACAAATAAACCCAAAATGCTACAAATTAACTTCATTTTGTTTTATTAAATGCAACTTTACCCTTCAATCTCTACGTAAACACTAAAGAAACTGAGAGACCTAAGCAATGAACTTATTTAAGTAAAGAAGACGATCCTCATGCTATCTCTTTTCTTCCCTATAAATGTAAAAGAGACGGATATAGTTAACTTGATGTTTTGAAGTGATTCATACGCAGCAAAGATTGTTGCTCGAATGTCATTCAGGTTCCGCGCATTTAAAACAACGCAATTATTTTGATAATTTGATGTTCGGAAGAAATCGAAAATGGTTTACATAAAACAGACTATGTAGGTATAATAATTATGCTTAAGTTCACTGAAGATGATAATTATTGCAAGAATGGCTACATGATGTTAGCATCATGTTTCTCCTTTGAAATTGTTATAGATTTATAACAAGCACATTTTTAACGATCTGTTGATATAGTTTTAGTTTTTAAATGCACGCAACGTCTTAAAAGTTACTAAAAACATTTTCGATATGTCTTTGAACAAAGATCATTAGAAATTTCTGTTTCTTTAGATAATTTATAATCGGTCTAATTTAGCTGTAACACTTTTTTTCGAAAATATTTTTTAATAACTTATTAGACATATGTATCCTGCTTATGCCTATGAAATTTCATTCAAATCGTTTCAGTAATTTCGGAAAATAAGCAATCAAAGCTTCAAAGTTTGTATGAAATGTCGTAAAGCGTAAACGCTCTAAACTGCTGATAAAATATCCAAAGTGAATACGACACACTAAAATACTGGGGCCCACAACTTTCACCGTCTTTCAAGCTATCATTGTATACCTATCAAAATTCTTTGAACGCCTTGCAACAGCCAAAGAATGGGCACAATAGAAAATCTACTGTTCTCGAGTTATTTGTGAAACGCGTCCAGGATAACAAAGAAAGAACGAAAATACAAAGAATAGGTGGAACCAACGCTTTCATCTTTCATAGACTTATTTACACAAAAACTCAAACAAAATAAGCAAAAAATAATATCAGTGACGTCCGTAATCGGGAAATCTTTTTCGGATCTCTTGCAAACCCTTCGTAAATCTATTTCGGATCGAGGTTTGACCCAGTGTTCGACAATGAACGTTTTAGATTCCCATTTGATGCGTTCCAATCTCCATTTTGGAGACAATTTTATTTCAATGCTGGGCAATCTGCAATAACTAGGAGTTTTATAGTATAACGTAACAGTGAAAATTGTGGGACGAGAATGTTGTCAGAATTCATTCGAACAGGAATGATTATTTTGGCCGCGCGGGGTTGATTTCATCGGGGAATCTTATACGCACAACCCAGTTAAGTTGGCTTTGACAGCCCAGCTTTCCTCGGCCGGGTTATCAACAATATCAGGAACAACTAAAGGAGAAGCATAATTTTATACGGATTTTGTTTTGACTACGGAACCCTAATACCTTGAACTCATGCTGAGTTCCAGCAATGTTTATTGGGATCCGGGGATTCCTCCACAAAATCTAAACATTATTTTATCAACGAAAAAAAAAATACAGTTTCTTGATTACCGTTTTCATAATAAATAAGGTCATGACTTGTATGTTCTAGCAATTAGATAAGAAGAAACCGGTACTTTCAGCCATTCATTTTAATTTGAACCTAAGGTCGCTGTAGTAAGAATCACACATTGCAAGTCAGTGAATTTGCAACAGTGACAGCGCGAAACAATATCTCGCGAAATGTGACATGTCATCGTTTATATTGGGTTCATAATTATTAGGGAGGTAGGTCTAAGCTCCATTATTACTTTGTAATTTACTCTATGGGCATAGGGCTTAGGTAGGTTTTAATAACTTTTGTAACACGTAAAGCGAGATTTTCTGGCTTTTGTCTAACCCTTCAGGATATTATAGTCAGCACCTTATTTATACTCCATATCTCGGTTCCTTAGTATTTTTATAAAGACTTTTAAAAAGAAAAAGTTTTTGGTATTGCAATCGACACAACAAAACAAGATGAATCAAAATTGTAAGTCATTATTTTAGCGCACATGGTGAACCAATGACCCTGTGAAGACCAGGAGAAGCACATGATCAGGCGATGGCGACGCGGACGTGGCGACACGCTCGGGGACCCTTGCTTTGAAAAGCTGCTTCTTTCAGCTGAAAATCTTGTTTGATTTTCTGTCTATATTCAGATGACACCCCAACTGCCATGTCATTTGTATAAATGCCTTCATTACTGCTTCTGCAGTCTCGAACGAGGTCACTTGACTGCTAACTACAACATTATTGGACATAACAAAAAACTTATATGTTAACAGGTCCAAGGTATAAAACATGTATTCAACATGGTTTATCCCAAGATTTTGTAACAATATTTTGATTTAAAAGAGTGTCCATGGAGTTTCTTGCCCATTCCTCTCCATAGAGATCTACGCTTTGGAATGGGCAACTACAGTACTTTCACCAGTTATTTTATCTTATCATACCAATATTATGCTCTGTGTCTGGGACTGTAGTTTTACGGTTTATTCTGCTTTTTGACTTTCAAAAGTGCCTGTAATGGTCTAATTGAAATAAATGATTTGAGTTTGTGACTATTGGTTACATTTCTTTTTTGCTCATAAAAACTTGTCAAAATAATATACTATGCGTGATGAGGAGCTCGTGGCTAAATAATAACAGCCGTTCGAGTCTTCAAGTGTAGCTGAGCTTGCTAAAGTTGATCCGTGGATATGGTCACCGCCCATTGCATACCGAGTTTCCTCCGTGACTCGGCATGCACTTTAAGCCGTTGGACCAGGGTTAAGGGTGTCGTATTATGCAGTACTGACTGGGTTGTTGAGTTCAGATAGGCAGTCAGGTGGTTAGACTGGGAGCCGACTCCAAAATAATTGGGAAAGCCAGGCAGATGATGACCACTGGGCCACCGCTGCTCTCCCACTGGGTCACCGCTGCTCTCATACATTTAACGATCGCCTTAAAATGAACATTAACACAAGTATGCTAATATTAAAGTAAACATCACTTAAAGATACGTATGTATATCTCATGTATGGGCAATTCAGAACAACGTTACAAGAGTCTGAGTTCAACCCGAGCATGTTATCTATCACACAGCGTCCGGTCAGGAGGTCAACGAATAGGATACTAATATTAATTGAGAACAAAGTAAACATAACATCATAACATCACGCCTTTAATCCCCGAAAGGTTAGGCAGAGATGACTTAAATATAGCCACTTTTCGCCAGTTATGTTTCATCATCATCATCATAATCATTTCAGCCGAAAGACGTCCACTGCTGGACATAGGCCTCCCGCAAGTGTCGCCACATTGACTGGTCCCGTGCGACCGCATCCAGCGGATCCCCGTTACCTTCACCAGGTCATCGGTCCACCTAGTGGGAGGCCTTCCAACGCATCGTCTTCCGGTTTTTATGTTTTGTTTGTCTGTTATGTTTAAGTCCCATACAATAGGGGCGAGCTTATTGCCATCAACCGGGTTCAAATCCAGACTCTGCTGCTACTAAGAAACTTCCTGATGGAAAAACCCAATTACACTTTGCCCCACCTGGGAATCGAACCCTGGAGCATGAGCTCAGCAGGTGAGCTTGCGACCACTCGACCAAAGAGGTAGTCAGAACATTTAGAACTTATTACTTGTGATCAGCATGTTCTGCCTTATATTTGGTACTAAGGTAGTGAAACGCGACAGACTCATGTCTATAACTTATATTCATTATGTCTTTGGATTTTATACCTTGTTTCCGAGAACATAAGGTCTACAACCAATACATCACTAATACATCACCAATACATCACCAATACATCACCAATACATCACCAATACATCACCAATACATCACCAATACATCACCAATACATCACCAATACATCACCAATACATCACCAATACATCACCGATATATCACCCAATACTAACCGGGTTGTGGAGTCAGATACGCAGTCGCTCCATTATCAGCTGCACCCCGTTAGACTGGAAGCCGACACCAAAATTGTTGGGGAAAGGGTAGACAGATGATATGAACGGGTTCCCTACATGAAATCGAATGACGTGAGATCGAATAACAATTGCATGAGCGCGACAGTTCACCACCTCGATGCATCAATATCTCGAATAACTATAAGCTCGAATCATCGGCAGCGCGAAGGCATATTATCTTGAAACATCACTGTTCGACCGTCCATCTAATCGATTTACAGAATAGCTTAGTTGGGAAAGGCTAGGCAGATGGTGATGTTATTGGAGATAACATCACCATCAAAATTTAGGAGGTTGTCACAAAATATATAAATAATCAATTAAAATTACGGTACCTTGTTAATAATTAATAAAAACTGATTTTTTTTGGTTGTTTTTGTTTGTCAGTATTTCAGAATAACCCCCTTAACGTGGTTTGGGAATAAGAAATTATTCAATAAACGTTTGAGATGGTTTGTATGTGTGGAAGCGCGGTTATAGGGCGATACTCAGACGAGCCGCGTTTAAAACACGGGTGGTTCACACTTACCGGATTCCGTAAATAAAAATAAAAAAATTACCTACCCATTTTATGATTGATTCGGGACGAGAATCATTAGCATAGTTACCTCCTTGAATTTGACGAGGATGCAAAACAACACCTTGTATAGATGAGGAGCAGGTAGGTGGCTCTAATGCGTGGTGCTTGCATACAACATGCAACAGGCATATACTAATAATGAGAATAACAAGATTGTTTTCCTGCTTGATAAGAATAGGGGATAATCCTATTTTTTTTTCTTTGTCCGTCGGGTAGTTTATTGAAAAGTATTGGATACGTATTTTTTCTTTTTTCACGTGATCATAAAATTACGGAGATATATTGAGTTGAAATGGCGCATGACGTCACATGTAGGTAAGTTTTATACCTACTTGTGACGTAGTAAGCCCCCACTCTCCAACTTTAATGAGTTCTAACTAAGTAATTTTTTGATATTTTGATAAAACAAAAAATACGTGTCTAATGTATATTACCTGTCTGACGGACAAAATAGAATGTCGTTTTCTTTACCCAGTCCGATCCCCTATTTACCCGCATTATTTTTGTGTACGTAGTGTTTTAATTTTATAGAAGGGTATCTTCGTGATCGAAGAAGGGTATGCATTTTATCAAAGGTATGAATTGAAACGTTTAGAAACTGTCAGTCGATAAAATGTTATTCTTGGTAACAAGTTTTATACTGTTTATGATGTTTGCTGTGGTAGTTGCACTGTTTAGTCATGCTTTAACAGTTTATTTATTAATGAAGCAGAAGTAAAGTAAGAACTTGAAAAGAGGCTTGGATTAGTTAGTCTAGCTTGATGATTCACTAGATGTTCTAGCGCCTGGCAATATTAAAATACAACAATGATGCCACTACCAACGAAAGGAATGATATAAGCGGTAGGCACTATGATAGTCCTAACTATATTATTTTTTATTTATTTATTTTTATTATCCACTAAACCGATCATCCTGAAATTTTTCATATAGTATACGTCGTCAGGTGTACAGAAACGAATCGCTGCAAAACCGACTCCACGTAGTCTTGTCTGCCCTACCCCTAGAGTGCAATTTAAGCCCAAGTAGGCGCGGAGGGGCGAGGAGGCCGCGATCTGTGGAGCAGGTGGCTCTAATACCCGACGCCGCGGCTGAGGCTGGCCGGCTTAGCTAGCCAGCATACCGAAGCTATGGTGGTGAGCGTTAGAACCATCTGCGACGAGAAGTTTTAACATACCGGAGCCGTTACAGAAACCATGCCTGTTGCATGTTTGCTTATCAGAGATTATGATTTATTTCATCCCCGAAATACTGATCCCGAGGAAAACTTTCTTATCATATCTAATAGATGGCGCCACGTGCCCGAAACGGTTATTGTCAAATTATAAATTTCCGCTAGCGAAACTGGGGGTAAAAGCTAGTAATATGAATAAAACTCACATAATTTGCAAAATTTCGTTTAATAAGAAAAAAAAAATAACCAAAATAATTAGTTACTAGAAAATTGTTGAAGAACGTTTAACTATAGCTACCTACATGGTATTTTTCGTAATGCATCATCTTCCATGGAGTTACATGGAAATTGCAATGCTACATGAACTTAATTAAGTAAGTTATAAGTTAATAGTCATCATAAGTTAGTATAGATAGTATTCATAAGTTAATTAAGTATAAATCAACTCGTCCACTGTTAATATAATAAAAGATTTACAAAAGTCTGAGAATCTTTCTCCGATGAAGCTAGAATTAATTTTTAACTCAAACATTGTGACTACTAGTAAACAAGGGCTTTAAGAAACTAAAATAAATATTTGGCAGCAAATCCTACTATGTATTCACGCTTTCAGTAGATAAATACATATAATTAATTAAACGCACATGTAGTTAGACATATCATTAGTTATTTCAAAAATTAATGTTTTGAAATATATTTTTAAGCAGTTCTACACTCGTTAATTAAGTTCAGACTTAACAATTTTTTCTTAAATTTTCTAATTCAATTAATTTTCTTTTGAACACAGCTCCGTCCTTTGAACTCTGGCCATCATTGGTTTTATCCCAGTCTTGTTAGCTGTCGAGGCTTCAGCTCTTCTTTCATTATTGTGTCTTACACTAGGAACTTAAATCCACGAATAAATGATATTATTTATTATTTTTCACCTGCGAAACAAAAGAAATAATATGTTAGAAATCATGTAGCAACGGCAAAGAAATAAGCGTTAAATCTTTTAGTAGGTACAGTTAAGGAATAAAAGTGTTGTTTTAAGATTTACGTAAGATCTGTGAAAACAAAGATTTTCTTTTGAGGAGCTTCTGTGGCGGTGGTACATTTTTCGAGGAAGTGTGAAAATCTCTACTTTTACATTGACTTTAAAAAAAATGCTTTGCAGAACAACTAGGTATATCTAACAGATTTGGATCGTGCGTGCTCGAATGCGAGAGATGAGAATGTTGAGATGGATGTGTGGAGTGACTAAAATGGATAAAGTTAGAAATGAGCATATAAGAGGAAGTTTGAAAGTGGCACCTATTACAGAAAAGATGAAAGGGAGTCGTCTGTCTTGGTATGGACATGTGATGAGGAGGGATGGAACACATGTGACTAAAAGAGTGATGGATATAAATGTGGATGGATGGAGAGGGAGAGGAAGACCAAAGAAAAGATGGATGGAATGTGTGAAAAATGATATGAGGGAAAAACGAGTAAATGATAACATGACGAATGACAGAGGAGTATGGAGAAAAGAGACGTGTTGCGCCGACCCCAAATGAAATGGGACAAGGGCAGGAAGATGATGTGCTCGAATGCGTTATTGTTTAACCTCCAATAAAAAAAAAGCTTATCCGACATGAACTGTGAACATATTATGGTACCCCTATATGCTCATGACGGATTACATAATTAAATACCTACAGTAATATATATCAAAACTAAAATAAGTACTTAGACATTTATTATGAAAATACTAATTACCAAATCCCAGTTAATTTCCCAAATCTCCTATTCTTGCCATGCCTAGCCGTTACTCAAATATGTATTTTAGGGTCGGCTTCCAGTCTAACCGGATGCTGCTGAGTACCAGTATTTCACATGGAGCGACTGCCTATCTGACCTCCACAACACAGTGAGTAGGTACAGGGTATCTCCCATTCTTGCCACACTCCAAAATGAGGTTATCTTTAACCTACAAAAAAGTAACCAAAAGCACACATACCTGCTATATACAAATAGGAGCAAAATAATCCATCAACCAATCTTCCTTTTCCTCCTGCATCGCACATCCTTCAAGAAAATCCTTTCGAACATTTGCCAAACAATAGAATGCCTTCTCTCAAATGGATTGGGGTACATAATTATTAATTTTAATTTAACATTAATTAGCAAAACGACTTTATTCGCACGAGTTTGAGCGGTTATAAAGAAAGGGCGTATGTCAGTCAACTCGGCGGACTGATAAGCGATTGATATGGATGTAATACTGTTTGACAAACACGAGTTGACTATAGATAAATAATTATATCGGTGGCAAAGGGATATAAGTTATTATGAACAGTTTAGTTTGTAGGTAATTAAGAGAGCCATTTTCTTGAAATAGAAAAATGCGTATGGAGCCCCATGGGCGGCCTCCTTGATCTAGCTCGCAAGCACTACTGTTTAACATCATACCTCGGTTAAGAGGGGACTCTAGTGGGCCTTTCTCCATACAAACGTATTCCGCTGTTTTCTTCGTGGATAATGCGTCTAGAGCGATGATATTTTTCCAAAAAATCTAGGTCTTAATAATACATGCCCAATCATTTCATTTTTTTTCAAAATATAATCACTAAAAGAATTATGACAATCCAAAAGCCCGTTTTTACCGCCATGTTCAGACGACTATCAGACAAATTAGATAAGTTTTTAATTAAAAAAAAGAAAAAAATAGAAGCATAGATATACCTATATCTATGCTTCTATTTTTTTCTTTTTTTTCTTCTTTTCCTCTAAATTTTGATATAAGTATTATTTAGATCAGTTTAGTTTTGAAGAAGAAAACAGCGGAATACAAAACGTCTTTTGGTCAAGATTTTTGTAGGTAAAATCAGCCTGAGCTGCAGTTGTCCCTTTCGCACTTAACGGGGGCTAGGTCGGGCGCAGCGCGACGGCAATAGTTTCCTCAAATACCTATTCTTCAAATTCCTCGAGGCTAGAGTCCCTTCTTAAGGGGATGGGCAAAGTGTTAATGGCAATAGGCTCGCCCCTGTTACATTGGACCTTAACATTATCATCATTTTCCTGCCCTTATCCCAATTTATTTGGGGTTGACTCAACATGTCTTCTTCTTCCATACTTCTCTATTACTCGTCATCTTAGCAGCTTCCTTTCCATCCATATTAACCATCATATTACAGTCCATCCATCGTTTCTTCGATCTCTTTCTACTCTTATAATCATCTACATTTATACTCAACGTTTTCCTCGCTACATTTTCCTTATTTATCCGCATCACATGCATTAACTTTTCAGTCATCGGCGCCACTTTCAGATTTACTCTTAAATGTACCTATACTCATTCCTTATTTTATCCATTCGCGTTACACCCTACATCCCTTTTAGCATTCTCATCTCAGCCCCCCAAAATTGCATGTAGCTTGTGCTGCATTTGGCAAAAGTTATGTAAGATCTCCGATTCTTGTTGTTCCTGAAAAATTATTAATAATAAAAAGGTTGACTTTATAAGTTGTGTAAAATTTTATACTTATATCGTTCTGTAATTCATAAGGTGTAGAATAGGGATGATGACTGGGTAAAGAAAACGAAATTCTATTTTGTCCGTCAATCAGGTAATACAAAAATATTAGATACGTATTTTTTGTTTTATCAAGTTAACAAAAAAATACTTAGTTAAAACGCATTAAAGTTGGAGAGTGGGGGCTCACTACGTCACAACTAGGTATAAAATGTACTGAGCCGTGACGTCATGCGCCATTTCAACTCAAAATATCTCCGTAATTTTAGGATTACGTGAAAAAAGAAAAAATACGTGTCAAATACTTTTTAATAATCTACCCGAAAGACAAATAAAAAAAAATGAGTCACCATCCCTATTAATGTAATAATAAAGAGTAATTATAGGGGGCGAGTCTATTACCATCAACCGAGCACAAATTTGGACTCCGTAGCTACTATTGAGAAATTCCTGATAAAGAAACCCGATATCACTTTTCCCCACACGGGGTTCGAACCCAGGATCTCTTGCTCAGCAGTCGCGTTTGCGACCAATTGTTGGTCTAGTGACCTACAATCTGTCTCTATATATAATAACACTAGCTGTGCCTGCGACTTCGTCCGTGTGGAATTTAATAAGTAGCCTAAGTTACTCCTTATAATAGCAGCTATCTGCCAGTGAAAGTCCAGTTAAAATCGTTCCAGAGATTAGCCAGAACAAACAGACAGACAGACGGTCAAAAATTGTGAAAAATGTTATTTTGGTATATGTACCGTATATAAATTCATATGCATGTAGTAAAAAGCGTTTTTTTTTAATATTACAAACAGACACTTCAATTGCATTTATTTGTATAGATATAGATATATATAACAACATATACAACATATTGGACTTCATTCAAGCCACTGATAAAGAAACTAACATGGCCACCTACTGGGCTAAATTAATTTTGTAACATTACAATAATTCATAATTGATAAGAAGAATTGGACTTACGCCTCTAATAATTACGTATTATTTTCAAATAATAATTGTTCCAGTTTAATACAATCTAATTGTGCTTAATTTTTATCTTCTTATTAGACAAAAATTATAGCTATATTTGTCTAAATACAATAAGAATAAACCTTTGATAACCGATATTTCTCAATAGGGTTCTTTCGTCAGATGAATGCTATTTACAACCGATTAAAATTAGTTGGTAGGATATGATGAAATACAAAATAGAAATACACGTAAGTGACGTCACCGGCTTTTGAGTTGTAGCGGAATTACATAACTTACGACAGTAACATAGTACAAAAAGTAGAACAGCGCCATCTATGACAAAAATTCAGAACTAAGATCAAAATTCTAAATAGCGGTATTAAGCTCCTCCCTTTTCTATTTATTATTGAGGAATTTTGGACTTTTGAACAGGTTCTCCAGTTTTTCATACTTTTAAATAGTATTTTGATAAATTTATCCTTATCAAACACGAAATGTATACACGTGGATACGTCGATACACGTGGCCAAAGACTGTATATAAAAATACTATTTTAAATTGTATTTTTATAAATTAATCCTTATCAAACACGATGATTAAACACGTGGATACGTCGATACCCGTGGCTTTGAGTTTCATAATAAAGATTTTTGGCCTTCAGTTTTTAAAATAATGAATATAGTATCAATATAGTATAATATATAATAAAAGTAAATATATAGTATAATATAGTATAAATAAAATAAAAGTAAAAATAAATAAATATAGACCCAATATAATAAAATTTCCTCATGATGATGGGCTAAACATGATAAAATTCCTGAAAAACCCTCAATACCAATACTTATTAAAACCAATTAAATTTCATTCTATTATATTACACAACGATAACCTATCATAAAAAATCGAGCCATTTTTTCTTCATTATCTTTTATCGAACATTCCGCAATTTGTTGCCAAGTCATAAAGAGGCGAGTACTAAACCCTTCAGGGGTCAGTGTTCGTATTACAAATATTTTGTCTCACATGTAAGGTCTCAAAAGTTAACCGCAATTTATACTTAACCTACTAATTGAATGAACTGTTTGAGGTGACGTCATCAAAACCGCTAATTCTAGCGGGAATAAAACAAGCTTGTTTTAAGGACGTCATGGTACGAAAACGCAAAGTAAGGTTGAAATAAGACTGCTTTAAGAGGTCATAGTAGGGCCACTGATCAATGCATAGCTTGAAGATTGATATTTTTGCATTGATTGGTACATGCAGTTACGAGTTAGACCTCTGCCTTACTTTTCAGGATTACAGGTGTGATTATGAAAAAATGTGAAATAAATATCTCTTCTACAATTTGTGTGCATTTCAGACACGAAACTCAATCCTGTGCTATGGATTGCGATGTGGCGTGCGAGTGATCTGAATCGCTAGTACCTACCTAGCACTTCCACCCCGACTTCAGAGCGGATGCTAACAGCGTGCACGGTCCGACAAGCAGTATTCGCCATGATTGTCGGGTCGTGTCATGGCATGAAGTGTCGCGCGCTTTTTCCTTGACGCAAACTGCATTGCAAGTCACATCGCCCGAGATCGAGCACGTAAAGTATACAAATCATCATCATCTGCTTAGCCTTTTCCAGACTATGTTGGTTGGTCCTGCTGGAGTCTAACTGAATGTAGCTGAATACTAGTACATGGAGTGTCAGCCTATCTATTTATTTGTAAATTATACATGTAAAATCAGAAATCGAAACAATGACCCTGGTTGGAAAGCTTTTCCTATTATTTTTCAAAATAAAAGTTTTCTGGCTTATACGATGCCAAAACCCCTAACAAATTAAGGTGCTTATAGGAGCAATTTATACCAGTTTGCGTAAGATATGTTCCCTCCGATTTTCCATACACTAATAAAAAAGCATTACCGGCATTTCATTCTAAATGAAGAACACGAGGATAAAACGAGGACGAGGATGAAGGTTATTTGTCCTTTTACATTAGTATTTATATTTTGATATACAGTATGTTAGTTTAAACGAGGGACATATTCAAACCCATAATAGTACATGCTAACATGATACTAATAAAAATATAAACAAAAAAAAAAAAATACTGATAAATAACAGACAGAACTATACCAAAATTTTCGCAAATGTCACGCAACGTGTATACGCCCTTGCGCTAGCGACTTAATACTATCGCAGAACATGTGAGCGGGTCAATGACTCTTAGGTATAATCCATTTTCCCTTCATACTTTAAACTTACCTGGCTTAGGACAGACCAAAATATCTAGGCACTAAACAAAACATTAAAAATTCTTCTATGTATATACGTTATAGGTTTTTTACATATTTGGGACGAGAATCGAATACTGAATACCCTCCCTCAATATGTCCCTCGTTTAACCTAACATACTGTATATTTATAGTATTTTGTATATCCTTTGTAGTTTATTTAGTATTAAATGCTTCGATCAATAGATCAAATGAATAATATTTTATAAATATACACCTACCACTGTTTGTCTCTGCATCACGCAAAGGGTGACTGGTGGAAAATGCCTATGGCATTAAGTCCACCTGTGGACTATGTGCTTGAAGTGTTAAATAAATAAAAGGTCTGCTATGTGTGTTGGTTGTTTACCGTATAAGCTCAAGGCATACTTATGCATAGAACACACCAAATCCGCCGAGATGTTGGCGGTATAATTATAAAATCTTCATTCAGAATCTCAATGTTTTAATTAAAAATGTAGAAATATAATGTTGGATACCTGTACTAGGTAGGTCTAATAGTTATGTTAACTAAGTCGACACGCCCAGCGGCGGTTTTGGTGTGTAGAGTCTATAAGCACTGCACTAAATCGCCGCACCTCACCTCATTTTTATACCAATTGATCCCAATCTTAATGAGGCGATGTCGTTACGGTGTTTGTAAAGATCAGTGCAGACCGGGTACAGGACGAAAGAGCATTTCATCTTTACCCAAAGTAAATTCATACGTAGCTAGTCGTAACAAGATACAGATTCCAATGATTAGAGATTTATTGCGACATTCAACATTGAAATATTTAATGCCGCAATAAAACCTAGAACTAAAACTAGTTAAAAGCGTTTACTCCTATACCGACATTTCATACAAACTTTCAAGCCCCTATGTTCTGAAATGACTGAACCGATTTGAAAGAAACTTTATACGCATAAGCAGGTTACATAGGTCTAAAAAGTTATTTATTAAAAAGTTATTTATTAAAGTTAGTTATTTGTTAGGTATTTTGCCATTACCAGTTTATTGCTAAGGCAATAAACTGGTAATGGCAAAATGAAGCCGTTTCCGTTATAATAAGATTTGCGTAAGTTACATATTATAACATCAGCTATCTGCAAGTAAAAGTCCCGTCAAAAACGATCCAACCGTTTTGGAGATTAGCCAGAACACAACAGAGATACAGAAATAAAATTAAGAGAAAAAAAAAGTCAAAAGTAAGTACCTACTGATACTTTCATATGCATTCAGTAAAAAGCTGTTATTTTGAAAATACAAACAGACTCTTCAATTTTATTTATTTAAATGTTTGTTACATACAAACATCCAATTTATAGATTATAAACAAAAACTTCAATTTTAGTTATTTATATAGATAAAAACTATAGAACTAAGGGTAGAGAAATACTTGTAAATAAGCCAGTATCATTAACACTCGGAATTCAACTCCTCATGTATAAATCACAGAAAAGCCACACATGAAAGCATGCAGCCTAATTTCCCTTAGGGTCTATTTAGACGCGCTCGTGTGACTTCACATTACACAATTTGTGGTTGCAACACGAGACTCTCGACGTTGCATCATTCGTTCAACTGACTCGTAGGTTCAAATTGAGCTGGCTCTGCGAATTGTGAAGTGCGATTTCGTACGGGATTTTGCACTGATACAAATCCGGACGCAAAATGTGGTATGTATCTGTGACTAGCTGTTCCGCGCAACTTTACATTGAACTGAAACAAATACGGACGTAAAGGTGGTATGTATCTATAACTATCTGACCTGTGCAACTTCGTCTACGTCACATAAGAGAGAAAGGGATAATTTAATATTTTTCATTGATTCTCCACTCTTTTTGAAGTGAAACTTCTTATGCGACTTCCAACTAGTTTAACGTTTTCATGGAGGGGGAATATTTTCTATTACCCACTAAGAGATGGCGCTATTACAAGATTTGTGACTACGTAGTTCTACTAGGTACGCAAGATGGCGTGCAAACAGTGATGCATTCGACTTTTCGGTGTGACCAGCCTTCGCTCAATTTCGTTGCAAAGTACTATTGTATTTACCATTAGGACCTTTTTAGTAAAGATTGATATCAATTGGTATAAAAATGAGATGAGGTGCGGCGATTTCGTGCAATGCTTATAGACTCTACACACCAAAACCGCCGCCGGGCGTATCGACTTTCGTTCGCATTTAGTTGACATACCTATATTTATTTATTTCCTTTATTCATTTTATCCTCTTATTTAATACATTTTTAAATATTCTTTAATCAACATAATAAAAAACATTTAAAAATATAAAAAAAAAACAGGTTTCCACCGGTATCAGGAGCAGGGTCCAAGCTACCGGTGGTTAGGGCCGCAGAGACGGGAACCTCCACACAATGCGGGCCGTATCGAGGAGTACTGCCTTCTGAATCTGGCTCTTGATCCAACTGCCAAGTGAGAGCTTCGACAGATGTTCGTCGAGGCTCTTGGCCATAAGGCCATTGGCCGTTACGACAATCGGCATAATGATAGCCGAGTCCACATTCCACATATCGACAACCTCGTGAGCCAAGTCGAGATATTTTATCTGTTTCTCTTTTTCAGCTTTCACAAAGTTTTCGTCATGCGGGAGTATGTAGGGTAGGTAGGGTATGTAGGGTAGGTAAAAAAAAAAGTGCTTTGCAACGCATGCCGATAAATAGCTAAAATAAATAATAAATAAAATAGCCGGGAGAGCTAGTCTAACATAAATTCGCTGGTAATGTTTGTGTCCAGTGTTAAAAACGGAGCCCATGTATAAATCTAAACAGCTTCTGTCATTAGAGCCTAGAATTTTCAGTTCAATACCAGTATTTTACATGGAGCTGACTATCCGACCTAGACAACCCAGTTAGTACTGGGTAATACGAGACCCCTTGGTTGTCAGACTCTCGGACCACTAACTACCTTTAACGACTAGCAAAGATCTACAAATAGCAGCCGGGACCAACCCTTAACATGCTGTCCTAGACACAGAAGAAAGCTGGTATGTAACGGTGGTCACCCATCCACGAACCCACCTAACAAAGCGCAGTTTAATTTGAAGATAGAACCGAACGGCTATTCGGTATAAAACCGCCAACGCTTAACTTCTGCTGACACTACGCTGGTTTCAAAACCGGGTAGGCAATACTACCGGACCCATTTATGAATCGTATCTTTGTTTTTTATGATGCACTTCGGGATAATATTCAACTTTCAACCCAAATCTTTTGAAGACCATAGACCATTTTTGTGGAACACAAAAGGCTATAATAGTAGTAGTATTAGTAAGTAACGAATTATTGTCAGGCCTACGATGGCCTCCCATACTTAAGTACTAACGCTGTAACATGGAAATAATGATTTCATATTTTAATTGTTCTTTTCGTTTTTACTATGGACACTTTTAACGTGCACGTCTTGCTACATCGTTCTCACATAATGTACCATCTCTAAATGAATGATGTAACCAAGGTTTTGTAACAAGATTCTGATTTAAAAGAGTGTCCATGGAGTTTCTTGCCCATTCTTCTCCATAGAGATCTACGCTTTGGAATGGGCAACTACAGTACTTTCACAGTTATTATGTCTTGTGACTGGGACTGTAGCTTCATTTTTATTGTTTTTCGACTATTCAAAAGTGCCTGTAACTGGCCTACTTGAAATAAATGATTTTGATTTGATTTGATTTGATTTCATTGTAAAACCTTAAAAGAGTAACCATGGAGTTTCTTGCCGGTTCTTCTCTATAGGAAACGAGCAACCCGAACTGAGCACCTTTTAGTCGACGTTTTATAAGTGCCCATGTAGGCCTACATTGTGAAATAAAATATTTTGTTTTTGATTTGTAATCTGTATAATCTGATCACATAATGTACAAGCTCAACATTAATGATGTAACCAAGCTTTAGTGTCCATGGCGTTTCTTGCCCATTCTTCTCCATAGAGATTTTTGCTTTTGAATGGGCAACTACAGAACTTTCATAGTTATTATATCTTGTGACTGAGAGACTGTAGCTTCATTTTATTGTTGTATTTGTTTTGACAGTTCAAAAGTCTGCATTGAAAGAAATAGGTACTTCACTTCCTAAATAGTTTTCGCTAATATTTCAAAATCATTCCCATCCTTCCTACATAAAATGGTAAATTTCCTATGCGAGGCAAAAACACTTGGCAGTAAATCAGTATCACTGAATTCGTTTTATCAGAGAGAAGTCTTGCCCGGTAACCTTGTCAAGCAGTTTTCTCCGAGGCCACAGCTAAGCTAGATCTGAATAAGTTCAAGTAAATTACAAGTGCTCCAGACATCGCAGATTTACAGAAACAGATTTCTTTTTAAAGTTCCGTAACAAAAATCTGCTGAGAGTAAGGGTTCCGTTGGCACTATGACGCTTAAAACATTATTGTTGCATTCCTATTCCAGAGTGGGAAAGAGATGGAGCTAGACGACTTGTATAGCTCCGTCTCTTTTTCAATCTGGAATAAGAATGTAACAATAATGTAATAAGACGTCATGGTACGCCACCAGTAGACCAACGAGAAAGTGAAATATCTAATTAAAACAAAGTTAAACATCATCATCATCATCATCTGCCTAGCCTTTTCCCAAACTAGCTTGGGGTCGGCTTCCAGTCTAGCCGGATGCAGCTGAGTACCAGTATTTTACATGAAGCGACTGCCTATCTGACCTCCACAACCCAGTAACTGGGTAATACGATACCCCTTGGTAAGACTGAATGTCAGACTTCTGGCTTCTGACTACTCGTAACGACTGTCAAAGATCTACAAATGACAGCCGGGACCAACGGCTTAACGAGCTTTCCGAGGCACGGTGGAAACTCGGTATGTAATTATGGTGACCTTAAAGATGGACCCGTGCGGCTGTTATTATTTAGCCACGAGCTCAAAACAAAACAAAGTTAAACATTAAAGATAAAATAAATTCCCAAAACAAGAATAGTGATCGTCGTTTTTTTTATTGCTGGTTCTTATTGTTCGTACGGAACCGACACGCACTTGGCCGTTTTATTTTCTCATCTCTTCCATCGCACCATTTACAACGAGAGATAAATTTTATTCATCTGATCTTGACAGCCGGTTGGACAGATAGGGATGTTTTTTTTTTATGAAAAGCAAGTTCTTATTCGAGGAAATATTTTATGAAGGAATACGTTAACTTTCATTCGTGAGGTCATAATAGGGCGATGATGTACGTCGTATTGTGTGAAAGATACGCTGAAAATCGTCAAAACCTTGAACAGTGTGACGGCATTATTTTTCAACATGAGAAAACACGGCTGTCTTGTGTAGACAGCGTTATATGTGTTACTGATATTGTTTGGCGTGTTTTCATGTAGAAAGTGGTTATTTTGTTTTTTAGCCCCCGACCAAAAAAGAGGAGTGTCTGTCTGTGGCATCGTAGCTTCTGAACGGATGAACCGATTTCGATTAAGTTGGTTTCATTTGAAAGATGTTTTAATCGAGAGTGATCTTAGCTATGTTTTAAGAAAATCTGTTATAATCTGTCTGAAAACCGTTCGAAGATCATCTCCTCTTTTGTAATTGATGAAGGGATATAATCTACTTCGAAAGGTCTGGTCCTTTCGAAATTTGAAATCTTGTCACTTGTCACCATGGGCGTCGTCAGGATGGGGCGGGGGCGGTTGCCCTCCTGCCTAACTCCCCCCTGAAGGCTAAGGTTGTTTTTAAAGTAATATCTTTCCCTGTGTTCTTTAATTGCCGAGAAGAGGCGCAACACCAAGAAAAGTAGAAGGATAGTCAAAACAAAAAAAAAAAAAGAAAACCACTTTTTTTTTTTTTTTTGAATGGCATCTCGCAGTTCAACCTATGAGGTTGTCGTCTGCTTAACCGGACTATCCTGTGGGTGCCTTTAGAGTAAGGCCTCCAGCCAGGGCATAAAAACTTACAAACTAAGCGACTGCACGCTAAGGGCACCCCCTGTGGGGTACGAACCTCGGCTTAGGGCGTCGCTGGGGGAAGACTGCATGGGGACAGGCTGGATCTGAATGGTATCATTATTTAGGGGCTGATTTAAAACTACTGGCACAGCATCGCGGGCTGGCTCGAGCGAGGGTCGGGGAGGGCATGGACCGGGACGTCGCGACGGACCTCGAAGGCGAGGTCGGAAAGACGGTGGTTTGAGTCGGAACTTTTTAAGAGTGCTAGTCTCTTTGCTACTCTCCTGGAGGAGGGTGATAGCATCATCTGGAGTGACAAGGGTATGCGATCAGGGGATTACGGTGTTTAATGGCGTTATCGAAGAAACGCTTCGAAAGACGATTCATAAACTGAAGGACGGTGGGCATTCTAAGGTCTACGTGTAGACGGTCATTACGGACATAAAAAGGGGCTCCCGTGACTCTACGTAAGAACCGGGTCTGTAAAACTTGCATCCTATGGATGTACTTAGGCTTGGTGTGAGCGTACACGACGCAAGCGTACGTCATAATGGGGCGGATCACCGCGGTATAAAGGCGCAACTTACACTTGAGTGACAACTTGCTTTTTGCCGAAATCATGAAATGAAGCCTACCCATAGCAAACGCAGCTCGGTCGCGAGCTGCTTTGATGTGCGCCGCGAAAGACAAGTGGTTGTCAAGTATGACTCCTAAGTACTTGGCTTGCTTCTCCCAAGGGATAGGCTTACCGTACATAGTGATCGGGCTGAGCGCGGGTGGCTTAATTTTACGCTGTTTAGAGAAAAGAACTGCCTGGCTCTTGTCGGGGTTCACCTCGATTCTCCATTTCCGGAACCAAGCGCCTAAGACGTTGGCTGAGGTTTTGAGGGTGCTATAGATAGCGTCGTGACTGCGGCCAGTGTAATAAATGGCCGTGTCGTCCGCGAACAGGGCTAACTGAGCCTTCTTACTCTTGGGGATGTCACTGGTGAACAGAGTAAAGATGAGGGGAGAGACGACGGAGCCCTGAGGGACTCCGGCTCTAATGGGGTGGGGGGAAGACAGTGCCTTCCCGATGCGATAGCGGAAGGTGCGATCCGACAGAAAGTCTCGTAAGATGAGCACGAGACGGTCCGGCACTCCCAGTTTGTGCAGCTTATATAATAAGCCGTTGTGCCAGACTTTGTCGAAAGCCTTTGCTATGTCGAAGTACAACACACCCGTCATCGCTCCACGCTGGAAGCCAGCGCTCAAGTGTTCTACGATGCGATGGGCCTGTTGAATGCAGGAGTGTCCGGTCCTGAAGCCGAACTGCTCGTTGGGGATGAGACTCTTAGCCTCGGCGAAGTCTTTGAGTCGCTTATAAATAAGTCTCTCGTAGATTTTGCCGAGTGCGTTCAGGAGACTGATAGGTCTGTAGCTTGAGGGCTCAGACTTGGGTTTGCCTGGCTTGGCGAAACCGATGACAGTGGCCTCTTTCCATATTTGGGGAAAGGCGTTGTTGCTCAGGGCGCCATTGAAGATGGCCGCCATTAACACGACGAGCTGAGCGGGGAGGAGTTTTAACACCCTATTGGTGATTCCGTCGGAGCCGGGTGCTTTCCGCGGTTGAAGCTTATTAATGATGTCTTGCACTTCGTCAGCTGTGACCGAAGGCAGAGGATCATCAGGGTCTTCTACGGGAGGGAGGGCGGCTTTACGTTCGACGAATGCGTTCACCTCATCGAGATGTCGCTTGTCTACTGGTTGAGAGCTGGGGGAGCACTGGGACTCCAGGCTGTCGGCTAGGCATTCGGCCTTCTCAGAGTCGTCGAATGCGACGCTCTTATCGGGTCGGGTGAGGGGAGGCATTGAAGCCTCTTCGGTGGAGCGCAACTTGCGTTGGAGCTGCCAGAAGGCTAGGTGGGTAGGCTCGAGCTCGCTAAGCGTCTTGTCCCATTGATCTGAACGATGCTCACTAGTGCGCTTCTTTACAGCACGCTGTAAATAACGCATGTGAGCTTTGTTCGCGTCGCAGGGAAAGTTGCTGTAGGCACGGATGGCCGCGTTCTTCTCGGTTATCAGTTCACGTACGTCAGCGGGTAGAATCCAGCGTTGATCGCTCATTGCTGGAACTTCCCGTGAGCAATCCTTTAGTACGGATTGCACGTGTTCTGTAAACGAGTTGATGGCGGCCGTCGTGTCTGCGACTGAGACAATGTGGTCGGGGATGGCCTCCAGGTGAGGCGACGTGGTGGATTTCAGCTTTTCGCTGACTTTCGTCCAGTCGGTTATCACTTGGGTCGGCGGGGGCTGGCTGGGGTCAGAGGGACCCGAGCGGGGAACTAAGTGCATGAGCACTGGTCGATGGTCTGAGTTAAGCTCATGTAAAGTCTCGATGGAATGCAACTTAAGGTTGACATTCTTGAGTAGCGCTATGTCGAGAACGTCCGGACGTTGGTCGGGGTCGTGGGGATAGTGAGTGTGCTCCATAGGAGCGATGGGATCGAAGTTGAGGGACTCACCCAGGTTATACACGTGACGTCCTCTGGCAGAGGTCGTCGTGCTGTTCCAGGCGGGGTGTTTGGCGTTGAGGTCGCCCGCTATGATAACGGAGTCACTCAAGCCGAAGAGGACGGCAAGGTCTTTGGTGAACAGAGTGTGCTCCTCGGACGTGCCGCCGGGAGGGATGTACGCGGAGGCGATAGTGATCGATTGATGACCGGTCATGCCTAGTCGACAAACTGAAGTCTCGAGCAGAGACTCCATGGGAGGGGGATCTAAGGGGATGCAGTGCAGTTCCTTTCTATAATAGATTAGAGTACCGCCCTTGTGGCAACGTGACCGATCGTTGCGAACTATGCGATAGTTGGCAATTCTCGGATCGCGGTGACTGGGCTTGAGGAAGGTCTCCTGTATGAGGAGGATATCAATTTGATGGTCACGGAGGAAGGTGGCGATTTCATCACGCTGGCCTCTAATGCCATTGGCATTAAAGTACCCTAATTTAAGGGATCGGGGTTTGGTACACGTTAATCTCGTATTATCCATTGAAATTAAAGATTAATGCCGCTGAAGGCTTCGCCTAACTTGATTAGGGACTTGAGGATAATTTTAAGCTTAACACCGTCAGTGTTAGCCTCCCTGAGATCTGCCGCCATGCGGTCTGCTTCGGGGGTGACTAACTTTGCTAACGTTTCTAAAGTTACGTTAGGAGAGGAGACCGCGGCCGCGGGGCCGGGAGGCGCGGGACGAGCGGGCGCCGGTGCGCTCGCTTGGGCCACGGGAGTGGGGACAGGGGCATCTAATAGCCCGGGAATGGGGCTGGACTTTGCTTTGCCGAGTGCCGGGAAGGCTCTCTGGTGGTTCAGCGAGGTCCAGGGAGAGGGCCTCTGAGGGCTGAGTCTCTCCGGCATCTGTGCAGTTGGTAGCCTCACCGATGGGCTTTCTCTCTGCTGGCGGGCGTTTGCACGCTTCGCCAGTTTAGAGGAGGAGCCTTTGGGGGCTTTCGGGCAGCCGCGGTAGTTAGCCGGGTGGCCCGACTGGCCGCAAAGCACACAGCTCGGTGGCTCCGTGCATAGCGATTTGTCTTTGGGACGGGGGCAGTCTGCCGTACCATGGTCGCCTAGACACTTTACGCATCTGTGCGGCGCATGGCAGTTGGCTTGGCTGTGTCCGTACAGCTGGCAGCGGTGGCACTGCCCTACTACGGTTGAGCGGTAAGGCTTCTCTATTGAGATGCCTGTGAGGGAGCATACCGACTTCACTTTGAAGATCGGGTGGTGTCCTTCTACTGGGTCACAGATGACCAGTACCATATCGTACTGGTCTCCACCTCTCGCCTTATGAAGGCGGTGGACGGCTGCGACCGGGATGTCCTGGCCTTGGAGGTCGTTTAGGATGTCCTCCGTGGGGATTTCCTTCGGGATCCGCCTGATCACCACGCGGGTGGGCTTCTCCTCTGGAAGGGAGTATATATGGAAGGCTATGTGCCTTCCGATCAGCTGACGGGTTAGTTCCCTGAAGTCGGTGGTCGTAGGGACTACCACTTTGATACCCTGCTGGGTGCTTTTTGCGCTAGTGTATTGAATGCGGCGCTCAACACACATTTTGGACACGTCTGTCCATTTCCCTTTGTCCTGAATGAACAACGGGGGAGGGGGCTTCAGCTTCTTTGAAGAAGCGGCTGAAGAGTTAGCCTTAGGGCTGGATGGTCTGCTGGTATGAGCAGCGGCGGACTTAGGTGCGGGGACCGGGGAGGTGGGGCGGGAGGCCTCGGGAGAGGGGATGAGAGGGAGCGTGACTAATTTTTTGGCCATGGTGGCCTGAGAGTTTTTGCCCTTTTTCCTCTTGCCCTTTCCGACGACTTGATAGTCGTCTTCAGAGGACGAGGAAGCAGAGCAGGAATCTATAACCGATTCCGAGTCGGAGACTGGCACAGTTGTGTCCATTTTCTCCGAAATGGGAACAATGGACGCAGGTGCGGACTGATCCATTGTTTGCTTAACAATGGGTCGGTGGTTAGCCGGAATCGCGGCGGCGACGGCTGGCGGTGAGCCTTTGTCCATGTTCTCAGAAACGGAAACAATGGACGCAGGTGCGGACTGGACCTTTGTTTGCGAAACAATGGGTTTCACTACAATGGGTCTTGGAGTTGCCTTAATCGCGGCGGCGACGGCTGGCGGTAAGCCTCTGTCGGCAGGTGGCGGTGACAAGGGGCTCTCGAGCGCGTCACTGAAGTCAGTGACGGTATCGGTGGTTTGCTGAATGGCAGCAATTTCTGACCCATATTTTTGTAAATATGGGTCGGTCGTGAAGACGCGCAAGAAAAAGCGCAAAAGCGCTTTATCTGTGTCGTCGAGGGACGACATTTTATCGGCTAAAAGTTAGCGGACATTTGAGTGAAGCTCAGCGCGCCTAACAACCTAATTTCTTGACCAATTATTTAGGGAATTTACTGAATCAGTGACTCACCCGCTTCAACCTTCCCGCAGGCACAGTCCGAGGGTCCTGGCTTGGTAGCAACTCCAACTCCAGTCCAGGGAACTTTGCTTTCAGGAACTTGTTCAAACGGGAAACACTAGCACAGTATATAGGCGGCGCATGCGAACGCGACGGAGCCCAATTTTTCACCTAGACCCTGAAGGGGTTAGGCGGGCGGGTTGGGTCACCACCCTCTCTCGGTTTCGTTGGCACCGTTAGGTTTCCCACCAAGAACCTCGAAATTGAGGATTTTTCCCTGATGGGGCAAAGGAAGTTAAATCGGAATAATATCCGAAGCAAATGAGCAAGTGCTGTCTTAATAAAAAGACAGCAATTGTTCGGGGGTGAAGTCGAAAGACAACTGATGACGTCACGACACTGGGAAGCGACGAACCGATGACACACACTGATAGCGAGCGGGAATGCGAGCAGGTAGCGGCACGTCCGTACGCGACGGCGGTCAGGCGGCGAGTCTGAAAGAAAACCACGACACAAAAAAAATATATATATAAAATAATCCAAGCGTCGCGTCGTAACGTCAGGGGACCGCTAAGTAGGCAGCTTAGTACAAGCACAAAACAAAATAGACCCCCGACTCTACAACTCTTGGTTTTTTTTTCTTCATAGTTTTTTTTTTGTGTCATGCGTTTTATACAATATCATCACAATCTATTTGGGGTCAGCGCATCATGGCTTTTTCTTCCATACTTCTCTGTTAAATCGTCATGTCAGCAGTTACCTCTTTTCTAGCTACATCATCATTCACACAACCCGTCCATTGTTTTTTTAATCTTCCTCTTCTCTTGTAGCCACCTACAAACATTCATACTCAACAATTTCCTCATTCGATTATTTTATAAATCTTATCCAATACCAACTTAACAATTCTATTTTATCTAACCATAGCTACTGTATTTCCTTGATGACAGTTGTATGAAGTTGCGTATACTTGTAGCTATCTGTAAGCGTAACAATAAATTCCCCTGATAGTGCCTATATTTAATCGTCTGAACTCACCTCAGCATTAAGACTAGGTAAGATTTTCATTGTTTTCCATGAGAATATTATAATATTCTTCATTAGACATTTTAATTTTAACTTGATTTCCTTTCTAGCCGACAATTAGGTACCCATACCTTTTCAAAACACAAGCTACGTGACAATTGAAGAAATGGTTTTTGAAGATAGTTCAAAAACCATTTCTTCAATTGTCACGTAGCTTTTATTTCGAATCCTGAGCCAAGCTCCCGTCAGATCTTAAGGAAACATGAATCAACTGAAATCCTTCAAAGAATGGCTGAGGCAAGTGAAGGACATTCTTCAACGGTTCGCCGATTCATTAACAACATGCCATTGTGAGGTGTCTCCGGATTTAGAATATGTGTCTGTTATTGGTTTATCGCTGTTTCAACTGCTTGTACTGGCCGTTTTTCTTTCATTTCAGATGGCTATTTCATGAACATGAGCTTTTCAAACGATTTTAGAATCTTAATGCAACTACTCCGGAGGATTTAGATTCGAGTTACCTCTTGGCTACGACCTACAATCTCAAGTGACACGCGTCTTGCGATCTCGACTGTGGTGAGAACAAATGAAAGAATATGGTATGAGCATGCCATGAGACAGAGGAACATAGCTTGTGGAGTGACTGTACTCAAGCGAAGGAATCAAGTGAGGCGCGCGCGTTTCGCTGGACGCAAGTCGGACCACAATGCAAGTTGCATCGCCCAAGGCCATGGACGGAGCCTTTTAGCTACTATTACTGCTTCTAGTAGAAAGTATTCTTTTATTTTTCGAATTGTTATTGCCGTCTCATTATTATTATGATTCTTACCTTGTCATCGGTCAAATTAAGTTTTAAAGTCATGTTTTGTACTATTGTAGCTTAAGGCTGCCTGTCCATTGAAGCGGAACAAGGCTGTGGAGTGGAGAAACAGCGAAATATTAACCATAGGATTGCATTAAGTTTCCGGTCCGCTATCCTATTGGTTAATATTCCTTCGTTTCTGCGCTCCGCAGCCTCGCTCCGCTTCAATGGACAGGCAGCCTAAAAAAGGTTAGTTCTATCGTTGCGAGGGTCATACAGGTGATTTGACTTATACATGTAAATCGTTAACCCTGTAATAAATCTAAATTAGGTCTAATCTTTAGAACGTTGCCTACTGACTAGATGATTAGATTTGTTGTAATTTACGAATTTAGTCGTTCCAAAGTAATTTAAAATGTGGTCTTCAATTGTCCTTAAAATTAAAACTTTGTAGACTAAACGCGCGATGTCAGCTCGTAAATAAGTCTAACTTTTTGGAAAAAAAGGGCTTACTCAATACTTTTTTTTATTTCTCAAAGAAATTACTACGAGACTAGTTGGGATTTTTTTGTTATTGACTCGTGATTCTAAAATAATAATATGTTATAAAGGGTGTAAAATACCTCTTAACGAAGCCGAAAGGCACTGGTTCTCCCTGTCATTGCGATCATTTTTTTGTTCTACACCATACCTGGGAACCTTCTAGTTACGGAGATTTTAGGGGTCAAAGTTCCAACTTTTTGACAAGTATTTTTTTAAATACAAGTTTTTAATGTAAAATTTTTAAACACCTCCACGACCCCCATACTATTCAATCCGTCCATCAGCACAATGTTTTGAGTGCGTTACATTGAGTTCTACCGCAAAACATGATTTTACACCCCCAAAAAAAAAGTTGTTTAGTTTCATGTACAGAATGCTTGGTTGACGGCTTCGTGATGAGGTGATTTACACCGTGTATTCACTTCTGTTATTCATTAGGGGTCGGCGCAGCATGTCTTCTTCTTCCATACTTCTCTATTACTCGCCGCGTCATCCGTGCTTTCCACGCTGTGCACATAATATTTTTTTGTTTTATTTTTTCTTTACATTTTTTTTTAGCTTTTTTCGGACACTTAAGAAACTCCTGAGAGTTTCCATGGAGTTTCACGTTGTTACTTATAACCCATATCACATACTTTCTAAAGGAATGAGCGTGACATTGATTGATTTTTTATCTTACGAAAAAGGGAAAACCGCGCTATCTATCATATAGGCCCCCAAGGGTTCCTTAAGTTTTTCTTGCAGTGTTAATTTTTCATGCTGACATGACGACGTTGAAGGTGGGTTTATATTTTCTACGAGATTTTTCCTGTGTCCTGCGTGTCCTGCTGTTTGTTAATTACAGGAACTAATGGACGCTACAGAGGGCGCCAAACTAGTGGCTCAGCTCTGGGCCGACACAATTTAGATTGCCATCGATACGCTGAGAAGAAGACCTGCACAGTTGACATACGGGCGGGATATAATTCATGCGTAATTATCAAGAAAACTGGGTTTCTGCCCGAAGCGCTCCTGTCTGAAACTTTTCAATTATAGTTTTAGCGTTATCTCATCACGCCCAACCTACTTGGCTGCCGAGTTTTCATACTGATATGCTTGCTGAAATACCGCCTGGTCTCATTTACCGGGTGGTAAGATACTCGTACAACGTCAGATAGGCCGTAGTAACGTATGCCCGGTTCCAGCTGAAAGCCAGAAAAGCTGTTGAATCATTTTAGAAATGTAGAACACATCACGGGCAACGGCTCATCATCAAGGCGTCAGCAACCATTAGCTGGTTAAAAAAAATAATAGCTAAAGAAGAAAGGCCATGGAATCTGGGACCTTATCTTCAAAGATAAAATGTACCTAAAATAGCATTTTTGATCATTATATTTTCATTAATGAACGCTTGTAAAATGAAGCGATACCGCAATGGTGATAAATGTGATGCTGCCGTCAATAAGCAATGACGTTCTTCATTGAGTTCCTTACAGAAATAGAATTCTCTTTCTATTGCAGCTTTTGCAAAACATTGCTATGCGTCTAGGAAAGGCACTATAAAATTTATCTTTGTAAACAGACGTTGCATAATATTATAGCAACCAGACATCTTGGCTAGCCATGAGGCATGACAAAAACTGATAGGAGGTACTTTGAATAAGTTTTTTTTTTTAAATACAACGAGTATTGATAGATGATACCTAATTGATTTCATAAACGGGGGTCTTAGGATTAGACACAGACGCAAACATACACGCAAACACTCTCAAACTCAAAGAAGGCTTGTTTTAACCGCTTTTAGTTTATTTATTTTTGTTTATTTATTTATTTTACTATATATGTAGGTACACACAGTAGAGAACGACAGAACGGAGAGACACAGGAAAAAACATAAAATATTTGAGTACAAAGGTACTGCTTACTTTGTTTGCTTACTCTGTTGGTACTCTATTCTTTTTATTTTTGTTAATCTATTGCATAAGATTCTGTAAAATCTCCACCAGGGACAAGGAGAGCACTAGCTTTTGTAACACAGGTATATTCCTAGCACAGGAGTCAGGGACATCACACAATTTTGTAACCACTTTCTTGTGTAACAAAGATTATTTATTGATTATTATTTACAAGAGATATAGGCGCCTCTTATAATACTTAGAGCAAGGAATTCGTTTGTTACTAATTGTAGTTCATTATGTGCACCGTGTCACACTGATTTCTCGTCGTCTGTCTATCGCCATGCCTGGATCTGTCAACCCTGAGCCTATGAAGAGCCAAGGCCTACTGACACAACAAATAAAATAAATAATTGGACTATAATTAAAAAAGTTCCAGTCACTATTTTAGAAATACCATGAGTAGGAATATAAATTGGTAAGTGAAATAAGAAATCTAATCGTCTGTCTATATGTAAATACACTGCCGAGCAATGAAAAAGGTCCAACCACAAAATGCCGACAAACACCTTAATATCTCCTAAGACATAGAAACCATAGGAGATATTAAGGTGTTTGTCGGCATTTTGTGGGTGGAACTTTTTCATTGCTCGGCAGTGTATTTATTTAGCATCTTCAACAAAACATAGACGTGACATTTAAATAAAACGACAAAAGGTATTGAGTAGGAAAACTCTTTTGCTTGTAGGTGTACTCTGTTGGAGTCGGCTTCCAGTCCAACCAAATGCAGCAGAATACCAGTATTTTCCACGGAGCGACTGCATATCTCACCTCCACAACCCAGTTAGTACTGGGTAATACGATACCCTTCGATAAGACTAGTTGTCAGACTTTCGGGGCCACTGACCATCTGTAACAACGTGTCCGTTGTTAGACCACAGAACGACTCTGGCAAGCATGGCTTAACTTTGAAGATCAACCCGTGCCCGGCTGTTATTATGTAGCCTCAAGCAGTAGACGTATATAATTATATAGCTATAGATGTAATGTATGCGACTTAAAATACACCAACTAAGCTTATTGTGAATGTATTGTTAATCCTTCTTACTAACCTGTGTTTGCGTCCATTAATTCTCTAATAGCCAACTCCTTCACAGGTAAACAGGACTCGAATCCAAAAACTTCTTCTTTAAAAAGCAAGAAGACTATAAATCTTTGAAGACCGGTACAACGAGAAAGTTTTCTTGTTAAAATTTAATGCTCATAACTTAATTAGTCAGCGCTTCGTCCAGCGGTGACGCTTCGCTGTAGATTGCTTACATCAGCTTTATTTACTATATGCTGTTTTGGGACTATTGTGTTGGATGTTTAGATTGCATAAGTTTGTGAGTGAACTGGGAACTGGTATTTTAAATCATAACGTCACGCCTGTAATCCCTCAAGGATTAAGCAGCGGTACCTAATAGTACACCCACATTTTGCCTATATAAGTCCCATGTAAAAAGAAGCGAGAAATAAAGGGTGTAAAACACCTCTTAACGAAGCCGAAAGGCACTGGTTCTCCCTGTCATTGCGATCATTTTTTTGTTCTACACCATACCTGGGAACCTTCTAGTTACGGAGATATTAGGGGTCAAAGTTCCAACTTTTCGACAAATATTTTTTTAAATACAAGTTTTTAATGTAAGATTTTTACTTTAAACACCTTCACGACACCCGTACTATTCAATCCGTCCATCAGCGCAATGTTTTGAGTGCGTTACATTGAGTTCTACCACAAAACATGATTTTACACCCCCCAAAAAAAAGTCGTTTCCCAGCAATAATTTTTGCGTAAAGTTACTTAGTTTCATGTACAGAATGCTTGGTTGACGGCTTCGTGATGAGGTGATTTACACGGTGTATACTGAACATAAATCCAGATTGCGTGGCAGGTATACTTTGCTCAACCTGGGAATTCAACCCAGGACCTCATGCTTAGGATGTTATTACACCAATCGATCGATGGTAGAATGGATTAGTCAAAAATCACGACGGCGCGGTTGGTGCAGTGGCTGAGCGATCGACTGCTGCGCTGCGTGTCGCGGGTTCGATCACCGCATGGTACAAATATTTGTATGGCCTACAGATAGTTGTTCCGGGTCTGGCTGTTTGTGTATGTGAGTTTAATTGTTTGTAAAAGCACCCACGATACAGGAGTAATTCCTAGTGAGGGGTAACGATTTTTTAAAATAAATAAATCGACGTCGACTAATCCATTCTACCTTTGATCGATGGCATCGATCGACGCTCGATCGATTGGTGTGGTAACATCCTTAGCTGTCGTGCTTGCAAGCACGAGACCGATACTAATAACTTACTAATTGATAGGAATAAATTGATCAGTTTAAGGATACATAGACAATAGGGGATAATCCAATTTTTTTTTTCTTTGTCCGTCGGGTAGTTTATTGAAAAGTATTGGACATGTATTTTTTCTTTTTTCACGTGGTCATAAAATTACGGAGATATATTGAGTTGAAATGGCGGATGACGTCACATGTAGGTAAGTTTTATACCTACTTGTGACGTAGTAAGCCCCCACTCTCCAACTTTAATGAGTTTTAACTAAGTAATTTTTTGATATTTTGATAAAACACAAAAATACGTGTCTAATATTTTTGTGTTACCTGTCTGACGGCTGTAGATAGTAGTAGGTAGGTAGTAGAAGGTAGGTAGTAGTAGGTAGGTAGTAGTAGGTAGGTAATGGGTAGGAAAAAATGCATTGCAACGCATCAGATCAGCCTGAGATAATTTCGAAACTACCTAAAAGTCACAGTCATAACTTTACAAAGAAATAGGAAACCTATTTGTGAAAAATGAGCGCAAAAGGTAGAATAACAGAAGACGTATCGATGCGAAAAAGAATGTCAAGATGTTGAATTCAGCGCTGAAATACCTACGCCATTGTAAAGTGAAGTTTGAATCCATTTCTTTCTTTCGTAATAAAGATGAAATATCACGTCGGAAATTTATTTCAGTGTCTTTTATTTGCAATTCTTCCGTGAAACGAGTTTGCACAAATTCTTTTTATTTGATTCGGTCAATCGTATCTTTATTCCTGAATGTAATATTATATATTAAGCTACGTTTAATATTATGAATGAGAAAAAAACCGGCCAAGTGCGAGTCGCGCACGAAGGGTTCCGTACCATTATTTATAAAAACGAGCAAAAAAATCACTTTATTGTATGGGACCCCCTTAAATATTTATTTAGTTTGTTTTTAGTATTTGTTGTTATAGCGGCAACAGAAATACATAATCTGTAGAAATTTTAACTGGCTAACGATACGGTTCATGAGATACAGCCTGGTGAGACGGACGGACGGACTGACAGACGGACATTTAAGTCTCAGTAATAGGGTCCCGTTTGACCCTTTGGGTACGGAACACTAAAAAGAAGAGTGTTCATTGGTTTTAATTATAGTTTCAAAGAAGTGACAAAATATCCAGTGTTTTTTTTAACGGGACAAGCCCGCTACTCTAATCCCAAACCACTCAAACTACAGAAATCCAGAATCAACAGTGGCGCCCACCAGAAAAGCGCCGAAACAATGAAGCTCGACGAAGACCCAGATATCCAATTTAACTGTCCTGGATTCCGCAATGAAATTAATCAAAAATAGTAGCGGAGAAGTAGGAAAAACATAATTTCCACTTGAATCCATATCAGCAGGAGACAGAACAAAACAAGGCGAATAGGCACAAAGGAACGTTTATAACTGGGATAAGGCCAGTTGCCTAGTACCACGGATAAATATTTTCATTAAAGTATTCAGTGTACGCCGCGTAGAGACTGGTCCGTTGCTACGCCGCGTAGAGATTACTATATTGCTACGCCGCGTAGATGTTACTATGCCACTACGCCCCGCTTTAGCATTTTGTTTGCCGGACGCAAACTGATCAGATAATCGGGTTAAACTAAGATGTGTATGAATCGCCTCCCATTTCAGAATTCCTCAAGTAACACTTATTTTTAACCAATATTTTATTTATTTATATTATTTTACGCTTATTTAAAGTAGGCCCAGACCGTTCAATAATGAGTTAAATTAAACAACAGCGGTTTTAGACTGAAAAGTTTAAACATGTTTGTTCAGAATAGACGCTGATAATGCCATAAAATTATGTTTCTATCTATGAAGTTTACGCAATTCTAATTCCACGAATAAATCAAATATGTATTCGAAGTAAATAATATGATGCAATATATTATTTAAATAAGTAATTAAAAACAAACTCTTCATGTGTTTATTTTTATGTTACTGCGTAGTTCAAACACGACCACAAATGTTTGAAATAAAACTAGCATGATGTTAAATTAATATGTATTACTTAGCCAACGATGGCTATCGATGTTAAAAAAGCCAAAGCGGTATATAGGCAATATGACGTACTGTTAGTGATTCGCCTAAAGTTTAGGTCTTAAACGAAGATACCTTACAGATTCATATTTATTAAATTACCCTTCAACCCTTTTATTTTCACATTAGCAAATATCAAAACTAATGAACAAAGTATAGAGATAAGAATGTCTAAAGATAATCTCAACAAACAAACATGAGTATGAATGCCAATTCTCCTAGTAGGTACAGTCAGCCCCACAAACTTGTAAACATGGAGTACAATCATTATTCCTTATTGTAGATACAATGTTAAGTTACAAAACATAGTAAACAATTCATTTCACCAAAACCTCGTACACAGGCCGGAAACATAATAATGTAAACACACTATGTCCAAAACAGTGTAATCTATACAAATTTCACAAAACAACAATCGTTCAAAACCGAGGTAAATAATCTAAAAGGCTGTTAGAAATAAGTATTATTTAATAAAAAAATAGATTATACTAGCTGTGACCGCGACTTCGACCGCGTGGTTTTTTTTTTTCTAAAATAGAAGTATCCTTATTATCCTCCTTATTACATCAGCTATCTGCCAGTTAAAGTCCCGTCAAAATCGGTGTAGTCGTTCCAGAGATTAGAAACAAACAGATAGACAGACAGACAAAAAATATAAAAATGTTATTTTGGTATATGTACCGTATATACATTCATTTGCATGTAGTAAAAAGCGATTATTTAAATATTACAAACCAACAAGTCCAGACCGCTCTAAATTATGTCATTGTTGAGTAAATGTATTGTCGCAGGTAAAGTCGGGAAAGATCGAACAGATAAGTGTCATGGGCAAGATCCATAGACAGCATTTTGATTTTGATTAGTAAAGTGAGCGTTTTATTGAACCGACCTTAGCCTGACATTAGAGACCGCCAAACTGTTGCATTTTCAAGAGAAGAGTAAAAGAACATTATCTTTCCATTCCGTCATAGTTGCATAGGTATTTATTTTATCGGTAAATATTTTGTCTTTGTATTAATACGTAAGTATACACCGTGTAAATCACCTCATCACGAAGCCGTCAACCAAGCATTCTGTACATGAAACTAAGTAACTTTACGCAAAAATTATTGCTGGGAAACGACTTTTTTTTGGGGGGTGTTAAATCATGTTTTGTGGTAGAACTCAATGTAACGCACTCAAAACATTGTGCTGATGGACGGATTGAATACTATGGGGATCGTGGAGGTGTTTAAAGTAAAAATCTTACATTAAAAACTTGTGTTTAAAAAAATACTTGTCAAAAAGTTGGAACTTTGACCCCTAATATCTCCGTAACTAGAAGGTTCCCAGGTATGGTGTAGAACAAAAAAATGATCAAAATGACAAGGAGAACCAGTGCCTTTCGGCTTCGTTATGAGGTGTTTTACACCCTTTATACTAACTTTAAAATTGTATTTTATATTTTAAAAAGTTATTTTGCTTTAAGGTTTTATGTATTCAAGTATCTCTCCTTCTATTACACACTATGTCTGCATCTCTGCTTTTAACCCCCGATCAAAAAAGAGGGGTGGTATAAGTTTGACGTGTGTATCTGTGTGTCTGTGTATCTGTGTATCTTATAAACATGATGTGAAATTGTAAACATTACGTATTGTTTAATTAATTAAATTCGCATCCGTACGAAACGCAACTTAGGATAGAAAGTCAAAGTCCGATCTGTGAATCTTGACTTTAAACAAACTGAAACAAAATAAAAGTTTCTAAATTAGAGGTCACAAACCTGAACGTTTTTCCCCCCTCACGAATATCTTAAATATACAATTTTCTACACTTAAAATGAGCAAGGTATACTCGTCACTGTTCCGATTTGTCACCAACTTTTTTTCATACAAGATGTCCCGATTCGTCATGACAAGAAAACAAATGAATTTTTATTTAATATCGATGCTTGAATTTATGCAAGCCTAGTATGTTTTGAAAAATTAAAATAATTATCAAAAAAGCGATCACCAAAAAAAAACGGTAAAAAATAGGAATCACCAGTTTTCAACGCCAGTGTCGTCTTCATTCTTACTTAATGCCTAACCAACTTATATGTATAATAAAAAAGAATGACGACACGGTTGGCGCAGTGGTTGAGCGTTCGACTGCTGCGGTACGTGTCGCGGGTTCGATCCCCGCACGGAACAAATATTTGTATGGCCTACAGATAGTTGTTTCGGGTCTGGCTGTTTGTGTATGTGAGTTTAAATGTTTGTGAACCCACCCACGATACAGGAGAAATTCCTAGTGTGGGGCAAAGTTAAAAAAAAAAAAAAAAGAATTGAAAAGTTTGTGCGGTTGACGATACTTTGATATCGATGACGAATCGGAACTATGAAAACAAAATTATTTGAAACAGTTGTGAATCGTGAAATTTTGCTTTTTGATGACTAGTAGGAACAGTGACGAATCGGGCATAACGCCTGAAAATATACAACAAAACTTCGATCCACATAATTATCTACATGGAACCTTCTCTTCTATCCGCCATTTTTCCTTAATTTAGATCAAACAGGTACCCCATGTATCGACTTCTAATTGGCTCAGGAGTAGATTAGTAAAGATCAGATTAAAATAATGAAAATGAGTTTCAAAAACAGGGGTCACAAACCGAGCGTTCACCCCAGTCAAATATTTTCGATATGCAAAAAATAAACAGTGCTATTCAAAATATTCGACCGATACTTTGATCCGAATGTGGACTTTCCATTTACATAAATAACCCTTTTCGAAAATTCTAACTAAAATTGGACCAAACAGGTTGAACGTGACCACGCAACTAATGGTCAGCTTGTGGTTTAAGGAATTAACGTACAATAATATTTAATGGTCGATGTTACTTGCATCTTGTATTCGCCGAGTACCGTGAAATGGGGTGAAAAGGGACACAGGGGTGAATTGGGACGAAACTTTGAAAGGCATTTTTGCGTTATTTAAATATTATTGGTAGCTTATACTTATACTCTATTGTTTATTAAATTAAAACAGTAATGATTCCAATATAGCTTTTTAGTGACGAATTATTTGTATTCATCGATGAAATCCCATTCAAAGTTTTGTCCCTATTCTCCCTCGCATCCCTAATTATCACGTTTTACCGATATACTTCAATCTCCGAATATCATCTATATAATAACCCATATTGTGGAGTATAGAAAATGATAAATGTATATTTACACCTAATCATACTAAAATCGTTTAGAATAGGTATTGTCTTTGATCACAACCTGTCTTTAAGTAGTTCCTTGTGAATTGTTCCAAGTTATCCGGAAAGTTTCAATAAGTTACCACAGCCCACAGCTTACCCTGAAGCCAACAAGTTAATCTGTTTAACTTAACTTAAAACGTGGGCGTAACGTGGGCTCGTGTACTTGATATGCCTAAAGAAATCTGGCGAAGTATTATTCTAACATAAAAATTATACCTAAATCCCCATATTCGCAAACTACTTGCAATAACCGACTAGTTTCCTATCATGGCATTTAAAGGTTCGACGAAACATGGGACTTAACTTTATCTGATCCATAATCTTTTCCAAAAGCGACGATTAAGTATCTAAAACCTTCTATTCTTCTCTTTGAAAATCGACAATTTACCGGTAATTTATGGGCAACTTTATTAAGCGTCTAGCTTATGGACGTGGAGTGACGTCACGGACGTCAATCAGTTATCATACGTCTCAGTATTTCTCGCTTTAAAAATTATAAATACAAAGTTTGTTTTGCTTATCTTGTCTTGAAAGTACAGTTATAAGTGTAATTAACGAGTGTCATTGTTATCCAGTGTATAACTACGTTGTTGAATCTAAAAACTCTAAAGTTGAATTTATCGATCCCTAACAAGTGATAAAGTACCCGAAACCTAGTGAAAAAGAGACAGGTTTCTTCGTCGAGCAAAAACAATACTGTTACATAACTTCAGTGTGTGCGCACCTTTGCTATTATACTGTGTACAAATCTATGGTGTACATTCGCACCATACACACCTTGATATAAGCCATAAACGTGTTCCTGAAAACAGCGCCATCTGTTGCCTGACCGGTGTACTCTCTGGAATAGTCGATCGCGCTAATTGCATTACATACAAGTTGATTTCATGGCTAAGTGCGGTGCTTGTGGGAAGTTTCTTTCGCCGGCAGAGGCCGCTAATTGTATCAAATGTCGGCACGTATACCATCGAGCCTGCGTAGCTCAGAATGCAGGTCCTATAACCACCCCATGGCAATGCCCAGAGTGCAAAAAAAACCTGGTCAGGGACAACCGGGCTGAAACACCAGTTCGGGCGCAGGCACCATCACCTGCTCCACACGAGGAAAGCCTGGTGAATCTGATGGACACCAGCCCCATAAACAGCACAGCCCTAGATGCGACACAAGAGCTCAATCTGGACATCCTCAGGGCAGAACTAGGAAATTTTAAAGAAGAGTTTTTGAAGGTCGTGCGAAACGAGTTCCAGCAGCTGCGTGATGACCTGTCGCAGTTAAGGTCCTCATTAAAGTCAACCAATGACAGGATGAGTAACTTGGAGGAAAGGGTAGCCGTAATGGAGACCAAACTGGCTCAGCCACAAGCATCGCAATCGTCGGATGTGGACGAGTTAATAAGTAATTTAAGGAGCGACATAAATGACCGTGACCAGGAGTTGCTCGGAAATGATCTCCAGATTTCAAATATACCTGAGATCAGGGGTGAAAATCCTACCCACACTGCCATATTGGTGGCGAGTAAGATTGGCGTCAAAATCAAAGCGCGCGATATTGTGAGCGCTGAGCGTATTGGAGGCAGACGCATCAACGCAACGCAGGCGACGCACAGTGGAACGAATGTATGGGAGCGGTTGGACGTAGACATGTCCGAAAAAAAAGAGTAAAATTATGCCAAACTAATGATGCCATCTTATTCGATTACTTAATGCCTTCATAACTTGTGGTGATGAATTTCTTCATAACTCCCATATTTCGGGAGTAATTTGAGAAAATGTGAAATTTTACTATGAAAATGAGTGTATCGAGCTCTCTCCCTCCTGATTCCGGGCTTGTTTCAAGTAGCGGTCTCTAATATCATAATGCTAATACTAAGAGCTATATTTAATACTAAGACACATAGTGCGCCAAATGTGCACTTTCTGGGATAAAGAGTGATGTTTATTTTATAACACAATTTTTTTATTTTTTGTTTATTTTGTTGATTAAAACCGTTTTTCTAAAGGTTTACCTTATTACAATAACATTTCTGAGCAGCCAATTAGAGAAGATATAAGCTAATTAGGATATATAATTAGGGACTTAAGGTTTACATATAAAACTGATGCACTAATGATTACTGATAAGAACATTGCTATTATTTAATTACTAAATGGCTCTTAATACACTAATTTAGCATGCATCATTTACTAATTATCACAATAACTAATTACCTTGCAATATTTAACAAAGGATACCTGGGATACCTGGATTTTATATAAATAGGTCACTATTAGTAACTTTAAAATCAGTGTTGATTTACACCTCGTTGTATCCAAGCTAATCTCGCAATGTATTTTCCAAATTTTAATACAAATCTTGATATTCACGTTGCTTTATGCGCACGCGCACATAAAGATTTACGCGACTTTAACTATTTGTTCAGTGTTTTAAAAGATAACAGTTGTGTTCAGTTATGTGAAAGTGCTGAAACAAGTTTAAAAGACTGGTGTCGTCGATTTTGCTACCGCATTTATGCAAAATGGACACAGTCTGGAAGAAGCACAGATAAGTTTCGGAAGAAACATGAGATTTGGCTACAGGCTGCAATTCAATGGCCGGAATTACAGAATGAAAATATGGAACCTTCTACAGAAAATATAAGTGACGTCATCGAGCCCATAATTTCTCCTGCTAAATCTAATGCTTCAACTTGTACACATCCTAGTCCTCGTAAATCTTTTGAGGACCTTAGTAACCGGCAAAAAAGAAGACGCACTGAAGATAGTCTTTCATGCAGCAGTAGCAGCGCTGAAATTATGTTTTCGGCCGAAAGGGCGCTTCAAAAGGCAGGACAAAGCGATACAGCTTATGTTATGAAATACTTGACGGAGAATCCAGAAGAGGCCTCAAAAATCAAAGCCTTCATTGAAGGTAAATCAATTCAGGTACGGGAAATATCCCCTTTGAAGGCATTGGCTCTTTATGTATCGATGAACTTATCGAAATGGCGCTATAACACTCTTCGGGATTTCAACACTCAAGAAGGAGCTCTTCAATACCCGAGTTACTACATGTTGGTTAAAGAAAAAATTAAGTGCTATCCGGCCAAAGAAGATCTCACAGTTACAGAGAGCTCTGCAAAAATCAAATTACAAGCCTTGATGGATTTAACCTCAAGAAGACTTATTAGGTCGTTAGAAACCCCTGTTGATCCCAATCAACAGCTCGTATTGACCAGCAAATGGGGTTTTGACGGATCATCTAGCCAAAGCATTTATCATCAAAGGACGAGTGAAGATGAGCAAATCGATCTTGCTAGTAATTTTATGATTAGTCTTGTACCACTGCGGCTCGTCTCAAAAGGTGTAACAATTTGGGAAAACGAGCGACCATCTTCCACTTCATTTTGCCGGCCAATATTGTTTAAGTTTATAACGGAAACCAAAGAAAATGTGCAGAGAGAGATGGCTGAAATCGAAGCAGAGATTGAAGCCTTAACTCCATCCACCATCACTGATGGAATTAGTGTCAAACACCAACTGCTGTTGACAATGATTGATGGTAAAATTCATTCCATTATATCCAATACAGCAGCTTCAGTGTGTGACATATGCAAGGCTTGTCCTAAAGAAATGAATAATTTAGAGTTAATCAAAGATAAACACGCAAACGAGGACATGTATAAATATAGCTTAAGCACCCTTCACGCTTGGATTCGCTCAATGGAATGCTTATTACACATTTCCTACAAATTAGACATAAAATCATGGCAAGTAAGGGGTGATATAGCAAAAAGGCAAGTTGATGACAGGAAGAAAAGAGTTCAAGAGGCTGTAAGAAGAGAAACGGGCTTACTTCTCGATGTTGTGAAACAAGGCAGTGGATCCACCAACAATGGCAACTCGGCAAGGAGATTTTTTGAAAACTACACTAAATCTGCTGAACTGACCGGAATAGATGCTATGCTTTTAAGAAAAATCTGTGTGATCTTGCAGTGTATTTCATCAGGAGAGAAGATCAACGTAACTAAATTCCGAGAGTTCTGCTTTGATACTGCTAAGCTTTACGTGGAGTTATACCCATGGTATTATATGCCTTCTTCACTTCATAAAATTTTAATGCATGGGCCAGACATAGTTCAGAACATGTCAATTGTGCCCATTGGTTTTCTATCCGAAGAGGCATCTGAGGCTAGAAATAAAGATTTTAGAAAATATAGAGAGGGGCATTCTCGAAAGCATAGCAGTATCTCATGCAATGAAGATATTATGCACAATCTTTTACTGTCTTCTGATCCACTTGTTACAAGTATCCGTCCAAAAGGAAATAAGTTTGTAAAAAAATCTTCTTTTAAGGAATTTTATGAGCTTACGGATTCTGAGAAAAGTGATATCGAATTTGTTAACATAAATGATTTAGCGGACATCGATTCTGAATTTGAATTAATTGATGATGATGATGATGACGAAGATAATTAAATGATGTTATTGTTTTAAAATGTGTAACTTAGTAAATTAGAGCTTACATCTTAATTATTTATTGTACTTTTAATGAAACTAGGTAATTTATTATCAACTTACTTAAAAGTCATACTCTCATCAGTTCTTGTGAATATTTTTGTTAATATATATTTCTGTATATATATAATATATTTATAGACCTCTTAATAAGTCTGTCTGCGGTTTAAAGTAAATACAAATGGGGAAAAAACGTTTTTTTTTTTTAAATTTTCATTTCCTTTTATCCCAGAAAGTGCACATTTGGCGCACTATGTGTCTTAGTATTAAATATAGCTCTTAGTAATAGCATTATGATATTAGAGACCGCTACTTGAAACAAGCCCGGAATCAGGAGGGAGAGAGCTCGATACACTCATTTTCATAGTAAAATTTCACATTTTCTCAAATTACTCCCGAAATATGGGAGTTATGAAGAAATTCATCACCACAATTTATGAAGGCATTAAGTAATCGAATAAGATGGCATCATTAGTTTGGCATAATTTTACTCTTTTTTTTCGGACATGTCTACGTCCAACCGCTCCCATACATTCGTTCCACTGTGCGACGGCGCCGTTGGAGACCCGCCCCCGCTTCCTCGTCGTGCGCCTCGCGCGCCGCGACCTACGGGATGAGCTGCTAGAGGGAGCACGAGTGCGTCGCGGCATGACAACAGCAGATCTGGATTTGCCTGGTCCTGTATCTAGGTTTTATATCAATGAGCGCCTTACGAAAGTGAACCGAGAGTTGTTTCGGTGCGCTCGTGAGGCGGGCAGTCGCCTCGGTTGGCAGTTCGTGTGGTCAAAACGGGGCCGTATTCTTGCAAGGTACAAACCTGGTGACACCGCTTGCCACATCCGCTGTGAGGCAGACATTCTTCGCACTTTCGGTCCGGTCGCGACACCTAATAACGGCGTTGATAACGCACTTTAATATTACATTCCTGTCTGTTTTAGTTATATTTTTTTGTTATTCTTATCATTTGTCTAGTTTAGTTACAGGCAGTGACAGTCTCTCTATAGCAATAATATTATATCTGTGTTTCTTTTCCAACTATATGCTATGTTTTAAATTGTATTGTAATGGTGTGTGTCTCGCGGCGCACCTAAGTGAACTACGTGTAAACCAGTTTTATAACACTACACATATTTACCTACACCTACTCATCAAAAATCTACTGTATCATTTTACAAACCTATTATTTACACACCATAGTTTTAAAGCTCTGTTCAATTTTATATTATACACTATCTACTTATTTACGTTTCGACTTAGACATAGACTATTTTCAATTGAGTGTGCAGATCATAAAAATGACGAATCTTATTTTATACTATTTAAATGACGACTAAAGGAGAAAAGTTTTTTAAAGTTGGTTTTGTTAATGCTGGCTCACTTGGTACAGGTCAAGATGACTTAATTGGCGCAATTGAGAGGCATTGCTTTGACGTTATGGCCATCAACGAAACTTGGCTTCGACAGGGCGAGGAGGGGCGCGCTCCGGTAGTGCCGGGCTATCGTCTGCGTCACACGCCGCGGCCAGCGAGTGTTCGCGCGGGCCGTGGTGGGGGCGTCGGGTTTTATCTGAGGCGGGGACTAAGCGCGCGTACGTGGACCAGCGCGGTTGATCCCAGGTTCGAATCGGTGGAACAAATGTGGCTAACACTCACGTTGAACGGCAAAAAAATTGCTATTGGAACAGCATACCGTCCACCATGGTTAGACCTTGTTCTTTTCCTCGATGCAATAACGGATTCGATTAGTTCTTTGGGAAATTGCGATCACTATATACTGCTTGGCGACTTTAATGTTAATATGCAAGATCCAAACGGGATAAAAACGAAACATATAAATGAATTCCTGAATTGCCTTAACCTTACACAGCTGGTCACAAGCCCTACTCACTACACAGCCACCAGTGAAACTCTCATTGATCTCCTATGCACTGACTTGACTGCAAGATACACAGCGGTTGAATCTTTCGGTTCACTTAACGGCCACTCCATTGTAGTGAGTGAGTTTAATATTAAGCGCGTTAAATTCAAACCTTACTTAGTAAAATTTCGGCCTCTTCAAAAAGTATGCATGGAAACATTTAAAATAGACTTAGCGTCATTTAACATTGGTAACATCTCATCGCTCGACACCGTAAATAATATGGTTCATGTCTTTAACACCGATATAATTTCCTTGTTTGATGTTCATGCGCCAGTCAAAACATTAACTGTAAAAGAAAAATCGTATCCGTGGATTACAGACACAATTAAACTAATGATGCGTTTACGTGATGAAGCACTAAGTAATTATAGGAAAGCGAAATCCCATTCCAAACAAAAATACTACAAAGACTTTAAGCGCTTGGTGATTGAGTCTCTGTACAATGAAAAGACCGCATATTTCAAACACAATATTAATACTAAAATAAAAAACCCTAAATTGCTCTGGAAAAACCTTAAATCTACCCTATTACCTTTTAAACTTAAACATGACCTTCCGTCGCATTTTACAGATCCTGACCTTATCAACAGAAACTTTTTGATTGTTCCCGGTAACCCAGAGCCAAGCGCATCGATTATAAACTTTTACAATACTCACATACACGGCGAAGCAATTTTTACAATCACTCCAGTGGACAAGAACAGTGTCTCACGCACTATCGCTAGTCTCAAAAGTAACGCTGAAGGCTACGACAACATTACACTGGACATGATTGACATGACTTTGCCACACACGTTGGAAATTATAACGGACATAATAATAATAATAATAATAATAATTTCTTTATTCGAGTATCCATGACTCAAAAACTGTTAGTAAAACTTAAGACTATGTTAGTAAGCACTAATAAAATAAACAACACAATGGATCACCGCTGCGCCAACCCGTGAGAAATCGCACAACAGCGACCAACATAAACACAGTCTAGGCGACTTGCTATCATGCTTAGGATACTGTTGGTGCTGCCCCACACCCTGCGCACCAGGGAAGCGCACCTTTTACGCATTATCGTGTAAAAACAATCCACATGCGCATCTGCGAACATCCCCGACGCACTACAGTAGCGGGGCAGCCCCACCAGCATCCTAAACGCGTTATTATACTGAACGCGGAGAGCACTGTATGATCTTCGCGTACATCTAGCCCACAGGCTGCACGTGTAAAAAGAAGTACAGTACGCTCGAAAGAGCGTGACTTTGACTGGAAGTGAGCATCGTGCAAACCTGCGAACCAACATGTTCGCTCTAACCGACAATGCCCTCCGCTCACGTTCAATGTCATCATCGTCTTTGAGGTCAGGGGTCAACACATGACCAAGGTATTTAAACTTTTGGACTCTCTGCAATGGTGTGCCATACAACAGTACAGGAGGCACTCTGTCAGGGCTTTTACCCCCAGCCTCAAAGACCATGACCACAGATTTTTTACAATTATACGCCAATCCATGTACTTTGGCGTACGCCTCACACTGGGCAACCAACTTCCTCATTCCACAGACTGACGCACTCAGCAGCACCATGTCGTCAGCATAACTGATATTATTGACACAGATACCGTCCACGTAGCATCCAACCCTGGTACTGCTGAGCTCGGCAATCAGCTCGTTTATATACAGGTTAAAGAGCGTAGGTGAGCTCAACCCACCCTGCCTCACCCCACATTCCAACCCGTATGGACGAGACAACGACCCAGCCCATCGTACAGCGTTGATCTGGTTTCCATACCAAAACTTATAAATATTTAGAAGTTCTGTGGGTAAATTAAGCTGTTCTAACTTACTCCATAACACATCATAGGAAACCAGATCAAAAGCCTTAGATAAGTCCAGGAAGCAGGCATAAATAGGCGTCTCACGCTTCGCGTAGTATGTGACAGCATGCTTAAGACACAACACTGCACTCTCAGTTCCCAACCCAGTCTTGAAACCAAACTGGTTGTCATGTATGGTTATTCTTTTATTCAGTTGTGCATTAAGCATGCTGTCAAACACTTTTGACAGCACAGTCGCTAGCGAAATGGGCCTGTAGTTACTGCTGTCAGAGAGGTCACCAGTTTTATTTTTAGCGATAGGCACAACCACTGTTCGCATCATCTCACTAGGCATATAACCATGACCTATACAAAAGCTATAGAGCATAGCAAGTACCCTAGGCAAGTGAGGGCCAGCATATTGGAGGTGCTCGATGCTAAGCCCGTCATGGCCGGGGGACTTACCTCTAGACATTCGTCGAATCGTTCGAGTAATCTCTGCAGCCTTAAATTTAACCCCTATTTCCATCCCGGGCGTAACATCGGGCACCGACCGCGACGTGCCTAGAGGAGATTTTACAAAAAACGCCTCTTTAAAAAGATTGGCAATGTCTTCTGGCTCACTCATGCCACCGACGCTCACAGGAATGCCCGGTCTGGCTTTCAGTTTATTTGTATTTTTCCAAAAACTACGAAAATCATTCTTAGCGTGATGTGATGCTAGAATGTCCATTTTAACTTGGTCTTCATGGTCTTGGCACCACTTCAACCTCGACTTGAATATTCTTCTAGCCCCACACATTTCGTTATAAAATATCCCACTCGTAGGTTTACCATACCATGCCCACAACAGATATTTCTGCCTAGCTTCCGTGTGAGCCTCAGCATAATAAACATAATAAACCGCTCGATCTTGACGTCGACATTCCCTGACCAATGGAAAATTGCCTCTATTAGGCCATTGCCAAAAAATTCGAATCCTTTAACTTTAAAAGATCTACGCCCTATTAGTATATTACCATGCTTATCCAAAGTACTAGAGAAAATTGTCAGCCGCCAACTTACGCTGTTTCTGGAACAAAATAACATTATACCAGATTTACAATCAGGGTTTAGAAAACAGCGAAGTACATCCACTGCTTTACTAGATGTAACTGATAATATATTGACTGCTCAAGATAATGGAATGTGCACATTATTGGTTTTACTCGATTTTTCCAGGGCATTTGACGCTATTAGTATCCCGTTATTATTGTCAAAGTTAAAGCATTATGGTTTCGACCCCCAAGCCTTACAATGGTTCCGCAGTTATCTCAGTAATAGGAAACAGCTCGTTGACTTGCGGCTTAGTGACGGGACTACACTTAGATCGGCCCTTATATCTGTAGAGAGAGGAGTGCCGCAGGGTTCTATTTTAGGTCCCATTCTTTTTATTTTGTACTGCGCGGACATAATTAGATGCCTACAGAGATGCAAGTACCATATATATGCCGACGATGTACAACTATATATTTCCTTCAAACCAGACGAGTATGACAGCGCCATTAAAGATCTTAACGAAGATCTTAAACGAATCGCCGATTGGTCTGAGGAGAACTGCCTGTCACTCAACCCTTCTAAAACTAAATATATAGTATTTGGCACCAGAAACCAGCTGGCTAGACTACCTTTGACTTTTAACCTGAGACTAATGGGTAAACCAATTGAGCGAGTTTATGAGGCGCGAAATTTGGGTCTTGAGATGGACAAAGACCTCCGTTTCGAGAAGCACGTAGCAGACTCTGTCAGAAACTGTTTTTATCGCCTGAAGGTTTTATATAAGATGAGGAATTACTTATCTGAATCACTGCGGGAACAGCTTGTGGAAACCTTGGTACTATCAAGGTTAAACTACGCCGACACAGTATACGGCCCGCGCCTATTAGCTCGTACAGACCGGCTGATCCAAAGAGTACAAAACGCTTGTGCCCGGTTTTGCTACAATATTCCTCGGCGAAGTCACGTAACACCTTTTCTTAACAGGCATTTCTCACTGAAAATGAAGTCCAGACGTAAGCTTCACTTGGCGTGCCTACTGTTCGGTGTGGTCAAATATCAAAAACCTGACTACTTATATAATAAACTTAGTTGGTTAACTAGTAGACGCGAATGTGGGAGAAGACAATGCGCGCAGCAGCTCTCGACTCAGTCTCATAACACAGCAGCCTTCAGAGGTAGCTTTCGCTATGCGGCGTCTAAAATATGGAATAACCTGCCACCACCTATTAGAATGTTAAATACTATACAAACTTTCAGAAAACATTTACGGCAGTATCTGATTGAATCGCAACGTAAGTTGGACATGGTCACTTTAAATGTTTCAATAATATAATGTACGAACTCGGAACCTACCTGCATATCCAATTTTTGAAACACATATTTCTTTTTTGATCCAATTTCATTGAAAAATAATATTTTGACGTAATATGTAGCTAATTACCTACAGTTTTTACAAATTGTATTGTTAGTCCGTCGCGTTCGGCTGCTTGCAGCGTATTGTACTTATTAATTTAAAATATGACAAAGGTGTCTTTCACTTCCAGATTAGATACATGACATTTTTAACCAAACATTAAACTAGCTTACCTTTTTTATATTATAAGCTTTGTTTATTTACGGTTACATAATGTAGCTCCACTTCCGTCAAATATAATATTGTAACGTTTTATGTACCCACACTTTTGCCATCGCATCACAAAGTTTTCCATCACAAAAATTTCCGTTATTTCTGACAAATTTTACTATTAGTCCATCGCGCTCGGCTGCTTGCACTATATTACTATACTCTTTGTTGCAGCGTATTGACGAAGTGCACGGATTAATTAAATATTGTTAGTCTAGTAGTTAGAAACTAAACGTGCGAAAGGTTTGTTTACATTCGTCCGTCCCATTTACTGTGGTACCTATCGGTTTTTGTTCTGCACTTTTTTCTTTTCTTTTTTTACTTAATATGTAGTTTTATTTTATTTTATTATTATTGCACTGATATTTATTCTATATAAGTACATACCAATTCAAACACATAATTCACAACACATTCACAAAGCACCTACATACCTACTAAACTGTTTTTCGTCCGTCACGTCATTATCTTGGGTCCAGTTGAAAATCAGCGTCGGGCACTAGCTGCTCGGCAGTTTGCTGAACTGGGCCTTTTTGGCGCAGCCGTGAGACACACAATATTATTTATTTCTTTCTGTTTAGTTTTAAGTTTTAACATTTTTTTTTTGTTGTGTGCGCTTGTGGCATGTGCCAAATAAATATGTTTTCTTTCTTTCTTTCTTTCTTATGAATTTTTTGCTCAAATGTTTTTTTTTTAAATATCTTTGTTTGCGCCAGGCTGTTTCCGCTTGCGACAACCGCTTTTAATTTGAAGTGGAGCCGTGAGGTTGATCCGTTTTTTTTAACGTTGTTTGTGACCAGTTCTTCTATACAAGTCGAACAACAGTTAGTGGTAGTAAAAGTTCAACGACCAAAAACTTTCGATCATAATCTTGGTGACCTTCTACAGGTCTCTGACACCATCACAGTTAATTATAAAAATTTTGGGTACTTACTTACCGCATGATATAATGGTCTAATTATTGTGCTTTTCTTTGCCTGTTCATCTTCATTTCTTACATTCATTGTTAACTATTAACACATTATAAGATTTATTTTTGTGCTACAAGCTTTTTCAGCTATCTATCAAAATTATAATGCAAAGGTTTGGTTCCAAGTAACCGGTGAATACTAATAAAGTGATATCTAATTAGTGTCAAGCCTGTTATCCCCGAATGATTTGGCAGGGAAGTTCCTAATAGGACACTCACAATTCGCCAGTGATATTTAGGTCCCATATAAAAGGGGGCAACCCTATTGCCATCAACAGTGCAGAAATCCAGACACGGGTTGCTACTAAGACATCCCTAATGGAAAAACCCTATACCAACGAGGCAGTCACTGTAATATAATTTAAATTAATGAAGGCCAACAAGTTTTCAATTATGTCCTGCAAGCGACGCGAAGAACAAGAACATTTAGTCTTGACTATTTAAATTCCCCAGAAACCCAAAATAAAGCATCTTAGTCTTTCTGTCGCTTACACACAACACATGAATGAAGACATCTCGCGAACGCGACAGAACAGCGCAATCATTTCATAACCGTCTAAAAGCCGCCCCTTCAACAGTCAATAAAAGTTTCATAACACTTAGTCAAGATAACGGGGTGTCTTTGAACTTGACCTCTAGGCTTGCAAAACGCCCCCACTAGAGCCCACTGCACTCACTGACAATATCGAAAGACAAGCCGCAGTGAACGCACGACTCGATCATGTACCCAAATCCGTTCGACAGAAAACATTCGACGATCAGACAAGTTCTCGACAGAATATTTCGAGAGAAAAGTGTTCGGAAAAATGTACTTTCAAGAAAGAATAGTAATACTTCGTCTTGTTCCGCGTCGAGTACGGAAAGCCGTAAGATGTTCGGTTTTAGTTTGCGCTGAGTCTGTGTGCGTTTGTGATTTGTAATCGTGATGGTTCGTTGCAGTCTGCTAGTCAGCGGTTTGCTTTCACTACTGGACACTTTAGTAAGTACTTTTTTATATGCATAAATTTTTATCACATAGTAAACCTACAAAACTGAAAAAAAAGTAAATAGAAGTATAACGGGTGTAAAAATACCCATAACGAACCCGAAAGACACCATGTTCTCCCCGTCATTGCAATCCCCTTTTTGTTCTGGACCATACCTGGAAACCTTCTAATTACGGAGATATTGGAGGTCTAAGTTCTAACTTTTTCACAAGTTTCTTTTATTTATTTTACTTTACTTTAAATACCTCCATGACCCGCAAACAGTCCGATGCAATGCATCGCAATCATTATCACAATATTATGAGTGCATCACAGTGAGTCGTACAGTAAAATTTTTTTTTTCGCACCAAAAAAAAAAAGACTAGCGATGATTTTGCGTAAGTTACCTAGTTTAATGTTTAGAATGTTTGATTGACGGCTTCGTAGATGAGGGTCTGTTTACGCTTTGTATTATTCTATTCGGCACCTGTGTATTTTACTATCTTTCCCGACTCCTTGTCATAAAGAGACACAAATTATCTCTATACCCAGTCTGATCCTCGAAAGTGTTTCCCCTTGAGTATTAGCAAAATACAAACAATATTTCTTTAGGTAAACCTCCACGGTACGTCGGCGAGTCTACTAGGCTCATTTCTGTTCGTATTGGCAAATGACTTGTTATTGCAAAAGCAATTTCTCATGTTGTCGGCGCGATAGATACTGCTGACCTAAATATCTATGTTTGCTAATAACGATGGAAAATGATCATATATTTTTTTTGTGGTATAGTAATTAAAATTGGTGCTTTGTAAAGTATGCGTGTTTATGTAAAATTTAATGTTATTAAACGCACGTTACCTTAAAAATTCGTTTGATTTGCATTATTTTAGAGTACTTAAAAAATATACATTTAAATGGGAATACAATAGACTAGCTGTTGCTTCATAACATTCATTTTTTGTTATCTTTCGTTTTTGGCATCGCACACAACTACAAATCTACGTTATCTATAGTGTTGGTCTATGTTTTAGTCTTAAGGTTACACTAGTCGGTCATTCTTCCATACAAACGTAGTATGGTGATAATTCTTCTATTTGACGGTGTAGGTTCAAAACTAAAAATTGTATCAACTGGTCTGTCATCATTTAGCCCTGTATAGAAGCAGAATTGGAAAAAAAATATTGGTTTGGAAGTTATGAGCGTCGAAACTTCCATATATATTCCATATAAATAACTTATGTAGTATGAAAATGGATAAAGTGAGCAGGGATAGATAATTTATTCCAAGTTAAAATAATTTATTTTGAGCAGATATATAATAATAATATAATGATATCTATACGGCCAAAACTCAATTTATGAAACTTCATTCGCTCATTTTCGTTATAAATCGTCGTATATTTCACTAAATAAATTAATTAATATATAAATATCTAAATAAAACTAAACTAGATAAATGAATACTAAAAAAAAAACTAAATAATTAAAAAACATTATTAAATAGCATGCATATTAGCCACGCCCGCCAACGAGTTCGAGCCGTGTCGACTTGTGCACCCTTAAAGGTTTTAAGCTGGTCGTCAACTCGGACACCATGAAATTATTGAAGCTCTTTAGTACATTCAGATAAAAATAAATATGTGGCTTAACTTTATGCGTATGTTTAATAATTAAATTAGTGATAACAGTTATTAATAGTATATAATATATATAATCTTGTATGAGATTCAATGCCATTGTTTTAGTTAGTGAAATAAAAACCCAGAACCATATCGTGATCTGTTATAGAGCAATGATATTCTAAAATATCAGGTATTTTTATTCGGTATATGTAGAGCATTTTCTGATTATTACTTCCGTTCTATAGCTTGATTTTAACAAAGATGTGATCAAGACAAGTACGCCCCCTGGTAGGTTCAGTGTTAGCAGGTAGAAGACCATGTCATGCCATCGGGCTCAAGTATTCGGCGTGAATTGAGATCTATACATAGCTTGATATATCGCCGTGTGTTCTTCAGTCCTTATTAGAACTATACAATTCCACATCAACTACGCTCAACCGCAAGTCACTTCAAGAGCACAAAACCGCTTCTTATTGCTACGGAATAAGGTCGCTCACTAAGACAAATTACTTCCACAAATGTGCGGTTAACTACACCTTATTAAACCACCGTAATATAAGAACTCATTCTTCGCTAACATCCTTTGAACATACTCATATACTAAGAGCCTTGAAACTGGTTTTCTATTCCTTGAATATGAAGACAAAGAAATCAATGGAGATCAGTCTGATCACTACTTGTTTTATACTGAGCTACTGACTGCCTCGTTGGTCTACTGTTTGCAAGCGATGCGATGCCCGGGTCGGGCAAATTGTTAATGGGTTTTAAATCAGGAATTTCTTAGCTCCCGGTGTCTGGATTTCTGCCCGGTTGATGGCAATAGGCTCGCCTCCTATTAAATGGGATTTAAACATAACTCTGGCTAACCATTCGAGGGGTTACAGGCAGGTGAATGATATGCTATGATATACTACCAGCCCCGTTTGTATGTTTTGACAAAATATTGAGATTTCTTCGCTTTATATACATAAATCTTGTGGATTAAATTCTATAATTGATTGTGAAAATTACATTTTCTTTACAAAAACAATCACGCGGACTGTCACTTTAAGCGACTTTATTTTACAAATAATTATGTATGTACTAAAGATTTGAAACAGATTTAACAACGCAAAAGTTATTAATTTATTATATAATTAATTGGTAGACGAGAACTACTACTATAATTACAAGAACTAGAAAATAAAAGTTATTTTAGTGCTCACATTTTATAACCTAGTACTTAATTACCTCGAACACCTTTTAATTGAAAGAAATTATTTTTCATAGATTTTATTATTGTAAGATTACTAATAAAATATTGAACTAAGTTAAAAAAAATAGGTACAGCCAGTTAAATTGAAACTATTATTGAATATTTAATCATAAACACAATAGGAGAGTGACCTTCTCAAATATTATTTAACTTTTTACCTCGATCTTCAGGCTTCAGAAGGAGCTCGTGGCCAAGTAATAACAGCCGCACGGGTCGATCTTTAAGGTTAAGCCGTGCTTGCCGAGGTTGGTCCGTGGATGAGTGACCATAATTACATACCGAGTTTCCTCTGTGCCTCGGAAAACACGTTGAGCCGTCCCGGCTGTTATTTGTAAATCTTTAACAGTCGTTACGAGTAGTCAGAAGTCAAAAGTCTGACATTCAGTTTTGCCAAGGGGTATTGCCTAGTTACTGGGTTGTGGAGGTCAGATAGGCAATCGCTTCATATAAAATACTGATACACAGCTGCATCCGGTTAGACTGAAAGCCGACCCCAAGATAGTTTGGGAAAAGACTAGGCAGATGATGACCTCGATCTTCAGGCTAAGCACGCTTGACAAGATCAGTTCATGGATAAGTGACTATCCATTACATACCGAATTTCCTCTGTGCCTCAGAAAGCACGTTCATTAGTAGATCTTTGACAATCGTTACAGGTAGTCAGTGGTAATATTGTATTATCCAACGCTAAATGGGCTGTGGAGGTCCGATAGGCAATCGGTCTATGTAAAATACTGATGTTAAGCTGCACCCATCATTGAAACTTTCTAAAAAACAACAGCTGTCCAGTATAAAAGTTCAATACGTAGTCGACCCAAAGCTATGGGACAATTTTTTTTTTCGCAATTTCAATGGTAGTCCCATAGAGAAAGTTGTTCAATTTGATGGTCAGAATCACACCCTGAAATATGACCCCACCTTTTCTGGTATTCACTGTATGCATTTTCAACAGGATTGATAATATAAAAGCAGTTCGGTAGCTTATGTCAATTCCTTAGTACGAACCTTTTCCTTCATTGCAATTCCCAATTCCCAAAAAAAATCAATTCCTCCAACATCGAGTGCGAGTGTGGCGCCTCAGGTCAGATTATATCGAACCTGTCGGAGTGGTCCCAGGTGTTCGTTTTCCTGCACCCTTTATCATCTACACAACGCTTCTGACGCCTCAATAACGTGGCCACTTACTGGGCCTAAACATTTTAATATCATCGATGTAATGACGAAACAGAAGAAGGAGACCAAATTATAACAGTTCAAATAACTGAAACCTCGTCTTTCATAATGCGCACAGCAAAGGAGTGGAACTCTCTGCCTGCGTCTGTGTTTCCGAACGCATACAAGCCTAATCCCTTCAAAATTAGAGTGAACATGGTTCTTCTGGGTAAGCTCGTACCATCGTCAACTTTGTCTCTGTCATCTCTGACCTAGACTAGAGTCAAGAGCAAACACATCGCAAAAAAACCTCATAACTATCATAAATAAAAAAAATCATAAATAAAATGTACAGAAAACTTGTTTTTCTTTTATTAGAACACTCAGTACTCCATCATTAAGCATTAACTTAGGTGGGAAGTTTACAAAGAAAGGGTGTAGATAGGTATGTTTCAAATTACTCCTTGTATAAGTTCGAAAACTACAATTCGCTGTTGCCAGTCCGTCTCTATATCGCCGGTAGCCGCGTACGTTTATCATTACACCACCCGCAAGCCTGTTTAAACTTGAGCAATTTTAATTTTTATAAACGAAGACGGCAGACTTTCGCAAGCAACCAGTTCGTTGTTCGACCTTGCGACTATTATACGTAACATAACGACTATAATATCCGAAGGGTTAGGCAGAGGTATGCGTAGTTATATTGAAGTCCCATGTTATAGGGTGCGAGCCTATTTCCATCATATGATGGCAATAGGCTCGCTCCAGGGCACGGATCCAAATACTGCGCTGCGAAATAAGTTACTTGGGGTCGGCGCAACATGTTTTTTCTTCCATTCTCCACTGTTTGACACCATCACGCTGTCATTTACTGCTTTTTCTTTCATATCATTCATCACTTCTTATCTTATCTTATACTAGCGACCCGCCCCGGCTTTGCACGGGTGCAATGCTGATACTAAATACACTACAGAAAAACTGTGAACGTTGTATATAAAAACATAGCGGCCCGCTCTAGCTTCGCACGAGTATAAAATATATAGTTATTATACATATAAACCTTCCTCTTCAATCACTCTATCTATTAAAAAAAACCGCATCAAAATCCGTTGCTTAGTTATAAAGATTTAAGCATACATAGGGATATAGGGACAGAGAAAGCGACTTTGTTTTATACTATGTCGTGATGGTTGTGAAAAGTTCACAAACTCGAACAAACTTGGAAGTCTTGGAACACAAATAATTGTGAATATTTGAAAACGCTTGTTGAAGTTGGGTTCAGATATAGATCAGACCTTTACATGACGTTATTTAGGTTGTTAGTATTCAAGTTTTAGTGACTTTAATAACATTATCAAAATACTTTAACAGGCCTATTCTATGCTTTTGATTTTTTTATTAAACTTATTATAGCGTCATTTATGTTTTCAGTTTAGTAAGTTACTCTACTTGGGAAAGTATACTACTAATTCAGCTTATACCTTCTATTTAGCTATTTATTATTTAAGTTATACATGTATGGCCGTGACAGAACACCAAATTTTCCGCTAAAGCAATTAACATAAATAAAAGTGCAACACATATATGTAAAGAATACATTATTATAACATTAGTAATTAAGTAACTTCGAACTTACTAGAATCTCTAAATTAATCAAGTAACTATATACCATAATAATGAATACGTTCGTTACGTTTTAAAGCATATAGGTAACTTGTGACGAAATACATAAAGGTATGGTAGGTGGTAATGTAGTTGTTTTTTTTTAATACAAGGTGTTATTTTGCATCCTCGTCAAATTCAAGGAGGTAACTATGCTAATGATGCTCGTCCCGAATAAATAATAAAATGGGTAAGTGTGAACCACCCGTGTTTTAAACGCGGCCCGTCTGGTTCTTGCCTTATTAACCTCGCTTACGCACATACAAAAAAAACTCAAACGTCTATTCGATAATTTTTTATTCCCTAAACCTAAAGGGTTAAGGGGGTTATTCAGAAATATTGTCAAACTTAAAAAAAAAACATAAAAAATCAGCGTTTATCAATAATTAACTTGGTACCGTAATTTTAATTGATTATTTATGTCTTTTGTGACCACCTCCTGAAATTTGACGAGGATGCAAAACAGCACCTTGTATAATTTAACTCTGTATTTATAAATTATTTTTGCATTTATAATTTTTTTTTATTGAACACATTAATATTGAATCTGTTTAAGAAAAGTTTCATGTTATGCATCTATGATCTACCATAGAATGTAATTTTTTCTTCACAGTTCGAGTGAACCAGCTTCTCCTAGGCATATGTGGCACCACCCAAACGCAAGCCTATTTACGGTTGGCAGAGCGAAATGGTAGAAAAAAAACGTGTTGCGCTGACCCCAAGTAACATGATGCCAAATAGCCTCATAGGCTCTGCACTACGGTTGTATAATAATTCATCGCTGTGCTAACTAGTTGAGCCAACACCGACCACAGAATCTATCGACATAGGTTAGGCGGTGCGTGAGGAAACATTGGTCAAGATTAAAAGAGCCAGCTCCACAGATGGCATCAGTATGACGGAATATTGCCGCTATTGCTTTGTTGCTTGGGAGGCCGATTGGCATTTGTTTTTGCCAATGACCTAACAAGAGGAGCAGTTATTCAAGGTTGACCTGTTGGTCAACCTTGAATATGAATGCTGGTACCGTATGAGTGTTGAAAAATGTGTAATACATTTATTTCCGCATTATTGCACTTTTAGGAGTGAGATGATGAACTTTACAGTTAAGAGTAGGAGGGATAGCAGACAAATCAATCTTGTGTGATGTTCTTCCATTTCCAGCGAGATAGCATGACCTTGATAAAAATGTTATCCCTTAAATGATGATCTTTACAAATAAATAAAATTGAAGTGTCTGTTTGTAATATTAAAATAACCGCCTTTTACTACATGCATATATACGGTACATATACCAAATAACCATTTTTTTTTTTAATTCTGTCTGTTCCGGCTAATCTCTGGAACGGCTGGACTGATTTTGACGGTACTTTCACTGGCAGATAGCCGATGAAATAGGGAGTAACTTAGGCTTCTTCTATTTAAGAAAAAATCTAATTCCACGCGGACGAAGTCGCGGGCACAACTAGTCTAAAATATTATCGTAAACATAACATAATCACGCCTGGAATCCCTGACGGCTTAGCTGTGTACTTAATAAAACACCCAAATTTTGCCAGTTATATTTAAGTCCCGTGTAATAGGGGGCGAACCTATTGCCATATAACGGGCAAAATTCCAGACTCCGTGGGTGCTACTGAAAAATTCCTGAGGGAAAAGTTCAATAATACTTTGCTCGACCGGGGAATGGAACCCAAGACTGCATGCTCAGCTGTCACGCTTTCGACCCCTTTTTTTTTATGGATGGGAAATCATCAAATGACTTCTCCCGCTCTGGGCGGAGCGGGAGGGAGTGTCAGACTTGTACTGACTAAAACCCACCCATGTTCCTCCTTCGCCCTTTGACAACAACAACCGCGCCGTCGGCACGGCCTGTCGTCGTAAGACGGACGGACGGTGAGCTGGCCCATTACTCACCATCCGCAGGCCCGCGCCTACGGTGGCCGGGGGCCACTGGTTGCCCCCCGACGCCCGGGGCGTCTCCCGCGGCGGCTGGGACGTGAGGTTCTCTCCCTCTCACGTTCCGCCACCTCCTTCGCTAGCATGACTGCTTTGCAGAAGGAGGCGACGGCTTCCCATTCCCTCTCGCTCCGGACCGTGGATTGAACCAGGGCCGGACGCGAGAGGTCGCCGCCGACGCTTTCGACCCCTAAGCGTTCAAGTGAAGCATTGTGAACTACCTTCCACTTCACCCAGAACGGGAGGAGTCATTTGATGATTTCCCAACTGTAAAAAAAAACATTGTGAACTAGTGACCAATATTTCGAAATTCTTAAAAGGTATTGTGTTCTTTACTTTTTTTTTTATACATTAAAGCACAGATATATTTAACCAGATACTGGAGGATCTAACATTGTTAATATCTTAAGTGTAAAACTTGTACTATTACATGCTTTAAATTGGCCAAATGTGTGATACTAAACATATTATATAAGATCTTCATGTACCTACCATATTTGATGAATGAATTGAATTATATTATCAAAGGCTAACAAATAATATTGTACTCATGGCCTTGACCGGAGAATGGTATTCACGGTGAAGAGGCCAGAAGGAGGTTTTTTAACAATTTTATGTGAAAATAAAACCGATGCAAGTAAGATTATTAGAGAGCAGCGGTGGCCCAGTGGTGGTAGCCCCGACTTACGAGTAGTAAGCCGTGGGTTCGAACCCAGGCAGGCGCATTACTTTGTGTAATTTATTTCATCACCGCTGCCCTCAAAAACGGTGAAGGAAAACATTGTGAGGAAAACGGCATGTCCTAGAACTAAAAATTCGAAGACATGTGACATCTACCAACCCGCACTGGACCCGCGTGGTGGATTACAGCCCACTCCCTCTCATAGAGAGGAGGCCTGTGTCCCAGCAGTGGGAACAATATAGGCTGACGATGAAAGTAAGATTATTTAATTTAATACCGAAGTAAAGGAGTTGAAAAAAAAAATGCTTGCAAACATAATCCAGTTTAAACGACAAAAACTAAAGTACCACTCCAACTTAGTACGTACTCAAGTTATATAACTTTCAAATTATGACACAAATACGGCTTTTGAAACTGTATGCTAAACTGATATTGGTCAGATTATGATGTAAGATGACACTGTTGTAAATGTGCCAACTGACGTGGCTCTGCGCATGGGCCGGTCAAAGTCAAGAATTACGCTCAACTTTGTGACAACATGACGGTAACAGTGCCAACTTTTAAGTCCTTATTTTCCGAAATGTCTGAACCGATTTTAAAAATTTACTAAATATACATTTTAGAAATGTCTTTTAAAAAAAAGATAATCGGAAATTTCTGTTTCTATATATAATGTATAATCGGTCTAATTTAAAAATGTTTTTTAGAAACTTTTTAGACCAATGTATTCTGCTTGTGCATATGAATTTTCATTAAAATCAATCAATCAATGTATCCTGTTTATATGCGTATGAGGTTTTATTAAAATCGGTTCAGACATTTCGGAGAATAAGGGCTTAAAGGTTTGTATAAAATTTGGTAAGGTGTAAATGCTCTTAATAAGAATACTTTCAATAAAATCATCTAATAATATATTATGCCAAATAGGAAGAAAAAATCATGTTGCGCCGACCCCAAATAATATAGAAGAAAGATGATGATGAATTAAAGTGGGATTATTTCAGAAGCATAATTAAAGTGTGTTTAATCACTCCTTAACATGAATCTCAATACAAACTACAATAAACGGTCGTCACGAACATATCAAGAAGTACCAAATAATTTCAATGAAATACCATTTCAGCATTAAAGAAGCATGTATGCGTGTTGAACGCTAATCGTTTGTGCAGGTCAATTGAAGGAAACTTGTATTAATAGGTACTGCTGACCTACCAAGCAGTATTGTTTTACTCTTATTTCAGAGTGGGAAAGAGACGGAGATATGCAGGATGTCTAGCACCATCCCTTACCACACTGGAAAAGGAGTAAAACAGTAATGTTTCAAGACGTGTACGCGTGTGCGCATGGTAGGCTAGCTGATTACAGGACACTTATCTTTGTCCTTGTTCATTTAAAATTGGAATTAGATCTTTATTTTCAAATATTTATTTCTTTTAATGTGGACCTTGGTTGCTCTTAAAAGGTAAAAGAGTTTTCTCGAATTGTCTGTTTGCTATAAAATGCATATTGTAGAATTTATTATTTTTTACAAAACAGGATGGTCAGTGTTTTAATTAGAGTTAAATCAAGACCTTTTGTTACTTTTAACAATTTTATCGAACGTTTACGATCGATTAAAATATGACCTACTTTTCAAGACTATTTGATTAGGAAAACTTTAGGCTATCCATTTGTAGCCGCACTAAATATAGCACTACAGCAACACAGAACAAAAAATCCTACAGCGCCATCTATGCCTCAAACAAAGAACTAACTCCAATTCCTAACCTAAATGGCTATACAAGCTGCTTTGCATCCTCATCAAAATTCAGGATGTTGTCACAAAAACATAAATATTCAATATAAATTACGGTACAGTCACGACCAATAATATGTATACACGCAGCAACATTTAAAAGTGATTTTCTTCTACTGTATTGATTATAGGTTTTACGTTTTCACGAACATAGAATTTTGGAAGCCATACTATTACAAAATAGGTCTTGCCTGAACATAGAAACCGTAATTTGAAATTTAAATCACTTTTCAGTTTTGCTAAGTGTAGACATATTATTGTTGGTGACTGTACATAGTTAATTATTAAAATTTTTACTGTTTAAAATTGTCAGTATTTCAGAATAACCCCCTTAACGTGGTTTGGGGAATAAAAAAATAACGAATACACATTTGTGATTTTTTGTATGTGTATAAGCGAGGTTATAAGGCGACGATCAGACGGGCCGCGTTTAAAACACGAGTGGTTGTCACTTACCGATTGACGTAAATAAGAAAAAAAATACTTACACATTTTATTGTTTATTCGGGTCGAGAATCATTAGCATAGTTACCTCTTTGAATTTGACGAGGATGTAAAACAACACCTTGTAATAAAGTTCTCCGCGAGCTAAGGATATAGCAAAACCCGACAATCACCCTGTCGGGCAGTAGCTCACCAGACATAATAACCCCCGTCTGGTCGGCGGATCCTCCATTTTCTATGGGGTATGAAGAACTTTGCACCCAGTTATTCATACCCCTATTCGTCACCATTTTACAAATCTTTGAAATAGTAAAATGTTTTTGTTGTGCTGCTACATTTACTTGCAGACCCAAATCTAAGCACAATTTCATAACTACACGTACTAAAACAATTACGAATTATGAGCATTAATGTCTATAAAATACTGAGTGCCGACATACATTGCATTGCATAGCAGTGCTCGTGCCGACCGGTCTCGGTAGCGACGCAAACGCATCGCGTGGCGAAATACACACTTTCCATACGTTTGGTTCACGATGTTTTTTTGTTTAGTCGGATTTGTTTGATTCCGTTTATTCGATTGCTTTTCATGCTTCGTGGGTTTTTGTGTCTAGTTCTTAATGTTTCTTTTTTGTGAGGGAAAGTTTAGGGATAAGCAATCTGGTATTTATTTGTTATTCGATGGTCTAGTGGTCAACACTGAGAGAAATTGAGAGGAATACTTTGTTTTTTTTTGGTAAAAATATATTTCACAAATTTTCTCTTTGGGTTTTGGTAAGGTTGGTGGCAATGGGCCTATTACGTGGGAATAACTAGTAGCGAAATGGGGATGTAGGATATAAACACCCTTTTTTAACCCTGCAGGTAAAACGGTTAAACGGTTCTGGTATTTTTGAACACCAGCATATTTTTTTAGATCTACCAAAAAGTTACGGCAACAGGTATTTTGCTATCACATTACCCCATTCAACATCACCTTGTTGTAACACTTTGGTATTGAAGTCTAAACTTGACTAAAAAAAGTTGATAAAAATTTTTATAAAATCTTTTTAAAAAGAGAACGGTGTCGGCGTTATCCCCGAGAGACTGTCTCTTTTCAAATCTCGTTCTTATTAAAACGGTTACTTATAATGAAACTAGCTGCCATTTTGTAAACAAATTTTCTAACCACATGATTGCTTTCATTTCCGAATCTCTTATCGTATATTATTTGCATAAATTATCTTCGTCCACAGCTTCAATTATTTGATACTAAAAGTAAATTAAATAAATTAAAAAAAAAACTAAATGATTTTATTGTTACAGCTGTTTGTTGTACCTCTTGAATAAATAAATAAATAAAAAAAAAGCTTTACAAACATCTTAGTCACGTTTTTTAAACAAACGTGACACACTCGACTGCTTATAAATCATTGACTTATTTGATAACTTTGTTTAATTTATTACATTTAATGTTTTTTTTTTGTATTGGCAAAACGTATAAACTATACTATCTCAGTTTTTATGATCTCTTAGCTTAGACATTTATTGATTTAGCGTGTCAGTTTTATATTTTAATAACAGTACATTCGCTCAAAAATAGGGTTGCAAAATAGACCCTATTTATATAATTTAAACTAGTATATAAAAATCACGTGTCACAGTGTTTGATGTCGAACACTTTCAAAACGGCTTGACCGATATTTATATATTTTTTTGTGTATAATAGGGATGGTGACTCATTTTTTTTTATTTGTCTGTCGGGTAGATTATTAAAAAGTATTTGACAGGTATTTTTTCTTTTTTCACGTAATCGTATAATTACGGAGATATTTTGGGGTGGAAATGGCGCATGACGTCACGGCTCAGTACATTTTATACCTAGTTGTGACGTAGTGAGCCCCCACTCTCCAACTTTAATGCGTTTTAACTAAGTATTTTTTTGTTATGTTGATAAAACAAGAAATACGTATCTAATATTTTTGTATTACCTGATTGACGGACAAAATAGAATTTCGTTTTCTTTACCCAGTCATCATCCCTATTGGTAGGTCATTTTGATGATTTCCCAACCGTAAAAAAAAAAAAAAAACAAATTCTGTGGACAGGTCGTAGGCAATTTTTTGTACCCCTAGGTGATAAGGGTAGATAATTTCCAGGTGAACGAAGTCGCAGGCAGCAGCTAATATTCTATATAATAGAGCCCTATTTATAAAGAGCCCCTGGTACTATGGCACATCTATTCTATGACGATCAGAAGGTTGTGGGGTGTCCTGATTATTTATACAAAACTAGCTGTACCCAGCATGCGTTGCAATGCACTTTTTACTACCCACCTACCCTATCCGACCTACCTACCCTATCCTACCTACCCTACCCGACGCTACCTACCTACCTACTCTACCCTACCCTACCTACCTACTCTACCCTACCCTACCCTACCCTTACTACCTACCTACCCTACCTACCTACCCTACCCTACCTACCTACCTACCCTACCCTACCCTACCTACCTACCCTACCCTACCTACCTACCCTACCCTACCTACCTACCCTACCCACCTACCTACCCTACCCTACCTACCTACCCTACCTACCTACCTACCCTACCTACCTACCTACCCTACCCTACCTACCTACCCTACCCTACCTACCTACCCTACCTAACCTACCCTACCTACCTACCCTACCCTACCTACCTACCCTACCCTACCTACCTACCCTATCCTACCTACCTACCCTACCCTACCCTACCCTACCGTATCCTATGTCCTTCTCCTGGCTCTAAACTACCTCCCTGCCAATTTTCAGCTAAATCGGTTCAGCCGTTCTTGAGTTATAAGTGAAGTAACTAACACGACTTTCTTTTATATATATAGATAACAGTCATTTTCTTTTGAGAGAACAAGTAGGTACGTTTTGATTTCGGGAAGGATCTTTTTACACTATTATGTATATTGTTTTCTTATGTTGAAAGTACTTACTATTCCTTTTGAGCAATACATTTCAATAAAAAACCTTATCGAAGAAACGCGCTTTTTAATTCCAACAAAACAAGATCAAGGCCACTTAGACAATTTACATTTTGAAGATCAACTAAATAGGTAGTTAAAATTGTTATGACATGATTTTACAATATTTTAAATACAAATTAATTTATGTGTTTACATATTCTTTAGATAACTAGAAAATCGTCTAGACGAACGTTCATGAAATAAACAGCCATTACCTAAAACGAAATGTAACGAAACTCAAACGAAATTTAGAAAGGACAAAGTTAAGATTGTGATAAAGTACGGACATATTAAAAGAGCAGCGGTGGCCCAGTTGTGGCAGCCCCGACTTACGAGCAGTAAGCCGTGGGTTCAGACCTAGGCAGGCGCATAACTTTGTGCAATTAATTTCATCACCGCTGCTCTCAAAACGTTGAAGGAAAATTTTGTGAGGAAACCGGCATGTCCTAGAACTAAAAATTCGAAAACATGTGACATCCAACCTGCAATAGGCCCGCGTGGTGGATTACAGCCCACTCCCTCTCATAGAGAGGAGGCCTGTGTCCCAGCAGTGGGAACATTATAGGCTGATGATGATGATGATGGACATATTGTAATGAAGAGGGATGAAACGCATATCCTACTATAATATCTGTATATAATATAATATTTTAAATGTGAAAGTTTGTGAGGATGGATGGATGGATGGATGTTTGTTACTCTTTCGCAAAAACTACTGAATGGATTTGGATGAAATTTGACACACGGGTAGATTATAACCTGGATTAACACATAGGATACTTTTCATCCCGATAGTATGTTCCCGTGGGACAATTATCGAACTCGACGCAGGCGGCGCCGCGGGCATAAGCTAGTGACCAATAGAGTGATGGATGAACATATGAATGTGTATAGATGGAGAGGAAGAGGAAGAGGAAGGCCAAAGAAAAGATGGATGGATTGTGTGGAGAATGGTACGAAAGAAGAAGGAGTAAGTAAATGATGCCGTGAAGTCTGACACAGCAGAATTAAAAAAGAAAACGTGTTGCGCCGACCCCAAGCAGAATGGGACAAGGGCAGATAAATGATGATGATCTAAAACTAAATTTATTTCGTAACTGCAACACTACAAGATTACAATGAATTGCTGGCCTACCATGACCTCTTAAAGCAGTTTTGTTTTACTCTTATTCCAGTGTGGGAAAGAAACGGAGCTATACAGGATGTCTAGCGATATCTCTTTCTCACACTGGAAAAGGAGTAAAACAATAATGTTTTAAGACGTCATGGTTCCAGGGCTGCGGGTTGTTCGAAAGAGATACCGCGGCCCTGGAACACAAAGGGCTAAGAAGGAACATGGGTGGGTTTTAGTCAGTCAAGTCTGACACTCCCTCCCGCTCCGCCCAGAGCGGGAGAAGCCGTTTGATGATTTCCCATCCGCAAAGAAAAAAAAAATGGTAGACCATCTGGACCTTAGCACACAATAGACAATTAGAGCGATAGAATAGCCCTAGAACCTACTTGTATAATATTTTACATCGAATTTTCCTTCCCATGGTTGCCACAGCATCCAGTATCGTAGTGAACCAAATATTTTAACAACAATCATATGAATTCTTGAAAGTGATAATTGTGTGATATTGTTTGGCAAACGGTTGAAAGAGACATTTTACTACCAGTAGACATTTTGCGAAAGAGACATTTTGCGCCTAAGCCGTTCTATATTGCCAAAAAACTTTCAAATGACGGAAGTGATCGAACGTTGCTCGTGATTCGAACTCAATATTGCAATTAAAAATTACTAAGTTTAGCAAATACTTATTAGAAAACATATTGAAGTAAATATTACAAAACTTTTAACCTTGTACGTGCTAATAATCAGACCATGGCATATATAGTTTCCTACATACATACTTATGTTTAAAGTATTGAATTTAATTCCGCATGTAAAAATCTATGGGTTTCCTAAAGTTAATTAATAACTCAATTTATTAGCAATACATAGTCATTTTTTATAGGGATACGGGAAGTTTTGGTGGAAGTCATAATTATTTCCGAACTGGTTAATACCGTTCGGATTCCGATACGATGTCTTCCGTCCTTGATTTTTTTTTTTGCTAGTCAAGCAAGCTTCGGTTAACGATCATTAACCGTTTAGACACTTTATAATTACCGTAATATCGAGCCTCGGCTTAGGACGTCGATGGGGGAGAACAGCATGGGGACAGGCTGGATCTGAATGATATCATTATTTAGGGGCTGATTTAAAACTACTGGCACAGCATCGCGGGCTGGCTCGAGCGAGGGTCGGGGAGGGTATGGACCGGGACGTCGCGACGGAACGGACCTCGAAGGCGAGGTCGGAAAGACGGCGGTTAGCGTGCGTCTGAACTTTTTAAAAGTACTAGTCTCTTTGCTACTCTCCTCGAGGAGGGTGATAGCATGATCAGGAGTGACGAGGGTATGCCTCGGACAGAAGTCCTGATTCCCAGCTAGGTTTGATGAAATAACTCAATTACACTTTGCCTGGGCAGCTAGATCAATAAGGCAGTCACTGAATAATTATTTTATACCATAAGTATCACTTCACTCTTAAAGCCATTTTTAAACGATTTTTCATTTTAACGAATTACTGCACCTAAGGGAAGAAGGGAAGGGAGCGATTGAGCAGGGGTCTAATATTAAAAGCTGCCAGAACTTATTAAATCTAACTGGAATTAAATTGACACCCCAAGAATGATAAGGGTTTATCCTTTCAACTAGTTTTTAACCTGTCTGGTCCCTTTTTAAGGCGAGGATTTTCAATTAATGTTTATTTTATTCCTGCTTGGGGTAAAACTCCTACCCATTTGTGATGCCACTCCATTTCCACCTTTAAAAATACCTATGTTAAAGTATTATTTTCTTGTTACAGGTACGTGAAGGCGCCTTGGACTGCAAAACGAAAAGATATTATCCCAAAAAGATAATCCTGATAAAGAATACAGATAAGGACAAAGTAAATAAGCTACGAGTATTTCCTAGTGAAAAAAAAGTCATTTGAATATAAATAGTGTAGAGGTGTCCGGAAAATTGATGTTAACATGAATATGTAAATATAATATTTAAACATAAACCATAAATAAATAATGTATAGTTGTCCGGAAAATTGATTAATACATTAACATAAAAATATTATATTACATATAAACAAATTAATCAAATTGAAGTATCTGTTTGTAATTTCAAAATAATAGCTGTTTACTGAATACATATGAAAGTATGTGCGGTACATATAACAAAAAACTTTTTTTTTTGTATTTTTGTCTCTATCGGTCTGCCTGTCTGTTTGTTCCTGCTAATATCTGAAACAGCTGATGTTTTACTGACAGTTAGCTGATGTTATAAGGAGTAACTTGGGTTACTTGTATTTTAGAAAAAAGACCCTAATATTTTTTTATGCCCTAATCTTCATTATGTTCCGCGCAAAAAAAAATTAAAACCCATGAAATTAACAACAAAATCAGATTAAAATAGGGAAGCAATATTTGTAAAATAATTTCACGCGGACGAAGTTCGCAGGCAAACAGCTAGTAAATCATAAATGAGATCAGATCAGAAAATCAGAGCCTCAAAATAATTTGATTATTATTTTGAGGCTCTGATTAAAAAAACTACTATTCATTTTGTTTGTCTATTGGGGGTTGAATGATCTATAAAAAATGCAATCAATATGAAATACAATAAGCACATATGTTTTGTGAAATTGTATTCTGTTGTATTTTTTTTTATAACTAAACTAAGAAACTTTAAAGAAAGAACACACGCAGGAATGACATCAGTTTTGGTAATAAAAGACGGAACAGTATCTTGTGTGAAACTCTTTTTTTTATATTTATCATTTTATTACAAAAAATTTGATTACATAATTAGAGGTAACATAATAGTAAAATCTCTGTACTGTATTTTCATTATTATTTTACCTCCAATTTTGTTGCAGAGTGACCTTTATTGACGTTCAAACAAGGTTAAAATCAGAGTAAATATAAAATTGTTGTAAGTGTGTCAGTCTAATAAATACGAAGTTTTTACTCAGAATAAGCACAGCCTTATTCTATATTTTTGTTAAAAGTATAGTCTCAAACGACGCGCGTGTTGCATCGTTGTTGCAGAAGAAAAATAAAAGAAATTGGTTAGAGCATACTACGACTCACCAGAACGTGACGTTACTCATCAAAAGGAAACAAGTGACCAACGCGCGTGTCGCTTAATGCAAGTTGCGTCGCAAGTCACTTAACAGTTTAAAATGTACATGCAAAACTGACTCCCATAGAGAACACATACGTTACTACAAGCGCATCGGTTTTCTCATTTGCAATCAAGACGATGTGGTTGCTTTAGTGGGTTTATTTCTTGTTGTAAGAAATAAAAAACCACTGAGAACTGTGCTTGCGGCCTGCCATACATGCTCGGCATGTACAGGATAACTGTTCAGTTTTCTCCTACACACGTTCATGCATGCAAAACTGCACATGCACATGCAAGACTTCATCGTTTATGCCCAGCTTAAGATCGTTAACGGGCGTAGGATAAAATTTCCGGGCATAATACCAGTTAGTAGTTGCGAAAAGTTTCATAATTTCTTGCAGTTGGCGATGAGAACTATTTAACTGTGGAGTTGACGTGGCCATTCAAGATTTTAAACGTCACTGTTTTATAAGAATTTAACAGTTTAGAAAAAAACACGTTTCGTCATTGCACTTGTATAATCAGTCTCCTGCAAAACCTGACGCCTCTTCAGGAGGTGTCAAGTAATGCAGGACACCGACTATTCCTTATCATGTATAGATGTTAATATTGCACGTAATAAGTACTTTTGTAAACCATAGATTAATAATACATTCAAATTATTTTGTATATCTTGTCAAGAAGTTCGTTTACAGTGTCTAGAAGAACTAAAATAGGCTACAATACATGTAAGATCATAAACTACGTTAGGTCAATTGAATTGATATACAGTGTACATATTCTCATATCAATATTACTGAAAAATATTTATATATGATTCCATAACGTAATTTAAGAATTTATACATATTAGTATTAAGCTAATTGAATATAATAGGGATAGAAAAAAAACTCTGTTCATGAAAGGTTATTATAGGTACTCACTTAAAATATGTATTTTTTGTGTTCGTAGATTGTGAATATAAAGTTTTTTTAATTTTTATTATTAATACTAATATGTAGTATTAATTCGTTTATTCACACGATCACAGTTTCAATACATACATACACACAACAAGACATTACCTTAAGTGACCATTCAATTATCGGTAAAATAGTGTAACAGTAACTTTACTTTTTTCTTTGTACAGTCCATAAAAATAGTTTTTCAAGCAATTTGACTTAATTTTATGTGTTTGAGCCGTTTGGGGTTGAAACACTAGGGCCATGGGACCTGAGTGCCCACCTTATGTTTCGAGATATCACCAAACGATTGGTCGACTCTTCACGTGCCCAGAGGGCAAGCCTTTTTTTTGCCAAAGTATCAGCATTGCCATCCAAGTGGCAATGCGGCCTGCATTCTGGGCACTTTTCCTATTGACAGCGGATGTGGACGAAATTTTGGCGCCCTGTAATTTTGATACTTGTACATATTTTATTATTATTTTAGATGTATTTGTAGTTTTTAAATAATGTATAATGTAATATAAATAAAAGCTTGACTTCAAATTTCAACATTTGACTACTAGTTTATATAATCGATATTTAAAACAACTGTCATTCTTTGACAATTGTTATTAATGACTATAATACAGTATGAAATGGCTATACACTACCGTTGGTCAATTTACTTTACAGTTTATTCCTTGACGGTACATATATTTTGTAAAACCATGAGTAGTAGCTATTTATATAATTGCCATTTGCAAAGGTCGTTCGTCAATTGTTTGAGGTTAAGTGGTTCGTTGCCGTTTACAGACATGCATAATAATATGATCATGGCAAAAAATGTTCATTTACAACCAAAATTATTAGGTATATATGTTATTATTAGATGTTTATAAGATAAAATTACAATGAGGTATTCTTAAACGTCTAGAATTATATTTTATTTTGTACACTATTTTGATACAAAGGACTCGGATAATCTAAAGTTTTCGTACATATTTATCATAATGTTTTCTATTAATATAATGCACATTGTTACTTTGTATTATTGTTTTCTACAAGGTGTTGTTTTGCATCCTCGTCAAAATTCAGGAGGTTGTCACATAAGACTTAAAATATAATCAATTAAAATTACGGGACCTAGTTAATTATTAATAAACGCTATTTTTTTGGTCTTTTATGTTTGTCAGTATTTCAGAATAACCAGGGGGTTATTCTGAAATACTGACAAACATAAACATTTGATAATTTCTTATTCCCTAAACCACGTTAAGGGTAACGTGGTTTAGGGAATAAGAAATGATCAAACAAACGTTTGAGATTGTTTGTTTGTGTGAAAGCTCGGTTATAGGGCGAGAATCAGACGGCTCGCGTTTAAAACACGGGTGGTTCATACTCACCGATTTCCGTAAATAAATAAAAAAAATAAAAATTACCTACCTATTTTATTATTGATTCGGGACGAGAATAGCATAGTTACCTCCTTGAATTTGACGAGGATGCAAAACAACACCTTGTATATTATGTTTTCTTTATATTTTTTGGAGATCAAAGATGGTATGTAAACCAAAACTGTGAATACACAAAAATGTTTTTCCAAATATTATAAGTTTTAAGTATTAATGCCATTGAAAGCTTTATAAAGTTTTTAAATCCTCTAATTTAAGTGGTTATTATTTATAAATCTTTTTGAAATAAAATGTTTATGATTGGTGAAGTTTTGGTGTTTATTTTCAAAACCCTTTTACTTACAATTCTTTTTTGTCGATGTTACACGAAAGAAATTCCGAAAAGTGTTAATTTTTGTCAATTAAGGGTGATTTAGACAGGGTAAGTAAACGGGTCAGTACAAGAGTGAGTGCGTCGAGAACCGACTACACTGTAGCCTAAACAAACACTTATTTACCACAGATGTGATAGACAGCCATCTGTGCAGAGAATGCATGGAGGCTAAACACCACAGCACGTGCTCATGGAGTCGGAAGCGTGAAAGTTTAACGGTCACGGCCTCTTCAATCGCCGGCATCACTCTCGGAAACCTGCCGCAGCCCGAAAAGGCTGCTAGCTGTCTGGGAGGACCTGGGATGGTTGGAGTAACAAGAGGATTTTCAGACGTACAATGGCCCAATAAAGAGGCTTAGTGCGGGTATAGCCCAGCTAACCTAAACTAACCTTTCAGGTCAGCACTGTCTTCTGTCGAGTTTGGAGTCAGTTACTTACCCTGTCTAAATCAGCCTTCATGTGTTCTTGCACGTGTCTGATGCTTCTTTTTCTTCTCGAATTGATGACTCAGATTTGATGCCACCAGTACGTAGTAACCTAGACAGCTCTCTCGTTTGCCTCATTCAAGTCAGAGGCTAACAAATATAGTAGTACTATAGTCGACTGGTTAATTACTTTTTCAGCCTAATTTAGAATTCAAATTGCACGTCTGAAAACGACAAAATGTATTTGTCCATTTGAAAGTTAATTAAAGCTGTACATGTGGTACATCTTGATATTTCATTATATAAAAAAATATACCAACAACGGTGCCCTATTTATCAATGACAATCAAGTACCGAAATATCCATGCAGTATGTTGTCAAAACTATTGAATCTTATGTGAGCTTGACTATACCAACCATCTTGAATAAATCCTATGTCGTTTTAGTAGTGTCTTGGTTCCATAATTAGCTATGCATTTCGGCCTTTACCTTGACAATAACAAAACATGTATTTAAAGTAAGTTTCCGTTGCATTAACGACGTAACCTTCAGATGTCTCTGCCATATGATATTCCGGAAAAGGTTCCAAGAAATTAGTTTTACAAGGTATCTCAAGATTAAAATCTAAACTTAGTTCCTGTTTTCCAGTTAATCTTAGTTGTCTGACTTGTGGGAATTTTCCAAACAGGCAAGTCTTAAATAGATTTAGCAAATTCGCAATCTGAACCGGTTTGGTTACGGCTTGTCCACATCACCACGGATGGGAAATTATCCAATGACTTCTCCCGCTCTGGGCGGAGCGGGAGGGAGGGTCAGACTTGACTGACTAAAACCCACCCATGTTCCTTCTTAGCCCTTTGTGTTCCAGGGCCGCGGTATCTCTTTCGAACAACCCGCAGCCCTGGCAGGCATCGGCAACATCACCACGTCACGCAACGTTTACACGAAAAGGTGCGGTGTCCCGGCGCGTCACGTGTATTTGGCGAAACTCGATCTAAATAAATTAGCAATTTATATTTGGCGGCAACGTTGCTGTATCATGCATTTGCCCATCGCGTCAACGTGACGCGCTGCGACACCGCACCGTTTCACGTTAAGAGCGTTTACGCCTTACGACATTTCATACAAACTTTCAAGCCCTTATTTTCCGAAATGACTTAACCGATTTTGATGAAAATTAATACGCATAAGCAAGATATAGGTCTGAAAAGTTACTGAAAACATTTTCGAAATGTCTTTTAAAGAAAAAGGAAATTGAAAATGTCTATAGATAAGCTATTATCGGTCTAAACTATTTGTAACACTATTTTTCGAAATTGTTTTTTAGTTACTTTTCAGACCTATGTATCTTACATATGCGTATACAGTTTAATTAAAATCGGTTCGGTCATTTCGGAAAATAAGGACTTGGTTTGTATGGAATGTCGTAAGGCGTAAACGCTCTTAATGACCGACGTCGAGAAGTCGTGATGTGGACAAGCCCTTCACAAGACAAGACTTCTGAGCTAAAATGAAACACTAACTAGATTTCCAAATATACTATGATTCGGCTAAAGTGCTTACTAAACATCACTTCGGCTTTATTTAAAGTCTACTATAGTACTAGATAAAGGTTTAATTTGTGGGTATAGAATTATAGCAAAACTAAATAAAATCTTCGTTCCTATTATGCACATATTTTAAAATTAATTAAAATTAAATACTTGCAAACATAACAATACCTTTGCAAATATATTTCCTAGTAGTAAAGATACGAATCAAAACATTGTTTATTTCTAAATAAAACTTCTTGCAGTCATATATTTTCAAAAAAATCGGATATTTCTAAGGAAATATGGAATACATATCATTACGCTTGTAATCCCCGAAGCGTTAGGCAGAGGTGTACCTAATAGTACACCCACATTTCGCCAGTTATGTTTAAGTCCCATGTTACAGGGGGCGACCTATTGCCATCAACCTTGCACTAGTCCAGACTCCGTGGATGCTACTGACAAATTCTGGATGGAAAAACCTAAAAGCACTTTGCCTCACCCCCTTTTTTTTACGGATAGGAAATCATCAAATGACTTCTCCCGCTCTGGGCGGAGCGGAAGGGAGTGTCAGACTTGTAGTGACTAAAACCCATCCATGTTCCTTCTTAGCACGGTATCTCTTTCGAACAGTCCCGCAACCCTGGCAGGTTACCCCTGGAATCAAACACAGGACCTCCTAATAGCAGTGGCACTTGGGACTTAAAGACTAACGAGTCAGAAATAAGGAATTATGTTCCTTATTCCCTGAACAAAATACCATTATTTGCTTATATACACAAATCTGGTTTATCTTTGTGTAGGCAGGTCTGAAAATAAAAGTAGGTAAGTATAAAACCGATTAACGGTTAAGTACCTAAATCTTCAAATCAACACATTTAATTAAATCTCAAGTAGTCATTAATCAATTTAATACCAATAAAAGTTCACGTTCCTACCTAAACAAAAATCTCGATGAATCACAGTATTATTTTTATCCCAACCTTATCTTCAAAAACATACACACTTGGAGGTATAATAAACTGACATAAATATAGTTTTATTTACCTTAAACACAATGGAAAGGACGGGGCATTGAAATACATCGTGTTTATGTCATAAAAGAATTAATACATTGAACTGAACTTGAGTTGTACAGTACACAAATACACAAGAACATGTCCCAGATTTACTTACATTGTAATATTTAGATCAAGGCGTAGTAATCTTTACTCGTAAGCAATAAGACGATTGCAACGTCTGAAGTGTACCCATGTTAGCTTGAAATAATTTTAACCCACCAATAAATTTTATAATATTTTATATTTTGAATATGAGACTGAAGATGAAAAGCAAAAAAGGGAGAGTACAAGAAGGAAAGATCTCCAGATGGTGGATGGTGCCTCACCTGAACGTTGCAAAGCATAGCGCCCACCACAAGTCGTTCAAAATTTTCAATAAACTCCCGATATAAATAAAAAGCCTAGTACACACAAGTGGGTTTCAGAGAAAGCTTAAACAGTTCTTGTTAAACAAGTATCTATATTCTATTGAAGAATTATAAATTAATACAAAAGTCGAAAGCAATACAATTTCATTGACTTTAAATTTTACTGTTTTCTATGAATTGCCTTAGACATTATTTTAATATTTTTTTTATATTTCTTTGTATTTCTGATTTTAATTTAATTTGGATAATTTGTAATGATTTAAATATGGATTGCATGTACGGTTCTTATATATTTAGTTATAAAAATTCAGACACGGTGTAAAAGTCGTGCTTGAATAAATTAATTGAACTGAATTGTATTCAATTTTCATTAATTCCAGATAAATTACATTATAATCATCCATACACTTTTTTTAAATAATTTACGAACAAACAAACAACACAACAATAACACCAAATAGATGCTCAATAATGGAAAAATTGGATTAGGACCGCACTACTCGTACATAGAGTTTTGTCCAATGCTCCATGAAGGAGCACTCCATGTCCATTCTCCCAACGTTGCAGGAAGCTGTTGGGATTGCCCTGTACGTAGCGCATCAAAAACGCTATTCTTTTGCGATGTATCGCTTGACAGCCATCCACACATGATCTGCAAACATACTTGATGCGCTACAAAAGCTTGGAAACCCCATCAACATCCTGAAAGCATCATTGCAAATGACGTCTACGATAATGTTGCGGCCGTGTTCTTTCATCTTAACTGAGTTATGTAGCTGTTAGCAGTGGTGGCCCAGTGGTAGCAGCCCCGACTTACGAGCAGTAAGTCGTAGGTTCGAACACAGGCAGGCGCATTACTTTGTGTAATTTATTTCATCACCGCTGCTCTCAAAACGGTGAAGGAAAACATCGTGAGGAAACCGGCATGTCCTAGAACTAAAAATTCGAAGACATGTGACATCTACCAATCCGCACTGGGCCCGCGTGGTGGATTACAGCCCATTCCCTCTCATAGAGAGGAGGCCTGCGTCCCAGCAGTGGGAACAATATAGGCTGATGACGATGATGATGAGTTATGTAGGAGTCATCAGTTTAGATTTTTAGAGGTATGATGAACAGAGTGTATAAGTGTTCATCTCCACAGCAAAAGCGGCATCCTGCACAAGACAGGTGATATCTAGTAATGTGTGTACTGTCCAACTGTTGGGAAAGTGCGACTACTGAGCACGAGGTCCCGGGTTTGATTCCCAGGTTGTATTTCTTTTTCTTTCAAAAATTTCTCAGAAGCAGCCACGAAGTCCGGATTTGTGCGCAGTTTATGGGAATAGGCTCGCCCCTACTATGTGGGTGTAGTACACCTCTGTTTGAATACTATAAACCTTCGGGGAGTACAGGCGTGATGTTATTTATGGTTCGGAAATAATGTCAATCACTTGGATAACGCTGTTTACTCGATCAATGATATATAAACTATAGTTACGTTGCCCACGCTCTGTAGTGGCAACTTGAATGCAGGGTGGTATCCATTATCACGAAGAGCGCTATGATGGACCACGAACAGCAGGTTCCACCGAAGAACACATGCGATGGGGAAGGCTTCATCAAGGTGGACAAAAAGAAGAGGAAGCCTACGTATCGCAACCAGTGTGGGACGGCGCCGGCAGGATCGAACACGCTGCTACGTCCTGCAGTACCGACGACGCAGCTGTACGTGTCCCGTTTGCACCACTCTACGAAGACTGAGGGCATCGTAGAGTACATACGGGTGAAGACCAACTGGACCTTGAGGGTGGAGAAGCTGGAGGCACGCCATAACACCAATTTCAAGTCGTTTGTGGTGCGCGTTCCGACTCACCACTTGGTCACCTTCCTCAAGGAAGAGTTTTGGCCGAAAGGTGTGCGTTATTTTTGTGTAGAGTATTTATTAGTTTATAGTTATTGTTTTTATACTTATATATGTATTGTGATTTATGGGCCCTAGTTGCCTGAAATAAAGGATATTGTATTGTACGCGATGCATTATGTGACTTCTGCGTAGTTCGTTAGCGGCGGTATAGATGTCGCCACACTTGCTAAGCCGACAAGCAACGTAAACTAACACACAATAAAGATAGCACTCAACAATATGTTGTGTTGCGTCGGGTCATTTTATCGGTTGTATCGGTTTCATTTTTCAGTTTTTAACACACGGTAATAATAACTTACGCTACTTAGAGAAAGTAATATCCACGTACCGAAGAGATTATTTGAAATTTAAAAAAGTATTGAGGTCGTGCACGAGATTTTGAATTGCAACTCATGCATGAGAAGAGTCCTCAATATACTACGTTCTAAAACAAAATGAATCGATCAAAGGATATTAACCATCTTAAAAGTAGTTACTTAACTACCTACTTAACAAAATACAAGCTGTTGTTTTGCATTCTTCTCAAATTCAAGGAGGTAACTATGCTAGTGATGCTCGACCCGAATCAATAATAAATTGGGTAGGTAATTGTTTTTCTTATTAACGAAAATCCGTAAGCGAGAACAACCCGTGTTTTAAATCAGGCCCGTGTAATCCTCGCCCTATAACCGTGCCTTCACACATACAAACAATCTCGAACGTTTACCTATTCGATAATTTCTTATTCCCTAAACCACGTTAAGGGTGTTATTCTGAAATACTTACAAACTTAACAACAAAAAAAGCAGCGTATATTAATAATTGACTAGGTACCGTAATTTTGATTGATTATTTATGTATTTTGTGACAACCTTCTGAATTTTGACGAGGACGTTAAACAACGCCTTGTATAATGTATGTATGTATGGTGGTAGATCTTAAATTAACATTGAACCCGTCAAGAACCAATGATCTTAAAAGGTTACGTGATCAGTCACATTTAGGACAAAATAATTAACACCCTCAAAAGTATGTTTATTTTGATACTATAGGACGGTCTTGCCTTTCATAAAATTAATATGATAACCCTTTTTTATCGTCTTTTACGACGGTGTCACGTTTTCGCTTGATCGGTCTCTTATGGAGTTGATTAAGCGTTTCAGATTCCATGACTTTTGACATTAATTTCAATGCGGTGCCTAGTAATTATCGCACCTATAAGTATAAGTGTGTTTGTAGTTTTGTGTGTATGCCAAAAGTGCCACTTTTGGCAAAAACTCCCATTAAATTGAAACTTAACTTAGGTTGAGACTATGTAACTGACACAATTTTAAAAGCAAAAATAGTCCTTGCAGTAAAACATCCGTTTGGTATAGGTATTCTACTCTTAGAGTAAACAAAGTCGCCACTTCAAATGACCAGAGAGCTAGCTCTTTCTTTGGCCAAAGAATTAGCATTGCCATCCAACATGGCAATTCTGCAAGTCTTCTGGTCATGTTCCCGGATGACAGTGATGCGTAGGAGTAGGTAGTACCTACTTTGACGCTTAAGTGTCCCATTGTCGACGTTGTGTAGTAGTATAATTATGTTCCTTACCTTAAGTTTTGTTTTGTATTATTAGTTTTGATATATTTGTATAAAATTTACATAGTAACTAGCTGCTGCCCGCGACTTCAGTCGCGGTGTATTTTTTTTTTTTTTTGGGTAACAAAATTAGATGTTGGCCGATTCTCAGACCTACCCGATATGCACACAAAATTTCATACAAATCGGTTCAGCCGTTTCGGAAGAGCATGCTAACTAACATTGTGACACAAGAATTTTATATATAAGAGATAAACAATTGCATTATCGACTAAATAATGTGTTAGTACACGAGGATGCTACTTCCTATTATTAAAATAACCCTTTTAATCATCTTTTACGACGACTGTGTACCGATTAGGTTGTAAATTGGAACGACTTCCGTGTGAAGAATAAAATAGGGATTGTTATAAAACGATAATGCAATTATTTTTACTGTTATTTAACTTCCTTTTTAAACAATGTGATTATAAAACTGCGTCATTAAAATCTGCGCAGCATTTTGTTATGATAAGATTAACTTTGTATCAAAACATTAAGATAAATCAACTATGATTATGATTTAATTTTATAGCCCTTTTTAGGAAATAATATTTTTAATAGCATTATAAATCAGCGATAGTTCTTGTTACGGATGTAGTTTAGTGGTTCCTGGCGTTTTAGAGCACGGAATTAGACTTAATGCGAATTACACCAAAGAAACTAAACGCGATCAGGACACATGGACCTAGTATAACCGCTGTCAGTGGCATCATTGTAATTTGTACTGCAATATTGATATAGAACAGTCAGATCTTGAACGCAGTTTAGTTTTACTGAAAATCACCTATCAAACGAATGTCTATAATTTTCGTCGATTCATACCGACGCCATACTGCCAGAATTTTCTGAAGGTACTTTCTACTTTTTAATTTACATAAGAATAAAGAAAGAAAACAATACAATAAAAAAAAATCATTTTTTGCTGCCGCTGCGGCTGCGGAGAACCTCAAGCGGCGTAAATATAGTAACCTTTGTGGTAACTATATTTTCGAGCCGTTTGGGTTTGAAACTCTGGGGCCGTGGGGTCCGAGTGCTCACAGCCTTTTCAAGGAAATTTCTAAACGCCTAGTTGACAATTCCCGTGACCCAAGGGCTGGGTTTTACTTTGGACAGAGGCTAAGTATTGCCATACAACGTGGCAACGCCGCCAGTCTCTTGGACACGTTACCAGTTGACATCGTTGAGGAGGAGTTTTCTGACGCCCTTTTATAATTTGTTGTTATTTTAGTTTTAGTTATCAAGTATTAAAAATAATATTAATCAGTAGTTCCTTGTATATTTAAATAAATGAAAAAAACTGAAATCAAAACAGAAAAAAAAAGATAATATCTTTCACGGTTACCCCAAGTAGGCCCAGAACTGCCATGTAGCTAGACTGCCTGATGCTGGTTTTCAACAGTACCTGAGTTAGTGACTGTGATGGTCCACTAATGTATCCTTTCAAACTCCTTTTACAATTTTTTAGTTTATAACCAACGTTTCATATCACCTACCGTAGTCCACTGCAGGACATAGGCCTCTTCAATCGCTCGCCACTTAACCCGATCTTCGGCAACTCTCATCCAGTTGCTACCAGCCACCCTGCGACGTTTCATATACTATTTATTTTCGAACAACTTATTCCGCAATGTTTGTTTGTAGTATATATTTTTTTGTGTAGATTCGATCTTTTTAGTGTGCAAGTGCACCTAATCAAGTTCAAAAAATATATCAATATTTAAGGCGTAGTCGACATAGCCCCGCTGCGTGGGGCTCCTTTTTCTATTTGCGAGGCTTAAAGTAACCTAACACGAAGGGGATGGCGGAGCCTAGTGAGCGAGCGAAGCGAGTGAACTAAGACCCCGTCATCCTCTTCGAACCTAACCTGTCCGAGTCCCCCGGGGTCCATAGTCCCGACCTCGCTTCACTCGCTCTTGAATGCTAAGTATTTGTTGCTTTATTAATTTAAATTACCCTATTGCTTAATTAATGAGTTTGTTTTTTGGGAAATTGCGTATTGACGCAATATGTTAAACGTATTTCAAACGTTGTTTTACGAAATTACATGAATATAAAATGAAATGTATTTTGTTTTGTATAGTAATACGTTATCAAATAAAAGTTATTGAATATTTTTTAAGTGAATTATTTGCCAAACTTGTTTTTGTAAAATGATGAAATGACCCATCATGTTTTTGCCAATCGTTGCTTATCAATAGAAAACTGACTGTGATATGACTACTATAGTATATTTTTCTGTTCAGTCTAAAGAAAAGTCAAAAAGTTGAAAAAAGTCTTGCCGATTCAACAATCAAATTAATAATTAAATCGTCAGACACAATTTAAATAATGGATACATTTTTAGTTCTCACTTTAAAATAAAAGTAATATGCTAATTACCTACCGGTAAAATGTCAAGGCTGGTCAAGGTAAAGTAGGTACAGATATTATGGTAATATTTATTGCACAAGACGTTACCTAACCTGTCGCGATGTCGCAATGGACGGTGTCAGACACGCTTACTTCACTCCGAGTTACGCGATGAGAGGAAAAGATGAAGTAAAGTATTTTATTTTTAGTTTAAACTAGAAATGGTTGAACAAGATTTTAATTGTCCGAAAAATTATGAAGAAATGATGTCAGATATAACACAAATGTTACTATTTCCGAAATAGTGAAAATTGCAAAACTTACTTTCTAGTTCTGTCCAAGCAACATCGAGCTCAAGATCGTGGAGCTTGGCACAAGCAAAGAGAGACTTATACCCAGCAGTGGCTGAAGTGGGGCTTTAGGTGATAATGATGGTGATTGCTCTCAATTACGATAAGCTGAGTTGATTGAATGTGAACTCAGCCTTTTTAAAGTGAAACTTTTATTACATCGTCTCAAACTTTTTCGTCTGTGTGTTGCATGTCGCGTGACGCTTGGCCGCGGAGTAGCGTCCGCGTTTTATACCCTTAATGGAATATTATTCCAAAATTTTTTAGTTAAATGTCTATACTTAGTGTGAAAAAAAGTTTCACTTTTACCGTGGTTTCATAAAAACACACAATCCTTTTTTTTATTGTATTTTTATTGAAAGGGTCAGTAAACAGTTGAGGAGCTCGTGACTAAATAATAACAGCCGCACGGGTCGATCTTTAAGGTTAAGCCGTGCTTGCCTAGGTTGGTCCGTTGATGGGTGATCATAATTACATACCGAGTTTCCTCGGTGCCTTGGAAAGTAGTAGTAGTCAGAAGCCGAAAGTCTGATATCCAGTATTACCAAGGGGTATCGTATTACCCAGTTACTGGGTTGTGGAGGTCAGGTAGGCAGTCGCTTCATGTAAAATACTGGCACTCAGCTGCATCCGGTTAGACTGGAAGCCGACCCCAACATAGATTGGGAAAAGGCTCGGCAGATGATGGGTCAGTAAACAGTTACATTATGAGAACTTGTAACTAGTTTAACAAAAACAATTATATACTATTAATAACATTTACTACGGGATATTTACATGTGTATTATTTGTTTCGAGTTCCCGATATTTCGGCGCTGTTGCAAACGCCATGATCACGGATAAACTGAAGTTATTGCGGGCCGTAAAAAGTTCGCGAGTGGACACAGTGAGTTTCGTGTGTCGGGAACAGAATCGAGTTGTGAGTGACAGTGGTAGTGGTACGGAGCACAAAAAACGAACAAGGAAGAGGGTAGACCGTTTTGTCTGCACATAAACACCCACTCGCAGTAACTTCAGTTTATCCGTGATCATGGCGTTTGCAACAGCGCCGAAATATCGGGAACTCGAAACAAATAATACACATGGTAAATATCCCGTAGTAAATGTTATTAATAGTGTTAGTGACCATGTCAGTTTAAAAACGATTATATAGGCTATAATGTAACCCACAACACTGTCCACAGGTATACATAAAATTTAAAGAAAAAAAAAATATGTAATCGGTAGGAAATTTAGCAACAGTACGTGCACTAATATACTATAAGAGCATTAAAAATATAAATTAAAAATAGAATATTATTACAGTAAAAATTAACAGTAAATTATGACATTAGTGAATTTTACAGGTTTCACTTGAAAGCCTATCTCAATCCACTGCAAGACTTAAGCATTACACAAGTTGCTCTGCATCATACTTATCTTCGCCTTCCGCATCCAGTCTATTACAGCCTTCTTTTCAAGGTCGTTGGTCCAGGTTTTTTTCCATCATCATCTAGCCTAGCCTTTTCCAGTCTAACCTGCATCCGACTCAATACCAGTATTTAACATATAGCGACTGCCTATTTGACTTCCACAACCCAGTTAGTCCTGGGTAATACGACTGATAACACTGTTTGTCAGACTTTCGGGCTACTGACTACCTGTAACGACTGTCAGAGATCTACAATTTATTCACTGCACGTTAAGCCGTTGGTCCCGTCAACGGTGTAATGTGCTTTCCGAGGCACGCTGGATACTCGGTATGCAATTGCTGATCACCCATCCATGGACCAAACTAGGCAAGCGTGACTTAAAACTGACTAGGTTTGTTCTATGTAACAAACAAAAGGTAAGGCCAATTACAGGTATACCGATAACGGGCCGTACCGGCCAATTACCGGTAGATGAGGCTCTAAAGACGACCGGGATTCACGTTATTGCCATTTTGATTGTACAGTCAGCATCAAAAGTCGGTTAACACTTATAAATATTACTCCAAGTTTTGTGCTGGTCAGTGTGATCTGATGTTAGATTGTTTTGCGAATTTGTGTAACCATTGATGAAAATATTGTTATGTCTTTTACTCCAGTCCGTTAATATGGATCGTTTTAAAACTAAGACGTCTTATAATTTTGGTTATGTAAAGCGACTTTTGCTGTTGACCGTACTTTTCTATTTGCCGCATTATTAACTTAGCGGAGGTAAAAGAAAACATTGTGAGAGTATTCTTATCTAATAAAAGGCATCATACTAATCTGGAGCTTAAGACGCGGGGGCATAGAGTCTGAAATCATGATCCTAAATAATCCTGAAAGGAAAAAAGGAATCAAATAAAGATTGCGAAAGGCTTACAACCAGAAATAAATAAATCCTCTTTCGTAGCGACAGAAACTACAAGCTAAAATAAAATGCTCATGTCAAAGTGAATAACGCAAGCAAATTCAGTTGGGAAACGAGGCTTACTATGGATGGGCTGCGGGTTGTTCGAAAGAGATATCGCGGCCCTGGAACACAAAGGGCTAAGAAGGAACATGGGTGGGTTTTAGTCAGTCAAGTCTGACACTCCCTCCTGCTCCGCCCAGAGCGAGAGAAGTCATTTGATAATTACCAATCCGTAAAAAAAAAAATAAAGGCTTACTATGGGTTACCTAGTATGCGTCGTAAGCACACACACACAGCCTTTTCCTAACTATATTGGGGTCGGCTTCCAGTCTAACTGGATGCAGCTGAATACCAGTATTTTATATGGAGCGACTGCCTACCTGACCTCCAAAATCCAGTTAGTACTGGGTAATACGATACCCCTTGGTAAGACTGGTTGTCCGCTGCTCCCAAAAACGGTGAAGGAAACATCTTGAGGAAACCGGCATGTCCTAGAACTAAAAATTCGACGACATGTGACATCTACTAACCCGCACTGGGCCCGCGTGGTGGATTACAGCCCACTCCCTCTCATGGAGAGGAGGCTTGTGTCCCAGCAGTGGGTACATTATAGGCTGATGATGAAGACTGGTTTTCAGACTTTCGGACCACTAACTACTTGCTACGACTGTCAAAGTCCTACGAATGACACCCGGAACGGGTGAATGTCACCCATCTACGTACCAACCAAGGCAAGTACGGCTTATCCTAAAGACGGACCCGGAGCGGCTTCAATTATTTAGCAACGACTTCAACAACAGTCTGTGATCCCTGTAGAGTAAGGCGGAGGTCGTCTGTAATGTTTATGTCACTTGTAGCATGTGGGGAGCCCGAACCCGGCCTACAGAGCCTCCGTGCTATTACTGATAAACTCCTCATGTAAAACCACCATTTTCCCGACACTCCCCTCCCCTGGCTCTGCAGTAGCTCTTCTTACCACTAGACCAACCAGGTAGTCAGTTGAGATGAGCAATTTTAATTAATCATAATTACCTATAACTAATTATGTACTGGATTATAGGTATTTCTTTGTTTTATTCACATCCGCTTCACAGGCAGATACTACGTAGACATATAGTAGCCAACAAATACACGAGTCGAATTTTTTAATAGCCAGAACAACATACGACATAACAAAATAAAAATACTTGAAGTTGAACTTCGATTCAAGGTCCGATTTTGATGTTTATATTTACGAAAAACTTAATTTTTATTTGGTAGCCACTTTTTACGTACAAATTTACTCATGCCTTTTTCTAATGGGGTTAAGCAGAAACTATATAATGCCACTAGCTAAGATTTTTACATATTCCTCTTGCTTTGTCCACGTTCATACATTTGACACTCACACGCCGAGCGACGTTTGCGTGTACTACGCACCAGACCTGTTCAAAAAACATCACCGGTAGATTCAGTTTTCTTCACAGAAATTTAAAGGGTTTTTACCAACTTTTACAAAAGTCACAATGCCATTAGGTATAATTATTGCTAGGTATTTTCTTACGGATATCCTCATGTCCCCCTTGGGCTATAATGGTCCAAAAAGAATCACAGAGTCAATATTTACCAAGTAAATAGTTCGAATTGAAAGCTAAGTTTCAATCACATATTTTCTCGGTAATCCCCGGTTTACAGCTAAAGCTGCAAGGTGACAATTCAAAATTTATCACCAACGAGGAATTTTAAAAAGTTGAACAAACAACATAATGATACTTATGTAAACCAGTTTATTTAATAGTAAAGTCACACTCAAATATAACATTATGTTCATAGACGGATACCTTCAAGGTCAGGGCCAGACTCCTAGTTATTGAAAAGTACAACGAACCGAGATGTAATGATCGAATAAACAATAATTTTACTAAGCGATTTATTAAGGTAGTACGTCACTGACTAACCGATTTGATTAATGGAAGCGATAAAGTGCTGCATGGTTCTTCGAGCGCGTGGTCATAGACGGAGCTAATGTTACTCTATGTATTTTTTGACAAATATTTACACATTCCACAATTATTAACCCAAAAAAAAAACGCGCAACACTTATTGTGTGTTTATGGAGATCAGTACAGTGCAGTGCTGTGATCATTGCAGTATCCAAAAAAAAATGGTTGTTATACTGTTTCTGTGTGCTTTTCATGTTAGGTAGTTATGTGAACAATTTCAGGAATTTTCACTAAAGTATTCAAAACAAACACAAACATTGCAGTTTAACATGGTTAAAAAAAGCTTGTAAAACAAACACGGAACGCTTTATCAAGTCTGGGCCCTCAATAGTGTTATTTTAAGGCAAAACCTGTGTTCATCAGTAAACGTATTTTGACTAATTATGATGATGATGATAATGACTAATCAAATTCTAATAATTTATTGATTCCAAAAGCCGATAACTGTCCTTCTTCGAAGAATGCAAATATAATTTGCACGTGTTTCTACGTGTGCCAGGTGGCCACAGGTCCGTATTTTCAAGGTTTTTATAATAGTTAATTATATTAAATGCTGTTGATGATTAACTCTATCCGGTATTTATTGCATTTAATATCCAATGTCGATCGTTCTGATTTGCAATCTGATAAAAGGGGTGAAAATGGAATCATTAGCATCCTTCCAGATGTGAACTGAGATTTACCTATCTATTATTTACCTTTGTGGATTTTGATCCCTCCATTTATTTCTTTCGCGAACTGGAAGACGAAGCATTGGAAGGCCTCCCACTAGGTGGACCTATGATCTAGTGAAGGTTGCGGGGATCCGCTGGATGCGAGTCGCACGGTACCGGTCAATGTGGCGACACTTGGGGGAGGCCTATGTCCAGCAGTGGACGAATTGATTTATTTCTCACCAATAATTCAAAAAATAAATACAAGGTGTTGTTTTGAATCCTCGTCAAAATTCAGGAGGTTATCACAAAAGACATAAATGATCAATTTAAATTACGATACTTAGTTAATTATTAATAAACACTGGTTTTTTTTAACCGACTTCTAAAAAAGGAGGAGGTTCTCAATTCGGAAGTTTGTATTTTTTTTTTTGTTTATGTTTGTTCGCGCATTACTCCGTCGCTTGCCAACCGATTTGGAAAATTCTTTTTTTGTTGGAAAGGGTATACTTCCCAAATGGTCCCATAGTCACCAAGTCGGGATCTGATGATGGAATCTTGGCGAAATCGAGGGAACTCTTCAAATTTTATAGGAAAATGTACAGTGATTTTGGTATTTTCTACAACAAGTGAAGCATTTGCATCCAATAAGAACCATTCTACCATCAGATCTGATGATGAATCCAAGAGACAGGCTTCGGAACTCCATAAGAAGGCAATGAGTCTTAGCTGTGTTTGGGCTTGTTGGAATTGTAACGGTATGCACTTTCCAGGTGTATACACCGATTACGCTGAGATTTATGATCCGATTTGCGTGATTCTTCTTTAGTTTGATGTGGAATACCTGCCATTTGGTCCCATAAAAAATTAATATAGTTTGGCCATATAGTTTTCATTTTGTTAAAATTTTTGTTATATGTAAATTTTTCACGTATGTACACCGATTTCTCCGTGATTACTGGACCGATTTAGATAATTTTTCATTCATTTGGTAGAGAAGCTTGCCCGGTGGAGCCATATGAATTTTATTATCTGTGCTTAGGTACTTTTTGAGTCATCCTCTTTATTATGCATTTTGTCCTTTGTCGTATGTATGGACGATGTGCTGGTGTCTAGTTACAATGTAAAAATTATACTTGACTAGGATTAAAGTGAGATACCACAACTGAAAAGGCTAAAATAAAAACTTTTTTACAAAAAAAAAATAAACACTAAAAAGTGGCAAATAATTTTAGTTTCGGCAGTCGGTGACTTGTTTGTTTCATTTACTTTTTTGCCACCGACTTCCGAAACTAAAATTATTTGCCACTTTTTAGTGTTTTATGGAAGTCGGTTATTTTTTTTTGTAAAAAAGTTTTTATTGTTGTTTAAGTTTTTCAGTATTTCAGAAAAACCCCCTTAACGTGGTTTAGGAAATAAGAAAGAATCATGCCCACTTTCCATACATTTAAAAACCTGATAGTGAAAGTGTTGTATAGTTATAAGGTATAGCAGAAAGACTACTTGTAAGTTTAGAAAATAATGTCTTAGAGTCATTTTTACGATAAAAACGCTACGAAGTCCAGAAAATATTAATCTTAATTTTCTTGGCATAATGGCTGGCATCGCCTTTGCTTGCCTTCGTAAGAAATAGGTAAATAGAAGTTATAGAACTGTCTAATTACGATTTGCCATTTAGCAAATATAAAATAAAGAAATAAGTGTGCTAGAACCTATTATTAACACTAGGGCGGCACAGTACACAACGAGACGCAAACGCAACATCGAAGGACTGCGCCATCTATATTACTATACTCTTTGCACTGAGCCCGGCGCCGATGCCAATCGCAGAACTGTCAAATGCCAAAAAATCCGTTACACTTGTGCGCACTTATTGACATACTGCATGATTAATATATTTATTTATTATGTTATTTTTAAATAATCTGTACTTTAAAAAGACTAATTTAATATAGAAATACTTTCTGATTTTAATAAAACGTAAAATAATATATAAAACTCAGAAACAGAGTTGAATAAAGTCAAGTAGCAGTATGTAAAATGGAACATCCTAGAAAAAGGTTAGTTGAGATCACAGACCGTTGAGATGCGTTCAAAATATGGTAAATACGTTAACCCTTGACTTAGAGAAATATTTAAAAATATTTCTTTCCTGCGTTTCTTTTAACATTGTGATAAGCGTAATTAATTTACAATTCAATAAGCTGAATTTTAAGATTTATTTCATCCTTATACATAGTAAGGTGAAAAATGGGCATTCTTCTTTAGAAACAACGTTTGCGATTGTATGCATGTGTGAAAGCGTGGTTATAGGGCGAGGATCAGATGGTCCGCGTTTAAAACACGGGAGGTTCTCGGCTTTCACGAGATTCTCGTCATACGGGACCTTTGTCAACAATCATTGCGCGCCGCTGTAATTGATTCGCTCATTGGCTATGATTGATAATGGATCGATCCCATTACAATGTGCATAATTACCGTGATTTTTATTGAAACAGGAGATCCATGTTTAAGCGTCAGGTACAGCAATAATCAACTACTTAAATACAAAGTTCTGATCAAAGCTTATGCAATTCAAATTATTAAGGGAAACGTGTACACGGTGAAGAACAAGACTAGGTAGGTATGCATAAGAATAATTACCAAAATAGGACACGGAGTTAAAATAAGAACACACACATTTCTCCGCACCATGTTTTATTTACGGATAACCATAAACAATGCGTACACATAAATTTCTCGTCGAATAAATAAAAACAAAGCCCCGTAAAAAGCTTATGTCACCACAAACAAACACAGGGATTACTACAAAGCATTAATGACAAGGGCCTATCATAGGTTCGTTAGTTACATACCTGCTTATACCCGTAAGCTCACGTGACATGTTTTCCTTTAATAAGTTAACGGCTGTCCAAAGGAAAATTCTAAAGATATTTGTTTTTTCTTGTTAGTCTGTATAAATAAGTGATTGGATTTGTTGTAATATATGAGAATCTCGTGGCTAAATAATAACAGCCGCACGGGTCGATCTTTAAGGTTAAGCCGTGCTTGCCGAGGTTGGTCCGTGAATGGGTGACCATAATTAAATATCAAGTTTCCTCCGTGCCTCGGAAAGCACGTTTAGCCGTTGGTCCCGGCTGTCATTTGTAGATCTTTAACAGTCGTTAAACGAGTAGTCAGAAGCCAAAAGTCTGACATCCAGTCTTACCAAGGGGTATCGTATTACCCAGTTACTGGGTTGCGGAGGTCAGATAGGCAGTCGCTCCATGTAAAATACTGGTACTCAGCTGCATCCGATTAGACTGGAAGGCGACCCTAAGATAGTTTGAGAAAAGACTAGGCAGATGATGATAATTTGTTGTAATATAACGTAACATCAAGCTTCTAATGAATGAAGGGTTTGAAAAAGGTGTACGTAATAGTACAACACCCACATTTAACCAGGTATGTTTTATCATTTTATAGGGGGAGACCCTTTTGCCATCAACTGGGCACAAATACAGACTCTGTGGCTGCTAATGAGAAATTTGTGAAGGAAAAACTCAATTGCGCTTTGCTCGACTGGAGTATCGAACCCACTACCTCATGCACAGCAGTCATTATTGCGAACACTAGACCAACCAGACAGTATCTTGCCAGTCTATAAAAATAAACGTGTGGAATTACTTTCATTAGGTTAGGTAAAATACAAGGTGTTGTTTTGCACAAAAGGCATAAATAATCAATTTAAACTACGGTACCTAGTTAAATATTAATGAACGCTGAATGTTTTGTTTTTTTAAGTTTGTCAGTATAACGGAATAAGCCCCATAACGTAGTTTAGGGAATAAGAAATTATCAAATAAACTTTTGAGATTGATTGTATGTTTGAAAGCGCGGTTATAGGGCGACGATCAGACAGGCCGCGTTCAAAACACGGGTGGTTCACACTTAACGATTTACGAAAATAGTAAAAAAAAAACCTACCAATTTTATTATTGATTCGGGTCGAGAATCATTAGCATAGTTACCTCCTTGAATTTGGCGAGGATGCAAAACAACACCTTGTAGGTATATTGTGTAAATAGAACGATATTGTTTAAAGTAAATATATGTGTTAAGACAAGGCTGGTGTTTTATTACAGAGAACTTGTTATTATGTCCTCTCTCAAATAAGCTGACTTTGATTTAGTTAACGCTAGAGTCATGTCGCACCACCGTGATGTCGATCTTCAGTTTGTCGCACTAGGGTGATGTCGAGCTACAGTTTGTCGCACAAGCGTGCATTCGACCTATAGTGAGTCGCAGTACAGTTTTGTCGCACAAGCGTTAAACGCGCTTCCGTGTGTCGACCTCACGTTATACACTCGGTTTATAATACGTGTTGGAGGTTGAAACAAAAATGTTCTAAATGAAATAGAGTAGAGAACCAAAATTGGCCCGATGTCCAGAGTTTCTGTAACTACTTCCGTCTTTCCTCTAATTTATTCAAGTTTTCTTTTTTCTCATCTGTGCCTAACCTTTTCGCAACTCTATTAGGATCGGCTTTCAATCTAACCAGACGCAGCTGAATACCCAGTATTTTAAATGGAGAATTATTTTAATTTTATATAACTCTCTGCCTGCGTCTGTGTTTCCGAATGCTTACAACCCTAATCTCTTCAAAGTTAGAGTGAACAGGCTTTTACTCGGTAAGCTAATACCATCGTCGACATTGTCTCTGTCATCTCTGACGTAGACTAGAGTTAAGAGCAAACTCATCGCAAATTAAAAAACCTAATGTCAATCCGTCTTACGAATTTTCGATCAGGACACGTGACCTGACGGTCACGCGTTTGTCTATTTGTCCTCTACAACCCATTTAATACTGGGTAATACGAAACCCTTTAGTAAGACTGGTTGCCAGACTTTCAGGCCACTGACTACTTAGTGACTGTCAAAGATCTACAATTGGCAGCAGGGACCAACGGCTTTAAGTGCTTTCCGAGGTATGGAGAAAATCGGGTATGTAATTGGGGGTCACCCATCCACGGACCAACCTAGGCAAGCGCCTGAAGATCGACCCGAGTGGCTTTTATTATTTAGCACGATACCCTTTTTTTACGGATGGGAAATCATCAAATAAGCACGAGACCCTTCTGCTTCCTTTTAAAAGTCAAAATCTAATACTTAGTCGAAGAATTATTTATACGTAGTAATATTATTCTTATTAATTTTATTTTACTTAATACATAAATGAAACCCTTAAAACCCCGCTCGGATTTCCCTATCTATAAAATTGATAAATGAGCAAAATATCCGTTTTTCGTTATGACTAGAGGCCTAAAGCTTTAATAAAACGGGGTCATAAGAATGTGGAATTTATTAATAACCTGAATATCAACTTTTGGTTACGAAATTAAAATAAGGCCCTATTTCTCTTAAAAATAACCACATGTTTTTCCCACAGTTTAAAAGTCCACAAAAACGCGGAAATGAATTCCGGAAATAAAAGTCTGTTTTTTAACAAGAGTGATTAAATTGTTCCTTTTGATTTATCTTTGAACGAATTGCAGGCGCTTTTCCTTTATTTATGTTTAGACTAGGCAACTACATTTAAGTATCGTCCTTCGTTTTAGAAATTTTCTGATTTCTATCTTGTATCTCTACGCCAGAACATCAAGATACAACAATCTGTCAAATTTCTCTAATAGATTTTCAACTTTATATTTAAAGAATTAGGTTCGAGATTGATTAGGAAAGTTTCAGGTAGCGTAATGTTCTGGCGTGTGCACTTGTACACATGTATGTACTATTATATAATTCCGTCATATTCTACCACAAAATTACGTCTTAGCAAACAAAATGTCGAATTTCAAAGACACCTTTTGAAGGAAAACACACTGAGACTTTAATACACAGTTTATTTTAAATGTACAAATAGAACATCACCCCTGACATCCCGGAAAGCTTAGGCAGAGGTGTACCTGCGGCTGAGGTGTACTTGTGGTTGTAATAGTACAGCAACATTTCGCCAGTTTTTTTTTAAGTCCCTTGTAGTAGGGGCGAGCCTGGCAAGCAAGCAGCCAGATGGTATTTTTATTACTATTTACCTACCCTATCTACCTACCTACCATACCCTACCCTACCTTACCTACCTACCCTACCCTACCTACCTACCTACCTACCCTACCCTACCCTACCTTTCTCACCTTTTAAACCTTCCCTGGACTACCACAAATAATTCAAGACCAAAATCAGCCAAATCGGTTCAGCCGTTCTCGAGTTTTATTGAGACTAACGAACAGCAATTGATTTTTATTTATATAGATAGATAGATATAGATTGAGGATACAACAAGAACTACAGTTCATCATTAGCCTATAATGTTCACACTGCTGGGACACAGGCCTCCTCTCCTATGAGGGGGAGTGGGCTGTAATCCACCACGCGGGCCCAGTGCGGGTTGGTAGATGTCACATTTCTTCGATATTTTTTGTTCTAGGACATGCCGGTTTCCTCACGATGTTTTCCTTCACCGTTTTTGAGAGCAGCGATGATGAAATAAATTACACAAAGTAATGCGCCTGTTTGGGTTCGAACCCACGGCTTACTGCTTGTAAGTCGGGGCTGCAACCACTGGGCCACCGCCGCTCTCAGCCTCGGGGCGAGCCTATCACCATCAATCAGCCACAAATCTAGACTCCGTGGCCGTTATTGAGAAACTATTGATGGTAAACCCCAATAACACTTTGTCCTAGCTGGGAATTGAACCCCATTCCCCATGCAATCATGCTTGTGACCACTAGACCAAGGAGACAGTGTCACAAAAACGGCATTTCTTATACGTAGGAAAACACGTACATTAATTTCTGCTTAATTTTTCATGGCCTGCCAGATGATGACTAAGCCTTCGCTCAGACGCAAAAACAAGATGACTTGGATGACATATAATTATTCAATGTCACATTAAAATAACTTCTAAGAATAGGGTGTGAAAACCGCCAGACTTGTCACAAATATTGTGAAGGCTGTACAAATATTTTGGCACCCTGCTCATCCTTCGTTCACTTTGCTCACGCTTTTATGTTACATCATTTAAAAAACTTGCTTATTTACAAAGCATTAAGTGGTTGATGAGTGTATATTTTTTTCATAAACTTCATGTTTATCAAAAAAATAGACAGGTTTAAAGATATATTTATTCTCAAAAAAGACAAAAACTTACAAAAGAACGAAAAACCTCATGTTCATATTAATAATAAATTCGTCACTGCATTGTTTATGATACACCCGTCCAGTCCTGTCAGTATTTAGAAAAGTTTTTATTATTTGGGGTTAATTATTTTTTTAAAACATAGATAGGTAATAAAAATCCGAAATACAGAGATGGACAACACACAATCTTATACTGTTGGGTTTAAAATGTTGTACTTACTTTTTGTTTGAAAATGATATGAAGATTTAAGTGTCGATGGAAGTTTGTCATATTTGAAGTTAAAAACGAAGAATGTGGTACTTATTAAAAGTTTCTAAGTATCGCTACAATAATTAATAATAAATGAAATAAATAAAAAGCCTTTTATTTCTTGCATTACAAACATGATTAAAATACACTATTGACTTAAATAAACTATTTTTCTATTGTTACTAGATAAGTTTTATTTTTGCTTAAAAGATTTTTTTTTAAATATTGTTAAATGCAAGAACCCCTCTTCAGGTGAAGGCCTCCTCCAAAGAATTCCATTTGGTTCTGTCTTGTGCTTTCTGCATCCACTGTGGGCCGGCCGTTTTTCTATCTCGTCTTCCCACCTTGTATGCGGTCTACCTTTTTGGCGTTTTCCTACTGGGCCATTCCATGATGTTACTCTTTTGGTCCACCTGTCATCTCTTAGTCTCGCTACGTGTCCTGCCCATTTCCATTTGAGCTTTTTTGCATAAATTAGAGCATCCGTGACTTTTGATATGCTTCTGATTTTTGTAAGTCGAATTTTTTGAATTTTTCTAATTTTTAGCATGCTGCGTTCTAATCCGTGTTGGCATGTGTTAATTTTATTATTACTTTTGGAAGTATTTCTCCAGGTTTGACACGCATATGTAAGGCACGGCAGCAGACAGGAATTCATGACTCTGCTTTTAATTTTTGTTGACAAATTGCTTTTAAAGATATCCTTGAGGCTCCAATATTTATTCCAAGTGAGTTGTATTCGCCTTTCAATTTCTAGATCATTACCTTTTCTATCCAAGCTAATTTGTTTCCCTAGGTAAATATAATTTTCAGTATAATTAAGTTTTTCTACACACAGCTACAATAATTATGAACCCATTAGTCTTGCGTTCACAAGCGTGATTGCTGAAGTGTAGGGTCCTGAGTTCGAATTCCGGGTCGAGCAAAAACTGTTAAGTATTGGGTTTTTTCATTAGGCATTTCTCAGTAACAGGCCGCAGTTAGGAAGTTAGCTGTATTATACCCCCGTGCCTCGGACAGTACTTTAAGTTGGTCCTGCGCCTGATCTCTCTGCGCCGCGGTTATGTCGGATTGCTTTCGCATCGGACTATGATGGTGAAGAAAGAGAGACTTCTCCTGTGACCGAAGACTCTTAGCCTTCGACGTGGAAGATATAATGGTGCATGAATGGGGGCGCAGGCCTTTCGTGCACCATTATATCTTCCACGTAAGACTAAGCTAAGAGCTAGGCTAAGAGTCTTCGGTCAGTTAGTCCGGCTTGCTGCACCGTTGAGTTCTCTAATGGTGAGGAGGAATATTATTACGAGGCAAAAAATAATAAGGTTAGAAGACAATAGAAACAAGCTGAAGTTTCAAAGGTTTACCAGTATTGTTAAAAAAAATACAGCGTCTTTAAAAATTGTTTTAAAGCTAGAGAAGCAATTTCTTGCTTCTCTAGCTTTAAATGAGAATGATATTTCTATCATTCTTTATTATCTTGAGCCCGTGAATGATGTTTGTTTACGTTCTAGTTTCAAGTAAACTTTTTTAAATTCTTTAGTTATTTATTTTCCAACAAACTCCTTCATTACATTTTAGCAAATGAGAATAAGTTCCCTATTTGTCACCAGTTAAAAAATCTCACAGGTATAATATATTGCCGCGCTCCTCCACATCGCATTTCGTTAAAAAGGATCTCACTCCAATTACGTCTGGGTTCCGCATTCGTGTCGCCTCTTGTGGAGTAATAGCGTCGCAATACCCCTTTGTGCACGAGTTGCCGGATGCAAACACCAGTAGTAGCACAAATTCAGTACAGTCAATACTGTATTATTGTTTCGTATATACGTCTTTAGATGCAGTCCTTGCTGGTCTTTGTAGCTATTTGCGTCCATTTGATCTAATAATGGACTGTACTGTCAAAGCATAGATGAACTCGTCAAAGAGACTCACAGATAAGATAAGATAACGACAACTTTAACTTATACCGTTTTAGCGTCCGTGTCCCTTCCATCTTGTTTAATTTACTATGAAGTAAAATCTCATTTAAGATAAACAAATTTCCTAGAGGGAATTGCAGTTCCTTCTTCCAATATCATTAGTAGAGCAAAGACTTTCCTTATGAAGTTTCAGACCGTCATCAGTTACTATACTGATTTATTTGTACATTATTTTGGCTTAATTAAATAAGATTAGGTGATAAATTTCCGCTGAACTAACGGCTCGGAAGTGATTCAACGTAGTTGACCTCCCATATATCTCTCTACCATAATTTAGGTCATGTTGAGGTAGTTTGTTTGGGACCAATATAAGAGAAATCGGTCACCTGAGTTATACATACATTCATATGCCACGATCCTTTTGCCTCGTCTACATTCAAACATCTGGTCATACACGCACGCTGATAGCGAGTAAAACGCACCTGACCATTCTGAAGAACCTCACCAATAAGGCCAGTGTATGTCTTTATGTTATAGTCTGGTTATAATAGGCTTACTTCATCATCATCTGCCTAGCCTTTTCCCCGGTCGCACCGGAGAATGGAATCGGCGAGAGGTGTCGTGCGGTGTTCCACAGGGATCGGTTCTGGGGCCGCCCTTGTGGAACATCGGCTACAACTGGGTGCTGCGCGCTGACCTCCCTAGCGGTGTCAGCGTAGTTTGCTACGCTGACGACACGCTGGTGCTGGCACAGGGGAGGTCGCACGAGGCGGCGGCCGAATTAATGACACGCGGGGTTGCGATAATCGTGGAGAGAATCCGGCAACTGGGTCTCGAGGTGGCATTGCACAAGTCCGAGGCCATGTGCTTTCATGGGCCTCGGAATGCGCCACCTTCGGGATCCATTCTGACGGTAGGAGGGGTTCCCATCGGCGTCGAATCGACGCTAAAGTACCTAGGGCTTGTCCTCGACAGCCGGTGGAACTTCGTTGAGCACTTCCGACGTTTGGCCCCAAAACTGGAACGGGCAGGGGCTGCATTCAAGCGGCTCTTGCCCAACCTGGGGGGTCCAAACGCCTCCTGCCAGAGGCTCTATGCGGGGGTCGTGCTGTCCATGGCCCTTTACGGGGCCCCGGTGTGGGCGCGTTCTTTGAGGCGGCGAGCCGCCCATTACCTGAACGCGCCCCAGAAGGTGGTAGCCGTAAGGCTGGTCCGGGGGTACCGCACGGTCTCCGGCGAGGCGGCGAGCCTCTTGGCCGGATTGCCGCCATGGGATCTGGAGGCGATAGTACTCGCGCGCCTGCACGAATGGCGTGCGGAGGCACTACGCCGGGGGGAAACTCCGCTGCCGCGGCAAATTGTCGCTCAGCGGACAGACCTCCGGCTCGATCTCATGGCGGCATGGAAACAGCGACTGTCGCAACCACGTGCAGGGCACGCCACGATAGTGGCGATAAGTCCCCTCTTTAAGGAGTGGCTAGAGAGGCGGCACGGCGCCCTCACCTTCCGCCTGACGCAGGTCCTCACCGGACACGGTTGTTTCGGGAGGTTCCTGCACCGAATCGGGCGGGAGGAAACGCCCGGGTGCTACCATTCCGAGGATCAGCCGGAGGACACGGTGGAGCACACCGTGGAGCTCTGCCTCGCTTGTGATGAGCACCGCCGTGTCCTCGTAGCGGCGATTGGCAGCGGTGACCTCTCGCGTCCGACCCTGGTTCAATCCATGGTCCGGAGCGAGAGGGAATGGGAAGCCGTCGCCTCCTTCTGCGAAGCAGTCATGCTAGCGAAGGAAGTGGCGGAATGTGAGAGGGAGAAAACCTCACGTCCCAGCCGCCGCGGAAGACGCCCCAGGCGTCGGGGGGCAACCAGTGGCCCCCGGCCACCGTAGGCGCGAGCCTGTGGATGGTGAGTAATGGGCTAGCTCACCGTCCGTCCGTCTCATGACGACAGGCCGTGTCGACGGCGCGTACGTGTTCCACGCGCGCCTCAAGGAGATGTCAGCAAACCGGAAGGGGTCCGAAAGGGCCGATGCCTGCCAGGGCTGCGGGTTGTTCGAAAGAGATACCGCGGCCCTGGAACACAAAGGGCGAAGAAGGAACATGGGTGGGTTTTAGTCAGTACAAGTCTGACACTCCCTCCCGCTCCGCCCAGAGCGGGAGAAGTCATTTGATGATTTCCCATCCGCAAAAAAAAAAAAAAAGCCTTTTCCCAAACTATCTTGGGGTCGGCTTCCAGTCTAACCGGATGCAGCTGAGTACCAGTATTTTACATGAAGCGACTGCCTATCTGACCTCCACAACCCAGTAATTGGGTAATACGATACCCCTTGGTAAGACTGGATGTCAGACTTTTTGGCTTCTGACTACTCGTAACGACTGTCAAAGATCTACAAATAACAGCCGGGACCAACGGCTTAACGTGCTTTCCGAGGCACGGAGGAAACTCGGTATGTAATTATGGTCACCCATCCACGGACCAACCTCGGCAAGCATGGCTTAACCTTAAAGATCGAACCGGGCGGCTGTTAATATTTAGCCACGAGCTCCTCGAACTATGATAGGCTTACTTGAAGGAGATTTAATATGTTGTTTGTCGAGACAGCGCAGCGTACGAACCTTAATGACATGAAGACCATTTAAGCGTTTATAGCATAGATATAACGGATAACCACTTCCATATCGATGTGTTTTATCACTCCTTAAAATATGCGGATAGGTATAAGAGTAGAGGAAGACCAAAAAAACGATGGATGGACTGTGTGAAGGATGATTTGGCAAGAAAGGAAATGTTTGATGAGAATGACGAATAATAGAGAAGTATGGAACAAAAAGACATACTGCGCCGACTCCATATAAACCTAGGCAGTCGCATTACTTTGTGTAATTTATTTCATCACTGACTGTTGCTCTCAAAAACGGTGAAGGACAACATCGTGAGGAAACCGACATGTCCTAGAACTAAAAATTCGAAGACATCTACCAACCCGCACTGGGCCTGCGTGGTGGATTACAGCCCACTCCCTGTCATAGAGAGGACGCCTGTGTCCCAGCAGTGGGAACATTATAGGCTGATGATGATGAAGAAGTTGTGAGCACAAATGCATTGAAAATGATGCTGATCACACTTGCAACAGCTGCGCCAAATAGGTCTACTCTTTCGCGCAACTGTTGCAAGCGTGATCATTAATTTATTTTAATATTAATAATTGGTGAAACATTTATAAATGTACCCGTATGAAACTGGACACCTAGTAAATTACACAGAGCGACTGCCTATCTGACCTCCACAACCCTAATACTTGGTAAAACGATAAACCTTGGTCTGACTAGTCTGACTTTCAGATTCCTGATTACCTGTAACGATTGTCAAAGATCTACAATGGTTTGGTTTTTCTATTATGATCATAAGTTGCGGATAAATAAAAAAGCGCGATTCAGAATTTTATTATTAGTTCTTCCTTTGTGGCATAGATGGCGCTGTACTTAGTACTTTTTGAACTATGTTGCTGTGGTACTTTTTGTACTACGTTGCAGTAGTACTTTTTGTACTACGTTGCAGTAGTACTTTTTGTACTATGTTGCAGTAGTACTTTTTGTACTACGTTGCAATAGTACTTTTTGTACTATGTTGCAGTAGTACTTTTTGTACTATGTTGCAGTAGTACTTTTTGTACTATGTTGCAGTAGTACTTTTTGTACTATGTTGCAGTAGTACTTCCTTTACTGTCCACTACACCTCTGTAGATCTCTAACTTTAGAATTTTTATTCGAAACTGTGTTTTCTATTGTTTTCACAATAATGGACGCCTTTGAGTCATGCGATCTGTTCCGGATGTTTTGACTATTAGAAAATTAATACCCGGTATAATTGGGTCAATCGATTCATCATCATTATGGCAAACTCGAAACACAACAACATCCTATTTAGGTACTAAAAGATTGATAATGATGATTGCTTATTTACTATTTGGGAAAACTGTTAACTGATAGATACAGGATGTTCTATGACTTTCAAGACAGTGATTCAGCTTCGGGACCAAACCTATTTTTATTGGGACAGTCCTCATGGATACACTCCCTCTGGAGCGAACGGAGGGTTATGTGGGACTCTTCTACCGTCGGGACCAACCCTGAAATATGGAAAAAGAATCTGCTGTCCTCTACAAAGTATACATTCCTAACTGCCACGCGATTTAAGTTTAGTGAACGGCCTATACTTAATATAATTAAGAATCTATTTTATCTATTAAAATAATATGATGATCAAAACATTATACACTTCCACCTTCCACCTTAATCATTCCGTCTATTGGTGAGAACCGTATGAAAATCCGTTCAGTAGTTCTTCAGTTTATCGCGTTCAGACAAACAGACTGCCAGACAGGGGGTGAGACTTTGTTTTATAATAATTATGCAGTGATTAAAAAGTCTAAATAAGCTTCCTCGTTCGTAACTTCAGTAATGACTTATTTCCACGCTACGCTTCCTTCCCAGCACCACAAAATCTCATTATCATCCACAAAATCTTAACGTATCTTTTTAGTGGAAAATGCTTAAAATAATATGCTTAAATATTAAATTTACTAGAACAAAAGGTATAATCTCATGCATATTATCATAGCAATTATTATGATTCGTATCAAGTCACGTTGCATGCCATATGGTTACCGAATATCGTGGCAAAACTGGCAAATGAGATTACGATTTGTCTGCCATTAAAACAAGGATCAAAATTCAATGATAACTTGAAACTGGATTTAGAGACTGTCCTAGGAATATACAGTCACTAGCACTATTAACTTGTCTTTTTTTTAAACGTTGCTCCACACAAGGAATGTCTCCCACATCGTTTACAAAGTACATTTAAGCTCACATACACCAACAGCCAGACCCGAAAAAAATATCTGTAGGCCATACAAATACTTGTTCAGTTCGGGGATTCAACCCGCAACACGCAACGCAGCAGTCAGTCGCTCAGTCAATGCGCCATTCGTACCGTCAAAATACTAATACGTTTCGTAATGGTCTTTAATCTTAATCTAGACTTTCCCCAACTGTGTTGAGGTCCTGCCTGCTTGGATGTAGCTGAATACTAGTATTTACTACGAAGGGCCCGCCTTCGCTCACAATGGGCTCCTCCATCAGAAGGCTCTAAGTTACCCAAAGGGCAATAAAGAGGGCTATGCTCGGAGATTTCTTGCGTCAAAAATCAAATCGGAAATGAGGACATCCACAAAAGAACCCAGGTTACCGACGTATCCCGAAGAATTGCCAAAGTTAAGTGGCAGTCGGCAGGGCGCATTGCTCGCAGAACGGATGGCCGATGGCGACCGCAAACTGGAAGACGATGCGTTGGAAAACCTCCCACTAAGTGGACCGATAACTTGGTGAAGGTTACGGGAATCCGCTGGATGTGAGTCGCATGGGACCGATCAATTCGGTGACACTTGGGGGAGGCCTATGTCCAGCAGTGGACACCTTACGGCTGAAATGATGATGATGGCCTGAGTGCTTTTCAAAAATGAAAATAAAAATGAAAATATTTTATTTTACATAAGCCTACAAGGGGCACTAATAAAACGTCGACAAAAGGTGCACGGTTCGGGTTGGTCGCTTCCTATGGAGAAGAACCAAAGGCTCAAAGGGGATTCCAAAGGCCCATGTACTGTTTTTCATAATAACATAAAATTACAATTTAATACAGTAAAATGAGTTTTAAAAGTTGCTTAGTGTATATGCACGTTACTGTACATTATTAGTTACCGTTAGGGTTCCAATCATTTTTGAGTTATGTTTGTTGGTACATGTTTCAAGTTATGTTGGTTTTTTGTTTAAAATGTAGTATATCTTTTACAACTTGACCTATGACGTCAATTGCACGTTTTCAGACCAGTTTTTGACAGCGGTTTGGCATCCGGTTTTTTGGAAATCCTATTGGAGCGTGAATAACTTGTTGATCCGTCGGAATCATTCTCAGAACGAGATTTTAGAGATTTTTTTATCGCTTAGTAATAAATGAGGGAACGTTTTTCCGTGGAACAGATAATTCCTTTATAAAACTATTCAATATCAGCCTCTTCGAATGCCGTGATTTTCTAGCAAGGAAATGAGTAGATGTCATATTGTTTTGCTTCATAGACTGCGCTCTGGTCACTACCCTTCTCGGAAGTTTGGTTTTTTTATGAAGAAAGTAAGTTCTCCCAATTGTGAAACATGTGGAACGGTTGAAGATGTTCACCACATACTTGAAGAGTATATTAAGTACAAGAAGGAAAGAGAAACTCTGTTCAGTTCGTTAAAATTCAATAAGTATGATACCGGTCCATATGTTCAGATTTTAGCGCAACCTTCAACGGAGATAGCAATACTCCTTGCTAAGTTATTTTAGAGAATTATAATTTATATTGTATGTGTAGTTTAGTTTAGAATAGCTTAAGTTATGATGAGACTGACTTGGCTTTGAGGATAAAAGTCTCTAATAAAATATAAGATTTAAAAAAAAATAACCGAGTTGTCAGTTAATAAGAACAGTCACAAATCTATTTCCACTATATATTGTTCATTCATTTCTTGGCGGGCTCGCGGTCAAATGATCGCAAAACATTACTGTTGAGCGTGAGGAGTCATGGGTTCAATTTCCAGGTTGGGTAAAGTGTTGTTGGATTTTTCCCTCAAGAATTTTTCAGTAGCAGTTGAGGAGTCTGGAATTGAGCCCGGTTGATAGGAATAGAATCGCCCCTAAATACATAGGACTTAAACATAACTGGCGAAACGTGGTTATAAAGGGTGTAAAAGACCTCTTAACGAAGCCGAAAGGCATTGGTTCTCCCGGTCATTGCGATCATTTTTTTGTTATACACCATACCTGGGAACCTTCTAGTTACGGAGATATTAGGGGTCAAAGTTCCAACTTTTTTACAAGTATTTTTTTCTAGTTTTTAATGTTAGATTTTTACTTTAAACACCTCCACGACCCCCGTACCATTCAATCCGTCCATCAGCACAATGTTTCGAGTGCGTTACATTGAGTTCTACCACAAAACATGATTTTACACCCCCAAAAAAAAATCGTTTCCCGGCAATTTTTTTTGCGTAAAGTTACTTAGTTTCATGTACAGAATGCTTGGTTGACGGCTTAGTGATGAGGTGATTTACACCGTGTATACTATTAAGTACAACTCTGCCCCACACTTTGGGGATTACAGTCATGATGGTGTTTTATTCATTGGCAGGCCTTCAAAAAGTTGGACGTTTTTTTTTTTTTTTTTATTTAACAATTTATGTACACACTTAATACAGAGAAGAAGAAAGGAACAGAAAATTGGTACAAAGGTGATGCTTATTTCTAAAGAAATCTCTTCCAGCATACCTGCGAAAGGAGATATTTAAAAAAAGAGATGCAGACGTAGTGTGTAAAAGAAGAAGAGAGAATTGAATACATAAAACTTAAAGCAAATAACTATTTAAAATTACAATATAAAAATACACTAACTTACGTCTTTTACTCTTCTCTTGAAAACTGCAACAGTTTGGCAGGTGGAAGTGAATTCCACAACCGCACAGCGTGTACGGTGAAGGAGTAGGAGTAGAAGTCGGTAGAGTGAGGAGGGGATTTAAGGAGTTTCCTAAGATGCGACCTGCAAGGTGCATCAGAAGGACGGGAGTAGGAAAACGTTCACGGAATGTAATGAATTAATTTGTGTGTGAATTAATGCTCGCTCATGGACAGCTTTCAACAGACACGTCTTCATAACTTTTGAAGCCACAAGTAATCTACATACAAAAATGCAATTTAATTTAAAATTAATACAGTCACATGGGTATTTTTAAATTCACGTTTTTTGGGATCCCAAGTTCATAATTTTATTTTTTCCACTGCGTTCAATTATGTACTTAACTTTAGATACGCATCGTTTTTCTTAGCCGCCGCATGCATTTAAACGTGAAGATCACGTTTGAACGCATGCGGCGCACAACAATGTAGCAGGTTATACTATTAGCATAGAACTGAGCTGGTCCAACTACAACATATGTGTTTCTTTTATTTGTATTAAAAACATGCATACATTGGCATGCAATAAACTAACTATATACCTTACTAGAAATAAAAACCATTAAACAAAATTTACTAACAACAACCTATAAAATGGCATTTAAAAACTCTTCTTAAACGCTATCAGCTGGTAATATGCCCAAGAGCCTGGCGACGCGCGGCTGCGGGCGTTGCCGTTGCCACGTCGTGTGGCAACACTTACACCTCTCTCTATAGTCAATTTAAAGTAATTAATTAAGTTATGCAATATACAAGAATTCAAACGAAGTAAGAATCGTCAAAGAAAGCAAAGCTAAGAATTCAAACTGTTGACAGTTCTTCTGTAACTTCAAGCAATTACTAAACTTCACGATAAAAATCCCTTTTTAGGGTTTTGTAACCAAAGGGTCAAACGGGACCCTATTACTGAGACTTCGCTGTCCGTCCGTCCGTCTGTCACCAGACTGTATCTCATGAACGGTGATAGCTAGCCAGTTGAAAGTTCTACAGATTATGTATTTCTGTTAATGCTATAACAGCAAATACTAAAAACAGAATAAAATAAATATTTAAGGTGGCTGCGTGCGTGCTACTTTGACTTGTTTATAGATAGGTACGGGTGTTAGTCTGTGGCCAAGGTAAAAGCCAGCCTTTGGGTCACAGGAAGCGGTAACTAGGTGCTAGAAATTGAAAAATATTAGGCGCTAAAAACTAAAGCCCCATAAATGAATACAACTGAGCTCTAGCCTTAGGTGTTGACTATTCACTGTCTCGTGTCTTCCACAGGAGTCATAATGGTTCCGAAAATCCGAACCTTAACCACGTTGGTATAAGATAAGTTTTCGTTAAGTTTTTGCCGAAATGTGTGAATGTGCTAAGGTTCTATTTATTTGAGGTCAGAGGAATACGGTCAAGAGATGGTTGGATGGCCTGTACATAATGGCTAAAGTCGGTTGCAGACCGAGACCTAAGATAATTATGCTCCGAGGATTCTTTTCATTTGTGGGCAAATAGTAAAATAGTGCTGAGCATGAGATCTTGGGTTTCATTCCCACGTCGAGCTTAGTGTTATTGGGTTTTTCCATTAAGAATTCTAGGTGCAGCCAAGTCTGGATTTGTGCCCGATTAATGTCAGAAGGCTCGCCCTCCTATTATATAGGTCTTAAAAAAAACGGGTGTACTTTAAGGGGCGCCTTTGCCTATGAATTCCAGGATAACAGGCGTGATGTTGTTGCGTGTGACGGCACGGTTGGCGCAGTGGCTGAGCGATCGACTGCTGCGCTGCGCGTCGCGGGTTCGATCCCCGCACGGAACAAATATTTGTATGGCCTACAGATAGTTGTTCCGGGTCTGGCTGTTTGTGTATGTGAGTTTAATTGTTTGTAAATGCACCCACGATACAGGAGAAAGTCCTAGAGTGGGCAACGTCTAAAAAAAAAAAAATGTTAAGTCTGAAAAATGACCTAAGTTACTAAACTGACTTACACCCAAATTATTATTTTTTGTTTTTAGGTTGGCATAACTGTTCCATTTTAGCGAGGAGTTTGAGCTGCATCTGTTATTTAGATGTAAATAAAGTGCTGTTTTTAGTTAGATCATATCTAGTGTGTATAGCTAATTTCTAAGCTAAGTTTTACTTAAATTTTGAATCGCCAATGCAGTATGACGTTCGGTTTCGTTTTCGTTTTTGTTCAAAAAATGAAAATGTTACAGAAGGCTTACGGTGAATCGACTTTATCAAAAACACGTGCTTATGAGTGGTACAAAGCGTTCAAAAGTGGTCGAGATGTGATGGAAGATTTGCCTCGCTCTGGTAGGTCATCAACGTCTTCAACTGAAGTTAACATCGCAAAAGTGAAGGAAATAGTGACTGAAAATCCTCATTCAAGTTTCAGAGAGATAACCGCATTTGGGTTTGAAACTTGTTGGCGCTCGGCTAGTCCCAAAAGCCCTGAATTTTCTCCAAAAACTCAATCTCATAAGAGTCGCTGAGGACATGCTAGAACGAGTCAATTCCGAGCCAATATTCATGAAACGCATTGTTACTAGTGACGAGACGTGGCGCCTTCCAACTGTACCGAAACGGAAAAAACCACGCCAAAGTCGATCAAAAGTCAAAGTCATGTTGACCGTTTTCTTTGACTATTGCGGTGTAGTGTACTCGGAATTCTTTCCGGAAGGTCAAACAGTAAATGTAGAATATTATTTGAGTGATATGCGGCGTTTAAGAGAGCCAATTCGACGAAAAAGGCCAGATTTGTAGAAAAAGAATTCTTGGATTTTGATAATGCGCCTTCGCACAAGGCCATCATAGTGAACGATTTTTTGACCAAAAACTCAACAAATACCATCGAGAAACTACCTTATTCACCAGATATGGCTCGAGCCGAATTCTTTCTTTTTCTTAAACTCAAATTACCACTTCGTGGCACCGATTTTCATTCGGTAGAAGACATCATAATTAAATTAAAGAATTCGTGGCAAAAGCTGAACTTAATTCCGGAAATAGCGTTTAAAAAATGTTTTGGTGATTGGATTATTCATTGGCTTAAGTGTTTAGTTTCTAAAGAAGTATACTTTGAAGGCGATAAAATAACTTTGGATGAATAACTATGTTATAACATATGTTAGTGGTAAAGTACCGGGAAACGATCAATCCTTTCCCGGTACTTTCTTGACAGAGTAGTATGTCACTTTAATCAATGCTAAAGATGTTTCTAATTATATTTTACAAATTAATATTATTTTTAAAACTAGATACTTAACTAAAATAACAACAAATTATAAAAGGGCGTCAAAAAACTCCTCCTCAACGCTGTCAACTGGTAACGTGCCCAAGAGACTGGCGGCGTTGCCACGTTGTATGGCAATACTTAGCCTCTGGCCAAAGTAAAACCCAGCCCTTGGGTCACGGGAAGTGTCAATTAATTAATCAATTGTTTCTAATTAAAAGTTTTCCGGTACTTCGAATTTGCGAGATAAAAAATAGACGTTTAAAAGTCAATTTATAAAGAAACTGCGCAAAATATAGGCGTGGTTAGGCCGACATTAGTTAAGTTCATGACTAAGAAAATCAGTGTTAGCTTAGCTCTTGGTCTGTAACTGGCTTAATTCTGCGCCTCAAATTTTGGTCCAAATAATATATTGGCGATAGTTTTACGTGTGTTATCGAAGGCTATAAATATAGGAGGATGAAATTTTAAAAGGGTTTGTTCTAACGCAAGAAGCCAGATAATTTAGTAATGCGTTTTATCACTCCCGTTCAGTCCAGCATACAGGGACCGTTTGTTTTATGTTTTATTTGATAGATCGATGATGTATCTTGATGAATGGCGAGCGATCACTGCGGGTTTTAGGCAGAAATTTTAGTATCGGGATTGTGAATAAAATAAATCTAATAGCCCGGATTGGATGATGGATTTGGTTGTCTAAATTGATGGTCATTTAAAATGGGGCCGAAACGTTTTACCAAAAACAGGGTTGCGTTTTTTAATCAATGTATTTTCCACAGTTATAAAAAAAAAATACTCGGGCTAGGCTGCTGCAAGTTATGAAAACGTCAAACGGCGCAAGCACGGTTAGTGGGGGTCCAATAATGCAGGACTCTGTACAATAGCCTAATTGATATGTATGTAACACCGAGGCATTGCCATCCAACGTGGCAATGCTGCCCTTTTCCTGTTATATCATTGCAATTCATCATCAGCCTATATTGTTCCCACTGCTGGGACGCAGGCCTCCTCTCTATGAGAGGGAATGGGCTGTAATCCACCACGCGGGCCCAGTGCGGGTTGGTAGATGTCACATGTCGTCGATTTTTATAGTTCTAGGACATGCCGGTTTCCTCACGATGTTTTCCTTCACCGTTTTGAGAGCAGCGGTGATGAAATAAATTACACAAAGTAGTAGTGCGCCTGCCTGGGTTCGAACCTACGACTTACTGCTCGTAAGTCGGGGCTGCTACCACTGGGCCACCGCTGCTCCCTATTCATTGCAATTACGGTATATTATTGCATTATTATTAAAATTACATCTAAAATTCAGGTTAGCTATTCACTTTGATCTATAATATCTGAGATCTAAATTAGCTTATGAATTTCATGAGCTAATTTAGATCGTACCTCCTATCGTATCCCAGATTATATTTTTATCTTTCATCAATAATAATAATATTTTTTTTTTTTTTTTTATTATTTATAAGGAATATTTTAAAATGTATTAAATTTGTATATAAATGAATAAAGGAAATAATAATAATCATTTTATTTCAAATGTCGTTAACAACTTTAACGGATCTGAGAAGTGCTCGGATATTCACAACCATATTCTAAAAGCCTTCCCAAATCCATTTTTGAACTAAGTCGACCGTTGTTGCCGTGACAACAGGTAAAAATATCCATCATCGTATTCATAGAATTTCTTGGCCGCAATTGGCGGATCTTCGAATAAGATACCTCCTCTAGCTATCTATCTTTGTCAAACCCATATTTGCATCCTGTTTTAATCAATGCTAAAGATGTCATATGTCCCTTTAAACAATGATATAGGTGTATGTAATTAATACTTTTCCGGTTCTTCAAATTTGACAGATGAAAAATAGGCGTTTATATGTCAATTTATAAACAAACAGGGCGGAATGTAGGCGTGGTTAGTCCGACTTAAGTTCAGTTCATGACTAAGAATACCAGTGTAAGTTACTATCCAATTTCCTGGCTATAAGGGCCTATCATAGTCCTATAGTCCTAAAGGCAGGATACAGAAAAGATTAGTTTTTGCTAAAAAAAAATAGATTAGTTTAGCTCTGAGAGCTTTTTGTAACTTGTTTATATTTAAAAAAAAAACTTAAAATCTAGAGACCCCTTTTTTTTATTCCTCCGCTATTCTATTCTGATTAATTTCGTTGCAGAATCAGGAGTTGCAGTGGGTTAGGAATAGTGTGGCGGGCTTGTCCCAATTAGAAGAAAAAAGTACCGTCCCATCCTTGCGTCACACTGTTTTTACGATTTGACAAGACATCGAAATTCCTTTATTCTTAGCAAGTTTTAAATTAGTATAATTCACATAAACTTTTCGAAATCCTTAATTATTGTGCAAACCGCAACAAAATTAGTTGCATAGTTAAAAAAGAAAAAACGTGTGTTCATACAGAGAGACACATCAAATGTCTTGAATGTGGAAAGATCTGAGTATGAATGTGGATAAGTAAAAAAACCCCAAATGGGTTAGTATATGGCAAGAGAATGATGACGACATACAGACATCAGAACGACTGACTTGTATAAAGGGTGTAAAACACCTCTTAACGAAGCCGAAAGGCACTGATTCTCCCTATCATTGCGATCATTTTTTTGTTCTATACCATACCTGGGAAACCCACATTTACCCACATTTCAGTACTACCCACATTTAGTAAAATTTTTGAAAAGTTAATTTTAGAACAAATGCAACATTTTTTTAATAAACATAAGTTATTACATAATAAACAGTTCGGATTTACAAGGGGTCGTTCAACTACTGATGCAGGTGTTGAACTTTTAGGCCACATTTATAATGCATGGGAGGACAAATGCGATGCTTTGGGCATCTTTTGCGATTTGTCTAAGGCTTTCGATTGCGTTCTTCATGAAACATTAATCAGAAAACTACACCACTACGGAATCCGTAACGCTTCACTGGATCTTCTTACTTCGTATTTGAGTGATAGGATTCAGAGAGTTGATGTTAATGGAAAAAGATCTCCCGGATCCGTTGTAAGAATGGGGGTACCCCAGGGCTCAATTCTTGGCCCATTTTTGTTTCTTATTTATATAAATGACTTGCCTTACCTCATAAAGGATAATCATGACATAGTTTTGTTTGCAGATGACACTTCTCTTTTATTTAAACTCAAACGTCAGCAGATAGTTACAGACGAGGTTAATATCGCCCTGGCAAAAGTCGTTAATTGGTTTAATGTTAATAATCTACTCCTAAATGAGAAAAAAACCAAATGTATTAAGTTTACGATACCCCATGTAAGACAAGTAGAAACTAGGGTACTAATCAAGGATGAAGAGTTGAAACCGGAAGATAGCATAGTGTTCTTGGGCATAACTCTGGATGCCAAGCTTCAGTGGGGCCCGCATATAGATATATTGTCAAAAAAACTTAGCTCTGCAGCATACGCCGTTAGGAAAATTCGTGGTTTGACTGATTTAGAGACAGCCCGTTTAGTTTACTTTAGTTATTTCCATAGCGTGATGTCGTACGGTATTCTCTTGTGGGGCAATGCCGCCGATATCCAGACAATATTTGTTTTGCAAAAAAGGGCAATTCGTTCAATTTATAAATTAAGTCCCAGATACTCCCTCAGAGAAAAATTTAAAGAGATTGATATTCTTACTGTGCCTTCTCAGTTTATCTATGAAAACCTCTTGTACGCACATAAAAATATTAATTTGTTTAAAAAATACAGTGATATCCACAACGTAAATACGAGGAACAAACACAAATTTGTTGTTCCTGCAACGAGGCTCAAAAAAGTAGGGGGAACGTTCAGATGCCAATGTATACGTTTTTATAATAAGCTTCCGAGCCATATTCAAGCACTAAGCCTAAATAAATTCAAATCGTTTATAAAACGGAAGCTATGCCTGAAAGCCTACTATCATGTTAATCACTATCTCGAAGATAAAAAGGCTTGGGATTAAACTGCTCCAATGAAATTTGCTCTGTGAATGTCAAAATTTCGGACTTTGCTTGTTCATTGTTAATTCCTTATTTTATATACTGACATTTTTATTTTTTTTATTTTTACCTTATTTTTTTACAGTTTTTATTTTTATTTTATTATTTTAAGTGACATTTACCGATGTGACATGAATACTTATTTCAGTATTTTATTATTATAATTTTTTTTTAGTTTATATTTTATTATTTTTATGTGACATTTACTGATTTGACATGCATATTTACTTTTTTATTATTATTGTGACATTTATTGATATTCGTGATTTGTAAAATAAAATTTCGTAAATTATTATTAATTACATTTAATTATTGTGAATGTGAGGACCATGCAGGTCACATTATTTTTCTCCCACCACTATCTGGCAGTTTGAGAACTTTAAGCGACCTACCCAAATGTCCTTTCTTTGGTATTGTTCGTCGTTTCATTGAGCTCCTTGAGTTATAAGTCGAGCTACACGATAACTGACAAATGCTTGCACTGACTGGACAGGTCCACTCAAATCTGTGTGGTTCTTTCTTCAAAAGACCATTTCAGATACTAATCTGCATAGTCCTCGTGTAAATTGAGCAATGTCTGGACTTTAAAAGAGTAACAAATTAACAGGGAACCTCTGAGTTTGTTTCGGCTGTTTCTTCTCAGAGTAGTCAGGTACGAAACACCGGCCCCATCTAGCTTAAAAAAAATGACGTGTAAAAGTGTTTGTAAAAACCTACTTGCAAAATAAACATCATTTATCATTTATCATTTATCATTTAAACTTCTAGTTACGGAGATATTAGGGGTCAAAGTTCCAACTTTTTGTCAAGTATTTTTATAAATAGAAGTTTTTAATGTAAGATTTTTACTTTAAACACCTCCACGACCCCCGTACTATTCAATCCATTCTTCAGCACAATGTTTTGAGTGTGTTACATTGAATTCTACCACAAAACATGATTTTACACCCCCCAAAAAAAAAATTCGTTTCCCAGCAATAATTTTTGCGTAAAGTTACTTAGTTTCATGTACAGAATGCTTGGTTGACGGCTTCGTGATGAGGTGATTTACACGGTGTATTTGTTCAGATTTTTTACAGAACCAAATTGATCAAACGATCCAGTGTTGGGAATACAAAAGGCAACCAACCCATTTAAAGGCACTTAAAAATAGTTGAACCACTTGTTTGTTCAAACTCGTTATATTTACCCACTCCCAAAATAGCGATAAAAATATACGATGGAAACCTTTTAAAGCGAAAATCTCTAACATAAAAAACCCTGGACATTTTTTATAACGGAACCTAAGCCCAGTATATTTTAATACAGGAAAAGCCGATCTCTCGCAATCATATCAGTTTCCAATCTAAAAAGCTGTCTATAAGCCGTCCCTACATAGAGTACGAAACAAAATAATGGAGTGCCAATGGGTTTTTTTTTTTCAGTAAAATGCTTATTCATTTAATCGAGTTTGTCTTTTGCGTGGGCAAAGAAAAATCTTAAATATTTATTATCTTAAATTCCAGACAAAAACTTTAGACACTTACGCCAGTACAAATGAAAAAAAACATAGAAGCGCATTGTATTGTTACTTTTTAAGTTTTGCATTACTTCATCCTGATGCCTTTTAAAACGCCTTCCGCCGAAAGTGTATCTAGTTGGGAAAGCTTACTACAGTATTTTAGAATTTTTAAATGACAAAATGTAATATTAATATTTTTATAATTTTTACAATTTATAATTATGTTTATAATTTAATTTTTGTTTGTATGAGAATTTAAAATGTTTTATTTGTAATGACTTTTCCTACCTATTGTATATTTGTATGCCACAAAGGCCAAACATGATGGATCTTTTTTGTTTATGAACAACCTGCATGCCTTGTACGTATACTCATGTTTCCACAAATAAATGTCTTGTCTTGTCTTCATAAACGTTACCTAATTAAAATAATATATCAACAGCAAACCTTGTTAATAAACGCTAAATCTCCCGATTTACCGTATATTTAACGTGGTTTATAGTTACGTATATTGATTTTCGAACAACTCCCTTCCCTTTTCAATGATCACTCCATGTATTCGCTACTCTGTGTCCACTAGGATTCTCTCTCATCATTCATTCATCAAAATTTATACCACACCGTTTCCCTTTCCACCGGCTTTCCGGATAATCTCTTAATAGCATGAATTGATAAAACATCTGGTGCGGTTGAAGTGATTATTATGTGTTCCTGAACATCGACAATGGCTTATGGTTGAGGATTATTTGGTGTAATTAATAATGTTGTTACACAATCTTTATAAACACTGTTTCAATCATTTTGTCCCATCAATTGTTTTAGTAGGTAAGAGAATTAATAGGTCTTTGTCGTGTAATGGGACAATGGGGATGGTGACTCATTTTTTTTTATTTGTCTATCGGGTAGATTATTAAAAAGTATTTGACACATATTTTTTCTTTTTTCACGTAATCGTAAAATTACGGAGATATTTTGAGTTGAAATGGCGCATGACGTCACGGCTCAGTACATTTTATACCTACCTGTAGGTAGTTGTGACGTAGTGAGCCCCCACTCTCCAACTTTAATGCGTTTTAACTAAGTATTTTCTTGTTAACTTGATAAAACAAAAAATACGTATCTAATATTTTTGCATTGCCTGATTGACGGACAAAATAGAATTTCGTTTTCTTTACCCAGTCATCATCCCAATTACAGCACGCCTTGCATAACCACTGTAGAAACGGGTTATGTCGACAGAAGAATCAACAAAATCACAGTTAGTCATTGTCCATCTGTCGTTATATCGATTCTTCTGTACCTAGACAAAACTCGTTTCTTCAGTGATCATGCTACGCGTGCAGGAGGGTATAAATTAAAGCCGAAGTCGATCATTTATCTTGAATGTCGGAATTTGTAAGTACATAGAATGTATTCTTGTTGCAAAGGAAGTTTGGCCTAATGGCCAAACTTCCTTTGCAACAAGAATACATTACTATTAATGTCCGGTAGTGTAATCACTACCAGACAAGTTGATCCCTTTCTGTAAAGGAAAATTGTGAAGTAACGCATTTTTTGCAACCAAATCAATTCAGGCTCGTATGAATTGACAAAAAAAAGTCCTACGACGTACGTTTACCTATATATTTGGTTAAAAAAATGTGATATTTAATTTTAAAAACTAGTTGTTAATTAATTATTTTATTTCAAGTAACATAACAGCTACGATAACATTTTATTTCACGCAGCTTCATCCGCTCAGACTTTCAAACGAAAACAATTAATTAAGTGCGTACGCTTAAACGAAAAACCCTTTCGGTGATAATGTTACATGCGATATGAAATAACTTAATTGAATGAAAAACGTCTGACATGTGTTCCGTAAAAGTACTTAATTTGGGTTCAATCAAATTATATTCCATTTAAAACCAACGCGAGGTGTTCATACCGATAGTCAACCAAGAAAAAACCGGCCAAGTGCGAGTCGGACTCGCGCACGAAGGGTTCCGTACCATCCATACTAATATTATAAATGCGAAATTCACTCAGTTTGTTTGTATGTTTGTTTGTTTGTTACCTTTTCACGATTACACAACTGATCGGATCTTAATGAAATTTGGCAAGAAGATAGATTTCAAACTGGGGAAGGACATATCATCACGCTACGACCTAAAGGCGCGGAGCAGCAATGAAAAATGTTGTGAAAACGGGGAAAATGTGACGCAGACGAAGTTGCATGGGACAGCTAGTTATTTATAAAAACAAGCAAAAAATCACTTTTTTGTATGGGAGCCCCCTTAAATATTAATTTTATCCGGTTTTTAGTATTTGTTGTTATAGCATCAACAGAAATACATAATCTGTAGAAATTTCAACTGGCTACTTATCACGATTCATAAGATACAGCCTGGTGACAGACGGACGGACGGACGGACGAACGGACAGTGTAGTCTCTGTAATAGGGTCCCGTTCCCTTTGGGTACGGAACCCTAAAAATGAACGATGTAAATTGAGCCCGATTTTGTAAGTAAATTGATTACGTAATCACAATTGACACTTTGGTTAAATGATTTTGAATATTCAAACACAAATTACGCATGAAGGTATTTCTCCAAGGATTGAAGCAGAGGTGTACTATAGTGACACCCACATTTCTTGTTTGTATAGTTGTAGCTGTTTTTTCATGGTTGCGGTTTTTCCACGAGTTTCTCAGTTCTAGCCACGGAGTCTGGATTTGTGCCCAGTTGACATAAATGCTCGCCCCTTATTATATAGGACTTAATCATAACTGGCGTAATGGGTAAGGTATGTACTATTCAGCATCATCATCAAAGTCAAAGTCAAAGCATTTATTTCAATTAGACCTTTACAGGCACTTTTGAAAGTCAAAAAAAACAAAATAAAACGCGAAGCTACAGTCCCAGTCACAAGGCATAATAACTTGTGAAAGTACTGTAGTTGCCCATTCCGTAGCGTAGATCTCTATGGAGAAGAACGGGCAAGAAACTCCATGGACACTCTTTTAAATCAAAATATGTTACAAAATCTTGGTTACATCATTCATGTTAAAAGTTACAAATATGTGAGAACAATGTAGAAATACGGGCAAGTTAAGAGCGTCCAGAGTAAAAGATCAAATCAGTAATTAAAATAAAGTAATTAAAATAAACCGTGGCAGCTAAGAGATGACCAGTCACAACTGAAAGCGCCCGTTCACGATATACATCAGCCTATAATGTTCCCACTACTGGGACACAGGCCTCCTCTCTATGAGAGGGAGTGGGCTGTAATCCACCACGCGGGCCCAGTGCGGGTTCGTAGATGTCACATGTCTTCGAATTTTTTATTCTGTACATGCTGGTTTCCTCACGATGTTTTTCTTCATTTTTGAGAGCAGCAGTGGTGAAATAAATTACACAAAGTAATGCGATTAAGTATTGTACTATTAGGTACACCTAACCTAAATAGCCAACCTTTCTAGGTACAAAGAAAGAATATATTTATTTACATTTAACAATTAATCTACCTATTTTAAACATTGTTTACTTACACACAAACTCAGACTCTTAAATCACAACGAAAAAAAAAAATAACTTACCCCAATAAAAATGTCAAAGAACTATAATATTTTCGTCCTTGTTTTATATTTCCATTTTTCTTACTTTTCTCAATGACACCCTTTGGCCTAAGAACTTTCACGTGTTTTTACGATCTTGCCGCCTACTGTTAATAGGGTAGGTAGAGTATGAGGTCTGGCTATCTTTCAGGATAAGGGATATAGTTCTTTAACGAAGTAATGAAGCTTTGAAGAATAGTTTTGCAAAGGTTTCTATAATTTTCTGTTGCTATCCTATTTTAAAAACACATTAATGTATGTATATGGTGACTGGTCATAAGTGACACGTGATTGTACTCATGATAACAAACAACTTTCCCAAAGAAACATTTTTTATACTAATTCACTATTATCACAATAACACAACAGCTATATGAAATTAGGGGGTGGGAGCCTACCCACTATGGCACGGTACGATTGTGATGAGACAGAATGGCGTCACACGGCTAACAGCTGATACGTCACAGGCACACGAGCGCGCATATTTCATATGGCTGTTGTGATAAACGTGGATGAGTATAAAATAAATGTTTCTTTGGGAAAGTTGTTGTTTATCATGAGTACAATCATGTGTTTAAGTATCGGTCACTAATTACCAGTCACCCTATAAATGAACTGAAAAATAAATAGCTTTCTCCGACGGCAGTTAACCAAAACTGCATAAAGCCACCTGCTACACGCTATCCACGTTCATATATTTACACGCCGATTTGAATACGCACTTCGACCAATCAAGCTATACAAAACCAGTATATGCGGATCTCTCATTGTACCGGAAATCTATACAAAGCAAATGCCATGTTATACTGGAAATCTATAGCTTGATATGTCAGCGTGTGCACTACGGACGTGACTTTTCTGAAGAGCGTGACAAATAAATAACGTTAAACTTAACGATTGTATAAGGAACACCACAATGCGCTAAGAACTCAAATTGCTGACGTTGCTCATAAAGCTGCCAAACTAAAATGGGACTGGGCAGGCCATGTCTGCTGGATGGCCGGCAAAGCTGTGGGCCCACATTTTACAAAACTGGAACCCTGAGACAGCTAGACGGGGTCGCGGCAGACCAAGAAGAAGATGGCGGGACGCTTTGGATGGCTTTCTCGTTAATTGGCGAGAAGAGGCAAAAAACAGAGAAAAGTGAAAGGAATTGGGGGAGGCTTTTGCCCAGGTCTGGGAAAGATCAAGGTAAGTAAAAAAAATGACCAATAAAGTAGCCTATTTTCAATAAGTTATAGTAGGTCATAAAAGTAAAGTACGTTTTAGCACTGAGAGTAATTGATCGCTCAGCATCTTGTAAGAAATCTTTGAAGCCACTCACTAGAAAGGTTCCTTTTGAATAAAAAGGCACCTAAATCAAAGCGAGAGAAAACCTGATCCCTAACAAACTTATGAATTTTCATTTAAACTTTTAATAAGTTATTAAATCGGCAAACTAGTTTTAAACAGTGAACGGAGGAGAACCTTTGCAATTTTCAGTGAAAAGTTCTTGTTCAAGTTGGATTCATGTGCGTATTGTATAATTATCACTTGCTTCGGTGAAGGAAAACAGCCTGAGGATTCCAGCATGCTTGAGAGATATTTCTCGACGGCATGTAAAGCCAAGTCAGATGCCCGTGCGGCATTAAAACTCTGACATCAGGTTAGAAACTAACCACACGAAAAGAAGAAGAAGACTCCTAGTATTAACACTGAACTGAGAACTTTTGCAAATTTTCAGTGAAAAGTTTAATAAATGATGAATGGTCAAAATGCTATTTAAGTGCAAAATAGGACAGAGGAGGCAGAACAAAAAAACGGGCCGAGTGCGAGTCGGAATCGCGCACGATGGGTTCCGTACCATTATTTATAGAAAACGAGCAAAAAAAATCACTTCTTTGTATGGGAGCCCACCTTTTTTTTTTACGGATGGGAAATCATCAAATGAGTTCTCCCGCTCTGGACGGAGCGGGAGGGAGTGTCAGACTTGTACTGACTAAAACCCATCCATGTTCCTTCTTCGCCCTTTGTGTTCCAGGGCCGCGGTATCTCTTTCGAACAGTCCCGCAACCCTGGCAGGCATCGGCCCTCTCGGACCCCTTCCGGTTTGCTGACATCTCTTTGAGGCGCGCGTGGAACACGAACGCGCCGTCGACACGGCCTGTCGTCATGAGACGGACGGACGGTGAGCTAGCCACCGACTCACCGACCACAGGCTCGCGCCTACGGTGGCCTGGGGCCACTGGTTGCCCCCCGACGCCCGGGGCGTCTCCCGAGGTGGCTGGGACGTGAGGTTCTCTCCCTCTCACGTTCCGCCACCTCCTTCGCTAGCATGACTGCTTCGCAGAAGGAGGCGACGGCTTCCCATTCCCTCTCGCTCCGGACCATGGATTGAACCAGGGCCGGACGCGAGAGGTCGCCGCCGCCAATCGCCGCTACGAGGACACGGCGGTGCTCAGCCCAAGTGGAGCAGACCTCCACGGTGTGCTCCACCGTGTCCTCAGGCCGATTCTCGCAGTGGTGACATGGGAGCCCCTCTTAAATGTTTATTTTATTCTGTTTTTAGTATTTTTTGTTATAGCGGCAGCAGAAATATATAATCTGTGGAAATTTCAACTGGCTAACTATTACGGTTCATGAGAAACAGCCTGGTGACAGACGGGCGGATAGCGAAGTCTCAGTAATATGGTCCCGTTTGACCCTTTAGGTATGGAACCCTAAAAGTACAAAATACTACTGCTACTAATGAAATGCAGAGTAGCTCCTCACTCTGCTAATTCGTTGGTAGACCTTGGTTGCATGCAAATGTACTGTTAAACGCTTTTATTCGTGTAAAACGTAGGTAGCAGGTCGCTCGTCCAAGGTTAAAACGTAAAATTGAGAATAGAAAAAAAAAACTTAAAAAAAAATGTTTTACGGTTTTAGATTTTAGCAGTCACTCATCATCTTTCTGCCCTTGTTCCATGTTACTTGGGGTCGGCGCAACATGTTTTTAGGGTTCCGAACCTCGAAAGGAAAAAACGGAACCTTTTTCATATTTTATTCTTCATCATCAGCCTATAATTTTCCCACTGCTGGGACACAGGCCTCCTCTCTATGAGAGGGAGTGGGCTGTAATCCACCACGCAGGCCTATTGCGGGTTGGTAGATGTCACATGTCTTCGAATTTTTAGTTGTAGTACATGTCGGTTTCCTCGCGATTTCCTTCATCGTTTTGAGAGCAGCAGTGATGAAATAAATTACACAAAGTAATGCGCCTGCCTAGGTTTGAACCCACGGCTTACTGCTCGTAAGTCGGGGCTGCCATCACTGGACCACCGCTGCTCCTATTATTGTAGGGCCAACCGTAATCTCATTAACATTCTAGGTGTGACTCGTTGATGATTTCCCATCCTTAAAAAAGAAAAAAAATGGTGTGAATCGTACGGAGACAGACGTGCCCCATCTCCATTCTAAGCACCAGCTTCAGTATTTACTCGTCCAGGAATATCTTTGTGGACGTCTAGTTACGTCGTGTACTTTTATCAACTTTTCATACTCAGATATTATAAAAGCAAATGACTAGTGATCGATCCAGCGCAGCCCGGTGTTTGGAAGTTGACTTTATGATACACTCGAAAACTTCAAGATTACTAAGTATTATCAAGGCAATACCTAACTTCTCCACCGTTTTTGTACCTTTTCTTGGCTTATTAACTGTACCGTACCAATAAACAATCGTAATGTTTAATTTCCTAAAACATTTTCCTCAATATGAGAATTAAAAAAAAAAGGTTTTGCAAGTCGTACAGTATTTTGAAATAATAGTGTACCTGTGACCCTGTGTACAACCAAACATAATTTCCAACAATCGAGGATATAATAGGATCCCAGAGGCATTGGATACCTTAAGCACATGCAAGTGTGGCCTCAAAGTAGGTAAAGCAGTCCTATTTCATGAAGTCAGTTTTTTTTACGGTCTACATCCCCATATTTTTTTCAGATTTTTTCTCCTGTTACTTCAGAAATTAGAGGGGGGGGGGACACTCGTTTTACCACTTTGGAAGTGTCTATCTTTCAAACACTTGACTTTGAAAAAAAATGGTTTCAGGAACCTCAATGTCATTTTTAAAGACCTATCTATAGACACCCCACACGTATAGGTTTGATAGTTTTTTTTTTTAGTTTCAATTTCATGTATGGAGGGATATCCTTATCTATATTTTTTTTTTAAATTTTGTACAAAAATCATAATGCGGTTCACAGAATACATCTACCTACCAAGTTTCAGCTGTGTAGTCCTAATAGTTTCGGAATAAAGTGGCTGTGATACGGACGGACAGACAGACAGACAGACAGACATGACGAATCTATAAGGGTTCCGTTTTTTGCTATTCGGCTACGGAACCCTAAAAACGTAGTATTGAATTTAGCCTACGCTACCGAAAAACTTTATCAATATTCTCTTCTATTGGTTCATCTGTTTGAGGTTCAAGTTACGAGGGAACAATGAAACGGAAATACATACTTACATACAGGTCAAACTCAAAGAGAATTCATTATTTTCCTTTTGAAATATTGGTATGTTTGCTTACATTATGGGCCTATTTGGCGCAGCTATGAGACACACAGAGTTATTTTTTTTTTCTTTTATTATTATTGTATTATATTACGTGCAGTTGTGGCATATGCCAAATAAATGTATTTTCTTTCTTTCATTAGGTAGGTACTGTGATTACTTTTTGACCTCCAAGACCTATATAAAAGCTTGAAAACACTGAATAGCGAACATGCGTTTAAGCTTGGACAGCGGCAGCCTCACAACTGATTGTCTTTCAATCCTTTTTTAGGACAGTGTTTGCAACTGCAATAAAGAACCGCTGTTCTCATGGCCAAAGCCTAGTCGTATTGTACCCGAAGCGGCTTGTCTCGCAATATCCAATACTTTGTTATGACAGCCACCGCTAGGTTCTCCGATTTTAAATCAATATACAGACCAGATGGATGGATTTGAATTTTGTTTACTTAAACATTTATTTTAGGTTAGCAAGTGACCTTATCTGGGATTTTTCAGTCACTATTTATGCATTCAAGCTGAACAAAGCATAATCAGTCTATTGGTGTCACAGGCTCTGTTAGAGGGAATGGATCATAATCCACCACGAGGGGCTAATACGAGCTGGCCGATGCTTACTATGCTTGTTTTTTTTCTAGGATATAGTAACCTTACGACATTGTTCTTCATCATTTTGAGAGCATTGGTGATTAAATACATTACACAGTAAAGTGCCTGCATGGGTTAAAATCCATGACCACGACATTTAAGTCGGGGCTAATATCACTTTGCCTGCGACATAATTGCGTAAGCAAAAAATCTATCCATGACAGGAGCCGACTACCGAGCCCTAAATCTGGTTAGTCGGCTCCTGTCATGGTGGAACTTCTTTTTTTTTTTGCTTATTTTACATACACCACATCATTATCATATGTCGTCCACTACCTTAAACTACAATTAATCTGATTTAATCAGTACTCTTGCCATTAGATCCAGTAGAAAACTGGCGTCGGGCACTAACTGTCTGGCATTTTTATGCACTCAACAGCTGCCGTAAGGCACACCGTATTTTTCATCTTGTTTAGATTTAAATTTTATTTCTTTTTGCTGTTCATTATTATATATTTTTTCAGTTCCTTCTTTCTTCTTATCTTTTACGTAAACCTAGATAACCACTTAGCTAGGTACACGATTCCAAACAGGCGTTTAGCTTATGAAGACGTTCCGGCTAGAATCTTAACAGTTAGGGCTCATTTACGCAGGCGCGGCGCGTGGCGCGGGGCGTTGCAATAGGCGTCGCGCGGCGCGTCTGGCGTTTTTGCCGTTTACGGAGACGCGTCGAACGCTTGAAGCCCAACGTGGGACCATTTGATTTGTTATGTCACACTGACAATACAAGTCTAAAGCAGTGCCCAGGTTCGATTCCCATACGAAACAAATTGACAATGTCGTACTTTTATCCAGAAATACTCATTTTGTTTTTATTTTATTTTTCTTAGTGTTTTTTTTTCGTAAATTTGGTTCTTTTTTTATTTGTTATTCACGATTATCTAACTGTTCTTTGAATGGTTCACAAACTTAAAGTATATATTATTAAACTACATATTTTATAATGATTTGAAAATCATACAGAATGCATAAAAATAAAACAGTACACCTAGTTACAAAAAGTAATATTTTACAGCATAAAAAAAAAAAAAAACAAAAAGAAAAAACACCAAAACAAAATCCTTAATTTCTATGATTTGATCCTGCATCATCTTATTCACAGTCCGGCCGAAGTACCACAAGGCCAATCACTTCACTGACACTATGGGTAAAATAGACGTTCTACTCTAACACATGATAATTGACGGTTGTCAGTTTTCAAACAATTGAAGAATATGGTCCCACGTTGGGCTACAAGCGTTCGACGCCGCGTCCGCCGCGGCGTTATGTCAAACGCTCAAATACAAGGAAGTGGTCCCACGTTGGGCTGCAAGCGGTTGACGCGGCGTTATGTCACACGGACAATACAAGCAAAAGGCGGTGCCCGGGTTCAATTCCCATACGGAACAAATTTATAATGTCGTAGTTTTATCCAATAATAACAGTTTATACTTGTTATTATAAGATGAATGATAATTTCATCTTAATTTACAATCCAATATAACCTAATTACGTAAAATTTCAGGCGTGTCTTGTTATCCATGCTACGGAGCATTTGCACAACTCATCACGATATTTAATGATTTTGGGTCGCTTACTCTTTAATGATCAGATAGGCAGTCGCTCCATGTAAAATACTGATATTCAGCTGCATCTGGATAGACTGAAAATCGACCGTGTGGGTTACATACCACTACACCAACATAGCTGGGAAAAGGCTAGGCGTCTGCCTAGCCTAGAAGAATCACCGCCATATAGCGGTGATTCTTCTATGGCGTAATTACACTAGTCATCGCAATGGAATACATAGAAGCTTACAATAGTGGAAAAAAAATGTAGTTGGACGAGTGTGTTCGCGTACTCGGCCGCGTTCATTTACACTTGGTCGTTTGATGAATTCCAAAGGCAATCGAATTCGGGCAACGACCAAGTATAATTGCGCCATGGACTAGGCAAAAATAAAACATGAATTACGAAGTTGAATAAAACATTTATTTTAAGCAGCATATCATTGTCATCTTATTAGAACTTCTTCAAATAAGAGAGAGCCCGGCGTCGCGGGCATTCTATCAGCATCGGCATTACCATATTCCCCATAGTATGGGAACATCGTATTACGATGTTCCCCACACATGCTAGCCACAACTGTAATCTTTGGCATTGTTTTAGCCGCCATCATCTCTGCACACCTTATCATTCTCGTGTTGTCTACTTCACCACGAAACAAATAAGACGGGTAAATAAATAATATGCAAAACTATTCACAACAAAACTAAACATTACGATTTTAATTGATCAAGACAGAGAAGTGACAATATTTATGACAAATATGGTATTTTTTGTTTTGATTGACGATGAATGTTGCCATATTAGCTAAATTCTCGAAAAAAAGTTTCGTTCGTACTTTACGTTTTTATCATCAGCAATCACTAGTTAATAATTTCAGTGGCCCGAAAGTCTGACAACCAGTCCTACCAAGGGGTATCGTATTACCCAGTACTAACTGGGTTGTGGAGGTCAGATATACAAACGCTCAAAAAAAATAAACACTTTTTTTTTTTTTTATTATTAAAATAAAATGATTATTATTGTATAAAACTACGACATTATAAATTTGTTCCGGATGGGAATCGAACCCGGGCACTGCCGTATGCTGGAAACTTGTCCGTGTGACATAACGCCGCGTGGACCGCTTGCAGCCCAACGTGCAACCATTTCCTTGTATTTGAGCGTTTGACATAACGCCGCGGCGGACGCCGCGTCGCACGCTTGTAGCCCAACGTGGGACCATATTCTTCAACTGTTTGAAAACTGTCAATTTTCATATCATGCATTAGAATAGAACGTCTATTTCGGCTCAAGTGTCAATGAAGTATATAGTCTAAAGGTACTGTGAACGGACTGTGAATCAGAAGTCGCAGGATCAAATCCTAGCAAGTAAGGATTTTCTTTTTGTGTTTTTTTTTTATCATGTTAAATATTACTTTTTAAAACTAGGACACTGTTTTATTTTAATGGATTATGTAGGGTTTTCAAATCATTATAAAATATCTAGTTTAAAAATATATACTTTTAGTTTTTGAACCATTCAAAAAACAGTTAGATAATCATGAATAACAAATAAAAATCGAACAAAATTTACGAAAAAAAAACACAAATAAAATTAAGATAAAAACAAAATGATTATTTTTGGATAAAACTACGACATTGTAAATTTGTTTTATATGGGAATCGAACCCGGGCACTGCCGTATGCTTGTATTGTCCGAGTGACATAACGCCGCGTCAACCGCTTGCAGCCCAACGTGGGACCACTTTCTTGTATTTGAGCGTTTGACATAACGCCGCGGCGGACGCGGCGTCGAACGCTTGTAGCCTAACGTGGGACCATATTCTTCAACTGTTTGAAAACTGACAATCGTCATAATTATCATGTATTAGAATAGAACGTAGTAAATGGCCTGGTGGCACTGCGATTGGACTGAAAAACAGGAGTTGCAGGATCAAATCACAGGCATTAAGAATATATTTTTTGTGTTTTTTTTGTTGTAACATTACTTAAATTAAACATTACATAAACGATAAAGAATAGTTTTCACATAAGCAGGTCGCGTGAATGGTAAATGCTATAAAAACTATCTTTTATCGTTTCCATTTACTCCAAGATTAGATATCTTCTTTTCGGTGCATCATTATAAAAGTTTGTTTTAAACTTTTTTGATATTTGCTGTAATCGTTTCTGTCACATCATTATCGCAACACTTATTTCATATCCGTGCTATTAACCGTTGAGGACTTTTGAGAAAAAATCCTGGTCGTGGAAACGACAGGAATTATGTTTATTCAACAAAATTGAACGCGTATCTATACAAAGTTTCATGTTTGTGCTATTAACCGTTGAGGAGTGCCCTCGTGAGAAAACGATCCTGGCTGCAGGATGAGTTCATTATACAAATCGTGATTATCCATCAAATATAAACTTGTATGCAAAGTTTCATGTCTGTGCTATTAACCGTTGAGGAGTTCTCTCGTGAGGAGACGATCCAGGCTGCAGGATTAAGTTATGTCTGTCATATTAATATTCTGTTCTTACAACCAAAGGTGTGTGCAAAATTTCAGCTCAATCGGACATCGGGAGTGGTTCTAATTTAGCTTCCAAGATTCTACCCAAACAAACATACATACATACATTGCAAGTTAAATAAAAGCTAGTAAAAACTGAACAATTTACGAAAAAAAATCACTACAAAATTTAAAATAAAAACAAAATGATTATTTTCGGATAAAACTACGACGTTGTAAATTCGTTCCGTATGGGAATCGAACCCGGGCACTGCCGTTTGCTTGTATTGTCTGTTTGACATAACGCCGCGTCGGCCGCCTATATCTCAAGCAAACGGGCGTCAGACCGCTTCTCCGTAAACGCTCTCATACATCGCCGTATGTTTGAATTTAAAGCGGAACGCGCCGCGCACCGCCCCGCTCCACGCGCCGCGCCTGCGTAAATGGGCACTTACACTTTTAAAAATAATTATCTTGAACAACGCTGTCATATTACAAAGCAGTGTAGGCCTGACAACAAGGGATGTGCCTTAACAGGCGGTTGCACACAGGGGGCTCCTACCAGGTTTTTTAAGAGGAAACCTTGCCACCTCCCATGTGCGGATTGAAACCATCGAGGTTAATTGTGAAGTAAAATTCACTAAGGCCGGTTGCCTTTTGATGATATAAACAACAAAAAAATGCCTGACAACAAGAACAGTTGCTGGGTTAAATTTTACACCTCCAACCTTTCCACGGAAAGGGTCTTAACCTGACAGACAGATAGACAACACAAAGTAACCCTATTTGAGTTACATGAAAGTAAAATTTTATTCTCAACAAAGTCTGAAATTCAAAAGACGTGAATGCCACAAAATATTAATGTTCATATTTACTTTTGAAAAAACTCACCGTTTGTTTTTTACCGAGGTTAGAAACCATTTAGACCTAAATAGACGGAGTTGTGGGCAATAGAATAAGCAATAACCTTCCTTAGGTACAATAAAGAGCACGAAATGTCGAGCATTTTTCTTATTACATAACTAAACAATATCTAGAACAAGTTTTTATGAAACGAAAAGGTTTTATTGTTGTGGAAAAAAAATACTACAGAAAGTTTAGCTGTGTCAGTTGAAAAATATGTACATGAGATTTGACGATCTTTTGATAGCTTCTCCGCAAAAGCCACACTGTACTGTAGGTCGTACGTCAGTGGTAACCCAACCAGTATAAGATTGCCTCTTATTATACTAATACTCCGTACTAGTCTAGGCCAGGTTAGGTTCAAAGTTAGGGTTGTGCCTCATCTAGCACGGAATCGCAAATTTCCATCTTTTGCAAACCTTCAGAACCGTAATTTGCTAAAACGACCATCAGAGTGAGCTGCCGCCCACATCGTCGATGCAGCCGAGAGCGATAGCATTCCCACTGTTTCGCGCTATAGCAAATGGCTGTTCTATACTGCTAGATGAGGCTACTGCCTTTACACAACAGACGCGTGGTTGTGTGTGTCTAGAATTCAAACGATGAATTGTAGAAAATTGATGTCCAAAATAAATTTCAGCACCTGGCACCATGTTGCAGTAGTTTAGCCACAGCTGCCATTTTTTCCTTTTATTAACTTTACTAGGTTTTTGACATCTTTCACATTGATTAAACTTGTAACCTCTTTATCCAGTTATAAAAATGTCAAAAGAGTTTTCTTCATGTTTTTGCCGACGTTGAGCCGTATAAGCCAAATATCGTTTCAGACATTGATAGTATAAATAACACGATCAGCGAGTGTTATTTTTTTTTTTTTTTTTTTTTTGAATGGCATCTCGCAGTTCAACCTATGAGGTTGTCGTCTGCTTAACCGGACTATCCTGTGAGTGCCTTTAGAGTAAGGCCTCCAGCCAGGGCATAAAAACTTACAAACTAAGCGACTGCACGCTAAGGGCACCCCCTGTGGGGTACGAACCTCGGCTTAGGGCGTCGCTGGGGGAAGACTGCATGGGGACAGGCTGGATCTGAATGGTATCATTATTTAGGGGCTGATTTAACACTACTGGCACAGCATCGCGGGCTGGCTCGCTTTTCGACTTATTTAAATACACTTGACGACACGTCAAACTATTTTCCAGTATAACATGACCTTGCTTGTCATAAATTTCCGGTACAATGAGAGATTCGCATAAACTGGTTTTATATAACTTGATTGGTCGTCGTGCGTAGCTACGATATTAGCAATTCCCTATAAATATGCGAGGTCTAAAGGGACTGATTTCCAATAAAATGTCTAGACTACATGTAATTGCTTGCCGTGTTTGTGTCTAGTTTTTTATGCAAAAAATGGGACAGGAGTAGGTTTTTGTAAGCACGCACCAGACAGACTGACGAACGGAACTTATGGGTTTTATTAATGTTTTGAGCCGTACCTATAGTCTCGTATTTGTGTAAGTATAGACGCCATCACATCAACCAACAACAATCTGTCAAATTTCTTTAATAGATTTTCAACTTTATCGTTAAAGAATTAGGTTCAAGATTGATTGGAAAATTTTACAGTTTCGGGTAACTTGATGTGTGAAAAATCCTAGAGCAGGCAACCTTTAAAGAAAAACTTAGTTGTAGTATAATAATCCTTTTATAATTAAAAGAAGGGCTATAAACACCATAATGGACTGTTTACAGTAAGTAATTGAGTACTTTGGTACCTAAAAAGAGGGTAATTTGGATGCCTGTACTGAAGACGGAGAACAGATGATGCCGTATCCAATCTGCTCCTTTGCTCTAGCGTTACCACCAAAAAAAAAAGACAATTTTCTTAAGCTAAGGATTGATACTGTGTTTTTTGAGGGATGGACAATGTAATGAGCTACCGAAGCTTTGCAAACATATTTAAACAACTAGCTGTCCCGCGCAACTTCGTCTGCGTCACATTTTCCTGTTTTCACAATACTTTTTATTGAATTTGCTACTCCGCTTCTATTAGTCGTAGCGTGATGATATATAGCCTATAGCCTTCCTCAATAAATGGGCTATCTAAAACTGAAAGAATTTTGTTAAACGGGACCACTAGTTCGTCACATTGCCTCGTTCAAGCAAACAAACTCTTCAGCTTTATTATTAGTATATCCTATTATTAGTATATCCCCTAAACCTGTGTTATGCAAATAAATGATTTGTATTTGTATAGATAAAGAAGAAGATAACATCATGCCTGTAATTGAATGTTTAGACACTGATGTATGTGCCTTGTACCTGTTCTCTTTTGTTGTGGCGTTATTTCGTTCTGTCTCCTGCTGATATGGATCCTTTCATATCAGCAGGAGACAGAACGAAACAACGCGAAAGTGAAATTATGTTTTGCCCTACTCCTCTGCTATTATTTTCTGATTAATTTTGTTGTGGGATCCAAGACAGGTAAATTCTTTCTCTAGGACTTCGTCGAGCTTCATTGTCTCGGCGCTTTTCTGGAGGTCGCCGCTGTTGATTCTGGCTTATAGTGATTTGGAAATAGTGTGGCGTGCTTGATGTACGTTATAGTACTCCTTAATATGTCAGTTATGTTTTAGTCCCATTTAATAGCTGGCAAGTCTATTGTCATCAACATCAAAATCTAGAGTCTGTGATTGCTACTGAGAAATTCCTCTTTGATAGCTCCGTGAACACGAACGTTAGACGGCACGGTTGGCGCAGTGGTTGAGCGATCGACTGCTGCGCTTCGTGTCGCGGGTTCGATCCCCGCACGGAACAAATATTTGCTACCTACAGATAGTTGTTCCGGGTCTGGCTGTTTGTGTATGTGAGTTTAAATGTTTGTAAACGCACCCACGATACAGGAGAAATTCCTAGTGTGGGGCAACGTTTTTTTTAAAAAAAAAAAAAAAAAAAGGTCCATTTACACCATTTATAGGTTTGTAAACGGACCTACACTTTTGCCTTATTTTGTCAGACATGTCACATGACATTATTCCAAGCGTGCTACTCATTTGCAAATGGAAACTCGACCCATCGACCCATTCCCCAGGCTCAACGGTCGGTGATGAAAAACCCCAATAAGACTTGATCTGAACTTAAGTTATGTTAAAACTTATGTTGGTAATACCTGAGTTATCTATTAATTATTCATCATAGTTTCCGTCTTTAAGAAACCAAATGATATCATCTTGCATAAATCATTTGGCTTTCGCAAAACATTCGATGTTTAACCTTGATTATTGGCTGTTATGATTTAAAGTACTCGTTGTTGCAGTAATTTGACGTGCCCACGCTATTAGTGTTGCCAGCTTCCTGTTTTCCGGTGTCAGTACACTTTGTAGATGATGTTGTTTATCAATTGAGTTCAAGGATTAAGTTTGTTGGGTGTGACAAGACAAAAAAAAAAACCCGCATACAAGAACAATTTTTAATACTTTTAGTGTTTGTAGTAAGTTTTTACAAATTAAATAAATAATCTTATATCTCCAAATTAAGAGATGCTTGTAAAGTCCATTTACATATATTTTTTAATTCTCATTGTTTGTGTAACTTACTGTCAACATAATGGTTAGAAGACTTGATCATTAATTAAACTATCAAGAGAAAGAAAAGCGATCGACAAAATGAAACATTATATTTTTATTCGCTTAACATAATTGTTCTTTTCATTACTTACAAAGAAATGTAACACTAAGTGTATTACCTGTATAACCTAGATGAAGTTGGAACACGAACGTGGAAACAGCACGAGTAAGAAGAAGCCCTGAACTGGGAGGCTGGGATGTTGATAATCGTAAAATCTACATAGATCAGTGAATGATCAAGAGGCTACGTTTGTAAAGAAATTACTAGTAAGTAGAAGGGACAGTTTCCGTCAACAAAATGAATCTTCAATGGTGTAACCAAAATAGTTGTGCTATTTAAGCCATGTCTGTCGTATGCCCGACGAACTGTGGGCCAAAATAACCACGATGTGGAGCCCTGGCACACCAAGAAGGCGACGCGGTAGACCTCGCAGAAGAGGGCGGGACGAGTTGGATAGAACCAACAGTCCACATTGGCCCTGGATTGAAGAATTTGGAAAGTACTTAAGCATAACAATATAAATATTGTAGGGATTTGTAACATGTTTTTAACTAAAAAACCTTAATTGTAAAAAACCGCAACCTGTTCTTTCGAATTAAGTAGTTTTGTAATCACAAAACTACTTATTTGTATATCCTAAATAAAGTAGGTAGCTACACACTTACGTTGGTCTCGTGATCGAGCAATATAAAAACGTGAAGACATTTTTTTATGTAGCCCAATTAAAGCAAGGAAACCAAGACATTCCACGCGAGGCACATGTTTGCCAATCCTTCTAGAAGGCACGTGATGATGCAAATTTTTATAAACACATGTTGATAACCTGTATTGAAAATTAAATAATGAGGCCTTTCACGATGAACTTCATAAATTACTGATTTTTTGACTGGATAAGCCGAGTGCCCGTTGAAATTTTACATGGACAAAAGCGATAAACTGTGTAATATATCTATCCAAACATTCACCATGTTTGGATAGATATATTTTCAAAAAGGGATATTTTTTAAGGAGATTTAATAAGTAGAGGAAGACCAAAAAAACGATAGAAGGACTGCGTGAAAGATGACATGAGATAGAAAGACAGATAACTGCCGAAATAACGACTAAAGTTGAAGTATGGATGAAGAAGACCCCAAATAAATTAGAATAAAAAATGAAGAATGATAATTTCGAGAGGGCATACATTTTCAAACATCATTTAACCAAATTTTACTTTTACCTTTTTTAACTTTTTAGACCTATGAATGTTGCTTATGCGTGTGAAGTTTAATTAAAACCGGATCAGTCATTTCAGAAAATAAGGACTTGAAAGATTGCATAAAATGTCGTAAAGCGTAAACGCTCTTAAATTACCTATGGCAGGAGGATCACGTTAAATTAAATGTAGCGATAGCACAGCGAGTAAGCATTACATTTTTTTTTATTATTTATTGTGTCAGATTGATGTCCCACCCAACTATGATAGCGAGGTAAGAGAAAACGCACTTGTCTAAACTGTAGTTTGTAGTATTTTCTGCGTCGTTGAGGGCTAGTTTCAATAGATAAGTTACACAATTGATAACCTATAAATTTGAAGTTTCTAACACAACATCACATGTATAATCCTCAAAGGTACGCAGTTGTAACCTACATTTCGCCAACTACATTAAATCCCCATGTAATATGGGGCGAGTATATAAAAAAACATCAGAAATAAATACAAGAAATTGTATTGCTTAGTTACCTTTACTGCCCACCACCAGAGCTAAGACTTGACTGAACATGTCTTCAAAACACCACTACCAAAATCTGACCGTTTATCAGTATATTAAAGTGCAATCATACGTTCTATCTTTTTTCATCCGGTCCTCTTTTTTGCACATTACAAGGCATGTTCTTGACTCGTTGAACTGGTTGTCTGCTCTCGATTGCCGTCCTATGACGTCAATGGTGGCGGTATCGTGGGATTTGATCGGGACGGCACAAGAGAGCTATAGTTCGTGATTTGCGATTAAACTGTACCATATACAAGGTGTAAATCAAGGTGTTTTGTGGTAGAACTCAATGTAATGCACTCAAAACATTGTGCTGATGGACGAATTGAATAGTACGGGGGTCGTGGATGTGTTTAAAGTAAAAATCTTACATTAAAAACTTGTATTAAAAAAAATACTTGTCAAAAACTTGAACTTGAACTTTGACCCCTAATATCTCCGTAACTAGAAGGTTCCCAGGTATGGTGTAGAACAAAAAAATGATCGCAATGACATGGAGAACCAGTGCCTTTCGGCTTCGTTAAGAGGTGTTTTGGGGGACTGTCTCTTGTAACTTTGACGTTCAAAAAGTGCTGATTATCAGCCTAGTTTGAGTAAATGACTTTTGATTTTGATTTTTTACACTCTTATTGTGTCTATCGATCTCAAAAAAGCATCAAACCTTTGAAATTGGCCCATACCATACCATTGGATTATGTAGCTAGATAGGAGATTACTGCTGAGACCATCATCATTCTCCTGCCCTTATCCAAATTTATTTGGGGTCGGCGCAGCATATCTTCTTCTTCCATACTTCTCTATTGCTTGTCATCTCATGAGACACCTCCTTTCTTGCCATATCATCCTTCACACAGTCCATCCATCGTTTTTTTAGTCTTCTTCTACTCTTAAACCCATCCACATTCATACTCAAAACTTTCCTTACGACATTTTCCTCATTCCTCCGCATCACATGCCCATACCACGACAACCGATTACCACACATCTTTTCAGTCACCGGCGCCACTATCAGACTGCCCTTTATGTACTCATTTCTTATTTTATCCATTCGCGTAACAACACACATCCCCCTTAGCATTCTCATCTAAATCAAAATCAAAAGTCATTTATTCAAACTAGGCTGATAATCAGCACTTTTTGAACGTCAAAATTACAAGAGACAGTCCCCCAAAACGCCCGCCTTTCGCCATTTCCTAGTGTTTCATCTCAGCTACATGCAATGAAAATGAGAATGAGATGACTGCTGAGATGAAGAATTATAAAGAAGACCCCCAAATAAATTGGGACAAAGGCAAAAGAATTATGATTGTGTCAATACTGCCTGAAAAAATGCCCGCGACATGGACATCAACACGTCGAACTACATAGTACTGACTTCGCCCAATATATTAGGAAAAATCCGTATATACTTATGTGACATGTCTTGAACAAAAATGTATAAAGACGTCCTCCAATGGCTCAACGTTAAAAACGTCCTGTAGGACTTTTTAAGTTTTAATGTAAGACCATAATTATTTTATTTACTAGCCAATCATGGGAACTTGTGTCAAAATTTACGCTATACCAATCTTGGTACTATGTTAAAAAAATGTGAAAATGTAGGGGCTACCCAGCCACTAAACTTTGCATACTACATTTTGACATCTCTCGCTTAATAGTAGCCGTATTTTGAAGACAAAACCCGGCCCGCCTACCCGACATACCTAGATACACTGTATAGATTTTATTAAATTGTTTCGCATTGACGTCAAACACATGAAAAAAATGCGGTGATCGGACTATCTAAGATCCGAAACGCGTGTATATAGTTTTTATTCTTAGGTACTGATTTCGTTTTTTATGTACGTCCAACAGATAATTTATGAGTTCAAAGACCATGTAGATCTGCCGGATAATTGAATTGTTAAAAAAAATACTCAAACACTTAAATCATCCGTACATTCAAACATGAACTGTCGTACTTTGACATTTGTACTACAAAGCAATACATACCAATTTGATGTAGGGTGTTAAATCACTTATCGATTAATTTCTCTTAGTTGATTAAAGATCTTATTTCTGTGAGATGGAAAAACTTTTTGAAGAAAAAATCGTTTTTAAACTAGATGATACTTATTTACGCAATCGTGAAAAGCATTCTGCCATATACCTTTTTTGTAAATGTAAAAAAGTGGTATACCGGTTACTACATGATGAAGTTTGACGTAGGTAGTTTTAAGATTTTTTTTTTTTTTATATCTTTTCATTCACAAACAAAAACACGAAATAATTAGAAATCTACTGTTTTTTTAGATCACAATGTTAAACTTGGCGATAAACTTATTTACTGAAAACTAAGAAGAAAAAAGGATGGTTAGAAAAGCATCATATTTTTTGAGTTCATTGTTCAAAACGCTTTTGAGATCCTAAACAATTGCCATTTTTTTCATAACTCATTTTTTTATATTCTTTGTTCGACTCCTGGGCATAGGATTCCCTCCGTTCTATCTACTTTACGCGAACACTGACGTTTTCTTCCTATTTTTGACGGAGCCTACCCACTTTACCCAGCCATCAGAATTCACACATTTATCGATCGAAAAACGGTACCTTTGATAAGTAGGTGCTTTGTATTTTTATTTTTTTCTAATTTTATTAAAATTTTAATTCATTGGTTCCATGACACGACAGCGAACTGCAGTATCACAACAGTGTACTCTAACACTAGACTGTTAAACTTCAGAGGGAGTCTTCCATCGATTGTGAACATCCGACAAGCTGTCATCTCCTCGAAGGCTGCTCGGTTCAGCCGCTGCACGTTCTTACAAAGTTTCTTAGCTTCGACTGGAACAAAGAAAAAAAGGACAATGAAGAACATAAAATAAGAAGAAGAAACTAATAGTTCTGTAAAGAACTATTGAACAATTCAAGTTAATACTTTCATTCCGCTGCCATTGAGTTCCTTGGAGAAAATGTTGCCCCAAAATGGCTTTAGGTTATGAGTCGAGCTACACTATAACTGACAAATTCTTGCATTTGCTGGACAGGTTCATTCAAATCTGTGTGGTTCTTTCTTCAAAAGACCATCTCAGACACTTATCTGCATAGTCCTCATGTAAGCTGGCCAAGATTATGTCTGAACCTTAAAAAGAGACTATGACCTCAGAGTTTTTATTTCGGCTGTTTCTTCTCAGAGAAGTATGGTACGAAACACCGCCCTCGTCTATTTAAAAAAAAAAAGACGTGTAAAAGTGTTTGTAAAAATCTATTTGCAAAATAAACATTATTTATGATTATCATAAATGATTTGCCTTGTCAATTGGTCGTGTTTATTCAAGACTTCTCTTGAAGCGAAACTTCCAGCAAAAATTGCAGAAATAAAAGATTTTCATAATATCTGGAATAATAGTCTCAACAAAAGAAAATCAGTTAATATCATAGCAAAAGATAAAACAATATCCAAAAGAATTCTGGAATTATTTGGATCCTTACCTAGGCCCTAAAGGACTGATCAACAGAGAAACTCTTGAATAGTCCACAAAAGTGCATGAAAATTAATTTTCGTTTACATAACATAGTGTCCGTTCTTGCTGGCAAAAAATACTAAAAACATCTAAGTATCTTATTTTTAGCTGTCTATTCTTACCAGTACTCTGCAGGTTCTTCAGCAACCTACTGCAAGCAGCGTCTACCTCTGATACGGACATGTAGTATATTTCGCAAAAAACACTGAATAAAATGACAAAACTAAAATTCTTGATAGACAAAACGATGGTTATTATTTCATACGTTTGGACGTCACGCTGAAAATAAGAGAAATAAAAGTTCAAAAATCATAACGGTCAACAAAAAACAAATAACAGAAAAACTTAGATTTAGGCGTGTCCTACTATAATAATACTCTACCGTTCCAAGCTGCGTCATTCCTGATTCTATTACTTCTATAGTCGCTTGGACGAACATTAAACTATTGAAAAATGTGCCCAAAGTTTGAAATAATATCTGAAAGTAAATGACGATAAACATTAAAATGTGCTTTGAATATAGTACTCAAGTGTCACATTATCAATATTATCTTGCCCTTATCCCAATTAATTTGGGGTCAGCGCAGTCTTCTTTTTGGGTGCGTACCATTTGACATCATAACAAAAGTTCTAACCTAAATTCATTTAATATAATTTTTCTTTAGTATAACGATGAAATGATATAATGAATTATTGATATAATTTCAGTTTACCTAATTTTATATGGTTTAATAAATATTTTCTTTAATGCACATTTGAACTAATATTCAGTTAGTATAATATTTTGTTAGTATATTATTCCTCATATATTCCTGCGTTAGAGCCGCTATATAGTTGGTGAATCATGTGGGTTAGGTTAGGTTAGAACCATGACCATTAGCGCCAGATCCATTCTATTGTTGGTGAATTATTTGGGTTAGATGAGGTTATAACAGTATGATGTTTTCTAATATTTACTTTTTCACTACGGAATTTGGGCAGAAAATAAGTAAATATGAAAATTAGGTCAAATGAAGTTTATATGAAATTAAATATTAGATCACATGAAATTAGTTTATTTGTTTCTATAGCATATGAAAATTATATCATGTGAACGTTATTTCAAGTGATAATATATTATCTGTTATTATGGCATATATTACACACCCCTTCTTTTTGCATACTCCTCTATAACCTTTCATCTCATCGAATACCCCCTTTCTTGCCATATCATCTTTCACACAGTCCATCCATCATTTATTTGGTCCTGCTCTACTCTTATACCCATCTACATTCCGTTCCGTTCACACACACTAGCTCGGAGAGGAAAGCAGATTTTTTACCACGTTTAAAACAGAGTTTTGAATAACTTTAATAAGGTTTATTTTTAACATGTTTGTCACTTCTTTTATTATTGAGAATGCTTGAGAGCAAACCTAAAGCTCTTAGTGTGAAATAATAAAAGGAGCCGACGGGCTGCCTCTGATGACGTACTCTTTCGCGCTGGCAGCCGAAGGCTCCATTTGCATGCTCCTTGCCAGGCCGACCGGCTCCGATTGCGTGCTCTTTCATGATTGCGCGGCCAACCGGCTCCGATTGCGTCTCTCTCACTCCGCGATCCGCGTGCGCCGACGGCAGCCAAATTAGCCACTTAGTTCCAAGCGTATTACTCGCGCCGTTCTTTGTGAAAAGAAGAGCGCCGTCCAATATTCTCTGAGCCAGTGTATGTGAACCGACCCTTAGTATTCTCATCTCAGCTACATGTAAATTCCTTTTATTCATCCCTTTTATGGCCCATCATTCTAATCCATACAAGACAGCAGGTCTAACTATTGTTTTATAAATCTTCCCCTTAAGTTTAAGGGGAATGCGGGAGTGCGCCATTTCATCTATCCAGTGTTCATTTTGTGCTTAACACTACGATCTACATATTCCGCCATCGCTTAGCACAAGAGAACCGAGGTACCGAAACACAGAGCAGACGGGCAGAAACGCGCCATCTAGCGCTATGACTCCAGGACTGGAGAGACCGCCGAAATCGCAGAACATATATTCGGTTTTAGTTCTGCTGATTTTCAAGCCGACGTTCTCCAGCTTCTGTTGCCATTTCTCCAATCTGTTCTGGATCTCCGGTTCATCTTCACCAACAATAATAATGTCTTTGGCGCACCAGATTGGCTGTACATGTACACACTCAAGTGTCACATTAGTAAATACAATATTCAATCAGGGAAATGAATAGATTGTTAATCGGACTGACAGCCTATCCTAGCCTAGGTCTGTAATTCATCACGTTGGTCCAATGAGTGTTGATAAATGTATATCTGGCACATGTCTTCGATTTTTTGGTTCAATGTAATGTTCAAAAAGTTGAATGTAATGGTACCTCCATTACATTCAAAAGACACTTCACAAAAGTCACTCCTTACCGAATATTTAAATATCTTCTTGAAAATGTGAAACGCCTCCATTAAATGAACGTATGCTTGGAAAAGCTCTTTCATTTTATTGTCATATTTTTCTTCATCTAACTCTAAGCAGATTTTACTGTAGTACTCAACTTCAGCCATCCATGAAACTATACCATCTCTTATCAAGACGATTATAGAAGCACCGTACGTTATGAACGCATCAAAAAAAAGCAAAGTATATAAATATACTAGCATTGATAAGTCGCGACTCACTGCCACATTGACAATAAATGCTACACTATACCGAAATAAAGCGAACCAATTTCTAGTAGCAACCTTTTTGTATTGCATAAAATTTATTAATCTAAAAGCTTTTTGAATCTTCAATATTAATCGGACGTGGTCTTTTCTTTGGAAAATATTAAGAGTGCCAAAGAAAACGTAAGGTAAAACCAAAAAGAAAACTTGAGCTTTAACAATAAAGATCATGTATGGTATGTCTATTGAGTTATTATCACTCGAAAAGATGTTTCTAATATTAAAACATATAAATACAAGGACAGCAACGAGCGACACAGCATAATAAGACGCACGATGAGGTCTTATGCAATTGTACTTGATGGAGAAACATGACAGAAACACAAGGTGCTGAAAGCAACGGAAAGGAAGAAGCACATTTTGAAATCCTCTCTCCAAGTAATTGTGAGTTATAGGGTTTATATTAATCTGAGTCTTCATGTCAATTTGAAATAGACCGTTGGACTGCGAGGTAGAATACCAACTGAGGAATGATTGACGTTCTTGAATGTGAAGGACAGTTTCGTTCAATTCTATAATTGTAGTGTGTCTTCATTTTAATCAACTAAAAGGACATCGTCTGCATGTCATGTATTATATATGGCACAAATACTTGGTGATAATTGAAGGCTCCTTGAATTGCTTTCTGACATTCTTCTAAAAACATTGTATTACTAGGAAACACGTGGTAATCACTACCACAATGAAATTTTTTTTTTTATACTCATTGACTTTTATGACAATAACACAACAAGCATATTAAATTCGCGGTTGCGAGCCGTGTAGGAGCTCTGCCTACCCACTGTGGCCCGGTACGATAATAATGGAACTGCATCAAGCGGCTAACAGCTGATAGGTCACAGGCGCACTCGCGCGTGAAATTCATACGGCGGTGTTATTTTGATAAAAGAGAATGAGTATAATAAATGTTTCTTTGGGAAAGTTGTTTGTTATCATGAGTACAATCAAGTGTTTACGTATCGGTCACTAATTACCAGTCACCCTATATAAGTTAGCTATTTATGGATATTAATTTATGTTAACAAAACGGTTTTTTTTTCAATGTACAGTAGTACAGTGTCCTATTTGACACATTTTCTAATGTTCCGAACATTCGAGTATTATTCAAAGCGTTTTCATTTAACACCTTACACGACGGCATTTTAAAATGTCTTAACCACCTAGTACATTAATTTATGGATCGAGGGAACTGTACCTACCTTCTTCTAAGCGTGTCGAGTACAATTCAAATTGCGTCAGCCCAAAATTTGGGAACGAGTTTGGCACTTCATTAGCGACGATCAGCTCCTTTGATGTGCAAAAAACAGGACAGCTAGGACACGATATCACGTATCCCGTCGTTTGTGGGGCAACACCACATTTACACTTCAGGGCAGAGTCATCTTTAAATCTCCACCTGAACAGGTTTGTCTTGCTTAGGCCAAACTGTGGCCGGAGTCTATTTAAAGACTTCCATCCAGAACAGCCATCGCTACTCGTGCCCAGGTGGAAGATTTTCAGCAAGTGGCACAAATAGGTTGAGTAGGTAAACACTTTCTCGCCATAGCTTCAGTCTTTCTTAAGAGCGTTCGCCAGTGAGCAGGGCAGACATGTAAAAAAAAACTATTACAGCTTTTCAGTCTTTACGGCACGAAGATGTTATTGTATTAAGGTTATTGTATTAAGTCTAGCATCGGAAACCGATTTTGCTCTTTCACAATATTTTGTGATAAACGTGAGATATTTTGTTTAAGATTGAGTTCATCTGCATATTTTTTATATAGATTATCTTCCTTATTAGATACCAAAACGCTTGTAACGGCTTACTACGGCATAGTTGAATTCTTCTCTCACTTACGCTACGGCATCATTTTCAAGAGTAGATTACGTAAATTTTTGATGGATAAAACTTACTACAGTGTAACTGAATTTCTGGCAGAGGAAAATATGTATATTTGTTGATTATTAAATTGGGTTGATTTTCAATCCAAAAAAAGGTGTATCTGAAATTGGCGGTTGTGGAGAAGTTCTCGGAGTACGCGCACAAAATTCTGATCGCTGGTCAAGGTCTCCTTCCTTTCACAACAGCCGCTTGATGTTAGCTGTATCGTAAGAAGCCAATAGGTCAACGAATACAGCACCAGTGATCATTCCTCTCTCGAAACCATCTTCAATATGTTAAACCACTTTAAGAGTCTGGTTACTGCAAGACTTAACGGGTCTAAAACAAGCTTGTTTTGGAATCAATTCTACCTATAAAAAATTGTACTTATAAAAAGTGGGCTTACATTTGTTGTAAATAAAAACATCAATTTTAATTTATATACTAATTATGTTTCATTTGTTTTATTTTTCCATGACACGACGGCGAACTGCAGTATCACAACTGTGTACTCTAACACTAGACTGTTAAACTTCAGAGGGAGTCTTCCATCGATTGTGAACATCCGACAAGCTGTCATCTCCTCAAAAGTTGCTCGGTTCAGCCGCTGCACGTTCTTACAAAGCTTCTTAGCTTCGACTGGAACAAAGTAAAAAGAAGAACTGTTCTACAGAGAAACTCTTGAATACTCCACAAAAGTGCATGAAAAAACATCACGCGGGAAAAAAAAAAAGGTTAAAACCATTAAAATCTCTCTGATTTCTAATGAAACTGTATGTTCTTACCAGTACTCTGCAGGCTTTTTAGCAACCTACTACAAGAAGCGTCTACCTCTGATAAAGACATGTAGTACCTTTCGCAAAAAACACTGAATAAACTGATAAAAGCAAAATTTTTGATAGTCAATAGGATCGTGACCATTTCATATGTTAGGACGTCACGCTGAAAATGAGAGAAATTAGAATTATAAAAATCACAACTTTCAACAATAACACAAAAACGTAGATTTAGGCGTGTCCTAATATAATGATACTTTACCGAGCCAATCTGCGTCATTCCTGTTTCTATTATTTCTACAGTTACTTGAAGGAACATTAAACTGTAGAAAAATGTGCCCAAAGTTTGATATAATATCTGAAAATAAATGACGTTTATCATTAACATTTACTTTTGAAAAAAGGACATTAGTGTCACATTCTTCTTCTCCATGTAGCTGGCACGACAATTTTTATATATTATTTTGTTAGCCCAGTACTTCGCTAATTCCACCGTGTCGGCGGTTGCAGCGCAAAGGTCACTACAGCTGGATTTTTTTGGGCTAAGAGGGCAGGAAAGAGTGTCATAATTGTTAATGCAATATAAAATGAGGGAAATTAATTGATTGTTTATCAAATTGACAGCTGATTTCAAGTTGCCGCGTCGTTTCCCACGATCTGTCTAGCATATCGCGAGCATAGCTTAATTACATTAAAAAAAAAATCACAAAATTCACTCCTTACAGTAAACTTAAATATCTTTTTGAAAATGTGGAACGCCTCCGTTAAGTTGACGTATGCTTGGAAAAGCTTGTTCATTTTATCATTATATTTTTCTTCTTCTAACTCTAAGCAGATTTTACTGTAGTACTCAACTTCAGCCATCCATGAAAGTATTCCATCTCTTATCAGTGCGATTATAGAGGCACCGTACGTTATGATCACGTCAAAAAAAAGCAAAGAATACAAATATACTAGGATTGATAGGTCACGACTCACTGCCACACTGACAATAAGATACATACTATAACGCAATAAAGCGAACCAATTTCTAGTGGTAGCTTTTTTGTATTGCTTAAAATGGATTAATCTAAAAGCTTTTTGAATCTTCAATATTAACTGAACGTGGTCTCTTCTTTGGACAACATTAAGAATGTAAAAGGAAACGTAAGGTATGACCAAAAAGAATATATGAAACCTAATAAAAATGATTATGTATGAGAAGACTATATTGTCATTATCCCTCAAAAAGAGGTTTATAATATGAAAACATACAGATACAAGGACAGCAATGAGCGACACAGCATAATAAGACGCACGATGAGGTCTTATGCAATTGTACTTGATGGAGAAACATGATAGAAACACCAGGTGCTGAAAGCAACGGAAAGGAAGAAGCACATTTTGAAATCTTCTATCCAGGTAATTGTCAGTTATAGGGTTTATAATAATCTGAGTCTTCATGTCAATCTGATCTCGTATAACCGTTTGACTGTGTGGTAGATTACCTACTGAGGAATAGTTGGCGTTGTGAACAATTTCGTTGATTCTAAAATTGACGAGTGTTTTCATTACAATCAACTAAAAGGATGTCGTTTGTTTTGTCGTGTATAAGGTGACCTAAATAGTTAATGATTAATGAAGAAACCTTTAATGGCTTGCAGACATACTTTTAAATACATTGTAATCGTGGCGTCAAAGAGTTTTCATTTGGTACTATGCACGACGGCACCTTAAAATGTCCGCTTCATTCATTTATGGATCGAAGAAACTGTATCTATAAAAAGTGGGCTTACTTATCTAGTAAATTAAAACATCAATTTTAACAGTTAGATTAATATTGTTTCATTTGTTTTAAGTTTCCATGACACGACGGCGAACTGCAGTATCACAACAGTGTACTCTAACACTAGACAGTTAAACTTCGGAGGGAGTCTTCCATCGATTGTGAACATCCGACAAGCTGTCATCTCCTCGAAGGCTGCTCGGTTCAGCCGCTGCACGTTCTTACAAAGCTTCTTAGCTTCGACTGGAACAGAGATAAAAAAACTTATTTGAGTAATAATCAAGATAAATAATGGGTGCGCCAAAGTTCACCTAAATTTTCAACTCCGATAATTGGAAATCCGAAAATGTTCTTCCTAACATTTTTCATCCTAACAATCGCAATTCCTAACTACTCTGTCTCTAATGTTCTAATTCCGAAGCATTCAACTTCATAATGTCAGTAGCAATAATCATCTATTATACTTTTATTTGTTTTCCTATATTTTCTCAACATAACCATCTTTTACACTATTATTCAAAGTCATATCTTTTTTGTTTAGATTTATTTTTAAATAATTAAAGCGTCTTCTTTAATTTTATTTATAGCGGTGTTTACCCGCAAAGATATCCATAGGTTAGGTTAGGTTAGAACTGTGACCAACTACGCGCGAGCCGAGCGAGCGGTGCCGCGGCAGCGGCCGGCGAGCGCTACCTCGAAATTGGTGGAAATTTTTCTAAGTATTTTTTTCACTGTGGGGGCACTATAAATATCATCTTCTACTCACATATATTATTTATTACACTTGGTAAATGTTTCTTTCTGATTATAAGTGAAAATATTATGGTAATTATGTTTAGGGATAAGAGCGTTATGATAAAAAACAGTAGGAGTTGAAATATATTTACAATAATGATATTATTAATTACAATTTTCGGAAACATGAGTGTTATGAACATCGCCGGTAGCACTACAAATAGTATGAATGAAAACTTTAGGATGAAAAATTTTAGGAAGAGTGATCATTCGGATTACAAATCATTAGGAAGAACAATTTCGGGTAAAGAACTTTAGGTGAGCCAATATGGACCCATAAATAATATCAGTCTCAGATTCGTAATTACATTGAAAGTTATATCTAAATTTAAGTATAGAATTTGCAGCTGAACAGCAATAAATAGTCAATATGAAGTTTTATGTTGAAACTAGCTATCAAATTCCTGGATTTTTAAAATTTCTAAACTAAACACAAAATTGTTCGAGTGGTTTGGTAATAAAACATATAATATTACTCCATATCGCAGTGTTGTGGAGACTTATGTGTGGTATGCGGAAATAAGGGTGCTGCAATTCGCACTTCATTTTAATTGAGGAGGGCAAAGCAAAAATAAACTATTTTATAAGTATATCATATTTATGTCTTTCTATGTTGCTTCCAGTAAATATTTTGTTACAGTCATCAGCAAATAGAGTCATGGGAAGTTCTATACTTAAGGGTATATCATTTATACAAGGTGTTGTTTTGAATCCTCGTCAAAATTCAGGAGGTTGTCACAGAAGCCATAAATAATCAATTTAAATTACGGTACCTAGCTAATTTCTTTGGTGTTTAAGTTTGTCAGTATTTCAGAATAACCCCCTTAACGTGGTTTAGGAATTAAGAAATTATCGAATAAACGTTTGAGATTGTTTATTTGTGTGGAAACACAGTTATAGGGCCAGAATTAGACGGGCCGTGTTTAAATTACGGGTGGTTCACACTTTAGGATTGCTGCAGGTAAGAAAAAAAGGTTACCTATCCAATTTATTATTGATTCGGGACGAGAATCATTAGCATAGTGGTGACTTGACTTTGAATTTGACTAGGTTGCAAAACAACATCTTGTATAACATAACGACGGACCTAGTGCATTGCCCTGAGGCACGCTGCAATTCATAAATCCTTGTATTGATAGGTAGGAATCTTCTGTTTTGGTTCGAGGGCATAATTTTGCTTTATTAGTTATTTGTTTTCTATTGACTAGGTACAACTTAATTACCTGTGGGACATGGAACTAATTCCAAGCTTGTTTAATTTAATGAGCAATGATAATGTGATCTACAAAATCGAACGCCTTCGTCATGTCTGTGTGTACACTGAACGTGCGATGACTAGCGCCAGTGGTGAGCGCGACGGCGCGGTGGCGGATATGTGTGGTGGCTACAGTGACGAGCGACTAGTAGACTGTATTTCAGGTGTTGCAAACCATGAACGAGGATTTGGTTTTTTTAGCAGACCGTTGCATCTGTTGGTTACACACATTTTAGTTTAAATCAAGAATCTTGGCCTCCATACACACCAATGAAACGTAGTCGAAATTTCTCTGTATTCTTAATTAATAAATTACTCTGTTTTATTTTTTCGTAATAAAATTGATATCTTCTTTTCTTAATGGATTGTACATCTAAACTTAATTTAGCAACAAAGTGGTGATAAGTCTTTATTGTCAATGTTGTATTTACCTGTAATTGGCATAATTTTATATTATTTTTAGGAAATGAAATGAAATAACTGTCAGGACAACAAATGTAATCTATCAAAACACAAAAGTTATAAATTTACGTAACAAAATAACAAACTGAATCGAGTGAACAAAATCAAGGGGTAGATTTAAAAGTGCGCGCCGCCGAATAAGGGAATGAGCCCTTGGCCACGCTACGCGTTGACTTATATAGGCTCGGTGACACGGTCCGGGCTCTCTGGTGGGGTGTAGGTGGTGATGCAGCTAACACGGCCTCTCCTGACGTGCCGGCGTCCTCGCAGGCCTCGGCAACCACCGGAGTGTCGTCAGCGGGAGCTACCTCCGACTCGGCATTTCTGTGTGTCGCCGACGAGGTGCTCGGCTGTTGATCTGATTCATTCTCCTCATCATCAGAACCTGCACATCATAAACCAAGAGTGAGCATCAAAATGTTAGATGTCATAGCAGTTAACTTCCTTTTTTTTTTCATTCGTGTGCTGGATGAAAGAGTTAAATTGATCAAATGCTAATGAGACATGAATTGCTTCTTAATACTTATTTAGGTAATGCCAAATTCACCATGATAACATAAACCATAGCCACACGAACTCAAAACCTCATAAAGGCCATCAATGAGCTCACACGCCATAATACCAAACAAAACCTTATGCAATTGCGCAGTTGCAATGGGCTTACGGTATAAATGACAAAGCTTGTCCTCGGGCTTTACACAGTACTTTGCCATTCACGCCCCGATGTCACTCAGACACGGGTACTTCCTGGGTCACGACTGTTACCGGGCTTTACACAGTACTTTGCCATTCACGACCCGATGTCACTCAGACACGGGTACTTCCTGGGTCACGACTGTTACCAACTACTGGTAGGACCAAGCTACAGGCATAGGTTAAAGCTCACAAAGAACTCGTTATTTAGGCGATTTAATTCACGTCCCAGAGACAATAACAAAGATCTTACACTCAAGCACTCGAGCACATTTCTTAAAACGTCATCTTGCATCAAGTACCACTAACAATAAATCGGTTCATAAGCTTGACAAAAGTTTCACACGGGAATTATGTTTCGGCGGTCGGGAATTTAGTTAAAAAAATATTTATTTATTACAATATTAATTTAATTATAGAAATACAGGATATTAAGCTGATGGCTGATGCAAGACTGAATATAATGCAAAGAAAAATAACTATCTCTAATTTCCGGTAAATGCATAGTTGCAAAACGACGCATGCTGACGGTGACCGCATACTCAGCGTAAACGTCTGTTACGACGAGTTAACTCCTCCCTCCATAGGATAGAAGCAACTCTTGCTTCTGGCGGCGTCCGCGCTGCCCTTGGTGTCCTCCGGGATGTTCTTCGTTTTCCACTGGTACAGTTTCCAGGATGCTGCTGCGACCAGTAGGATATATAAGATGATTGTGTTCCAGCTTGGCGTAGCTGCTATGATTGGCCAATTATCTTCTTCTGGCACGGAGATGTCGCCTGCTTTGTTGATAAGTTCATGGATGCTGTCTAATGATATGTCTTCTAATTGGAGTTCGTATTGTATTGAATGTTCTGAGACTTGATGCTGCTCCGGTAGCGGTATGACCTCGTTGATGACGACTGTGTCGGTGTGAGACCGCAGTGTCTTGTTCATGACGTTCATCTGGCAGTCTTCCGTTAGTGTAACGAGATGATTTCCAGATAGCTTCTTATAATCTGTCTTGGTGTTGCATTGTGTTTTGGTGACTTCGTCTTCTTTGAGAACAAGTAGCCAGTTGTTGTCTCCGATCTTCTGAACTTTTCCTCTTCTTAAGCTCATCTTAGCGTGAGTGCAATTTGCTGGGCGATGTTGAATGAGTGATAGTATGCAGTCATCTGTGTCTTCCATTCTTCTGGTGTCAAGGAGCTTGCAGAGCTGGGTGTTATCGGTCAGTGGCTGACAATCTTCTTCCAGGTAAGCGTACTCATCGTTACCAAGTGCTAGGTATTTGGATTTAGGGATGATAGTAAGGTTATTTTTATTTGGGATAGAATAGAGATGTATAAGGTCATAGGTTTTTGAGATAATCGAGGGAATTTCGAGAATAAACGTAACTGAGTGTTCTGTGCTATAAGCTTTAACTTTAATCGACTTCTCTATCCTGTATATGTTACTAATGCTAATACTAGCTACTGGTTTAAACATAAACCTATTTTCTAAGTTCCTTAACTCTTCTATTAAATTCTGAGGACTTATAATACTAGGATGCATGGTGCCCATCTGAGCAAAAGTCATAGCATCTTCTAATAACATTAACCTATCTAATATTATCTGTAAACTAAAATCTATCTGTACGTAAATGTCTAGAAAATGTAAATGGTTAGACAGATTATTGGAATTATTAGTAATATTTTGTAATAAACTAGCCAAATGCTTCTGATTATTATTTAACTTTGTTAACTGTTTACTGAACTCACCGATAGTATTTTGTGCTAGTACTATGGATTTCCTTTGTGAATCCTGAACATTTCTAACTCTGTTCTTAATGTTTAAAATTTCTTCTTCAAACTTAGCTGCATCTTCATGGTCGAGATTACCTGTGATAGACTTAACGACAGTACCTAGTCCGTCTATAAGACCACGTCGCTTTCTAACTTGCGGTGTTAAAAACTTAATCTTATTACCTATAGTATTAAGGCTATATTCTATTTGATTCCTATATGTTTTATGTAACTCTCCAGATGCTGTACTTTCAGCGTTTTTGGTGCTTGCATATAGTGACATCAATTGGATAGATGTAAAGTGCAGATTGCTAATATTGTAAACGCAAGCAAGGCTAAAGTAGTTGTCTTGTTTAAGGAGTTGACCTTGTTTAAGGAGGAGGATACCATTATCGTTGCCTACATTGGTAATGGTTACGGTTGCTGTTGTGTTGAGCACGACGGCTCCTGCGATGAAGGTCCTGCAACAAGATGAGGCCTCCGTAGTAACTTGAAGTGAACCCTAATGGACTTAGAATTTGGGTGGTTACCTATTATTTCAGCCACGTTATTTGGGTGAAGGTGTATGATCTTGTATGGTCCTTTGAAGACTGGCTTCGTTTTGTCACTGCGTGCTGACTTTGCTACCTGTTTATAGACAGTTTCACCTACCTTGAATTTAATTTCTTCTGCTTCTTGGTTACGTTTAGCAATCACCTGCTCCTTGTTTTTGGACATATGTGCAGCGATGCACTCTTGAACTGCCTCTGCATTGGCACGGTGCTTAATAACATAATCTTGGTAAAATTCTTTTGGGTAGTATAACTCTAGTGGGTTTCTGGATGCTGTGTGTCCGAATAATAACTCATGGGGTGTATAATCTGTAGCCGAATGGATAGCGTTGTTGTACGCTATTATAGAGTACTTCATAATTAGCTGTATAGGGTCATCTTTGTTAGTCATTCTTTGTATCCTAATTATTTCGGCTAGGGTAGAGTGTAAACGTTCAATAGGGGAATTAGAGTTAGGGTTATAGGGTGTCGTAAAGTGTATGTGGATGTTATGTAGTGCGCATATTTCTTTAATAACATCGTTGTCAAATTTAGTATCCGAATCTGTGGTTATTTGATTCGGTAAACCTAACACTGAGAAAACGTTTAGCAATGCTTCAGCTATGTGGACACTACTACATGCTGTTAGATGGACGGCCTGGGCGTACTTAGAGAAGTTATCAATGACTGTAAGGAACGTTGCACCTCCGGTTGAGTATAGGTCCATAAATATATGTTCCATCGGTTTACGAGGTGTATCGGTTATAGCTAAAGGTGGTTTCAGAGGGTTGCGCTCATATTTAGATTTCAAACAGGTGTCGCATTGATTAATGAATCCTTGAATGGTGAGAAGCATGTTGGGCCAGTGATAGTTTCTGTGCAACTGCTTGTACGTCTCCTGAATACCACGGTGAACAGTCTTACCTTCGTGATATTTCTTAATCAACTCTTGTTGTTCAGGTTTGTTTTCTACTAGGGTAACGCGCGTTGTGCATTTAAGTAGCTTAGGGCCTCTATCATTAAATATTGTTGTGTAAACTCTAGAAAAGGCATGATATAATTCTTCGTTATAAAAGTAACAATGCAATATACGGTCAGCGATGGTGTGTTCTTTAAGGAATCTAATTATCTCGGACTCTGTGTTATTTACTGGGATAAAGACATCTTTTATTACTACCTTCGAGTTGGTGGATCTGTTATCTACTCTATACGTAGATCCGGGCGTTGACCTAATGTGAAACTGTTTCAGCTGCCTATCGATAGCGTCAGTAATTATGGGAATACCTTTATTTTCGTTGTCAGGCTGGGTATGTCTTGTAGACACTAGTTCAGGTTCAGCTGACACTATACTCATGCTATCTGTGCCTGTGTGAGATTCGGGAATGCTTGGGTTTTGTGATTGTATATTTTCATTGAGTGCTACTTTATCTGTTTGATTTTCGGCTTCCCTACGTGCGTTTTCGAATATTCTGTTAATCATCTCATCGTCTTCGTTATCGTCTAAATTAACAACTAGAGAGTCGACACTGCCATGGAAGATTTTAACACGTGATAGAGCGTCTGCGTTAGTGTTTTGGCGACCTTTCTTGTATACAACCTTATAGTCGTACTCCGAGAGTTTTAAACGCCATCTAGTTAACTTAGAATTAGGATCTTTTAATGACATTAGCCAGGTAAGAGGCCTGTGGTCCGTGTAAATGATAAACTTTCTACCGTAAAGATAAGGTCGGAAGTATTTGATTGCCCATACGATGGCGAGTAACTCCTTTTCTATCGTAGAGTAACGCGATTCTGTATCTGATAGTGTTCGGGATGCAAATGCTACAGGTTTGTCAGCTCCTACTATTCCTTGGGATAATACCGCACCTAATGCTACATCTGAAGCATCGGTGGTGAGGATGAAAGGCTCATCGAAATTCGGATACTGTAGTATTGGGGCGTTAGTTAAAATTTGTTTGCACTTATTGAAAGCTTCTAAGAAATCTGGGGAGTGTGTAACTTTACTATTTTTCTTAAGACAAAGGGTCATTGGTTTAGTAAGTTTGGCGAAATCTTTTATAAATTTCCTGTAATATCCGACTAAGCCTAGGAAGGCTTTAATTTCCTTCTGGGTCTTGGGTAGGGGGAAGTTAAGTACGGCTTTTATCTTGTCTTTGTTTGGTTTTAAACCTTCATCTGTTAGTTCGTGTCCTAAGAAGTTAACCTGTTTTTGTAGGAACTGTGATTTATCTAGCTGGATCTTTAGATTATGTGTTTTGAATCGATCGAATACTTGTTTTAGTTTTTCTATGTGTTGCTGCAATGACGTAGATATTATTATTACGTCGTCTAAGTAGGTATAAACATTATCTATGCCTCTTAATATATGATCCATTAGTCTTTGAAACGTACTTGGTGCATTCTTGAGCCCAAAGGGCATTCTAAGGAACTCATAGTGTCCTCGTTCAGTGGTAAATGCGGTTTTTTCAATATCATTAGGGTGCATTTCCACTTGGTGATAGCCGCTAGCGAGGTCTAGGGTTGTGAAGTATTGTGCTCGTCCTAATCTATCTAATATGTCGTGTATATTTGGTAAGGGGTATTTATCTTCAATGATACGGTCGTTGAGTCGTCTGTAGTCAATTACAAGTCTCCATTTGACGTTTCCTGAGGAATCGGGCTTTTTGGGTACGATATGCACGGGACATGACCAGGGGGATATGCTTTCTCTCACGATACCTTGGTGAAGGAGCTTATCGACTTGTTTACGAATTTCTTCGCGTTGTTTGGGAGCTTGTCTGTAACTACGTACAAACACTGGTGTATTATTGCTTAATCTGAGCTCGTGTTTAACAGCGTGTGTAAAAGTAAGTGGTATATCTTCTGCATAGAACAAATCCCTATACTGATAACATAACCGGGTTATTTCGCGCTTTTCTTCTTCGTTCATATGATCTGTACGGATTTTCTGAAGGTTTTCGTTTAAAATCTGGTCGATGTTTGTTTGAGCCTGTGTGGTATTTATATCGTGACTATCATTTTTATTGGCATTGGAAAATATCTCTAATTCGATTGACGGGTTTAACGGGATACACTTCTTCTGATCGCTATGATTAATTACCGACGTCTTAAATGAACCGTTTGTAACGTTAACTATAGCTGCTGTGGACATTAAACCATCTGACCAGATTAAATCGTCGTGAATATATTGTCCGTCTAAATAGTTGGTTTTTACTTTGACAATCTTTTCGCATCTAGGTTCGATACTTATCTTTTGTGGTGGTGAACTAAAGTGTATTGGTATTTCCGCTGTAGATGTACGTAGCACATTATTATTAAAATCAATGTTACTCTTTAATTTTTGCAGAAGGTCAATTCCGATAAGACCTTTATATTTTGGGTCCAAGTCGAATATTAGGAACTTATGTGTTATATCGCTATTAAACGCGGGGGGTAAGGGAAGGTACACTACTTTGTCGTGAACTGATGAACTGTGTGCCGTATTAATTTGAAAGGGTTCTGTTTCTACACAATTCTCAAATATTGTGCCAGCAACTACGTCAGTTGCTATAGTTGAATGACTGGCCCCTGTGTCTAATAGAAACTTACCGTCAAATTCTGGTAGTATTATGTACGGTAAATATTTCTTAGTCTGGAAATTTATTGAAACTAGGTCTGGTTGTCTCGGTTCGTGTCCAAGGTAAAATCCTGGTCACAACCTACCTCTTGTTCATCCATGGTTACATTCGGCTCGAGCGCTATGCCGTTACCGTCTGTAATATTGTTATAGAGCTCCATGTCACTGGGTCCTGGTTGATCTTGAATAGCCATCTGCATTGGAATATAGAACAACTGCTGTGCGAACTGTGGTTTTTCTGACTTACCTGCCGTACGCATTGTAACGTCCGATGATACTGGCGTGAGAACCGGTGGTTTTGGAATGTTAGGTTGGTTCCTAAAGTTGCTTGAACCATTTGGTCTAGAGTTACCTGATGCTGGTTTGGCCTTCCAGGGCAATACGGATTGTACCCATTGTTGACGCTGTTCGGGGGTCATGTTATTTTGTTGAGGTACAAAGTTTTGTGCGGGAATAATGAAGCCAGGTGCAAATGGGTTTACTGTATTACGCATGGGATTATTATTGCCTGGTTGTTTAGATAACTCCTTTGGCTTTGCTTGTGACGTTGAAGGGTTATTATTATAATTAGCTCTATTATATGAAAGCCTAGCTTCTTCTTGTCTAGCCGCTATAATGGCTGCTTCGAAGGTGTCCGGTTTGGCGATTCGAACGCCCAACGAGACGTGGAAGTCTAACTGGTTTATGTACTGTTCAATAACCATCTTTTCGTAATATGATTTATTACCATGTTCTCCTACGGAATATAGAGTATCTAACAGCTCACGGAGGCGTTTGCCAAAGCTTTCAGCGTCTTCTGTCTTAGACTTACGCACTCGCGTTAGCTCCTGCATTACTTGTATTTCGTTTCGTGGTTCGCCAAGGCGCCTAATTAACGCATTCTTAATTGATAGCCATGAGTTTAAGTAGCCTTCGTACGCTATTGCGTCTATGGCTAGACCACTGAGTCTACTTTTAATTAAACAGATGAATGCTGGGTGCGAACGATCTGCCTCAGAAGTTAACTGTAATAAGTTTTCTACTTCCCTAATATAATAATTGAGTAATTTAGGATTGCCATCATATCTTGGCATTAAATCTGCGATTAGTTTGTAAGGTTTATAGTTAGCATCATAGTCCCTGAGCGACATTGTTTTTCTGCAACTTGCCTGCCTAGTGGCGCTTGCCGCAAAACAATAGAGGTGTCAAATTAAACACTTGGAATTTACTCGTGGGATACTTAACGCTACTTATTATAATTTTGTGGTTGCCTACTGCGATTTTAGCTTAAAGACAGACACACATTTACTAACATAAAATACACAATTAAAATAAGACAGGAAATCGAGCAAGGACACTTGGTAAACAACAAGAGCACTTACCAAAGTAGCCACTGCATCTCCTGCCGAGTCGAGTCTCTGCCAACACAGCTTCCTCCAATTCTCCGGAGATTTATCCCGATGACCGTAGAGGTGTCCGACCGCGCGATAGGTTCTTTGTAGATCACGAAAGAACGATTTGAGAACCGTCGCTCATAAGATGAAGAGTTGGATTCGATCTTAGAACGTCGCGATCCTACCGGCTGCGCCAATTATGTTTCGGCGGTCGGGAATTTAGTTAAAAAAATATTTATTTATTACAATATTAATTTAATTATAGAAATACAGGATATTAAGCTGATGGCTGATGCAAGACTGAATATAATGCAAAGAAAAATAACTATCTCTAATTTCCGGTAAATGCATAGTTGCAAAACGACGCATGCTGACGGTGACCGCATACTCAGCGTAAACGTCTGTTACGACGAGTTAACTCGGGTGAGGTTTGTTTAGTTCATTAATTGTGAAATTTACTTTACACTCAAGTACGTTTTGACACTTTGTCGCATAGCGATAAGTACCGTGCGCTTATGCGTCGTCGTATAACGCTGTAAGCAGTGCCACTCACGTAGCAATTCATTTTTTTTTTTATTTTTTTTTGAATGGCATCTCGCAGTTCAACCTATGAGGTTGTCGTCTGCTTAACCGGACTATCCTGTGGGTGCCTTTAGAGTAAGGCCTCCAGCCAGGGCATAAAAACTTACAAACTAAGCGACTGCACGCTAAGGGCACCCCCTGTGGGGTACGAACCTCGGCTTAGGGCGTCGCTGGGGGAAGACTGCATGGGGACAGGCTGGATCTGAATGGTATCATTATTTAGGGGCTGATTTAAAACTACTGGCACAGCATCGCGGGCTGGCTCGAGCGAGGGTCGGGGAGGGCATGGACCGGGACGTCGCGACGGACCTCGACGGCGAGGTCGGAAAGACGGCGGTTTGAGTCGGAACTTTTTAAGAGTGCTAGTCTCTTTGCTACTCTCCTGGAGGAGGGTTATAGCATCATCTGGAGTGGCAAGGGACGGCGTACTGTACTAATGCGCGAGGGTTCGTAACGGGCGGCCGCTGCGATCAGGGGATTACGGTGTTTAATGGCGTTATCGAAGAAACGCTTCGAAAGACGTTTCATAAACTGAAGGACGGTGGGCATTCTAAGGTCTACGTGTAGACGGTCATTACGGACATAAAAAGGGGCTCCCGTGACTCTACGTAAGAACCGGTTCTGTAAAACTTGCATCCTATGGATGTACTTAGGCTTGGTGTGAGCGTACACGACGCAAGCGTACGTCATAATGGGGCGGATCACCGCGGTATAAAGGCGCAACTTGCACTTGAGTGACAACTTGCTTTTTGCCGAAATCATGAAATGAAGCCTACCCATAGCAAACGCAGCTCGGTCGCGAGCTGCTTTGATGTGCGCCGCGAAAGACAAGTGGTTGTCAAGTATGACTCCTAAGTACTTGGCTTGCTTCTCCCAAGGGATAGGCTTACCGTACATAGTGATCGGGCTGAGCGCGGGTGGCTTAATTTTACGCTGTTTAGAGTAAAGAACTGCCTGGCTCTTGTCGGGGTTCACCTCGATTCTCCATTTCCGGAACCAAGCGCCTAAGACGTTGGCTGAGGTTTGGAGGGTGCTATAGATAGCGTCGTGACTGCGGCCAGTGTAATAAATGGCCGTGTCGTCCGCGAACAGGGCTAACTGAGCCTTCTTGCTCTTGGGGATGTCACTGGTGAACAGAGTAAAGATAAGGGGAGAGACGACGGAGCCCTGAGGGACTCCGGCTCTAATGGGGTGGGGGGAAGACAGTGCCTTCCCGATGCGATAGCGGAAGGTGCGATCCGACAGAAAGTCTCGTAAGATGAGCACGAGGCGGTCCGGCACTCCCAGTTTGTACAGCTTATATAATAAGCCGTTGTGCCAGACTTTGTCGAAAGCCTTTGCTATGTCGAAGTACAACACACCCGTCATCGCTCCTCGCTGGAAGCCAGCGCTCAAGTGTTCTACGATGCGATGGGCCTGTTGAATGCAGGAGTGTCCGGTCCTGAAGCCGAACTGCTCGTTGGGGATGAGACTCTTAGCCTCGGCGAAGTCTTTGAGTCGCTTATAAATAAGTCTCTCGTAGATTTTGCCGAGTGCGTTCAGGAGACTGATAGGTCTGTAGCTTGAGGGCTCAGACTTGGGTTTGCCTGGCTTGGCGAAACCGATGACAGTGGCCTCTTTCCATATTTGGGGAAAGGCGTTGTTGCTCAGGGCGCCATTGAAGATGGCCGCCATTAACACGACGAGCTGAGCGGGGAGGAGTTTTAACACCCTATTGGTGATTCCGTCGGAGCCGGGTGCTTTCCGCGGTTGAAGCTTATTAATGATGTCTTGCACTTCGTCAGCTGTGACCGAAGGCAGAGGATCATCAGGGTCTTCTACGGGAGGGAGGGCGGCTTTACGTTCGACGAATGCGTTCACCTCATCGAGATGTCGCTTGTCTACTGGTTGAGAGCTGGGGGAGCACTGGGACTCCAGGCTGTCGGCTAGGCATTCGGCCTTCTCAGAGTCGTCGAATGCGACGCTCTTATCGGGTCGGGTGAGGGGAGGCATCGAAGCCTCTTCGGTGGAGCGCAACTTGCGTTGGAGCTGCCAGAAGGCTAGGTGGGTAGGCTCGAGCTCGCTAAGCGTCTTGTCCCATTGATCTGAACGATGCTCACTAGTGCGCTTCTTTACAGCACGCTGTAAATAACGCATGTGAGCTTTGTTCGCGTCGCAGGGAAAGTTGCTGTAGGCACGGATGGCCGCGTTCTTCTCGGTTATCAGTTCACGTACGTCAGCGGGTAGAATCCAGCGTTGATCGCTCATTGCTGGAACTTCCCGTGAGCAATCCTTTAGTACGGATTGCACGTGTTCTGTAAACGAGTTGATGGCGGCCGTCGTGTCTGCGACTGAGACAATGTGGTCGGGGATGGCCTCCAGGTGAGGCGATGTGGTGGATTTCAGGTTTTCGCTGACTTTCCTCCAGTCGGTTATCACTTGGGTCGGCGGGGGCTGGCTGGGGTCAGAGGGACCCGAGCGGGGAACTAAGTGCATGAGCACTGGTCGATGGTCTGAGTTAAGCTCATGTAAAGTCTCGATGGAATGCAACTTAAGGTTGACATTCTTGAGTAGCGCTATGTCGAGAACGTCCGGACGTTGGTCGGGGTCGTGGGGATAGTGAGTGTGCTCCATAGGAGCGATGGGATCGAAGTTGAGGGACTCACCCAGGTTATACACGTGACGTCCTCTGGCAGAGGTCGTCGTGCTGTTCCAGGCGGGGTGTTTGGCGTTGAGGTCGCCCGCTATGATAACGGAGTCACTCAAGCCGAAGAGGACGGCAAGGTCTTTGGTGAACAGAGTGTGCTCCTCGGACGTGCCACCGGGAGGGATGTACGCGGAGGCGATAGTGATCGATTGATGACCGGTCATGCCTAGTCGACAAACTGAAGTCTCGAGCAGAGACTCCATGGGAGGGGGATCTAAGGGGATGCAGTGCAGTTCCTTTCTATAATAGATTAGAGTACCGCCCTTGTGGCAACGTGACCGATCGTTGCGAACTATGCGATAGTTGGCAATTCTCGGATCGCGGTGACTGGGCTTGAGGAAGGTCTCCTGTATGAGGAGGATATCAATTTGATGGTCACGGAGGAAGGTGGCGATTTCATCACGCTGGCCTCTAACGCCATTGGCATTAAAGTACCCTAATTTAAGGGATCGGGGTTTGGTACACGTTAATCTCGTATTATCCATTGAAATTAAAGATTAATGCCGCTGAAAGCTTCGCCTAACTTGATTAGGGACTTGATGATAATTTTAAGCTTATCACCGTCAGTGTTAGCCTCCCTGAGATCTGCCGCCATGCGGTCTGCTTCGGGGGTGACTAACTTTGCTAACGTTTCTAAAGTTACGTTAGGAGAGGAGACCGCGGCCGCGGGGCCGGGAGGCGCGGGACGAGCGGGCGCCGGTGCGCTCGCTTGGGCCACGGGAGTGGGGACAGGGGCATCTAATAGCCCGGGAATGGGGCTGGACTTTGCTTTGCCGAGTGCCGGGAAGGCTCTCTGGTGGTTCAGCGAGGTCCAGGGAGAGGGCCTCTGAGGGCTGAGTCTCTCCGGCATCTGTGCAGTTGGTAGCCTCACCGATGGGCTTTCTCTCTGCTGGCGGGCGTTTGCACGCTTCGCCAGTTTAGAGGAGGAGCCTTTGGGGGCTTTCGGGCAGCCGCGGTAGTTAGCCGGGTGGCCCGACTGGCCGCAAAGCACACAGCTCGGTGGCTCCGTGCATAGCGATTTGTCTTTGGGACGGGGGCAGTCTGCCGTACCATGGTCGCCTAAACACTTTACGCATCTGTGCGGCGCATGGCAGTTGGCTTGGCTGTGTCCGTACAGCTGGCAGCGGTGGCACTGCCCTACTACGGTTGAGCGGTAAGGCTTCTCTATTGAGATGCCTGTGAGGGAGCATACCGACTTCACTTTGAAGATCGGGTGGTGTCCTTCTACTGGGTCACAGATGACCAGTACCATATCGTACTGGTCTCCACCTCTCGCCTTATGAAGGCGGTGGACGGCTGCGACCGGGATGTCCTGGCCTTGGAGGTCGTTTAGGATGTCCTCCGTAGGGATTTCCTTCGGGATCCGCCTGATCACCACGCGGGTGGGCTTCTCCTCTGGAAGGGAGTATGTATGGAAGGCTATGTGCCTTCCGATCAGCTGACGGGTTAGTTCCCTGAAGTCGGTGGTCGTAGGGACTACCACTTTGATACCCTGCTGGGTGCTTTTTGCGCTAGTGTATTGAATTCGGCGCTCAACACACATTTTGGACACGTCTGTCCATTTCCCTTTGTCCTGAATGAACAACGGGGGAGGGGGCTTCAGCTTCTTTGAAGAAGTGGCTGAAGAGTTAGCCTTAGGGCTGGATGGTCTGCTGGTATGAGCAGCGGCGGACTTTGGTGCGGGGACCGGGGAGGTGGGACGGGAGGCCTCGGGAGAGGGGATGAGAGGGAGCGCGACTAAATTTTTGGCCATGGTGGCCTGAGAGTTTTTGGCGGTAAGCCTCTGTCGGCAGGCGGCGGTGATAAGGGGCTCTCGAGCGCGTCACTGAAGTCAGTGACGGTATCGGTGGTTTGCTGAATGGCAGCAATTTCTGACCCATATTTTTGTAAATATGGGTCGGTCGTGAAGACGCGCAAGAAAAAGCGCAAAAGCGCTTTTTCTGTGTCGTCGAGGGACGACATTTTATCGGCTAAAAGTTAGCGGACATTTGAGTGAAGCTCAGCGCGCCTAACAACCTAATTCCTTGACCAATTACTTAGGGAATTTACTGTGTATCAGTGACTCACCCGCTTCAACCTTCCCGCAGGCACAGTCCGAGAGTCCTGGCTTGGTAGCAACTCCAACTCCAGTCCAGGGAACTTTGCTTTCAGGAACTTGTTCAAACGGGAAACACTAGCACAGTATATCGGCGGCGCATGCGAACGCGACGGGGCCCAATTTTTCACCTAGACCCTGAAGGGGTTAGGCGGGCGGATTGGGTCACCACCCTCTCTCGGTTTCGTTGGCACCGTTAGGTTTCCCACCAAGAACCTCGAAACTGAGGACTTTTCCCTGATGGGGCAAAGGAAGTTAAATCGGAATAATATCCGAAGCAAATGAGCAAGTGCTGTCTTAATAAAAAGACAGCAATTGTTCGGGGGTGTAGTCGAGGGACTACTGATGACGTCACGACACTGGGAAGCGACGAACCGATGACACACACTGATAGCGAGCGGGAATGCGAGCAGGTAGCGGTACGTCCGTACGCGGCGGCGGTCAGGCAGCGAGTGAGGGCGTAGCAATTCAATCCAACACAAGTCAGATAAGCATAAATGCAACGATAATATAATCAGTGCATATTTATGTGAACTTAGAGGAATGTCAAAATGAACGTTTTTATTTTTAGGATACTAAAACTTACATTCGAAGAATGCAGCACAGCACTCAGGTGTCCATTCACCATGCCATGGCAGCATATATTCAGCGGCAGCTTAAAGCTTTTGCCAATTAAATACTAGCGAAAGTGGTGTAAGGCCTTGACGACCGCGAGAGTCTCTAACTCGTAGGAGTGATACCTTGTTTCAGCACCTACAGTTACTTTGCTGATGTACGCAACCACACGTTTACGTCCGTCGCGATGTGTTTGTAAAAAGACTGCGCCGTAACATCGTGAACTTGCATCGGTTATATGTACTTCGGTGTCTAACTCGTGATCGAATATAGCCAGTACGGGTTCGCACGTTATGTGTTTGATAATGTCCTGCCTTGCCTTTTCTTGTTCTATACCCCAAACAAACTTAACGTCTTTACGTGTTAGGGCAGCGATAGGTGCCGTCAAAGTGGCATACTGTGGGATGTACCGTCTAAAATAACCGGACAGGCCGCACTTGTTTAATTGTCTTTGGCGTCGGAGATTTAGTTTAGGCTTCTATTTTATGAGTGCTCGGCCTAACCTGACCATTGCTTATGGTTCTCCCAAGGTACTCCACTTCTTTTGTGAGGAAAAAGCATTTCCGCAAGTTAATTGAAAAACTGGATTTCGTTAACGTTTTTAATACCGAATCGAGCAAAGTTAGTCTCTCTTCAACATTATCACTTAATAATAACACGTCATCTATATAAACAAGCACTTTTCCTGACTCGATGAATGATTTGAGAGTTTCGGAAATAATGCGTTGATACACTACAGGTGCATTTGCAAGTCCAAAGGGCATCTTGAGATATTCGAAGTGACCCTCTGGGGTAACAAAGGCTGTTTTGTCAATAGAATCTTCACAAATTTTAATTTGGTGGAAGCCTGTTAACATATCGAGAGCTGTAAAATATTTACATTTGATTTATTGCGCGACTCCGATCGCTGTCTAGTAAAACACTCTTCTTCCCTGCCTGTTTTTTTACAGAAGTTACATTTAGGGTTTCTCATGTTCGCGTAATTTGAGTTGGAAACAGGATTCTGACTATCACTTACGGGTTTGCTAGAGATTGAGCTGCTATTTCTATTTTTAAATCGCTTGGGACAAGCGTTGCTCCTACTGGCGTGGCCATGAGCGCCACACGAAAAACACTTCAAAGTTTTTTTATCCGATACTGTAGCACTACGGTCCCTATTACTAGCGTTATCGCGACAGCTGTTATGTCGATTAAAATGGGCGTCAACACTGTTTCTGTTAGTATTTGCGGTCTTACTAGGTTTAACATAAATTGATAAAAATTCCACAATAGTTTCGGTAGTACATTTTGCATTCATAGCTGCAGCACGAATCTGCGGATCCTTAATACCGCGCACAATGATTGCACACAAAAGATCATTACTTAGTCCTTTAACGATACGCAAACGCAACAAGGATTTGCGCGCGTATTCTGCGTATGTGGAATATTATCTGACTCAGTGCACATGACGTCATACAGGATATTAGCGACATCGACACGTTGTGGACAAAGTGATTTTAATTGTGATTTAAAGGTAGACCAAGTACGATCCGTTTCGGTCCAATCGCGTAACCAAGAGCGAGATTCACCCTTCAAACACAAACCGATACGGGCCAGACATTCTTTGTCGTCCCACCTATTTTGTGTCTTGGCGCGGTCAACTTCTTCACACCATGCAATGACGTCATGAACATTAGGGTCGAAGTCAGAGACGTAATAATGGTTTGATCTCACCGGGTTTAAGTTCCTTAGTGCATCGATGAGGCGCTCTGCGACGTCCCCAGCCGCTGAAGTTGAAGGTGAGGGCGACAGCGATGGCTCCGGTACCAGTGGCGTCGGGACAGGTCGCGTGACAGCGGGAAGGCTGGCCGTGCTGATGGTGGTAGGGCGCGGCTGGTGCTCCACGCTCGATGGTTCTGAAATTGAGCTTCTCTCCAAGGCAGAGACCCTATTCAGTATTGCGTCTAAGGTTATACTAAGATGAGTTAGGTCGGGCGGCGGTGGCGAGCACTCACGTTTACGTCTTTTTCTGGGGCCAGTATTATTCGACATTTTTTTTTTTAATTTTTAAATTTAGTGGGAAAACTATGAGACTCTATCGCACTTCTGATTTTAGGAAATGAAATGAAATAACTGTCAGGACAACAAATGTAATCTATCAAAACACAAAAGTTATAAATTTACGTAACAAAATAACAAACTGAATCGAGTGAACAAAATCAAGGGGTAGATTTAAAAGTGCGCGCCGCCGAATAAGGGAATGAGCCCTTGGCCATTTTTTTTTTTTTTTTTTTTTTGAATGGCATCTCGCAGTTCAACCTATGAGGTTGTCGTCTGCTTAACCGGACTATCCTGTGGGTGCCTTTAGAGTAAGGCCTCCAGCCAGGGCATAAAAACTTACAAACTAAGCGACTGCACGCTAAGGGCACCCCCTGTGGGGTACGAACCTCGGCTTAGGGCGTCGCTGGGGGAAGACTGCATGGGGACAGGCTGGATCTGAATGGTATCATTATTTAGGGGCTGATTTAAAACTACTGGCACAGCATCGCGGGCTGACTCGAGCGAGGGTCGGGGAGGGCATGGACCGGGACGTCGCGACGGACCTCGACGGCGAGGTCGGAAAGACGGCGGTTTGAGTCGGAACTTTTTAAGAGTGCTAGTCTCTTTGCTACTCTCCTGGAGGAGGGTGATAGCATCATCTGGAGTGACAAGGGTATGCCTAGGACGGCGTACTGTACTAATGCGCGAGGGTTCGTAACGGGCGGCCGCTGCGATCAGGGGATTACGGTGTTTAATGGCGTTATCGAAGAAACGCTTCGAAAGACGTTTCATAAACTGAAGGACGGTGGGCATTCTAAGGTCTACGTGTAGACGGTCATTACGGACATAAAAAGGGGCTCCCGTGACTCTACGTAAGAACCGGTTCTGTAAAACTTGCATCCTATGGATGTACTTAGGCTTGGTGTGAGCGTACACGACGCAAGCGTACGTCATAATGGGGCGGATCACCGCGGTATAAAGGCGCAACTTGCACTTGAGTGACAACTTGCTTTTTGCCGAAATCATGAAATGAAGCCTACCCATAGCAAACGCAGCTCGGTCGCGAGCTGCTTTGATGTGCGCCGCGAAGGACAAGTGGTTGTCAAGTATGACTCCTAAGTACTTGGCTTGCTTCTCCCAAGGGATAGGCTTACCGTACATAGTGATCGGGCTGAGCGCGGGTGGCTTAATTTTACGCTGTTTAGAGTAAAGAACTGCCTGGCTCTTGTCGGGGTTCACCTCGATTCTCCATTTCCGGAACCAAGCGCCTAAGACGTTGGCTGAGGTTTGGAGGGTGCTATAGATAGCGTCGTGACTGCGGCCAGTGTAATAAATGGCCGTGTCGTCCGCGAACAGGGCTAACTGAGCCTTCTTGCTCTTGGGGATGTCACTGGTGAACAGAGTAAAGATAAGGGGAGAGACGACGGAGCCCTGAGGGACTCCGGCTCTAATGGGGTGGGGGGAAGACAGTGCCTTCCCGATGCGATAGCGGAAGGTGCGATCCGACAGAAAGTCTCGTAAGATGAGCACGAGACGGTCCGGCACTCCCAGTTTGTACAGCTTATATAATAAGCCGTTGTGCCAGACTTTGTCGAAAGCCTTTGCTATGTCGAAGTACAACACACCCGTCATCGCTCCACGCTGGAAGCCAGCGCTCAAGTGTTCTACGATGCGATGGGCCTGTTGAATGCAGGAGTGTCCGGTCCTGAAGCCGAACTGCTCGTTGGGGATGAGACTCTTAGCCTCGGCGAAGTCTTTGAGTCGCTTATAAATAAGTCTCTCGTAGATTTTGCCGAGTGCGTTCAGGAGACTGATAGGTCTGTAGCTTGAGGGCTCAGACTTGGGTTTGCCTGGCTTGGCGAAACCGATGACAGTGGCCTCTTTCCATATTTGGGGAAAGGCGTTGTTGCTCAGGGCGCCATTGAAGATGGCCGCCATTAACACGACGAGCTGAGCGGGGAGGAGTTTTAACACCCTATTGGTGATTCCGTCGGAGCCGGGTGCTTTCCGCGGTTGAAGCTTATTAATGATGTCTTGCACTTCGTCAGCTGTGACCGAAGGCAGAGGATCATCAGGGTCTTCTACGGGAGGGAGGGCGGCTTTACGTTCGACGAATGCGTTCACCTCATCGAGATGTCGCTTGTCTACTGGTTGAGAGCTGGGGGAGCACTGGGACTCCAGGCTGTCGGCTAGGCATTCGGCCTTCTCAGAGTCGTCGAATGCGACGCTCTTATCGGGTCGGGTGAGGGGAGGCATCGAAGCCTCATCGGTGGAGCGCAACTTGCGTTGGAGCTGCCAGAAGGCTAGGTGGGTAGGCTCGAGCTCGCTAAGCGTCTTGTCCCATTGATCTGAACGATGCTCACTAGTGCGCTTTTTTACAGCACGCTGTAAATAACGCATGTGAGCTTTGTTCGCGTCGCAGGGAAAGTTGCTGTAGGCACGGATGGCCGCGTTCTTCTCGGTTATCAGTTCACGTACGTCAGCGGGTAGAATCCAGCGTTGATCGCTCATTGCTGGAACTTCCCGTGAGCAATCCTTTAGTACGGATTGCACGTGTTCTGTAAACGAGTTGATGGCGGCCGTCGTGTCTGCGACTGAGACAATGTGGTCGGGGATGGCCTCCAGGTGAGGCGACGTGGTGGATTTCAGCTTTTCGCTGACTTTCCTCCAGTCGGTTATCACTTGGGTCGGCGGGGGCTGGCTGGGGTCAGAGGGACCCGAGCGGGGAACTAAGTGCATGAGCACTGGTCGATGGTCTGAGTTAAGCTCATGTAAAGTCTCGATGGAATGCAACTTAAGGTTGACATTCTTGAGTAGCGCTATGTCGAGAACGTCCGGACGTTGGTCGGGGTCGTGGGGATAGTGAGTGTGCTCCATAGGAGCGATGGGATCGAAGTTGAGGGACTCACCCAGGTTATACACGTGACGTCCTCTGGCAGAGGTCGTCGTGCTGTTCCAGGCGGGGTGTTTGGCGTTGAGGTCGCCCGCTATGATAACGGAGTCACTCAAGCCGAAGAGGACGGCAAGGTCTTTGGTGAACAGAGTGTGCTCCTCGGACGTGCCGCCGGGAGGGATGTACGCGGAGGCGATAGTGATCGATTGATGACCGGTCATGCCTAGTCGACAAACTGAAGTCTCGAGCAGAGACTGCATGGGAGGGGGATCTAAGGGGATGCAGTGCAGTTCCTTTCTATAATAGATTAGAGTACCGCCCTTGTGGCAACGTGACCGATCGTTGCGAACTATGCGATAGTTGGCAATTCTCGGATCGCGGTGACTGGGCTTGAGGAAGGTCTCCTGTATGAGGAGGATATCAATTTGATGGTCGCGGAGGAAAGTGGCGATCTCATCACGCTGGCCTTTGATGCCATTGGCATTAAAGTACCCTAATTTAAGGGATCGGGGTTTGGTACACGTTAATCTCGTATTATCCATTGGAATTAAAGATTAATGCCGCTGAAGGCTTCGCCTAACTTGATTAGGGACTTGATGATAATTTTAAGCTTATCACCGTCAGTGTTAGCCTCCCTGAGATCTGCCGCCATGCGGTCTGCTTCGGGGGTGACTAACTTTGCTAACGTTTCTAAAGTTACGTTAGGAGAGGAGACCGCGGCCGCGGGGCCGGGAGGTGCGGGACGAGCGGGCACCGGTGCGCTCGCTTGGGCCACGGGAGTGGGGACAGGGGCATCTAATAGCCCGGGAATGGGGCTGGACTTTGCTTTGCCGAGTGCCGGGAAGGCTCTCTGGTGGTTCAGCGAGGTCCAGGGAGAGGGCCTCTGAGGGCTGAGTCTCTCCGGCATCTGTGCAGTTGGTAGCCTCACCGATGGGCTTTCTCTCTGCTGGCGGGCGTTTGCACGCTTCGCCAGTTTAGAGGAGGAGCCTTTGGGGGCATTCGGGCAGCCGCGGTAGTTAGCCGGGTGGCCCGACTGGCCGCAAAGCACACAACTCGGTGGCTCCGAGCATAGAGATCTGTCTTTGGGACGGGGGCAGTCGGCCGTGCCGTGGCCGCCTAGACACTTTACGCATCTGTGCGGCGCATGGCAGTTGGCTTGGCTGTGTCCGTACAGCTGGCAGCGGTGGCACTGCCCTACTACGTTTGAGCGGTAAGGCTTCTCTATTGAGATGCCTGTAAGGGAGCATACCGACTTCACTTTGAAGATCGGGTGGTGTCCTTCTACTGGGTCACAGATGACCAGTACCATATCGTACTGGTCTCCGCCTCTCGCCTTATGAAGGCGGTGGACGGCCGAAACTGGGATGTCCTGATTTTGGAGGTCATTGAGGATGTCCTCCGTGGGGATTTCTTTAGGGATCCGCCTGATCACCACGCGGGTGGGCTTCTCCTCTGGAAGGGAGTATGTATGGAAGGCTATGTGCCTTCCGATCAGCTGACGGGTTAGTTCCCTGAAGTCGGTGGTCGTAGGGACTACCACTTTGATACCCTGCTGGGTGCTTTTTGCGCTAGTGTATTGAATGCGGCGCTCAACACACATTTTGGACACGTCTGTCCATTTCCCTTTGTCCTGAATGAACAACGGGGGAGGGGGCTTCAGCTTCTTTGAAGAAGCGGCTGAAGAGTTAGCCTTAGGGCTGGATGGTCTGCTGGTATGAGCAGCGGCGGACTTTGGTGCGGGGACCGGGGAGGTGGGGCGGGAGGCCTCGGGAGAGGGGATGAGAGGGAGCGCGACTAATTTTTTGGCCATGGCGGCCTGAGAGTTTTTGCCCTTTTTCCTCTTGCCCTTTCCGACGACTTGATAGTCGTCTTCAGAGGACGAGGAAGCAGAGCAGGAATCTATAACCGATTCCGAGTCGGAGACTGGCACAGTTGTGTCCATTTTCTCCGAAATGGGAACAATGGACGCAGGTGCGGACTGATCCATTGTTTGCATAACAATGGGTCCGGGGTTAGCCGGAATCGCGGCGGCGACGGCTGGCGGTGAGCCTTTGTCCATGTTCTCAGAAACGGGAACAATGGACGCAGGTGCGGGCTGGACCTTTGTTTGCGAAACAATGGGTTTCACTACAATGGGTCTTGGAGTAGCCTTAATCGCGGCGGCGACGGCTGGCGGTAAGCCTCTGTCGGCAGGCGGCGGTGATAAGGGGCTCTCGAGCGCGTCACTGAAGTCAGTGACGGTATCGGTGGTTTGCTGAATGGCAGCAATTTCTGACCCATATTTTTGTAAATATGGGTCGGTCGTGAAGACGCGCAAGAAAAAGCGCAAAAGCGCTTTTTCTGTGTCGTCGAGGGACGACATTTTATCGGCTAAAAGTTAGCGGACATTTGAGTGAAGCTCAGCGCGCCTAACAACCTAATTCCTTGACCAATTACTTAGGGAATTTACTGTGTATCAGTGACTCACCCGCTTCAACCTTCCCGCAGGCACAGTCCGAGAGTCCTGGCTTGGTAGCAACTCCAACTCCAGTCCAGGGAACTTTGCTTTCAGGAACTTGTTCAAACGGGAAACACTAGCACAGTATATCGGCGGCGCATGCGAACGCGACGGGGCCCAATTTTTCACCTAGACCCTGAAGGGGTTAGGCGGGCGGATTGGGTCACCACCCTCTCTCGGTTTCGTTGGCACCGTTAGGTTTCCCACCAAGAACCTCGAAATTGAGGGTTTTTCCCTGATGGGGCAAAGGAAGTTAAATCAGAATAATATCCGAAGCAAATGATCAAGTGCTGTCTTAATAAAAAGACAGCAATTGTTCGGGGGTGTAGTCGAAAGACAACTGATGACGTCACGACACTGGGAAGCGACGAACCGATGACACACACTGATAGCGAGCGGGAATGCGAGCAGGTAGCGGCACGTCCGTACGCGACGGCGGTCAGGCGGCGAGTCGAGCCCTTGGCCACGCTACGCGTTGACTTATATAGGCTCGGTGACACGGTCCGGGCTCTCTGGTGGGGTGTAGGTGGTGATGCAGCTAACATTATAATATCACCGAAAGATTTACTCCATGTAAGTGTATGTATGTGCTGTGGCTGAAACTTAAGTAAATAAATAAATTATCAACTCCTCCTTTAAAAATTGTCTGTACTTACTAGTACTCTGCAGGCTCTTCAGCAACCTACTGCAAGCAGCGTCTACTTCTGATACAGACATGTAGTATCTTTCGCAAAAGACACTGAATACGCTGACGAAAGTAAAATTCTTAAGTGTCCATAGGACGACAACTATTTAATGTTAGGATGTCTCGCTGAAAATTAGAGACGTACGTTATGATCACATAAAAAAAGCAAAGTATATATGTATACTAGCATTGATAGGTCGCGACACACTGCTACATTGACAATAAAGCCCACACTATACCGAAATAAAGAGAACCAATTTCTAGTAGCAGCCTTTTTGTATTGCTTAAAATGGATGAATCTAAAGGCTTTTTGAATCTTCAATATTAATTGGACGTGGTCTCTTCTTTGGATAACATTAAGAATGTAAAAGAAAACGAAAGGTAAAACCAAACTGAATACATGAATCCTAATAAAAAAGATCATGCGCGGAATGACTAGGAAGAACGAGGAGCTCGTGCCTAAATAATAACAGCCGTACGGGTCGATCTTTAAGGTTAAGCCGTGCTTGCCGAGGTTGGTCCGTGGATGGGTGACCATAATTACATAACGAGTTTCCTTCGTGCCTCGGAAAGCACGTTAAGCCGTTGGTCCCGGCTGTCATTTGTAGATCTTTGACAGTCGTTACGAGTAGTCAGAAGCCAAAAGTCTGACATCCAGTCTTACCAAGGGGTATCGTATTACCCAGTTACTGGGTTGTGCAGGTCAGATAGGCAGTCGCTTCATGTAAAATACTGGTACTCAGCTGCTTCCGGTTAGACTGGAAGCCGACCCCAAGTTAGTTTGGGAAAAGGCTAGGCAGATGATGATGTACGGAACGACTATTTTGTTATTTTCGCTCGAAAAACTTTTTTACAAAAAAATAATAACCGACTTCCATAAAACACTAAAAAGTGGCAAATAATTTTAGTTTCGGCAGTCGGTGACTTTAGTGTTTTATGGAAGTCGGTTATTATTTTTTTGTAAAAAAGTTTTTATTTTAGCCTTTTCAGTTGTGGTATCTCGCTTTAATCCTAGTCAAGTATAATTTTTACATTGTAACTAGACACCAGCACATCGTCCATACATACGACAAAGGACAAAATGCATAATAAAGAGGATGACTCAAAAAGTACCTAAGCAAAGATAATAAAATTCATATGGCTCCACCGGGCAAGCTTCTCTACCAAATGAATGAAAAATCATCTAAATCGGTCCAGTAATCACGGAGAAATCGGTGTACATACGTGAAAAATTTACATATAACAAAATTTTTAATAAAATGAAAACTATATGGCCAAACTATATTAATTTTTTATGGGACCAAATGGCAGGTATTCCAAATCAAACTAAAGAAGAATCACGCAAATCGGATCATAAATCTCAGCGTAATCGGTGTACATACATAAAAAAAAACTAATCGAATTGATAAGCTCCTCCTTATAGAAGTCGGTTAAAACAGTTTTTTTTTTTTTTTTTTTTAACTTTTTATTGGTACACCTGGAAAGTGCATACCGTTACGATTCCAACAAGCCCAAACACAGCTAAGATTCATTGCCTTGTTATGGAGTTCCGAAGCCTGTCTCTTGGATTCATCATCAGATCTGATGGTAAAATGGTTTTTATTGGACGCAAATGCTTCACTTGTTGTAGAAAATACCAAAATCGCTGTACGTTTTCCTATAAAATTTGAAGAGTTCCCTCGATTTCGCCAAGATTCCATCATCAGATCCTGACTTGGTGACTATGGGACCATTTGGAAAGTATACCCTTTCCAACAAAAAAAGAATTTTCCAAATCGGTTGGCAAGTGACGGAGTAATGCGCGAACAAACATAAAAAAAATACAAACATCCGAATTGAGAACCTCCTCCTTTTTTAGAAGTCGGTTAAAAATAGATTTAAAATATGAAAATATACAAATACAAGGACAACAACGAGCGACACAGCAAAGTAAGATGCACGATGAGGTCTTATGGAGAAACATGACGGAACACCAGGTGCTAAAAGCAACGGTAAGGAAGAAGCACATTTTGAAATCCTCTATCCAAGTAATTGTGACTTATAGGGTTTTTATTAATCTGAGTCTTCATGTCAATTTGAAACAGACCGTTGGACTGCGAGGTAGAATACCTACTGAGAAATGATTGACGTTCTGGAATGTGAAGGACAGTTTCGTTCAATTCCATTATCCCAGAGACGGTGGGACGAGCCGCTCTGCAGAATAGTTCAGGACAATTTACTTAACACGTCTGCTACTACTGCTGAGCGTGCGCGACTGCTGGCTGTGGGTGAGTGGGAGTCGGGTCTTTGGCTTCTCGCACTGCCATCGTCGAGCATAGGCACTTTGTTCGACGACACGACCTTCCGCCTCGCTGCTTCTTTACGTCTTGGTGCCGCCTGCTGCTCTCCTCATCGCTGTCACTGTGGTGAAGCTGTCAACAGCCTCGGACACCACGGCCTGTCATGCAACCGAAGGGCGGGACGTTTTGCGCGGCACGCGAACATAAATGACATCATCCGTCGAGCTCTTGTTACCGTCGGCGTTCCAGCTATCTTAGAACCCAATGGCTTGGCACGCGACGATGGCAAAAGACCGGACGGCATGTCTTTGTTTCCTTGGAAGATGGGTAGGCCTTTAGTGTGGGACGCAACTTGCGTCGATACTCTTGTGCCATCACATCTTCCAAGCTCATCGTGCTGTACAGGCGCTGCCGCTGCGGCTGCGGAGAACCTCAAGCGGCGTAAATATAGTAACCTTTGTGGTAACTATATTTTCGAGCCGTTTGGGGTTGAAACTCTGGGGCCGTGGGGTCCGAGTGCTCACAGCCTTTTCAAGGAAATTTCTAAACGCCTAGTTGACACTTCCCGTGACCCAAGGGCTGGGTTTTACTTTGGCCAGAGGCTAAGTATTGCCATACAACGTGGCAACGCCGCCAGTCTCTTGGGCACGTTACCAGTTGACAGCGTTGAGGAGTTTTTTGACGCCCTTTTATAATTTGTTGTTATTTTAGTTATCTAGTTTTAAAAATAATATTAATTTGTAAAATGTAATAAAATAAAAATTAAATTCTATAATTGTAGTGTGTTTTCATTTTAATCAACTAAATGGATGTCGTTTGTTTTGTCATTTATTAGATGGTCTTAATAGGTGATAAATGAAGAAACATTGTATTATTAGGGAACACGTGGCAATCGTCATTGGATACAATACAATGAACCGCATGGGGAGATATTCCAATGTTCCGAACGTTCGAGTGTTATTTAAAGAGTTTTCATTTGATACCTTATATCCTATACCATGGCTTCGTAGAAGATCTTCACCCGCTAGCACATTAATTTATGGATCGAGGAAATTATACCTATAAGAAGTGTGTTAATTTATTCAGTAAACAAAAACACCAATTTCATTTTTTATACCAATTTTGTTTAATTTGTTTTACTTTTCCATGACACGACGGCGAACTGCAGTATCACAACAGTGTACTCTAACACTAGACTGTTAAACTTCAGAGGGAGTCTTCCATCGATTGTGAACATCCGACAAGCTGTCATCTCCTCGAAGGCTGCTCGGTTCAGCCGCTGCACGTTCTTACAAAGCTTCTTAGCTTCCACTGTAGCAAAGAAAAAAAAATAACTGGCCATAGAGAAACTTTTGAATAGTCCACAAAAGCGCATGTAAAAACATCCTACGGGCAAATCTCTCTTATTTAAAATTAAACTGTTTGTTATTACCAGTACCCTGTAGGCTCTTCAGCAACTTACTGCAAGTAGCGTCTACCTCTGTTAGGGACATGTAGTATCTTTCGCAACTAACACTGTATAAACTGACAAAAGCAAAATTTTTGAAAGTTATTAGGATGCCGACTATTTGATATAATAGGACGTCACGCTGAAAATGAGAGAAATCAGAATTAAAAAATCACAACGTTCAACAATAACCCAAAAACGTAGATTTCGTCATGTCCTAATATAATGATACTCTACCGAGCCAATCTGCGTCATTCCTGTTTCTATTATTTCTACAGTTGCTTGAAGGAACATTAAACTATAGAAAAATGTGCCCAAAGTTTGATATAATATCTGAAAATAAATGACGTTTAACATTAAAATATACTTTCTAAAAAAACTTTTTTACAAAAAAAAATAAACCGACTTCGAAATAAAACACTTAAACGTGGAAAATAATTTTAGTTTCGGCAATCGGTGACTTGTTTGTTTCATTTACTTTTTTGCCACCGACTTCCGAAACTAAAATTATTTTCCACTTTTAAGTGTTTTATTTCGAAGTCGGTTTATTTTTTTTGTAAAAAAGTTTTTATTTTAGCCTTTTCAGTTGTGGTATCTCACTTAAATCCTAGTCAAGTATCATTTTTACATTGTAACTAGACACCAGCACATCGTCCATACATACGACAAAGGACAAAATGCATAATAAAGAGGATGACTCAAAAAGTACCTAAGCAAAGATAATAAAATTCATATGGGCCCACCGGGCAAGCTTTCTCTACCAAATGAATGAAGAATCATCTAAATCGGTCCAGTAATCATGGAGAAATAGGTGTACATACGTGAAAAATGTACATATAAAATTTAAAAAAATGTTAATAAAATGAAAACTACATGGCCAAACTATACTAAAATTTTATAGGACCAAATGGCAAGTATTTCGCATCAAACTAAAGAAGAATCACGCAAATCGGATCATAAATCTTTATAGAAGTAGGTTAAAAAAAAAACAATTATTTTTATTATTATTAGTGGTACACCTGGAAAATGCACACCGTTACAATTCCAACAAGCCCAAACACAGCTAAGATACATTGTCTTATTATGGGGTTCCGGTGCCTGTCCCTTGGATTCATCATCAGATCTGATAGTAGAATGGTTCTTATTGAACGCAAATGCGTTACTTGTTGTAGAAAATACCAAAATCGCTGAACGTTTTCCTTTAAAATTTGAAGAGTTCCCTCGATTTCACCAAGATTCCATCATCAAATCCCAACTTGGTGACTATGGGACCATTTGGAAAGTATACCCTTTCCAACAAAAAAAGAATTTTCCAAATCGGTTGGCAAGCGACGGAGTTATGTGCGAACAAACATAAAAAAAAAAAAACAAACATCCGAATTGAGAACCTCCTCCTTTTTTAGAAGTCGGTTAAAAAAGTACGTAAGTGTCACATTCTTCTTCTTCGTGTCGCTGGCACGACAATTTTTATATTTTGTTAGCCCAGAACTTTGCCACTTCCACCGCGTCGTCGCGTCGGTGGCAGCACAAAGGTCACATCGCCTGCATGTTATGGGGTCAAGAGGCCAGATTAGAGTGTCACATTAGTAAATGCAGTATACAATGAGGGAAATTAATTCATTGTTGATTGTTTATAAAATTGTCAACCTACCTCAATCTGCCGCATCGTTTTACACATGATCTGTCTAAAAATAATAGTTTTGTTTTGAATAAAAACTGTTATTGTATTGCTTAAATTAGTTGAAAGCCCATTTAATAAACCCGAGACTTTACATTTAAAAGCATAATCCTAAAGCCTTAACGTTCCCTCTGCTGGGATTCAGGCCTCCCCTCTATAAGAGAGAGTGGGCTGTAATCCACTGGCCCAGTGCGGGTTGGTAGATGTGTATTTCAAATGTTCAAATTTTCGGTTCTAAGACATGTGGACTTCCCCACGATTATAGTTCGCCGATTCGAGAGCATACCTCCATTACATTCAAAAAACACTTTACAAAAGTCACTCCTTACCGAATACTTAAATATCTTCTTGAAAATGCGGAACGCCTCCATTAAATGGGCGTATGCTTGGAAAAGCTTTTTCATTTTATCATTATATTTTTCTTCTTCTAGCTCTAAGCAGATTTTACTGTAGTACTCAACTTCAGCCATCCATGAAACTATACCATCTCTTATCAAGATGATTATAGAAGCACCGTACGTTATGATCACGTCAAAAAAAAGCGCAGTATATAAATTTACTAAAATCACGAAGTCATGGCTCACTGCCACACTTACAATAAAGGCCACACTGTACCCAAACATAGCGAACCAATTTCTATTAGCAGCTTTTTTGTATTGCATAAAATTTATTAATCTAAAAGCTTTTTGAATATTTAATATTAATCGGACGTGGTCTCTTCTTTGGATAATATTAAGAATGCAAAACAAAACGTAAGGAAAAACAAAAAAGAATACATGAGCCTTAACAAAAATGATCATGTATGGAACGTCTATTAAGTTATTTTCATTGGAAAAGATGTTTCTAATATTTAAACATATAAATACAAGGATAGCAATGAGCGACGCAACATAATAAGACGCACGATGAGGTCTTATGCAATTGTACTTGACGGAGAAACATGACAGAAACACCAGGTGCTGAAAGCAACGGAAAGGAAGGAGCACATTTTGAAATCCTCTCTCCAAGTAATTGTGAGTTATAGGGTTTATATTAATCTGAGTCTTCATGTCAATTTGAAACAGACCGTTGGACTGCGAGGTAGAATACCAACTGAGGAATGATTGACGTTCTGGAATGTTAAGGACAGTTTCGTTCAGTTCTCATAATGTAATGTGTTTTCTTTTTAATCAACTAAAAGGACATCGTTTACTATGTACTATTAAACATATGGCACAAATAGTTGGTGATAAATGAAGGAACCTTGAATTGTTTCCTGACATTATTCTAAATACATACATTGTATTACTAGAATCTTAACATGTGGCAATCATTGTCTTCACTTGGTAAAAAGTATAAAATATATACACCGTGTAAATCACCTCGTCACGAAGCCGTCAACAAAGCATTCTGTACATGAAACTAAGTAACTTTACGCAAAAATTATTGCTGGGAAACGACTTTTTTTTGGGGGGTGTAAAATCATGTTTTGTGGTAGAACTCAATGTAACGCAATCAAAACATTGTACTGATGGACGGATTGAATAGTACGGGGGTCATGAAGGTGTGTTAAATAAAAATCTTACATTAAAAACTTGTATTTAAAAAAAACTTGTCTAAAAGTTGAAACTTTGACCCCTAATATCTCCGTGACTAGAAGGTTCCCAGGTATGGTGTAGAACAAAAAAATGATCGCAATGACAGGGAGAACCAGTGCCTTTCGGCTTCGTTAAGAGGTGTTTTACACCCTTTAGGGTGACTGTTAATTAGTGACCTACACTTAAACACGTGATAACTCATGATAATAAACACTTTCCCAAATAAACATTTTTTTTTATACTCATTGACTTTTATCACAATAATACATACAACAATCATAATTATGAAATTCGGGGTTGCGAGCCGTGCGGGTGATCTGCCTACCCACTGTTGTACGGTACGATAATAATGAAACAGAATTGCATCAAGCGGCTAACAGCTGATAGGTCACAGGACGCGCTCGCGAAATTCATTCGGCTGTTGTGTTATTGTGATAAAAGTGAATGAGTATAAATAAAGTTTTCTTTGGGACCGTTGTTTGTTATCATGAGTACAATCAAGTGTTTACGTATCGGTCACTAATTACCAGTCACCTTGTATAAGTTATATGTAGCTATTTATGCATATCAATTTGTGTTAGCAAAACTGTTTTTTTTTTCAATGTATTTTTGAACTCTATCATAGTGTCTTATTTGACCCATTTTCTAATGTTCCGAACATTCGGGTATTATTCAAAGAGTTTTTTGAAACCTTATACGACGGCATCTTAATATGTCTCAACCCGCTAGCACATTAATTTATGGATCGAGGCAACTGTACCTATCTTCTTCTAAGCGTGTCGAGTACAATTCAAATTGCGTCAGCCCAAAATTTGGGGACGACTTTGGCACTTCATTAGCGACTATCAGCTCCTTTGATGTGCAAACAACAGGACAGCTAGGACAAGATATCAAGTATCCCGTCGTTTTTGGGGCAACTCCACATTTACACTGCAGGGCAGACTCATCTTTGAATCTCCACCTGAACCGGTTTTCCTTGCTTCTATTTAAAGACTTCCGTCCAGAACAGCCATCGCAACTCGTGCCCAGGTGGAAGATTTTCAGCAAGTGGCAAAAAAATAGGTTGGGTTAGGAACACACTTTCTCGCCATAGCTTCAGTCTTTCCTTAGAGCGTTCGCCAGTAAGCATGGCAGACACTTACAAAAAAAACTATTACAGCTATTCAGTCTTTGCGGCACGAAGGTGTTTTTGTATAAAGGGTGTCTAGCATCGGAAACCATTTTGGCCCTTTCACTAAAGTTTGCCACCAGTCTGTGTACTTCTAGTAGCGCTATGCCTGCCAGTGGACACCATTTTTACTGGGGTCGGTTTGAGGCAACCTGTGTTGATCTGGCACGTTCATTCAGAGCTGTATCCACCAACTTTGCATGGGCTAAGCAACTCCACACGGGGCACGCATACTCACCCGCAGAGAAAGATCAGTAGTAGACATTACGAAGCACCCCACTTTGACGAGAATAGTCGCGTCGTAGTACCTACGTGGCTAAGTCACCATGAGCTTCTGACAATAGAATAGAATAGAAAGATGTTTATTTCCCTGGTCCATATGTTATATTATGTCCACAGGTCGGTGGTGTATTCGGCTTGTGGGTGTGTGTGTGTGTGTGTGTGTCAGCTACTTAAAGTCTACCTGTGTTTGTCTGAGAGAGATCTATATAACCGTATTGTAGTGTGTGCTGCGAGCTTATTAGTGTATACAGAATTAATTTACATAAATTTATAATGTTGTTGTATGTCCTTATCCTATTTACAGCTAATTAAAAACTATGGGGACGCGGACGTGGAACGGTCGTTCGCCATCTGAGCAGCCGACTCCTGTCTTTTTTTGGTACACTTTCTATTTCACCCAGTCTAGTATTAGTGAGGAGAGGGTTGTGCTGGCCGTAACCGAGGTAGGCGCCAGTCGGTGTCACCAGGGCTCTCTAGATCCTCGATGTCTATTTCGCAAAGTCGGCGCAGCATGCCCTCGTCCTGTGCACGGAGGTGCCACGGGTCCCTATGGAGCATATCCCAGAGTAATTAGGTTTCTAGGCATCTTGTCCGCTGGTCTTGAGAGCCATTCGATATTGGCGTTGTAATTGCTGTGTGTAAGTTGCTATTACTGTAACGTTACAGTAGTTTTACCACGCCATAATCCAATATAGGAAGTAGGCTTCTGACAAGTACGCCTCGACCTGCTCAAAGGTTGTAACTTGGGAGGTAAGGGTACGGTCAACTGCATAAAAGAAGCGGAAGGTATGCGGGATGGATGATTGATTGTTGGTGCAGCTGTTGCATAGGAGCGGTACCAATACACTACCTTGAGGTAGGCAGTTTTTCTGTGGTCTCCAACGACTTTTTCTTTCCGAGAGAAGTCGAACTTGAGGTGCACGCCACAATAGTGGCGATAAGTCACCTCTTTAAGGAGTGGCTGGAGAGGCGCCACGGCACCCTCACCTTCCACCTGACGCAAGTCCTCATCGGACATAGTTGTTTCGGGTGGTTCCTGCACCGAATCGGACGGAAGGAAACGCCCGGCTGTCACCACTGCAAGGATCGCCCGGAGGACACGATGGAGCACACCGTAGAGGTCTGCTCCGCTTGGTCTGGGCACCACCGCATCCTCGTAGCTGCGATTGGTGGCGGCGACCTCTCGCGCCCGGCCGTGGTTCAATCCATGGTCCGGAACGAAAGGGAATGGGAAGGGTCTGAAACCAGCTTGCTCGGGAATCAATTGTACCCATAAAAACGAACCACTTTAAGAGTTTGGTTACTGCAATACTTCGTTAAGTATAGAATTGCACCTACCTATAAAAAGTGGGCTTAGATTTGTAGTTAACAAAAACATCAATTTCTATACTAATTATGTTTCATTTGTTTTATTTTTCCATGACACGACGGCGAACTGCAGTATCACAACAGTGTACTCTAACACTAGACTGTTAAACTTCAGAGGGAGTCTTCCATCGATTGTGAACATGCGACAAGCTGTCATCTTCTCGAAGGTTGCTCGGTTCAGCCGCTGCACGTTCTTACAAAGCTTTTTAGCTTCGACTGGAACAAAGTAAACGAAAAGTCCATAAAAGTACATGAGAAAACAGGGATCCCTTCTTTTCGCATAATGTTCTTTGTCCTAATTTACTTCGGCATAACGATTTTGGCACAATTTGTTTTGGCATAATAATATTTCGCCATAATTTTTTTAGGCATACATTTTATGTTGGCATAATCATCTTAAAGACTAATTTGTTTTGGCATAAATTTGATTCGCATAACGTTAGTAGGCCTAAAAATTAAGGTGTCACCTTGTTTCGCAGACAGAAATTTGACAGAATTTTGTTTCCCAGAAAATGTTTCACATAATATTTAGTCCCCGTATTTTTATTTCTAATATTTTTGTTTCGACTACTATTTACTTGAATGAAAAATATTTTACAGAAACACAATTCAAAGAATTTTACAATCACATTTTTTTATTTGACCAACTTATCAAACAGCAGAATTATTTTTCAACGAATATTGTTTGTTCGATGTATGTTTCCATGGTATTTTATTTCAACGAAATTATTAACCTTAAATTAAAATATTGTCTTTAAAAGTCAATATGTTGTACTACAAAAGTTAGTGACAGAAACGAATGGCTGCAAAACAGACTTCACGTAGTCTTGTTTGCCCTACCCCTAGAGTGCAATTTAAGCCCGCGTAGGCGCGGAGGGATGAGGCGGCCCGCGAGTTGAGGAGCAGGTGGTTTCTAAAGATCGCCGCCGCGGCTGAGGCTGAGGCCGAAGCTGCGGTGGTGAGCATTAATACCATCTGTAACGATAAACTTGCGTGGGGCCGCCGGAGCCCCGCAGCGCCGGAGCCGTGACAAAAACCTTTCCTGTTGCATGTTACATGCTTGCATGCATGCTGCAAGTTGCTTGGTTGCTTGCATGCATGCTGCAAGTTGCATGCTTGCTGCATGCTGCATGCAACAGGCATGGACACCATTAGTAAGAATAACAAGATTGTTTTCCTGCTTGACAATAATTTACCCGCATTATTTTTGTGAACCCGGTGTTGTAATTTTGTAGGAGGTTATGCATTTTTCAAAGGTTTGAATTTTAGAAACTGTCAGTCGATTAAAATTTTATTCTTCGTAATAAGTTTTATGTGAAACAAACAATATGTGGATAAATAATATTTGATTTGTTATTCTATGATATAAATATTCTAATATTAAACTTTATTTGAAACAAAAATCGATGATTTTAATTTCTTCAAAGTAAGTATTTTGCGTATTGATTATTCTATGAAATGATAATATGAGAAACAATTTATGTGAAACAAAATTCGATTAAACTATTAGCGATGAAACAACGCACAACCAAAAATGAAACTAACTATGTTAAAAATTTAATATGCTGTGCAACAAAAGTTAGAGACAGAACCGAATTGCTGCAAAACCGACTCCACGTAGTCTTGTTTGTCCTACCCCTAGAGTGTAATTTAAAATCGCGTAGGCGCGTAGGGGCGAGGCGGCCCGCGGGCTGAGGAGCAGGCGGCTGCGAGCGAAAGCCGTCTGCGACGATTTGCACGCGTGGGGCCGCCCGGAATCCCGCAGCGCCGGAGCAGTGGCAAAAAAAAAAAGATAAAATCGTCAAAATCTCTCTGATATAAAGTGAAACTGTATGTTCTTACCAGTACTCTGAAGGCTTTTTAGCCACCTACTGCAAGAAGCGTCTACCTCTGATAAAGACATGTAGTATCTTTTGCAAAAAACACTGAATAAACTGATAAAAGCAAAATTTTTAATAGTCAATAGGATCGTGACTATTTCATATGATATGACGTCTCGCTGAAAAGAGAAATTAGAATTAAAAATCACAACTTTCAACAATAACAAAAAACGTGGATTTAGGTGTGTCCTAATATAATGATACTCTACCGAGCCAATCTGCGTTATTCCTGTTTCGATTATTTCTACAGTTGCTTGAAGGAACATTAAACTGTAGAAAAATGTGTTCAAAGTTTGATATAAAATCTGAAAATAAATGACGTTTAACATTAAAATTTACTACTTTAGTACATTAGTGTCACATTCTACTTCTTCGTGTCGCTGGCACGACAATTTTTATATTTTGTTAGCCCAGTACTTCGCTACTTCTACCGTGTGCCGTTGCAGCGCAAAGGTCACTACAGCTGCATGTTTTCGGACCTGCCCTCTGTAACACTCTTTCTTGCCCTCTTAGGCAGGAAAGAGTGTCACAATTGTTTATGTAATATACAATGAGAGAAATTAATTGATTGTTTATCAAATTGACAGCTTATCTTAATTTGCCGCGTTGTTTCTCACAATCTGGCTAAAAATAACAGTTCAGTTTTGAATAAGAAACTGCTATCATATTACTAAAATTAGTAGGAAGCCCATTTACTAAGACCCAGACTTGACATTCAAAAGCATAATCCTTAACATTCCCTCTGCTGGGATTCAGGCCTCCCCTCTTTAAGAGGGAGTGATTAATCACGATGGCCTAGTGAGCGTTGGTATATGTGTATGTATATAGTAAATCTCTTCAAATTTTCGTTTCTAAGACATGTCGACTTCCTCATGATGTTATACTTCGCTGTTTTCGAGAGCATAGCCATATAACATTCAAAAGATACTTCACAAAATTCACCCCTTACCGTAAACTTAAATATTTTCTTGAAAATGCGGACCGCCTCCATTAAGTTGACATATGCTTGGAAAAGCTTTTTCATTTTATCATTATATTTTTGTTCTTCTACCTCTAAGCAGACTTTACTGTAGTACTCAACTTCAGCCGTCCATGAAAGTATTCCATCTCTTATCAGTGCGATTATAGAGGCCCCATAAATTATGCTCACATCAAAAAAAAGCAAAGTATATGAATATACTAGCATTGATAGGTCACGACTCACTGCTACACTGGCAATAAAGCACATACTATACTGCAATAAAGCGAACCAATTTCTCGTAGCAGCTTTTTTGTACTGCATAAAATGGATTAATCTAAAAGCTTTTTGAATCTTCAATATTAATCGAACGTGGTCTCTTCTTTGGATAATATTAAGAATGTAAAAGGAAACGTAAGGTATGACCAAAAAGAATATATGAAACCTAATGAAAATGATTAAGTATGAGATGACTATATCGTCATCATCCCTCAAAAAGAGGTTTATAATATGAAAACATATAAATACAAGGATAGCAATGAGCGACACAGCATAATAAGACGCACGATGACGTCTTATGCAATTGTACTTGATGGAGAAACATGATAGAAACACCAGGTGCTGAAAGCAACGGAAAGGAAGAAGCACATTTTGAAATCTTCTATCCAGGTAATTGTCAGTTATAGGGTTTATAATAATCTGAGTCTTCATGTCAATCTGATAATAACCGTTTCACTGTGAGGTAGAATACCTACTGAGGAATAGTTGGCGTTGTGGGGTGTGAACAATTTCGTTGATTTTATAATTGACGTGTGTTTTCATTATAATCAACTAAAAGGATGTCGTTTGTTTTGTCGTGTATTAGGTGACCTAAATAGTTGGTGATAAATGAAGAAACCTTTAATGGCTTGCAGGCATACTTTTGATTACATTGTGATCGTGGCGTCAAGTTTTCTTTTGATACCATGCACGATTAAAATGTCTTAAGCCGCTTCATTCATTTATGGATCGAAGAAACTGTACCTATAAAAAGTGGGCTTACTTCTCTAGTAAATAAAAACATCAATTTGTATAGTTAGATTAATATTGTTTCATTTGTTTTACGTTTCCATGACACGACGGCGAACTGAAGTATCACAACAGTGTACTCTAACACAAGACTGTTAAACTTCAGAGGGAGTCTTCCATCGATTGTGAACATCCGACAAGCTGTCATCTCCTCGAAGGCTGCTCGGTTCAGCCGCTGCACGTTCTTACAAAGCTTCTTAGCTTCCACTGTAACAGTGATAAAAAACTTATTCCAGTAATAATCAAGACAAATAATATCAGTCTCAGATTCGTAATTACATTGAAAGTTATATCTAAATTTTAGTATAGAAAAGGAGACGGGCGAGACTACATGTATTTTGGGACCCACTCTTAGAGGTAGCATTCACCATAACAACTTATACGTAGTTGTAAAACGACTAAAGACTATCAGAAAAGTAAATGGAAAGTAAGACGGAAAAGTTGGGAGAAAAGAGATATACGTCTATTCACAAGATAACCTAAAAATCTTACGATTAAGGTTTTTAACAGTGGAATGACTCCGTAATTAAGATGAATCAAAATATAATAATATTTAAGACGACTCATAAAAGAAAATTCGAATAAACTACTGTATTTCCCTCGCAGTTTTAGTTCTGAATTTACGTGTTTTGCTTCTCGTCATAAGCCAAAACCAGAATTTTTACTTCATTGCCTGTACCTAATTGATGAATCATAAAACTGCTAGACTGCAGCTAGAGACTAAATTGATTACCAACCCTGTAATTAGTTCAATCACTATAAAAACTATGTTGTTACGATTTTGATCCATAAGCGAATTATAGTCAAGTAAAACGATTCTTATTACGCTGAGAGTAGGTAATATTGTTTTACATAAATTATAACAGCCAGAGCTGACTAGCTATGTACAGCTATTGAAAAGCAGGGTTTGTTGAATAAAAAAACGATGAGTAATAAATCTTATTTTTTGGTATTTTTACATAGTTTTTATTTTATGCAACACAGACGTTACGATGGCCAAGTTGCTGTCGGGTTTCATTTTCAGGGTTGCAGCTTATCAGCCCCCAAAATGAGTGACAAAGGTAGTTGTCTCCTGTTATCTGGAATTAATTAATTATGTTAAAATAAATAAATTCACCTTTAGTGTAATAAACATAAAGAGTTCCATGTATAAGTAACAAAAGTGCCTGACTCGCAGAGTGTATCCAGGTCCCCACGAAATGAAAAACAGAAATGTAGTTTGATATAAAAGATAATATGACCTCTGATACCTGTGGAGCGGTATACACATATTTCAAGACAAAATGCAACAGCCACCCATCTTCCATTTTGATGACTGAAACATCTGAGTAAAATACACTACTTCTACACTACCTCGGCTAGTCTTTTACTGTATACTGTTTTCGTCCGATAAAGTATTGGGCAACAGTAAGAATGAGCCTAATATAAGATTACAACAGTATGTATTTATGCATATAAAAGCTAAACGAATCTTAGTTTGTTGTTCAGATAGATATCCTAAATAAGTTCTTTACTCATGATATAAATACATGTTCTTTTACGAATATACTTACATCACGTTGATATACACCCATCTCTGAACTTTTTCAAAGCTCTGAGCACCTTCACCAGAGAGACGACGCCTCCGTAAGAGCGCAAGTCGTAAGATAAGAAGAAATTAACGCAACGCATGTTTGTGGTTAAAATCAAAGTCCAAATCAAAAGCAACTAACTGTCCAATGTCCAGAGAAGAATGCAACATTTCAAGATGTAAAGGCCAAGTCGTCGAGAATCTACAAAATCGCAATGATAAACATAAAATCCCAGACAAAAATACAAACATAACGATGGACTAGATCATCACAGATCTGACAGTGACAGTAGTGACGGGACTCAATGGATCATCATTGATAACGTTCCTTTATTAGAAATACTATAAAATCGCCACAGTACCATTTTTATTAGATGCTTTCGCATTGTTAATTGGCGTTTTAATATCAGGTTTGCATGTTATTTTTTATGAATTTTTGACATAATTGAATGTATAAAAACTAAGAGAAAGATCCATTTGTGGTAATAAACCCATGAACAAAAACACATGTCATTGGATTGGAACGTAATCGGAAAAATGTTGCGTTTTGTAATTGCACGATTACTTAATTTTAGTAAATTGAAAATTATTTATAACTTTTGATTCCCGAGTCCTAAAAAATCAATATTTAATAAATAAATATCTCATAAAATTGTAGTTATAATTATTTTATATTTACACTGGAACGGAGTTTAGTTAATTTTCAGATTCTTTGGGTCCATTTTCGCCAGCCTTCTTTCCGGTTTTTTTTAAATTTCAAAACTAAACACAAAATTGTTCGAGTGGTTTGGTAATAAAACATATAATATTACTCCATATCGCAGTGTTGTGGAGACTTATGTGTGGTATGCGGAAATAAGGGTGCTGCAATTCGCACTTTATTTAAATTGAGTAGGGCAAAGCAATAAAAATATAAACTTAAACTATTATACACCGTGTAAATCACCTCATCACGAAGCCGTCAACCAAGCATTCTGTACATGAAAATAAGTAACTTTACGCAAAAAATATTGCTGGGAAACGCCCTTTTTTTAGGGGTAATCATGTTTTTTGGTAGAACTCAATGTAACGCACTCAAAACATTGTGCGGGGGTCGTGGAGGTGTTAAAAGTAAAAATCATACATTAAAAACTTGTATTTAAAAAAATACTTGTCAAAAAGTTGGAACTTTGACCCCTAATATCTCCGTAACTAGAAGGTTCCCAGGTATGGTGTTGAACAAAAAAATGGTCGCAATGACAGGGAGACCCAGTGCCTTTCGGCTTCGTTAAGAGGTGCTTTACACCCTTTATATATATCATTTTCATGTCTTTCTAAGTGACTACCAGTAAATATTTTGGTACAGTCATCAGCAAATAGAGTCATGGGAAGTTCTATACTTAAGGGTATATCATTTATACAAGGTGTTGTTTTGAATCCTCGTCAAAATTCAGGAGCTTGTCACAGAAGCCATAAATAATCAATTAAAATTACGGTACCTAGTTAATTATTAATAAACGCTGAATTTTTGTTATTTAGTTTGTTTGCGCGTCCACACTGCAGCCTTTCAATTTTACTGCAGCAGACCGTTGCATCTATATATATTATCGTTTAAATCAAGAATTTTGGCCTCCATACACACCAATGAAACGTAGTCGAAATTTCTCTGTACTCTTAATTAATAAATTACTCTAATTACTTAATTTATATCTTTTTTTTGCTTAATGGATTGTACATCTAAACTAAATTTAGCAACTAAGCGGTAATCTGGCGTCTTTGTTGTCAATGTTGTGTTTACCTGTAATTGGCATTATTATTTATATATTATAATATTACCGAAAGATTTACTCTATGTTAGTGTATTTATGTGCTGTGGCTAACCCTTAAGTAAATAAATAAATTATCAACTCATCCTTTAAAAATTATCTGTACTTACCAGTACTCTGCAGGCTCTTCAGCAACCTACTGCAAGCAGCGTCTACTTCTGATACAGACATGTAGTATCTTTCGCAAAAGACACTGAATACGCTGACGAAAGTAAAATTCTTAACAGTCCATAGGAGGACAACTATTTTAAATGTTAGGATGTCTTGCTGAAAATAAGAGAGAAAAAAAATTATCATAATGTTCCACAAGTTCAATTTGGGTTGGATAAACCGAGATTAGTGCGTGTTCTACTCCTACCTAATATAAGCGATTGTCTCATCATTACATTAACATCACGCCCCGAAGGGTAAGGCATAGGTATGCCTTATATTGCAACCACTTTTCGCCAGTTATGTTTAAGTTCCATGTAATAGGGGGCGAGCCTGTTGCCATCAACCGGGCACAAATCTGGGCTGCGTGGCTGCTACTGAGAATTTCCTTATGGAATAACCCAACAACACTTTGCCCATTCCGGGAATCGAAGGCAGGACCACATGCTCAACAGTTGTGCTTGCAAATACTGACCAACGCGGCATAGTCTCATCATTATTTTCGGAAAATAGCTCGTTTTAACATTTTTTTTTTAATTTAATGAAGAAATGATCGCATTTTCCCTGCACACATACCCGTATGTCCCATGTACAGACATCGTCATTAAGTAGTTACCCCCTCTGGCGTACTCGGCGGGACTGTAGAGCGGTTAGCACATACTAATGCTGTCTGTACAGTCCAATAACAAAATATGTAACGTTTACTACTCCGGCCTAATCTTAAAAAATGCTTACCGTGCCTAAATGTGTCATTCCTGATTCTGTTAGTTTCACAATTGCTTGAAGGTACAGTAAAGTATAGAAAAATGTGCTCAAAGTCTGATATAATGTCTGAAAATAAATAAGGTTTAACATTATATTTTAGACAAAGTACATAAGTGTCACATTAGTAAACAGTATACAATGAGGGAAATTAATTGATTGTTTATCATCGTTTCGTATATGGCGTCATTTCCAACATCTGTCACTGAATTTATGTATTTTTTATTTACAGGATGACCCCAATACAATAGTGGTTTCCGAACACACACCAAATAAATTGCAAAATCAACTTACGGGTAATACTTAAAAATCTATCTAAATATACAACAAACATAACATAGAATATTAATATTTAAATATAACTAACATAATTCAACAAAACTCTTGCGAATTCACTGATTGCATGAAAATTTGTCTATTCTGTCATGCACTTCGTTTAGTACACATATTGTGCGGGTGAGAGGTGTTTTTGACAGTAGGTTTGTTTTAGCAGCTGGCACGGCCAGCAGTAGCGGTCGCCGCCGTCTCCACACGTACCGGTCTGGCACGCAGCTTCAGGTGACGCAGAACACCCCGGTTATAAGCTACTCCACGCAGGAGCTTTAGCGCATACGCCGCAAGTGTAAATTCCCCGCGCACTCTGAGTTCGTTGTATCCAACCACACCCAGTACAAACAGTGTAGGATACAACAGCGGGTAAAATGGGTAGGGCACGCCACAATAGTGGCGATAAGTCCCCTCTTTGAGGAGTGTCTTGAGAGGCACCACAGCGCCCTCACTTTCTGCCTGACGCAGGTCCTCACCGTACATGGTTGTTTCGAGAGATTCCTGCACCGAATCGGGTGGGAGGAAACGCCCGGGTATTACCACTGCAAGGATCACCCAGAGTACACGGTGGAGCACTCCGTGGAGGTCTTACTACTGCGATTTTTTGCTTCCTCACGCTGTTTTCTTTCGCTCTTTCGAGAGCATACCTACATTACATTCAAAAGACACTTCATAAAAGTCGCTCCTTACCACAAATTTAAATATCTTCTTGAAAATGTGGAACGCCTCCATTAAGTTGACGTATGCTTGGAAAAGCTTTTTCATTTTATCATTATATTTTTCTTCTTCTAGCTCTAAGCAGATTTTACTGTAGTACTCAACTTCAGCCATCCATGAAAGTATTCCATCTCTTATCAGTGCGATTATAGAGGCACCGTACGTTATGATCACATCAAAAAAAAGCAAAGTATATATGTATACTAGCATTGATAGGTTGCGACCCACTGCTACATTGACAATAAAGCCCACACTATACCGAAATAAAGAGAACCAATTTCTAGTAGCAGCCTTTTTGTATTGCTTAAAATGGATGAATCTAAAGGCTTTTTGAATCTTCAATATTAATCGGACGTGGTCTCTTCTTTGGATAACATTAAGAATGTAAAAGAAAACGAAAGGTAAAACCAAACTGAATACATGAATCCTAATAAAAAAGATCATGTACGGAACGACTATTTTGTTATTTTCGCTCGAAAAAAGATTTAAAATATGAAAACATACAAATACAAGGACAGCAACGAGCGACACAGCATAATAAGATGCACGATGAGGTCTTATGCAATTGTATTTGATGGAGAAACATGATAGAAACACCAGGTGCTGAAAGCAACGGAAAGGAAGAAGCACATTTTGGAATCCTCTGTCCAAGTAATTGTCAGTTATAGGGTTTATTGTAATCTGAGTCTTCATGTCAATTTCATGAGTACCGTTTCACCGTGTAGTAGAATATCTACTGAGGAACACACTGCCGATGTGAAAGTGAAGGCCGATTTTGTAAATTCCATAATCATTGTTTGTTTTCATATAATCAACTAAAACGATGTCATTTGCTTTGTCATGCGTCGAAATTATAAATAGACTAGCGGCCCGTCCCAGCTTCGCACCGGTGCACATTTTTTTTTAAACATTTTCTTTTAAATAAAGATAATTTAACTTATAAGTATGCTAATTTAAACGTACATGACTCAATTTGTCCAAATGTTCAAAATTAAAAAGTAAGACCAACCTTTAACTAATTTTCCTTGAATTTAAGAAAATTTTACTTTTTTAAACGTTTCACATTTTTTACCATAAACCTATTTTTATTTTATTTCTTTATATATATTTTTTTATGTATTTTATTTTTATGGGGTGTAATTTTTTTACTCATGGTAGTTTTTCACTTTCTTTATTTTTTATTTTAAGGTTTTATTTAATTTTAAGTTTTTGCATTTTTATTTTGTAATATTTTTACCTTGAAGCTTCTGTGTACACTATATTGGTAGTGGTATTTGTAGGTGGCAACAACAAAAATCATATGGATTTCAGGAGATCCTACTCGAGAAAGAGCAACATACAATATTGCCCGTGAGAAAAGCACTATTTCCTTAGGTCGATGCCAACCATCGAGAAAGTTTGTTCCTAGGATTTATTTATTGTAAGGGCAAACGATATCTTTACAGGAAACTGTAACCTTTTAAAAGAGTTAGGCAAATCCATCGGTGTCATATTCGGGATCCGCGGAATGTGAGCGAGCTGACCGGCCGCGGGGCCCAGATGATAGATAGTTGCTACAATCACATTGTCTCTTAATTCCTTTATCAAAAGTCTTGTACCATTACACATACTGGGAGGGCTTAAATTTCTCAATAGTAAAATGGGAGTACCTACTTTGAGACTTTTAATTTTAGTTCCTGGGGCGGCAAGTTGGCAGAATGAGGGAAATATTTTTTTTTGTGGGTAGTGCACAGTATCTTCGATGTTGCACACGGTGTCAACCTATTTTGTAACATTTAAAATCACCGGGTGCTTTTTCCATAATCATATTATTGACTGAGTTGTTTCTTGGTGACAATATAGCTCTCGAACAGAGCCAATGGAAATTTATTTCTGAAAGATTTTCGATGTCGGGATAGATTGTGTCTATAAGAATTTCTAGTCTATGAAAAGTTTGAGCCAATTCATTATCCAACAATACTTGGGAGTTCTCGTCCCCTAATTTAAGTATTTTTTGTGAGAAATTGCCACCGTGGTTATTTCTCAAATGTGCATATTCGCGCGCAAATTGAAAGTTTCAATTGATTGCCGCTGACACAGGTGATGATTTGAGGCACGATTAATAACGTCGGCACGTATACCTTTTAGCCACACCGGCAGCGCGTCGTCGGCGTGTATTTTTTGTTTATATTGACATTTTTAATTTCACAATATCTTTTGAATAGAATGTCCGATTTCGATAATTCAAAAAGTAATCAACAGGTATTGAATCAGTCTTGAACACGAAATGATTTTTTTTCGAATAGGCATTAATACAAAGGTATGGATAACATGGTCTCATTTTGATCGGCAATTCTATTAACTTTTAAATTGTAAAAAAGTAGTTATAGTGACATAACTACAATAGTTGGAGATATAGTCTAATGAAGTTTTTTGTTGCTATTGATATGTTCTATAATATTGTAGAACATTTTTTTGTTCTATCATCAATACTTTCCGCAGCGCATGCGATGAAAGTCATTTTATGGCTCATTTTTTTACACCTGGGGTTGGTTTTATTAGGGATTTCTAAGGACTTCTAATTTTTTCTAGTAATAAATTTAGCCTATGTTACTCAGTGATAATGTAGCTTTCTAACACCAAAAGAATTTTTGAAATCGGTCCAGTAGTTTTCGAGTTTATTCGTTACATACAAAAATACAAATCTTTCCTCTTTATAATATTAGTGTAGATAGTGTAGAAGTGTAGATTAGTGAAGATGACACAAATATTTGGTAAGCGGTTGATAAATGAAGTAAAACATTTATTTACTTTCAGACACTCTGTCATGTACATAGTATAGTTAGGGACCACATATACCCAAATACACATCATCCTTATTTCAATATAATTCAATACAATTAGGCTGAGTTACATCACTCGCACGTCCGTCGCATTCATTTTTTTCGGCGAACACGAATCTGTGGCCGTGCCTTCCAGTTTTTCAAACAAATGAGTAATACCTATGCAAATTTTTCTGTTCAGCATTGGACCTGATGAACCCAGTTGCAATAATGGTGATATTATATTACAGATTATTTACCTATAGAGGATTCTGAAACTGTAGATAAACAGGAATTGCAATTTAGTTCCTCTGCAACTTAAAAACACAGCATTTTAATTCCTAGAACTTTCTACGTATACACTGAGAAGAGCACTTCGGCGTAAGAACAGGGTTGATGTTCCTAGAACCTGAGTGGTTCTGTTACGGGCTGCTTTCTAAGCATTACTTCTCAGAAATAAAAAACCGGCCAACTGCGAGTCGGACTCGCTCACGAAGAGTACCATTATCCGTACCATTACTTATAAAAACGAGCGAAACAAATCCATGTTTTGTATGGGAGCCCCCTTAAATATTTATTTTATTCTGTTTTTAGTATTTGTTATTATAGCATTAACAGAAATACATATTCTGTAGTTTCAACTGGCTACCTACCACGGTTCATGAGATACAGCCTGGTGACAGACGGACGGATGGACGGACGGACCGCGAAGTCTCAGTAATTGGGTCCCGTTAGACACTTTGGGTACGGCATTCTAAAAATGTGACGGGTGTGATGCGATCCTTAAGGAAAACACAATAGAAATATCTTCTTTTTTTTTTAGCCTATGTCAAAAAACACTGCAAACCGGCAGAACATTTTGACGGGCTGTAAGTTTTCTTGGACTGGGCCCTTAAAATGCCACGAGTTACCGTGATGCAACTTACCGTAAGGAGCGACGGTACCGGTACACATGCAAACGAAACAAAAGACGCGGCTGCGCGTGTAAGTGGTGCAAAACATTTTTGTTTAGTTTTCAGGCACATGTCGGGCACACGTTTACTCTAACAGCATGCGTTTTGACACGTGCACGATAAGTTACCCTCACCTATAACCTAGTGATTATAATGTAATCAGAACATTCTTCAATTATCTACCTATTGTTTATTTATAATATTGTAAGCTTTTCTTGGCAAATAAAAATCTTTAGAGGTTATGGTAAAATTCACTGAATAAGTTCTCTGAATGTGAATAGAATAATATGTTATTCTATAAATACACGAATTATCCTAACCTGTGTCACATCAGAAGTTATATTCGTCTGAGGGCACATTTTAGGCACTTTTATACATCAATAATAAAATTAAAAAAAAAAACATACAATCGAACATAGGACCTCCTACTTTTTTATTTTAAGCCTTTTTTTTTTATAAAATCCAATTTCCCGTCACCGTTCGTGTCATTTTTCCACCCATTTTTAAACGTGGAACATGTTAAGACGAAATGCTGTGAGTCCAACGACCGGCTCACACTGATCACACAGGCATTCACAGAGGCTAATTGAAGTCCTGCAGATTAGAAACACAGAGTAGATAGGACACTGAAGTCATGAAATCTGCATGAAATTCAAGGATTGTAAGATTTTAGTCTTACAATCCTTGAATTTCATGCAGATACGAAGCGAAAAAAAGGTAAAGTAAAAATTGGGATGAAATTGCGGTACAAGGAACCAGTACCTAGGAAAAGAGTCTTCGAAACACTGGCCAGTTTATATTATTCGACAGTTTCGTCGATGAGTTAGTTTCTCTGATTGGACAGTTTTGTGAATATGCGATAGTTGTGTCAACTTGACTGTTTCCAAAATTATCCAGTAAAAACAACAACAACTTGTAATAAACAATTGACGGCACGTTGGCGCAGTGGTTGAGCGATCGACTGCTGCACTGCGTGTCTCGGGTTCGATCCCCGCACGGAACAAATATTTGTATGCCCTACAGATAGTTGTTCCGGGTCCGGCTGTTTGTGTATGTGAGTTTAAATGTTTGACCTAATTACCTGTCTGACGGACAAAATAGAATGTCGTTTTCTTTACACAGTCCGCATCCGCACCCCTATTAAATCAAACTTCAACGTGTATTTAAAGTAAATGATATTGATCTGAAAAAAAACTTAACTTCTTACTTACGGGTTCAAGTAAATAAAAAGTTAAGTTTTTGTTCCTGTCATTTGTAGATCTACGACAGTCAGAAAATCTGACATCCAGTCTAACGAAAGAGTATCGTGCCACCCACTAGCAGTGATATGAAGGTCTGAGAGGTAGTCGCTCCATGTAGTGATCAGCTGCATCTGATTAGACTGGAAACTGCCCCCAACATAGCCAGGGAAAAGATAGGAAGATGATCATCATCTAAAACTCTGTATGAAAATGAATGGGCCTTCTTTATAGCTAGAAAGCTCATAGTCTCTGTGTTGTGATTTGAAACTAGATTAAAGGGGTCTGTGCTATCTATGTGAATGTCGCCGGATTAATTAGTTAGTGCTGGACTACTATCAACTAATAAATTAATTTGTTTTAATTTGGAGTAGTGGAGCACGTGTGGACTTCGAAAGAACGTGTCATGTTTATGAATATGAATATGATTTAGATAAAGATGCACACACAATTCATCTATCTTTTCCTTGGTCTTCCTCTCTCTCTCCATTCATCAACATTTATACACCATTCTTTTATTCACATGCGATTCGTCCCATCTTGTACTACGACAGTCGATTCCGCTTCAACGTTTATGTAACTAGTGGAACTTTAAAACTTCCTGTAATATACTCATTTCTTACTTAATCCACTCTTCTCACACCACACATCCACCTCAACATTCTCATCTCCGCTACATGCAATCTTTTTTCATCCATCTTCTTCTCTATGAGGTTTATAGTGATGCCTTTATATAAAAAAAAATATATATAAAAATATAAAAGAGGACATGGAAAAATAAGAAAACTTCTACTGAGAACAAAGTTGCAAATCATTGTCTTACGTTGTTATTGCACAAAATCCTTTTCTTATGAAAATCAATTACGTTATTAGGTATGCAAGTACATAACCGTATTGACCTTTTGACTTGAACAATGATGCATTACTACATAGATAAATTAATTAAAGGTCTGTCAAAGTATCGTGTAATAAGTATTTGTGTATAAATTTGCGTCATAAGCTAATCATGATGATGATAATAATTTTGACTTGCTGATCTTTAGGTTCACCATCAAAAACGTGACTTTTCCCAAAAATCTTGGGGTTGGCTTTCAGTCTGACCAGATGCAGCTGAATACCAGTATCTTATATGGAGCGACTGACTATCTGACCTCTACAACCCAGTTACTAGTACTAACGATATCCCGTACCAAGGGGTATCGTATTAACGATACCCCTTGGTACGTCTGGTTGTCAGATTTCAGGCCACTGACTGCCTGTAACAACTGTACACTATGAATTTCTCCTGTATCGTGGGTGATGCGTTTACAAACATTTAAACCCCCTTCCCAAACAGGCCTATGATTTTTAAATGACAGCTAATCTTTTGGTTAATTATTTATTTATTACATATAGAGTGTCAGACTTGTACTGACTAAAACCCATCCATGTTCCTTCTTAGCCCTTTGTGTTCCAGAGCCACTGTATCTCTTTCGAACAGTCCCGCAGCATTGGCAGGCATCGGCCCTCGCGGACCCCTTCCGGTTTGCTGACAACTCCTTGAGGCGCGCGTGGAACACGAACGCGCCGTCGATACGGCCTGTCGTCATAAGACCGCGGACAGACGGTGAGCTAGCCCATTACTCATCATCCACAGGCCCGCGCCTACTGTGTGGGGGAGGCATTAGGTGGCCCCCGACGCCCGGTTGGGACGTGAGGCTCTTTCCCTCTCACGTTCTGCCACCTCCTTCGCTAGCATGACTGCTTCGCAGAATAAAATGGCTTCCCTCTCGCTCCGGACTATGGATTGAACCAGGGCCGAAGGCGAGAGGTCGCCGCCGCCAATCGCAGCTACGAGGACGCGGTGGTGCCCAGACCAAGCGGAGCGGACCTCTACGGTGTGCTCCACCGTGTCCTCCAGGCGATCCTGGTAGCAGGGACACACGGGTGTTTCCTCCCACCCGAGTCGGTGCAGGGACCTCAGGAAACCTAAGCGTCTAAAAGATTTTTTAGCCAAGCTTATTATGTGTGTATGAAAGGTCAGTTTGCTATCAAATAGTACACCGAGGTCTGTTACCGTCGACAGTCCGGCTATACACTCATTGTCCAAACATTGTACAGCTGAATTCAGACCGCTACAATGAACTTCCAAAGGAATCTTTACTTCATTTTTGTTTTATTCTTCTTGCTGGTAGTTTGTTGTTATTTTAGAAAGAGAGAGTCTGCTGTGAGTCCTCTGCTTTCTAAGCAACTCCACGAGAACACTCAATTTAAAAACTTATTCAACTATCAATACAAAACCACAAATTGCACTCTATTCAGGTCGACTGCTTTCAATCTAAACCCTTTGACTAGTTACTAAGGTAAGTACTTAAATTAGTGTATAGAATATATTCAGTTAATCTCAGCGTCTAAGACCGTTAGCTGTGTAACATCTCTCAGAGCAATGACCCCTAAGTCCACATCCTACACGTCGATAACGTCGTGAGCGAAGTCAAGGCACTTGATTCCTTTATCATACTCGGGTTTCATGAGAGTCTCGACATATGGGAGTGTGATATCAAAATTAAAATTAATTTAGTTAAATTTTGCTAAGAAACAACTCTTTCTGATCAACAAAATTACAGTTTCCCAAAACGCCTGCCGTTTTTCGGGACTGTAATTTTGTAGATCAGAAATATGTGTAACCCGGTTTTGGTCCCATAGCAAAATCCGGTTACTCCCGGGTTGCACTATTGGAAAAACCGGGAAAGAAACCGGGTTCCGCCTGCACTAATCAGAAAGTGTTCCCCACTTATTTGTGTTTTAGCTGAGGAAAATAGCGGTGCAACAATCCCATCTCTGTAGTTGTTCTTTGCCATTTTAATCGATCTACCATTATTTTATTACGTTTTATGTCAACAATAACATTGTTAACTCAATTAAAACTATGATTGGTAAAACACGTTCCAACCTTTGCTCACCTTGCTTACACAAAATACGGACAGATGAACAGTGAATAACATACAAGAATTTTTCATATACAACATTTAAACATGCTCCTAATACCACAGTAAATAAAGCTTACTATTCAATACCAATTCTAATAATTTTCCTGTTTCTTAATAGGCTTTAATTTATCAACGTCATAGGACGACGCTATGACGTTTAAATGTTTTTATTAAGTAATATTTACAAACAAAACTTTCGGTATCACTACCGATCGTTTAACACCTACATTCCTCATTAATTATTTAAATTATTTTGAGGAAAATCATCAACAGGTTTTTTTTAAGTAGGAATTGGATTACTTTTTAGATAATACTGCGATCCCATCAATCGACACTGCGAGATGCGATCCCTCAGAGAGACTCCAAGCATAGCTAGCCCATGAACCAGAGTTGTCGAAATAGCTCACAGAATAGGTAAGATGAAGAAATATGGCAATGGGCCGGCCATTTTAACCGTAGAACCGTTGAACGTTGATGATGATAAATAACAAAATAAGCTAGTTTTAGTTACAAAAAAATTACAAAGGAGTCAAACTAAAACAGGATTATCTATGACTATTTCTTTTAAACAGGTGTCGCTATACTAATGGCTCGTTGTCCGACCTTTACTTTTATTTTTATGGAACTGCACTGGTTGCACCATAACCCTTAAAAAAAAACTTAAACTCTGGGTGTTTTTCAGCGTAGAGGTATACGTAATGTCAGCTACGCAGTGTCTACGCGGCGCCTTCGCAGGTTCTACACGAATTGAATGCGTAAATTGCTCAAACGAGTTGGACACAGTCCATTTTGCGAATTAAACATTGTGCTTACAAATTAAACCAGTGCGTTACCAATATAGACTTCAAGGTGAAATTGATAGATAAGACCAACCGCAGACAATAAAACGCTTATATCAAACAAACCTCAACAAGCGAATGAACTGCAATACTACAAACAGCAACTTATATCTTATCAGGGAGTTTGTAATGAAAGTGTTTATCCAATTTATTGCACGAGATGACACTCGCCTGATGTTGCCTATCTCAATTGTAATTTAATTAATTGAAATCGACCAAACGTGAGTTGTTGTACTTGTACATAGTTTTCCGTACTCTTTAGTTCGAAGTTTAAAATAATTGTAATAGGTTCCTATACCTAAAATGTAAGTAGCCTAAGTTACTCCTTATTACGTCAGCTATCTGCCTGAAAGTCTCGTCAAAATCGGGCCATCCGTTCCAGAGATTAGCCGACACAAACAGAAGACAGACGAACAGACAGAAAGACAAAAATATTGTAAAAAATGTTATTTTGGTATATGCACCGTATATACATTTACCGAATATACATACCGTATATACATACGGTTATTTTAATATTACAATCAGACACTTCAATTTTATTTATTAGTAGTATGTAGTATAGATGGGGATCCATCGGTTGCATGAAATCAATTTTATAATTGTATTGTGGACCACTAAAATTAAATTAAACTCTACAGACGGTCATCATCCTCTACACATTAGCAGAAAGGTTCAAATTAGTTATCATCAATGAAAGGTCAAAGCTACAAACGTGGAACTTGAAACTTGTTAACTTTAACAAAGAAATGAGAAAACCTACACCAAAAGTTATTGAAAACTGTTGTGGTTCATGTTTCTATCTCATCTTGTAGGTGATTTTGTTTGTAAGATTTCTAACTTTCCGGTGTAAAATAGGTACTTTTTTAGAAAAAGATAGAAAACAAAAAATACTTTCATATTACAAAAAAATCGCTTCCTCATTCTTGTGATCTACGGCTCCGCTTTCTCACGACTGTGTTAAGTCGACTTCCAGTCCAACCAGTACATCTTCTTCTTTGCCCTCGGCTCTTCCCGTTACGCGCGGTCGGTTTTCATAATCCTGAGGCGCCATTCGCTTCACTGGTAAGCACCGTCATCTGTAAGGTCAAGCTTTTGCATATCCTTCCGGACATTTGCCACACCGGTAGTTTGCGGTCTACGTCACGCTCTCTTTTTTGTAGCCATGGAAAGGCACTTTTTCACGACATGGGCCTATCGGAACTACGCATAATATGTCCTTACCATCTTAGCCTGGACTGTTTACTCTTCTTAATGATAGGCCTCAGTAACTGGTTGCATCTGAATACCAATATTTAACACGGAACAACTACATATGTGACATCCACAAGCCAGTTACGGGGTAACGTAATATCATTATAAGATCACTTGGCAAGACTGGTTGTCAGCCTTTCGCGCATCAGACTACCCGTAACGATTTTCAAAGATCTACGAATGACAGCACAAACCGACTGCTTAACGTGCTTTTTGGGGAGGCCAAGACTCCTTGTCTCGGTATGTAAAAGAGGGTCACCCATCCACAGCTCGACCTCGGCTAGAAATTCAAATCAAACTGTTTTGACGAAGCTCTCAAAAACAACCAGAAACTCACAGCTAGATCGTACAAAAAGTGTTTTTATAGATCTCATCGTTACACAGAGACACATCAACCTATTCATTTCCAGTATATCATGGCCACGCTATAATAACAATTCCCGTGCAATGAGAGATCCGAATAAACTGGTTTTGTATAATTTGATTGATCGCCGTGAGTTCAACCGCGAAACATAATATTATTGTTCACTACGCATTATTATGTATATAATTACGTCTAATAACATAGTAAGATGCAAAACTACAAAACAGAATAATGACGTAGGTACCTACACAGAAATTAATTACGTATGTGTTGTGCATTATTATTGCGGGTGTGTTTTATTTCGTTATGTGTTATTGTGTACATGCGCAATAAACACTTAAGACTCCTGACCTATAACACATATTCATAATTTTGTTTTTACGTAAATGTGACGCGAGAGTTTAATTATTATTAAAGTGGAGCAGTTTTAAAACAATGTTGTGACTTGCTTTTATTTTTCTTTTTAGTTTTCTTGTCTGACGCAGTATATTACGCATTTACTAGAAGTAACTGAAACTTGAAGAGTGGTCAATGTACTCATCATTATAAACAGCTGATGCAATGGGACCAAATCTGAAACAGCGTCGAAAAGTCAACCGCTCCATACATTTTTGTTCGCATAACTCGACAATTTTCTTACTGTGTTGTTCTGAGACTATCTAAGTGAACCATAATATACCTAAAGTTAGGGATGGTTTCGAAAATACCCTCGAGCAAGAAGATACAGGGGTTTATTGTCAAAGCAAACATCTGCTAGTGTAGACTCTTAGTAAATGAAAATAGAGTTTCTCTTGAAAACACCCTTGCGAGAAATTACTTCGTTCGACTACCTTGTTTGCAACACAAATAAGCGTTGCTTTGTGGTACTTATATAATATTAATATTATAGATATACCATAGCAGAGCAGCAATAGTAGCATAGGAGAGCAGCGTCGGCCCAGCGGTGGCAGCCATTACTCTACAATTGAACACTTTAATGAAAAACAATTTCTGTGATTCAGGGATGACAATTAAATAATATAAAAGTAAAAACTTAATATTTAATAATAATAAAATATTTATGTATGTTAGATTTCTTGTACAGACTTTAGTTTTTTCGGGTTGCTTGATATTCTGTAGATAAAAGTTAAAAAAACTACTTAAGTTAAATATACATAACTATAATAACAACAATACTTTGTTAAAGTGAAACTTTTATTACATCGTCTCAAACTTTTTCGTCTGTGTGTTGCATGTCGCGTGACGCTCGGCCGCGGAGTAGGGATAAAGTGAAAGGCGCTCGTCAGAGCGCCTTTCACTTTATCCCTACTCCGCGTTTTATACGTTTTATACCCTTAATGGAATATTATTCCAAAAACTAAAACAAAAAAAATGTCTATGGTGTGAAAAAAAGTTTCACTTTTACCGTGGTTTCATAAAACCACACAATCCTTTTTTTTTGTTTAATAACACATTCATTACATTCTAGAGAAGCTTTATCGACATGATTCTTAGATTCGAAATCTAACCCACCTATTTCGGCCTCTCACTATAAATTTTCGCTCTCCGACTCTCGAATTTAAACTATGATCATTTTTCTCTATCACCCTTAGTTTAACACATCCTTAGCATGATCCAGCCAATGAGACCACAGTTCCACATGCTTCTGCAGCATCTCTCCAGGACTGTCAGTGGTCGACAACTGGCTATGACCCACCAGGTAGTAGTCTTCAGCCAAATACTTGTTCGTGACTCCACAGGCAAGAAGACTCTTTAGGGCTTCTAGAGCTTGAGGGGATGGTATCTTCACTGTTGAAAAAACAAATGGATTTAAAAACATTGTACATGAATGAGACATAACATCAGGTAGCGTACCATGACGTCTTAAAACATTATTGTTCCATTCTTATTCCAGAGTGAAAAAGTGACGGAGCTATACAGGTCGTCTAGCTCCATCTCTTTCCCACTCTGGAATAGGAATGGAACAATAATGTTTTAAGCGTCATAGTAACCTCCCAGGCCTGTAATTCCACAAGGGTTGGGAAGAGGTATACTTAATACTACACCCTTATTTCACCAGTTTGTTGAAGTCCTATGTAATAGGGAGCGAGTCTTTTGCCATTCACTGGGCACAAATCCAGACCGTAGCTGCTTCTGAGAAATTCCTGATGGAAAAAAAACCCAATAACACTTTGCCCGACCTGGGATTCGAACCCACGACATGCTCAGCAGTTGACTACTAGACCAACGTGGCAGTTCTTTATAATACGAAAATAGAAAAGTTATTGGACTTTCGTTCGGAACAAAACTACTTACTTCTAAAATCACCAATAAAGGAAATCCCAACGGCTCTCCTATTATATCCAAAAGTGTGTGCACCCACGGTGTGCCAGCCAGCTCCCTCGTACACCCTCCCATTACCACCGATTAGGAACCTGGGGATTCGTCAAAAACATTCGTTGAACTCAAAGGAACAGAAATACTTCGGGGAAATCACGTAATCGACACAAAACTGGGAACTGTAATTTGACCAATTTGTTATTCTTGCAGACTACAAATCAGTTTGCCAAACTACTTGTGCTTCCAAAGGTTTTTGGCCTCCGTAATGTGCTCTGACGTCGGACTTTTTCTATTTCTGAAGACTGATTCTTGAGATTAATAACGTCATCGCGATGAATATTCCTTTTTACAGTAGTAAAAGTTTCTGAGAATAGCTCTCAGTAATGGAAGCTTTTTGATTTATATGAGTTTCGGTCATAAATCCGTAAAAGTTTTTGGCAAGTTTAAAAATGTTGATAAAGAAAAACAAAAATAGCCGTAATGCACGTAGCTCACGTTGAATGTTACTTAAAACCATCACGTTACCAAAAGTTGAATTATAAAAAGCAAAACAAAAGGCTTTACGGAGAAGAGACGATCGGAAAATTGTTGCAGTGAACTCTGTCCCACTGCAACAAAGTTCAGAATCATGCTTACGATTGCCCAATATCAGTGAATCCCCGATCTTGCATATGATATTTCCTGATGCCATTGACCGCTTTCTGGCACTCCTCATCACTGTTGCACTCAGGAACCACGGTATGCTGTATCACGATGATTTTCACAGGGTTTGGAAGAGGATCCTGTCGCAGAAGTGGAGAACTGCCCCATTCGGTAATAGGGATTACCCCACAGTCCCCATCTAGAAGAAAAATAAAACGTTAGTTGGAAAGAATTGATGAGGTGTGTTACTTTTTGCAGGATATATTTTCCGGGTACTGTCTCGTTCTTCAAGACGCAAGCACGACTGCTGAGCATAAAGTCTTGGGTTCGATTCTCAGGTCGAGCAAAGTGTTATTGGGTTTTTCTATCAGAAATTTCTCAGTGGCAACCACGGAGTCTGGATTCGTGCCCGGTTGATGCCTATAGGCTCGCCCCCTATTATATGGGACATAAACATAACTGGTGAAATGTGTGTGTACTATTAGGTACGCCTCTGCCTAACCCTTCGGGGATTACAGGCGTGATGTTATGTTATGTTTTCTGGATCTGATCGGTGTAGGTATATTCCATCACATTCTGACATGTATACGCCATCAAATCTAGAACAGCACAAAAAAGGCCCATTCTCTGCGATGATTTATTCGACAAAAAAATAGAGTCCTTGTAGGCAATAAATAACATTTCAATAACGTAAAACCCCTTTTGAATGTTTGGTCCCATTTCACCCCCACTTCCCTATTCACTCCGTTTTCTCTGAAGTAAATAATACAGAATTCACCCCATTAGCTATTAATTGCATAGACCGTACTTTAATGTAAAAAATATAACGAAAGTTCGAGACTAATCTTTCTTCGTCCATCAAAAGTCATTCTACTTCAGCACATGGACGAACCGTCACCGTAATCCAAAATCTTTACAGGGCTGCATAGCCATTCTAGGACAGAGTATTGCAAATATTGTTTTGACACTCTAACGAATGATTATTTTCTCACGAAAAAACTCTCAAAAAGAACCATCAACCAAATTAATTAGGTACTCAGAAACTTACCTTTTTCCTCTACCGTTAACTTGACAACTAACGTTAAGAACAGAATTACCCTCATTCTGCTAAAATAAAATAAAACTTCTTTTTGCCAAAACACGAAGTTACCACTATTAGCTCTCCCGCTCAAATCAGGAATGTGAATAAATACTTAACAGCTCCGTACCGCCTTATATTAGCAAAATCTGTTGAAATGGTACTGGGTAAGAACCTTTATCATTAGGGAAATACAGACTTTTCTAAGGATAAATTCAGTTTTTCCCTGCGTTTCCTCCCAGTTGCATTGATAAGAGTCGGTGGGAAATGGGACATCGAAATCCCGTTTTGGTCCCATAGTAAAACCCGGGAAAAACCGGTTTTGACCATGGGACCAAAATCGGGTTTCGCATGCCACTTGTGTCTCTATAATCTGTTGGATATGTTTGTCAAGCGTTTAATTAAACACATTTTTTTACTGCTTCATCTTTGGTTCATTTTCTTCAGATTATGTTTATTTAACAACAATAAAGAGCCCGTCCCCAGAAACCGCAATTTAGGAAAGTAACCGTACCTATTATGCCAAGAAATTACAAAACATTTGATTTCAAAATAGTATTTTAACAGGAAAATAAACTGTTATAATAATGTTTAATTGAATGTAAAATTTGCTCAATTTTATGCCAACAATATTAATTCTTGTTAACAATTATTATCTTCAATGATTACTTTATGCCCGCGGCTTCTCCCGAGTGAGTTCGGTAATTGTCCAACTGTATCGTACTACTGCGATAAAAAGATTCATTTATGTCAGTCCCAAGGCAGTTACTTTGACGTCTCAAAACATTATTGTCTCATTCTTATTCCAGAGTAGGAAAGAGATAAGTGCCAACGCTGTAACATAGAAAAATTGTAAAGCCAAATGATTTTAAAAGAGTAACCATGGAGTTTCTTGCCGGTTCTTCTCCATAGGAAACGACCAACCCGAACCGAGCTTTTTGTCGACGTTTTACAAGTGCCCATGTAGGCCTATGTGAAATAAAAATATTTTGATTTTGATTTTGATTTTGAGATGGAGCTAGACGACCTGTATAGCTCCGTCTGTTTCTCACTCTGGAATAAGAATGAAACAATAATGTTTTAAGTCGTCATGGTAGGCCACCAAGTCATAGTCAAAATAATATGTGTGCCAATTTGATCCAAATCCGTTCATTAGGATTCATTCTTCCGCCGCGGGAGACGCCCCGGGCGTCGGGGGGCAACCAGTGGCCCCCGGCCACCGTAGGCGCGAGCCTGTGGACGGTGAGTAATGGGCTAGCTCACCGTCCGTCCATCTTATGACGACAGGCCGTGTCGACGGCGCGTACGTGTTCCACGCGCGCCTCAAAGAGATGTCAGCAAACAGGAAGGGGCCCGAGAGGGCCGATGCCTGCCAGGGCTGCGGGTTGTTCGAAAGAGATACCGCGGCCCTGGAACACAAAGGGCGAAGAAGGAACATGGGTGGGTTTTAGTCAGTACAAGTCTGACACTCCCTCCCGCTCCGCCCACAGCGGGAGAAGTCATTTGATGATTTCCCATCCGCAAAAAAAAAAAAAAAAGATTCATTCTTCGTTCGTCCTAAAGTTTTGTCCCGCTTTTTTTAATTAAATTTTTTTTTAAGTTCTTAGTTTGTCCCAAACAGTATGCTTCCTTCATCTCTTGTTTTTGCGTGAAAGATTTACAAACGTCCGAGCCTCCTCACAAACTTACGCATTATTAACAGTAGTAAGATAATATATCTGGTACTGATTGTATGTGCACACGCTCCCTAGTTTGAATATCTAAAATACACAACAATATGATTTGAATTCCAAAGTTTATTTCATCTATTACGAGTAGCTAGCTTACTTAATGTTTTGATCGTAGTAGAAAGTTGTTCGTACCTCTGGAAAAAGTTTATGATGTAATAAGTAATTGATGATCCCACAGAGAAACAGTGTTGTCGACATAGCTCACAGATTAAGTAAGCTGAAGTGGCAATGGGCCCGCCATATTAGCTGTAGAACCGATGACCGTTAGGCTAGACACGTTATTGAGTGGAGACCCCGAATCGGCGGAAGCGTGGGACGGCCTCAGGCTCGGTGGAGCGATGATCTTCGCAGGGTGGCTGGCAGCAACTGATCGAGAGTTGCCGAGAATCGAGTTAGGTGGCTTGCAATTGAAGAGGCCTAGGTTCGCTGTGGACTGCTGTAGGCTGAAGATGAAGAAATTGATGAGAGGACCATGAAAAGGTACATGTGAGTGGAAACGTCCAACTTACCGCAGTGTCTCAAGACAAAAGTCAATGACCAGTGTGTGTTGCCAGTGATTACATACGGGCCGAAACGTGGTCGCTCACAATGGTCCTCATCAGAAGGCTTAAAGTCACCCAAAGGGCAATGGAGAGGGCCATGCTCGAAGTTTCCTTGCGTGATCAAATCAGAAATGAGGACATCAGCAATAAAACCAAGGTTACCGACGTCCCCGCCCGAAGAATTGCCAAACTTAAGTGGCAGTGGGCAGGGCACTTTGCTAGCAGAACGGATGGCCGATGGGGCCGAAAAGTTCTGGAATGGCGACCGCGAACCGGAAGACGATGCGTTGGAAGGCCTCCCGCTAGGTGGACCGATGACCTGGTGAAGTTTGTGGGGATCCGCTGAATCCGAGTCGCACGGGACCAGTCAATGTGGCAACACTTGGGGGATGCCTATGTCCAGCAGTGGACGTCTTTCGGCTGAAATGATGATGATGATGATGAGTGGAAACGCCGTGAAAGAATGGCCTGAAATGCCGTGAAAGAACGCCCTAGAAGATGTACATACACTGGCTTTATTGATGTTCTTCAGAAAAGTCAGATACTTAGGAACCTGCGTGCTGTATGACCGCAGCAGGTGACATAGTGTAGTTTCTACCTACCTCATGTTTGCAGCAATAAATCAATAAAACAGATGTATCACACCAATTGGTAATATTTAACGGAGAAAAAACATTATGGGAACATTTAAACAATAAATTATTTTCATATCGATTTTATTTGTTAATTACTTCGGACGCAATGTTTTTTCAGATTTTCCTATAGGTAGGAAAAGCTGAAAAATGTTTGTAATGATTTCCCTAGGTTTCAATTGGGTTTATTATTGTCAACAAAGTTTGGTAAATATATATAGATATTTTCCAAAATAGATAGAAAAGACATGTCTATGTGGGCTTTTTTTTTTTCCTAGGACTAAATCAAGACTAAAACTAACTACCTACATAAACATTTAAATTTTTCATGTAGTCGTGATTAGTCAAATCCGAAGCTATGAGGAATTGCGAAAAACGCTCAAAGGAGTCTCGAGCACGATTTTGAGGAAAACTAAAACTGCTTTATTGCATTTGAAAAATCAATATTTCTATCTAGGAATCGAAACAGTTGATTTTGAAAAAAGAACACACATCAAAAACGGGTTCGTCCCCAGGTGAAACAAAACCTTTTTTCATGTACTGTACTAAGTTAAAAAGCACAAAAATAAGGAACTTCGTTCCAAAAATATTTATCGAATCGGGGGCGTCGGCCACAGGTGCCTCGGCCACTGGGGGCATAAGCCACGGACCCTATTAATACACCATTTGATAGTGTAACTGCAAAGGATCAAATTCTGAGAGGTACATACGGCAAACTAGCACGCTTCACATCCGGCGAGTTACGGCTAAACGCAAGCCTATTCAGTGTAAAAAAAGGTTTTTTATTGTTCCTTGAAGGAAAAATAGGGTCTCCCAAACTATAATTACGACCAAAATGTAAGTAGAGGGGCATCCCAACAACATTAAAAGCCAAAAGACGATACGTCGCTAGACAGTCTACCAACACTATGTTATTACCCGTTTTCAAATAATATTGAATTATTTTGTTTTTATAATTTACCAGTATAGTAATTAATCATCTGCTTTTCCAACCGCAGTGCATTGCCTCACATTGCTTGCGTGAATAGTCAAGTAAACAATACAAATATATTTGTCATTGCCTTGTTTATTTTTAAAATGTCGTTTAGATACACAATTTAAATGCCTCTCGACAATGGTCTACTGCTTAATGGTTTACTGCTTTGCTGCTTGGTATTGATGAGTTTTTATTTATTTATTCATTTACACACAAAATACTTAAAAGGACAGTACAAAGATAATAGAGCACAAATGTACTGCTTATTTCAAAAGAAATTTCTTCCAGCAGACCTGCGAGAGGAAAGTTGGATTAGAAATGTAGACACAGTGTGTAGAAAGGACGAAATAGGAAAATTATAATTAGAGCTTACAACAAAAATACACCTTATAAAATAAACATACAAACAAATATATACACATATAAAAAAAAAGGTAAATATATACCTATAATATATGTCAGAATATTACAGTATACACCGTGTAAATCACCTCATCACGAAGCCGTCAACCAAGCATTCTGTACATGAAACTAAGTAACTTTACGCAAAAATTATTGCTGGGAAACGACTTTTTTTTTGGGGGTGTAAAATCATGTTTTGTGGTAGAACTCAATGTAACGCACTCAAAACAATGTGCTGATGGACGGATTGAATAGTACGGGGGTCGTGGAGGTGTTTAAAGTAAAAATCTTACATTTAAAACTTGTATTTAAAAAAATACTTGTCAAAAAGTTGGAACCTTGACCCCTAATATCTCCGTAACTAGAAGTTTCCCAGGTATGGTGTAGAACAAAAAAAATATCGCAATGACAGGGAGAACCAGTGCCTTTCGGCTTCGTTAAGAGGTGTTTTACGCCATTTAGAGGAAAGGTAATGCTCTTTAACTTGCTTTTTGAAGAGAAATATAATTTTAGAGTCACGAATGTTAGGCGGAAGTGAGTTCCACAAACGTACTGCATAAACGGAGAAGGAGTAAGAATAGAATTCAGTTTTATGGGATGGGAAATTAAGATGGTGCCTAAGGTGGGATCTAGACAATCACAATCTTTTATGTTACTTACAGCTAGAATTAAATTATAGAAAAGAGATTTATTATAGTATCAGCATTCTGTATGCGAGTCGCCACTTGGGGGAGGCCTATGTCTAGTCTGAGCATCATCATCATCATCAACATTTCAGTCTTTCGGCTGAAATGTTGATCATGATGATGATGATCAGCATTCGCTGATACTGAAAAAAAAAACATAAATACCAGTCATTGCACCAATCAATCAATTGGCTTGCAAATAAAGTATACTTACGTTTGTTGGTTGTGCTCTGTTTCATAGCTAATTATTTAATCGAATTTCGTTTCACATAAATTGTTCCTCATATTATCATTTCATAGAATAATCAATACGCAGAATACTTACTTTGAAGTTTAAATTATCGATTTTTATTTCAAATAAAGTAATGTTAGAAAATTCATATCATAGAATATTCTAAAACAAATATTCTTTATCCACATATTGTTTGTTTACCTTGTAACGGGCGGAGTACAAACTTCTGACGACCGACCTTTCCCACTTTCTTTCCACGTCAAGTTACTAAGTAAGTAATCGATTATTACAGTGACGTCATAGATAAATACAATAGCTTATTTAACGATTAAGAAGCACGTTGGTTGACGCATGTTCTTGTGTCTAATGATGTGCCTGAGCAAAACACGTGTCATATCGCGTGGAGCAATTTGTTGTGCACATGCTTACTTATTGGTCCCGGCTGTCATTTGTAGATCATTGACGATCTTTTGATCTTTGTCGTTACAAGTATTCAGTGGCCCGAAAGACTGACAACCAGTCGTAACAAGGGGTATCGTATTACCCAGTACTAAATGGGTTGTGGAAGTCAGATACGCAGTCGCTCCATGTTAAATACATGATAGATCGGAAGCCGACTCCAACTTAGTTGCAGAAAGACTATGCAGGTGATGATTACTATCATCATCATCGGTATACAGCAGTCCACTGCTGGACATAGACCTCTCCAGTCGCACGCTACTTAGGTCTATTCTCGGCCACTCTCATCCAGTTGCTACCAACCATCCTGCGAAGATTGTGGCTCCACAAAGTGCATTAGAGTCAAACCACACGGGCGGCGCGGCTGCGGCGCGGCGCCTGAGCGGCGCCGCTGCGGTTTTCTACATACAAAAATGCATTGTAGCCACATGACGCCGTGCGGTGTGCTCCGGCGCCGCGCCGCGCGCGCATCGGAGTCGAGACGAGGCGGGGATGGGTGTAAGCAGAGCGGAGCCGGAGCGTCGCCGCTCGCAGTTGTTTGTTTGCGCAGTAATAGGGAAGGATAGCGTAGTATATCGCGTAGCGATGGGCAACCCCTCATTTCGCCGCCGCTGCGGCGCCGCCGGTGCTCCGTAGAACGTTGCGACGCCGCTCTGCCCGTGTGGTCGCCAGCGCGGCGAAATGGCTTGCGGTGCGGCGCCGCACCGCCCGTGTGGTTTGACTCTTAAGTTTACCGATTCGCGGTCTCGGAATATTATATTTTTTCTCTTAGAAGGTATAAGTACAAACAAAATCATACCCCAAATCTCCACTGCAGAACATATACTCATGAAAACATTTACACGCTATAAAACGTAGCGAGATGGAAGACTTTACATTTAATGCCCCCACTAAGCTTGTTCTGTATGAAACGATACGACGCGACTCGCGACGTCAGCTACGAAACCATTAGATGCAGAAAAGCCAATGAATTTTGCTAGCTTTATCTTTATTAGCTATTTACTTGTTCCATTTGTTGGCTTGGCTTCCATTTGTTGTAATTGGAGAGTAAAATAAAAAGGATTTCCATTACAAGGTGCTCTTGTTAGACTTGCAAAAGTCTTACTTCTCGCAATTACTGTCTATATTATGACTGGAAACCAAGCTCTAGTGACACGGATAACGAACAAACATCGAACATCGAAACGTGAAAACGTAGTATCTTTTTTTTATCCATGTATTTTTCCGATTCAAGTGATTCTTTCTTCATTTGTTTAAGGAAGCTCGCGAGGTGGTCCTATACCACAACCAAACAAAACAAACAATGTTTTCGCTGCGATACATTTTGGATATACCTTCATGTATCAATCAAGTTAGCCTGTCACAGTTCACTGTTGGACATCTCTTCCAAAACACGCCACAACACCCTATCAGCCTTTCGTACTGGTACTACCAAAAAGGCCTATACAGGGTGGAAGAAACACCAACACCCAAACGGTTACCAAGTCTTCAGAACATCATACAATTTATGAATCCCACAGCAATCTTTATAATCACCCAATAAAAATGAAATCTGTTGTTTCCTAAAAAAGTCCCCTACACGGTCAAAATACAAATGAGTGTTTTTATTAATTTATTGTGTGTTTACATTAAATTTTGATATAAGAATTATAACAGTATTAGATCAGTTAAGTTTTGAAGAAGAAAACGGCGCAATACAAAACGTCTTTTGGTCAAGATTTTTGTAGGTAAAATCAGCCTGAGCTGCAGTTGTCCGTTTCGCACTTTACAGGGGCTTGGTCGGGCGCAGCGCGACGGAAATATTTTCTTCAAATACCTATTCTTCAAATTCCTCGGGATTATAGACCCTTTTAACTATAGCGTTAATGATGACCCTCAGGTTAAAGGAAGGAAAATATACAAGTCCGTTAAAAGACCTGTCGTAGGTACTGTATAGATCGGAATGATGAGCTGTGAAGAAGATGGATGAAAAAAATTGCATGTAGCGGAGATGAGAATGTTGAGGTAGGTGTGTGGTGTGACAAGAATGGATAAAGTAAGGAATAAGTATATTAGAGTAAGTTTGAAAGTTGCGCCAGTTATAGAAAAGTTGAAAGGGAATCGACTGTCATGATATATTATAGGCATGTGATGAGAAGGGAAGAATCGCATATGACTAAAAAAGGGATGAGTATACATGTTGATAGGCTGAGAGCGAGAGGAAGACCAAGGAAACGGTCGATAGATTCTCTGAGAAATGCTAAAGAAGAAAAACTACTTAATTATAGCATGACTCAATGATTTATTTTTCACCTTTTTTCGATTTCTTGGTTTACTCTTTGGGTTTTTTAATCTTTTAATTGTAGTTTGTTATCAATTTAAGGTCGCTATATTTATTCATAATCCAATCAATCAATCACAATAGGGATGGTGACTCATTTTTTTTTATTTGTCTATCGGGTAGATTATTAAAAAGTATTTGACACGTATTTTTTCTTTTTTCACGTAATCGTAAAATTACGGAGATATTTTGAGTTGAAATGGCGCATGACGTCACGGCTCAGTACATTTTATACCTAGTTGTGACGTAGTGAGCCCCCACTCTCCAACTTTAATGCGTTTTAACAAAGTATTTTTTCGTTAACTTGATAAAACAAAAAATACTTATCTAATATTTTTGTATTACCTGATTGACGGACAAAATAGAATTTCGTTTTCTTTACCCAGTCATCATCCCTATTGAATCAATTATAATTTTATTCAGTAATTTTACATCCCAATGTCTTTTCCTTTATTATGTTGTATACAGCATTGAATGAATGAGTTGATAGTTTTTCTTTATTATTGTTTTAATTTATTTTTTGTATGTATAAGCTCTAATGGCAATAATATATAAATATGTTATGTTAAACCGTTTTTGTGCATGTGGTGTTGTAACCTGTAATTAATTGTTGCACTTGTAAATGTTACTCTAGTCATTAAGTCTGAAATGTACGTCGTGTAATGTAAACAATTGTTGGTTAACCTAAATCAATAAATAAATAAATGAGGGATGATAGAGGAGAATGGAGGGAAAAAACGTGTTGCGCTGGCCCCAAGCAACATAGGCAAGGGCAGGAAGATGAGGAAATGAGTTGAATACGAAGATCGATGGAATTGCAGTCCCGCTGGACTAAGAGAGTGACAGAAGAGAGAGTGCACATATGTCTGCTTTCATAGATATACACAATATATATTCTAGTCTATAATATTCCCCGTTAAGATTTGCTGCAATGACCAAAACTCGGTCAGGACGACTATTAACTATTAAATGACTACTACGAAAATCTACAAGAAAAACTGGTTCCCATCCGGCCTAGAACCACAAGATTAAAAGGCCAAGCGTCTCATGTTTTACACGAAAATAATAAAAATTAAGTCGATTACATCATCGTAAAGTGCATCAATAAAAACTTATAAAATTCGATTAATAGGTAAATCATTAAATAACAGATTATGTAATCTACTCGACCGCTACGTAGATACAACGTAGACACAGGAAAACGGGCCGCTTGAGTGAGCGTTGTCATTTATGTTCCAAAAAAACACGTTAATCAAACTACCTATATATAGGTATGTTATAAAACCAGTTATTTTTTGCACAAATAACAATAAAAATGTGTGTATGGATTACATTGACGCAAGCATCGTGTGTTGGCCCCAAAAAGTGGATCAACAACTGTAATAGATGGGAGAATCAGGATGTTTGACGGCATTAGGACCGGTCGTTGTGGTAAATATTATGGGGGGTTTATATTACAAACTAATGACGTCATTTAGCTAATAGATAATGGCGTTCTAAATGCCCGAATTTTCCCTAACAGTATCTTTTTCGATGCAACAATTTTGGATATGACAAATAGAAGCCTCTTGGCCAATTTTGCTCTGAGAGAAACAAACACCATTTTGAACAGATATTATCACCTATTAGGTACGGGTTTCCCATCCGAAAAAAAAAAAAAAAAAAAAAAAAATGTACTGTGTTTGGGCCCTACTATTTCGTAGTCGCTAGTCGTATCAAATCTTATTCATACCAATTTTCGTTGAAAGTTTTTTTGCGTTGTACAATTCTACATTTTTCAGAATTTTCCTCCACTTACTTTAGAAATTACACTACCACTGTGGAAGTGTCTATTATTCAAACTATTGACTTTAAGAGTTCTTTCTTACTCAATTTCATTTTAAAGACATCTATAAACACCTCGCACGTATACGTTTGATGTTTTTTTTTTTTTTAGATTCAGTTCCTTGTATCGAGAGCCCTTTAATCTTTATTTTTGTATTAATATCGTAAAACGGTTCACAGAATACATACCTAACAAGTTTCAACTGTGTGGTCTTAATAGTTTCGGAATAAAGTGGCTGTAACAAACGGACGGACAGACATGACGAATCTATAGGGGTTCAGTTTTTTGCCATTTGGCTACGGAACCCTAAAAACAGGTCTACGATCAATCTATACTATAATTATGATTACCTACAAATGCTAAAATAAATCTAGATATGTTTTCCATGCGTAAACCATGACCTAGATTATGTCAGGAGAGTTTACTTTTTATCCATGATCCCGACCTTCACGCGGCAAAAGCTAGCGTATCATAAAACCAGGTCAGTTTATATCTATTACTAATAATAAAGCTGAAAAGTTTGTTTGTTTCCTTGCTTGAGCGCGCTGATCTCAGGAACTACAGGTCTGATTTGAAAAAATCTTTCAGTTTTAGATTGCGCATTTATTGAGAAAGGCTATATATCGTCACGCTACGACCAATACGAGCGGAGCAGCAATTAAAAATGTTGCGAAGACGGGGAAAATGTGACGCAGACGAAGTTGCGCGGGACAGCTAGTATTAATTATATAACCGATCCCGCCTTGACCAACCATTCACCTATATGATCCCTTGGACACTACGCCCGTTTTAAACCACACAATTGAATTTTCGACGCTCAACTCGGCAACGAGATCGAGAGTTTAAATTCCAACAACGCAATTATTTTAGACATTCCTTTAGTTCTCACTAAGTGATAACAGACATTAATGGTGTCGCAATAATAGTAAGAATATAGTCTGCCTCGTGATTAAATTTTTCTATAATTTATTTGTCATGGTGACGAAGGAAATAATACAGGTCAGGCGCGTAGCATCACGTGTAGCATCTCGATTTACATTGATCATGGTCAAGGACAGTGCCGAGTGGCGAAATCCAAGTCAGTGATTGTTGACTCGCTACTATCCGATCGGTTTACATCGGTATACACGAGATAAGTCGGAGTTTCCGATTGATATATTACTACTACTCGGCACTTTTAAATCAGAGGTTCGCCTCGGTCAACCTGTAGAAACAGGTTTATGCAAGTCGAGCAGTGAACTCTCGTCCACCTCTTTACGCACTTTCTGTCGTCGATTACTCTTTTATATATCAGTGAAGATCCATTATTGTGGTGATATGCGAACTGAAATAAAAAATTACAATCCCTTTAATTCTATACATTCTGTACAAATAAAGAAAATAAAAGTGTCTTTTTGTAATATTAAAATAACCGCTTTGTACTAAATGCATATGAATGCGTATACGGTACATATACCAAAATAATAATTTTTACAATTTTTGTCTGTCTGTCTGTTTGTTCTGGCTAATCTCTGGAACGGCTGGACCAATTTTGACGGTACTTTCACTCGCAGATAGCTGATGTTATAAGAAGTAACTTTGGCAAATTCTATTTTAGAAAAATTATAATTCCACGCAGACGAAATCGCGGGCACAGATTAGTACATTATGATATAAGTGCGGTAAGTTGAAAATTACAGCCGAGGCGATATTGCTAGCCCGAGCCGTAGGCGAGGGCTACAAGAAAGCAGAGGCTGTAATTATCAAAGCGCACGTATGTCATACGACGGTTTATAACACATTTGCGAGGAAATAAATAAAATTCGGATGACATTTTCAAACAAAAACAATACAGCGTAAAGAGAAAGCGCGCGGAATAATTTTTACGCTTTTTTAAGGCAAAGGCACAAAAACAGCCAGTATTAATAATAAAGTAAATTAATATTTTTGTGTTTTGTTACAGATAAATGGTTGTAATTTATGGTCAAAATTGATTAAATTAAAGAATTAAATGTTTATTTATTATATTTTATCTCCCAACTTAATTTTATTCATAAAATGTTGACTACTTATCTGTCATAAAAACTCTTTGCTTTATTTAAAAAAGTACCGTTCGTTTTAGACGTAGCATTATGATAAGCCGTGCGTTTTACTTTACATTACCGCACTAGTGCGTAATGTGATACATTACGATACTGAACTTGGTGCAATAAGAGACCCTTTACGAGCAAATGTGTTATAAAGTTATATTATATTATCGATGACATGTGGGACGGGGGCGCATATGCATTTAGTAAAAAGCGATTATTTTAATATTACAAACAGACACTTAAATTTTATTTATTTGTATAGATAAGCAAAGCAAACATGCTCCATACTGTGATGACTTTTATATTATCTCAAATGTGGGAAACTCCTAAGAGTACCTCTGTAGGTTTAAAACATAAACTGATAATCAATTTAAATTGTCATCAACACGCTAAGAAGCACAATTATAAAAGCATATTATAAATGTATGTAGATTTCATTATTGTCCCCGTGATGTCCACACAAACAGCTAGTGATTCTGATATATATTGTGTTAATTAATATATACTCTATTCGTCTATTTATAAAGAAACTGATTAAAGGGCCATTGGAGTATAGAAATAATTCGGGTTCAGAGGTCGCGAAATGGGAGATAAGTTTGTAATTTAACAGTACTATTTCATCATCATTCTCCTTTTTTTTCGGATGGGAAATCATCAAATGACTCCTCCCGCTCTGGGCAGAGCGGAAGGGAGTGTCAGACTTGTACTGACTAAAACCCATCCATGTTCCTTCTTAGCCCTTTGTGTTCCAGGGCCACGGTATCTCTTCCGAAGTTCCACAGCCCTGGCAGGCATCGGCCCTCTCGGACCCCTTCCTTCCTTCTGCTGACATCTCCTTGAGGCGCGCGTGGAACACGAACGCGCCGTCGACAAGGCCTGTCATCGTAAGACGGACGGACGCGGACGGTGAGCTAGCCCATTACTCACGCTCCACAGGCCCGCGCCTACGGTGGCCGACGCGGCGACGCCTGTCCTTATCCCAATTTATTTGGAGTCGGCGCAGCATGTCTTCTTCTTCCATACTTCTTTACTTAATTTGTTGTACAGAATGCTTGGGTGCCGGCTACTTGAAAGGTCCGTTTAAACCTTTTATAGTTATAATAGACATCTCTAAGTATGTGGTACAAGTAAGTGTTGTTTTGTCTCCCATGATACTACTGTTTCCCTAATTTTTAAGAAAAAAGATCATTTAATCACGTATCGACCGTTGAGTTTATCTTTTTGTATTCAAACATTACTCTTAAAGTATTATGCAGTCTGATAGCGATATTGTATGTGGATACATGCCAAAAGTTTATTGTACTGGCGCCATAAAAAATGACCTTTAAATTTGATTCAGACGTTGCTATGTTGAGGCCAATGTCAAGATCTGCATTCTTAGCATGTTGCTCCACGTGCAGTGTCGGCATAGCTTATAGCATCATCATCTGCCTAGCCTTTTCCCTAACCATGTTGGGGTCGGCTTCAAGTCTAACCGGGTGCAGCTGAATATCAGTATTTTACATGGAGCGAATGCCCATCTGCCCTCCACGACCCAGTAACTGGGTAATACGATACCCCTTTGCAAGTCTAGTTTTCAAACTTTCGGGCCCCTGATTACCTGTTACGACCTTCTATCAGATCCACAAGTGACTTGCTTTGCGAGGCACGGTACCTGGTAATGAATGGTCATCTATCCACGGACCCACCTTGGCTAGCAAGGCTTAACCCTGAAGATGTACCCGTGCGGGTGAGAGCAGGTCAAAACTACCGTTACAACAGAGGGTCCCGTAAATAAATAAATGACAATAGCTTTCAACATTAACAGACATTTTAACAGTTATCTATCTTATACAAGGTGTTGTTTTGCATCCTCGTCAAATTCAAGGGGGTAACTATGCTGATGATTCTCGTCCCGAATCAATAATAAAATGGGTACTTAGGTAATTTTTTTTTTTTTTTTTTTGACGTAAATCGTTAAGTGTGAGCCACCCGTGTTTTAAACGCGGCCCGTATGGTTCTTGCCTTATAACCTCGCTTACACACATACAAACAATCTCAAACGTTTATTCGATAATTTCCTAGTTCCTAAACCACGTTAAGGGGGTTATTCTGACAAACTTAAATAATCAAAAAAATCAGCGTTAATTAATAATTAACTAGGTACCGTAATTTTAATTGATTATTTATGTCTTTCGTGACCACCTCCTGAAATTTGACGAGGTTGCAAAACAACACCTTGTATATACAGTATGTTAGGTTAAACGAGGGACATATTGAGGGAGGGTATTCAGTATTCGATTCTCGTCCCAAATATGTAAAAAACCTATAACGTATTTAGAAGGATTTTTAATGTTTTGTTTAGTGCCTAGATATTTTGGACTGTCCTAAGCCAGGAAAGTTTAAAGTATGAAGGGAAAATGGATTATACCTAAGAGTCATTGACCCGCTCACATGTTCTGCGATAGTATTAAGTCGCTAGCGCGAGGGTGTATACACGTTGCGTGACATTTGCGAAAATTTTGGTGTGGTTCTGTCTGTTATTTATCAGTGTTTTTTTTTTTGTTTATATTTTTATTAGTATCATGTTAGCATGTACTATTATGGGTTTTCAATATGTCCCTCGTTTAAACTAACATACTGTATATATATTTCTTATATATAGGGTGACTGGTAATTAGTGAGCGATACTTAAACTGTTGTGTTGTAATAAATGTAAATGAGTATAAAAAAAAAACATTCTTTGGGAAAGTTGTTTGTTAGTATGAGTACAATCATGTGTTTAAGTATTCGTCGTCAAATTCTGTGATGGTGCTGAGAATATTTTCTGTTTTTCCTTCATAGGTGTCGTTTTCGTGGTTTTCGGGGTCGCTAGCAATGAAAATGAGGACAAAATGAAAATCCAAAATGGCTTCGAGGAAAACTTTCGGTTTTTCTTTCAAGGGTGTCCTTTTCGTGGATTTCAGGATCGCTTAACGAAAATTAGGCTTGAGCTACGTAGATGACAGTTTTGCAGAAACACGCTCAGGATTAAAGTCTAGATACTGAAAAGCGTTGTAGCGTGTATTTAATAACATTGTCCAATTCAATTGCGTTTTCAATGACGTGACATCGTAGTATGAAGAAATTTATTCTCGATCATAAGCTAGAATAGACTCGGTACCTCAAGATCAATTTGGCCCATATTTCAATGTAACGATCTGAATTAGCCAGACATATTTGTCAATCATGTTTCATTAACATCAGAGACACCGTCTGCAGTTGTGAATTAAGTTCAATAAATCGTTCAATAAAGTGTACTTATTGGTTTTCAATTGATAGTCTATACTGACGTTTAAAAAGATTGACTAACAAACATGTGTTGACTGGTCGCAACAGGTTACCATCAAACCAGACGCAGACAGACTAAATTGATAAGAATGTTTTTTAGGGTTCCGTACCCAAAGGGTCAAACGGGCCTATTACTGAGACTTCGCTGTCCGTCCGTCCGTCTATCACCAGGCTGTATCTCATGAACCGTGATAGATAGCCAGTTGAAATAAAGTCTACAGATTATGTATTTCTGTTGATGCTATAACAACAAACATTAAAAACAAAATAAAATAAATATTTAAGGGGGCTCCCATACAAAAAAGTGATTTTTATTGCTTGTTTATATAAATAATGGTATGGAACCCTTCGTGCGCGAGTCCGACTCGCACTTGGCCGGTTTTTTTAATGTGATATCGATTCTTTTGATAATCAATTTGAAAAAAATAATACAAGGTATAAAAAGATCCTTCACGAAACCGTCAACCAAGCATTCTGTACATCAAAATAAGTAAGTAACCCTACGCAAAAATTATTGCTGGGAAACCCCTTTTTTTTGGTAAAATATCTCGTTTTACGGTAAAACTCAATGTAACGCAATTAAATCATTGTGCTGATGGATATATTGAATTGAATAGTTAACGAATCATGGAGGTATTTCAAGTTAATTTGCGACCTTTAAAACTAGTTTTAATTTTTAAAGTTGTGAAAAAGTTGGTACCTTGTCCTCCAATATATCCGTAACTAGAAGGTTCTCAGCCCCCCTAGCATGACCGTTCTATCTCTATTCTACCAAGAAACGACAAGAAATCTTTTCTTTACAACTTGTCATTTCTTCTGCCCGAGCATGGCGCGCACCGTCGACTCGCGTTTCTACGAAGACATGACAGAAATTCTTTCCATAGCAACGGGGACGTTGCTATGGAAAGTTAAAAGGTTACGTTTAGTTAACAAAAAAAAGTTGTCAATTGCACGAGTTTTTCATTTTTCGTGGGCGGGATGGTGTTGCTGCATCCTGGATCCAGGCCTGGATCTTTTTCGCGAAATTAAACCTAAATATTTTACATAACATTTCAACCTTTTGAACGTAACTCAACGCAACCACGAAACGTATTTCTCGTATTTAGTTTTTATTAAGACTAGTTTGACATTTGTCAGAAGTAATGTTTCTACCCCCAAATGTCAAAAGAAGAGAAAATATGGTCGTCATGCTCGACGTTGTAGACTTGTGTCGACTGAAGAAAAGAAACATTTCTTTTCTACATTCTTAATATCGCCATGCTTGGGACGATAGAAATATCTGTCAAATTGTCGATTCTTCCGTAGACATAGCTCGTTTCTACGGCGGTCATGCTAGGCCGGCTGGTATCATCATCCTCAGCCAATAATGTTCCCACTGCTGGGACACAGGCCTCCTCTCCATGAGAGGGAGTGGGCCTTCATCTACCACGCGGGCCCAGTGCGGGTTGGTAGATGTCACATGTTTTCGAATTTTTAATTCCAGGACATGCCGGTTTCCTCGCGATGTTTTCCTTCACCATTTTGAGAGCAGCGGTGATGAAATAAATTATACAAAGTATTGCGCCTGCCTGGGTTCGAACCTACGACTAAAAAGAGTTTCAGTTACCATATGGAATGCAAAATGATTAATTCCAATTGAAACACAAATCAGCATGGCCTAGCTGACAACTTATGACTGAAAACGTTTAATAGCTAATTGACCTTACAGCTGCCCCCTTATTCACAAACGCTTCGATTCGTTTTCGATTCGGAAAGTCGTATGTCTATCTCGTTCGCTTTCGTAATGCCAAAAAAAGTAAGACATACGGCTTGTCGAATCGAAATCGATTTGAAGCGTTTGTGAATTGGTAAGGGGACAGGTCTCGAGTTCAGATGCAAGACAGGCACCTGTGATTTTTGGACTCATGTGTATTGTACAATTATCACTTCCTTCGGTGTAGGAAAACATAGTGAGAAATTAGCATGCCTGAGAGATATTTCGTGACATGTAAAGCCAAGTCAGGCTCATGGGTGGCATATAAACGCTGACACCAGGTTAGGCCCTAACCCAGGATAAAGAAAGAAGAGACCTACTCTAAGCCGACTCCCAGCTGGAATTCCAGGGTAATGCCTTACAAACACAACTCAGTGAAAAACTAGGCAATGCTCCACAAATATTGATTGTATTACCTATATGCCTCATTTGTAGGCACTGTGCTACAATTCTGCCTTGCTGGTCTAGTAGTAACCGCTCCCGCTGAACATGAGATCTTGGGTTCGTTTCCCAAGTGTGGCAAAGTTTTTTTGGGTTTTTGCTTATGAATTCCACATTAGCAGATGATTATTGGCAATCGCCTCCTTGGACTTAACACAACTCACTTAGAGCAGCGGTTGCCCAGTGGTAGCAGCCCCGACTTACGAGCAGTAAGCCGTGGGTTCGAACCCAGGCAGACGCATTACTTTGAGTAATTTATTTCATCACCGCTGCCCTCAAAAACGGTGCAGGAAAACATCGTGAGGAAATCGGCATGTCCTAGAACTAAAAATTCGAAGACATGTGACATCTACCAACCCGTACTGGGCCCGCGTGCTGGATTACAGCCCACTCCCTCTCATAGAGAGGAGGCCTGTGTCCCAGCACTGAGAATATTATAGGCTGATGATGATGACACGACTGAGGAGCTCGTGGCTAAATAATAACAGCCGCACGGGTCGATCTTTAAGGTAAAGCCGTGCTTGCCGAGGTTGGTCCGTGGATGGGTGACCATAATTACATACCGAGTTTCCTCCGTGCCTCGGAAAGCACGTTCAGCCGTTGGTCCCAGCTGTCATTTGTAGATCTTTGACAGTTGTTACGAGTAGTCAGAAGCCAAAAGTCTGACATCCAGTCTTACCAAGGGGTATCGTATTACCCGCCTACCCGGTTACTGGGTTGTGGAGGTCAGAAAGGCAGTCGCTTCATGTAAAAAACTGGTACTCAGCTGCATCCAGTTAGACTGGAAGCCGACACCAAGATAGTTTGGGAAAAGGCTAGGCAGATGATGATGATGACACGACTAGCGACATGTACCATTAAGTATACCTTTATGACGGTTTATACTCTCTGCTATCAGGTATCAGGAGGGCTACTCTCTTTCTCCGAAACGTAACTTCGGCAACGAACGAAAATTAAACGTAGTTACGTTTGTGACCCTACTCTATATAATTTGCGGACGCACACAAGAAGTTCGAATTGACAGACAACGAATGTACTGAATGTTATTGTGTGCGTCCGCGAATTATATAGAGTAGGGTCACAAACGTAACTACGTTTAATTTTCGTTCGTTGCCGAAGTTGCGTTTCGGAGAAAGAGAGTAGCCCTCCTGATATCTTATCTTCTGACGCAGAAGTGTATACTTCTGCCTAACCATTCAGGAATCAAAAGCGTGTTGTTATGCGCTACATTACCTACTTGTGAAAACCAGATTGTCGTTTTATGAATGAAAACAAGGCACATACCTACATTTATATAATGAATCAGTAACTGAAATTACCTAACAATCGACGAATGAGTAATACCTATTTACTCTTGTTATTAATTAACGTCCTCAATGGTATATAAATAAACAATACTTGATACTATTCCTCGTATTTGAATAAAAATAATTGTTTATTTATTTTGTTATTACTTATTTATCTATTAATTAGTATAACATCATGACTGAAGTCACGTAAGCTCATTTAGATGGCCATGGTTTGTTTTTTGAAGTGAAACTTCTTATGCGACTTCCAACAAGGTTGCGTTAAACGTTTAACGCTACCATGGAGGGGGAATAGAAAGGGACAGAGCGAGAGTGAATGCGTGGCACTCGAACGCATGCGTGTAGTATTACGAAGTTTAACATCTTCCGCGCGGAGGGACTCCACGCACTACTTTTTATTTGCAACTTCACTTAATAATGGACTAGGCAGCATGAGACGGTATATTATTATAATAAACACTTTTTTAGGCTTTCACGAGTATAATATCTAAACTAACATTGTCACGTACGGTATATCTTCAGTAGAGCGCGTAGCAAAAGACAAAGAAAGAGGGTAAACAGATGTTCTCCAGTCATCCCACGATCATGGCGCTTGTGTTGCAAGCGTTGAAATATCGGGAGCTCACAATAAAATACAATCACTGTTAAACTTTAGTATTATAACAATAGTTATTATTTGCCAGCAGTTTCCTTTTTGCACGATAAATATCGATACTCATAAAGACAAGAAACTACACGTATCAAAATCAAAATTCATTTATTGAAATCGGGCCGAGAATCACCACTTTTCCAAAGTCAAAATTGCATCATACAGTTTTTTTGGAACGAAGTTCCTTATCGCGCGTTGTGAAAGGGGGCTAGACGGAAAAAAATCTTACGAAAAGTTGTCACGACACTTTTTGCTATAGTAAGCTATTGTAAGCTTTATTTCTTTAAAATAAAGTTGAAATTTCCTTAAATTACGTACAATTGGGGTGTGTATGTGAGTAAGGATAGATATGATTATTATTTTGAGTGACAGAACTACAAAGTACAAATTCGGTTGTGCAGTTAAGTAAGACGTATTGCTTCGAATTAAGGATTAATCTTCCTTAAATTAAATATTTTATTTTTCGCACACTAACTTAAATCTAAAATGTATTGATATTATGTACGTGAAAGGAACTTCGTTCCATCCGGGTGTCCCTTGACACCTCTCAAGTTTTTCTATCTCTCCCTCCATAACGACGGTTATTCGCCATTTCCATGTGTTTTGGCTAGATTCTCCCTAGCCCTAGAAGTGGGGAAACAAACCACGCAGAAAAATAACATAAGGCAGAGCCATAATATACCCAGTGTCGCCAGTTATGTTTAAGACCCACATGTATAATTTGGGTCGAGCCTATTACTAACAAACAGCCACAAATCCACGCTTCGTGGCAGCTACTGAAATATTCCTGAAGAAAAAACCAACATGACCTTAGAAAAAAAAAACATATTTTTTTTAAATTCCTAATTGAGTTTGCCGACTCTCGCTTGCCCTGAATCCACAGAAATATAAATTATATCTATGCCTGAGACCGTTGAAGCTCGAAAAGTATCTGATTCACACTGTTTGTTGAATTACTAGATTCTCAAACAGGTGACTAATTTACATTAAAACATAAGTCTGGTCTTAAAAACCTCTTTTACCGGTTCCAGTAATCCTTGAATCGAAATCTAGATAATTTAATCGGAATATTAAAAGGACTATTAATATATTGCCGTCTCCGCACGAAATTTTGACTAACGGATAAAATATGTACCTACCTACATCATTGACTATTCTGTCACAGACGGACGGACGTTATACAGTGAACCATACATAGGATTCCCAGATCCATAAAAAATATTTGCCCGCTATGACTGTCAACGAAAACATCATACAAGCTGCTTTTTTGCATCCTCATCAAAATTCAGGGTGTTGTCACAAAAGACATAAATAATCAATTTAAATTATGGTACTTAGTTAATTATCAAAAACACTGCTTTTTGTATTTGTTTAAATTTGACAATATTTCAGAATAACCCCCTTAACGTGGTTTAGGGGATAATAATTTATCTATTAAACGTTTGAGATTTTTGTATGTGTGTAAGCGCGGTTATAAGGCGAGGATCAGACGGGTCCTGTTTTAAACACGGGTGGTTCATATTTACCGATTTCCGTCAATAAGAAAAAAAAAACTGACCAAGTGCGAGTCGGACTCGCGCACGAATGGTTTAAAAACCATTTTACGCCCACAGTGAAAATGGTAAAAATCAGGAAATCTGGTTCCTATTGCGAGAATTAAACCAAACCAAACGTTCGAAAGCTCGTCTGATCCAACAATGGAATCAGATTTTTTGCGCAAATAAATCGATATCATATAAATGAAGAGCAAGAAAGATTCTATATTTGGACTATCAATCCAAAATCGTTACAGCTGGAGATTTAATGTCAAGGTTATAATTTGATGATAAGACGGAACGTTCTCGTAGATGGCATCATCATCTTCTTAATGTCGCTGGCAAGACATTATACATAAAGGGTGTAAAACACCTCTTAACGAAGCCGAAAGGCACTGGTTCTCCCTGTCATTGCGATATTTTTTTTGTTCTACACCATACCTGGGAACCTTCTAGTTACGGAGATATTAGGGGTCAAAGTTCCAATTTTTTGACAAGTATTTTTTTAAATACAAGTTTTTAATGTAAGATTTTTACTTTAAACACCTCCACGACCCCCGTACTATTCAATCCGTCCATCAGCACAATGTTTTGAGTGCGTTACATTGAGTTCTACCACAAAACATGATTTTACACCCCCTCAAAAAAAGTCGTTTCCCAGCAATTACTTTTGCGTAAAGTTACTTAGTTTCATGTACAGAATGCTTGGTTCACAGCTTTGTGATGAGGTGATTTACACGGTGTATTTTATAGCCCAAAATTTCGCCACCGGAGCAGGCTTGGAGCTACGTCTTCCTACTTGGGACCACAGAAGGTTCAGGGACATCCATGTGGGCCTTTGGAGTTTGGACCTTGCAGGAAGGTGCTCAATAGGTATTATCATAGTGAGTGTGTAGAAAATACGAATTATTTGATAAATAAAGAATTTATAAAATTGTTATTGGGTTTTTCTATGAGGATTTTTTCAGCAGCAGCCGCGTAATCTGGATTTTGGCCCGGTTGATGGCATTAGGCTCAGCTATTACATGGAACTTAACAACATAACTGGCGAAATTTGGGTTCTGTCTTACCCTTCAGAGATTACAGGCGTGATGTAATGCTAGGTAAGCAACGACTTATTGTCAGGCCTCCGATGTCCTCCCATACTTAAGTACTAACGCTGTAACATAGAAATATTGTAAAACCAAACGATTTTAGAAGAGTAACCATGGAGTTTCTTGCCGGTTCTTCTCCATAGGAAACGACCAACCCGGACCGAGCACCGTTTTGTCGACGCTTTACAAGTGCCTATGTAGATCTATGTGAAATAAAAATATTTTGATTTTCATGTAAAGAATTTATAATCACGCACGCCCACGCATTTATGCCACAATAAGTTATCGTGGTACTCACTAGTTATCTAAAAAAATAATTTTCGTCATCTTAATTTAAACATATTCTAATAATAAATGCGCAACTTCCTAGCATTGCTATCTCGTAGGTAATCGTAATATTATGTATCTTTTTGTTTTTTCACCTAAATTCGTATCAATGGGTTATCTTAAAGGTCAAAATAACTCTTGATTATAGTTCGGTTAAGCATACAATCTACAATGATTTTATAATAATACTAACTGCTGCCCGCGACTTCGTTCGGGTGGAAATTTTGATGGGTGTTAGGGGTATAAAAATATGCCCACAAAATTTCATACAAACCGGTTCAGCCGTTTTAGAGGAGTTTGGTAACAAACACCGCGACACGAGGATTTTGATATTTTAGAAGATTATTATTTATTATTAAAGCATAAATTCATCAATTTAATACAAATCAAGATAATAGAATTAAATTAAATTAAATGCACTATTTGCATTGGGATAAAATAATAAAATAAAAGATAAATTAATTAAATTAGACTAAGATTTAATAATTTGGTATACATTAGAAAATAATTAACATCAAACAGGCATATAAATTAAACAAGCAAATTGGCAATTCATATTAATGCATTATAACTGTGCGAATAGTATTGAATAATCAATTTACAAAATTTTCCTATGCTATCGTGGTGAATAGCGATTAGATCACTTCAGCTGTTTAAGATTTTACACATTTGCGGTATTGGTGAGTTAGCACCTAGGAAAGTTCTACGCAAGAGTGGGTAAAGCGGGGTGATGGAATTTCGAGGATAGCGTGTTGGGGCACGAAACATGAGGAGACCCAGTATCTGTGGACAGTCTATTTGTTTTCTGAGGAATTTAAATAGAAACAGGGCATCCATAACTTCTCTTCGAGTCGATAACGAGGGCATCTTGAAAGTTTGCAGACGGGACACATAGGAGGGCAGCTGCTTGCTTTTCCCTTTGGAAAAAGACGTGTGCCATAAAAATCGTTTCTGAACCATTTCTAAGAGAAGTGCTCCGGACAAGGCTATTATACAGTAATATTTTAGTGCCGACCTGTTTGAAACCCTTGGTATGGCGTAATACAAAACCTAACATTTTGGATGCTTTTTTACTAGTATTTTCAATGTGCGGGATAAAATTATCTTTCTTGTCAAACAGCACTCCTAGATCCCTAGAACGAAGCACCGTCTCGGGACTAAATAAGTTACTTGCACCCCTAGGGTAACAATGTACTATTTCGCGTGGTGCGGTGGTAAGATCAACATTAAAAATTTCAATGGCTAATAAATAGTTTCATTTCTCAATCAATAATTAACTGTAGTACCTACGCAATAGATCAGTTTCTCCTGCAACTAATGAACTAAACACTTATAAAATGAGGTTTTGTTTAAATGAGTTTATTCTTTGTTGTGTACAATAACTTAGCAACACGTCTTGTTCAATGTTACACTTTGACATTGACCCAGCACTTGGCCTAGCTCACGGCCCAGTAAAAGAATGATTTGGTTGCATCTTACACGCATAGGAGACAAAGATTTTGTATAATAGTGTGTGTTTAGAAAAAGTATATTTGTCCCTGTAAACTTCATCATTAACCCCAAACACCGATGTTAAAAATTGTCTCAAAAAACCTAATTTCTTCCTCATCTCTGTTAGGTATTCCTTTCTTGGATTAAGTCATACAAATTCTGCGGCATTGTTCCTGAATAGCCGAAGTCCAAAGTCATTAAAAAGTACAAACAAAGACCAATAACTCTTTTAGTTAAAAGTGTTTTCAATGAACTAGTCAACTAGTGCGTAAATAGTAAACCATTGATGACGAAGTTGTGACACCTGTAAACGTGAAAACCCTTTAACCATTGACGTCATGAACTCCTAGGAACGGTATTGATACAACGCAAATATAACAAAGCGATTTCTTTCAACGTAAACCACTGTGGATTACCAGTTTTTGTTTACTTTCTTATTAGGTCATCGTAAATCTTACAATTCATTCACTGATAGAGCGTAAAGATCTTCACACATTTCTCTGGCTCTACCCAAATCTCTAACTCGCAGTGAATTTTTTTCACACGAAACTAATCATCTGTCTAGCTTTTTCCCAATTATGTTAACATCTGCTTCCAGTCTAACCAAATGCAGCTTAATATCAGGATTTTTTAAGTAAAACTTTTTATGCGACCTCCAACAAGTTTGCGTTAAACGTTTAACGCTACTATGGAATTTGTAAAATCAACCTTTTCCCATGAAATTAAAGTTTGTTTTGGAATGATTGTTGATATTGTTTTGTTTTTGAAAGTTCCACGTTCAAATTCTCTTCTTTCTTTTACTTCATATTTAGAAGTTTCACTTCCTCCGCGCGGAGGGACTCCACGCACTATTTTTTTTTACACGGAGCGACTTCCTATCTAACCTTCACAACCCAGTAACTGGGTAATACAAGATGTAAACAGACCCTTCACGAAGCCGTCAACCAATAATTCTGTACTTACATCAAACCTACGCAAAAATTGTTGCTGGGGAATATCTTCTTTTTTTTGGGTGGAAAAATCACATTTTACGGAAAAACTCAATGTAATGCACTCAAAACATTGTGCTGATGGATGCATTGAATAGTAAACGGGTCATGGAGGTATAAACAAAAAACTACTGTTTAAAAAATAAATGAAAAAGTTGGAACTTTGAAGCTCAATATCTCAGTAACTAAAAAGTTCCCAGGTATGAACCCTAGAACAAAAAAAAATATCGAAACGACGGGGAGAACAAAGCTGCTTTTCGGCTTAGTTAAGGGTTTATTTACACCCTTTATGATACCCCTTAGGTCGTCGTAAATCTCACAATTCATTCGCTGAGAGAGCGTAAATATCTTCGCACATAACACTGACTCGACCCATTTCTATCACTCGGAGTGAATTCTTTTCTCGTTGTAGTATGGTACAAGCGATACATCAAGTATTTCCAGTATAATCTGGCCTCGCTTTATACAGGGTGTAACGGAAAGGGTATATACATACTTGAGGGTGTGCTACAGACGATCAAACTGAACATTGTTGTCCATTGGACAAACACCGTAAAAGGGAAAAAAATATCTGCTGCCACATAAAAAAAAAAAAAAATTGTGCTTGGAGTCCCTCCGCGCGGAAGAAGTGAAACTTCGTAATACTACACGCATGCGTTCGAGTGCCACGCATTCACTCTCGTTATTTTATTGAGCTTCTAAATAATATTTTGTTGTTTTCTTGTTGTATTATTTTTATTACATAAGTTTATCGAGGTTATTCTACTCACGGAAATTGAGCGAAGGCTGGTCACACCGAAGAGTCGAATGCATGACTGTTTGCACGCCATCTTACGTACTTAGTAGAAATACGTAGTCACAAATCTTGTAATACTGCCATCTCTTAGTGAGTTTTAGAAAATATTCCCTGTCCATGGTAGCGTTAAACTTGTTGGAAGTCGCATAAGAAGTTTCACTTAAAAAAAAACAATACCTATTCGACTCCAATGAATGTTACACCCGTCACCCTGTATAGATTTCCAATACAATAAGTGATCCGCATAAACCGATTTTATATCGCTTGATTGGTTGCAGTAGGTACCAACTTTAAATGCTGGTTGGCTTACAGAAAATAATATAAATCATTAAAATGCCTAAAATCAGGTAAACACCTACAATAACATGATGGGAAATTATTTATCTGTAAGGTTATAGAAGTATCTTTGCTAATCGTTATCCATTGTGTATTATAATCTATGCTATTATTTATTTGATTACGACAAATCTAGTAATCGTAAATGTTATAATCGGTACTTGCAATCGTAAATAATCACCGTACCTATATCAGTACCACCAATCTCTATATGCATATCATCACGCCTGTAATCTATACTTAATATTATAAAGCTGAAGAGTTTGTTTGTTTGCTTGAACGCGCTAATCTTAGGAACTACTGGGCCGATTAGAAAAAATAATCTCAGTGTTAGATAGCCCATTTATCGAGGAAGGCTATAGGCTATATATCATTACGCTTCGACCAACAGGAGCGGAGCAGCAATGAAAAATGTTCCGAAAACGGGGAAAATGTGACGCAGACGAAGTTGCGCGGGACAGCTAGTCCTCTAATAAGAGTATAATGTCGAAGGATTAGACAGAGGTGTACCCAACAAGTACACCCACATTTCGACACTTATCTTTAAGTCCCATGTAGTAGGGGGCGATCCTATTGCCATCAACCGGGCACAAATCCAAACTTCGTGGCTGCTACTGAGAAATCCCTGATGCTAAAACCTAATAACACTTTGCTCGATTCGGGAATCGAATCCAAGACCCCATGCGCAGCAGTTGCGATTTTGACTACTTAACCAACGAGGCAGTATTTGAACTTCATCTTATCTTCTTAATATATATAAATTACATCTCAATTTATAGTCGCAATATTATTTTATTGTAAATTATTTGTTTATTATTTGCCGGTCACAATTATCTGTAAGCTCCAAACTATTCTAACAGATGGCGGTATCTGTTGATTGGATTGAGTAAGTATTCAATAGATGGCGCTGTGTTAAAAGAACTTACGTTTCACTTAAGGCATAGGCTATATTATCATCACGCTACGACCAATAGGAGCGGAGCAGCAATGAGAAATGTTGCGAAAACGGGGAAAATGTGAGGCAGACGAAGTTGCGCGGGACAGCTAGTTACTTAATATAGTACAATTAAGAAAATAATTACTAGGACTTAGTTAGTACGCCAGTCGGAGTGACGACGCACACGACGTGAATCATTTTCGGAGTATTTACTCATACAATGTATTTTGTGGGATTTAACACAGATGTGGCATCTGTTTATTGACACACATGAGATCAGCGTGAAAATCTTAGAACGATGGTATATGCCTCATAGATTCACAATAGCCAATAACACTGTCAATAGATACAACGGAAAATCTCAGAATTCTTCATATTCAGGAAATGACGCATGAAATTGGTGATCTTTTAAAAAATTTGACTCAAAATGAACAGGAAAACTCATGATTACAACTACGTTTATAAAATGCCTATGCCCGCGGCTTCGCAGGCGTGGAGTTTGTGGATTGTACTACCGGGATGAAAGTATCCTATGTGTTATCAAGGTTATAAAATACTCGTGTTCAGTAGTTTTCGAGTGAATGAGTTACAAAAATCCAGCCATTCTCACAAAATTCGCATTTACAATATTTGCAGGACTTCCAGGACTTGTGCTGTTTTTTGCGAACCAACGAAATTATAAAGGTTCCGCTTTTTAACCCCCATAAAAAAAAAACACCTTTAAAAAAAAACAAAAAAAGAATTTGTTTTTGGTTTTTTAAACGTTTTTGTGTTGGTTGAGGGTTTTTTTTTTAATTTTTAATACCATTTTACTATACAGGTACTTTAAAAATACATTACCTAGATAGCGATATTAAGGACACTGAAGTAACTAAAGTTCTAGGGCTACATATTGACAACAAACTTAATTGGAAATCTCAAATTGACCATGTATGTAAAAACCTGGGACAATTTTCATATGCACTTCACAGATTGGGAAAAACAGCGAATTGGACTACTTTACTAACAGCTTACCATGGTTACGTTAGCTCTGTCCTCAGATACGGTGTAATATTATTCTGAAACAACAGTACCTACAGAAAAGGAGCGCGCTTTTATTGCTCAAAAACGTTGTATCAGGGCTATTAACTTGCATCAAACTGTCTCCTGTAAGCCATTTTTTTAAAAGATGAATGTATTAACACTGCCATGGTGTCTATATATTTGAGGTTGCAGTATTTATCAAAAATAATATTGACATGTATTATAAGTACACGCGTATACGGCGTAAGGAAAAATTGCGCGGAGCACTTCCGGCGTTTGGCCCCCAAACTGGAACGGCCGGCTGGCTCTTGGCCGGATTGCCGCCTTGAGATCTGGAGGCGATAGTACTCGCGCATCTGCACGAATGGCGCGCGGAGGCACTACGCCGGGGGAAAACTCCGCTGCCGCGGCAAATTGTCGCTCAGCGGACAGACTTCCGGCGCGACCTCCTGACAGACAAATCACTGCTCCAATTAGTCCCCCTCAGTCATAATGCGTTCGGTGGCCTACTGATGTGCCTACCATAATTCGTACCGATATTCCAATGTTCCGTTTATTTTAACTTTTTTTTTATATTTTATGTGAAATCTTATTAATTTTTAACTATAATGTAATTTTAAATTTGTAAAGTAACTATTGTATGCCCTAAGGACGGGACGAAGCACGATTTCATTATTTAAGACCTGTATTATGTATCTACCTATGATCCACAATAAAGATATTGATTGATATCTCACTAAAACCCTCGATAAATATTTTACAACGATGAGTTCATTTTAATTAGAAATTTGCGAGTTCTGTAATATTTTTATTGTTAAAAGTGAAATAATTAAATTCCTAATTAGTCTTTTTTTAAGAACTTTCCTAGCAATCAAACTGCTTATAACACAAAGAGGCAAAATACAGAAAACACAATTTATTGACAACTCTTTTGAAGTAAGTAAAACAAAGTCCGAAAAGTAAATACGTCTGATGACGTCAAACTCAAAGTTATCATCGAAGGAAATCCAAATTAGTACAGATAAAACAAAAGACGATACCGCTTTCATTGTTTACCTGTCAGCCAGACGGTCCTGATTAATAAACGCTGACTAAGAATGACAATGATTCATCAGTGATGTTAAATATCTGGGTCTCACTTGCAGCTACCGTCGCAACATGGAGCGTCACGTGGACTCAGTACCCAGAACTTGAACTACTCCTGACATTACTCGCAGCGTTGTTGATAACCATTAGCCATCACAATGAACAAATGACTTTGACGGCACGGTTGGCTCAGTAGTTGAGCGATCGACTGCTGCGCTGCGTGTCGCGGGTTCGATCCCCGCACGGAACAAATATTTGTAAGGCCTGCAGATAGTTGTTCCGGGTCTGGCTGTTTGTGTATGTCGGTTTAAATGTTTGTAAACGCACCCACGATACGGGAGAAATTCCTAGTGTGGGGAAAAACTTGAGAGGTGTCAAGGGACATCCGGATGGAACGAAGTGCCTTTCACGTTCATAATATCAATACATTTTAGATTTAAGTTAGTGTGCGAAAAATAAAATATTTAATTTAAGGAAGATTAATCCTTAATTCGAAGCAATACGTCTTACTTAACTGCACAACCGAATTTGTACTTTGTAGTTCGGTCACTCAAAATAATAATCATATCTATCCTTACTCACATACACACCCTAATTGTACGTAATTTAAGGAAATTTCAACTTTATTTTAAAGAAATAAAGCTTACAATAGCTTACTATAGCAAAAAGTGTCGTGACAACTTTTCGTAAGAATTTTTTCCGTCTAGCCCCCTTTCACAACGCGCGATAAGGAACTTCGTTCCAAAAATGGGTCAGAAAATTTACCTATGGAATATGGATAGATGCCAATTTTTAAGCATCATTTATTCTGCAGTTCATTCAATTCTGTTTGCTCCGTATTTCATCTTGAATTGTATTATCTACTGCAAATGTAATAGTAGATTGTGTGACAAGGGAGCAAAATAAAAAGGGGCTACTTTGAACTACGAGTGTAGCGAGGAATTCTAGCGCAGAATGTAGGTACCGATGTACCTACATTGCTCCCGAGAGAAAAATAATTTGCTCTCGAGTCATATACTCTACTTTTCATACACTCTATGAGAAAATAAAAAAGAGACCGTGTTATGTAATTAATGAATATATTTAATTAACTTATTAAAGAATCCTTTGATGTAGAAGAACGTGACGACAGTGGCATGGGCGAATTGTCTTTAGGTCTTAATTTAATATTTTCTACAATGGGGGTGCTACTTACGAAGGTTTCATCGAAGATTTCATTCAAAATAAGGAATTTTGAACGTAATCTTCGATGTAACCTTCTGTTACAGAGCTGGATTTCCACCTTCCGTGCCACTATAGAACAGTAAAGTGCGCTCCATAATCTGCAAAAAGTGTAGCGGACGTTCTGCAAAAACAATGTCCTGTGTATAGCATATGTGATACATTCAATTTTTTCCCATAACCTGTTTGAAGCACGTATATGAAGCACGGAGGAGCTCGTGGCTAAATAATAACAGCCGCACGGTTTAAGGTTAAGCCGTGCTTGCCGAGGTTGGTCCGTGGATGGGTGACCATAATAACATACCGAGTTTCCTCCGTGCGTCGGAAAGCACGTTAAGCCGTTGGTCCCGGCTGTCATTTGTAGATCTTTGACAGTCGTTACGAGTAGTCAGAAGCCAAAAGTCTGACATCCAGTCTTACCAAGGGGTATCGGGTTACCCAGTTACTGGGTTGTGGAGGTCATATAGGCAGTCGCTTCATGTAAAATACTGGTACTCAGCTGCATCCGGTTAGACTGGAAGCCGACCCCAAGTTAGTTTGGGAAAAGGCTAGGCAAATGAATGAACCTGTTTGAAGCACTTTCCATTTTGATACTAATAGAAAATCTATTAGAATAGATGTTATATGAAAAGGATGCAGGCTCTGATATTTTTCCACTATTCGTTTGTACTGGCCACTGACGAATGACCGATTAATTTTTGTTTTTGTGTCAGTTAAATTCACTAAAAGTAATTCATTTGAGTGTTTTTTGACATCATCGATTGTTATTTTTATAAGCTCGTTACTACGACAAGCTCTATGCCGAATATTAAAGCCACCTGTAACAAAGCAGAAGGGAAATCAGACAAGTAGGTAAAATACGTACACGTTTTAAAACACTCTGTTTATAGATTACAATGGAAAAACTAAAAGATACATACTTTTGTTGAGAGAAATTACTTCACAACAATCACAATCAGGCGCGTCATTTAAAAAAGTCTTAACGTTTTGATGAGAAAATACTTTGGATTTTTTTGGTGTAGCCTTCAATTTTAACATTTTTATTCGTATTTACTGTAGATTTAAGAATTGAGTATATACTCCAAAGGATAGAAGATTGCTTAGTTTTGGCCTATTCATGAAAATAGGCCAACAACACATTTTCCGAAAACAATCTCGCGCCTTTTTTGTTTTTCCACAGAATGAAATTGTCATAGGCCCTTAAATATTTCTCCGGGTATTTCGTGGGTAATAGTTTTGTACGACGTTGTTAGCTTCTATAGTTATTGTTTCAGGGGTTAATGCATTGTCACTTTCATAACTCGACGTCGAACTCATTATTTTTGCAAAATACAATAAAATATGTACTGATTACAAGAACAGAGACGTAATCCGCGCGCTTTTGTTTTTTTTTTAGTAAGCGCGGTTCCCCACGCGCCGTATAGCCATCACGTACCAGCCAGTAATTCATACAATTTGCGTTCGATTTCTATGAATGATATATGTTCCAAATTCAAATCTCATTTCCATCCTATAAATAGTTCCTATCGTAAAAGAGCTATTTTGCTCCCACTAGAGGAAAAAAGCGACACTTTTCGAATACGAGGGATGAAATAGTTATTTGTGCAACAAGAGAGCAAAGTCGTTTTTTGCTGCAAGTGCTGATTTTGAATCCTGAGCAAGCGAAGGATTCAACGATTGAATCACGAGCGTAGCGAGTGATTCTAAAGCTGAGTCCTGAGCGTGGCGAGGGATTCAAAGGCACGAGATGCAAAAAACTTTGCTCTCGTGTTACACATATAACTTTTCACTTCAGCAGCGAAAACACTTTAGGTGATAAAATAATAAACAGGAATTGATTGAAATAACTATTGATTGTGAATCAAAATAATTAAAATTATAGATGATCACCTCGTCTGTGATGAATCTAAAAAATAAGATACCAACACCGTCTCCGAAAAACTGCTTGCGCCCTTTGTAAGTCTCGTTGAAGACATGGTATGCTTTCTGATATTTCTTGCGAGACTTCTCAGGTAGGAAACTTAATTCTGCATTAATAACTGTCTTGTTGTTTTAACTCTTACGGTGTTACAATACTGTTCTCGTCGCTAGTTTCACTCATATTTTACGAGTAAGTATTTTAATATTTTAAACTTATTCAACTCTTTACGCCTGCAATTTTTTTTCTCGCTCTTTTATTTAAATTAAGGCGTGTTCGGAAATAGCACCCATGATGTTTTATTATTCAAAATATATTACGTAACATTATTGAAACTAGAAATAAATATTTACATTTTTTAAATATCAGTTTTATATGCAGTAAATACTTATTTTCGTTTAAATACAACAATAAGTTAAAAATTCAATAAATTACATTAAAAGACATAATTTTTGCAAAATCTCTTTAGTACGAAATTCCGAACGTGTTCGAATTCAAAAACGGAACTTCGAAAGGGCTGGACTTTGTCTCTCTCTCTTTCTAATGGGCGGGAAAGAGATAGAGTGTGAATGTTTCGAATTGTATGATCAAACCCAAGGCTGAATAAGATAATCGGGGCTTTCTGAAAAAAATTATTAAAAAGTTACTTTGTCTCACTCAGTGAGCAAAATCGCATTTTGCTCACTGATTTCAGGCAGCAAAACCTACATGTTTGAGCTACTGAAGTGAAAATAAGTTTGTCCTTCGGAATTGAACTACATACATGAATTCGTGGCCAGCCGGGCTGAGCTTTGAAAAGATGGAAACCAGGGCGCGAGTATGACTCAAATTTGGAGAAGCTTATCAAAAAAAAAATACCACGTCATGGTGTTTCGTGGTAACTTGATTAAATAAAAGTAAATTCGGTGAACAATTACAAGTATTTGTACAAACGAATCATATATTTTTTTATCTAATTAAAATAAAATTTGGTCACGATGATAAGTTAAAATCGTATCTCGTTTGTGTTATATAAGACGATCAAGTAGTTGTTGTTAATTAGTGTCTCTACAATCAAGTATCATGTCGGTTTCATTCTGTCGCATAGTTGTGGCTTATATTTTAGTAATAAGCCAAATTGAAGCGGCAAGGATCTTGGCTTATTTCCCAGTGCCGTCCATCAGTCATCAAGTAGTGTTCCGTCCTCTTACGGAGGCGCTGGCCAGTCGAGGGCACGAGGTCACTGTCGTCACTACAGATCCAGCCTTCCCGAAAGGTGGTACGCCTCCAAACTTGACAGAAATAGACCTCCACGACATATCTTATGGAGTATGGATAGCAGAAGTAATGAAAGAACAAAGAGGCTCTCACGATGATGACATTATAGCAACACAGAATACAATAGTAGAAACATTATTTAATGTATTTGATAAGGAACTCGAAGATAAAAAGATACAGACTTTAATAAATGACAAGTATCAAAAATTTGATTTGCTTTTGTTAGAAGCTTGTATGGGACCTGCCCTGGTGTTTTCTCATATTTATAAGGTACCAGTGATTCAAATAAGTTCGTTTGGTGCCGTTTTTGGAAATTATGAATCTGTGGGCGCTCCAACTCACCCGTTACTGTACCCAAGTACTTTTCGTCGAAAATTGAACAATCTCACAATTTGGGAGAAAGTGAGGGAATTGTATTATCACTACCAATCAGAAGAATTAGTGTTGAGGAATTTCAACACCTTGGGAAACTCCATACTAAGAAAACACTTTGGACCAGATGTACCAACAATTTCGGATTTGATGAATAACGTTGACATGTTGTTCCTGAACATACATCCCATGTTTGAAGGCATTCGACCTGTTCCTCCTTCTGTCATTCATATCGGTGGAATACACCAAAAACCTACAAAGGAACTGCCCAGGGTAAGCGAACAAAACGAGAACGTTTTCCGCAATAAGACAATAATTTGAAATATTTTAGTGTTCATTAGGTCAACCAGCCTTTGTGTTTTAGGATCTCAAGTCATACTTGGACTCTTCTAAACATGGCGTGATATACATAAGCTTCGGTACGAATGTGGATCCCTCTCTCTTAGCGCCGGAGAAAATACAGACACTAGTGCGGGTGTTCTCTCAACTGCCTTACGATGTTCTGTGGAAGTGGAACAAAGATGAACTGCCTGGACGAACTGACAACATCCGGATATCCAAGTGGTTGCCGCAGTCGGATCTACTTAGTGAGTTCTTAACATGATTTTTTGTAATTATGTTGTGGGTAATAGTTAGTTTGCACATGCAACTTTAGTCGCTCTTACGTAAAGCACTTAAATTCAGGGTTACTCAGCGAGCTATCGGTGCTTGGAATCTCCTAATAGCCTCCTTATAGTTGTCAACATAGCTCACAGATTAAGCAAGCTGAAGATGCAATAATATGGCAGGTCTACCTTCCATATTAACAGTAGAACCTACGTCCATTGGGTTAGAAGTGTTGTTCTTGAGTGGAGACCAAAAATCAGCAAGCATAAGGTGGCACGCTCTCAAGCTAGTTAAAGCGACGACCTTTACAACTTGAAGAGAGTTGCCAAAAATGGCATGCCATTTTAGAGGCCTATGTCCAGCAGTGGACTACTGTAGGCTGATGATGATGATGACCACAAATTTATTTTCTTTGAAAAAAAAAAATCATTAATGTAATGTTTTGTAGGGCATCCTAAAATCAAGGTGTTCATAACACAAGGAGGACTGCAATCTACGGACGAGGCTATCACCGCAGGAGTACCACTCATCGGCATGCCGATGTTAGGTGACCAGTGGTTCAATGTGGAGAGATACGAGTTCCACAAGATTGGAGTCAGACTCGACATGGAAACATTGACAGAGGACAATTTAAAGAAAGCAATAGCCACGACAATTGGTGATGACAGGTTTGTAAAAGAAGTTTAAACTATGTTCTATAGATGGCATAGTAGCCATCCTGATTTTTCTGCAGAGTTGTTGCGCAGAATGATACTGGTATGTGTGTAGAAAGGAGGATCCTCCGACCAGACGCGTGATGTGTCTGGTGAGTTACTGCCCAACAGTTATATGGGTTTTCCGTTCTTATAGCGTGAAGCAGGACTAAATTTTTAAAGTGAAACTTTTATTACATCGTCTCAAACTTTTTCGTCTGTGTGTTGCATGTCGCGTGACGGTGGGCCGCGGAGTAGGGATAAAGTTTCACTTTTACCGTGGTTTTATAAAACCACACAATGCTTTTTTTTTTGTTTATTAGTTGCATCTTAGATGACTCTTAAGTACTTTTTGTATATTTTTATCTTTGCCACTACAAGACAAATATAGTCATCGTCAGCCTATCTTAAGGCCCCTTCTCACTTACAGCTATCGGCGCAACATGGAACGTTACCGCAGTTTGATACAAGACGCACCACAGAGCCCGCTGGAGCGCGCCGTGTGGTGGACGGAGTATGTGCTGCGTCACGGGGGCGCTAAGCACCTGCGGTCACTTAGCGCCAACATCACGTGGACCCAGTACCTAGAACTTGAATTAGTTCTAACATTGCTCGGTGTGTTGTTGATAGCCGTCACACTCATCCTACTAGCACTTCGTGTAGTCTATAGGTTTATGTTAAGGAATTATTTTGGTATAAGTGACGTTAAAATTAAACAAAATTGATCTGGAATTGAGCTGTTTTTTCTTTGTAATTTAAAGAATAGTTTTTTTTTTTATTTATTTAGTTTAGCCTACAATTGTTTACACCTTACATTTAATTTAAGGTTCATGATATACACTTATAAGTGCAACAATTACTTACAAGCTAACACCACAAACAATATTTTATTTATATAATATTATACATTTTTATTATTGCAATAAATTGTGAATTAAAATTGAAAAAATAGTGTAAAACAAAGCATAAATCCAGCAATATAACAAACAAATCAAGATAATAGAATTAAATTAAGTGCATTATATTGATTGGTAAAAAGGATTGTGCGGTAAAAGTGAAACTTTTTACACACTATAGACATTTAACTAAAAATTTTTGGAATAACATTCCATTAAGTGTATAAAACGTGGAGTAGCGATAAATTGAAAGACGCTCTGACGAGCGCCTTTCACTTTATCCCTACTCCGCGGCCGAGCGTCACGCGACATGCAACACACAGACGAAAAAGTTTGAGACGATGTAATAAAAGATTCACTTTAATAAAATAAAATAACTTGAACTAGTTCAAACATTACTCGCTGTGTTGTTGATAGCCGTCACACTCATCCTTCTAACACTTCGTGTAGTCTTTAGGTTTGTGTTAAGGAATTATTTGGGTACTAGCTTCTGCCCGCGGCTTCGCCCGCGTGGAGTTCGGCAATTGCCCAAGTATGCGTTAACCACCCAAAATAATGTCGAAAATAGTCATTTAAATGTTATAGATAATAGTTGTTGCCCGCGGCTTCGCAGTTCTCACTTAAATCAATGCCAGACATAGCCTAGGGGAGGATATTCAGACAATGCGTATTTAAAATTTTATTATTTGCACTTAGAAAATGAGGTCATCATTTTCGTTATCGGCGACCCTGAAGTCCACAAAAACAACACCCGTGAAAGAAAAACCGAAAGTTTTTTTCGGCGTCAATTTGGTCAGCGACCCCGAAAACCACGAAAACGACATCAATGAACGAAAAACAGAAAATTTTCCTCGGCGCCATCTCGGATTTTCATTTTCATTGCCAGCGACCCGCTAAAACCACGAAAACGACACCTATGAAGCCATTGAGTCGTGCAAGTGTCCACTGTCCAGTCGCGTGAGTGTCTTTCGCGCAAGTATCCATGCGCAATATATTTTCGTCCCGCAAGTGTCCTTCGCACAAATGACCCAGATTCCCTAGAAGTGTGAACTTATATGAAGATTTCCCATACAAAAGTGCTAACACTACAAAACAAAAATAAAAAAATTGCCACCCCTGTTATCGTCTGAGGGGTGGATTTTCCAAAAACATTGATACGTGTTTATCAATTCCATCGAGAAACACAAATAGTAAATTTCAAGCTGTGCAGACTATATTTGTTTTACTAATGTTTCAGCCCCTTTTCTCCTTTTTGGGGTCGAATTTCCAAAAACGGGGAAATACGTGGTCATTTATTTTTGCTCAGAAACTTCAATATTTAATGTCATTCTTCTTACTTCAAAAGTGACGGATTCCGCATAAAAACTTTGAACCCCCATCTCACCCTGTTAGGGGGTAATTTCTCGAAAACGCTAAAATATCTATTTATTTATATCTAACCAGAAGTTTGTATATGAAATTTCACCCTTCTAACTTTAAAAAACGGGCCAAGTGCGCAAGGGTTTCATAGCCCCAAACAATATAATAACAATGTTTTGAACGGTCATTCATTAGTAAACCTTCACTCAACCGCAAAACTAAATTTGTTTTTCATAGTAAGTTAATGAAAAACAAAGTTACTGCTGCAGTTTGGTGAAAAAGTCCCATATCTCAAAAACTACATATCAAATCTTATTCAAACCAATTTTCGTTGAAAGTTTTTTTTACGTTCTACATCCCCAAATTTTTTCAGAATTTTTCTCCTCTTACTTTAGAAATTAGAGGGGGGGGATTGACTTTGAAAAAAAATGGTTGTAGGAACCTCAATGTCATTTTTAAAGACCTATCTATTGACATCCCACACGTATAGGTTTGATAGTTTTTTTTTTTAGTTTCAGTTCCATGTATGGGGGGATATCCATATTTATATATTTTTTTTAAATTTTGTACAAAAATCAAAATGCAGTTCACAGAATACATCTACCTACCAAGTTTCAGCTGTGTAGTCCTAATAGTTTCGGAATAAAGTGGCTGTGACATACGGACGGACAGACAGACAGACAGACATGATGAATCTATAAGGGTTCCGTTTTTTGCCATCCGGCTACGGAACCCTAAAAATGACGATTTTCCATACAAACTTTCATCCCCTATTTAGGTCCCTTAGGGGTTGAATTTCGAAAAATCCTTCCTTATTCCTTGTCTACATTATAAAGGGAACCTTTGTGCCAAATTTCAGCTTTCTAGGTTCACAGGTTTGGGCTGGGCGTTCATTAGTCAGTCAATCAGTCAGTCAAGACTTGTCTTTTTATTTATATATATATAATAATAAATAATAATAATAATATATAGATAGATAATCAGTAGCTGTCCAGCGCAACTTCGTCTGCGTCACAATTTCCCCGTTTTCGCAACATTTTTCATTGCTACTCCGCTCCTATTGGTCGTAGCGTGAAGATATATACTTCCTCGATAAATGGGCTATCTAACACTGAAAGAATTTTTCAAATCGGATCAGTAGTTCCTGAGATTAGCGCGTTTAAGCAAACAAACAAACTCTTCAGCTTTATAATATTAGTATAGATAATTGACGTTAAAATTAAACGAAATTGATCTGAAAACAAAGTGGTTTTATCAAAATTCTCTCTACTTCCACTCTTCTCGGTGTTGAGCCTCTTCTCGCTAATTAACGATAACAAGGCAAGATATAAAGACACATACATTTTTAGTAACGCAATAAATTTCGAATTAAAATTCATAAAAGTTGTGTTAAACAAAGCATAAATCCGGCAATTTAACAAACAAATCAAGATAATATCATTAAACTAAATGCATTATATTGATTGGTAATAAAATAAAATAACAGATAAATATAAATAAAATTAATCAAATTGGACTAAGATTAAATATTTGGTTAAATTAGAAAATGATTGATTGACGTTAAAGAGTCATATAAATTAAATTAACAAATTGGCAAGTCATATTATGTGTTATAGTTGTGCGAATACGAGTAGTATTGAATAATCGACGCCACGGTTGGCGTTGCGGCTGAGCGATCGGCTGCTGCGCTACGTGTCGCGGGTTCGATCCCCGCACGGAACAAATATTTGTATGACCTACAGGTAGTTGTTCCGGGTCTGGCTGTTCGTGTATATGATTTTAAATGTTCGTAAACGCACCCACGATACAGCAGAAATTCCTAGTGTGGGGCAACGTATAAAAAAAACAATGTACAAAATTTTCCAATACCACCGTGGACATTGTTCAGGTCACTGCAGCTGTTTATGATAACTAACACCAAGGACCTAGGACAGTTCCACTCAAGGGTGGGCAAAGCGGAGTGATGGTATTTCGAGGATAGTGTGTTGGGGCACGAAACATGAGGAGACCCAGTATCTGTGGACAGTCTATTTGCTTTCTGAGGAATTTAAATAGAAACAGGGCATCCATAACTTCTCTTCGAGTCGATAACGAGAGCATCTTGAAAGTTTGCAGACGGGGCACAAAGGAGTGCAGCTGCTTTTTATTCCCTTTGGAAAAAGCAAGGTGCCATAGAAATCGTTTCTGGGCCCTTTTTAAGAGAAGTTTATGACTGTCACTACAATACTCAAGTATGCTCCGGACAAGGCTATTGCGTAGTACAAAACCTAACATTTTGGAAGCTTTTTAAATAGTATTTTCTATGTGGGGAACAAAAGTAACTTTCTTATCAAACAACACTTCTCGATCCCTTATAGAGTCTACTTAATTAATTTTTCGTTTGTCTATAAAGTAGTTCGAATTGATGGGATAAACTTTCATAGATGCAATTCCATTTTGATATTCTTACCATTCAATTACTTTGTTCAGATCATCTTGCAGAAGCTCCATATCATTTGATGACTCGATCATCCTAGCAAACTTTAAGTCATCTGCAAACAAAAAACACTCTGGAAAGTGCAAGCAGTAGGGAAGATCATTTATAAAAATGATAAATAATATGGGGTCCAAGTGGAAACCCTGTGGGGCACCGGAAGTCATGCGATAATCGATGGTAGAGCGAAAGCCATTTACTACAACATAAAATTCACGGTTAGCGAGGTATGATTCCAACTACTTAAGCAAGAGTCTGTAGCGTTGTGAGGGTCTCAACTGAAATTAGTCGAGTAATCCTAAAATGTCATAATTAGTAAGTAACTATTACTACTAACCCTGCGCAGCCCTGCCGTGACCTGCCTACCTGTGGCCTACCCCACGGGTACACTGCGCAGCCTACACTGCGTAGCCCTGCCTACCTACCTGCCTACCTGTGGCCTACCCCACGGGTACCCTGCGCAGCCTACACTGCTCAGCCCTGCCGTGACCTGCCTGCCTGTGGCCTACCCCACGGGTACACTGCGCAGCCTACACTGCGTAGCCCTGTCTTGACCTGCCTACCGGTGGCCTACCGCTGAGCCGGTGCCGACCGGCCCCCACGTCTGCAAGTGCTGCCAAGGGACGGTACCCCTTTTAATTAATAAGTGTTAGTGAACGGAACAGAACATAGTGACAGTTACCCGCGACCTAGTTTAGTGCTCTTAATATATGTATTAACTGGTCTGGCTGTTTTACTTTACTTTACCTACCTACCTATTGGCTAACGGCCTGCGCAGCCTACCCTGCGCAGCTCTAACCGTTACAAACTAAAGCTCTAATCGTTAACTTAAGCAAGAGTCCCGTGATACCATACGTTTCCAGTTTTTTTAACAATATGGAGTGGGAGATTTTATCAAACGCCTTACTGAAATCGGTGTACCAGTATATCACATCAAACTGCTTATTCTGTGTATAGCTTGAGTTATTCTTATATATTGAGAGGTGCAAACCGATGAGAAATAATTCGGGATTAATTACTAGGGTTTATTTTGGGATCGATAGTTCTATACATAATACGGGAAAGAAAACTGCGTTAAGAATATTTTTATTAGGTGTATTTTTGTAACTATCACTATCTATATTTTGATCTCATTTAGAGTAATAACATCCTCGAAAACCGTGCAAGTTTAATTAAAAAATCAACATGAATACATGGTTGTCATTACACCAATTTGGACTTTGGTGCGGTCACGGCCTTGCCCCCAGATTAGCAAATTCATCAATTGATTTAATATCCCCAGATATTGTTGAGCTACTTTCATACAACAAAACTGATACTTAAAGGTATATCATATCAGACATCACATTACTGTTTATCTGCAGCTTTAATGAAGTTTTTTATACGAATTATCTGCAAATAAAGCCTAGTCATGGTGATTAGTTAAAAATCGTATCTGAAATAAATTTCTTGTATTTAAAACGGTGGAACAGTTCTCACGGATTAGTTTGCAACAATCAAGCAACATGTCGATTTCGTTCTGGCACGTCGCTGCGGTTTATATTTTCGTTATAAGCCAAATTGAAGCGGCGAGGATCCTGGCTTTCTTTCCAACGCCGTCAATCAGCCATCAAGTAGTATTCCGTCCTCTGACGGAGGCGCTGGCCAGTCGAGGACACGAGGTCACAGTCGTCACTACAGATCCTGCCTTCCCCAAAGGAGGAGCGCCTCCGAACCTGACGGAAATAGACGTCCACGACATATCTTACGGAATATGGAAAACAGAAGTTATGAAGGCACAAAGGGGCTCTGACGAAGACGACACTTTAGCACCATTGAATATAATATTACAAACGACGTATAAGGTGTTTGACAAGCAGCTAGAAGATGTACAAGTACAGGTTTTACTGAATGACAAGAACAACAAATTTGATTTGCTCCTGTTGGAATGTTTCGTACCACCTGTCCTAGGATTGTCTCATATTTATAAGGTACCAGTGATTTGGGTCAGTTCATTTAGTGCCATATATCCAAATTACGAATCAGTGGGCGCTCCTACACACCCTGGACTGTGGCCAACTGGTATTCTTCGAAAATTGAACAATCTTACGATGTGGGAGAGAGTGGCTTCATATTATATGCACTACAAGGCTGAACAATTAATGTTGGATAATTTCAAGAACCTAGCAGGTCCCATACTAAGAAAACACTTTGGACCAGATGTACCTACAATTTCGGAATTGATGAATAACGTTAACATGATGTTCCTGAACGTACATCCCATGTTTGAAGGCATCCGACCTGTTCCTCCGTCTGTGGTCTACATGAGTGGCTTACATGAAAAACCAACCAAAGAACTACCAAAGGTGGGTATAGAAATCGAGAATATTCCGCGTTACAATAAAAGCAAAAATATCAAGTTTTCTTAAATTCAACCAATATGTATGTTTCAGGATCTGAAGTCATACTTGGACTCGTCTAAACATGGCGTGATATACATAAGCTTCGGTACGAATGTGGATCCCTCTCTCTTACCACCGGAGAAAATACAGATACTAGTGCGGGTGTTCTCTCAACTGCCTTACGATGTTCTGTGGAAGTGGAACAAAGATGAACTGCCTGGACGAACTGACAACATCCGGATATCCAAGTGGTTGCCGCAGTCAGATCTACTTAGTGAGTATTTGTTTGTGAATTTTTATTTGGTCAAGTTAGTCGCTTTACCGAAGACCCCAACATAATTTATTTTGTGAGTGTATTGATTTACCAATTAGTTTGAAATGTTTTGTAGAGCATCCCAAAATCAAGGTGTTCATAACACAAGGAGGACTGCAATCAACAGACGAGGCTATCACCGCAGGAGTACCACTCATCGGCATGCCGATGTTAGGTGACCAGTGGTTCAATGTGGATAGATACGAGTTCCACAAGATTGGAGTCAGACTCGACATGGAAACACTGACTGAGGACAATTTGAAGAATGCAATTGCTACGACAATTGGTGATGACAGGTTTGTAATCTTGTAACAGGAGTAATTAAAATGTATACTGACAAATGTGATCTTCTCCGCACGGTACAAGTTATATATTATACTACTATATCAAATTGGGATCAGTAAGTCGACGCGTTTAATGCAGCATCAGAGGCGTTCAGATGATGGACAATTAGGACACTCCAGCAGGTGGGAAATTGTCTAATCAGGGATACCGCACTCGCACTTGGTATTAGATGAATCAAATTTTACCGGATTATGCTTGCAGCGGCTTAAATGGGTTTGCAATCGATTAAGTACTTTCCATATAGTTCACTGCAGCACGACTAGGAGGCAAGTGGTGTACAATAAATACCCCTTCTCACTTGCAGTTATCGTCGCAACATAGAACGCTACCGCAGTATAATACAGGACGCGCCACAGAGCCCACTGGAGCGCGCCGTGTGGTGGACGGAGTATGTGCTGCGTCACGGGGGCGCCAAGCACCTGCGCTCACCCAGCGCCAATATCACGTGGACCCAGTACCTAGAACTTGAACTAGTCCTAACATTACTCGCTGTGTTCTTGATAGCCATCATACTCAACCTTCTAGCACTTCGTGTAGTCTATAAGTTTGTGTTAAGAAATTATTTAGGTGTAAGTGACGATAAAATTAAACGAAATTGATCTCAATTTTAGCTGTTTTTTTTCTTTGTAATTTAAATAATGGCTTACTTTCTGCATCGATGTTATTCTGACAGCTGTTGTTCGTCACACCACTCTTCTACAATCTGAAAGGAAGAACGCATTACCACATAACAAATTCTCTGCATTCCGGTTTATTAGTACCTATTGTTAGGTGTCTGCATAACCTGTTATCTGTGTATCTTCTTTCGTTTAGACTTTTTAAAAAGCTATCCACTACTATGTTCCATAAAAGAGGTGATAGGATTCTCCTTTGTGGACATCCTCTGACTACCTTGGCTCTTTTGGTAGTGTTCATCTCTATCTGGACCGCACTTTTACTTATTGGTTCAATGATCCAGTTTCTCACAACTGGTTTTACTTTGAATTTTTGAAGGGCGTGGTTGATGCTGTTGTGCATTGTTTTGTCAAAAGCCCCATCTATGTCTATGAAGACCGCAAGTGTTGATATTTTGTTTGTGATAGCCGACTCTATTTTGTGCACTACCACGTGTAAAGCCGACTCTGTTGATCTGCCCTTTCTGTAGGCATGCTGTTGAGGGTGTAGCGGTTTATCTTTTAGTGCTCCATCCCTTAGGTGTCGATCTACTTGTCTTTCCAACGTTTTCAGAAGGAATGATGTGATACTAAGGGGCTTGAAAGATTAATCGTGGGTGTAGTCATCTTTAAACGGTTCTGGCAAAATCGGTATCGATATCGGTTTTGGTAAAAATATAACTTTCGCTTTCCCCTACACTTTGGGTATGTATTTAAAAGCTACACAGGCCTGAAGATTGGTAGTAAATGTTTGATTACGAGTATCTGATGAGAGTGCCATTGTATTAGTGCTGGAAATATTCCATCCAGCCAGCCAGCAGATTTGAAGCTTTTTAGGGCCCATTCGATTCTGTCCGCATTTACCATATTGTTTGCGGTTTCGTGTGTCAGTCCATTCCTGGTCTGGCGCGACTTCACATTCGGAGAAGTGTGTTCCCAGCAGTACTGCACTGGTTTCATCGTCTGAGACTGTGTAAGTGCCATCTCCTTTTTGAGGGAGCCCGGTAGATTGTGGTCAACCTTTGCCAGGATTTTATTTAATCGTGCGGCTTGTTTGGTGGCGTTTATGCCACTACAGAAATTGCGCCATGCTTCTGTGCTTCCGAATCTGATCCGTTTCTTGTAGTGTTATTGTGCTGTTTTATATTTATCCTAGTCCTCAGTGGTTCTGGAATTTTTTGCTCGGTTAAAAAGTGTACTTAGTCCCTTTTGTAGTCGTTAGTCGTCGTAGCTCCTGGTGGCCCCAACCAGGAGCTTTATTCCAGACGTTTAGGAGATACAAAAGGACACGCCAGTTCATACTTTTTGAAACGTGTTGTGGTTAGGAATTGTATGTTTAATTCGATGTAGCCTGTACTAAGTGTTACGTCGATTAGTTGTGAGTCACCTAGTGCTTTGGATATTGAGTTTATGTAGTTTAGCGTTGTTGATAGCCGTCACACTCATCCTTCTAGCACTTCGTGTAGTCTATAAGTTTGTGTTAAGGATTTATCTAGGTGTAAGTGACGGTAAAATTAAACGAGACTTAGACAATTTTCCACTGTTGTGTGTTACTCTACATTCTTTGAATTTAAAAAAAAATGACAAATACTCTTCCTGGTGCAGTTAAACCAAAATGCAATACGGTACAAGCTGTACCTTATGAAGTTCAACCCATCACCGTAATTTTCACTAATTACTGTAATTTTAAACCATTTCACGCTTATTTTTAACATTTATATTTGTTATTTCTATGTATTGTTGCCGGTTGCTCAATAAAGATGTGATAAGATCTAGACCTTTACCGCGTATATCTTTCTAATTTGTCGATTAGTAAATTGTGATCAACATTTCGATGATCGATAGTTAGGTACGCTAAGTTCCATTTTATTGGGGGGCCTATTACCATGACATGTATTGTTAACAATGTAAAATAAATACATAGCGAATATTACAATTGATAATGGCAAAAAAAAACTTTTCTGAAAAAAAAAGATCTACGACGCCTGACTACTCTGCAATCTTTCCACAAATCTGAAAAGATAAGTCTTATCACACTGTAATTCTCATGTATATAAGTAAAACAAGCACTTCTTATTCATTTATATCGCTACGCTCAATAAAAATGTTTGTGTTGTGGTACGTGTTTGCGACTTTTACTCTGGTTATAAGTCAAATTGAATCGGCAAAGATTCTAGCTTATTTCCCAGCGCCATCAATCAGTCACCAAGTAGTGTTCCGTCCCCTGACGCAGGCGCTGGCAAGTCGAGGGCACGAAGTCCTCGTCATCACTGCAGATCCTGCCTTCCCGAAAGGAGAAACGCCTCCAAACCTGACGGAAATAGACGTTCACGACATATCTTATGAAAGCTGGATAGCAGAAATATTAAAACAGCAAAGGGGCACCAAAGATGACAACATTTTAACACAACTGAAATCAATATCACATGCGGGTATGAAAGTGTTTCACAATCAATTGAGAGATGCCAGAATACAGGCTTTAATAAAAGACAAGCACAGAAAATTCGATTTGCTTTTGTTTGAAGCTCTGATGCCACCGCTTCTGGCATTTTCTCATATTTACAAGGCACCTGTGATCCAAATCAGTTCGTTTGGGGCCACTTATCCAAATTACGAATCAATGGGCGCTCCTACACATCCGTTGCTGTACACTACTAATGTTCGTCGAAGACTGATTAATTTGACGATGTGGGAGAAAGTAACAGAATTATATTATCACTACAATGCAGAAAAAATAATATGGGATGTTTCCCAGAACTTAGGAAATGAGATACTAAAAGAAAACTTTGGACCAGACATACCTCCAGTTTCGGAATTAATCAACAACGTTGACATGTTGTTCCTGAATATACATCCCATGTTTGAAGGAATCCGACCTGTTCCTCCATCCGTAATTCACATCGGTGGAATACACCAAAAACCTTCAAAGGAACTGCCACAGGTAAGTGAACAAAACAGGTAAAATAGCTATCAAGTATTCATAGTAAAATTCACCAATATTTATATTTCAGGATCTCAAGTCATACTTGGACTCGTCTAAACATGGCGTGATATTCATAAGCTTCGGTACGAATGTGGATCCCTCTCTCTTACCGCCAGAGAAAATACAGACACTAGTGCGGGTGTTCTCTCAACTGCCTTACGATGTTCTGTGGAAGTGGAACAACGATGAACTGCCTGGACGAACTGACAACATCCGGATATCCAAGTGGTTGCCGCAGTCAGATCTACTTAGTGAGATTTCATTTTTTTCATCAGTGGTATTTTTTGTTGAAAAAAAACTTCATCATAATTTTGTTCCAAAGAAATGTATAAAAAAAAAGTCAAAGTATGTTTTTTTGTATATTTCATTTGTGATTTGTTGCAGAGCATCCAAAAATCAAGGTGTTCATAACACAAGGAGGACTGCAATCAACAGACGAGGCTATCACCGCAGGAGTACCACTCATCGGCATGCCGATGTTAGGTGACCAGTTTTTCAATGTGGAGAGATACGAGTTTTACAAGTTTGGAGTAAAACTTGAAATTGACTCTCTAACCGAAGAAAATTTTAAGGATGCAATTAAGAAAACAGTAGAAGATGACAGGTCCGTGGAATTTAATTTGATTTTGGTTATTATGTCATTGTTGTAAAACAAAATCATCATTCTCTTGCCCTTGTCCCAATTTATTTGGGGTCGGCGCAGCATGTTGTAAAATAAAATGTATGAGCGCAAATCCTTAGATAACAAAAGTTCTTATCAGAATATCAACTAGATAGCTGTACCGAATGATAGTCTCGCGACGACAAGCGACGAAGTTAGAAATATCAACAGGTTTATGCAGGTATGTTTAACTTGCAGCTACCGTCGTAACATGGAGCGTTACCGCAGTATAATACAAGACGCGCCACAGAGCCCGCTGGAGCGCGCCGTGTGGTGGTCGGAGTATGTGCTGCGTCACGGGGGCGCCAAGCACCTGCGCTCACCCAGCGCCAACATCACGTGGACCCAGTACCTAGAACTTGAACTAGTTCTAACATTACTCGCAGCGTTGTTGATAGCCGTCACAGTCATTCTTCTAGCACTTCGTGCAGTCTATAAGTTTGTGTCAAGGAATTATTTTGGCAAAAGTGACGTTAAAATTAAACAAAATTGATCTGGATTCCTGCTGTTTTTTTCTTTGTAATTTAAATAATAGGGTTTTTTTTTTTTAATTTGTTTATTTGTTTAGGTTAGCCTACAATTGTTTACACCTTACATCTAATTTAAGGTTCACGATATACACTTATAAGTGCAACATTTACTTACGGGCTAACACCACAAAACACTATTTTATTTATATACCTATTATTATACATGACGGCGCCTTTGCAAAAAGGCTTCATATTATTCACGTTGCAAACTAAACTGTGACCACAGACGAGAGAGAAGCGGTCTATAATTCTCTCTGGCGGAACGTCAAGTCGTTGCGGGTAGCCATATTGACTTGCGAAGTTGTCAAGGAAGGTGCCGGTAACAAGGCGTTGACGGATCGCCGACGTCTGTTTTCTGAATGTTATTAAATCTGGTGCCACATATCATATGTGATTCCGATAAGGCGAATATTAGCCTTTATACATTTTTATTATTGCAATAAATTGTGAATTAAAATTGATAAAATAGTATAACAAACAAATCAAGACAATAGAATTACATTAAGTGCATTATATTGAATGGTAATAAAATAAAATAACTTGAACTAGTTCTAACATTACTCGCTGTGTTGTTGATTGCCGTCACACTCATCCTACTACAACACTTCGTGTAGGTATAGGTGCATAACATAACATAGGTGGTATAACATAGATTTGGGAAAAATATTTACCATTTTTTCAGTGATGAAAATGAAAAATAATGGCTGAATAGCTAGCTAGCCACAGAAAAAAAAAACAAAATAGGCGGGAAAAGTTGTAGATTTATGTCAAATAAAATTTACAAATTTTTCTTTTAGCTAATTCATGTTTTTATTTTTACTTTCTATTTTTTAGTATTCGTAATGAAAAGCACAGTGTTTACCTCGGGTTAAAGACTTATTAAGTCCCTTGAACTATTGGCGCCCTCACTTCGTTCGAGCGCCAAACCCCGTATCGGGGCTAAATAAGTTACTTTCACCCCTAGGGTAACTATGTACTATTTGATTTGGATTTTGAATGGCAAAATATAGAACCCTTATAGATCCGTCAAGTCTGTCTGCCCGTACCTATGTCACAGACATTTTTTTCTGAAATATTAGAACTACACAGTTGAAACTTCGAAGGTAGATGTATTCTGTGAAGGCTTTACGAATTTAATACAAAAAAAAATAGCCCCAAACAATATAGTAACAATGTTTTGAACGGTCATTCATTTTTTCATTTCATTTTGCCGTTTAACGGTCATTCATTAGTAAACTTCACTCAACCGCAAAACTAAATTTGATTTTCATAGTAAGTTAATGAAAAACAAAGTTACTGCTGCAGTTTGGTGAAAAAGTCCCATATCTCAAAAACTACATATCAAACCTTATTCAAACCAATTTTCGTTGAAAGTTTTTTTTACGTTCTACATCCCTATATTTTTTTCAGAATTTTCATCCTCTTACTTTAGAAATTAGAGGGGGGGGGACACACTTTTTACTACTTTGGAAGTGTCTATCTTTTAAAAGATTGACTTTGAATAAAAATGGTTTTAGGAACCTCAATGTAATTTTTAAAGACCTATCTACAGACACCCCACACGTATAGGTTTGATCGTTTTTTTTTTTTTAGTTTTAGTTCCATGTATGGGAGGATATCCTTAGCCATACATTTTTTTAAATTTTGTACAAAAATCATAATGCGGTTCACAGAATACATCTACCTACCAAGTTTCAGCTGTGTAGTCCTAATAGTTTCGGAATAAAGTGGCTGTGATACGGACGGACAGACAGACAGACTGACAGACAGACATGACGAATCTATAAGGGTTCCGTTTTTTGCCATCCGGCTACGGAACCCTAAAAAAATATATAAGATTGAGGGGGCTCCCCATACATGGAACTGAAATTAAAAACAAAAAACTCAAACCTATATTTGTGGGGTGTCTATCGATACTTAGCTTTAAAAAAAAACCGGCCAAGTGCGAGTCGGACTCGCGCACGAAGGGTTCCTTACCAATATTTATAAAAACCGCCATATATGATCTGCAAATGAGAGTCAGACAGAAAGACATATATTTGACTCGAAAATTTCGAACAACTCCATAGAAATGTCGATGATCTCCGCAAATCTCTGAGCGTGATAGTAACTGAAGACAAACATCCAGTTGTAGAAAGCTGGCTTGATCAAGATAAGCTTGACCACCTATCGACATTTCTATGGAGTTGAAGTGTATGGAGAAAACGGCGAAATAAAGAGCGTTTTGGAAATATATTTTTATAATATAATTAACTCCACACTTCCAGTCGTCTTAACGTTACAAAACATTCACAACGACGAACAATAAATTGAATAACGTGGACAATATATATGAAGGCGATACAGAGTCTATTAGCGGGATCTAGGCCTTCAAGCAAGTCTAGATTTCGGCAAGAGATTTAGCGTGTACTGGCCAGGAAGTAAAAACGAGTACTGGCTCGCAATTTTTTTTTTTTTTTGAATGGCATCTCGCAGTTCAACCTATGAGGTTGTCGTCTGCTTAACCGGACTATCCTGTGGGTGCCTTTAGAGTAAGGCCTCCAGCCAGGGCATAAAAACTTACAAACTAAGCGACTGCACGCTAAGGGCACCCCCTGTGGGGTACGAACCTCGGCTTAGGGCGTCGCTGGGGGAAGACTGCATGGGGACAGGCTGGATCTGAATGGTATCATTATTTAGGGGCTGATTTAAAACTACTGGCACAGCATCGCGGGCTGGCTCGAGCGAGGGTCGGGGAGGGCATGGACCGGGACGTCGCGACGGACCTCGACGGCGAGGTCGGAAAGACGGCGGTTTGAGTCGGAACTTTTTAAGAGTGCTAGTCTCTTTGCTACTCTCCTGGAGGAGGGTGATAGCATCATCTGGAGTGACAAGGGTATGCCTAGGACGGCGTACTGTACTAATGCGCGAGGGTTCGTAACGGGCGGCCGCTGCGATCAGGGGATTACGGTGTTTAATGGCGTTATCGAAGAAACGCTTCGAAAGACGTTTCATAAACTGAAGGACGGTGGGCATTCTAAGGTCTACGTGTAGACGGTCATTACGGACATAAAAAGGGGCTCCCGTGACTCTACGTAAGAACCGGTTCTGTAAAACTTGCATCCTATGGATGTACTTAGGCTTGGTGTGAGCGTACACGACGCAAGCGTACGTCATAATGGGGCGGATCACCGCGGTATAAAGGCGCAACTTGCACTTGAGTGACAACTTGCTTTTTGCCGAAATCATGAAATGAAGCCTACCCATAGCAAACGCAGCTCGGTCGCGAGCTGCTTTGATGTGCGCCGCGAAAGACAAGTGGTTGTCAAGTATGACTCCTAAGTACTTGGCTTGCTTCTCCCAAGGGATAGGCTTACCGTACATAGTGATCGGGCTGAGCGCGGGTGGCTTAATTTTACGCTGTTTAGAGAAAAGAACTGCCTGGCTCTTGTCGGGGTTCACCTCGATTCTCCATTTCCGGAACCAAGCGCCTAAGACGTTGGCTGAGGTTTGGAGGGTGCTATAGATAGCGTCGTGACTGCGGCCAGTGTAATAAATGGCCGTGTCGTCCGCGAACAGGGCTAACTGAGCCTTCTTGCTCTTGGGGATGTCACTGGTGAACAGAGTAAAGATAAGGGGAGAGACGACGGAGCCCTGAGGGACTCCGGCTCTAATGGGGTGGGGGGAAGACAGTGCCTTCCCGATGCGATAGCGGAAGGTGCGATCCGACAGAAAGTCTCGTAAGATGAGCACGAGACGGTCCGGCACTCCCAGTTTGTACAGCTTATATAATAAGCCGTTGTGCCAGACTTTGTCGAAAGCCTTTGCTATGTCGAAGTACAACACACCCGTCATCGCTCCACGCTGGAAGCCAGCGCTCAAGTGTTCTACGATGCGATGGGCCTGTTGAATGCAGGAGTGTCCGGTCCTGAAGCCGAACTGCTCGTTGGGGATGAGAGTCTTAGCCTCGGCGAAGTCTTTGAGTCGCTTATAAATAAGTCTCTCGTAGATTTTGCCGAGTGCGTTCAGGAGACTGATAGGTCTGTAGCTTGAGGGCTCAGACTTGGGTTTGCCTGGCTTGGCGAAACCGATGACAGTGGCCTCTTTCCATATTTGGGGAAAGGCGTTGTTGCTCAGGGCGCCATTGAAGATGGCCGCCATTAACACGACGAGCTGAGCGGGGAGGAGTTTTAACACCCTATTGGTGATTCCGTCGGAGCCGGGTGCTTTCCACGGTTGAAGCTTATTAATGATGTCTTGCACTTCGTCGGCTGTGACCGAAGGCAGAGGATCATCAGGGTCTTCTACGGGAGGGAGGGCGGCTTTACGTTCGACGAATGCGTTCACCTCATCGAGATGTCGCTTGTCTACTGGTTGAGAGCTGGGGGAGCACTGGGACTCCAGGCTGTCGGCTAGGCATTCGGCCTTCTCAGAGTCGTCGAATGCGACGCTCTTATCGGGTCGGGTGAGGGGAGGCATCGAAGCCTCTTCGGTGGAGCGCAACTTGCGTTGGAGCTGCCAGAAGGCTAGGTGGGTAGGCTCGAGCTCGCTAAGCGTCTTGTCCCATTGATCTGAACGATGCTCACTAGTGCGCTTCTTTACAGCACGCTGTAAATAACGCATGTGAGCTTTGTTCGCGTCGCAGGGAAAGTTGCTGTAGGCACGGATGGCCGCGTTCTTCTCGGTTATCAGTTCACGTACGTCAGCGGGTAGAATCCAGCGTTGATCGCTCATTGCTGGAACTTCCCGTGAGCAATCCTTTAGTACGGATTGCACGTGTTCTGTAAACTGGCTCGCAATGACTATGCTAATTGCTTTATAGTAAGTCGTATGCTCCGATGGAGCCCGAGCTTAGCCGAACGCGCCCGAAGAAGCGTTCGGAAAGGTAGTGACCAGTTTACAATGTATGCTTATATTTTGTACAGTGTAGATATTTATTAATATTGTTAAATTTGTAAATAGATATTATGTGTGTTATAAATATGGCATTTAATTAAATGTGTAGATTTCTGTTAATAAATGTTAGTTTTAATCCAAAGACAATGATCGTGGTTGATGTCTATGATTTGACATTTGTTCATCTACTTGACAGTTCTTTGTAACGGGAAAATAACGTGTACCTAATCGTGTTGTGGAGTGTTTACAATTTTGATTTAAGGTTTTTTAGATAATAATACAGTAGGAAATGCCGGTGTAGCGTTGACCGCTACAGAGTTGTTCGAAATTTTCAAGTCAAATACAATTGGTCGACTATTACTCGTAAACTTGTAAAGCCCACTTAAGTGTGATAGTTTTCCTTTAAACTTAATTATATATAGGTACTACTGCCGTGACATTTAAATTTCTAACTACAACTGTTTAGTTAGTAGAGGGGGGGGACACTTGACTCTAACAAAAATTGGTACTTTAAAGCTTGATAAGTCTCGAACGGTTTACTTAATCAAAAAACGGTCTTCCTAAACCCCTAATATTTTTGAAAGACCTATTTAACGATATCCCACACTATGGGAAGGACGAAAAAAAATATCATCCCTACTTTACATGTAGGGGAAGTACCCTAAATAATTGTTTTTTTCAAAATTTTATTTTACCACTTTTCCGGCGTCATTACGGTGAATAACTCATGTCAAATCACAACTCTCTAGTACCAACAGTTTTTGAACTAAACCGCGGACAGACAGACGGACATACCGAAACTATAGGGTTCCTTGTTGATTACGGAACCCTAAAAATATCATTGAGGTTCCTAAAACCATTTTTTCTCAAAGTCAATCGTTTGAAGGATAGACACTTCCAAAGTGGTAAAATGTGTCCGTCCGTCCCCCTAATTTATAAAGTAAGAGGACGAAATTCTGCTACATAAAGGATTGTAGAACGTAAAAAAAACTTTCAACGAAAATTAGTTTGAAAAAGATTTGATGCATAGTTTTTGAGATATGGGGCTTTTTAAATCAGACTGCAGCAGTAACTTAAGTTTTCATTGACATACTATGAAAAACAAATTTAGTTTTTGCTGTTGACCTTTCATAATTTTTTTATCATATTGTTCGGTGTTACGGAACCCTGTGTGTGTGAGTACGACTCGCACTTGGCCGTTTTTTTGGTTGTTTGTTGTTCAAATGGCGGTTTTATAGCTGATAGCGATATCTTCCAGACAGCCTTGAGAATTTTTTAACACTTTGCTGGAACCGCTGGAACCGGCAACCGGGATACGGATCTACTGTTATGGGTGTATTTACTACAACAATATATCCTTGTCAATAATATATTTTATTAATGCCGTCGCCATCTTAGTTTTTGGAATCGGCACACTCAAAACTATTACTATAATGTTTTATAATTGATTGCCATCTTGATATTTACTTAATGTGTACAATAATTGACACAGTTATATAAATAGCCGACGACTGTTAAAGTCACGTGAAAGTCTCTGCAGTGTCTTATGTACGGATAGTTGAGCCTGTCGGTTATCATCATCAGCCCGCTGTTCGAGCTGCCTCACACCCTGCACACCAAGGACATCAGCGCATCGTCAAAGCAGTCGACGCTAGCGTCGTAAACATTAAAACTGATTTATTGTGTGACGCCACAAACTGTAAGTAAGTATTTATTTAATACGAGTATCTATATCTGTACTTATACATTTTTATCTAAATTATCTAACGCCTGGTCATGGTGATGAGTTAAAATCATATCTTGTTTCTTATATTTAAGTCAATCTAGTAGTTATTGTTAGTTTCTCCAAAATCAACCAACATGTCGGTATCGTTCTGGCACATAGTTATGGCTATTATATTTATAAGTCCAATCGAAGCTGCGAGGATCCTAGCTTACTTCCCAACGCCATCCATCAGTCATCAAGTTGTGTTCCGTCCTCTGACGGAGGCGCTGGCCAGTCGAGGGCACGAGGTCACAGTCGTCACTACAGATCCAGCCTTCCCGAAAGGTGGTACGCCTCCAAACTTGACAGAAATAGACGTCCACGACATATCTTACGGAATATGGACAGAAGAAGTAATGAAAGAACACAGGGGCGCTGACAAAGATGATATTTTAGGACCAATGAACACAATGGCACAAGCAATGATGAAAGTGTTAGACAAGCAACTTGAAGATGGAAAGATACAAACTTTAATCAATGGCAAGCAAAAAAAGTTTGATTTGCTTTTGATAGAAGCTTTTTTAGCACCTGTTCTGGGATTTTCTCATATTCATAAAGTACCAGTGATTCAAGTCAGTTCGTTTGGCGCCGTTTACTTAAATTATGAAGCAGTGGGGGCTCCTACGCATCCGCTGCTGTACCCAACTAGTATTCGTCGAAAATTAAACAATCTCACTATGTGGCAGAAGTTGACAGAACTATATTATAACTACAAGACAGAGCAGTTAATATTTGACAATTACGCGATATTAGGATATCCCATTTTACAAAAACACTTTGGACCAGACGTCCCTACGATTCCAGAATTGATGAATAACGTGGATATGTTATTCCTGAACATACATCCCATGTTCGAAGGCATCCGACCTGTTCCTCCATCTGTGGTCTACATGAGTGGCTTACACCAAAAACCAACTAAAGAACTACCAAAGGTGCGTATATCGAAAACATTGTGTTTTATAATACAACAAGCAAAGATATCAAGTTTTCTTGAAGTCAACTAATATTAACGTTTCAGGATCTGAAGTCATACTTGGACTCGTCTAAACATGGCGTGATATACTTAAGCTTCGGTACGAATGTGGATCCCTCTCTCTTACCGCCGGAGAAAATACAGACACTAGTGCGGGTGTTCTCTCAACTGCCTTACGATGTTCTGTGGAAGTGGAACAAAGATGAACTGCCTGGACGAACTGACAACATCCGGATATCCAAGTGGTTGCCGCAGTCAGATCTACTAAGTGAGTTGTTTTATTTTTGTAAACATAGTTTTTGCCGTTTGCAAATGCATAGTTAGGTGCTTTACCGGGAAAGACACAACACACAAATCATAACACTTCCGTTACAAAATTATGGATAATTTTGTAACGGAAGTGTTATGATTTAACAATTAGTCGGGCAAAGTTTTATTGAGTTTTTCCATCAAGAATTCAGTAACCACGATTTGAGTCTGGATCTGGACCCGGTTAATGTAATGGGTAACATAGGTTTTCAATATAACTTGCGAAATGTGGGTGTACTATTTAGTATACTTCTGTCTAACCAGTGATGTTATGTATTTGATACATTTGAAATGTTTTGTAGAGCATCCCAAAATCAAGGTGTTCATAACACAAGGAGGACTGCAATCAACAGACGAGGCTATCACCGCAGGAGTACCACTCATCGGCATGCCGATGTTAGGTGACCAGTGGTTCAATGTGGAGAGATACGAGTTCCACAAGATTGGAGTCAGACTCGACATGGAAACACTAACTGAGGATAATTTGAAGAAAGCAATTGCTACGACAATTGATGATAAGAGGTGTGTGAAATTTGCTTACGTTTGAAGTAATAATACTTTAATATTAAACCATCCATACTTGCACATTTTCATTTGTAAAGTAACGATAAATTCTCTAAATTCGTGTTATTCAACGTTTGTTGTGTGGCGAGTTCTAGTTCTTCTGGACACGACCTATTAAAAATACATGATACAGTAAAGTTTATGTTATAAATGCACCTTTCCACTTGCAGCTACCGTCGCAACATAGAGCGTTACCGCAGTATAATACAAGACGCGCCACATAGCCCGCTGGAGCGCGCCGTGTGGTGGACGGAGTATGTGCTGCGTCACGGGGGCGCCAAGCACCTGCGCTCACCCAGCGCCAACATCACGTGGACCCAGTACATAGAACTTGAACTAGTTCTAACATTACTCGCAGCGTTGTTGATAGCCGTCACACTCATCCTTCTATCACTTTATGTAGGCTACAAGTTTTTGTTAAGGAATTATTTAGATGTAAGTGACAGTAAAATTAAACGAAAATGATCTGAAACTAAGATTTTGATTTTTTCGAGGGACGGTAACTTTTTTAATAGAGGACCACTGCTCAACTCTCGTGGCAAAATAATAACAGCCTTACGGCTCGATTTTCAAAGTAAAATAGCGCTTGCCAAGGACGTAGTCCCGACTGTCGAATAGGTCTTTGACAATCTACAGAGGTAGTCAGTGGCCCGAAAGTCTGACTGTATAACCCAGTACTGACTAGGTTGAGGAGGCCAGTTAGACATTCGCTCAATGTAAAATAATAGTATTCAGCTGCATCCGGTTAGACTGGAAGCCGACCCTTATAAGGATTGGACAAAGCTAGGCAGATTATGCCCAGTCGTCAAGCCACAATTAGCTAACTTTAGATGACTGGGGCCTATCTACACTCAATTTCAAAGACAGTTTTTCACCTCCCAGATTGTGATCACTATAGGTATGGTTTTTTCACAAGTACTCAACTAACATTGGCCAGCGTCTTGAAGCGTTTCGTCGAAGCTTAATGGAAAGGATAGCATTTGAAAATATTCCTCGATGAAAAATTATACACTAACGCATCGCAGTTACCTCTTATACCTGCAGAAGCAAAACTTGAAGTCACCAGAACCAGACGGGGAAGTAGGTGCCGGTAAATAAGAAAATAACAACTGAGAACTTCAGTACATAAATTTAAAGTAAGTAATGAAGAAACCTCTTAAGGGATCATTGAACAACTTTTACTACAGGATGATATGATACTATATAATACTGCGATGACAAAGAAAAAACACGAACTTTCGATTAATTTTAGTATGTCAATAAAATGCAAGGTACTTTCATATTTTTTCGATGTCCACGCAGGTAAAGCCTATAAAATTTACACCGGTTATCTAGACCTATCGAAGGCATTCGACAAGCTGTGGCCAAAACTGTCGAGTGAGACTGAATTTCCCAACGAATTCACATCGTTTTTCAAATATTGGTATGGCAATTAGCATAACAATGTCCGGTGGGTGGGATCACTATAGGCGTGAGACAGTGTGGTCTGACTACACCCAAGCTCTTTAACCTGTACGTGGATCGGCTGGTTCGTGAGCTCAGCAGCACCCACGAAGGTTGCTCGATTGATGTAGTTTTTGTTAACAATATAAGTTATTGCGCTGCTGAGCCCAACGATTTGTACGCTCAGACGCTTAATGAAGGTAAGATGCGAGTGCTATGCGGAGGAATGGGCTCAGACCAAGAGCGAAATGATGGTGTTCAAGTCCGGTACAAAGAGCCATGACACCGTTTTTTTTAACGCATGGTAATCATGAAATGACTTCTTCCGCTCTGGGTGGAGTGCAAGGGAGTGTCAGACTTGTACTCACTAAAACCAATCCAGCCGGCACGGCAAAGTAGGAACATGGCACAAGGTCGGCCCCAGGACCGATCCCTGTGGAACACCGCACGATGTTCTCTCACCGGTTCCATTCTCCGCTGTGACCGGAAATTGTAAAATATAATATAAATCTTTGTAGTAAAATAAGATTGTCATAAGTAATAGCAATCTTAAATTTTACTAAAATAAAATAGAAACATACCTTAAAATTAAAAATATAATTCAAGTAATTATATTAAAAAGTATTTATATAATACAAAAATCAACTAGGCCGTTTTGAACGCACATGCCTTTTGAGGGGGGGGGGAGAACTAAATGGAATTGTGTGTACGAACTCGATATGATGAGATCTAATATTATGGCGTTGTTAACGCCTCTATTTCTTCAAGCGATTAGAGAGAAGTGTACCATTAGCACACCCACAATCCCTGTTACGCTACATTTTGCTAATTTGGAAACAAAAACGAATACTCTTCCTGGTGCAGTTAAACCAAAATTTAATACGGAACAAGGTACAACTGGTACTTTATCATATTCAACCCATTACTGTAATTTTCACTAATGCATATTATGGCCGTCCACCAGACAGTACCGAAAAAAGTTCGAACAGACACAGTGAGTTTCGTGTGTTGGGAACAAAACCACCACCAAGGGTACCAAGCGTAACCGAACAAGAAAGAGGGGAGACAGATTTGTCTCCTCACAATCACGCTCAATAACTACAGTTAATCCGTGATCACAGTGCTTGCAACAGCGCCGAAATTTCGGGAACTTGAAACAAATAGTTAACTTGGTTAATATCACGTTTCCAGTTTTAATGATAGTGTTAGTGACCATGTCAATTTAAGAACTTATAAACCCTAAGCATTGTCTGGAAATACTTGTGATACTGGGTCACGTAAAAGATAAAACAGAACTGGCAAGATAAACAGACGAAATCAAGATGGCTACCGGAGGCAGTTTATATCAAGTGATCCACACTGTAGAAGACCGCTTTGCTTGGAGACACGTGGTATGTGGTCGAAATCCTCAGCAGAGAAATAGAAAGACATAACTGGAGATAATACATTTCGTGAAACAATTTTAATTGAAAAAGTAGCGATTAAATTAACTCGCTTTTAATTTAATAAGCACGCTTTGATAAGATGTAACTGTGGTGGTCAATCGAGACATTGCGACAACCGCTTCCATTTCAAAATCAACGCCTGAAAAGGTGAACAAATAGATCAGTGGCAAAAACACTGAATCAATGAAACAAAAGTCACCGACTTCTGAAGCTAAAGATATTTTTCATATTTTTGAAGTCGGTTTTATTTTTTTGCAGGAAAGTCTTTGTTTTATGGTGCGGAACCCACTGTGCCCCCAGAAAACCGCTAGCTGGCTCAAAATACGCCTGCCTACTCTGCAATCTTTCCACAAATCCGAGAAGATAAGTCTTATCATACTGTAATTGTTTTCGTTCGCTCAGATACCTATTTTAATCATTTTGCAAAGTCATGATGAGGTAAATCTTTAAGTTAAATAGATAAAGTGAAACACTATGATTTAGGCTGGAGATTCTCATGTTATAAGTAAAACAAGCACTGCTTATTCATTTATATCGCTACGCTCAAGAAAAATGTTGGTATTCTGGTACGTGTTTGCGACTTATACTCTGGTTATAAGTCAAATTGAATCGGCAAGGATTCTAGCTTATTTCCCAGCGCCATCAATCAGTCACCAAGTAGTGTTCCGTCCCCTGACGCAGGCGCTGGCAAGTCGAGGGCACGAAGTCCTCGTCACCACTGCAGATCCTGCCTTCCCGAAAGGAGAAACGCCTCCTAACCTGACAGAAATAGACGTTCACGACTTCCCGAAAGGTGGATAGCAGAAGTAATAAAACAGCAAAGGGGCGCCAAAGATGACAACATTTTAACACAACTGAAATCAATTTTACAAGCAGGTACGAAAGTGCTTGACAATCAACTAAGAGATGACAGAATACAGGCTTTAATAAAAGACAAGCAAAGAAAATTCGATTTGCTTTTGTTTGAAGCTCTGATGCCACCGCTTCTGGCATTTTCTCATATTTACAAGGCACCAGTAATCCAAATCAGTTCCTTTGGGGCCACTTATCCAAATTATGAATCAATGGGCGCTCCTGCACATCCGTTTTTATATCCTACTAATTTTCGTCGAAGACTGACTAATTTGACGATGTGGGAGAAAGTAACAGAATTATATTATCACTACAATGCAGAAAAAATAGTATGGGATGCTTCCCAGAACTTAGGAAATGAGATGCTAAAAGAACATTTTGGACCAGACATACCTCCAGTTTCGGAATTAATCAACAACGTCGACATGTTGTTCCTGAATATACATCCCATGTTTGAAGGAATTCGACCTGTTCCTCCATCCGTCATTCACATCGGTGGAATACACCAAAAACCTTCAAAGGAACTGCCACAGGTAAGTGAACAAAACAGGTAAAATAGGTATCAAGTATTCATAGTAAAATTCACCAACATGTATGTTTCAGGATCTCAAGTCATACTTGGACTCTTCTAAACATGGCGTGATATACATAAGCTTCGGTACGAATGTGGATCCCTCTCTCTTAGCGCCGGAGAAAATACAGACACTAGTGCGAGTGTTCTCTCAACTGCCTTACGACGTTCTGTGGAAGTGGAACAAAGATGAACTGCCTGGACGAACTGACAACATCCAGATATTCAAGTGGTTGCCGCAGTCAGATCTACTTAGTGAGACTTCATTTTTTTCGGCAGTGGTATTTTTTGTTGAAAAAAAACTTCATCATAATTTTGTTCCAAAGAAATTCAAAGTAAATTTTTTTTGTATATTTCATTTGTAATTTTTTGCAGAGCATCCAAAAATCAAGGTGTTCATAACACAAGGAGGACTGCAATCAACAGACGAGGCTATCACCGCAGGAGTACCACTCATCGGCATGCCGATGTTAGGTGACTAGTTTTTCAATGTGGAGAGATACGAGTTTTACAAGTTTGGAGTAAAACTTGAAATTGACTCTCTAACCGAAGAAAATTTTAAGGATGCAATTAAGAAAACAGTAGAAGATGACAGGTCCGTGGAATTTAATTTGATTTTGGTTATTATGTCATTGTTGTAAAACAAAATCATCATTCTCTTGCCCTTGTCCCAATTTATTTGGGGTCGGCGCAGCATGTTGTAAAATAAAATGTATGAGCGCAAATCCTTAGATAACAAAAGTTCTTATCAGAATATCAACTACATATTACCGAATGATAGTCTCGCGACGACAAGCGACGAAATTAAAATATCAACAGGTTTACGCATGTATGTTTAACTTGCAGCTACCGTCGTAACATGGAGCGTTATCGCAGTATAATACAAGACGCGCCACAGAGCCCGCTGGAGCGCGCCGTGTGGTGGTCGGAGTATGTGCTGCGTCACGGGGGCGCCAAGCACCTGCGCTCACACAGCGCCAACATCACTTGGACCCAGTACCTAGAACTTGAACTAGTTCTAGCATTACTCGCTGTATTGTTGATAGCCGTCATACTCATCATTCTAGCACTTCGTGCAGTCTATAAGTTTGTGTTTAGGAATTATTTTGACATAAGTGACGTTAAAATTAAAAAAAAAAAATCTGGATTTCAGCTGTTTAACTTTGCAATAACCATATAGTTCGGTACGGGCCCCCGAAGGGGCTCGACGCTCCTACCTCCGCTGGCTTGGTATCGGCCCCGAAAGGGGCTAGCAATTAAGTCAAGAGGCTAAAAATCATAAAAATTGTGGTTTTCGAACATTCGAGCTCCACTATACAAGGTGTTGTTTTTCATTCTCGTCAAAATTCAGGAGGTTGTCACAAAAGAAATAAATAATCAATTCAAATTACGGAACCTAGATAATTATTATTAAACGCGGATTTTTTAGGTTGTTTAAGTTGGTTAGTATTTCGGAATAACCCCCTGAACGTGCTTTAGGGAATAAGAAATTATCGAATAAACGCTTCAGATTGTTAGTATTTGTGGAAGCGCGGTTATAGGGCGAGAATCAGACGGCCTGCGTTTAAAGCACGGATGGTTCACACTGACCGATTTCAGTAAATAAGAAAAAAAAAAAAAATACCTACCCATTTTATTATTGAATCGGGACGAGAATCATTAGCATAGTTACCTCCTTGAATTTGACGAGGTTGCAAAACAACACCTTGTATAGACAATAATCATCTCGTCATTTAATTATGGTGCGAATTCACCCATAGTTCCATTTAAATAAGCAGTGGTAATGATGAATTTTGTTATCTAAAGTCGAAATTTCGCACCAATCGTGTGTTTACATTTTTATATTTTACATATAACACACACACGAGTATAGATTCGATAACAAATTATGACAAACTAGCTGTACCCAGCATGCGTTGCAATGCACTTTTTACTACCCACCTACCCTATCCGACCTACCTACCCTATCCTACCTACCCTACCCTACGCTACCTACCTACCTACTCTACCCTACCCTACCTACCTACTCTACCCTACCCTACCCTACCCTTACTACCTACCCTACCCTACCTACCTACCCTACCCTACCCTACCTACCTACCCTACCCTACCTACCTACCCTACCCTACCTACCTACCCTACCTACCTACCTACCTTACCCTACCTACCTACCCTACCCTACCTACCTACCCTACCTACCTACCCTACCTACCTACCCTACCCTACCTACCTACCCTACCCTACCTACCTACCCTACCCTACCTACCTACCCTACCCTACCCTACCTACCTACCCTACCCTACCTACCTACCCTACCCTACCTACCTACCCTACCCTACCTACCTACCCTACCCTACCGTATCCTATGTCCGTCTCCTGGTTCTAAGCTACCTCCCCACCAATTTTCAGCTAAATCGGTTCAGCCGTTCTTGAGTTATAAGTGAAGTAACTAACACGACTTTCTTTTATATATATAGATATCATTCCAAATATTATAAACCACATGAAAATGCCCGTATCTTAGCGTTTTTTACTAAAACAGGACCAATAACAGGTAATATTTATTACCACCACTCAATTTGTATTTATAATAGACGACCATTTTGTTTTTTTTTTTAATTATTGTGATGTGTGAAAGCGATTATTCCAATCGATTATTTTTTATAAACACTCGAGTAATTAAATTAAGGAATTTAATACACCGATGGAAGAAAATTAAAATAAATTTATTTTTAACCGACTTCTAAAAAAGGAGGAGGTTCTCAATTTGGATGTTTGTATTTTTTTTTGGCTTATGTTTAACATGACACCAGATAAAGTAAATATAACCTTAATAAACATTTTTATACTGCCTAAAATAGTAAATGATCACCAGAAATAGTAAATGATCACCAGAATTAAAAACCTGAAAATCACAGCTCCGAACTAAGGCGTAGTCGACGGAGCCCCGCTACGCGGGGCTCCTATTTCTCTCTGCAGGGTTTAAAGTAACCTAACACGAAGGGGATGTCGGGGTCTTAGTTCGCTCGCTCCGCTCGCTCACTAGACCCCGCCATCCCCTTCGAACCTAACCTGTCCGAGTCGGGGTGCCCAATATCCCGAGCTCGCTTTGCTTCTTCGCACTTGCTTCCTAAGTTCTTCTTGCCACAAAATTTGGTTATCATTTACTATATTTGGTCTTTGAATACAATTTTTTTGGTGTTTAGTATTTTTTTTGGGTAACGTAGCTTAGGATCTCAAAGTATTTTTTGGTGCTCATTATATTTAATCCCTTTTTTTATGTTTGTTCGGGCATAACTCCGTCGTTTGCCAACCGATTTAAAAAAATATTTTTTTGTTGGAAAAGGTATACTTGCCAAATGGTCCCATAATCACCAAATCGGGATTCGATGATGGTAACTTGTGCGAAATCGAGGGAACTCTTCAAATTTTATTGGAAAATGTACAGCGATTTTGTTATTTTCTACAACAAGTTAAGCATTTGCGTTCATTAAGAGCAATTCTACCATCAGATCTGATGATGAATCCAAGAGACAGGCTTCGGAACTCCACAATAAGGCAATGTATCTTAGCTGTGTTTGGGCTTGTTGGAATAGGGATGATGACTGGGTAAAGAAAACGAAATTCTATTTTGTCCGTCAATCAGGTAATACAAAAATATTAGATACGTATTTTTTGTTTTACCAAGTTAATAAAAAAATACTTAGTTAAAACGCATTAAAGTTGGAGAGTGGGGGCTCACTGCGTCACAACTAGGTATAAAATGTACTGAGCCGTGACGTCATGCGCCATTTCAACTCAAAATATCTCCGTAATTTTACGATTACGTGAAAAAAGAAAAAATACGTGTCAAATACTTTTTAATAATCTACCCGATAGACAAATAAAAAAAAAATGAGTCACCATCCCTGGTATGCACTTTCCAGGTGTACCAATAATAATAACAAAAAATGTTTTTTTTTTTTAACCGACTTCTATAAAGAGGAGTATATCAATTCGATTAGTATTTGTTTTATGTATTTACACTGATTACGCTGAGATTTATTATCCGATTTGCGTGACTCTTCTTTAGTTTGATGCGAAATAGATGCCATTTGGTCACATAAAAATTTAATATAGTTTGGCCATGGAGTTTTCATTTTATTATCATTTTTGTTTATATGTAAAATTTTCACGTTTTTCACCTATTTCTCCGTGACTACTGGATCGATTTAGTAGAGAAAGCTTGCCCGGTGGGCCCATATAAATTTTATTATCTTTGCTTAGGTACTTTTTGAGTAACCTAATCGATAAAATAATACTTTTAATCGATAGTATTTTTTTAATATCTACTTAGATAAGCTTGGGTATAACAACTCCAAAAAATTTAAAAATACAATTTTAACACAACTCAACAAAATACAGGGTGTAACGGAAAGCGTATACACATACTTCAGGGTGTGCTACAGACGAACAAACTGAACATGTTTCTCCATCCGACAAACATCGTATAGCGAAAAAAATATCAGCTGCCCTATACATTTGGGTCGTATAGGTATTGCAATTTTGTGTTCATGTTTTATGATGAGAAACATGTTCAGTTTGATGTTCTGTAGCACACCCTTAAGTATGTATATACCCTTTTCATTACTCATACTCTGAAAGTAGGTTTGAAGTAGGGAAAATCGCTTTCTACTGACAGATGTCAAATTATAAAAAATAATAAGTTCTATTTTCACATTTTTATTGAACCACACAACTTTCTATGCAGCCACGATGTAAAATTGAAATAACTTAAAGTTAAGTGTTGATTAAACAACATATATTTTTTAAATAACTTTATTATAATTTAGTTTCAACAATTTCTTTAAGATAACATAGATTTGGGCAAAATGTTTACCATTTTTTCAATGACGAAAATGAAAAGTAATGGCTGAATAGCTGGCTGGCCACAGAAAGAAAAACAAAATAGGCGGGCAAGCAGCAATCCGATCTTCATTTGGTAATGAAAAATAAAATTCACTCATTTTTTCTTTAGCTAATTCATGTTTTTATTTTTACTTTCCTTGTATTCGTAATGAAAAGCACAGTGTTTACCTCGGGTTAAAGACTTATTTAGTCCCTCGAACTATTGGCGCCCTCACCGTCTCGGGTCTAAATAAGTTACTTTCACCCCAAGGTTAACAATGTACTATTCCATTACCCACTGTATTTTGTAGAGTTGTGTTAAAATTGTATTTTTAAAGTTTTTGGAGTTGTTATACCCAAGCTTATCTAAGTAGATATTAAAAAATACTATCGATTAAAAGTATTGGTCGGAGAACGCAAAAGATAAACAAATTTATATATTTGGTACGAATTGTTTTTATCAAAATTCTCTCTTCTTCCACTTTTCTCGGTGTTGAGCCTCTTCTCTCTAATTAACGAAAACAAGGCCAAATATAAAGGGGGGTTGTAGTCCCCCCTCCCCCGACGATACCCGTGGTGACAAGTGCCAACATTTCAAATTTCGGATCGACCAGACCTGTGGAAGTTGTTTATTTCCCTTCATCAACTAAAAAAGAGGTGATGATCTTCAAACATCTGAGCAGGGTTTCTCGAAACATAGCTAAGAGCACTCTTGATTAAAACAATTTAATCAACATAATCATAGGAAACGACCAACCTGAACCAACCACCTTTTTGTCAACGTTTTATAAGTGCCCATTTAGGCCTATGTCAAAAAATATATTTTGATTTGCATTTTGAACGGAAAAAAATGGAACCCTTATAGATCCGTCATGTCTGTCTGCCCGTCTGTGGGTATGTCCTAATATTTCGGAAAAAAAAAAATTTGATATGTCACAAACATTTTTTTCCGAAATATTAGTACTACACAGTTGAAACTTCGAATGAATTCTCTTCATTCTTGTTTTCTTTAGATGAATTCTGTAATGTCTTTACGATTTTCTCGCTCCCCATACATGGAACTGAAACTAAAAAAAATAACTCAAACCGATACTGGTAGGGTGTCTATCGAAATGTAGCTTTAAAAATGACATTGAGGTTCCTAAAACCATTTTTACTCAAAGTCAAGTGGTAAAATGTGTCCGTCCGTCCCCCTAATTTATAAAGTAAGAGAAGGAAAATTCTGCTACATGAAGGATTGTAGAACGTAAAAAAAACTTTCAACAAAAATTAGTTTGAAAAAGATTTGATGTTTAGTTTTTGAGATACGGGGCTTTTTAATCAGACTGCAGCGGTAACTTTGACAAACAAATTTAGTTTTTGCTGTTGACCTTTCACAATATTTTTATCATATTGCTTGGTGCTACGGAACCCTGTGTGTGTGTGTGAGTACGACTCGCACTTGACCGGTTTTTTTTTTGTTGAAATGGCGGTTTTATAGCTGATAGTGATATCTTCCAGACAGCCTTGAGATTTTTTTAAACTTTTTAAACACTTTGCTGAAACCGGCTACACGGATTCGGATCCACTGTTATAGGTGTATTAACTACAACTATATACTCTTGTCAATAATATATTTTATTGTTGCCGTCACTATCTTAGTTTTTGAAAAATAACTCCATTTTCGGTATCGGCACCATCAAAATGATTACGATATTTTATGATTGCCAGACGACTGTTAAAGTCACGTGCAAATCACTGCAGTGTCTTATGCACGGACAGTTGAGCCTGTCGGTTATCATCATCTGCACGCTGTTCGAGCTGCCTCGCATCCTGCGCACCAGGGACATCGTCGTATAGAAGCAGTCGACGCTTGCGTCGAAAACATCAAAATTGATTTAATACGTGACACCAAAAACTGATAAGAATTTATTTAATAAGTATTGTATCTGTACCTATATTTTTTTATCTAAATTATCTTACGCCTGGTCATGGTGATGATTTAAAATATCTTGTTTCTTGTATTTAAGTCAATCTAGTAATTATTGTGTATTAGTTTATCCAGAATCAACCAACATGTCGGTATCGTTCTGGTACATAGTTACGGCTTATATTATATTTATAAGTCAAATCGAATCTGCGAGGATCCTAGCTTACTTCCCAACGCCATCCATCAGTCATCAAGTAGTGTTCCGTCCTCTGACGGAGGCGCTGGCCAGTCGAGGGCACGAGGTCACAGTCGTCACTACAGATCCAGCCTTCCCGAAAGGTGGTACGCCTCCAAACTTGACAGAAATAGACGTCCACGACATATCTTACGGAATATGGACAGAAGAAGTAATGAAAGAACGCAGGGGCGCTGACAAAGATGATATTTTAGGACCAATGAACATAATGGCACAAGCAATGATGAAAGTGTTAGACAAGCAACTTGAAGATGGAAAGATACAAACTTTAATCAACGGAAAGAAAATAAAGTTTGATTTGCTTTTGATAGAAGCTTCAGTATCACCTATTCTGGGATTTTCTCATGTTTATAAGGTACCAGTGATTCAAATCAGTTCGTTTGGCGCCCTTAACTTAAATTATGAAGCAGTGGGGGCTCCTACGCATCCGCTGCTGTACCCAACTAGTATTCGTCGAAAATTAAACAATCTCACTATGTGGCAGAAGTTGACAGAACTATATTATAATTACAAGACAGAAAAATTAATATTTGACATATACGCGACATTAGGATATCCCATTTTACAAAAACACTTTGGACCAGACGTCCCTACGATTCCAGAATTGATGAATAACGTGGATATGTTATTCCTGAACATACATCCCATGTTCGAAGGCATCCGACCTGTTCCTCCATCTGTGGTCTACATGAGTGGCTTACACCAAAAACCAACTAAAGATCTACCAAAGGTGCGTATATCGAAAACATTGTGTTTTATAATACAACAAGCAAAGATATCAAGTTTTCTTGAAGTCAACTAATATTAACGTTTCAGGATCTGAAGTCATACTTGGACTCGTCTAAACATGGCGTGATATACTTAAGCTTCGGTACGAATGTGGATCCCTCTCTCTTACCGCCGGAGAAAATACAGACACTAGTGCGGGTGTTCTCTCAACTGCCTTACGATGTTCTGTGGAAGTGGAACAAAGATGAACTGCCTGGACGAACTGACAACATCCGGATATCCAAGTGGTTGCCGCAGTCAGATCTACTTAGTGAGTTGTTTTATTTTTGTAAACTTAGTTTTTGCCGTTTGCAAATGCATAGTTAGGTGCTTTACCGGGAAAGACTCTATCATTTTGTAACGGAAGTGTTATGATTTAATAATTAGTCGGGCATAGTTTTATTGAGTTTTTCCATCAGGAATTCAGTAGCAACCACGGCAGTCTGGATCTGGACCCGGTTAATGTAATGGATAACATAGGTTTTTAATATAACTTGCGAAATGTGGGAGCACTATTAAGTATACTTCTGTTTAACCTGTGATGTTATGTATTTAATTAATTTAAAATGTTTTGTAGAGCATCCCAAAATCAAGGTGTTCATAACACAAGGAGGACTGCAATCAACAGACGAGGCTATCACCGCAGGAGTACCACTCATCGGCATGCCGATGTTAGGTGACCAGTGGTTCAATGTGGAGAGATACGAGTTCCACAAGATTGGAGTCAGACTCGACATGGAAACACTAACTGAGGATCATTTGAAGAAAGCAATTGCTACTACAATTGATGATAAGAGGTTTGTGAAATTTGCTTACGTTTGAAGTTATATTGGTTAATATGTTAATATTAAATCATCCATATTGTCACATTTTCATTTGGAAGATGACGATGACACAAATTCGTGTAATTCAATGTTTGTTGCGTTGCGAGTTATAGTTCTTCTGGACACGACCTATTAAAAATACATGATACAGTAAAGGTTATGTTATAAATGCACCTTTTCACTTGCAGCTACCGTCGCAACATGGAGCGTTATCGCAGTATAATACAAGACGCGCCACAGAGCCCGCTGGAGCGCGCCGTGTGGTGGACGGAGCATGTGCTGCGTCACGGAGGCGCCAAGCACTTGCGCTCACCCAGCGCCAACATCACTTGGACCCAGTACCTAGAACTTGAACTAGTTCTAATATTACTCGCTGTTTTGTTTATAGCCGTCACACTCATCCTCCTAGCACTTCGTGTAGTCTATAGGTTTGTGTTAAGGAATTATTTTGGCAAAAGTGACGTTAAAATTAAACGAAATTGATCTGAAAACAAAGTGTTTTTATCAAAATTCTCTCTGGCGATGCCCGTGGTGACAAAAGACTTGATTTCAAATTTCAAATCGAGCAGCTTTGTGGAAGTCGTTTATTCCCCTTCATCAACTAGAAAAGAAGTGATGATCTTCAAACGGCCAAGCAGATTATCTTCAAACATAGCTAAGAACACTCTCGATTAAAACACGTTTCAAACGAAACAAATTGAATCAAAATGCATTGCAATCCGTATACTTTAAACTTGCTATTGTGTCTCATTTGTTCACAAGATAAAATGTGTCCGTCCGTCCCCCCGTCCTCACTCTATTTTCTAAAGTAAGAGCAGGAAAATTCTGAAATATAAAGGACTGCAGAACATAAAAAAAACTTTCAACGAAAATTGGTTTGAATAAGATTTGATATTTAGTTTTTGAGATATAGGGCTTTTTCATCAGACTGCAGCAGTAACTTTGTTTTTCATTAACATACTATGAAAAACAAATTTGGTTTTTCTGTTGAATGTAATAGAATACAACATATGAATGACCCTTCAAAATATTTTTATCATATTGTTTGGTGCTACGGAACCCTGTGTGCGTAAAAAATTAAAATAATTGAGAATAGAATTGAATAAAAGTTTAGTGTACACCAAAAATAAAACATAACGGTTGTGCAAATTGCCAGGCAGTAATATTCCCCGGAGAATAGGAATCTCTTTCCATTCCTCAGGGATGGATACTGCCCGCGCCCAGGGAGCACCGGCCCAGCAGCTATAGTTCCCTCCAGACCTATGGAGAGGGACCAGCAGCCATCAGGCCCACGAGGAGGTTTTCTGACGCAACACCCTATGACACCGTACCTCAGGTGACCTGAGGTTGATTGGACGGCAGAACTCTCAAAAGTGGTGCGCAATTTAAGCACCTGGGCCACTGGGTCACCGAGAGTAAGGGAGGACATTGTCAGTCAGAGCTAATATGCTGGGCCGTAGGTTTGCACGCTATACTGCATAAGCAAAAATAACCTCATTCAAGGCGTACTGTCAGTGTTTTCGAATACAATAACGCATTCAGGATTTTAATGGTTACCGCATCACGTATGTTCGCAGATGGTCAAGTGGATGGCTTTCAAGTGATAAATCGCAAAAGAATAGCTTTTCTGATGCGCCGCATACGGGGCAGTCCCAACAGCTTCCTACAGCGTTGGGAGAATGGACATGGAGTGCTCCTTCAGTTTGTCGATTCTTCCTTCTAGATTGTTAGTGACCTAAATGGGTTGAACCAGAATTTATTTTATACATATCTTCCGAGCTACGATGCCGTAGCTACAATGCCCCGGTCATCCATCCACGCCTTTCGATATAGTTAATGGTGTAAATGAGATAGCTTACAACTTTTTTTAATTCAAAAATACTCTGAGTAAACAAAAATATTTAATTCCTGGAAAACTACATTAATTTGATTTATTTATTAATAATGAATTATCCAGGACCTCTTTGTAGATGACGTTAGCGGTGTTTCCTTTTGGGGCTAAAATTACTTAGTGACTCGCAGAGCTCACTCCGGAGCATGCAACATAATACTGCCAATGTAAGAAACAGTTCTCACTTAAATTAATGCCAGCCATAGCCTTGGGGAGGATATTGAGACATTGTGTATTTTAAATTTCATTATTTGGACCTAGAAAATGTGGTCGAAATGAAAATCCAATATGGCGCCGAAGAAAAATTCTCATTTTCATTGCCAGCCTGTAATCCACGAAAACAATACTCGTGAAGAAAAAACAGAAAATTTTCTTCGGCGCCATCATAGATTTTTATTTTGACCTCTTTTTCATTGTCAGCGACCCCGAACACCACGAAAACGACACCCATGAAGGAAAAACTGAAAAGTATCCTCGGTGCCATCTTGGATTTTCATTATCATTGCACACAAACAACAGTATTTTAGCTACACAGGCGGACAAGGTCAGAAGGACACGTGCGTGCACATATTCATGTAGCCAATTAGTGTATTTTTAACTTATTGTGATTTGTTATTTACTAACATTGAAAAAGTTCATATTAACACTACATGGATCCATTGGTACCTGAAATAAAAAGTTTGAATTGGAATTGCCAGTGACTCGGAAAAACCACGAAAACGACACCCATGAAGGAAAAACCGAAAGTTTTCCTCGGCGCCATCTTGAGTTTTCATTTTGATGGCATTTTGTTATCAGCGGCCCCAAAACCACGAAAACGACACCCATGAAGCCAGTCGCGCAAGTGTCTTTCGTGCAAATGGGTTCTCGCAAGTGTCCTTCGCGCAAATGTCTCAGATCCCCTAGAAGTATGTATATGAAAGTTTTTAAACTGACATGGTCACTAACACTATCAAAAACATTGAAACGGGAGAATAACCATGTTTACTATTTGTTTCTAGTCCCCGATATTTCGGCGCTGTTGCAAACGCCATGAACACGAATAAACCGAAGTTATTTTGGGTTGGTGTTTTTTATGAGCAGGAAAATGAAATCAAAATAATTTATTTAAAGTAGGCCAGTTCTTCTTCTTAGTCGACACACTCTTGTCAGAGTGGTCGTGGATGCGCAGACGAGGTATATGGAGAGATGTTCTGTGGGCGTTGACTTTTCCGAAGATAGCTCTTTCAGCGATTCCAAAAACGTTTATTACGTGTTTATCAATTAATCCAGAAACATAAATAGTAAATTTCAGGCATAGCAGACCATTTTTGTTATACTAATGTTTTCAGCCCTGTCCCCCTTAGGGGCTGAATTTAAAAATAGGTATTCCTTGTCTACATTATAAAGGCAACCTCTGTGCAAAATTTCAGCTTTCTAGGTCCAAGGGCTTGGGCTGGGCGTTGATGAGTCAGTCAGGACTTTTCTTTTTATTTATATAATTAAAGATTTTAAAAAAATGTGTATGGATTATACGTAATTTATCTGAAATAAATAAATTAAATTGGATTAAATTGAATTGATAGTCATGGGCAAAAGCTTGCCAACCAGTATAAAATACTATAAAACGAACAAGCACGTGATAAACTATCCGTTCTTGCTGAATCATGATGATGCATGGCAATTTGTATAAGTTCATAAGGACTCAAATCGCTATTCTTAAGAAAATATTAATTGTTTTATTTAATAACATTAAACAATTAAGGTCTCAGTCAGCTGCTTCAACGTGAATTGATAATATCAAGAACATAATTGAATAATGTGTACTCGTGTGCGTGTGACTAATTAAATATTTATGAGGTTAAAGAACAAATTCTTCGGGCTCACGTGCACGATGTAAGTGAAGTAATAAGTAAAAACTAATTAAAAAATAGTCGAATCGGTCTCGAACTCGCGAATCATGACGACTGACGTGCAAATTGTAAAAAACGCAGCAAAATTTAATTTTCGCGAGCTACACCGCGCTTCCATCTTAATTTATTTTCTTTTCATTTTGTCGAGTTTTACGAGCATTTTTGTATTGAATTTTCTTGACAGAAACCGAGCATTACAATGAACGTAAACGTTAGTATGAACTGCTTACTTATTTACTGTAATGTCTCTCAATGCCGAATCAATTGCGCACTAACCACTTAAAATGTCATGGTTCTGATGCGCAGTTGTTTAATTTTTTTATGTATGAGACACGCCCTCCACACACCCGAATTTTAAATAACGATCAATTAAATGAATCGGTGCGCAATAACTTTGTGCGTCACAGGACATTTGTTTGACCATTTAGGTCAAGTAATGCGCAAATTCATCATCTGACCTTGCCTTTTATCAAATACTAGCGAACTGCAACGGCACGGGTACCATTTTCGAATGAAGTATCTTAATTTTCTTTCATACAATCCTTTTCCTGACAATTACGAACACAACCAAAAAGAACTAGCCAAATCGGTCGAGCCGTCGCGCGTCTTAAAGTGGTGGTGGCAATTGTTTTTTTTTTAAAGACTAGACCGCTTAGGTTGCATCACTCCTAAACTCAAAAGCCCCAAATCCGAAAGTTAGTAGCTCTTTCAAGAATAGTGTATTCACTGGGTACGTTGTAATTCTAGCTTTTCAATTTCCATACGAGTACATCTAATATATACTAATAATAAAGCTGAAGAGTTTGTTTGTTTGTTTCCTTGAACGCGCTAATCTCAGGAACTACTGGTCCTATTTGAAAAAATATTTCAGTGTTAGATAGCCCATTTATCGAGTAAGGCTATAGGCTATATATCATCACGCTACGACCAATTTAAGCGGAGCAGCAATGAAAAATGTTGCGAAAATGGGGACACAGTGACGCAGATGAAGTTGCGCGGGACAGCTAGTACAGAATAAATTCAGCGGATTATTAAAAGCAGCGCCAGATAATTAGCTAGAAAACCCCCCGGCTTATTTACAATGTTATAAATAGGTACCTACTACTACCTACTGTGGCAACATGTCATTGTTTGCTAGGTGTCAAAGTCAATCTTCATACGATAAACACATGCTAAGCTGAGCTATTATTATAATAATATGTACCTATTTAAAGATAACCTATCGACCGCGCCATTGTTTCGTTCGTCAATTTTTTTGTTTAATGTCGCCAAAGACAAAACCTTTGTTATAAACATGTTTATTTCTAATTATAAACTCGTTCGTAGTCGTTTTCTAGAATTCTTTATACAATGATAAGACAAGAATCTGAATATTATTTCAAAATTTAATAGGTTCAAGACAATGGGCAACCGCTTTTAAAGCGTTTTGTATTTCAACAACGAAAAAAACCTACCAAAAAATATATATGTCGATATTGCTGATCAATATCGGTAGGTTTTATTGCAGACTAGCAGAGTATGTCAATATAATGGGTAACAAAACATACCCTTAACGTACTGGTTCTCCCCGTAATTGCGATATTTTTTTTTGTTCTAGGCCGTCCTTATGAGCATTCTAGTTTTATGGACAGGTTGTATTGGGGGTCAACATTTATAGTATCTGCCTACTACAGACACTCTATACTCACACTTATCATCCATATTCATACTTTTATTGGTTTTACATTAGCATATTACCAATCATTTCGTTTTTATAAATATTTTCTTTATATCCTTTGTTGTGACATGTTTACTTCAAATTTGTCAGATGTCATTTACTTTTATTTTTGATTCTTACCAGCCAAACTCTCTATGAAGGTTTCATTTAGATTATATATTACTAAAAATTATTATCATCAATTCGTTAGTTCAATTGTTGTATTTTATAATTAATTGCGAATATTTGCTGTGTAAAGATATTCTGAGTTATATTTATAAAAATATTATGCGCAAGGTTTTTGACCAATTGCTACTGGCTGCTTTGAATACTGGCAGGTTGCGTCTTACTAGAGCGCAGCAGTTTTGAATCTGAAAAAGAAAATTGGAAGAAAAGAAACGGAAGATCAGGGTATAAAAGGGATTTCTGACAGATGCCCTGGTTCTAGTCTGGAGTTAAGAGTCGGTTCAGTCTGGACACGAGAAATCAGTATAGTCTAAAATCAAGAAAACAGCTAAGTCTAGTTTGGAGTCAAGATCTGTCATATCTTGAGTTTTGAGCACAGCCTGGTGGAGTCAAAGAGCGGCCTTCGTTTAGTGCTGCCGTGGCTGTTGCTAACTGTCTGCTGGAAGCTGCTTTGCGAACTGACGAGCCTGGCACTGGGGCTCATTACCTTTCTGCTGGAAGCTGCTCTTCGAGCTGACGAGCCTGGCATTGGGCGGTACGTGTCTGCTGGTGGGTCCTACCAAATCGCCCTGCATCAAGTTCGTCGTGGTCAAGCTCATCTTAATCAAGCCAGCTTTCTACGACTGCAAGTTTGTCTTCAGTTACTATCACGCTCAGAGATTTGCGGAGATATTTAAAACGTTCTCGGTTAACCTGCCCTTCACTTTTGTACTAATTTATTGTATTTTTCATTTCATCATTTATTAAATTCATTTTCCCCTAATTACTTTTTTAATGTATAAATCTGTTTACTCCTTTCATCAAGGAATAAGCAAGTTTGTTACATTTTGGCGCCTAACGCAAAATCAAGTCTTGATCTTAAACATATTCTCTAAATTCTAAAACAACTTCCACAAGAGATTATATTTGGTAACTATTTTCATCATATTTTCATCAAATTACATCACTAAATCTCTACTTATACTCTTAAACACTTAATTCATATATTTATCTATATCTTCTATGAATCTCATCAAAAAAGGTTTAGTGTCGTGGGCTCGAACTATTATTGGCGCTGTTTGCGTCCTTCTAAATAATAACTCAGACTCTCTTGACTCTCTCTCTCCCTTTTAATTTTATCTACTTTATTTTTAACTGTTTTATCTTATACTTACTCATGACTCATCTTCCTCTTCCCTTCTTCTAACTGTAGAGTTTTATTCGGTCTATTTAAACTCTTAAGTTTTTATTTTCTTTGTTCATTCATTGGTTCTTAAACCATTAAAAGATTATTTTTAATCTTCTTCTATATCTGTTCTTATCAGATAACTCTTTGAAGTGCTTTTAGGTACAAGTTATCTAACCTTCTATTATACTAACTGTACTATAAGTTGGTATAACTATTTTCTTATCAACTCTAAAAGTTGACTCTGAAGCGGGTTGCGACTTCCTTAAAATAAGCCTTCGCTAATCTTCAACTCTAAAAGTTGATTGAAGCGGGTTGCGACTTCCTTAAAATAAGCCTTCGCTAATCTTCAACTCTAAAAGTTGACTGAAGCGGGTTGCGACTTCCTTAAAATAAGCCTTCGCTAATCTTCAACTCTAAAAGTTGATTGGGGTGGATCCCTTATTATTATTTTTCATCTTATTATGGGTTTTAGACGCGAGCGGATTACAACTCCAAAAATAAGCCTACTGTTATTGATTTATCAGGTGGAGTAGTGATCATTGAATGTGAATCCTACCTGGCCTAACTTCGTAAGATGTCGGTGTGTTTGAATGAGTTATGAAAGTTTTGTGAATGTTGTAATACTTTAACCTTACCAAAATTTTTGTTCTAGGCCAAAAATTTTCTCGGGGTCGTTGGGGAAATATAGTATCTGCCTACTACAGACACTCTATACTCACACTTATCATCCATATTCATACTTTTATTGGTTTTACATTAGCATATTACCAATCATTTCGTTTTTATAAATATTTTCTTTATATCCTTTGTTGTGACATGTTTACTTCAAATTTGTCAGATGTCATTTACTTTTATTTTTGATTCTTACCAGCCAAACTCTCTATGAAGGTTTCATTTAGATTATATATTACTAAAAATTATTATCATCAATTCGTTAGTTCAATTGTTGTATTTTATAATTAATTGCGAATATTTGCTGTGTAAAGATATTCTGAGTTATATTTATAAAAATATTATGCGCAAGGTTTTTGACCAATTGCTACTGGCTGCTTTGAATACTGGCAGGTTGCGTCTTACTAGAGCGCAGCAGTTTTGAATCTGAAAAAGAAAATTGGAAGAAAAGAAACGGAAGATCAGGGTATAAAAGGGATTTCTGACAGATGCCCGGGTTCTAGTCTGGAGTTAAGAGTCGGTTCAGTCTGGACACGAGAAATCAGTATAGTCTAAAATCAAGAAAACAGCTAAGTCTAGTTTGGAGTCAAGATCTGTCATATCTTGAGTTTTGAGCACAGCCTGGTGGAGTCAAAGAGCGGCCTTCGTTTAGTGCTGCCGTGGCTGTTGCTAACTGTCTGCTGGAAGCTGCTTTGCGAACTGACGAGCCTGGCACTGGGGCTCATTACCTTTCTGCTGGAAGCTGCTCTTCGAGCTGACGAGCCTGGCATTGGGCGGTACGTGTCTGCTGGTGGGTCCTACCAAATCGCCCTGCAACAAGTTCGTCGTGGTCAAGCTCATCTTAATCAAGCCAGCTTTCTACGACTGCAAGTTTGTCTTCAGTTACTATCACGCTCAGAGATTTGCGGAGATATTTAAAACGTTCTCGGTTAACCTGCCCTTCACTTTTGTACTAATTTATTGTATTTTTCATTTCATCATTTATTAAATTCATTTTCCCCTAATTACTTTTTTAATGTATAAATCTGTTTACTCCTTTCATCAAGGAATAAGCAAGTTTGTTACAACGTTTTTTTTATATGTATGCAAGTTTAGGGTGTCTTAACTTTACTTTAATATCTCCACGACCCCCGTACTATTTAATGCATCTGTCAATATAATGTTTTGATCTAACGCACTCAACCCGTAGCGTATACGTAATTTTCCACTCCAAAAAGAAATGTCGTTTCCCAGCAATATTTTTTGCGTAGCGTTACTTAGTTTGATGTGCAGAATGCTTGCTTCGTGAAGAGTCCGGTTACTCCTTGTATATATATATATTATATTTAAAAAAACGTTGCCCCACACTAAAAGGAATTTCTCATGTATCGTGGGTGCGTTTACAAACATTTAAACTTACATACACAAACAGCCAGACCCGAAACAATTATCTGTAGGCCTTACAAATTTTTGTTACGTGCGGGGATCGAATCGGCGACACGCAGCGCAGCAGTCAATCGCTTAGCCACTGGGGCAACCATGCCGTCGGTATGCCTGACTTCTCTGTCATCATTATCAATATCACTATAGAATATCACTTTATCTAGCTAGAACCTCAGATTATGTGTGTGGTTAGGTGCCTTGATCTACGAAAGTAACGCAGTACCTAATTAGTTCACGGAAAACATTTCCATGATGACGTCCCCTCACCTTAAGAGGAACGATGCAAGAAGGATAACGATGGATTTGAATAAAGTTTCATTCTTATTATTTCTACATTAAAACACAAAACCGTAAAATAAAGGTGCGCAGAACATTTTCTCGAAAACGATTCTTAATCTAAATTATGAAGTCTATCAACACGTTTTAAATGTCTGCCATGCAGTAGGTATAGGTATCGTTATCAAGAAGGTAGCATACATTAAATAAATTAACAGATAATGTATTCTTAGCGTGTTTTATATTTTCCCACAGTGGTTTTTCTATCGAAAGTTAGAACTTGATGTGGGTATCAAATGAATTTCCATAAAGTAGAAAAGTGAAATCTCTATGTTTTGTAATCCAATCAAGCAATTATACAACATCTCACATCTATGTCGGTATACACGGTGTAAATCACCTCATCACGAAGCCGTCAACCAAGCATTCTGTACATGAAACTAAGTAACTTTATGCAAAAATTATTGCTGGGAAACGACTTTTTTTTTGGGGGTGTAAAATCATGTTTTGTGGTAGAACTCAATGTAACGCACTCAAAACATTGTGCTGGTGGGACGGGTTGAATAGTACGGGGGTCGTGGAGGTGTTTTAAGTAAAAATCTTACATTAAAAACTTGTATTTAAAAAAATACTTGTCAAGAAGTTGGAACTTTGACCCCTAATATCTCCGTAACTAGAAGGTTCCCAGCTATGGTGTAGAACAAAAAAATGATCGCAATGCCAGGGAGAACCAGTGCCTTTCGGCTTCGTTAAGAGGTGTTTTACACCCTTTATGATATCCACAATCCCATACTTTAAAATCTGAAAACACTTGTCTATTCTCAGATTTCTTGTAAAACGGGTAATAAGTATAGTAATTACCCGCCTACAATTAAGCACCTGAGAAAACCCATCATAATATTAAAGTCACTATAAACGTGAATGCTAATCGCTAAATATGGGGCCTCCTTTATACCTACCTCGCTAAGGAATATTCATTATCACCTGTATAGCCTTTACTGTATAGCTTCAAGTCTACCCGGATGCAGCTGAATACCAGTATTTTCGTATCGAACGACTGCCTATCAGACCTCCACAGCACAATCCTGGATAATACGATACCCCTCGGCAAGACTGGTTGTCAAACTTTCGGGCGACTGTCTTTTGGAACGACTGTCAAAGATATGCAAATGACAGCCGGTACCAACAGGTTAACGTGCTTTCCGAGGCACGGAGAAACTCTGAATGTGGTGGTCACCCATCCACAAAAAAACCTAGGCAAGCGCGGCTTAAGGCGCAGATATACCTACGTCATTTAATGATTTTAAATTGAACATCACGTCTAAACTTCTAGACTTATTTCTTTGAAAAAAAAAATGTCATACTAGACAATTTTTTTTATAAATTGATATGTGAAAATGTGAAATTATATGTTTATAACATAGTGTAATTAATTTGTAAATTCATGTCTAACGTGGACAAAAAAACGATAATAACGCAAAAACTATCGGACGTATTTGCATGAAACTTTGACCATCTGAAAGAGAATTTAACAACCCATATTTTAGTATACGGCTTTTATTTGTATTGTGTTTGATAATTCAAGGGGGGTTGTTTTTTCGAATAATCTTGGTGCGCGTTGAAGCGTTACGCATGCACTTTTACTCGCTCAAGGTCGCGGGCACTTATTGTCGCCTTTTTTTTTTTTTTTTTACTTGAAGATCGCTCGAACGGTTGTTATTACTTAGCCACAAGCTCCTCACGTTATTTAATATTTATCTCTATATATTCATTGACATCCCTAAGCCCCTTACATAAAATCTGAAAACTCATAAGCTAATTCTCAGATTTCTCGTAAAACGGGTAATAACTTTACCTAGAATAATTATAATAGAGCTTGAGAAAACCCATCGTTATATTAAAGTCACCATAAACGTGATCGCTATATAGCCTAGCCTTTATACCTCGTTAAGGAATGGTACAGTCAGCATCAAAAGTCGGTTAACACTTATAAATATTAAACCAGGTTTTGTGCTGACAAAACAATATTACATTAGATCACACTGTGATCTAATGTAATATTGTTTTGCGAATTTCTGTAACCATTGATGAAAATATTGTTATGTCGTTTATTCCAGTCTGTTAATTTGGATCGTTCTAAAACTAAGCAAAGCGACTTTTGCTGCTGACCGTACCATACATAATTAAATGCATCGTAGTTTTTGATTCTAAGAAAGAGAATCGACTGTCATGGCATGGGCATGTGTGGAGGAGAATCGCATGTAACTAATAAAGGTTTGATTGTAAAAGTTGATTGATGGAGAGGGAGAGGAAGACGAAGGAAACGATGGATGGATTGTATCAGGAATGATATGAAAAAAAAGGGAGTAAATGATAGTGTGACGGATGATAGAGGAGAATGAAAGAAAAAAATGTGTTGCGCCGACCCCAAGTAACAATGGAAAGGACAGGAAGATGATGAGTGCCGAAAGAAGAATACTACTGAATACTCGTACCCTCTTGAGCGAACGATGATAATGATGATTGCAGAGAAAAGACCAATCTTTTCTGGTCGTCTAATCACTAAACAACAGAGTTAATTATCTAGCATGCCAGGTAGATTTATGAACATCATAATTTATTAGTAGGTACATAATGAACGCGTTCATATAATGAACGCAATGTAGGAAATGTAACACAGAACAATAACATAATGAGGTGCAATTTATAAATTGGTTAAGCCCGTCGATCAATGATTTCTTGGAAATTTTCTTAATAGTTGGATGTGGAACAGAACATAATATCTTTTTTTTTTGTAAATACGAACTTTATTTCCTTGTTTTTGGAGGAAATGTGACTTTATCTATTTCCATACCAGACAAAAATAAAGGACAAAATATTGTTAAACAAAATTTATAAAAAAAGATGGTTGAACTACCTACAAAATAAAAAAAAGAAATCTTAATTTACGATAGTCTGGTTTAAAGGGTTCTAAAAATTGATCAATGAAGCATTCAAATATCACAAATTACGACGTAAAGGTAGAAATCCCAAGAATGTTTACCGATTTAATAAAGGTAAAACATGATATCACTGGCATCAATGAATGATTTAAAGTGTAAACATTAAAAAATACGCGAGGTTTTTCCGAGCCAAACCCCAAAGTTTATGTATTCTGTGCCCAAAGTGATAACATGTCCATTCACTTTAGAAACATAACTCAATGATTAAAAAACAATAAACTATTGACATAACAGAATACGTTGAGAAGGCTGTAAACTACCTTAATTTGATAAAAATTGACGCTCTAGAATGTGAACGGCGAATACAGAACGAAGCTCTAGTACAACTTTTACGACGAAAAAAGCGGACGTCAGTGACACGCCTGTTCATCAAAAAAACCTTCCAATTACTGGGCATCAAAACAAAAAGCCGCAATGACGTCTGTGGCCGAGCAATGTTTGAACTCCGGCTGACCTAAGCGCACGCGCAATCTTTATATATAAGGAGTGGGAGGTGCAAGGCCTCACAACAGATTGAACGCTCATAGCGAACAGACGTGTTGAAATTTATAAATTTATAATAACTCCAAACAAAATGTACACAAATCCTTTCGAGAGAAAACACTCTTCGTTGAGGCAGGCCCTTGACCGCTTCATCAGAGGCGAGACTCGACTCAGCTTCAGGAAGAAGACGGATTTATCAAAGTCTTCTAGCAGCAGTACTTCGTCTATGGTTTCTTCGACAATGGACTACAAACCTAAGTTCAACGAGAAGAGGTGAAGAGAACAGTGCAAGTGTGTTGTGATAGTGAAATAATTTTGCCAGTTCCACTCACAAAAAAGGTTGGTGTGTTTTTTTTTGTTAGTTTTAAACTTATCATCATCATGTTTTGGGACTATCTCTTTTATGCCGTCCATCGTTATTCAACCCTCAAGAAAACTTTTTAATCATCTATATTAGTCCTCTTTATCCCCATAAGAATGTGTTCGTCTTTTACATTGTTCCCGTTACCATCGGATATTTCAGTATTTAGGACTTAAAGGCCAATTTACATAAGAATCATTTGTAAAGACCATTCTCTTAGCCCATCGAAGTAATTGTATTCGAATCGAGCTTCAAATTAAATTCATGTTAAAACAATTGAGAATTACTACTTTATCAATAAAATTAATTGGACAGAGTTCGAAAAACTGCCATTCCTGCTCGTAGCAATTGTTCTAATTGGTTAATTGACAATCCCAGGAATTGGTGTAATTGAAACACAAATGTATTGGGGTGGAATAGAACTGGGCATGGAATAGCAAAAAGTAGAACAGCTGCCAACAACATTTGCAATCAAAACAGAAGCAAGGTCGAATATTAATGTAACGGGAGCAGTTTATAATGGATACAGGAACGTAGGACTAACAACAGTTTAGTGAAACAATTTGAACCTTAACTATTAAGTCAAAAATTATAAAACATAGAAGGAGGTCTTCATTCAAATCATTGAGGTGGTAAATATGCCACCTGGAAAAAGGACGCACAGAAGCGAGAACTGTGTCAAAAGAAAGAAAGAAAATTGAGTTTATTGGCGTAATTTAGAAAAGGGGAGACATATATCCAGAAGTTGGTGAAATAATGATGATGATGAAATCTACTTCAACAGGTTGATAGCATGATCATCCTATATTATTTTCACTTCTGGGTCGAGAACGTTTTCTCTGTGAGAAGGAATAGGCAGTTATCCACCATACGGGCCCAATGCCGATAGATGCCACATGTTTTTAAATTATGCACCTCGATAAAGTAGCTTTAATGTATAACTTAAAATTCAACGGGGCAGTCCAACTTGCCAGCGACAAATTTTATTGGAATATTTTCGTGGCATTTACGCTATCAAAAAACTAGTTGGATAATCCCAACTTGAACGCTTTGATTAAAACTGCCATTGTTTAGCAAATAATTATACCATTGTAAGCAAAAACGTGGATTCTCACGTTACTTAATTGGCATTATTAAAATATTGTAGCGACCACAAAAAGCAACATACTACAAAAAGTACTACAGCGCCATCTATGATGCGACGGAGGAACTAACATCAATTTCCTACAAGTCGCAAGTAAAGTTTACATCGACTTTAGTATATATAGAGAAACCCGATAACAACTGTCGGGCAGTTGCCCGCCAGACATAACACCTGTCTGGCCGGAGGATCCTCCCTTTTCTAAGGAGTATCGAGGAATTTTACACCCTGTTCCTCATTCATCTAAACTGGTGACCCCGAAATGGACGTCAGCGCAGCCTTCGAGCAACGTGACGTCATAATCATCATCATCACTTCCTCCAGCTTTCGAGCAGCGAGTCTCACAGCCAGCCAGCTTCAACTGGGTAAACCTGACCACCAGCATGCAGCGGAAGCGCATTCCTGGTCAGCACCCTCAGCCTCTCATCAAGCGACCATGGCACAGCACACTGCACTTTCGGCCGGTCGAGAGCTTCTACCTCCCGGTCGATACCTCTCAGCTGTCTGCCACATCGCGGCGCTGTACCACGTCCGACACACCGGAGCAAACGCAGCGCCGGCCCCGACTCACTGGGGTTCGCCTCACCACCGTAGACTGTTCCGACTCGCCGTGAACAATGCGGCAACAGGCCAACTGGCACGGCTAAATACCTAAAAAGATGACTTATTCGACTATCGACCTCCGGTCTCCGGGGGGGAGTGATGTAGCGACCACAAAAAGCAACATACTACAAAAAGTACTACAGCGCCATCTATGATGCGACGGAGGAACTAACATCAATTTCCTACAAGTCGCAAGTAAAGTTTACATCGACTTTAGTATATATAGAGAAACCCGATAACAACTGTCGGGCAGTTGCCCGCCAGACATAACACCTGTCTGGCCGGAGGATCCTCCCTTTTCTAAGGAGTATCGAGGAATTTTACACCCTGTTCCTCATACCTCTAAAATATAATAATTGAGACATGAACTCTGTGAACGTGGTGTTTAGGAAAAGGGAAAAATTTCCTCGTATTCATGTTATCAAGAAACATTAGAAATCAATTGTATCAAATCTATATTCTGTATTAAGAATTTTCTTTACAATTGCAAACAAGTCATATCTTTAGTATCAAAAATGCTATAGTTGTTTCCTAATGGCTGTGGCTAATGGATGTGCACTGAGCTCTTGCGTATTACTATTATACTCTAACTTGCTTCTTACGTGAAAGAGCTAGTAACTATCGGCTATCGATAACAGCTCTTAAACATGAGAATGTTCAAAAGCACTAATCGATACGGTAGTTGGAAATACCCAAGAAATGCCCGTCCATAACTAGAATGTATAATTCGAAAGTTTACATTCTAAAACCCCAAGACCTCTCATTACTCTAACGCCTCCATCTTCATTAATTCCCACATCGCCCTTAATTGTTGATCTGTTATTAACAAGACCATCGCCAAGCAAACAAACACAGTTAACGGGAATACCATGCCATAAACAATTTCAGCGAATAGAAAGTCTAAAAGTTATTTTTTTTTTGCCCACAGGTCGAGTGTGTTCGAAACCGGTTGGCTGACGTCAGAAGCATAGAGACCAGTGGAAAAGGGACTTTACCCAACAAAATGATTGAATAAATAAATGTTATTCTTATTTTAAATTATTGATTTTATTTGAGAACTGTTTCCTATCCTGTCATACACATATCTATAGAGGTATTAAAATGCCTACATTTATATATCCCTCTGTCAGTCTGAATATTCAAAAATGTCAATCTGATGTCTTTCTAATATCCTAGTAGATATTGTATGGCAGAATCAAATATTCTGCCTTGAAAAAATATTGAAACCATTTAATGAAATAAAATCTGATACTATTACACACATTGAAAATCACACAGACTACGAACACAGACCTTACGATAAGAAATAACACACAAGATAACCTTAAAACGATTAAGTTTAGTATCTGAGGTCTAAATATAATGTACAAGTTAAGCCAAGAAACAAATCAATGCGCTTTATCACAAAAGAAACTATACCTACTTTAAAATACCTACTTTGTTTTTTTTTTAATTAAGCGCATTAAGGCTGATAGTAGACAAGCACAGCAGTTAGCTAATCAGGCAAGCATTGACCTATATACGAGTATTTATCAAACTCATGGATTTTAAATAGAACTCTAGTTCCGATTATTATCAATACGATGGGTCACTAACCGTTGTAACACATTTATCAATGACCTCCGCAAAACATTTTCCTATTGTTATCGAATATTTACAAGGAAAACGAATTCTTGCACAATATGACCGTGGACATGACACCTGCCCCCGTATTCACAAACGCTCGGATTCGATTTGGATTCGGAAAGTCTTAAGTCTATCTCGCTCGCTTTCATAATGCCAAAACAAGATAGACATACGACTTATCGAATCGAAATCGAACCCGACTGTTTGTGAGTAGGGGGCTGTACATTGGAGGAACGAGCGGATTCTACGATAAATGCTTCTTGTAGAAAACAACTGTGAAAACACTAAGAAAACGGTTGCCGAAGAAAAGTTTCAACGAAAACATAACATAAAAGCATGCACATACATAATATCGTGCCTGTAATTCTAAAGAGTTAGACAGTAGTATAACTATAGTACAGTACATGTCTGTCAGTTATGTTTCAAGTCCCACCAATAGCGGAAGAGCTTATTCCCAGCAACTCGGCACAAACAGGGATGTATTTGAGAAATTCTTAACTAGAAAACGCAAACACTTACCGCGACCCATGGAATCGAACCCAATAAGGCAATTCGTCCAAATCTGGTAAAAGAAAAGTACAAGAACGGCGGCATATATGTATTCGACGAAGCAAACAATTTAATATCACGCCACCATCACCAAAACTCGATACAAAACACGTTTCAGACCAGTTTGAGTTGTCCTTTAATAAGAAATTATAATAAATACGTTTGTATACAGGTTTTTTTTAATACTCTGCATAGATTACCACAACAGTTTATAAGATTTAGAAGGAACAGGTTCTTGTGAGCCTCGAGGTGGAAAAGATTAGGCTGGCAACCAGACAATTCTTATTTATTCACATTTTTATCTGTTTTATGTCATTTTCTTTACCTTTTAGTATGTGGTTAGGAAAATGTCCATGTAGATAAGTATGAGGTGCTGTGTTCGATTCTCGAGTCGGGCAAAGTATAATTGGGTCATGAATTTCACAGTATTGATGGCAATAGGCTCGCCCCCATGGGACTCAAAGATAACTGGCGATATGTAGGTTTACTATTAGGTACACCTCTGACTACCCCACCGGGATTACGTCATGTTATGTAAAGATTAAGTCACACTTAGGAATAATCACATATATTTTATACGAAGTCATATATTACCATGTTTCTAAATGGTTTGAATAATGGCATATGGCTCTCTGAGATATTATGTTAATATCGATCACTATTCCTATAACATAACATCATTTATTTCATGCTACAATGGCCCATAGATACATCCTACTAATATTATAAATGCGAAAGTTTGTGAGTATGTATGTTTGTTACTCTTTCATGCGAAAACTATGGCACAGATTTGGATGAAATTTGGCACACAGGTAGTTTATAACCTGGATTAATACATAGAATATTTTGTTATCCGGGTAGTACAATCCAGTAGGACAATTACCGAACTCCACGCGTGCGAAGCCGCAGGCATAGGCTAGTACCTAATAAACTACCATATATAAAGTAATTACAAAACTCATGTTAATAAATATGACTTAAAACTATGTTAGTAGCACTTCGTCCTGCGGTCTTCCTGCATCACGATGGGCAGATAACAATTCGGTACGTGCACCACGAGCGCCTTGAAGTTGACTACACCTGTACATAATTGCCTTAAAAATGTGGCTGGGATAGACTAGAATCTAGCCTGTCTCAGCCATCTTTTAATCATTTGCTGTAGAAGGCAGAACACCGGGTGTGGTGGTGCAACTAGGAAGAAGTCTATTCCCTAGAGTTGCTATACATGATCGCTTATGCTGGCGGCTCCGCTACCGTTGTGTACAGAAATAAAGCCACGGGAATGTTTTAAATGAAGCAAGACATTCGGGGATAATGTAGCTTCCCGTTAGTAAAATAATTTTCAGAATCGGATCAGTATTTCTGAAGATTAACCCGTACATACAAACTTACAAACAAATTCTACTTCATTATAAATTTAAGTAAGTATAGATTTCGGTCTAACCAATTTTAAACTGTGAGCAAAAATCTTTTTAGTATCAAGAAACTTCTCTGTCATCTAAAATAACTTTAACAACACAGCACATAAGTATCTTTAGACCTGAAATAACACTAGTACCTATATAACCCCACAAAAACTGTCTGTCGGCTTAACGCAAGAGAATCAATCTTAGCAGTCTTACAAGTTAACTTGGTCGACAAAAACAATGCATGGACATCAAGAGATTTGGTGTCAAGTTTTTGTTAGATGTCAAAGCAAGCATAATCCTTAACGTCTTTTTTGAGTAGCTAGAATAGTAATTTAAATTAATACCTTCTAAAGTTTTTGTTAGAAGGTATTAATTTAATTTTTATTTATTTCATTTTACCTAGAACTAAAAATTCGAAGACATGTGACATCTACCAACCCGCACCGGGCCCGCGTGGTGGATTACAGCCCACTCCCTCTCATAGAGAGGAGGCCTGTGTCCCAGCAGTGGGAACATTATAGGGTGATGATGATGATGATGATGAAAGTTTTTGTTTTTTCAGCTGAATCTGGAAGACTGGAAGCTGACGCCAACATAGTTAGGAAAACTACCTACCTACTACTACTACTACCTACCTACCTGCTACCAACCAAAATCAAAAGTCATTTATTCAAATTAGGATGATAATCAGCACTTTTTGAACGTCAAAACTACAAGAGACTGTCCCCCAAAACGCCCACCCTTCGCCACTTCCTAGTGTTTTAGCTGGGAAGAAGAAGTGGCGGACAAACTCCCCAGCAACACATCTGTCTGTTAGGTTAGAAGAACCAGATTTTATACAATAGTGTTCAAGTTTATTTAACAATAGAATCCATTACATCAAATTAGTGTCACATGTAAGCTAGCACACCCAATTATAAAATAAAATATTAAAAAATATACTCAAGAATAAAGAAAGCCTCCAGACATAAAGGGTGTGCCCGCTTACACGTGCATACAGGCAAAAAATACAAAGTAAAACCATTTCGCGAAGTTCGTCATTCCGCCACGATCTCCGAATAATTACTACGGACAGATTCATTTGTGATAAAGATATGATACCATAAAGTTGGAAATTAGACGGATAATGTTAGTACACAGTCATCATCTGCCTTTTCCCAATGTTGGGGTCGGCTTCCAGTCCTACATGTCAAGGGACAAAACTTTTCCAGTCTATACCAGTTTTGAATGCAGCTTTATACCAGTATTTTAGTTAGTACGTGGTACTACGATACCCCTTGCTAAGGTTGGTTGTCAGACTTTCAGCCCACTGTTTCCCTTAACGACAGTCAAAGATCTACAAATGACAGCCGGACCAACGACTTAACATATGCTTTCGGAAGCACGGAGGAAACTCTGTATGTAATCAAAATCAAAAGTCATTTATTCAAACTAGGCTGATAATCAGTACTTTTTGAACAAAATAATGGGTGGTTACTCATCCACGCACCAACCTAGGACAGCGCGGCTTAACCTAAAGATCGTAATGCTAGTACAAAGTAATATTTGATCATCAAAAGAAACATTGAACCACAAAATAAGCAAAACAAAATGAGTAATAGAGATAGTGCGTTAAACACGCACGCTTCAGAGAAAAATGAAAATATATAAGTAAGTATAACATAATTTATTTATAAACCATTGCCTACAGGGATGAGTTCTTTATTGATATCAAAGCTGAGGGCAATGGCTCCAATATTCTGGAGTTATGAGCTGGCGCGGCAGAGTTAAAATCCCCGATCTTCGTAAATATTTTAGTAGAATAAACTAACGGTTGTGGTTAGACAAATAGCCTACATAAATTCGTTTTTATTAATCTAAAAGGTCTGGTATTCAAATGTAAACTAACTTGTGGTTCAAATTATTTATTGAATTGCTTTTGCCCGCGGCTTCGCTCGCTATTATTCCACGGGAATGTTTTAAATGTATCATTCAAACTTAGGAAAAATTACAATGTGATGACATACAAAAAGAATTGCAGAAAATTATCTGTCACATCCAATTACAAATGTCTCATTTTTGGTCCAACTTAACGCCTCCTTTTTACATACGGTTTAAGTATGACTGGCGTAGAGCCATAGATGTACACACAAAACAATAAAGGATATTACATAAAGATACAAGAGCACAAAGGTAAAACGCTTGTTTTCATTAACACTTAGTGCCAATCAAAAAAATGCCTAACTATTTGGCAATCCTATATCATCATCTGCCTAGTCTTTACCCAACTATGTTGGGTTCGGCTTCCAATCTAACCGCATGCAGCGGAGTACCAGTATTTTATATGGGGCACCTGCCTATCTGACCTCCACAACCCAGTTAGTACGGGGTACTACGGAACCCCTTGGTAAGACCTGTCAAACTTTAAGACCAATGACTACCTGTAACGACTGTCAAGGATCTACAATTGACCGATCCACATAGGTATCAGTCTGAGCAAGCGCGGCTTACCCTCAAGATCTACTCAAGCGGCCATTATTATCTCCCTACGTGACTAGCGACTAGTAAACACTGCAGGATAAACACATTAATTTCTTAAACCCACAATCTTATCCCAAGACAATAGAAGAGTAAACAAATTGTTTAGCATCCCATCTGCCTTAGACACGTGCTAACTAATATCAAACGGCCTTTCTCTATTAGCTAACATTCGCTGGAAGAAAGTAAACTTTCGTAATCTCTGAGTTTTGGGAGAGATAATGTATTCGTATTGTAATGTATCCGTACTGACACCTCATTAACGTTCTAGTGCAATGTGTATGATTATGGTAATTATAAGAAGTTTAGAGAAATAACAAATAATTATAAATAAAATTATTTTGATTAGCAATCATTAGAAAGAAAATTCGAAATTAAAACAGTGGCCCAGTGATAACGACCCTGACTAACAAGATTTAGGCGATTATCACACTGCCACGCAACACACTGCATGTTGCGTGTCAACGCACCCACGCGCGTACTTGCGGGAGTGCAGATCTGCATCATCGTCCGGGTTTTTTACGCACTCACGCGCATAGTTGCGTTTTATGGATACACGGCGGTTCAGACTCATTTGATTCAAAGCCGTTCGCTGTGGTCATAGTGCAGTGCAGAGCCCATCCAAAATCACGCACGGCACGGCGAGACTCGGTGTGCCATACCTTGTGTTTCGCACCGCAAACACGCGCGTGTGCGCATGTTTTTCCGCTTGTAGGCACGTGATCTGAACGAACGGGCGTGAATGCATTTTCTGTGTGTTGGACTGTGCGTGTTTTCTATACAAACGGAGATACTTACAAGCAACGTTAAAACACGCATTCACGCGCTACGCTGCGTGGTGCGTGGCAGTGTGTTTATCGCCTTAGGTTTCTTACAAAGAGGTTGTTTATGTGCAGTGAGAACGTTATAGGCTGATTTTGCTATGTTTGCTAAAAATGTGGTCTACAACAGCATGGAGACCTTTGCAGTGTTCGCCAGATCATACTACGCCCACAATACTAAATCCAAATATGATACTCATTCAATACTATTTTTATTCCTCAATGAGCAATTCACGACCACTAGACCCACGAATCACTATTAGGCACTACGTTGAACTTAAAAGCTTATCTGCTTTTCCAAAGCTCTCACGTTTAGTATTAAGTCACACTCAAGTCAAGTTCAAGTAAATACACACATGTCATACATTTAACTCGTGTTATAATATTGACAAAATGTTTTTGCTGTATAAGAAATCGCATACACCAAATACATTTTGTCAATATTGGACTATGAGTCAGTCCTAAACAGTATGAGTAGTATGAGCTACAAGAGTGCAGTTCATGGTGGCGCTGCTTGTCAAGCAAAAATGTATCGATATGTCAAACTTGCTATATTTATTTTAGTTCTGTGTTTTCCCACTTGCACAGATAAGTTGGTTCTACGATACTTAACTCCTAACAGTGACATTGATGTCAAGTACTTATCATAACTTCACAAGTACGAAACCGACACATTAATTACCTCGGAATAGATACAACATTGCAGATTCTCAACGATGCTTAGTCTGAGTACCTAATTGAAATTGAGATTTATGGCTAATAATATCTAGCTATTGAGCAAACATGAAATTGCGGTTAGTGGGGGACTTTATAAAAGCCTCCTCAAGTGGCAGTACCACTTTTTTTGTTTTTAATAATTTGTAAATTAGGCTATCCTTATAGCTAATGGCCAAGATTAGGCCTAACAAACCAGGGCCCTCCAAAAGCTCGTATTTTTTAAATTATTATTATTAAAACGTTGCCCCACACTAGGAATTCTCCTATATCCTCCGCAGCTGCGTTTACAAACATATAAACTCACATACACAAACAGCCATACTCGGAACAACTACCTGTAGGCCATACAAATATTTGTTCCGTGCGGGAATGAACGGCGATACGCAGCGCAGCAGCCAATTGCTTAGCCACCGCGCTAACCGTGTGGCAGAAGAAAAGCGAGGTCCATGCCCAGCAATGGGTGATTTCGGACTGTTATGATGATGATGATGATGATACCCCAGGATGCCATTGAGATTGATGGCAGCCCCGACTTACGAGCAGTAAGCCGAGGGTTCGAACCCAGGCAGGTGCATTACTTTGTGTTATTTATTTCATAATCGGTGCCCTCAAAAACAGTGAAGGAAAACATCGTGAGGAAACAGGCATGTCCTAGAACTAAAAATTCGAAGACATGTTACATCTATCAACCCACAATGGGCCCGCGTGGTGGATTACAGCCCACTCCCTCTCATAGAGAGGAGGCCTGTGTCCCAGCAGTGGGAACATTATAGGCTGATGATGATGATAGTCCAGTGGTGTGGCCATCGGACAGTCAAGACATAGGTCTCGAGTTCAAACCCAAGACAAGCACCTCTGATTTTTCGAATTCATGTATAGGTATTGTATAATTATCACTTGCATCGGTGAAAGAAAATATCGTGAGGAAACCAAACCAGCATGCCTGAGAGATATTTCTCGACGGCATTTAAAGCCAAGTCCGGCCCATGGGAGGCATAAAAACTCTGACACTAGGATCGACACTAATCAGACGAAGAAGAAAGAAGTATTGAAAAGTCTGCAAGCTAAAACTTTCTGTAATGTGAAAACACTAAAGTAGAAACTATGTAATGAAAAAGTATGGATTGGAAACAAACCCGCCTTATACTCGTACGTGCCAGAGATCATTCCGAACAAAGATCTTTTGTTTTCCGAACCAATGCGTAGGTATAGTGTAATTAATCGTCGTGTAGCTGTAGGAATTTTACAATCAGAAATTACCTGTGCTGACCTTTTGTCTGGAAAAATTATACTTGAGTACCTAGGTATACTTCTAGCTATACAAGGTGTTGTTTTGCATCCTCGTCAAATTCAAGGAGGTAACTATGCTAATGATTCTCGACCCGAACCAAAAAAAAAATGGATAGGTATTTTTTTTTATTATTTATGGAAATCGGAAGTGTGCACGTTTAAAACACAGGTGGTTCTGTTTTTTAAACGTGGCCGTTTCTCGCCGTATAACCGCGCACACATATACAAACAATCTCAAACGGTTATTCGATAATTTATTTTTCCCCAAACCACGTTAAGTGGGTTATTCTGAAATACTGACAAACTTAAACAACCAAAAAAATCAGCGTTTATTAATATTAACTAGGTACCGTTATTTAAATTGATTTTTTATGCCTTTTGTGACAGTATCCTGAATTTTGACGAGAATGCAAAACATCACCTTGTATATGTATGTAGTATGTTCATTTTCGCGGGCAATACGTACGACGACCAATCAAGCTATGCAAAACCAAATAAAGCTGATCTCATTTGTACGGGAAGCTGAATACAAAGCGAGCTCAGGTTATACTGGATATGCACAGGTTGATGTCGTGTCGCCGTGTGTACAATTTGCCATACTTAGCTTATTTATATAAGTACACACAAAACACATAACAGGACAATACATTAAGATACAAGAGTACAAAGGTACTGCTTATTTCAATAGAAATTTCTTCCAGCAGACCTGCGAGTGGAAAGATGGATTAGAAATGTAGACACAGTGTGTAGAAAAGATAGAACAGGAACAAATTAAATTAGAGCTTAAAACAAACTTAATAGGTACCTATATAAAATAAACATACATACAAATGCTTAATATCCGTTTTGTAATAACAAACGGATATTGAGATTCAAATGTCGTATTTGTTGTTTTCAAAAGCATTCACGAGACGGTTACAACGAAGTGCAAATGACTTTCGTAATTATTATTTTGATTAGCCAATTTCCAGGACGTTGCATCGAGTAGCTACAAACATTACTTTATGCTTTCATTTTTCGACTCTATGTCGGCTTCCAATTCAACTAAATAACTGTACAATCATTCTACTTAAGATTCCCACAATATTTACTTTAAAAGCATAGGTACAAACAAAGGAAATCACAATCTGTGTCATATAAAACTCTAAAACAGTAACAATTAAGCCTTTATTAGTTTGACGTCAATTGTCTGGAAAATGCCACTTTACCTAATTACTCTAATGTAAAATTAAATAAGTTAATGTAGAAACAAATTTAAAACACATAAAGTACATTATAATCATTTTTTTCTTCATAAACATCGTTTTTGTATTGTTAAATTGACGTTAGAAGTGGTTAAGTTAGCATTGGTCTTCGGGTTCACTCGTTTTTTTTAAGAATTTGCATAACTCTCTAAAAGTTCTGACAAAAGTCGTCCACATAGTACCTACCTACTGTGGTGTAGCCAAAGATATCATTTTTTCTAAAGATTTTTATTCTTGTGCCCCATCATGATAGTTTTAAATAAGTCGTGTGGCGGAAATTTCAGAAAAATGTTCTAAAAAATTCTCTTAAATTTTCAAAAATTGAAATTTCGACCTGCGGTGGAGCGAAAGCGCAGGCGATCTTTGCAGGGAAGCAACTGGATGAGAGTTGCCGAGGATCGAGTTAAGTGGTGTGCCATTGAAGAGGCGTATATCCAATTTATAGTGGACTGTTGATGATTATACGATACAAAGTTACACAAAAAACAAGCAGGAAAAATTCATGACTTTTCCGTAGAAAAAATATGAAGTTCAAACAGAAGTACAGTATTTTTTCAATGTTAAACAGAATGTTGTGGAAAAATAAACAAAACAAATTACTTTTTAATGGACACAACTAAATCAGGTTTTTTAATGACTTACTGCCTCTTATTTACAAGTTATTGTTAAATATTGATACTCATGGTAACGATTTCATTAGTATAAATAATTACCTTTTCTACGTAAATTGGTTGTATTAACCACACGATTGCAACAATAAAATTTGACTGCAATTGATAAACAAATAGGCAATTATTAATTTTCATGTTTCCTGTATTGGTTGGTGGTTTTCAACTGCGGTTTGGTTTCACATTTGGTTAGAATCTGTATTTGACTCCCGGTCCATAATCTGCAGTGGCATAAACAGGGTGTAACGGAAAGGGTATATACATACTTAAGGGTGTGCTAAGACCATCAAACTGAACATGTTTCTTTATCGGACAAACATCGTGATAGCGAAAAAAATATCACCTGCCCCATACATTTGGGTCGAATAGGTACTGAAATTTGGTATGGGACAGCAGATATTTTTTTCGCTATTACGATGTTTGCCCGATGGAGAAACATGTTCAGTTTGATGGTCTGTAGCATACTCATAAGTATGTATATACCCTTTCCGTTACACCCTGTATAAGGTGTAAACAGAGTATTCATGCAGCCATCAATCAAGCGTTCTGTACATCAAACTAAAAGTGCCTCTACGCCAAAACTTTTGCTTGGAAATGACTTTTGTTTGGGGGTGAAAAATCAGGTTTTACTGTAAGACTCAATGTGACGCACTAAAACATTGTGCTGATATTTATGCGGGGTCTTGGAGGTATTTAAACTTGTACTTCTAAAAAACTTGTGGATAAGTTGGAACTTTCTCCTCCAATGTCTTCGTAACTAGAAGGCTCCCAGGTATAGTCCAGAACAATAAAATGATCGCAATGATGGAGAGAATTTCCTTTCGGCTTCGTTAAGGGTCGTCTTAAAACCTTTATGAAAGACACTCAATCGATTGTGCACCCAAGTAGGCCGTTGCAATCATGCTTTGGCAGAATGGAGGATTAAATCTTTCTGACACTCTGCGGTGCTCCCGACCAGACCATAGCCCACTTGCTGGAATGTCTAATGTGTCCACATTATTGGACTTAAAAAATGCTACCGACGGTGCGATTAAAATGGCCACAAAAAAAAATAAAAAAATCGTATTATTATTATCGAAACGAAAGAAGAAGACCATAATTTGACCGCATGTTGGCGCAGTGGCTAAGCGATTGGCCGTTTTATATTTGTTATTTTTGAATTCCGATTCTGGCTGTTTGTGTCTGTGAGTTTTGATGTTTGGAAACGCCCCACGATTCAGGAGAAATCGCTAGTGTGGGGTAACATTTTTTATACCACTGCCTTTTGAGCTTCAGCTTGAGCTAGGCTAGCTATGTGATAAATTAGTTTTGCTCACATCTCTCGAAACGTATTCTCGTACATGTTTGGTGGATATGCATCCTTAAAGCCGTGATAGACGTATGGCGGTGGTTTGGCCGGTTAAGTTCAGTCGTACATTTGGAGCTCCACAGAACTGTGGTTTTAAAAACAGAATTGTCTGCCTTTAGCTTTGTTTGAAATTCAATAAAACAACTTACCGACTCGTCGTTTGGTGAAAGCCCCAGGGTAGCCCAAATTTTCACACATTTTTTTCCGATTCACCGGTTAGTGTCAGGTTTTATGTTAAACAAAATATGATTCGCGGCCGCAAAATGTATGTATTTATTATATTTTGTTCATTCAATCCTATTGAATGATTTTTTCATGAAAGAGTCATTCGATGATTAAATATACTTTAGAGGGTTGTATTGATGATTTTAATAATTGTAACTCAGTAAAGCCGTATTTGTTGCGGACGCAAATCGTATTTTAATCAACATACAACCTTTCACTGACCTGCAAATTGCAGAAAATGTAAGAAAAATTTCGCCATAATCTTGAGTATGCTGTAAACAAAAAAAAATGTGCGTGGAGTCCTTCCGCGCGGAAGAAGTGAAACTTCGTAATACTACACGCATGCGTTCGAGTGCCACGCATTCACTCTCACTCTGTGTCTTTCTCCATGGTAGCGTTAAACGTTTAACGCAAACTTGTTGGAAGTCGCATAAGAAGTTTCACTTCAAAAATATCATTTAAGTAGTTGTGTTTGACAGCATGAAACCATCGAATTTCTCAACGTTTATTTACTTTATATAAATATATTTTTTCATTACTATATACAGTAGGCCTTAATAATTAAAACCAGTCCATTAATTTTATTTTTAACTTTTCATTCAAAATAGTGATACCTATAAATAAATATTACACAAAGATATTTTTAACCCTCAAACGACCTTCGTGAATGTTGTCAACCAGGTTCTATGGTGCCCACAACCATTAATCTATTTATATAAATGGCTGTACAAATTAAGATGATAATTTAAAACAGCAATAACTCCATCGACTCGAATATTTCGGTAGGAATACTTCTGTCTCCTGCAATTTCCTGTAGAAATGACTGACGTAATAATTATAAAATCAACTTAAATGACAATCAGAAGAGGTGGACAGCAGTGGACAGTGAAAATAATATGGTGGTATCATCATCTCCTAGTCCTTTTCTTTACTATGTTGGAGTCGGCTTCCAGTCAGACCCCACAATCTAATTAGTACTGGGTAATACGATACCCCTTGGTAAGACTGGTTGTCAGACTTTTGCGCCACTGTGTACCTGTAACGACTGTCAAAGATCTACAAATGACAGCCGGGCCTAACAGCTTTCCGAGGCACGCAGGAAACTTGGTACGTAATGGGTGGTCACCCATCCACAGACCAACCTAGATAGACACAGACTAACCGTAAGATTGATCAGAGCGGATGGTATTATTTAGCCACGAGCTCACGTCATCATCTGCCTAGCCTTTTCCCCAAACTATGTTGGGGTAGGCTTCCAGTATAACCGGGTGCAGCTGAGTACCAGTGTTTTACATGAAGCGACTGACTATCTGACCTCCACAACCCAGTAACTGGGTAATACGATACTCCTAAGTAAGACTGGATGTCAGTCAAAGATCTACAAAAGACAGCTGGGAACAACGGTTTAACGTGCTTTCCGAGGCACGGAGGAAGCTGGCATGTAATTATGGTCACCCATCCACGGACCAACCTCGGCAAGCACGGCTTAACCTTAAAGATCGACCCGTGCGGCTGTTATTATTTAGCCATGAGCACGAGGTTACGTAGTGGTATTATGTTATATCCAAATTGTAGCTCTTTGACATATCTGATTGCCAAAACACAACATTTTTAGCGTAGCGGATGAAGAAAAATAAACGACAAAGCCTCCTTTCCACGTATTGTTTGTGAATAATTCTGCGCTTACGCAAAAACCTCGTGTATCCAATTTCCCGAAGAAATCGTTTTCCTAAATCCAAACAAACAACACGACACCAATGACTATTTAAGCTCAATTGTTAGCGGAGCAGTTGTATCTGACCACCCATTGCATGTAGATGGTTGAGAAAAAAGTTAGAATAAGCCTTGTCTTGTTCAGCCTCTGTTTGTGGGAGCTCAACTCTTGTTTAACCTAGTGATTCGTTCCATTAAAACTTAATACACACTATCGAGTGCAGTAAGTTTTTCAGTCAAGCTGTGAAAACAAAATGTTAGTTTCTCTGTTTTTGAATCAAGTACTACAAAAACATAAATATTTGAAACAGTTGTGAATCGTGATCTTTTGTTATTCGACGACGAGGAGGAACACTGACGAGCCGGGCATATTCTTCCAAATTAGCCCTGTATTTCGAAAACATTTTTTGCTATGGCAAGCTATATTACCCCAAGTGTCAAAGGCTATATTTAAAACTTTCCCGTGGGATAATTTCTGATAACAATGCTAAAGTTTGAACTTTATTGTGCATGCTGTGGTCTCCTATAGGTTAAGGAGTTATTGTCCATTATTTCTGTCATGTTTTGTGAATCTTTTGTTTAATATCCCAAATACAAAGGTCAGAGGATGATAGGCTATGTGTAACAGTGTATGAAGAAGAGGATAGCGTCCACTAAGTTATCCTCTTCTTCATACACAGTTCCACGTGGTCATGACTACAAGGACCGCATGAAACAGGAAGAGATACATGAAGACAAAGGGAAGCTTAAGTTTCAAGCATGAAAGCGCGGAGTATACGTAATTTTTAATTGACAAACCCTCATTTGTTTATTTTTTTACGACTAACACAAAAAGTTGAACACACAAAGTCTTGAACTACATAAATATTGTATGCTTAAAAGTATCAGGAGTGGTTGAAGAAGAAGTTGAAGCTTACTTCTCTGATGCTACGAATACGTTAGACTAAATTATTTGGGGTCGGCAGTTTCGCGTAGTACACATTTTACGCAAAGCGACAGTTTCAGTGACGTTGATGCAACCCTTTTTAAGAAGTGAGTGGAGTAAGAATAAACCGGTGGGCCCAGCCTGAACGAGAGGAATAAGTAAACTATTGATTTTTTAATTGACGTACCCAATTTTGTTTTTGTTTTTTGCGCCTAACATTAAAGTATTGGAAAAGTATTGAAACTACATAAATGTTGTGCGTTTACAAGTACCAGTAGCGCAAGAAACGGGAAGAGATACATAAAGATAACGGGAAGCTTTCTTCTACGGTGCTATGTAATAGTAGATTGTATCATAAGGGAGCAAAATAATATTTTTACGGCGAGGGCGCTTTTTTGAATCCAGAGTGAAGTGAGGGATTCTAGAGTAGAATCCCGAGCGTAGCGAGGGATTCAAAGTACGTCGCCCGAGCCAAATATATATTTTCGCCCGAGTGATACACTCTACTTTTCATCACCCACTATGAGAAAACAGGCGCCTCGTATTCTATTGTAATATTATTATTTAATAAAACATAGATACAACTAAATTGAAATTAAATGGTATCTAATAATAAAACAACTAAAAACTTATATTAACATTTGAAACATTTTCGCAATTATGAATATTTATTGTTATTCAGCTGGCGGCGCGACTATGGGCCGTCGTACCAGACAGTCTTTATTCAAACAATATTTGCGTTCGATTTCTTTGGCGCTGAACACTAAGATGTTCCAAATACAAAAAGTGAGCCGCAATTATCTTTGCGGCGCGGGTGCGCCAAAGTTCACCTAAATTTTCAACTCCGATAATTGGAAATCCGAAAATGTTCTTCCTAACATTTTTCATCCTAACAATCGCAATTCCTAACTACTCTGTCTCTAATGTTCTAATTCCGAAGCATTCAACTTCATAATGTCAGTAGCAATAAACATCTATTATACTTTTATTTGTTTTCCTATATTTTCTCAACATAACCATCTTTTACACTATTATTCAAAGTCATATCTTTTTTGTTTAGATTTATTTATTATTAATTAAAGCGTCTTCATTAATTTTATTTAAAACGGTGTGTAGTGCAAAGATATCCATAGGTTAGGTTAGGTTAGAACTGTGACCAACTACGCGCGAGCCGAGCGAGCGAAGCGAGCGGTGCCGCGGTAGCGGCCGGCGAGCGCTACCTCGAAATTGGTCGCGAAATTTTTCTAAGTATTTTTTTCATTGTGGGGGCACTATAAATGTCATCTTCTACTCACATATATTATTTATTACACTTGGTAAATGTTTCTTTCTGAGTATGAGTGAAAATATTATGGTAATTATGTTTAGAGATAATAGCGTTATGATAAAAAACAGTAGGAGTTGAAATATATTTACAATAATGATATTATTAGTTACAATTTTCGGAAACATGAGTGTTATGAACATCGCCGGTAGCACTACAAATAGTATGAATGAAAACTTTAGGATGAAAAATTTTTGGGAAGAGTGATCATTCGGATTACAAATCATTAGGAAGAACAATTTCGGGTAAAGAACTTTAGGTGAGCCAATATGGACCCTTGCGGCGCACTTTTTGAAATAAAGGGGAATAAAAACTCATTACTGCCCGCTAAAAGTTCCTTATAGAAAACACTACCTTTGGGTGCATTTAAAGGCGAACCAAGTCGTCCTTTTCGAATAGATGGGATGAAAAGTAAATTGCGGCGCACTTTTTGAAATAAAGAGGAATAAAAACTCATTACTGCCCGCTAAAAGTTCCTTATAGAAAACACTACCTTTGGGTGCACTTAAAGGCGAACCAAGTCGTCCTTTTCGAATAGATGGGATGAAAAATAAATTGTTTGGGGTCGGCAGTTTCACGTAGTACACTTTTACGCAAAACTCCCGATCTCATATAATAGAAATAATAAGCGACTGCTTTAGGTATCGATGACGCAACCTTTTTTTGAATGAAGTAAGTAAGAATTGAAAATACTGGTGGGACCAGCCTGAACGCGAGCAAATGTTTTTAAAAAAAAAAAAACCACTTTAGGTGACACTCACAAAAGTAGAAATGTATGAAGTTTTTTTTTTCACTATTACTATTTTCGTAGTATTTCAATTTTCTACGTTACGTCTTTGCCTTTGTCTTCTGTGCGTTCGTGGTAGGCCTAAGCCTCGATTATTCTGAATTTCTGTGTAATACCTAAAACAGTTTTCCAACTCTGCCAGCATTTCTCTTTGTCATACACTAGGTACTAAGAAACGCCGTGATACACGGCAACACGTTCCTCCTTAAGTATTACAAAACATAGTCAATATTTATTTTAATTATAATGTTTATTACGAGTATCTATTTATAGTTTACCTAAGTACGCAAATATATTATTGCGAAGTGTGATAATAATAAAACAAATTGGAGAAGCGCCATGGCTTCTTTAAAAATTAAGATAGTAATTTACATTGAATATCCATAAATCTCTTTATCAGTTTGTTTCTATTTAATTCAATTACATTCTTAAATACCTATCCAGCAAGAAAGCATTGTTAGGTACTGTGCAACGCTCACTTGTCGAAGGAGTCAGCCAAGAGTTGCAACCATCGAGCGCAGAGATGGCGTTAGCAGTATCGATTTGTTGAAGTTATCTGCGACGTGATTGGTCGCTTATGCCTCGACTTCGCTCTGCATAGAATCGTGGAATCTATGATTTACGAACCGGCACAAGCTTGTTTCGATTTGAAGAATGAACATTTAATTCTGTGAAAACCTATAATATTACACAAGAGACAATACAGAGTGTTCTGTTGCATTTATTAATAACGCGGCCGTGCCTTGTGAAGATAATATAGTGGATATTGCTGTCGTGTGTGAACTATAACTACCTACTACTCGTCTGTTGGACGGTTCGCCGGCGATTTCACTAGATTCCTGAGTCCTGCCTCCTCTTCGTGGTCTGCTCTCGAGGAGTATTTGGAAGCGACACTGGTTCGATGACAAGGTAGGTGAGCGCATTTATTATTGCACTGTGGAAATACCTACTCTGTGTTTCTTGTTGGATAACGGGTGGTCATTCGATAGATATACCCGACAAATGTAATTCAGTACGCAAGTACAAGAAAGGTGATGGCTATTTACACGCCATACCACAAATTATGCGGAGGTTTATTTTCAGTACGAACTAAGAATAGATTTTATTATATTGCTATGTCTATTAATACATACAGACACGTAAAAAAACGTACAGAGAACTATGGATTTTTTCTAATGCGTCCATTCCAAAGTAGTCTAGAAGGAATCTATGTACGTGCAAAAAGTACTGACGTTGGTTAACATTTTTTGATTGACGGTAACTTCGATGGAATTTTCCATTATTTCTATTATTTGTGCTGGACCAATAGTTCCGTGAACATATCATCACGTGCAAAAAGATGAATGAATAAGCGAAAATAAAACAAAACATCAGTTTTGTTTGATTGGGACGTTTAGTGGCCGATGATGATTGTGACACAAAACAATTTATCTGCGGACTTAGTTATGAATTCGGGTAAAATGCGAAACTGTGTCCAGTTGGCGAAAACATAAAAGTGATTTAATTTAAGTTTCACTATGTGGACACGCGTAAAAATCTTGGCGTGTACAGATGACGAAATAATAATATGTGATACTAATTTTAAGTTTCACCAACTGGACACACGTGTGTACAGTGCCTTTCGTGTCGAGTTGGTGAGTAACCCTTTTTAAGTAACCGTTGATGTGTCAAACCGAAACAAAAAACATTTCTTTCAAAACAAAGTTTCTTATTTGCAGGGACTCAAACTGTAACCGTTGTAAGTGGTCTTAGCACTGTTTTTTAAAACAGAAAAATCACAGAAAAATACTTTTAAATGTAACAGATACAATAATGCTACCGAATCAAACTGTAACCTTTTATATGTGTTAATAAGTGACAATAAGTGTAACTGAAATAATCTATTATAGCTTTAGTAAGCTGCGTTTACCTGTTACACTTATTGTCACTGTTAACACTTTTATATCTGCTACAGATATGTTGCGGTTGAAAACACATTTAAAAGTGTTACATATTTGATTCTGTTACCAATTCAACATATAACACTTATAATTCTGTAACCTTTATGAAGGTGTTTTTAAGTCCCTGGTTATTTGTGATAAAATGTTTGGCCACCCTATTAGAAAGAGATAAACAGTCTCTGTTATGAATATCTCACTCACATTTTTGTGGTAAAGTGCTCAATTAAGTTTGTATACTAAGTCCATTTCCCATTCTGTACAGCTAAAGGAACCACTACAGTTGATATGGTTGGGATATACGATCCCACTCATATTATAAATGCGAACGTTTGTGAGGATGGATGGCTGTTTGTTACTCTTTTACGCTAAAACTACTGAATGGATTTCTATCAAATTGGCACACGGGTAGTTTATAACCTAGATTAATACATAAAGGATGTTAATAGATCCTTGACGAAGCCGAAGGGTACTTGTTCTCTTCGTCATTGTATTTTTTTTTTGTTTTGGACCATACCTGGGAACCTTGTAGTTACAGAGATATTGGAGTTCGAACTTTAACACATTTTTTTTTATATAAAGGGTGTAAAATACCTCTTAACGAAGCCGAAAGGCACTGGTTCTCCCTGTCATTGTGATAATTTTTTTGTTCTACACCATACCTGGGAACCTTCTAGTTACGGAGATATTAGGGGTCAGAGTTCAAACTTTTTGACAAGTATTTTTTTATACACAAGTTTGTAATGTAAGATTTTTACTTTAAACACCTCCACGACCCCCTTACTATTCAATCCGTCCATCAGCACAATGTTTTGAGTGCGTTACATTGAGTTCTACCACAAAACATGATATTACACCCCCAAAAAAAAGTCGATTCCCAGCAATAATTTTTGCGTAAAGTTACTTAGTTTCATGAACAGAATACTTGGTTGACGGCTTCGTAATGAGGTGATTTACACGGTGTAGTAGTTTTTAATGTTTTAATTTTACTTTAGATACCTTCCCGACTATCGTACTATTCAATGCATCTATCAGGACAAGGTTTTGAATGGCTTACATTGAGTTACACCAAAAAAAAAAGATTTTTACCCAAAAAAAAGGTAGATATTTTTTGCGTTCAGTTACTTAGTTTGATGTACAGAATGCTTGGTTGACGGCTTCGTGTAGAGTTGTTTTACACTTTGTAGGATAATTTTTATCCCGGGGAATAATTATCGAACTCCACGCGTGCAAAGCCGCGAGCATGGGCTAGTGAACTATATTTTCTATTCAGTTACGTCACGGATTCAATATTGACACACTCATCATTTGAATACCTCGTAGTATGAGTTCCGTATGTTTCCTCTACGCATACATATAGTTGTAAATAGTTGTAGGTACATAAACAAACAAACTAAATTGACGTCAATTGCAGTATAAGGGAAACCCACAGTCCAAAGGTCAAAGTTAAAACCGACAGAACTACGGTCAAGCGATTACCATATTTATTTCAAGGGCACAAAGGGCTAAGGTGCGTCGTGCTTTTAATTAATATAATATTGTAAATAGAATGAAAAATTAAAACGTAATATGGGGAAAAAAATAAACAATTGACGTAGGTAAGCAAGTATATTTGGTCGGAATTCGACATATTAGGTACTTGTGACCTTAGTATACCTGTTATTTGTGCTAACGGCTTTTATTTCCTTACTAATCTTATATTTTGTTTTTCATAAACAATCTGTATTCTAGTTCCAATAAAACCCATAACATGATGTGATTGCCGTTAAAGTTAAACGTACCTAATGACGAAATGAAATGATGTTTATTTTTGCAAATAGGTCTTTACAAACACCCTTCAACGTCGTCTTTTTTTTAGAACTAGATCAGGCTATTGTTTCGTACCTGACTTCTCTGAGAAGAAACAGCCAACGCAAACTCAGAGGTATAGGCATTGTCTTTTTTAAAGTCCAGACATAGTTCAAGTCATATGAGGACCATGCAGATTAGCGTTTGAGATGGTATTTTGAAGAAAGAACCACCCAGATTAGAGAGTACCAGTCCAGTCAGTGCAAGCATTAGTCCGTGATCGTGTAGCTCGACTCAAATCTGGGAAAAAACAACGAGCTCATCGACACGACGAACAATACCAAAGAAACGAAATTTGCAGTTGTAGGCCGCATAAAGTACTCAAACTGCAAGACAAACTAACTAAACTAAACTTAAATTTAAAAAAAAATATGACCCAAATAGTCCTCATATTCACAATAATAATATCACAACACTTGAAAAAGTAAATAATGTCAACTAAATCTAAAAAGTGTAAAAAAAAGTGAAATACAATAAGTACTTGAAAAAGTAAATAATGTCGACTAAATCTAAAATAATAATATTAAAAAATAAAAGTAAATAATGTCATAGTGTATATAAAAGTGAATAATGTCAATGTGTATATTAAGCTAAAATGTCAAACCGTAATAAAATAAATAGAAAAATAACATACAAATTCAATTCAATTAACATTGGAGCAGTTTAATCCCAAGCTCCTTTGCCCTCGATATAATCTTTGACAACATAGTAGGCGTAAGCTTACAATATTATACAATAGGTCATATTCAATCCACTCAAATAATACGGCCAAAATCAAACCAGGAGGGTTTTCTATCCGTTTTGTGTTCGGGTTGCTGTAGACATTTATATAATATTATTATTTAAATATCTACAGCAACCCGAACACAAAACGGATACTGCAACACAAAGACCATTTCAATTCAATTAACATTGGAGCAGTTTAATCCCAAGCTCTTTTGTCCTCGATATAATCTTTGACAACATAGTAGGCGTAGGCTTATAATATTATCCAATAGGTCATATTCAATCCACTCAAATAATACGGCCAAAATAAAACCAGAAGATCTATCCGTTTTGTGTAGATATTTATATAATTATATAATATAAATATTTACAGTAACCCGAACACAAAACGGATACAGCAATACAAATACCAGATATTATCTGGTATGATACGTAGTTCATAAATGGTATTGTTTATGGCATTTATAAAATTACAATACTAAATTAATAAAATAGATTCTCCGAAGCAATAATCCCCGGTGAATACGCATACAACAACAAGAACAATTCTGGATACACATTTATAGCATTAACTAGATATATTGTACTGCAATTATCCAGTCAATTACCAGTGCACTAGTACGACTGCACGGTCGTTCTTGACCTTTACAGAAAGACACTCAACAATAACATTTGAATGGCAACGGGCGTTGCTTAGCAAAAATTGGTAATCAATACCAACATTACCCGTATTTTTACTTTTATGTGTCTTAATTTTGGGGTTCCATATTTTCCATAACTAGCAGGTCTAGATGTAGGAGTCGACTAGTCTGAAGTTCCTATATACTAGCCTTTGCCCGCAGTTTCTTCTGTATGATGGTCGGATTTATTATCTCACAAGATGGTACTACCTGTACCAGACCTGTAATAAGTATCCCATGTCTTAACTCAGATCAGAATCTACCAGTGTGCATAAGTTAGTCAGTTGTGATTCCCTGACAGACAAGCAGATTTACAGACGGTTCCTTTCGAATTTAAGGTATAATATAATATTCACCTTAAAAACAAGTTTGTAATTAGCTAGTTTACTTGTCCTTCGCGTTGAGTGTACAGCATGCGAGGAACATAATCGCTCAGATTAGCTGATTATGGGTCTTACGGGAATTCCTTAGTCAACCGCCATAGTGTCACGTCATGTAAACACTTCAGCTTCATACATCCACGTTCATACTCTCCGGGTATTGCTAACATGATTACATTTTTTTTTCTTTGTCCGTCGGGTAGATTATTGAAAAGTATTGGACACGTATTTTTTCTTTTTTCACGTGTTCATAAAATTACGGAGATATATTGAGTTGAAATGGCGCATGACGTCACATGTAGGTAATTTTTATATATACCTACTTGTGATGTAGTGAGCCCCCACTCTCCAACTTTAATAAGTTTTAACTAAGTATTTTTTTTGATATTTTGATAAAACAAAAAATACGTGTCTAATATTTTTGTATTACCTGTCTGACGGACAAAATATAATGTCGTTTTCTTTACCCAGTCTTCACCCTTATTGAAACTTGAATCTTTGATACTTAGATGGGTATCGTTGGATGACCTGGCCAGTTGTAATACGTACAACACGACTGTCCGAAAGATTAGCTGTCAACTGGCTAGGTATCAAACTCAAACACAAAGCATTTATTTCAATTCGACCATTACAAGCACTTTTGAATGCTGTATAAACAAATAAAGCGAAGCTACAGCCCCAGTCACAAGGCTTAATAACTTGTGGAAGTACTGTAGTTGCCCATCTCTAAAGAGAAGATTGGTAAAGTATCAGGGACTTCCGTAATGCGAAGTCACGAAAACAGTGGCTTTTTTTATAAATTCCATGTGCATTTGCGCACGTTTCATTGGCTTAGATTTTAATTGACAAATAGTAGTTTAGATGATGTAAGAATTAACCAGGATGTCGCGGAAAACGAATAGGGCTACAACGTCGTTTTGTGGTTGCTCTTAAGTACCTACCTACGCCTAATAAGTGTTAATTACCGCAACCCAGTAACGGGGTAATACCAATACTGTAAGGTTAGGTACCGGTTACAATGTGACTTGAAACACGTACTTTTACTTATTATGATGCAAATAACACTGAAAACGGGTAATTTTTTATGTTTACTAATATCGGGAACTCAAAACAACCGTTCCGTACGCAAAGGGTCAAACGGGACCCTATAACTCAGACTTCGCTGTCCGTCCGTCCGTCTGTCACCAGGCTGTATCTCATGAACCGTGATAGTTAGCCAGTTGAAATTTCTACAGATTATGTATTTCTGTTGCCGATATAACAAGTAATACTAAAAACAGAATCAAATAAATATTTAAGCCTCCCATGCAAAAAAGCCTTGCTCGTTTTTATAAATAATGGTACGGAACCCTTCGTGCGCAAGTCCGACTCGCACTTGGCCGGCTTTTAGTGTTAATGATAGTATGTTTCAGTATCCATGTATTTAGAATAGATTAATTTATTTATTTGTGTAAAAACATGGTACATTATGGTCTTATAAATAGGGTCATAATCTTTACATGTTTCACCATAGAATGGCATACAAATATTAAAACATTGTAAAAGCAAAAAAATAATACGAAATATGAATTTGTTATTACAATAATATTAAAAATGCTAGGTAATAAGATAACTCTTAATAAACTTCATTTAATTCATTAAAATTCCCTCCCACCTTTAATAAAATACCTACTTCTGAATTCATTTGAAATCTTTCAGCATGTAAAAGTATGAAACTGAGACAATTGTCACGATTAACCAAATCGAAAAAAAAAAGCGATAAACATCCTGTATAGCTCCGTCTCTTTCCCAAACTGAAATAAGAGTAAAACAATGCTGCTTTCAGACTTCATGGTAGGCCAGCAGATATCCCGAATTTAGGAATAGCAATGCAAACACTAATTTAATTTAACAAATATTTTCTAGGCCCAATCCAACGGCCAAAATTGTCAAGATGTCAAAGCGGAGCTCCCCGATTTGTTTTTGTTTTTGCAGTATATTCGCACATCTTGCCTTATAAGTATCCAATACACCGGTTTTATCAAATTCTAAGAATAGAAGTGCATTTAAATATAACAAACATATTGTGCTTAATTATACACGGTGTAAATCACCTCATCACGAAGCCGTCAACCAAGCATTCTGTACATGAAACTAAGTAACTTTACGCAAAAATTATTGATGGGAAACGACTTTTTTTTGGGGGGTGTAAAATCATGTTTTGTGGTAGAACTCAATGTAACGCACTCAAAACATTGTGCTGATGGACGGATTGAATAGTACGGGGGTCGTGTAGGTGTTTAAAGTGAAAATCTTACATTAAAAACTTGTATTTAAAAAAATACTTGTAAAAAATTTGGAACTTTGACCCCTGATATCTCCGTAACTAGAAGGTTCCCAGGTATGGTGTAGAACAAAAAAATGATCGCAATAACAGGGAGAACCAGTGCCTTTCGGCTTCGTTAAGAGGTCTTTTACACCCTTTATTATTTTTTGGGGTATTTCCAATGTGAAGAGTAGTAAGACAACTATATTTTTGTTCGTTTTAATTTAGATGAATGGCTGATGTTATTGTAAGTTTTATAAAAATCTAAGTTAATTTCACAAGGAATTTAAGAGTTAAAATACTTACTTCCATTATCAAATGTTAATCGTATCAGCTCGCATTCGTTTCAGTATAAGCTTCCATGTAATGAGGAATGAAATTAAAAAAGTAATTTCAACAGCGCCATGATAAATAATAAATATTCACTGAACAATCTCGAATTACCCAAAAATACCTTGATTTCCCACAGGAAAGGAAAGAAAGGTTCAATATTTAAATAGTCGATGTTCTTTCCTCCTATTTATCGCAGTTAATGAAAGGAAATCCTGAAAGAAGCTTAACGATTAGGATCCTACGTCTGACATACAGATTTATCCCCAGTATTTATTTGAGAAAACATGTATGTTTGTACGATATAACAGATAAATCCAAGCTAAATAAGAATGAGGAAGTTTGGTGCTAAACTGATTCGAACATAAAGGGTGTAAAACACCTCTTAACGAAGCCGAAAGGCACTGGTTTTCCCTGTCATTGCGATCATTTTTTTGTTCTACACCATACCTGGGAACCTTCTAGTTACGGAGATATTAGGGGTTAAAGTTCCAACTTTTTAACAAGTATTTTTTTAAATACAAGTTTTTAATGTAAGATTTTTAATTTAAACACCTGCACGACCCCCGTACTATTCAATCCGTCCATCAGCACAATGTTTTGAGTGCGTTACATTGAGTTCTACCACAAAACATGATTTTATACCCCCCAAAAAAAAAGTCGTTTCCCAGCAATAATTTTTGCGTAAAGTTACTTAATTTCATGTACATAATGCTTGGTTGACGGCTTCGTGATGAGGTGATTTACACGGTGTATAGGTCAAGTAAAACACTAAACTTCAGAAACGTAACTAAACCCAATAGGTAACCTATATTTAAGGCGACAAATTAACAAAACATTTGTTCAGGATATACAAAAAAAAAATTGCAGCAAAAAAAAAATCTGCTGCCAATACATTTGGGTCGAATAGGTATAGTAATTTTCTATGGGCAGCAGATATTTTTTTTGCTGAAAAACATGGTTTATGATGAGAAACATGTTCAGTTTGATGGTCTGTAGCACACCCTTAAGGGTGTATATACCCTTTCCGTTACGCCCAGTATATATTTTTTTATATCAGCCTACTCTGTCCCACTGCTGGGCAAAGGCCTCCTCTATGGCTTTCCAATAATCCTTAACATTTGCCTTCTCTGATCAATCCATTAAGAATGAGTCCAGATCGTCACGCCAGATTTTCCTGGACCTACCTCGGCTACGACGGCAGTCTTCAGGCACCCACTGTGTTACTATCTTCGCCAATCTATCCAGCATTATCCTAGAAACATACTTCATAATTCATTCATTTATTGTTTGTAACAGGTAAACAGAAGATCTTACAATTAGTATATTGTATTGTAGCGACCACAAAAAGCAACATACTACAAAAAGTCTACAGCGCCATCTATGATACGACGGAACAACTAACATCAATTTCCTACAAGTCGCAAGCAAAAATTTACATCGACTTCAGTATATATAGAAAAACCCGATAACAACTATCGGGCAGTTGCCCGCCAGACATGACACCTGTCTGGCCGGAGGATCCTCCCTTTTCTAAGGAGTATCGAGGAACTTTACACCCTGTTCCTCATACACCTAAACTGGTGACCCCGAAATGGACGTCAGCGCAGTCTTCGAGCAACGTGACGTCATAATCATCAACATCACTTTCTCCAGCTTTCGAGCAGCGAGTCTCACAGCCAGCCAGCTTCAAATGGGTATTCCTGACCACCAGCATGCAGCGGAAGCGCATTCCTGGTCAGCACCCTCAGCCTCTCATCAAGCGACCATGGCACAGCACCAAACGAATTTAAATTGTTGCAGGGTAATGTATTTAAAACAAAATTGTCAGAGTGGTTACAAGAAAAGTGTTTCTACAGCATAAAAGAGTTTTTAGAACATAAAAATATTTGATAGATTACTAGTTAAGGAATTTACTATAAATTAATAAAGGACATTTGTATGTAATAAAAATGCGTAATAATATTAATTTGTACTAATAATTAAAACTGCATAATTTTGTGATTATTATTTTTTTTTATATGATGATAATATTGTGATAAGAATGTTATAATATGTACTAATAATTGAAACTGCATGATTTTTGTGATATATTTTTTTTCATAATGTAATTATAATAATTGTGAATTATGAATAATTTGCACGCTTGCTTGCAGGCAGAATACAATGACTTTAAGGATAAAAGATCTACCCTTTAAACCATGTATTTTATTTGATTTGATTTGATTTGCACTTTCGGCCGGAACTTTACACCCTGTTCCTCATACCCCTAAAGTATCACTGTAACATAACCATGGGGTGTACAATATTTACATTAATAAGTCAATATTATTGTTGGCCACGTTAAAAATAAAGAATAATAGTAAATTACACTCACAATTGGCGGGTGTTTTTTTCCATTGCATTAGCTGTTTTACTCAAACTCATTTTACATTGACAACGTGACCCGCCCAGTCCCATTTTAATCTCGCAGACTTATCGCCAATATCGGCGATGCCTGTCTTAGACCTAAGTAGACCTAGTCTTAGATTATTAAGGTGTTGCGCATTCGATCGGATAGTCTAATATTAAGAATGCTACGTTCCATCGCTCTTTAGCAAACGTGAAGTTTGGACTTCTGAGCGTCAGTCAAATACCAAGTCTGAGCGCCATAGGTCAGGATAAATACGAAAAGAAAATTAGAACGGATAAACGAAACTAATGAAAGCCTGCTGAAATAAATATTGTTTTTTTTTTTTATAATACGACTTAATTAATACCATTGAATCTAGCTCCACTGCAGTACCAAATCCGAAAACAACTTTCAGACTTTCAGAAGTCAATCTAGGACACAACAGTTTCACACAAAAAAAAACCATAGAAAACATTATCATTGTATCTAACCTGATTACTTGCTAACAGTAACAACGAACGTCAATAGTTTTTGCAGACAATTCTTTGGGTCGCAGGTACAGTTCATTAGGTCAGGACTGACGTAGGAGCTATAGGTATTATTAACTTATTTTTGTTATTGTGCATTTGAAGCTCTTAAGACAGTACGTGACGTTAGTGACGTGTACGCGGGGACTACCAGAAGTTTCTGGAAGCCTACGTGGTGCTTTCGCAGAACTTACGGATAGACTATGCGAAACCTCCGGGGAGTGTATTTGGAACCGACGCGATGTCTACGTGGCTCAACTGTAACGTTGAAATAAACACCGCCATTTCTCCAGCTATGTTTAAGCACCATCTACCATGTAATATGTGCCTGGTTGGTGGTTACTGAGAAGTTGTTGAAGGAATACCCCAATAACATTTTTTCCTACCTGGGAATTGAACCTAGGACCTCATGCTCAGGGGTCATGCTTGCGATCATTAAACCAACGACGCAGTCAAAATAAAATAGTAAATATAAAATCAGTTTTACAAAAGTGTGTTTTTTTTTAATATTTGCATCATTGTGTTCTAACTAGGTCTTCTAGCGGTAATTGCATTTATTGACGTTCTTCCTTTTAAACACGGAAATACTGAATGGACATCTGTCACTCGTGATCCTCAAAATATTCTACGGAGAAACAAGCATATCACAGAAAGGGTAATTGACCGATATTACCACGCCAAGACGCAACATTTTTATTACAAATTATAGTTTATACTAAAACTATAATTTTTAAAATGATGTAGTTACCTACTCACATCTAAAGCAGTTCCGTTTACCAATTTGCGCTACAATAACCGGATCTCCGAATTCTACGCCATGTTTGCTTTCCCTAAAATGGATGAGCAATTTAAACAAACAATCTATGACGCTGTAACACTAGGATTTTTAATTAAATTCACGGTATTTTCGTATTGTGTTTACGAAGTTTTGCGTCATTTATTCTCGCTATTAATAATTACCAATAATTTATGTTTATGTTATGCAAATAAAATCAATTAACATCTGTGCTTTATTCTAGAAAAGTATATCAGTTAGAGTACTCAGTTTTAAAATCTCCTGAATTATCAATTTATCACACATCAAATAAAAAGCTGTAAGAATCTTTTAGCGCTTACAGAGTACCCTACAAATCAATACTGCATTGTTAGATAATTTTTCACAATACGTTCATTTATACAATATGATTAATTTTAATCCCTATTGGAAAGTTTTTAGCCTGCCATTGTGGGAAGTACCGTAAAATCTACTAACGTTAAATATAAAGGAATTGAAGCGTGACCTAGAAACATGGTTTTATCCATACTTACAATAAAGTAACCTACCTACTATGTGAAGCAAACCGCAACTTGGCAGTATAGAAGGTTAACTGTGCATTAAAAAAAAGCACGACCGTAGACAGCGGGTTTCCCCGAGTCTTGTTGTTGATCTTGCTCATAAAAGCAATGGAAGATTTTCAAGATCATTGTCACTCTATTGCTAAAATTATATTGACGCATTCACACCTCTTTATGGTAAACAAACACAAGTATTTTTTCACACCACCTGCTCGATAATGTCAAATTATATGTCATGCAAACCTAACCTAAAGTAAGTCATTAACGACCTGAGGTCTAGCAGGGCAATAATATTGTACTGAATTTCATTATGACCCGCTGGTCAATAATGTGATTTGAATTTGGAACATAAATCGCATACGAATATTCACGCATTCACCATTATTATCTGGACAAAAAAAAATTGTTCAAAAATCGAACTGGCCACCACGAGATAGAATATAATTAAATGAAAAATAGAACGCAAATCAAAAAGAGGCGCGAATACTGGAAATTGCTTTGCTTTGTTCTTTGATAAACAACAAACTACTTAAAATATTGCAAATTCTCACAAAAATGTTGAGTGACGATAGTGATTTGACTCCGGAATACTTGATTCTAGTACTACTGCTTTTATTCTCTCGTAGATGGTGTGAAAAGTAGAGTATTCACCTCGGGGATAAAGGTGCCTTCGTCTTGGGCGACCTTGATTCCCACGCTGCACTCAGGATTCTTGTCTTAACTCCCTCGCTTTGCTCGGGAGTTAACTCTAAACTCCCTCGCTCCGCTCGGGAGTTAACGCTAGAATCCTTCGTTTTGCTCGGGATTCAATACGGCGCCCGCTACATAAGACACTACTTTATCCCCTTGGTGCATAATCTACTATTAAACGATTATTTCATTCGGAATTTGAAAATGATTGAAATAGAAGGTTCTAGTGTTAAAGGATTGCTTGTAATCAGCCAAGTACCTAATTGTAAGGTTTTTTTAGTTATTACGAGTATGTTTATAATCATGTAAGTGCGTGCTTTGGGTCTGTAGTTTCTTTTTTATGTAAGTAGTCACAAGGTCAGTAATATTTGTTTGTTGGTTTGTTCTTCGAATTATATCAAATACTATTACTAACTATAGATAACTATAGATTCGCAGTATTATAGCGAATTAAAGTCGTTAAGTACCTAAGTAAGAAGACAAAACGATTAATTATAATATTTTGCAAAACTATAAGTTACTTTTAAGAACACAGGATGCGCCATTATTTATGAGGATTGCCGTTGCTCCAAACCGTGAGAATGAAGTAGATAGGTATAGTTAAAATTAAGTTTAGGCAAGTACTAGGTTTTTGTTTTTATTTAGTTTTTTTTTTTTCAGATTGTTTTGCTCTTGACTCTAGTCTAGGTCTGAGGTGACAAAGACATGGGCGATGGTACGAGCTTACCCAGAAGAAACCTGTTCACTCTAACTTTGAAGAGATTAGGGTTGTAAGCGTTTGGAAATAGACCCAGGGAGAGAGTTCCACTCCATTGCAGGGCGCTTTTAAAACGCTAAGTGCGAATTGGTGGAATAGCAACAAGGTAGGGATGGTAACTTGCCATGCATCTAGATGTCCGATGGTAAAATGGGGCCGGTGGGATGAAGTCGTGGAGTTCTTAGGCACACTCACCGAAGTACAGCCTGTAGAAGACCGACAACTCTGTATAAGATACCCAGCTTTTTGGCCGCTGTTTGGGCTTTGTACTCAATGGTGGCGCAGAAATTGAGACTGGACGTCATCTCCATGCCTAGAAGCTCAATTCGATCAGTCACAGGAACAGATGTAGCTCAAAACGTAGGGTGTTGGTCGAAACGACTCCTTTTTGCGGTAAAAAGACACGTCTGTGTTATGGTGGCGTTCAATGAGACCAGATTGTCATAACCCCACTGGGAGACAAGGCTTAAGGTCATATTTGTCCGCTCTAGCGTAGCCTGTCTCAAGAAACGAGCTTCATCCCCGCTGGTTGTTGCGCTGCACAAGTATGTCTCTGAAACCGTATTGTCATCTGCGTACCCAACAAGACGAGGCTGAACCAAATCATTGATGTGTAGCAGGAAAAGAGTTGCAGAGGGAACAGCTCCTGAGGAACTCCGGCAAAAATAGCCATGAGGTGAGAGAAGCAGCCGTCAACGACTACTCGGATCTACCGTTCACTTAGAAAGTGTGATATCCAGCTGCGAAAATCAGCAACCATTGGATGATCATCTGCCTAGCACTATCCCAGTTATGTTGGAGTCGGTATCCAGTCTAACCAGTTGCATCTAAACTAATATTTTACATGGAGCGACTTCCTATCTGACCTCCACAACTCAAAGATCTAAGTGTTAATCGCAGCCGGAACTAACGGAATTACGGGCTTCCGCCTGATCAGATATAAAACCTTTTACGGGAGTATGATACATGACTGGCTTGTTCGTCGAGTGGGCGAGCGCAAGCGCACTGCTTTTTTTTTCGGAAGGGAAATGATGATGGCATGAGGTCTTGGGTTCGATTCCAGAGTTGAACATATATTGGGTTTTTCCATCAAAAATTTCTCGGTAGTACCCTGGATTTGTACCCAATTTCTGGCAATAGGCTGCCCCCCTACTACTTAAACAAAACTGGCGAAATTTGTGTATACTATAAGTACTAATTAACAACTATAGGCACCTCTGCCATTTTTTTTTTTTACGGATGGGAAATCTTCAAATGACTTCTCCCGGAGCGGGAGGGAGTGTCAGACTTGTACTGACTAAAACCCATCCATGTTCCTTCTTCGCCCTTTTTGTTCCAGGGCCGCGGTATCTCTTTCGAACAGTCCCGCAACCCTGGCCTAGGCATCGGCCCTCTCGGACCCCTTCCGGTTTGAGGCACCTCTGCCTAACCCTTCGGGGCTTCGGGCATGGTGTTATGTTATGTAAGATAAAGTTTACTTTATTTCAGTGTTTTTCCGACTTACCTAACTAGGTAACAGAACTTCTTAGAACACACCTGTATAACTATAATAAAATAATTTTCCTTGTTATTTTCTCAGATGTAGGTAATAGCAGAAATATAATGTTCCGGACTTTGTTCTCGTTACATAAAGACATTTACATAATTGTACATATTTACAACCAATGAAGGTTTTATGTGAGAACATTGTGTACTGTTTATTATTGTGTTATATACGGTACCTACTCTTTGTCACATCATCCATTGTAAATGCATTTTTATTTAATTTTTTGTGCAAAATCTTGTGCAAACTCTAACTCAGTTTCTTTGTATGTAGATTTATCGAATGAATAATGGGTGTTTCTTTTAATTATTTTTGCAAAATAAAAAACGACTTTTCTTTTTTCTCTTGATTATTAATCATCAAGTCTTCGCCCATTACATTGATGACACGTTCGCACAATGAAAATTAAAAAATAAAAATAACAGCGATAATTTACAGTCTACATAATATAAAATTGATTCCTGAGAGCATTCTATGTGACGAAATATTAAAACTGCACGAAACTGGTAGAGCTACCTTCTCCTGCCTACTCCTACTTAAGTGGCTCGTGGATAACTCTAGCACGACTTTAAAACAGAAAATATAACTGCAGCATCTTGAATGAGTTCTAAATGAATAACCATTTTTAACTATAAAAAAACAATGCTCTGCAATGCACTATCACCACCGCAAGCTGCTGTGAAATGAGGCCTCTAGGCCACTGCATGTCTTTACTGCAGCTCCGCGCGTTTGTGCGGAAAAATCTGCATGATGGTGCAGGACTGCTCTCCCACACCCGCACGCGTGGCTACGTCGCCATGCACCCCGCAGTGTAGCGGAGGGCAGTGTGCGAATCGCCTTAGATTGGTTCGTGGATGTGTGACTATCCATTATACATTACAAACAGAGACTCCTCAATCCAAACTGTTATTTGTAGATCTTTGGTATGTAGCCAGGGCCAGCTTAACCACGGGTCACCCAGTAAGTGGGTTGTAGAGGTCAAATAGGCAGTCGCTCCCTATAAAATACTAATAGGTATGCAGTTGCATCGGTGCATGCGGTTAGATTGTAAACCGACCCTAACATTCTAGCAAAAAGGCTAGACAGATGGTGATAAAAATAAAAATACTCGGAAAAATACCTTGATATTGAATCATGCTATTTTTTTCTTGTCACTCCAAACACGTTCATCCTTGAACTCAATTGATAAACAACACATTATCCGTAACGTGCACCGACACCGGAAAACCGGAAGCTGGCAACACCAATCGTGTGTGCCTGTCAAAACACTGCAAACTTCTTTCAACCTTAACAAGCAAGAGTCAAGGTAGAAAATGAAATGGAAAGTTGAAATTGATATGTTTGGCAAAATTAGTCTGGCAAGACGAATACCAATAGTTTATTTTATTGAAGACGGAAAAGGTAAGGAATAAATTAGATGACAAGGAACATTTTGTACAAAATGCTTGAACGCAGAGCGCCAGCCTCATTTTGATCTTTTCGTACCTTAAATTTTATGGACATGAGGCTACATTGAATTGACACTTGGTTGCTCATTATTTAATGATTTTATTTTGGACAACCTACCAAGGAAGAACTAAAGAATAGATAACACACAAGTTCTCACTATAAGTTATTCTTCGGTACCTAATAACTAAGCACTGCACGAGATCTGTATGAGTCGTTCATGATTTTTTCTACAAACCTCCATACAGGCTACTGCAACACACTTTATGCACAGTGATGACATCGTCTTGGAGCGAAATCAGCTAATTAAACTTGAGAAGAGGCAATGCTGATTCAGTGCAAAGCATAGCAAACCGTTGACATAGACAAAGAAGAAAAAACACTTATGAGCGTTTAAACCTTCGGCATTTCAAACAAACTTTCAAGTCCTTGTTTTAATTAAGGACTTGGAAGTTTGTATGGGGATCTCTTCTTTTCGCATAATGTTCTTTGTCCTAATATACTTCGGCATAACGATTTTGGCACAATTTGTTTTGGCATAATAATATATCGGCATAATTTTTTTAGGCATACATTTTATGTTGGCATAATCATCTTAAAGACTAATTTGTTTTGGCATAAATTTGATTCGCATAACGTTAGTAGGCCTAAAAATTAAACTAACTAGGTTAAAAATTTAATATGCTGTGCAACAAAAGTTAGTGACAGAACCGAATTGCTGCAAAACCGACTCCACGTAGTCTTGTTTGTCCTACCCCTAGAGTGTTATTTAAAATCGCGTAGGCGCGTGGGGCCGCCGGAGGCCAGAGCCGTGACAGAAACCCTGCCTGCTGCATGTTGCATGCTTGCTTGAATGCTGCATGCTTGCTTGCATGCTGCATGCTTGTTTGCATGCTGCATGCTGTTTGCATGATGCATGCTTGCTTGTTTGCTGCATGCTTGCTTGCATGCTGCATGCTTGTTTGCATGCTGCATGCTTGCTTGTTTGCTGCATGCTTGCTTGCATGCTGTATGCTTGCTTATAAAAAAGTTATGCTTTAGAACTTTATGCTTATTAAATTTATGCTTTAGAATATTATGCTTAATCATTATTATGGTTAGAGAAATTATGCTTAAAAAATTATGCGTAAGCTGTTATGCGTAATTATATTATGCGAATATATAATTATGCCAAACAAAATTATGCTAAGTTATATTAGTTCTTAAAATTTTATGCAAATGGATAGGGAACCGTTTGTATGATATGTCGTAAGGCGTTAACGCTCTTAACGGAGGAATCGGAGAACATACAAAAATATGCCTACGTGTACCTGTATAATTTCGAGAGTTCCCTGGATTCCTTCAGGATCCCAACATTAGATCCTGACTTGATGATCATGGGACCACATGGGAAGTATACTGTTTGAAACGAAGCCCATAAGAGGGTTTACACATCTACCGAAGACCCGTTTTCTGCCGATAGCAAAACCAATACATAATTCTTAAATTTATCGTTAAATTCGAAGCGATCCAATGTTTAGGAAGTGATAATATTAATTTATTACCATTCGCAAAATATTGTTTTGGTGAATTAATTATTTAAACCACGTGCAAAGGAGGAAAATGTCACGTTTTTTGCCACGAGGTCATAAGCTGCAAACGAGATAAAATAATAGGAGTAGGTAATATTATGAAGTAGGTATGGAGGTAAATACTTTTTCTATTAATACAATAAACTTTAAAACTAAACGAAAACGAAAGGTTAGGCAAAGGTGTAGGTACCTAATAGTACAGACACATTTCTTCAGTTATGTTTATGTCCCATATAACAGTGGGCGAGCCTATTGCCATCAAACAGGCATAAATCCAGACTACTTGTCTGCTACTGATACATTCCTAATGGAAAAACCGAATAGTACTTTGCCCGACTTGACCGATTGCTCATGCTCAGCAGCCAGGATTAGGACTACAGCACCAACGAGGCGGTCATATCCTGGTTGAATGAATGGTACCCAAAGTACAATTTCGTAGGTAAATAACAGGCTGCGTGCGAAGGGCCTACGCCGCCGGGCTACGCCGTAACCTTGCTACGTCGTAAGACTTCGTAACAACATTTTAAAAATTATTATATCCAATAATAAGTGCTAATTTATTAATGCATCATCAATTTTAAAAATATTTGGAATGCATTACCCAACATAAAAATAAACTGGTGACTATTTTTGTACTGAAGAGGAAGTCGGGTGAATTTAAATTTGGTGTGCATAGTTATAATAATTAACTCTGTCTGTCGTCGAAATAGATATTTTTTAGCACAATCTATAATAAACAATCATAGGGAAATACCTTGATTTTGATGGATTTGATCCGACTTCGGTAATAAGGAAGCTTTTGAACATAAAAGGTAATCAATTTTGAAAAAAAAATGTGTCACATGCTTAAAGAACTTTGTTTACCTAGGTAGGTACAAAATCGGTACTCATCGCATCCGTAAAATAGAATCAGATTATGCATTCAAATTATTTCTGGTGATAAAGTTTATTAACTTTAATTGGTCTATTATTACCGAACGCGTAAATAATTCCCCATCATTACAATTTTTGCATGGGGGAGTATACCGAGGAGTAGCTCGCGGCTTAATAATAACAGCCGCACGGATCGATCTTCAATATTGAGCAGCGCTTGCCTAAGGTCGAGCTGCGAATGGGTGACCAACCATTGCATGACGGGTTTCCTAAGTGCCTAGGAAAGAACGCAAAGCCGTTGGTCCCGACTGTCATTTGTAGAACTTTGATATTCGTTACAGGTTGTCAGTGCCCCGAACATCTAACATCCCCTTAAGCCCTATAATTTACAGGTATCACGCGCCGTTTCACGGACGCCTTGGATTATCCCTAAATTCTTTTTTTTTTCATTCGACATTTTGTTTATGAACATCATCATCTGCCTAGCCTTCTCAAACTTTTGGAGTCGGCTTCCAGTCTGACCTGATGATTGATGCAGCTGAATACCAGTATTTTACATGGAGCGACTGCCTGTCTTACCTACATTTATTATTTATTTATTTATTTTATCTACTTACATCTACCATTACAGACTAACCCAACGCGATAAATGCGCCTTAATTAAGAATAACTTAATTTATACTATCTTTATCTAAGTCTTAAAAGGTAAGGATTTTGGGTGTATTAGTGTTTGAAAGTGTCTCTCTGAGCCCTTTCCAGGTCGTCAAAAGGATATTGTAGTGATCCCTGGATATTCGTTACAGGATTCCATGTGTTAAAAAGGATTCGCAATCAAACATCACAAACAATGCATTCCTTGTGAATTCACTCAGAGGACAATAAAATAACCTAGCAACTTGGTAATACGATACCCCTTGGTAAGACTTTCGGGACTAATTGTAATGACTATCAAGGATCTACAAATGAAAACCGGGACATACCGAGTTTCCTCTGTGCATCGGAATGCCAAGTGCTTTGGTTGGAGTGATGGTATGTAAAGGATGGTCACCATCAACGGATCATTATACGGGTGGAAGCGACACCGACACGAAAACGCTCACCACGTATACTCAGTAGGTATATATATCATTTTAAACCCCTCGTAGAAATTTTTCATCGGTAATTTAAAAGAAAAACAGCAGTTCCATACATTTTGACCGTGGGGACTACTCAGACTCACACTTATTCAGCTCCATTCGCGTTTTGCTGAACGAATTTGGTCACACTAAGTATTGCAGTTTAGTAGAAAACAGCTGATATTTTTTCACCTTGTAATATGAGTAAATTACTAGGTATTTTTCTTACGCGGCGTATAAACCTAACCTTTAATTCTGGTTGTGCAATTTAATTAGTGTGATCAAACAAGTATGTTTCGGCAATGATCTTGACACTTATGCACAAGTGTCAAGATCATTGCTGAAACGGACGGAAGTAATCAGTAAATAATTAGTGACCATTAAATACAAAAAAATAAGGTAGGTAAATGTATGTTTTATTTCCAAACTGTAATAATATGATTGACAAGGCAAACCACATAATCTAGCTACCTACATCAAAAATAATTTGACCTCCACTAAAGCTATAAGTCCTTATTTATTGTAAATCGTGAAACAAGAAAGTTCTATGCAACTAAGTTTACTGTTAATCGACCTGTAATGCTTCTTATTTATTTATTTAACACTTCAAGTAGGTACCTACAATGTACAGAGGCGGACTTAATGCCATAGGCATTTTCTACCAGTCAACCTTTGGGTGATGCAGAGACAAACAGTGGTATAAATAAAAGAAATAATAATTTAATAAGACATACAAAAAGGATATACCTATAAAATACTGTAAATATATATCAAAACACTATAAATTTATATCAATATATAAATTCTAAAGTAAAAGGATAAACAATGAGGTAAATATCAACGTTGTGACGATACTGCTAGCTTCTTCCGAATTTACTCGCGAACTTTCATTTTAAAAGATAGACGATTAGTTGCCCTCCTGATTTCCTGCGGAAGCGCGTTCCACAGGGAAATAGACTGGACGAAAGAATGATCGGTGAATGAAGTCTGTGTGGTGAGAGGGACAGGGAGATTGACTTCTTGGCAGTGTAGAAGGTAAACGCGCAAGTCAGAGCACCGGCAAGATGGTCAGACACGATCAAGAAGGCTGTTTGACGCAGCCTGTACCGAACGACCCACACTGCAGAAGACGGTATGGCTTGGAGACTTTTCGTATGTGGCGAGATCCTCAGCATTGAGGGAAGGACGCAGAAGAGAGGGAATCGATCTCTTATTTCGGAAAACAACCTTGAGAAACGCTCAAGATAGATTAACGTTATTCCCAGATTGATCACTAGGAAGCAATGATAAATGTGTATAATAATCTACTGACCAATACCACAACGCCTGTCTCTCAAATGGTGCTTCCACAGTCCACTCCGAAGTTGCTTTTTGGGAAGCAACGTTTGCGTGTATGTAAGTTCTAGGGCGTATAACAAAAAGTTATCACGTTGATCAACAAAACGTAGATTATTATCTTCGGTATGGATGCGCTATACATTTAAATCGTACCTATCGTCGCCCATTTGTATCCTCTAATAAAAAGCGCTGATTCTCAGCTTCATTAAATGTGAGTAAATCATAATTTGATTTGATTTATCAGGTGTTAAAGAAAAAAATACGAACAAGTATGATAGACGACCGAAACAGGTTCATTCATTTTCCTTGTCCAAATAAATAATATCTACTAATACACGTGTCGAAAGGATTATCAGATATAAGCCGACAGGAAAGAAATAATATTCTGCCAACGAAAATGGCGTAGGTAATATCCTGTAAGGATCGTGTGAGGATTTTTTTTTGCCTCATCACGCAATCATTCGAAGGACCGACACTGCCAACTTTTGTATGTTTTCCCGAAATTGCTTAGCACTGTGGGACAAAATAGACATTTTTGTTGTTTAACGCTGTTGGAGTAGCAATGTCCCAACACTAGTTTAGTCTCTAATGTTGTCTATGATTATTCTATTGGCTATGGCCACTGAAGATAAAAAAGGCAAGAAACGTGTGTCTGCCATGTGTAATGTTTGATTAAAAGTATTTCACAACAAAAGTGTTTTCGTTTCCTCTAACTCACAACCTACAATAGGTTATGGGCCCAGAGGCGCGTGTGCGCGAGAAAATAGAGGATCGAAAATGAGTTGCGAGTGAAAAATGTTGCGCTGCGGGCGGAAAATGGCGGCAAGTTACTTTTAACCGGGTTACAACTTGTCGCTGGCGGTAAAGCAAAGGGGTGTACGATCGGCGGTAAATGCGGCGTACTCATACTACTGGTAAAATGGAGGGTCGAGGTGAAAATAAGTACGTGGTACTGACTGGCAAGAATTGGGCGGCATGGAAATTTCAGGTCTCGGTAGTGCTAAAATCAAAGAAGTTGTATGGAGTCGTTTCGGGTAGTGAAACGGTAACTGAAACAAGTAGTGAGAAAGACAAAAACGTGTTTGAGGAGAAAGACTACAAGGCGCAAGAAATCTTAGTCACTAGGGTGGACGAGAAGGTTATGTCGTACTTGTCACCATGTGGTACAAGTCATGAAATGTGGAAAAAGTTAATAACTTTGTATGAGCCGTCATCGCAGGTTAGTGTTCATCTTGTGCAGCAGCGATTCTTCAACATGACATTCGAAGAGCCCATGATGAAGTTCATATCAAAACTTGAGGAAATAAGTGGCCAGTTGAGAAGTCTGAACGAAGCGCCATCAGAGAAGATGATGATAACTAAAATATTAATGTCATTGCCAGAGAAGTACCGTCATTTTGTGAGTGCCTGGGAGTCAGTACCAGACAATCAACAAAATTTGAAGGAATTAACATCAAGATTACTTATTGAAGAGGAGCGCTGTAGCCAATCAGAGCCCACAACAAGTTCATCTGCATTTGTCAGCAAGTTTAACAAGAGTGAGCGGAAGTGTTTTGAGTGCGGTAAAAGTGGACATATTAAAAGTGAGTGTCGCCAGAGAAAGTGTTTTAGTTGTAATAAAACGGGACACTTTGCTAAAGACTGTAAAGCGGGTAGTAGTAATACAATAAAGAATAATAATTTTAAGAAGGATAATTTAAAGAGAGCATTTGTAGTCCAAGAGCCAGTATGTAAAAATAATTTGGAATTTATTATGGATTCAGGAGCAAGTGACCATATGTCATATAATAAAGATTTGTTTTATAATTTCCGTAAAATTGATAAACAGGTAGTTGTTGGTGATGGGAAGAGATTAAATGTTGAAGGGGTTGGGGATATTCATTTTTTAGCATATGATGGATCAGGTTATGTACCTTCTGTAATGTATAATGTATTGTTTGTGCCTGGACTAAATGCAAACTTGTTCTCATTGGTTTGTGCAGTAGATCATGGTTATTCAGTGTTGTCAGATGAAAATTATTGTAAATTTCTATTTAATGGAGTAGTTGTAGCTCAAGCAAAACGTGTAGGAAGTTTATATTTAATGGAATTAAAAATACAAATTAATAATGAAAGCTTGGCACTATTAAGTTTATCTTCATGGCATGAAAGGTTAGACCATCAAAATTTTAGACATGTCAAAGATATATTAGTTAAAAATAATGTTAAATATGAAGGGCAGATTGAACAATGCACATCTTGTATACAGGGCAAACAACATAGGTTACCTTTCTCTAACAGTGACAGCAGAGCGGAGCAACCAGGGCAGCTGGTGCATGGAGATTTATGTGGCCCCATGGAGACGCGGTCTCTGGGAGGCTCATCATACTTCTTATTGCTGAAGGACGACTACAGTAACTACAGGTATGTATACTTTCTTAAGAATAAATATGAGGCAAAAGACAGAATAGTAGAGTTTCTAAAGCAATTTGAAAATGAGTTTGAGTGTAAGGTCAAGAAATTCCGATCAGATGGTGGTGGCGAGTTTAGGAATAAAGATTTGGAAAGACTGTTCAAAATGAGAGGCATTGTGCATGAAACTTCTATTGCATATACACCGGAGCAGAATGGGAGAATAGAGAGAGAGATGCGAACAATTGTTGAATCTGCTAGGACTATGATGATTAAGGCAAATGTAAGCAAGGACTTATGGGCGGAAGCAGTGAATAATGCAGTGTATACTATAAATAGGACAGGTTCTAGTAGTCAGAAGGGTAAGACGCCATATGAGCTCCTTTACAAGAAAAGTTTTGATATACATACTTTAAGAAAATTTGGAGATGAAGTGTATACACATATTCCAAAACAGAGAAGATGCAAGTGGGATCCAAAAGGAAAACTAGGAAGGTTTGTAGGCTATGGAGCTAATACAAAGGGATATAGAGTATGGTTTGAAGATGAAGGAGATGTGGAAACCTTCAGAGATTTAACATTTGTGCAAGGAATAAGGAAAAGTGAAGAGAAGGTACAACATACAGAAGAGGATGATGCAGTAGAAGAAGAGCAGAAGATAGTTGAAGAAGAGAATGATGTAGAAGGGAAAGAGTTGGTTGAACAAGAAGAGAGAGTGGCAAAAGAACAAGGAAAAGTGCATGAAGTACAAGAACTGGAAAGAGAAGAGAATCCAGACATAGGAGTTGAAAGAGGAACTTGTGAAGAAAGATCAGAGTCAGAAATAGAGTATGATGAAGAGTATCTTGATGAGGAATTGTTAAGCGCAGACGAAACAGGGTTGAAGGAAGGGAAAACAAGAAGTGGAAGAATGGTAAAGAAGCCGAAATGGACGGATGATTATGAAGTTGGATTGTTGGCACAAGGAGAAGAGGAATTAAGTTATGAAGAGGCAATTACTGGAAAGGACAAAAAGAAATGGTTAAAGGCAATTGATGAGGAGTTAGAAGCACTGAAAAGAAATAATACCTGGATTGAGACAGAGCTACCTAAAGGGAAAAAGACGATTGACAGTAAGTGGGTATTTAAGATCAAGAAGGATGAAAACACAGAGATTCATAAGGCAAGACTAGTAGCCAGAGGATTTAAGCAACAAGAAAAGTTCGATCATTCAGAAGTGTATGCTCCAGTAGCGAAGTTGCCAACTTTAAGAATATTACTAGCCATAACTGTTCAATACAACTTGGACATACAACAAATGGATGTAAAGAGTGCGTTTTTAAATGGAAGAATAGATGAGGAAGTTTATCTTGAAAAACCAAAAGGTATGAAAAAGGATGGTAAAATACTGAAGTTAGAAAAATCCTTATACGGACTGAAGAAGTCACCTAGGTATTGGAATGAGAGGTTTGACAAGTTAATGATACAGGAAGGGTTTATCCGCAGCAAGTGTGATTATTGTCTATATTACAAGCAAGGTCTGAAATTCTATGTACTTTTATATGTCGATGATATAATTTTAATCTCGGCAGATAAAAGAGAAATTGAGAAGACAAAGGAAGTTTTAAAGGAAAATTTTGATATGAAGGACATGAATGGAGTTTCTAAGTATTTAGGCATTAACATAAAGAAGAGAGAAAATTGTATAGAAATTGATCAGGAGAATTATTTGAAAAATATATTGAAGAAATATAAGATGGAAGATTGCAAGCCGGTTTCAACACCTATGGAGCCTGGTGCAAAAATTGATAAGACTAATCAAGAAAACATTGAGTTGATAAGAAAGTGTAAAGAACTAATTGGAAGTCTTATGTATGCAATGTTGGGTACTCGACCTGACATATGTTACGCTTTAAGCTACTTGAGTAGATATCAGGCGTGTGCAAATGAAGATGTATGGAAGGGTTTGAAGAGGATTTTAAGATACATTAAGGGTACTATAGGTATTAAGTTAGTTTACAGAAATGGTGCAGAGGAGCTTTTGATTGGTTATTCTGATGCTGATTGGGGAGGAGATCAGGCAGATAGGAAGTCTACATCAGGTTATATAATGAAGGTATATGGTTGTACAGTCTCATGGTCTTCTAGTAAGCAGCAGTGTGTGGCGATGTCTTCAACTGAAGCAGAATATGTTGCTTTAGCACGAGGTATATCTGAAGGGTGCTGGGTTAAAAATTTATTAAGTGAAATTGATTTAAAATGTAACAATATAATTATGTATGAAGACAATCAATCCGCCATTCATATCGCTAAGAATCCAGAGCATCATAAAAGGTTAAAACACATAGATTTAAGGTACCATTTTATACGAGACAAAGTTGAAAAGAAAATTGTGATTTTGAAGTATATTGAAAGTGAGAACCAAGTTGCTGATATATGTACTAAGCCTTTATGTAAAGTTAAATTTGAAAAGTGTAGAAGTGAGTTATTTTGATTAGTACTAAGTAAGGAGAAGTAGAGTCAGCAAATTATTGTGTTTTATAATAATAACAAAGTTCTGTCTAAATTTGGTAGTAGTGATGTGACATTGAGGAAGGGTGTTGGAGTAGCAATGTCCCAACACTAGTTTAGTCTCTAATGTTGTCTATGATTATTCTATTGGCTATGGCCACTGAAGATAAAAAAGGCAAGAAACGTGTGTCTGCCATGTGTAATGTTTGATTAAAAGTATTTCACTACAAAAGTGTTTTCGTTTCCTCTAACTCACAACCTACAATAAACGCTACCATGACAGGGGAAAATTTTCTAAAACTCACCAAGAGATGGCAGTATTACAAAATTTCTGACTACGTATTTCTACTAGGTACGCAAGATGGCGTGCAAACAGTCATGCATTCGACTCTTCGGTGTGACCAGCCTTCGCTCAATTTCCATGAGTAGAATAACCTCGATAAACTTATGTAATAAATATAATACAACAAGAAAACAACAAAATATTATTTAGAAGCTCAATAAAATAACGAGAGTGAATACGTGGTACTCGAACGCATGCGTATAGTATTACGAAGTTTCACTTCTTCCGCGCGGAGGGACTCCACGCACAAATTTTTTAAGCGTTACAATTTGTCCCTTTGTTACGACAACTTGGTGGGGTAAAGTGGATTACTTATTCCAACTTTAAACTAGCCAGCCCAAGCCTACCAAATCAATGTTTCGTGATTTTGATGGCGACATCCGCTCAGAAAGATTTTAACGATATATAACGACCAAAGACGAATAGAACTAGATTTGAATACCTAGTTAAACTATACTTATTCGACAAAAATCTAGTATTTTCATCTTTTTATTGGGCTTCAGTCGACGATCGGATGTTTTGTAGACGCTATTGTAAAACTAGGAAGACGTCATTAATGCGCTACCCTTTTTTTCGGATGGGAAATCATTAATGACTCCTCCCGCTCTGGGCGGAGCGGGAGGGAGTGTCAGACTTATACTGACTAAAACCCATCCATGTTCATTCTTAGCCCTTTGTGTTCCAGGGCCACGGTATCTCTTTGGAACAGTCCCGCTGCCCTGGCAGGCATCGGCCCTCTCGGACCCCTTTCGATTTCCTGACATCTCCTTGAGGCGCGCGTGGATCACGAACGCGCCGTCGACACGGCCTGTCGTCATAAGACGGACGGATTCATGCGCTACCTTATAATCAGACTTTAACGTTCCTACTGATGCACACTGGCATCCTCTCTGTGAGGAGTGGGCCGTAGTCCACCACGCGAGCAAATTGCGATCTAATTTTCTTTTTCAACTTTCCTTTATTAAGTTATAAGTATTCAGTGAGTCTTCTCTCGCATCGACACAAAATATTTCAGAAAAGCTCGTGGCCTGGTTAAATATTAATCCGTATCAGCCAGTCAGCAGAGGTAGAAGGCTGATTCTATGGAACACTCCCTTTATCGTCGTCATCATTATGTATCGTTATAGAGAATTGAAAAACCTCACTTGGCAAAAAAATTGTTGTTTTGCCTTGTGCCAGCGATCAACAACTTTTTTTATGATTTAATAACTTAATCAACATAGATGAATTAATACTTTTTTTTTATGATGAACAACTATCGATTTCTCAAAATATGACGACAACATTGATTCACAAACGAAACAGGTCTACATAAATATTAATATCGTAATATTTGAAAGTTTGTTTTGAATATTTTGAGTGCAACCACATTTGAAGGACTTTTTGGGTCTGTCGTCGTTCTACAGCTAATCAGAACGCGTGAGTGAAGCTATGACGCACTTGCGATCAGCCAATAGGAGACTTTTTTTTTCCTTCTCGCGCTCGCGCGCTTTTTTTTATAATGAGCCAATGAGAGAACGTTATTTTGTCACATCTGTTATTGTTTTGTATGATAATAAGGCATAAAGAAAGCGCGGGAAACCTCAAATTTGGCGGACGTGGTTTTTTCGACTGTTTTTTTAAATTAATTTAGTATTGGATTGGATTAAGTTTTTGTATATATTTTATCTTATTATTTAGTACTATAGTTAGTTTTAGTGTTGTTTTTATATTTGGTAAGTGTTTTTATTTGTATTTATAGTTTTTAGCCATGGATCCTCCGGACGACCCCGGAGGAACACCATCTTCAGAAATAGGTCACTATGTCACAATATCTAATAACGATACCAGTGTTGATACTGATGGTTCGTTAAGTTTAGTTAGTAATTCTAAGCGTAAAAGGGTCTCTGCTCGGCCAACAATTTGCAAACATTGCAATAAAAAAAGACGAAAAAGTGGCGGGAAACGCCATAATAATTGTGATTGTGGCGAGATGGAAAATGTGGTAATGGAGACTGAAACCAAGGATCTTCCACTTACTTCTACATTGGGGGCTGTAGTTGATGGGGTGAACGGGTCACCGCATCAACCAGTTACTACTTTTACTAGAAATACATACAATTCCTCGGACGCTGCTCCGTTTTTAGTCCATATTCAAAGAGAGCAAACTGCTTCTAATGAAAATACGTATCTAAATCCGATTTCTTTTGGGCGATTTTTAAAAAGGAATTCTTTTACTAACATTGTGAATGGTAGTCTTAAGAAAATAGGACGTAACAGACTAGTTATATCCTTTTCCAATTATCAAGATGCCAACTCCTTTATAACTAGTAAGTTTTTGGAAAAAGAAAAATATAAGGCTTTTATTCCATCATTTTCCGTTACTCGCATGGGTGTCGTCAGAGGCGTACCCATGGAGTGGACAGATGATGAAATTTTAGAGAACATCTCTGTTCCAATTGGTTGTGGGAAAATATTGAAATTGAGGCGTATAAGAAGGAAAATTTTTGTAGAGGATAAGCCTCAGTTTAAAAATACCGAAACCGTAATTTTAACTTTTGATGGGCAAATTCTTCCCAAGCGCGTGTATATGTGCTATACAGCACTTTCTGTGGACCTATATATTTATCCAACAATTCAGTGTTACAATTGTTGCAGATATGGCCACATGAAAAACCAATGTAGATCTAAACCTAGATGTTTCAAGTGTGGACAAGGTCACTCTGGGGATGGTTGCACCGTCCCCGAGGACAATTTATCTTGTTGTCTGTGCAAAGGCTTTCATGAGGCTACAAGTAAAAAATGTTTAGAGTATGACAGGCAGAAGAATATTAAGGAATCAATGGCCAAATCTTGCATCTCTTATGCTGAAGCTTCAAAGCTTTATCCTACTATTTCAAAAATATCATATGCTGATGCCTTACTATCCTCACCCTCAATTTCAAGCCATATAAATGCTTCTGTTCCTCAAGATTACTCTCCTTCCAAACAAAATAAAACTTCCTCATATAAAAAAACAGTTTTTATTAAACCTCGCTCCCCACCTCACTTTTCTAAAGGTTATGATCAGCAATTCCATCGAGAACTTGTCAAGGGCATGCCTCAACCAAAAGATGGCTGTGCTCTCATCCCTAGAGATGACCTGTCTACTGTATCTGTAAATGAATTAATCATAGCTTTAATAAAATCATTAACTCAAACTCAACATCTTTCACCGTCCATCGCTGCCACTGTACTGAACGCAGTTAATGAATCAAATATTAATAATGGACAACAAAGCCAAGGTATTCCAATGGAATTGCCGAAGCGCAATTAGTAAAAAATCTGATATAATATATCTTGTAAATAAATATAAACCTTTTGTTTTTGCTCTTCAAGAGACATGGCTTAAACCAGGGTCTTTGTTTAAGATCCCTGGTTATGCTTGTCTTAGAGAAGACCGCTCTGATGGGTATGGCGGCGTCGCTTTACTCATTAAACATCATCATTCATTTTCACTTTTCACAATCCCACCTCATAATACTGATTTTTCTGTTATTGCAGCTGTTGTAGATAACATTTGTTTTGTTTCTGTATATATTCCCCGTCCATCTGCTGTAATTTTTAATGAAATTGTAAATATTTTTTCTATTCTTCCTAAGCCATTTATAGTTTTAGGAGATTTTAATTCCCAGCATGCAGTCTGGGGTAGTTCGTCAACAAATAACTATGGTAGCACTTTATTAGATATTGTAGATAACCTCAATCTTTGTATATTAAACACTGGGTCCCCAACTAGACGCACTTCTCCAAATGAAGGAGCTAGTGCTCCTGACCTGTCATTATGCACGGATAAATTAGCTTCTCGTTTGAGTTGGGAAGTTATGCTTTCCTCTTATGGTAGCGATCATTTCCCTATAGTCTTATCATTTCCTTTCTGTCAAAAACCTTACTCCAATCGCCCTCCACGGTTGAAGTACAAACTGGCGGACGTTAACTGGCATACTTTTAGGGAACACTTAGATGAAATAGTTTCTGTTCTTCCTGAAATTAAGTATGGTAATGAACAGTCTTGTACCGAAGCTTTATCCAAAGCCATGATACAAACAGCCGATAAACTTTTTCCAATTAAATCGCTACAAATTAAAATTCCTTCTCCACCATGGTGGGACAAAGATTGCACAGATGCAATATTAAAAAGGAAGCAGTGTGAACTAGATTACCTTGAAAATTCTACCGAAGAAAATTTCAACATATTGAGCGTAGTTATTTCAGAAACTAAAAAACTATTAAAAAAAAAGAAATTTGAAGGTTGGAGGTCATTTTGCTTCTCTATTTCTCCAGATGTTCAACCATCTGTTGTTTGGTGCAATATCAGAAGGTTCAGATCAGCATTCACTGAACGATCGAGCGCATTTCTTCCATCTCAGTTAGTAAATAAATTTTTAAATAAATTGGCTCCTGCCTATGTCCCAGAAAATTTTACTACCTATTCCATTCCCCGTTCAATGGTAGATTCTCTTTGTGAATTAAATAATCCATTTACCCTCGAGGAGCTTAAAGGTGTTGTATGTCATATGAAGGACTCTGCACCAGGTTCGGATGGAATTCCTTATTCTTTTTTGTCAAACATGAGTGATCTATCTCTTTTGTACCTCTTGGAACTAATAAATAAAATTATGTTAACTGGAAATATTCCCAATGCCTGGAAATCCCAAGACATTTTACCGATACTCAAACCTAACAAAAATCCATCTTGCAGCACGTCCTACCGACCCATAGCTATGTCTTCAGTAATGTTAAAAATCACAGAACATCTAGTTAAAAATAGGTTAGAATGGCATTTAGAAAACAAAAAACTACTTAGCGACAGTCAATTTGGTTTTAGGCGAGGTAAAAGTACTTTAGATAGTTTGAGTATCTTTGTTACTGATATAAGGTTAGCATTTTCTTCGAATAATTCCGTAGTTTCTGCTTTTCTAGATATAACTTCGGCTTATGATAATGTGGAAATATCTACATTAAAATATAAACTCCAGCAGCTAGATGTTCCTATTTTACTCATAAACTTCATTTTAAATATTTTATCTGAGAGGTGTATAAATCTTACACTCGAGGATTCTACATGTGAATCTAGACTCGTGTGGAAAGGCCTCCCTCAAGGATCACCTCTTAGTCCTTTATTATATGACATCTACACTTATGATCTTGAATCTTCTTTAAACAATCAAGTAAAAGTGCTTCAATACGCCGATGATCTTCTTTTATATTGCCCCCATAGCTCTATTGCAACGGCTTGCATTACAATGACATCGGCCCTTAGCCTTTTAAAACAATGGATGGATAGCAATGGTCTTGAGCTATCTACCTCCAAAAGTACAGTTGTGCTTTTTTCTAGAATGCGCTTTCCTCCTCCTGTTACTGTATATTATGATGATGCTCCCATTCCTGTAAAATCTTCGGTAAAATTTTTAGGTGTGATTTTGGATAGTAAACTATCTGGGATTCCACACTGTGAGTATATAGCGGCAAGGTGTGAACAGAGATTGAATATATTAAGATGTTTATCAGGGGTTTGGTGGGGTGCCCATCCCTTTTCATTAAAATTAATCTATAATGCAATAGTTAGAAGTGTGCTTGATTATGGAACATTTTTATTAGAACCTTGTAATTTGGCCGCATTAAAGAAACTGGATAGTATCCAGTCCAAAGCATTACGAATAGTGACGGGAGCTATGAAATCAAGCCCAATAAATGCCCTACAGGTTGAAACTGTAGATCCTCCTCTTTCTCTTCGACGTCAGTATCTTTCTGACAAATTTCTATTCCGTTCATTACAATTTTCCAACCACCCTTTACGTGCAAAACTTCAGTCTCTTTTAGATGAAACCAATTCTTCTAATTATTGGTCTCACAAATCTCTGCCCTGTCTTGTTGTAAGCTATAAAAAGTTTATAGCTTTGCAAGCCCCAATTTACCAGTCACTTACATATCCACTCTTTAATCATTCTTATGAATCATTGGTGCTCACTCCGGATGTTATCTTTAATTTAGGTATTAATAAACACGATGATTTTGTAAAAGAGTTGTTTAACTTTTCCAAAGACTTGCACTGGGAGAATTGGCATCATATTTATACAGACGCCTCCAAACACTCTTCTTTAGGAAATGTTGGAGTTGGAGTCTTTCACTCACAATACAATATAGTGCAAAAAATTAAACTTCCTCCTGAGTCATCAGTATTTACTGGCGAATGTTATGGTCTGTTCAAAGCCTTAGAATATATTTACATCATGAAATTGGGAAAAACAATAATATTTACCGACGCTTTAAGCGTATTGCAAGCCATTAAAAGAAATCCTTTTAAATGTAAGCCAATATTTCCTATAGTTCTGTTCATTAGAAGCCTTTTGTACAAATGCGTAAAATTGGGTCTTCAAATTTCTTTCGCTTGGATACCTGGCCATAGTAATATCACGGGAAATGTTAAAGCCGATCACCTGGCTAATGAGGCTGTAGACTGCGGTGATTTGTGTCCCTATATCAACTTTAGCCACGACTTGGCGAATCTGCCTAACATCTTTCTTTGGGAAGCTTGGAGCAAGTTGTGGGCGGATAGCAGCGTTACCAAAGGAAATTATTATTCACGTATTCAGACATATATTCCCAAAAAACCATGGTATTCGAAATTTAACTTCGGTAAGGCTGCTACCAGTTGCCTTATTCGCATGAGATTGGGTCATAACTGTTCCCGAGTCCACCTTGCACGATTGCAGATCGTTTCTAGCGACCTGTGTGAATGTGGTGAGGTGGGTGATTTAAACCACATTTTCTTTTCCTGTCCTCTTCTTAATCATGATCCTTTAATTACATGTCTACTTTGCTATAAAATTCCTTTTCCTACGTCTGTCTCTGTTTTACTTGCAACTAATGATTTCAAAATATACATGTATTTATCTTCATTTATCACTCTTAATAATTTACGTATTTAATAGTTATTTTATTTTTATCGTTCCTAATAATCCTGTCCAATATCCATCCAAATTCCGTGTCCTAAATTAAATTATATTTTCTACCAAGTTTCCCCGTTTTTGTATGTGGCATTGCGCAAATAGCGACTTGCCAATTAAAAAAAAAAAAAATAAGGCATAAATATTGCATAGGGGAGGGATGTGTTTTGACGCAATAAAAACAGGTTTATTATTCAATAAAAACAATGTATTATCACTTATTTCTTCTTCTTTTTCTTATTAGTCTTAAACTTAAGTTTCTGCTTGATCTTCTCCTTGCGTATTCTTTCTTTGACGATTTGTTGTTTGTTCTTGAATTCTTTAGACTTCCCCTCTGTTGCTTTCTTGGCGATACGTTCGTTGTGTTTGACCCAGTGAGGGCGGAACTCGGAAGCTACGGAGACAAAGAAATAATATTAGAAACACAATTCATCGAGCTTGCTTTTACTTTTACGGGTTGGCGGAGCTTTAACCGCCAACTAAGAATTAAATTGAATCGGCTCACAATTTAACGATCGATGAGTTACGTATTTCGTAATTCTATTTGCAGTTTTTAAAAACGCTAGGAATGCGTGCAGTGTCGGATAGTGCGCAATAAAAACAAAAGTGACATTAAAAAGCGTCCGAACGAACGTGGGCTTGTGGGTCACGTATGTACACCCACATTTTGGCAGTCACGTTTAAGTCCCATGTAATAGGGGGCGAACCTATTGCCATCAAGGCTACAAATCCAGACTTCGTGGCTGCTACTGAGATATTCCTGATAGAATAAACTAGTGTTAAATAGTAGATTGTATCAGGCCCGAAGGCTCCTAAGAAGCCGATTCCTGCCGGCTTCCCTTTGGGAACAAGGCACTATACGTAGTGTCTAGTGTCTACTGTAGTAAATTATGTACACATCTGAGGTTATCACATCACGGTACAGACATTAAATACATCATAGGATTGAAAACATTACATAAATGCCAGCATTTTTCATTTCAACAAAGAAAGCAACATGTGGCGCCAGTAAGCCGACGCTCGGGTGTCAGAATTCAGAACTAAATTCGTATGAACGCGGACACGTGACTTCGCAGCTATCAGCAGCGTTTTGTAAGGACTAGGTAAGCCGAAGATTTTCGAGTTACGACAGGGAACTTTCAATGTTTGTATGTATAGGAAGCTAAATTAGAACCACTTCCCGATGCCCGATTGAGCTGAAATTTAGCGCACACCTTTGGTTCTAAGAACAATACATTTTTATGACAGACATAACTTAATCCTGCAGCCAGGATCGTCTCCTCACGAGGGAACTCCTAAACGTTTAATAGCACAGACACGAAAATTTGTATACAAGTTCATATTTGATGGATAAACATGAATTCTATCATGATCTCATCCTGCAGCCAGGATTGTCTTCTCACGAGGGAACTCCTCAACGGTAAATAGCACGGACACGAAAATTTGTATGCACGTTCATATTTGATAGATAAACACGAATTCTATCATGATCTCATCCTGCAGCCAGGATTGTCTTCTCACGAGGGAACTCCTCAACGTTTAATAGCACAGACACGAAAATTTGTATACAAGTTCATATTTGATGGATAAACATGAATTCTATCATGATCTCATCCTGCAGCCAGGATTGTCTTCTCACGAGGGAACTCCTCAACGGTAAATAGCACGGACACGAAAATTTGTATGCACGTTCATATTTGATAGATAAACACGAATTCTATCATGATCTCATCCTGCAGCCAGGATCGTCTTCTCACGAAGGAACTCCTCAACGTTTAATAGCACAGACACGAAACTTTGCATACGAGTTCATATTTGATAGATACACATGAATTATATCATGATCTCATCCTGCAGCCAGGATTGTCTTCTCACGAGGGAACTCCTCAACGGTAAATAGCACGGACACGAAAATTTGTATGCACATTCATATTTGATGGATAAACACAAATTCTATCATGATCTTATCCTCCAGCCAGGATCGTGTTCTCACGAGGGAACTCCTCAACGTTTAATAGCACAGACACAAAACTTTGCATACGAGTTCATATTTGATGGATGATCATGTTTTGTATCATGAACTTATCCTGCAGCCAGGATAGTCTTTGCACGAAGGAACTCCTCAACGTTTAATAGCACAGACACGAAACTTTGCATACGAGTTCATATTTGATGGATAATGACGATTTGTATCATGAATTCATCCTACCGCCAGGGTCCTCTTCTCATGAGGGAACTCCTCAACGGTTAATAGCATAGACATGAAAAATTGTATTTATGCGCGTTCACTTTTATGAATAAACATATTTTCTATAGTTCCTGTGTATTTAATCGTTACAATACATAAAGAACAAGTTATGAAAAAAAGATCAAGTTGGGTCCTTCGATAAATTTGTGTATACATCATGGGTGACATTTTCGTGGTTTTCGGGGTCGCTGGCAATCAAAATGAAATTTAAAAAATGCGATGACGAATAAAAGGATTGTGTGGTTTTATGAAACTACGGTAAAAGTGAAACTTTTTTTCACACTATAGCGCGGAGTAGACCGCGGAGTAGGGATAAGGGTACCTACTCCGCGGCCGATCGTCACGCGACATGCAACACACAGACGAAAAAGTTTGAGACGATGTAATAAATTCACTTTAAAAACAAAATTAATGATCTCATTTTTTTCGTCGGCTTCCCCTTACAAAATTTTGACCCTTCGCCACTGGATTGTATCATAAGGGAGCAAAATAATATTTTTACGGCGAGGGCGCTTTTTTGAATCCTGAACGTAGCGAGGGATTCAAAGTACGTCGCCCGAGCTAAAAATATATTTTCGCCCGAGTGATACACTCTGCTTTTCATCACCCACTATGAGAAAACAGGCGCCTCGTATTCTATTGTAATTAATATTAATTATTATTTAATAAAACATAGATACAACTAAATTGAAATTAAATGGTATCTAATAATAAAACAACTAAAACTTATTATTAACATTTGAGATATTTTCGCAATAATGAAAATTTATTGTTATTTAGCTGGCGGCGCGGCTATGGGCCGTCGTACCAGCCAGTCTTTATTCAAACAATATTTGCGTTCGATTTCATTGGCGCTGAACACTAAGATGTTCCAAATTCAAAAAGTACGCCGCAATTATCTTTTCATCACACTTGCACGTAAACAGTGTCATAACATACAGGTTAACTTGGCTGTAATGCCCCATATAAAACCCTAGGGCGGTAAGTAATTTTTTTTTAATTTACAGCACAGCATGACAGCACACAGGTCATGCAAGTTCAAGCAAGGAGTTTACACGCAATTGAAAAATTGTCTTAAAATGTTATTTAAACAGGAATTTCATTCAATCTCGCTACATGTTATTTAATTACTCAACTAATGTTCTAAAATCTAAATAATCGATAGTTTTTTGTATCAAAACGTCGTTTTTTTTTTATACTCACTCATGGCTGTATACCTAGGTAAGTATTTGCCTTTAACGTTTCTGAACAAAACATTTGAATAGTCTGTGGTGTGGGCAAACAGCCCGCCATCCGCAAATCAGTTCACGTATTTCGTAATAATATGTGCTGACTTGTGTATATTCATAATTATTAACTCGCAAATGTGATGAAAAACATTGTATGTTTCACGGGCGGTACGGGAATTACGAACCTCGACTCAGAAAGCCCTCAGTCTTCGACTTCGGGCTTCTACTAGAGCCTCGATCGTAATTCCTTACTTACCGCCCTTAATACACACATATACTATTGCGGCGCACTTTTTGAAATAAAGAGGAATAAAAACTCATTACTGCCCGCTAAAAGTTCCTTACAGAAAACACTACCTTTGGGTGCACTTAAAGCCGAACCAAGTCGTCCTTTTCGAATAGATGGGATGAAAACAACTAGTGTGTAACTAGTGTTGAAACAAGCCCTCAGAAACTCTTTGTATGTCTTAATTTCACTAATATGACATCACGACTGAAATTATCATTATTGTCTGACCCTTATCACAATTTATTTAGGGTTGGCGCAGCATGTTTACTTCTTCCATACTTCTCTATTACTCGTCATCTGATAAGATACCTCCGTTGCGTTCTTGCCATCCCTGACACAGTCCATCCATCGTTTCGATGGTCTTCCTCTACATCAGGACTCAAGTCTTATCCATATTGTTGGTGTCACTCACCAGCTTTCTTCCGATTACTGTCGTGCGCCTGTTCATCATCGGAGCCCGCGTCGGCGTGGTTCCGCTTCCTCCACTCGTCGTACCGGCCGCTGCGGTAGGACGCCGGCACGCGGCCGCCGCTCTCCGTGCGGATCATCTTACGGCCGCCGTCCTGGGGAGAATTTTAAAGTGAAACTTTTATTACATCGTCTCAAACTTTTCGTCTGTGTGTTGCATGTCGTGTTACGCTCGGCCGCGGAGTAGGGATGAAGTCAGAGCGCCTTTCACTTTATCCCTACTCCGCGTTTTATACGTTTTATACCCTTAATGGAATATAATTCCAAAAATTTTTAGTTAAATGTATATAGTGTGAAAAAAAGTTTTACCGTGGTTTCATAAAACCACACAATCCTTTTTTTTTACTTTGTTTTTTTTTTCAAAGTTTGCCCCTCACTAGGAATTTCTCCTGTATCGTGGGTGCGTTTACAAACATAAAACTCACATACACAAACAGCCAGACCCGGAACAACTATCTGTAGGCTATTCAAATATTTGTTCAGTGCGGGGATCGAACCGTCGAACGTCGATCGCTCAACCACTGCGCCAACCGTGCCGTCAAAACATGGAGAAAGGGCAAGAGGATAATGCAATTAAAGGGTTAGAGACGTCAAAGATCAGGCGTACCTGTTCCATCACCTCATTTAGCAGTATTACTTTATGCCTTTGTCTGTATTCTCGAAGAGATGGAACTATACCAGACTTCTAGCTCCAAGTCTTTCGCTAACTAAAGTAATCCATACTTCCATACTAATATTATAAATGCGAATGTCACTCGGTTTGTTTGTTACCTTTTCACGACTTAACGGCTGATCGGATCTTAATGAAATTGGGCAAGAAGATAGATTTCAATCTGGGGAAGGACATAGGCTATATATCATCATGCTACGACCAATAGGAGCGGAGCAGCAATCAAAAATTTTGCGAAAACGGGGAAAATTTGACGCAGACGAAGTTGCGCGGGACAGCTAGTATTAAAATAATACTGTTATAAGAGGTAGGCCCTAAGTGAAGACTATGCAAAGTGTGGTCATCAAGGAATCTCTTGGGAGCATAGGTGTTATAAACACGGTTTGATTTCACCTGTAGCTATGTTTGAAATCTTAGAAGTTAAAGAACATCGGTCATATATGACCTGACCAAAATATGAAACGACCATCAATGATTGATACGTCAAAAAATAGTGACTAAGGTGTATATTAAATTACGAAGTTCAGCATATTTTATTGGAGCCGGTAAATAATTTAGCTTTGTAATAAAAACCTCAGTTCCTTACTAGTTTTTATAGGTTTTGAACGCATCTAAACCCGTCCCGTTTTTATCTGTGGTACACGTTTCATCATAACACTAAAGTCACACTACCATTATGCGTTTACCTTTTTAGGTACTAGATTTTAACGTAGTTTTTTATTTTTATTTTTGTAGTGTATTATCAGTAACATCATTTTTAGATGGAAATATGGATTAAGATTAAGATATTACTCCTAAATTAGTTGCAAATGATATGTTGACATTTGTACTAATACGTAGAACGGAACGTATTATGACATGAGAGCTGTCAAAGTGTTTCGGGTTTCAGCTGAGGTTGTTATCATGGCTGCAGACTTATTTACTTACACTACATCATCAGTGGCGTGCCTCCAATGAAACGGGGGCAAAGCCCAACTAGACAACTGACGATATTGGGGTAAAAAATAAGTTTCGCTGCCTGTTCTGATATTGGTTTTCAAAGCTGTTTTATTTTCCAATTATTTAAATGTGCCTAAATATAAAAATACAAACAGTGGTTAATATAAAAAAATACTGCGCATTTTATATCTCGTCACAAAATTACAACTATTTCAATATCTTGATTTATAGTCAGTGTCAAGTAAATGATATAAGAGTCATCTATTGAATTAAATTTAACAACTGAACTCTTCGTGTCAATTCGTCATTATTTCTCTCGCTCTCTACAGTCGCTATTGGCAAAATTTTAAAAACACCGATAGATGGCGCACAAACAATAAATTGGTTTCTAACTACTAAAGTATTGAAAATATTTGTAACTTCCCGCGACGTTAGGGTGGAAATTTTTAATGTTTTTCAGGCATAAATTATAACTACATATAACCTTTCTCATGAATCATTCTGTAGGTATATTAATGAAAAACGCATCAACATTCTTGCGTAGGTACAGACGGCGGGAAGTGAATTTGTTTTAAACTATGTAAAGATTACTCACAACGTAAACAGCCATAATTCTTCATTCTCGTTTTTTTACCACGAACAGATGACAAACAACAAAACAAAGCACATAGACACTCTCACACATTTACCTTGCACAGTAACGATTTCACACACTTAAAATCCTTCACAAGAAACAATTTGAATGCTTTTATGAATTCTAAACAAAAATGAATCACTTCAAAACAAAGTTAATTACAGCAAAAACTAATCGCAAAACTTTAAAATACAAGAAAGTACATAAATAATATCACAAAAAAAAGATGCAGTAATCGCTCAAAACAAATATGAACTAATTTGAAATCGTTTTACTTTCTATGGAAATTCGCGCTACGCGCAGGTCTTTGCGCCGCTTGCCCGTTCATTCTTGGCGCCAACACACATTCATTCACTCTCTCAAACTTACACTGACATACACGCACACATTCAAAGAAAAGCCCAGCTTTTAACTCCATACAATTTTTCAAATTAAATACCTAATAATGTTATCAAGACAGAGTCATTTTACTAGCAAAGACAGAGAGGTCCGACAAGCCAAATACAGAAGCCAGTGAGTGCGAGTGGGAGCATCCGAACGAACATTGACTGTAGGGTCCGACCATAGCGAACTATGCTTGAACTCTTCTTTTGTTTAGTGTTAGAGCGAGCCAGTCTCGCGGCCGGTAGGTATAGGAGATATTAGAATTTTTTTGGCAACGTCGCGCATCTTGAATTCTTGATAAATGCGCGCGAAATTTGACGTTATTATTATTTTGACATACTTACATTTTTATTTTTGCTTGGAATGTTTTTTTTACTTATTTGTTGTGTTTGATTGTCAGGCAAGCCGGGCTTTTCGGCTTGTATGATAGTTCCGCCACTGTACATCATAACCTCAAAAATGACGAAATACATAAGAGTAACGTTCCATGATCCTCGGCTTTTAAATAAAATATATTCAATACAGGATTGACAATTATCCCTAGGGGAATTGATTAATCCATTCAATAGTCATGTTCGCGATATTTTATATCCAGGTCACAGCATGTATGGGCCGTGACCGATGTTCTTTGACCCACTTCCCGGTTAGCGATTGAGTTGAAATTTTGGATACATGTTTAGTTTGGATGATATTGCATGGTTAGCTAAGTGAAGTCATTCTAAATCTAATATGGTCCAGTCCAGCAAATAGCTGTATTTGTTACAATAATGGAGTTTCTTGCCCATTCTTCTCCATAGAGATCTATGCTTTGGAATGGGCAACTACAGTTCTTTCACAAGTGATTATGCCTTGTGACTGGGACTGTAGCTTCGTGTTTTATTTTGTTTTTTTGACTTTCAAAAGTGCCTGTAATGGTCTAATTCAAATGAATGGTTTGAGTTTGAATAGTAAGAATTATAACTATGATCAATTTTTCATTATAAAACTCTAATCATAGGGTTCAAATTGCACTGTCACAAGCTAAAAAACCTTCTTGATATACCGAACATAATAACTAAAAGCCACACTTACGGGATCAACATGCACCATCTTCTTCCGCTTCCGGTCCCAGCGTTGCATGGCTTTATTGACGCGCGCACCGTCACCGCTGTCAGCGTTCAACTCTAGCTGAGCTTGTTCTGCACCCACTGCGAAGTTTACTGCCATACTGGAAACAATATTAAAATTATTACAAACATCAGTCTAAAAAATCAAGTCATCATCATCAGCCTATAATGTTCCCACTGCTGGGAAACAGGCCTCCTCTCTATGAGAGGGAGTGGGCTGTAATCCACCACGCGGGCCCAGTGCGGGTTGGTAGATGTCACAAGTCTTCGAATTTTTAGTTCTAGGACATGCCGGTTTCCTCACGATGTTTTCCTTCACCGTTTTTTGAGGGTAGCGGTGATGAAATAAATTACGCAAAGTAATGCGCCCGCCTGGGTTCGAACTCACGGCTTACTGCTCGTAAGTCGGGGCTGCTACCACTGGGCCACCGCTGCCCTCACTGGGCCACCGCTGCTCTCACTGGGCCACCACTGCTCTCCAAAAAAAATCAAGTAATTTATTCAAATTAATCTAAAAATCTGCTGTTCTTGAACGTCAATGCTATCCTACTAACATGTATTATTGTTACGTAATGGTCTGGAATAGTACATAGGATGATTTTTATGCTGGTAGTGCGATCCCGTGGAACAATTACCGAACGAAACCGCGGGAGCAGGCATAAGCTAGTATTGCATAAAACAGTACCCCAAAACGCGAGGCGGTTACAGTTTTAATAGTTAATTTTATTCCACCTTGTTGTTGCAATGATCCAAAAAATCTAATCCCGTATTGTGCTCGGAGTGTCTGATGACGTCACAGAACCTTTTATACAGTAACGACAATTGTGAACTTTCTAGAAGAATATAAGCTTTCTCCACTTACCCCATTTCCGTATGCTGATCGCTAGCGTAATGGGAGATGTAGTTCTCATCGCGAACTACTTCCTTTTTCTTCTTCTTTGGCGGCTGGTTCGGAGGTCTGTTTGGTTTTGTGTTGCTTGCGTCTTCTAGTACTACGCCTTCAGCCTAGAAATGTGAGGGAATGTGAGTGCTATGATACTGGCAAAGGAGATTTTAGAGAAATAATTGACAGCTACATTGTTGTTTTTGTGAAAACTTCTTTAGCGGCGTTGGGCACGTTGCGATGGGTAAAAAATGTTAAACTCGCGTCAGGACACGTGACTTGACGGGTTACGTGTCCTGATCGAAAATTCGTAAGACGGATTGACATTAGGTTACGAAGGAATTTGAACTTTATGACATCTGTAATTGTGTTTGGGTTTCCAAAACTGGATAATTATCTTATGCACAAACAAAACCTTCGGTTTCTCCAAAGAGGTAAAATTCGTAAGACGGATTGTAATAGTTCTGAAGTGTTAAATTTTTAATGTAATATAAATTGTGATGATTGTGTACGATAGCGCAATAATGAATATTGTATTTTACCACATAAATGATAGTACTTTTATACTGATAATTAAAGCAATTCTTGCAAAACTATTCCCTAACCATTCCAAAATATCAAAAATGCACAACGTTAATATTCAAGTTTTCACTTCTGCCTGCACTCCCGGAGTGCAACCCGTTTTTTTTTTTAAACCTTTTTTAATGGGAATGGAAACTGTGAACCTAATGTCGAAGCATAGCTGATTCCAAGCATCGTCATTGCTTGAAAATCTGGCAACGTAATTTTATATTTAAAAATTGCTTGATCTCATTGGTCAGATTGAGACTTGGCTATAGTCGCGCCATCTACAATTAGCTTTTAACGGTTTTCCCCATTGTCTTATGACATGAGACTTTGGTTTTTTTAAATATAATAATGAGGTGGCTGCTTTATGATATGACGAGTAGTAGAAAAGAATGGAAGTTGAAGACATGCTGCGCCGACCCCAAATAAATTGGGATAATGGCAAAAGAATGATGATGATGAAAGGAAGAATTATGAAACCATGGTAGGTTTAAAACCGTAAACAACGTCGGCAAAGCAGTCAAATCGATTGACTGGTCTATAAAGATCCCATAGAAACCAGGGAGTTAGAAACCAAGAAGTTATAAACTAAACGTGTCACTGTGGTCTGTATTAAGGGCAGTTTCACCGCTGCAGTATGCTGTTGCCGCATTTGTGGTAGTGTCTTCAAATGGCGTGCTGATATAATAAAGCTATTAATTTGCTTAGCACGACTTGAATAACATTTAAGATAGGATATTAGCATGTCCTTACCGCCAGTTTCTTTATGTCCCGAACTTTCTGAACGGTCTTTCCATGTGCCTGTTTCTTCTTTTTCATAGCTAAATACATCGGCGAGTCGTTTTTAGCGGATAGCTCTAGAATGGTCTGGAAGAAAGAAAGGAATTTGTTAAAAAAAAAAAACAAACAATTTCAAAACAAAGAATTTGTTAAAAAAAAAACTTTGCTATGTCAGCTTGTCGGATACCAGGCTGTCTTAGTGGCACTATTTTGAAGACATTTATTATGTCACGTTTCAGGAAATGCCAGTGTGACGACTTGGACTAAGAAGTCCAAATCGTACTCTTCGGTGTTGGGTGGTGTACATCACCACACACAACACAAGTTCACCTACATTTCGCCAGTTATGTTTAAGTTCTTATTTGTTACATGATGTTACGTTATGTAAAATCAGTAAATTAAAAATACTCACTCCTTTAGGCGTATAGTTCTTTATCTTCTCAATCATATCGACCGCAGCGCTATCGTTTTCGTCCACTAAGAACGGGTGCGTGAGTACGGGGAACGGTGTGGTTTTGGCGCGCTTGTTCGCTTCGGCTGAGGCGGGTTCGCGCCATTTTATGTATTGTTGCCAGCCGCGGCCGCAGACGCGGGCTGCGTCTTCCTGTTGACAAAGCAATTCATTACTGTTGGGCTCTGATTTTCTTATCTCAAATGATCACAAGTGATGTGATGTACTTACCTCGCGGTGCGGTATAAAACTTGGCCATTAAGAAAGGTAGTCGCTGATTAATATTCAAAAATTCGCGGCCCTCAAAAGCAGATTTTAAACGCGCTTCAAAGAACTGACTTGACAAACGTTAACAAATTAATACGAAGCTATTACTAAGATCATGTTAAACTCGTTAATATACTGCAATAATCACATGATAATAATATTGCAGTAAATTACGTTATCAACATTAAAAATTTTAATTTTTATGTGCCTACCTATTCTCATTGCTTAGCCGGACTTATTCTCGCTGCTTAAGTATATCGTGAAACAGTTCAGCAAATACTCACAATCTCTGAATAATTCTTCTCCCAAGCTCTGACGTCCTGGTGCCTCAACTCCAGTTGCGAGGTAGGTATAGCTCCCCACACGCCACTGGGACACGCAAGGCCCCTCTCCTTCACGTGCGCAGGTGATATCATCTCGGCTCCGAGGAACAGTTGCAGGTCTAACAGATGAGCAACGTCCTCGGGAGCTATGAGGGAGAACGCACGACCGGCGCGACCGGCACGGGCACTACGACCTGGAAGATAGATAATATTGGTTGAGGTTTGTGTGGTGTAATTGGAAAGCACGTTAAGCCGTTGGTCCCGGCTGTCATTTTAAGATCTTTGACAGTCCTTACAAGTATTCAGTGCCCCAAAAGTCTGGCAACCAGTCATACCAATGGGTATCGTATTACCCAGTCCTAAAGGCAGTTGCTCCATGTAAAATACAGGTATTCAGCTGTGTCCGGTTAAATTAAAAGCCAATTCCAACATAGTTGGAAAAGGCTAAGCAAGTGATGATTGTGTGGTGTGATGACGAATGTGAAAGTGGATTGGTGATCGGAATTGTGTGATTTGGATGAACAAAAGATGTGATTAACAGAGCTTTGACAATAAAATGAAGAATGTTCGGATTTTCTGAAGAATAAGGGAAAAGTTGCTGCTCAGCGCAAATTCAGTAAATTAAGATACAATAAATATTTCAGTAATATAATTTGAAACCTATATTCAGCATTGGTTGGGCAAATATATAAGAAGAAAAAGAGATGGTACTGATTCATGGACCAATGGAAAGAGAAAAAAATATTCTGCAGTATTTTCTAAAGAATATGATTGTATTGTATAACGGGTTGGTTTCCGCAACTCCACGTCCAATGCGCGTATTTTTCGTAAGGGTCGGAATAAAAGAATATGAATTTAGTATTAAGGGTGTAAAACATCTCTTAACGAAGCCGAAAGGCACTGGTTCTCCCTGTCATTGCGATCATTTTTTTGTTCTACACCATACCTGGGAACCTTCTAGTTACGGAGATATTAGGGGTCAAAGTTCCAACTTTTTGACAAGTATTTTTTTAAATACAAGTTTTAATGTAAGATTTTTACTTTAAACACCTCCACGACCCCCGTACTATTCAATCCGTCCATCAGCACAATGTTTTGAGTGCGTTTCGTCGTACATTGAGTTCTACCACAAAACATGATTGTACACCCCCCAAAAAAAAGTCGTTTCCCAGCAATAATTTTAGCGTAAAGTGACTTAGTTTCATGTACAGAATGCTTGGTTGACGGCTTCGTGATTAGGTGATTTACACCGTGTATATTTCACATAAACTCACCAACTCTATGCACAAAAAGCTTCGGTTTGGCAGGGAAGTTGTAGTTAATAACGGTATCTAAAGCCGGTAGATCCAACCCTCTGGCGGCGACATCAGTCACAATGAGTACGGAACACTTCTTGTTGGTAAAACGACCTAGTGCGATTTTACGCGCAGATGCGTCTAGACCGGAATATGCGTATGTTGATGAAATACCTGCTTGTTGCAGGACCTGGGAAAAAAGAGACTATTGTAACTGACACAGTTAAATGAATATAAACAATTTAAATTAACACGATCGGAAAAATACACGTTCCAAAGACATGACCCGCTCAATCAAAATTTTGATTTGGTTTTACAGATGTCATTAAAGTTTAATTTTTAGAACTGAGATGTGATGTCGTTCAGAACACTTTTCACTCCACAATCATACTATTTTGCTGTGTGTACTTTAAATATTATGCAATATTTGAGTCTGCTTTTCACTTGAAAAAGAACATGACACTATCACCAACTTGTCGTAAAAATCGTAATTTATATCCATAAGAATGTACTCACCAGATTCAAATACTCCACATGATGCTTAGTAGCCGCAAAAACCACAGCTTGCGGTGTTTTTGAAGACAAAACTCTATCCAACAATATCAATAAGGCTGCAGTCTTCAATTCTGCTCTTACTGCGATCCAACCAAGCCACAAAGTTGATGGTAATTTCCAGTCAACATCCAGTCTTACTAGTGTAGGGTCTGTCAGACCTGCTCTAGCGAATTCTACAAGCATTTTAGGTAATGTTGCAGAGAATAGCAGTGTTTGACGGGTTGATGGTAAGCGGGCGACGATTTCGCGGAGTTGCTCGCCGAAACCCAACTCGAAGAGGCGGTCGGCTTCGTCAAATACTATTAGTTCTGTAGAAATAAAGGAGGAATAATTCATTTTTAGTACTTTAAACTATGGAAATATTGGCTATTACTGCTATCAAGATCACATCACATTTGCATGCTCAATGAAACAAACAGATAATCCAGACACAAATATGTATATGTATAATGGCCTTATTTAATGTCAAATCTGAACAAACAAGTACAAAAACAATTAACAACCTAGTCTTCACTAGCATAAAGTTCATATTCGTTTAAAAATGATAAAAGAAAGGCTGATAATTCTAATTCATTACACAGAAGGTAAAAAATACAATGCTTACTTATATTATCAAGTTTCAAGCTCATTTCAATACAAATGTGAAGGAAACGTCCAGGTGTAGCCACCACAATGTCTGGTGCTGTTCCAGACATCACACTGAACTGCTGATCTATTGATTCTCCTCCAAGAATTGCTGCTGAAGACAAGCCGGTGAACTTGCCCAGTTCTCGGACAAATCTTAACGTCTGGAACAATCATAATAAATGAAATGCTTAATTGTTTCAAACATTATAAGTAACATTTGAAATTGCTAATGGCATCTGTAACAAAAAATTACAAGTGTATTGCTAATGAATCTGTAAGAAAAAATTATAAGTGTATTACTAATGAAAAAAACTTCTTCATACCTCTCAGAAATTTACTGTTTCACTTTCCTCATGATAATTAATAATTTAATGTACACAATAGACTAAAGCTATAAAAAAGAATGGCAATGTAGTACACAAATCATAGATACCGATGCAGATTATATAGTAATATTTTTATTCAATCATTATTATTCTCTTGCCCTTATCCACATTTATTAAGGGTAATAGTCTGAGAAGTACTATTATCAATTTAAATTTACCTGTAGCGCCAACTCCCTAGTAGGTGATAGTATCAGAGCTCTAAAGTTCTTGCCTGGCATAGGCTTGCTGTTCGGAGCTAGCAGTTTCTCCAGTATTGGGAGTACAAAACACGCTGTCTTACCAGACCCTGTTCGAGCCATGGCCACCACATCTTTGCCAGTTAATGCCAGAGGGATTGTCTGAAATAATTAAAAACAAAATCATTAAGTATTTTGATTTTGACTTCATGTCTTTAACTTCGGGTTCTTGTGATTTTTTTATCATTCTAGCGCAGTTTTTAGGATCTTTATAAGTATTGTGTGTGAATGTTGCAATAATTTGACCATAAATAAGTTTTTTGAGGTTAGGATAAGAAAATGTATTTATTATTTTGTACTGCTTACCTTACGCTGTATAGGTGTTGGCTGTTTATATCCTCGTTTTGTAATACCTTTAATTATAGGGAAACTCAGTCCCATGGACTGGAACCCACCAGAATTCCTCTTTTTCTTCTTATTACTCTGAGAATCATCTTGTGTGTCTTCTTCGTCTGGGGCATCAAAACCCGGAAGATGTACTTCCAGATCCTTAGTTTTCGACATTTTCACTGCTTTTAATTGTGTAACTTCGCGTTCTAACACATAAATAATAATTAAACATTACAGACGCACGTGAAACAACACGAGCGAGCGTGTTTTTATTTTGACATTACAGTACGAACGAGCGATAATCAAGATCAATATGACATTGACAGATGGCACTGGCAGTCATTTGACACAACAAAGTTACTATACTCTTTGCAACAAAGTTACAAAGCATGGCAATCATTCGTTCATTCATTGCCTGAAATGATTCTGATCCCGAGATCCCGATCGAAATCCGAGAAAGAGTTAAGGTGGAAACACACTTACGGTCGTGGCGTGTCGTGACGCGCCACGCCAGAAGCATTCGGTTTCCATACATCGTTGCGACACGACACGCCATGCAAATATGTCCCTAACCATATTAAAGGTATGAAACCGATTTGCTTCTGGCGCGACACGACACGCCACGACACGTAAGTATGTTTCCGTCTTTAAGATTTTCGGAGGTAGTGCCATATTAGTCTATGGTAGTGCCTTTTAGAGTATTATACTCTATTAAGTGCTCTTGCACGTCTGTACGTCTCTATAAGGTAAGGCGCATGGGTAGCCCGCGAAATTCAAATTTTCTTACGTTTTTTGCAATTTACCGGTCAGTTTTTTGGTGGAATTTTGAATAAAATATGATTTGTGGCCGTAACCAATACGGCTTTACATAATTATAATCATTAAAACATTGATATATATTATATATCAATTCAATAAAATCATAAATCTAACATGTACATGTTCATTTAAAATTCCATTAAATGATTTTTTCATGAAATAGTAATTCAATGGGGTTAAATACACTTAAAAGCTTCGATCAATGATAGTACGTAGTTTAAAAGGGATGTATTGATGATTTTGATGATATTATGTAACTAAATACGTTTTAGGGTCAGTTCACACCAAGACGCGACGCGACGCGACGATACTTGAAGAGGCCAGTGATTTCGCGCTGCGTCGCTCTACGCCGCGAGGCGCTGCGCTCAGCGCGGCACAGCGCTGCATGGCCCAACGTATTCTGATTTCTACTGAAATCTATCTCACGAGGCCGCTCGACGCAGCGCTGCGTAGCTCTACGTCGTGAGGCGTCGCGCAGCGCAACGCTGCGTGGCGCAACGTATTCTGAATTCTCACAACGAAATGTGTATCTTTTCGTGTAGAAAATAAAGTTATATTTTGAATCGCTCTTTAAAAGTGTGCGCGCAGCGTCACGTCGCGTCGAGTCTCGGTGTGAACTGACCCTTACTACCGCGAATTATATTTTGTTTAACATACAGCCTGAAACTGACAAGCGAGTTGTAAAAAATCTAAGAAAATTTGAATTATGCGGGCTACCCTGACGCTTCCACCATTAGGGCGTCCACTAAATCACACGCGCATGCATGGAGAGCACCTACTGTGTCAAACATATGTCCTTAGTAAATCTGACGCACGCGCCCACACCTCTTACGGCCTGGTCACGACTTTGGTCTTAGCGGTGAGCGGCGCGGCGAGCGGGGCGGCGCACGGTGGGCTGAAATCGCGAAGTTGGGACTTAAGGATTTTTAAATATATATTTGCATTGTATATACTTATACCATACTTTTATGTTTTGGAACTTTTTTTTAAAGTAGGTTATTACCCTAAAATTTCAGAGATTTAATTTGTATGAATAAAACAAAGAATTCGATGCATGGTGCATATTATTAGGATTATTATTATTAGTTTGTTGTAAATATTTTGTGCAACTGCATTCCACACCACTCTTTCCACAACACCAAAACCGGTTTTCTTATCAGTAGACGAGTCGTCATTAGTGACGTGCGCCAATCAGAGGGCAGTAAATTTGCAGGTAAAAAATATTTGGGGTAGCAAGTTGAAAACAATGATATCAGTTCGTTGTAACCACCCTTTACATACGGACTACCCGCTCGTTACTTGATTTTTGTTAAAAGTTGATTTTCGAGAATTTTGTGAAAATGTTTAGTGATTTAGTTACTAATGTTGATATGTTTGTGAAATTGAAATCAAGTGGTAGTATTAAGGATCATAACTTTTTATACAGTGCTATCAAGTCAAAATTGTGTGATTTAAATCAAGATAATGATAATTTGCTAAAGGAATTCTGCGCAAAGTATTGTTATAATACTTATAAAAAATGGGAAAATGCTAAACGAAAAGAACATACATTTAGAAGTAAATACAGTGATTGGTTGGCATCGGAGATAGTTTGGCCTGAGTTTATGAAAGATTTTGCAAAAAACGACGACGAACCAGTTCCTAGCACATCAACTACATCTCATGAAAAGGTGTCTGTTGGTACATCAACTCAAGTAAGTCCGAGAAAACCATTTACAGAATTAGGTCCTAAACAAAAAAAGAGACGTACGGAACTTACTACGCAAACTATTGCTTCAGAGGAGTTGTCACATGCCCATGTTTTTAACTTAAAAGCAGAAGGAAAGGAAGATGTTGCTGACATATTACAGCATCTGCTCAAGCATCCACAGGACGTGCAAAAAGTAAAAGATTGTCTTTTTGGAAATAAAAAGAAATCAGTATTCTCTCCAGATGAAGCTTTAGGCTTGTTTTTGTCTTTGAAATTGTCAAAATGGCAATATAATACGCTACGAAAAAGTATCGCAGAAGTAACTGGTACCAACGTATATCCCTCTTACTACGCACTGCAAAATGAAAAAATTAAATGTTATCCACCTAAAACTGCTATTGTAGTAACAGATAAAACGGCTATGATAGAATTGCAGGCACTATTGGATATTACTGTGAAGAGAATTATAATGTCAAACGAAATTAGTGAAACTTGTAAAGATTTGACACTGATTAGTAAATGGGGATTTGACGGAGCTTCGAATCAAGCCAATTATAAGCAGAAAGTTGGAAGAGAAAATGAAGAAGATGAGGACTTTGACGATTCTAGCGTATTTATGGGTAGTTTGATTCCTATCAAATTAGTGTCTGGTGACAGAGTTATATGGGAAAATGATTCCCCAAATTCCTCATTATGGTGTCGTCCGCTGTTTTTTAAATTCATGAAGGAAAACAAATTCAGCATTTTGCAAGAAAAAAATGCGATTGAGGCAGAGATTAACAATTTAGTTAAGACAGTGGTTGATGATTTGACCATCTCGCACAACCTAATACTAACCATGATAGATGGTAAAGCGACTGCAGTTCTTTGCGATACATCAACACAAAGATGTGACATATGTAAAGCTACTCCAAAGGAAATGAATGATTTGTCCTTGGTTTTGGCAAAAGAAATTGATGTCGATTTATATAAATATGGTTTATCGTCGTTACACATCTGGATACGATTCATGGAATGCATTCTTCATATAGCGTACAGATTAGATTTGAAGACATGGATGGTGAAAGGTGACAGTAAAGCTATTATGGAGAGCAAAAAGAGAAATATTCAGGAAGCATTTAAATCCGAAACAGGACTTTTAATTGATGTTGTGAAACAGGGTCATGGTACAACAAATGATGGGAATACTGCGAGGAGATTTTTCGAAAACCCCGATATTGCAGCTTCGATCACAGGAGTAAATGAAGAATTAATAAAAAGATTTAAAACTATATTAGAAGCAATTTCGTCGGGTCACCGTATTGATATATTGAAGTTTAAAGATTATACCGAAACCACCATGGAACTATACATTGAATTATATAATTGGTTTTACATGCCTGCAAGTGTTCACAAAGTTTTAGCTCACGGAGCAGCTATTATTGAAAGCTTGGGTATAGTGCCCATTGGAAAATTATCCGAAGAAGCAGCTGAAGCACGCAACAAAGATTTTCGGAGATATCGTGCTCATAATTCGAGGAAATTCTGTAGAAAAGCTACTAATGAAGATATTTTGAACAATTTGTTAATCAGCTCTGATCCACATATTTCAAAGATACGACACAAACTGGTGCGAAAACACAAAGCCTTTTCAGAAGAAGCAACAGCTTTGTTGATCGTTAAGGATACATTTGTTGACGATGATGATCAAGAAAATTTAGGGGTTTTAACTGAAGACCCGTTATTGTCAGAGCATGGTGTTGAGCATGGTGCAGGCCCCTCCTAAAAATATTGGTAAATGATTTGAATTTTGAATTTGTCTTTGTAAGTCTCACACATACAGAACACAGATTTGTAGTCGTGGATTAGGCCTATTGGGGAGACCACTGATAAAAAAAACGCGCCTAGTTCTCTACCTCTGGGGTGGTGTGGAATAGAGAATACAATAATTATCACTGCTAAGTATTCTAAGATTTAGGTGACTTTTAAGATATTTTCGTTCAAAAAAATCTAAAAAAGTCTAACTACCTACTAAGTCACAGTAAACTACAGTAGACGATTAGATGCAAATAAATTGTACTATTAAAATACTTATCCAACAATTGGAAGAAATTTGAGATTTTGTAGACTTAAATGCGATTTTAATAAGAAAAAAAATTTAAAAAAAAATTCTCCTAAATCGCAGCAAAGCGCAGTAGCTGACTAGTTGTAAAAATAAGCTAATAAATAGTACTATTTTAATATATACATCGCAGTTGGAGATGTTTTCAGATTTTTGAGATTCTTTAGATTTTATGATTTTTTCTATACAAAAAAATATTTAAAAAATTGTAGTACTAAAAATAATGCGTAAAATAAAAAGTCATAGAACAATAATTTACTGTATTAGATAGTAGAACAAATTTGCATCATTAATCAGTAAAAATAAGATGACTTTTTTTTTAATGTCCTAAGTCCACTACGTATATAAATCAACCCACCGTGCGGCGTCGGTGAGCGGTGCGTTTTGCACGCCACGTACCCTCAGTAGCAAAGAGTATAATAATAATACGGGAGCTCAGTAGCGTTTAGTTGCAGCGGCAGCGGTGGACGTATTTAGGTAGTCAAAACGTGCTCAAAATCATGGCGTTATCAAAATTATCCCTGCTCTGTTTAGAAAGCAGTACATTTTTAAAACAAGATATTCTTAATATGAGAGAAGGAGTGCACGAACTGAATAAAAATCGGTATTGTAATAGCGAATTTCGTGACCTATAAAATTTCCAGATAAGTTTTATGAGTACAGTTTTGACATCCAAATAGGCGGTCGATTTAAAATTTCAGTAAAAAATGCCTCGGTATCCATTACCGCCACAAAATCGTCTAAACTTTTTTGTTTTAATCTACACCGCTGTCCGCGCCGCTCTTTTTCGTGGCGTCGCACTCATTCGCTCGTACTTTTGTTCCTGCCGCTCTCCACACCGCGCGCCGCTGCCGCGATTCGCTCGGAGAAAACCGCGCGCGTTTTCGCTATGAGCGGCGTCTCGTGGCGTGCTTCAAACATTTTTATACTTTTGATCTTACCGCTCGCCGCCCCGCGCTTAGCTGCCGCTCACAGCGGCAAGGTCGTGAACGGGCTGTTAGCGCCGTTAAGGGTCAGTTCACACCGAGACGCGACGCGACGTGACGCTGCGCGCACACTTTTAAAGAGCGATACAAAATATAACTTTATTTTCTACACGAAAAGATACACCTTTCGTTGTGAGAATTCAGAATACGTTGCGCCACGCAGCACTGCGCCGCGCGACGCCTCGCGGCGTAGAGCGGCCTCGTGAGGTAGATTTCAGTAGAAATCAGAATACGTTGCGCCATGCAGCGCTGCGCCGCGCGGCGTAGAGCGACGCAGCGCGAAATCACTGGCCTCTTCAAGTATCGTCGCGTCGCGTCGTGTCTCGGTGTGAACTGACCCTAAGGGTTGCGCTTCATCTAGCAACGTAGTGAACGGCAGGAGAGCTATCCCACGCGGCAGCAACAACGATGCGCTCGGCAGCACGCTGTTTCCCTCTAGCAAATACGTGTTCTGAGCGACTGTAAAGCGCATCGCACACAGGGAGCGGGCGCCGGTGTCAAACATCTGTATTTCATGTTCTTATATGGACGAAATCACACACACAGAGCGTGCGCAGCAGAGGGTGACATATGGAGCCGCGCACGACCCGCACTCGCTTTCTGTCTGCGATGCACTTAAAAGACTGGAGATTGGAAAAATGCGTTTTCATGCTGCCAGAGGAGGCGCAGCCATAACACCATTCTTTAATACACACACCCTGTGTACTGATGTACCCGCACACGCACCTGCGCGTGTTTGAGTGGACGTCCAATAAAGGTAGATGTACAACAGTGATGAGCTTGGACTTATAAGCTATAGATTCTAAAGGCTATATTCAAGAGCGCATTGCCCACTTTTCACATAAAATGCATTGGTGTCAGAAATAAAAGTCACATAAAAAATCATGATTATGTATATTTAAAAAATTAAGATAAACGATAGATGTTAGAGTACCTACTTACAATTACCTGTACATGATGATAAATAACGAATTAATTTCGAGGAGAAAGTTATCTTAGTTTCGGACATTTGCAATATTTTCTTTAACAGAATATTTTAATATTGACCGTAAGCGAAAACGTTTATATACAGATATAATTATATAATTTTCAACTTGAAACAAATATGAGATGATAATAAATATATTTAAAGGTACGTCAATTATATACTATCTATTTGTCCAATGCGACATTACAATAGTTCACCCACACGCAAATATAATGGTAATAAATATGGATTTATTAAGGCTAGATTTCAAGCTGAGAGGCAATTTATACAAAACTATGAGTAGCATCATTAGTAGGCCAGTTTACATCGATGGATAGTCTAGAACGCCTAGCGGAACAGCTAAGTACCCAAAAAGCGCAAAATAATCTTAAATGAATCTAGTGTAAGGCATAATATTGCTTGATTCATATACAGATCCCACATATTCACAAATTAATAAGTAACTTAATTTAGTTACTTACTTATTCGTAAATATTAGATTGGATCAAATTCCAATCATCATATTATGGTGATATAATGGGGAAGACCTTATTATCTGTCGACCACTGTTGCCTTCCATTATCTTACTTCGTGCATAATGTTTCACAATAATAATGCTGCTAATAATGCTTTTAAAAAAGTTAACGGCACACTGGTCTCTAGTGTTTTAATACAAAACATCAAAGCAACGACATAAACTGGCCTTAAATAGTATATTATGTCAACTAAAACTTGACACTGTTTCCTAGATTATTATCGTATTATACAAGAAATACAAAATAAATGACGTCATAAAATAAAATGCACAGTATATATACATCCTTGCCTCGACAGATGTTTTTTTGCCGTAAAATCAGTCATTACATTTTGATATAAAGAGCATTATATCTGTGACTGACTTTCCTATCACCACAGTAGTTTTTGAATAACCGGTTTGGGAACGCGTGGATTTTGATAAATAAGATTGTTTTGGAGATCTGTCTCCTTCGCTCCCAAATACTTCGGTTAGTCAGAGCTCTACTGTATGTCTTTACTTTTCGTATGTCATTTATAGTTGAGGAGAAAATCGGAATATTAGAGTGGACATATTTATAAATATAAACATCTCGTCATTGCTATAGTTAAAAATTTGGCAACATTCTCACTCCCTTTACAAACCCTTTTAGATGTCGAAAGGTCAATGATACGAGGTATAATATTCTAATCAATGTTTACTCCTTCATTAAATAGTACAATATTGGTTCCATTACCTAACTAATGGCAGCACTGCCCACAACACAGAATAACAATAATCCCATATATCATACATACATTGATATAATTCATAAAACGTCTATTTTGTTATATAGATCCACCTAATTTATTTTGGTGTCTCCGAGTCTATCTAGAGTTGGACATTTAACAATAAGATTTTCGATTTCCATATTATTCTAAAAGTATTTAACATCTAAAACAATGCCATTTTTACACGTTCCTTTGGCATATCGTTCGCATTCATGTCAGTAACAGCAATTTTATTTTATCATTCGTTTCGCATTCATGTCTTCCAATGTACATACAGGATAAAACTTAAATTTAATCGGCTAAGAAACCTAAATCTAAACCACTCTTCATGCCTGAACAATCAGTCTTCTCATTGCGAAAATTATCATAATTTCATTTTATTATTTACAAATTTTTATTTTAGTTTTATTTTTTAGATATTTTATTTGCACAGTATCATTTATACATGAAAAATATTAATCTGTCAATCTGTTTATCTTTACAAAGCACTATCGGGATCTACAGTGGACGGGTCAAACATATTCGTGAATGATCGAGTGTCAATGTTTGAGCAAATAAGCCTAAGATTCCAAGGTACAGCGTGTGTAAGTGGGTTATGGCACTAAAATTTACAAAATCTACGTGATGTAAGCTACGATTTACAAGTTAACATAGTATGTGAATCTCAAATTTTCTACACCAATATGTGGATTGAAGATCGATGTCAACTCTCTAAAACACTCTGTACAATGAGAAAGTATGAGTTTCAGTGAGAGAGAGATAACACATTCAATTCAAATATTACTCAAAGAATCTCTTTGTCTCTTTCAACTAGTCATTTTCTAAAGTGCAGGTGCTCATATTGTAAGCTAGAGTAGCGAAACTAAGGAATAAAGTACCCTTTAACGACAGTTGACTGCAGTACTAAATTATGCAATTGTCTAATTCGCCACATGACGAGGTCAGTGCCAAAAATTACAATCATTTCCTAGCGTGGCGAAGTGGATATGTGCACTCCAATGAACCTTAACGAATGACTTCAATAGCTTCGTGGTTTGGTCCAACAAACAGGCGAATACCAACGAACGAGATTCAGCATAAATTCCCATGCATTCGTCGGCTCATTCAACATATACAAGTCCATCAAAGGGTCGATAAGAGACAAAACACTACACGAAAAGCACGACAGAGGATTTAAAGAATAACTGAGTATGCTAACCCTAGGGCGACACTGTCAGGTTTCGCATTAATTGGATAAATGAAGTCAGAACAAATGTCACTGGCTTGAAGCTCGCCCAACGATCTTTTATCGCGATAGTTCGACAAAATTTTTCACCCGACAATGTGACCCTGGCATACAAGGATCAATGGATACCAACTCGAAAATGCTTACCACGCACTCAGTACTTACATCATTGTGTACCCCTCAGATACAAATTTGCAACGGGTGATTTAAAAAAAAAAGTCTGCTGTTTCCTACAAAAATGTATGGAGCAACAGATTTTTTTCTTAAATTATCGATGAAACAATTTCTATGTGGTATCAGGTATCAGGTGGCGTACCATGACGTCTTAAAACATTATTGTTCCATTCTCATTCCAGAGTGAAAAAGAGACGGAGCTATACAGGTCGTCTAGCTCCATCTCTTTCCCACTCAGGAATAGGAATGGAACAATAATGTTTTAAGCGTCATAGTACCCCCCCAGGAATTATGTACCGAGTACGTGTGGTAAGCGTTTTCGCGATAGTGTCTCTGCCACCCTGTATAATTGTTGTAAGACGGTAGGTAGTGTGGCCTACAGTATCCCGTTGGTGTAGTACTGGTAGTTGTCGTAGAGGCGCGTGGAGAGCGAGCGCAGCGCGTCGCGCACGAGCTTGTCCACGAGCGCCTGCAGCTGCGGCTCCGTGCGGCCCACGTGGAAGCGCGCGCGGAACGACGACACCGCGCTGCTGCTGCGCAGGCACGCCAGCTGTCCGCCTGCGGGAATACCTTCTGTTAGTCCCGTGCTACCGAGTCATTCAACATCATCTCCGAAATATTTTGGGGTCGGCTTCCAGTCTAACAAAATGCAGCTGTATTAGTGCTAAAAACACAACAAATGTGAATAAATCCCATTATGATTCATTTTTGGAACCACAATCATGGGCATTGTACCTCATTCAATTGTCTACATCTTCATAAATACACTGTAATATGCATCAGCAAACGACCTCACTATTAAAATGCAATATTTTCGGTTTTTTTCCTGAAAATGAAAAAAAGAACGTGTTGCGCCGTCCAAGTAAAATGGAACAGGAGCAGGATTCTTCCTGACCTTGATGCTGGAGTTACATAAAGGGTGTAAAAGACCTCTTAACGAAAACGAAAACCTCATATTCTGCCCATCATTGGGATCATTTTTTACTTCTAGACAATACCTGGGAAAACACAGGTTCTGGAGATATTGAAGGTCAAAGTGTCAATTTTTTTTTTCTACTTTTTTGCATTATCAAATTCTAAGCGTCATCACAAATTTTCCTTCCAAACAAACATTATCATAATTTTAAAGTTTTCCTAACAAATTATGCATTTGAAGTTATGAAATGCAATGCATCATACCCAAGCGCACACACATTGACAACGCCGCAGTCGTCTCACGCAGACAAGCGCGCGGCTCGCTTGACCTAGCTAGTCATTTGAGTTCAACGCGTGAGTTTGAGCGGCCGGCCGGCCGTGGTAGGTAGCTTCCCGCGTACTCAGCTGATCGATTGAAGGACTTTTTAAAGTGAAACTTTTATTACATCGTCTCAAACTTTTTCGTCTGTGTGTTGCATGTCGCGTGACGCTCGGCCGCGGAGTACGGAGCCCTACTCCGCGTTTTATACGTTTTATACCCTCAATGGAATAATATTCCAAAAATTTTTAGTTACATGTCTATAGTGTGAAAAAAAGTTTCACTTTTACCGTGGTTTCATAAAACCACACAATCCTTTTTTTTTATTTGTTTGCACAGTTTTTGATTTCAGATGTTTTTTTAAAAACGTTAATGGGTTATTTGCTCTGCGATATTACACACATAAGTTTAAAGTTAAGTCTGCGGAACGAAGTCGCTGTGGAGTGCCGGCTTAAGAATAGCACTCCCCCAATTCTTCTCGCGGGTGTCGTAATAGGCGACTAAGAGACTTTTGGGACCTATCACATATCGGTCCCACCGGTGTCGGGCAGCAGCGATACCGGTGTGAATCTACTGCGATTGCCAACCCGCCTGCTCAGCGTGGCAATTAGAGCGAACCCTTACCAATGGCAAGTCAACATGGACCACGGCCCCCAGTTCCCGGCCGCCCTGCTATTCCTGATCAAGGCGGCGGTCACGGTAACGGCAGGGCAGGGGGTGCGAAGAATCCCCGGGTTACGGAAGGCCGCCAAAAACAACTGACCTTGGCGACGTACAACGGACGCACGTTACGGCTCGACGAGCACCTGGCGCAACTCGAAGTCGAACTCGAGAAAATAAGGTGGCACGTTTTTGGGTTAAGCGAAGTCCGAAGAGAGGGGGAGGACACGGTAACTCTTGAATCAGGCCACCTTCTATACTTTCGAGAGGGAGACCAGCTGTCCCAGGGTGGCGTAGGATTCCTGGTGAATAAAGTTCTCTGTGACAACGTTGTAGAAGTGTCGAGTGTGTCGAACAGGGTCGCGTACCTCGTAATTAAACTAACCGAGAGGTATAGCCTCAAGGTTGTGCAGGTTTACGCACCGACCTCGTCGCACTCGGACGATGAGATGGAAGATGTGTTTGGAGATATATCGAAGGCCTTACACTTCACCACCAGGGCCCACTACAATGTTGTCATGGGAGACTTCAACGCCAAAGTGGGAGTACAGAATTACAACGAATCGGTAGTAGGATCCCATGGTTATGGTAGCAGGAATCATAGGGGGCAAATGCTTGTCAACTTCCTCGAAAGGGAGGGGCTATTCTTGATGAATTCATTGTTCAAGAAACAGCCTCAAAGGAAGTGGACATGGCGGAGCCCCGACACTATGACTAAAAACGAGATCGATTTCATCATAACGGACGACAAGAAGCGTATATTCAGAGACGTCTCAGTGATCAATAGGTTTAATACTGGAAGTGATCATAGACTCGTGCGAGGCGATGACGATCATCGTGGCGGAAACGCTGCAAGATTTGCAACATATGCTGAATGGCCTAGTTGATTCTTCTCAACGCATTGGTCTCCGGATGAACCTAGATAAAACCAAGGTTATGTTCAATGAACATGTCAGTCCGGAACCAATTGCAGTTCAAGGCAGTATTCTCGAGGTTGTTAAGGAGTATGTTTACCTCGGGCAAACTATGCAGTTGGGTAAAAACAACTTCGAGAAAGAGGCCAACAGAAGAATACAGCTGGGCTGGGCAGCGTATGGGAAACTGCGTCGAGTCCTTACATCGCCAATTCCACAGAGTCTAAAGACGAGAGTCTATAATCAGTGCGTCCTACCCGTCATATCGTACGGTGCCGAAACGTGGACACTCACGGTAGGGTTCATCATCATCATCATATCAGCCGTAGGACGTCCACTGCTGGACATAGGCCTCCCCCATGGATTTCCAACAGGACCGGTTGGAAGCGGCCTGCGCCCAGCGTCTTCCGGCTACCTTGACTAGGTCTTGACGGTAGGGTTGGCCCACATATTTAAAGTCGCTCAACGTGCTATGGAAAGGGCTATGCTCGGGGTTTCTCTGAAAGATCGAGTTCGTAACGAGGTGATCCGACAGAGAACTAAGGTTATCGACATAGCCCACCGCATAAGCACGCTGAAGTGGCAATGGGCCGGCCATATAACCCGAAGAACCGATAACCGTTGGGGTAGACGAGTTCTTGAGTGGAGACCACGGATCGGTAAACGTAGCGTAGGACGTCCTCAGACTCGGTGGAGCGATGATCTTTGCAAGGCGGCTGGCAAGAGCTGGATGAGAGTGGCCGAGGATCGTGCTCAGTGGCGTGTCATGGGAGAGGCCTATGTCCAGCAGTGGACATAGGCCTCTCCCAGGCTGATGATGATGATGAAAAAAGGAGGAGGTTCTCAATTCGGATGTTTGTTTTTTTTTTATGTTTGTTCGCGCATTACTCCGTTGCTTGCCAACCGATTTGGAAAATTCTTTTTTTGTTGGAAAGGGTATACTTCCCAAATGGTCCCATAGTCACCAAGTCGGGATCTGATGATGGAATCTTGGCGAAATCGAGGGAACTCTTCAAATTTTATAGGAAAAACTTTTTTTTAAAAGTTTTCGTATAAGTACTAGTAGTTGAATCGAATTTAATTTACCTAATACTTTTTGCTAGGTAAGTACGCTGATTAGCGTTGTTAGTTTGGTAATTAACCGCTTAACGTGACTACCTACGTCGCGTTGGAGCGCGGTCGCCGCCTGGCTGTGTGCAGTGTGCCGTGTCCATGTGCCATGTAGGCACAACGCACACGTTCAGGCAGCCCGTTGCGCGAAAACCATTGCGCGCTATAAAAATCAAATTATTTTTTAGGCCAAAAAAATAATTCTTGTTCAATACACTTCCTCGAAAATTAGCTCTTATTGCACTACGATTAGGTTCGACATGCAACATATTTCGCACGCGTGCGGTAATAAGATTACAGCACGCGTGCGGTAATTCGATTAAAACATAAGAAATTAAAAAAAAAACACCACTGACTATTATAGAGCAAGCGTGTTTTTTTTTATCTCGTCATTTTGATTTGCGTCTTTACAGCGTAAATATTTTTTGAATATTTAAATTGTGTTTATAAAAGAATACCACCAATAAACATGATTATTTTAAACAAATATTAGTTTTATGAACTAGTTAACATTTTATTTGTGTTCTTAAAATATAATTGAATTTTATAATTTTTCTGTGAGGCAGTTTAGCGGCTTCGTACCTTTGCTTCTCCTTTAGCCTGCGAACATAAAGCGCGGGAAAAAAAGCAAAGTTAGTCTTAATAATTTGAGTTATTTGTGAAAAAATGTCGAATTTAAGTTTTGAAAAGAATTCTTTAGATGGTACTCCGCCGGATATTGTGATTGAGGCATAAAATGCTTGCGATTGCCTGTTGCCATCTAAATCTAAGGTGAAATATATGGCAGCTTTGCAAAGTTTTCTTCAGTGGAAAGTTACTAAAAAGGTAAAAATACGTATCGTTTTATTATTTTATTTCTTCGAAAGTGTATTGAAAAACGTCGTTTGATACACGTGGGAATTTGTTATTGCGTTTCTCGGCCCCATAACACCCTCGCCTTACGGCTCGGGTGTTTATTCGGCCTCGTACGCAATAACAAACTTTCCGCACTTGTATCAAAATGTACTATTCCCAGCAATTATTTTTGCGCAGTGTTACTTAGTTGGATGTACAGAATGCTTGGTTGACGGCTTCGTGATGAGGACGTTTACACCCTGTATATGTATTTATTAATAAAGTGTTAGCCAAGTTGAAAATAAAAACTAGAAAATATTAGAAAGACGAGAACACAACTCTTGTAATATTTTCAAATTAAGCTGAAAATCAACCTTTTTGAAAGTCAAATCTCAAATCTTTGAAATAATTCAGTACACACCCATGCGCATGAGTTCGACGACGTGTATGATCTGGTCGCAGTGCTTGCGCGCGGCGATGAGTCCGCGCAGGATCAGGATCTTGAAGTACTGGAACATGTCCGAGTTCTCGCCGTCCATCACTTCTACAAACTCGTGCGTCAACTGTAAATACAAGAATTATTGTTAATACTTGTAACATGAAAGTCTTTTCGAAGACATTATGCTATTAAAATGCCAAAAGCGGTCAAAATCCCCATTTTTTTTCTTAAATTAAAATTAAATTTATTTGTCCCAATTTTAAGTAAGAGCTTTCACGCCTTCCGGCATTTCATACAAACTTTCAAGTCCTTTTGTCAGAAATGTCTTAACCCATTTTAATGAATTTTCATACGCACAAGCAGAATACATAGGTCTAAAAAGTTACTAAAACATTTTCGAAATGTCTTTTAAAAAAAGATTTTTGGAAATTTCTGTTTCTATAGATAATTTATAATCGGTATAATTTAGCTGTAACACTATTTTTCGAAAATGTAAACTGCTTATGCGTATGCAGTTTCATTAAAATCGGTTCAGACATTTCGGAAAATAAGGACTTGAAATTTTTTATGAAATGTCGTAAGGTGTAAACGCTCGCCAGGGCTGCGGGTTGTTCGAAAGAGATACCGCGGCCCTGGAACGCAAAGGGCTAAGAATGAACATGGGTGGGTTTTAGTCAGTCAAGTCTGACACTCCCTCCCACTCCGCCCAGAGCGGGAGAAGTCATTTGATGATTTCCCATCCGCAAAAAAAAAAAAGGTATAAACGCTCGTATGCCAGTTAATATTCTAACAACACATTTAAGATAGGTAACTCTTTCTTACCTTAAAAGGCGAGCTTTCAAATCCAAGATTTTTGGGTGATATTGAAAATATGAATCCAAAATCGATGTGGATGATGTGACCTGTGCTGTCCAATAAAATATTCCCATTATGCCTGTAACAAAAAAAAAAGTTTTGGAGAATAATGCTTACTAGGGCCTGCATACTAACATAGGGCATAGTCCTCTATAAAAGCCACCAGTACACAGCGTCACACAGTCACAATTTTGACAAATTGTACTGATGTGCATTCTTTTACATATTCATTGAAGCTTAAAAAATACTTAGTGGCTTTCCATAAGAAATCGCGAGTGGCGTATGACAGGAGTCTTTGCCCTCTAGCAACTTAATCTTTTTTTGTTATTTTATCTTACCATACAACCTGTTTTTTTATATCTCATAACTCTAGGGTTATATTCTGTAGGTAAATATAATACTAAAACTCCTAGAATAGGTGGTCCAAAAATGCGTAGTTTCGGAGATATCATCAATCATAATTAAATTAGGTCAAAAATTGTCACCAGTATGACGAATTTTTACTTTTGCGAGGTTGCCAAACTTCGCAGTAGTGTAGTTAAATAGTAGTAGTTTCATTGATAAATACGAGTAATTCTTTTATTCAAACCAATCATTCATATTAAAAGCTAAGAAAATGCGAATTAAAAACAAAAAAAAAAGTATGATTGAAACATAATTCATCATATCCTAGAGTTATGGGATATAAAAAAACCGGCCAAGTGCGAGTCGGACTCGCGCACAAAGGGTTCCGTACCATTATTAATAAAACGAGTTCTCTTTGTACTTCGAAATTAACCCTACTCCCCAATATTTTCAGATTTATGAGTTTTGAAAACAAATCGGGAGTAAGGAGAACTGTGCAATCGTGTTGTTATTCATTTTTAGTTCGGGGCCCTAACGAATCTTACGTCCGTAAGTGATACGGAGTAGGAAACGACCGTAACTTCGGCCGAAACTACGGATTTCGTGCTTAGAGAGTAGACCCCCTGACTAATCGGCTAATCGACCAGTTACAGTCGGCACATCTCTAATACTGACCTATCTTTCAGCTGTAGCAGGTAGCTGGTGAGCGCGTACGCGGCGGCCGACTCCACGAAGTTGTTCTGCGCGCGCAGGAAGCCCTCGCTGTTGGGAGGCCCATGCTCCAGCTCCAACCACGCGCGGAGGGTCTTGCCCGATTGTTTCTTTATTTGGTGCAGGGATACCGAGTTTAGAACCTGTTGGAAAAAAATTGTTAATCAAAATCAAAATATTTTATTTTACATAAGCCTAGATGGGCACTAATAAAACGTCGACAAAAGGTGCACGGTTCGGGTTGGTCGTTTCCTATGGAGAAGAACCGGCAAGAAACTCCATGGTAAGTATTTTAAAATCATTTGGTTTTACAATATTTGAAGTTGCAGCGTTAGTACTTAATTATGGGAGGACAGCGTAGGCCCGACGATAGGTCGTTGCTTAATACAAAAGGTAGATAAAGATTTAAAAAAATAGTGCGTTTGATGCGATGATGACAAAAAGTACCTAATATGATGTTCAAAAACCTTTTTTTTAAGATTTTTTGTGCATGTCTGCGTGAAAATTCTGTTCATAGGCTTTTTTATTGTTGTACATATTTGGATTTTACTATAATAACTATCAAGTAGTGTTACGCATTTTCTATTATTGAATAGGTACATAGGATATGGTAAACTTATCATATTTTGCGTGCTCAAGTTCTCGTTTATCTCATAATAGACAAGGTTTTATCCATAATATCTCTTATTATCAAGATAAAGGGATTGCGTTTAAATTATCTAACTATTACCTAAATAAGCAAATAACTCATTGTTTTGAAAAAAAAATAGGTAAATGAAAAGTGAATCACCCCCTGTGAATCCGTTGCAAGTAGCAGTTCCGTGCGTTGAACTAAATATAAGTTTTTAACACCGTTGCTCGTAAAGCTGATGTAATTCCACCGGTTTTAAATATGTAAAGCGGGTCATAAAAAACGCGTGTGTTATCAGAGCAAATAGTTAAGTTATAGTCCATACAAATTCCATAACAGTATTATTTGCCATTTCGCGCGCTGTTGCTATTCAAATTTCGAACTAATCGCCGCGCGGCGCCAGTCAGTAGGCAGCGCTAGCACGCTGTTAAAATGGCGGGAAAGCAACAGTGTGCATTCACAGATTCAGTTTATTTAAAATAAAAAATAAACAGTTTATTCGGTAATTTAAAAACTTGGCTGCGTGCTCTAACGTCTTTGCCAACATTTTCACGCAGCTACGGCAGAAAATAATCCTCGCGCCATGTTTCTCAAATTTTCTTTTCTTTGTACTTGTATTGTGAAAATTTAAATATGACAACTTTCAATAATGAAGAAGAGCCATATATTACTTCAACTCCACCGGATATACTAACAGAAGCGCGAACCGCATGCGACAGCTTGCTGCCGTCAATATCCAAAGACAGATACATAACCACGTATGAAAATTTTTTGAAGTGGAAAAACATGAAAAATGCCAAGTCATTTTCCGAAAATGTAGTTTTGGCGTATTTTAATGAACTAGCTAGTAAATATAAGCCTAGCTCGTTGTGGACAACATATTCGATGCTGAAAAGTACCCTCAAGATGAAAAATGGTGTCGATATTAATTTATATTCAAATCTCATTGCATTTTTAAAGAAACGCTCTGATGGTTTTATAAAGAAAAAATCTAAGGTACTGTCATCAAATGACTTCGAAAAGTTTCTAAGAGATGCTCCAGATAGCCAGTACCTGGCAACTAAGGTCAGTTTGCCTCCTTATTTTATATATTGATCTACCGTACATACTCTTTTACATATTTTTTAACGACCGTCTGTAAGCTAAGTACCTATACCTTATCTTACACATTTTTATTTCTTTTCAGGTTGCGTTAATATTTGGTATTAATGGTGCATGTAGACGGCAAGAGCTTCACAATATTACCACAAATGACATTGAAAATCAAGGCAAAATGCTTTTAATTAAAATCCCAAACACTAAAAACAAAATACCCCGATCTTTTATATAAGTGCCAAAATAACTCAGGCAATAAATTTGGAGCCACAAACGAAGAAGTTTTGCCCTGAGCCGCGGCCCTCTACTTCTACTGAGGATATTTTTTTATTTACAACTAATGACGAATAACAATGCTCTTCTGCCGCCTTTCAAGAAGTTTCGTCGTCTCCAACATTTACCCTAACACAAAACAATGACATTATGAATAGTAGGTAATAATAATAATAAAAACATAATTAAAAAACCAACTACAACTACGTATCATTTTATTGTAATTTCACTAACTGTTTCAATAATTAGAAATGAACAAAATATAAAATGTTTTTTTTTTTCTGTTTCCTCGCAAATGTGTTAAAAAACGTCGTACGATATACGTGCGTATTGGTTATAACATGCTCGGCTCAATTACACCCTCGCCTTCGGCTCGGGCTGAAATTCCGCCTCGCATGTTATAACCATCATAACGCACTAATATCGTAATGTACTATTAAATACTGTCAACTAAGTTAACTTCTGCACGCGTAGCATGACCACTGTAGAAACGAGTTTTGTCTACGGAAGAATCGACAGATAGACTATGACAATGTGTCAGATTGTCGATTCTTCTGTCGACATAGCCCGTTTCTACGGCGGTGGTGTTACGCGTGCTGAGGTCTAGTTCAAAACCAGTGTCAGGCACAAGTCCGACTCAATATTAACTTTTTTTTTGTGTTTAGATTTAAGTTTTTTGATATTTTTGTATTGCGTTGTATGCACTGTGGCATGTGCCAAATAAACTTACATATTAATTACTTCCTCATTTTTTTTTGCCACGATCTTTTGTGTCCATTGGTTAGAAACAACGAAAGTTAAACTATTGATGGTAAAATCATGATAATTATGTGGAAGTTATACAAGATGTTGTTTTGCATCCTCGTCAAATTCAAGGAGGTAATTATGCTAACGATTCTCGTCCCGAATCAATAATAATATGGGTAGGTAATTTTTATTTTATTTTCTTATTTACGGAAATCGATAAGTGTGAACCACCCGTGTTTTAAACGCGGGCCGTCTGATACTCTCCCTATAACCTCGCTTCCACACATACAAACAAGTTCAAACGTTTATTCAATGATTTCTAATTCCCTAAACCACGTTAAGGGGGTTATTCTGAAATACTGACCAACATAATCAACCAAAAAATCAGTGTTTATTAATAATTAACTAGGTACCGTAATTTTATTTGATTATATATGTATATTGTGACAACCTCTATTATATAATGTACATTTTGACGAGAATGCAAAACAACACCTTGTATAATAAAAATCTATTGCTGTTCGTTAGTCTCGATAAAACTCGCTGATTTTGGGTTTAAAATGTTTGTCGTAGTCCAGGGAAGGTTTCAAAGGTGAAAAAGGTAGGGTAGGGTATGTAGGGTAGGTAGGAAGGGAAGGGTAGGGTAGGTAGGTAGGTAGGGTAGGGTAGGTAGGTAGGGTAGGGTAGGTAGGTAGGGTAGGGTAGGGTAGGTAGGAAGGGTAGGGTAGGGTAGGTAGGTAGTGTAGGGTAGGGTATGTTAGGTAGGTAGGGAGGTAGGGTAGGTAGGTAGGGTAGGTAGGTAGGATAGGTAGGGTAAAGTAGGTAGGGTAGGTAGGTAGGTGGGTAGGGTAGGTAGGTAGGTAGGGTAGGTAGGTAAGTAGGGTAGGGTAGGTAGGTAGGTAGGGTAGGGTAGGGTATGGTATTGGAACACATAGCATTGCAACGCATGCTGGGGGGGACAGCTAGTTCGTCGAAAGAATTACCCTAAACCAACCCTAAAGCGAATGAGGGTTTAAGGAGATTCTATACCAACTTGTGTGTGTTTGATGTCAATGTTTGAAATTAACAACAAAACGCATTTACTTATATAGAAATTTAAAAAAAATAAGACATTAAACTAGTCCTGTACGAGGCCAAAAGGTATATCAGCATGGTGCTGTTACATTTTCAGTAGGTACTCACAGGTTGTATAAGCCCGCACTCCTTGTCCAGACACAGTATCTCATACGGGCGCAGCTTGAGCGGCACGCGCTCGCAGTGCCAGGCGGCCTGCAGGCGCCGCAGCAGCTGCGCCGCCAACATCTCCTGCCGCAGATCGTCGCCCACCTTCACGATGCAGCCGAGCAGGCGCCAGCCGCTTAAAGCGCCGTAGGGGGAAGAAGACCGCATGCGCGCGTATTTGTTTTCCCATGATTCCTGTAAAGTTGATTATGGATTTGAGGCCAGTTTCATGATTGCATACAAAGGATGACTCCTTTGGATGCTTTCCTTCATCGTTTCAGAAACAGTTTTCTTTCAAATATGTTGGATATTTCTAAAACTATACATGCTTATCATTACCAATTATTCAAATCGACAAAGTGATTTGTAAATTGATTTTTTTAAATATTAATTATGGATTTATTTCATTTAAAATAACTAATTAGGAAAAATATTACTCTGATGAAATCGAGTCTATGAACACTTATGCTGCTAAGTTCAAATAACTACGTAATACGACGATTCGGGATGCGGGTTGTGAAATTATTGTTCGACTCATATGCTGGGTGCTAAACACCGAAAGTGTTAAAGCAACTAAAAATCTATATCTTATTCAGCAATATTCAAGACCTTAACCGCGTATTTTTATCTCGTCTGATATCAGACGTGGTCTACAACCTCCATAATTATAATTATATATTAGCCCTTATCCCAATTAATTTGGGGTCGGCGCAACATGTCTCCTTCATCCATACTTTTCTATTACTCGTCATCACATAAGACACCATGTTTCTTGCCATAAAGTAAAGTCATAAAGTCTACAACCATAATATTATTGTATCATCTTATTTACCTTTAGCGCCGTAGCGGAAGGATCAGCAGGGTCATGTCTAAAGGCATTGGGCGGCGGTGCAGCGGTCGCGTCAGCTAACCTCCTTCTTACTTCTCCCGCACCCACAGCCACTGACTCGCGGGACCCGCATGATGATGTGGATAGAGCCGATATTGCTGACACCTGAGAACAGAGAAGAAGTTTAGGAAATTTATGTAAAACTAGCTGTCCCGTGCAACTTCGTCTGCGTCACATTTTCACCGTTTTCACAACATTTTTCATTGCTGCTCCGCTCCTATTGGTCGTAGCGTAATGATATATAGCCTATGTCCTTCCTCAGGTTGAGGAAAAACTTCTTGCCTTTGATTAAGATCCGATCAGCCGTTTAGTCGTGAAAAGGTAACAAACAAACTTACTTTCGCATTTATAATATTAGTTAGGATTATAATTAGGATAGTGTATCATGTTTTTTAGGGCTGTTTAGTTATAACTGTCAGTCTTTTAATGGCAGAATTTTATTGTTATTGAAATGTTCCTACTAACTCTCATAATATGTAGCAGCAATCAAAAATTTTGCAAAAACGGGGAAAATGTGACGCAGACGAAGTTGCGCGGGACAGCTAGTTCCATATAGTTTTAACATGAAAACATAAACCTTTAGCAGTTTTCCGCTAGTAATAATTACATCTAGTCAGGTGAAGGGGTGGTATAAACTGAGAACGAACTACCTCTCTCTTATGTGTAATAACTGAGTCATTTCCTTGTATCATTATCTTGTAACGGGGAACTTATCCTTGGGTAATAGACAACGTGCTAATAAGAGCTACGGATACAGGAAGAACGCATAGCGTGATTAGTCAATTAGAATCATAGCGTACTGAAGCTACAGCGTGTAGCAATAGAAAAATAGCGTGAGTTTTTGTTGAGACGAGCGCTCTGAAGTATTTTGGAACTTACTAAAAAAGTATATTAATACTAGCTGTCCCGCGCAACTTCGTCTGCGTTACATTTTCCCCGTTTTACCAAAAATTTTCATTGCTGCTCCGCTCCTATTGGTTGTAGCGTGATGATATATAGCCTATGTCCTTTCCCAGGTTAAAATCTATCTTCTTGCGGAATTTCATTAAGATCCGATAAGCCGTTTAGTCGTGAAAAGGTAACGAACAAACAAACAAACAGAGTGACTTTCACATTTATAATATTAGTATGGATACATCACATCTAGCCTGTAATCCCCCAAAGCTTAAGATGTGTACCAAATATTACTCCCACATTTCTCCAATAGGGGATGATCACATTTTTTTTCTTTGTCCTTCGGGTAGATTATTGAAAAGTATTGGACACGTATTTTTTCTTTTTTCACGTGGTCATAAAATTACGGAGATATATTGAGTTGAAATGGCGCATGACGTCATATCATAATTTTTATACCTACTTGTGACGTAGTGAGCACCAACTCTCCAACTTTAATGAGTTTTACCGAAGTAATTTCTGTATATTTTGATAAAATACGGGTCTCATATTTTTTTATTACCTGTCTGACGGACAAAATAGAATGTCGTTTTCTTTACCCAGTCTTCATCTTCCCATATTATGTTTTTTTTTAGTCTCATCTAATAGGCGGCGAGCCTATTGCCATCAACCGGGCACAAATCCAGACTCCTTGGCTTCTACTAAGAAATTCCTGATGGAAAACCCGATATCACTTTGCCGGACTCGGGATTCAAACCAGGAACTTTTGTTCGGCAGGCCAACCAACGAGGCAGTGTATTATTATGTTATTGCATTACCTATAGAAATGAAATAGCTATTTAAAAATAGAACATGCTACATAAAATTAAGCCTATAGGTATTCCCAGGTAGAAATAAAACATTATTATCATTTATCTAATACGCCATGAAATCAACTATGTTTTAAACAATGTCAGAATTGTATCATTAACTCCCACGCACCTTAAGCTGTGAATAGAGTTCAATAGAGCAATATAAAATCAAAGCCCCATTTACTGTTGGAACCGTTGAATGTCAGATGATTGTATCATTGTAAGTAGATCTAATTTGGAAGCTGAAATATCTTCTACATGTGGAACATTTACTTATACAGTATGGTAGGTTAAACGAGGGACATATTGAGGGAGGGTATTCAGTATTCGATTCTCGTCCCAAATATGTAAAAAACCTATAACGTATATAGAAGTATTTTTAATGTTTTGTTTAGTGCCTAGATATTTTGGACTGTCCTAAGCCAGGTAAGTTTAAAGTATGAAGGGAAAATGGATTATACCTAAGAGTCATTGACCCGCTCACATGTTCTGCGGTAGTATTAAGTCGCTAGCGCAAGGGTGTATACACGTTACGTGATATTTGCGAAAATTTTGGTATGGTTCTGTTTGTTATTTATCAGTGTTTTTTTTTTGTTTATATTTTTATTAGTATCATGTTAGCATGTACTATTATGGGTTTCAATATGTCCCTCGTTTAAACTAACATACTGTATAAACTTATTTAGACAAGATGTTGTTTTGCATCCTCGTCAAAATTCAGGAGGTTGTCACAAAAAGACATAAATATTCAATTAAAATTACGGTACCTAGTTGATTATTAATAAACGCTGATTTTCTTGGTTGATTAAGTTTGTCAGTATTTCAGAATAATAATACCCCTTAACGTGGTTTAGGGAAAAATAAATTATCCAATAAACGTTTGAGATTGTTTTTATGATTGTGCGGAAGCGCGGTTATAGGACGAGAATCAGACGGGCCACGTTTAAAACACAGGTGGTTCACACTTACCGATTTCGGTAAATAAGAAGCTGCTGCTTCTTATTTTATTATTGATTCGGGACGAGAATCATTAGCATAGTTTCCTTGAATTTGACCAGGATGCAAAACAACACCTTGTTTAATATGTTTGTAATACCGTTATATAATTATATACGAAAGAGGCCAACGATCTATTATTGGTTATATTTGTCATTCATTCCAAAACCTGAAATGCTACTAGAATACATAGAAAACATCATAAATTATTGTTAAATTTACATTAAAAAAAATTATGTCGTACAATAACTCTTTTTGATACAAAACATATGACGTAGCAACGTGACAAGAAACTAAAATGATTATTAATAATTAATTGCCACCACAAACTCACGACAAAGGTTCAGACAACGACCGGTTCCATAATTAACTCAGTAAACAGTTTATTTAGATTATTATCACGATACAAGATTTAAAAAATACATAACATAACATCACGCCTGTAATCCCCGAAGGGTTAGGCAGAGGTGTACCTAATAGTCTACCCACATTTCGCCAGTTATGTTTAAATCCTATATTTAGGGGGCGCGCCTATTGCCATCAATTGGGCAAAAATCCAGTCTCTCCGTGGCTGCTACTGAGAAATTCCTGATGGAAAAACCCAATAACACTTTGCCCGACTCGGGCATCGAACTCAGGACCCCATGCTCAACAGTCGCGATTGGAACCACTAAACTAACGACGCATTTAAAAAACCGGCCAAGTGCGAGTCGGACTCGCGCACCGAGGGTTCCGTACAAACCTGTTGGTACTTACTGTAAAATATGCACATTTATCCACTGATAGTTACACTAATAGTTGACTCGCCAACGCACCACCGCACAGGCCGACAGTCCGACAACGACTGCCCCCCACTACACGGACCGGTATTAATAACCGAGCGACGTGCGCGCCCGAGGCAACGTTACAATACTGTAATCGGTTTGTAGTGTGATATATTGATATCTACATACACTACATCCCTTCTTTGTTTTAACTAGTTTTTATGAAACCTGAATATATCTCTAGCTTAACCAAATCACAGCACAATAAATATTTAGTAAATCATAGTATGTTTTAATTTAATGTTTCCTTTTCCCCTTCTTCTTCTATTCCATTTTCTGATTCATTTACATCTTCTCCTATGTTAATTTCTTTATTTTGGTCACTTATAACTTCCCTTCAACTTTCTTCAAATGAACTACATTTCTTCGTGATACCTTCCCAGTTATATCGTTTCGAACACAAGTGTCCACCTTTACTCTTTTCTACAGTATGAGAAGTTGGGACATAATTTAGGCTTAGTTTATCTTTGACCATATCCTTGACGTCAACTTTATCCCCAGGCACTAGTTCACATTCACGCGCTCTTCTTTTCTTAACTGTATATTCTTTCCCAGTTTCTTTCTTCTCTTGATCTCTGTATCTAACATCTGAATCTTCTGGTTTAAGTGTATGTGTAATGTCTCCTGCCATAGGTATATTGCCACGGTATTGCCGTTTGAAAAATGATCTGTAGGAGTTTTACCTGTAACACTATACGGGGTACCGTTATACATAGCCAAATACATACTTTAACAAAGCTTCTTGCCAGTTTTTTCGCTCGACTTGACAATTTTTTTAATTTTTTTTTTCTTTGGAATATCTCGGTTCTGACGTTCGACTTCTCCGTTCTGTTGAGGCCAGTATGGTACCGTATTATGCGAAACTATATTCCTTTCAGTACATATCTCCTCTCTGTAGAACTGTCTGCCATCATGGTTACCAAGTCTGCTAAAAATCTCTTATAGACATTTTATTATGTCAGCACTGGTAATTTTACGACAAATCTTTACCTCCTTGTATCCACTGAAATAATCGACGATTACTAATATGTAATCGATACTTGGTAAAGGACCCAACAAATCAATACAAGTATTTACCCAAGGTTAACATGGTAATGCCCGTCGCTTCAATGGGTTTGGAGGATTTGGAGCAGAGACCAATGTACAGCCTTTGCAGCATTTGACCAAGTTCTCAGTTTCCTGGTATCTAGGCCACTAAACTTTGGTTCTTAGTCTGGCGTTCATTAGGACTATTGGGTGCCCTTCGTAAGTAGCAGAACAGTGTCAGAACGTGACTGCGCAATTTTTTTTTCGGAATTACAATTCTAGTGCCTCTCAATAAAACTCCTTCGTAAAAGCATAATTCGTTTTGTAAGATTTTGTAATTTTTTACCTCTTCATCCCATTTGTTGTTATAAAGGCCTTCCCTTGTTTTTAATATTTCCGTGTCTTGCTTTGATGCTTCCATAATTTCTTCCAGTGATACTGCTATTGGCCTGTTTCCTTCAACAACTTGGTGTATATAGTTTTCTTGTCTTGTGACGTTTTATTTAATTTGCACAATCTTGATAAACTATCTGCTACATTTTCTTTGTCAGGCCTGTATATTACTTTAAATGTATATGCTTGAAGGCGTAGTATTCACCTTTCTATCCTTGCACATGGTTTTGATTTAGGACCGAATATAACATCGAGTGGTTTATGGTCGGTCACTAATTCAAACTCTTTTCCAAACAGAAAAACATAAAAATGTTCCACCGCCCCGACCAAAGCTAAGGCTTCTTTTTCTATCTGGTAATATCGCCTTTCACAGTCTGTTAGTGTCCGGTGACCATACGCTACAATGCGAAGTCCATGATCATTAATTTGAACTAATACTCCTCCTAGTCCTACTGGACTAGCATCTGCTATTACTATAGTCAGATCTTTGACGTCATAGTATCCTGGAGTAGGAATATTAGACAGGGTCAATTTTAATTCGTGCAAATTCCTGTTTACTGCCACAAAGATTTTTTAATTCTGTGGTTTTAGTCTATTTCTTCCTAAGCAGTTCTTTCAATGGTTCAGTAGTTGTTGCCAAATTTGGAATGCATTTTCCAACATAATTGATTAATTCCAAGAAGTTCTGAAAGCTCACCTATATTCATAGGTGGACGAAATTATTGAATAGTTGTCACATACTTATCTAATGGTTTTACACCTCTGTGTGATAATTCGTGTCCTAAAAATTGAACCTTTTCTTCCCTGAATATGCACTTGTCTTTTCTCAGTACTACATTATTTTCTTCTAAAGTTTTCATTACTGTTTCTAATCTTCGATCATGTTCTTCCAAATCCTTCCCATAAAATTAATAGTGCCATTACATCCCAATAATATTCGTTCCAGGGTTTTTTGAAAAATTTCCGGGGCACAGGATATTCCAAACATTAGTCTTTTGTATCTGAATAGACCTTTACTTGTAATAAATGTTGTAATGTGCCGAGAATCGGGATGTAATTCAATCTGGTGAAAAGCATCTTTGATGTCCAGTTTTGCAAATTACTTTGCACTTTTTATTTTTGGTAGTAGCTTGTCCAGATTTTCACGTAAAATTGCTCTATTGGCCCGCCTCATATCTACGCAAATGCGGACTTCTCCAGTGTTTTTCAAAACCGGCACTATTGGTGATACCCATCTTGAGGATCCTTGAACTTCCTCAATAATCCTTACTCCAACAGTTCTTTTATTTTGATTTCAACTTTTTCTTCCATTGGTATGGGGATTCTTCTTAATGGTTGAGAAATTGGTTGTACTTTCTCATCGATTGGTACCTCCACTAAAAGATCCTTGAATTTAGGAAACTCTTTATTTCCTTTTGGTCGATTTCTAATTCGATTTTAAGAACACCTATAGCCATGGCAGTTTCTTTCTCAAGCAGATCTCTAGTTCCATCAGCGATGACGTAAACAGTTGCATTTTCTGATCTATCTGCGATTTTTATTTTTGCGTCAAATGGTCCCTTTAGGTTGAGGGGGTTCTTACTTGCGTAACCATAAAAAGTCTTGTTGCAGCTGTTTGTTTGGTTACGAACCTGTACCTTATTTTATTTCATATTGTCCCAGGTTTTGTTTCTTGTTGTTTCCCTTATATTTTCTTTTATTCTATCCACTCTGTTTATGTTCTCAGTTGATGTGCTGCTTCCTCTGAATTCTTCTATTTATCGACTTACAGCTCCAAGAGTATTTGCTTCAACAATTATATTTGTCAGTGTTATTGTGCTTCCTGTTTGTAGAAATCTCTTTCTAAGCTCTTTAGAACACTTTTCTGTAATTTGATCGATTATATGATCGTCTTTGCCCTTAAACTGAAATTTTTCTGCTTGTTTTCTAAGCCGTACTAGGATTTTTTTCAAACTTTTCATTTGCTTCTTGTTTTATCAAACGAAAAAGGTGACGTTCATATATTATCTTACTTTGTTTAGGTAGAAAGTATGCGTCAAGTTTGGTTATAGCCACTGCGAAGACTTCCACTTCATCTGCTGGTGAAACATTCGCATCTGGTATATTATAGAATATTTCCTGCAATTCTAGTCCAACAAAGCGGAGCGCGTTTCTTCGCACTACTCTCTATTCCAGCAACTTCCAGATAGATCAACAGTACCCGCTTCCAGCGTACCCATTCTCGTTCCTGCTGCACCGTTAAAATATTTGTCAATTTAATGACCAGTATGTACATCAATAGTACCACTACCTGCTGACCAAATTTTTTGACTTATCAATTTAATGACCAGTATGTATATATATTCTACTGCTATAACCGTCATTTTCTGATGACTTGTCAATTTAATGACCAGTAGAGATATTCTACTGCTATTCGATTTATTATTTTAGAACTAATCCTGTAGTATAAATCAAATAATTAAACATGGGGTCCTTGGTTCGACTCCCAGGTCGGGCAGTGTCACTGAGTTTCTCCATTAGGAACCTCCCAATAATAGACCTGAGTCCGAGTTGGCGTCTGGTTAGTGGCAACAGGCATGCTCAACGTTATTGGTGGAACGAGGTTGTATCACACATCTCTGCCTACCCCCTTGGGGAACACAGGCGTAATGTTATGTTAAATAATTTAATCAGTATGTTTTTTCCTTAACACCCAAGATAGCATTTAATTAGTTGCAAAACAATATATTAACTAACCACTTTTTGTTTTAGCCTTTACAAAAATTATTTATTAACAATTAATATATCCAATGACAGATTCTAACGTATTATAAAGGGTGTAAAACACCTCTTAACCACGCCGAAAGGCACTGGTCATTGCGATCATTTTTTTGTTCTACACCATACCTGGGAACTTTCTAGTTACGGAGATATTAGGGGTCAAAGTTCCAACTTTTTGACAAGTATTTTTCTTTAAATACAAGTTTTTAATGTAATATTTTTACTTTAAACATCTCCACGACCCCATACTATTCAATCCGTCCATCAGCACAATGTTTTGAGTGCGTTACATTGAGTTCTACCACAAAACATGATTTTACAACTCCCAAAAATAAAGTCGTTTCGTCCCAGCAATATTTTTTTGCGTAAAGTTACTTAGTTTCATGTACAGAATGCTTGGTTGACGGCTTCGTGATGAGGTGATTTACACGGTGTATTCATAATTAGATTTTTGAAGTGTAATAGTAATTTGAATATTTCTTTCCAAAATATGATTAGTTATCTCCCTGTAGGGGTGTATTTTTTTTTTTTTTTTTTTATAAGAATATAAAACTTACGGTTTTATCCTCGTCGCCAATGTAAAATATGCACATTTATCCACTGATAGTTACACTAATAGTTGACTCGCCAACGCACCACCGCACAGGCCGACAGTCCGACAACGACTGCCCCCCACTACACGGACCGGTATTAATAACCGAGCGACGTGCGCGCCCGAGGCAACGTTACAATACTGTAATCGGTTTGTAGTGTGATATATTGATATCTACATACACTACACTTACATAAGTAAAAGATTTTTTCATCACACTTGCACGTAAACAGTGTCATAACATACAGGTTAACTTGGCCGTAATGCCCCATATAAAACCCTAGGGCGGTAAGTTTTTTTTTTTTAATTTTCATCACACTTGCACGTAAACAGTGTCATAACATACAGGTGAACTTGGCTGTAATGCCCCATATAAAACCCTAGGGCGGTAAGTAATTTTTTTTTAATTTACAGCACAGCATGACAGCACACAGGTCATGCAAGTTCAAGCAAGGAGTTTACACGCAATTGAAAAATTGTCTTAAAATGTTCTAAAATCTAAATAATCGATAGTTTTTTGTATCAAAACGTCGTTTTTTTATTTTATTATACTCTGTCATGGCTGTATACCTAGGTAAGTATTTGCCTTTAACGTTTCTGAAGAAAACATTTGTATAATCTGTGGTGTGGGCAAACAGCCCGCCATCCGCAAATCAGTTCACGTATTTCGTAATAATATGTGCTGACTTGTGTATATTCATAATTATTAACTCGCAAGTGTGATGAAAAACATTGTATGTTTCACGGGCGGTACGGGAATTACGAACCTCGACTCAGAAAGCCCTCAGTCTTCGACTTCGGGCTTCTACTAGAGCCTCGATCGTAATTCCTTACTTACCGCCCTTAATACACAATATACTATTAAAAATATTTTTTTATATGATGTAACTAAAAATTAAAGGTTTTTGCAATTTTTCTGAGATTATGAGGTCACGGGAAGTATCCTGTAGGTTTTGATTCCCTTGCGAGTGTCGAAAATTTGCGGAAATTTGCCGAATAAACGGCTGTATCTTTTGATTGCGTTGGCTTAGAAGTTTGATTCTTTTACAGCTCCTAAGAACAGTAGACCTGAGTATTTGACATAATAATAATGTCTTGACAGACAGACAGACGGACGGACAACAAAGTGATCCTATAAGGGTTCCATTTTGTCCTTTCGAGGTACGGAACCCTAAAAATACGAAAAATAAAAAAATTGTCCTAAGCACTAACGTCATACAAATTAATGACTTAAAATAAACAAATAGGCGAAGCAAAAAAGTTAAGAACCGGTCATTGTACACCATTGTTTCGTATACAGATGTTGGAAACTTGGATTTTTTTGTCCAAACAGTTGTTTTTGACTAGATTGTTGCCACCGGCTAATATCTTTGTCATTAAGCTATTATTGCTTAGTCTTTTTATTGTAAACGATCTATTATGTTGACTTAAAGATGTAAATGGTGTTTGATTGTTCAAAATTGTTTGTTATTATCCATTGTATAACAATCCAAAAGGGTAAATATTTTATGGTAGACTTAAGAGCGTTTACGCCTTTTTTTTTTTGCGGATGGTAAATCATCAAATGACTTCTCCCGCTCTGGGCGGAGCGGGAGGGAGTGTCAGACTTGACTGACTAAAACTCACCCATGTTCCTTTTTCGACCTTTGTGTTCCAGGGCCGCGGTATCTCTTTCGAACAACCCGCAGCCCTGGCAGGCATCGGCCCTTTCGGACCCCTTCCGGTTTGCTGACATCTCCTTGCGGAGCGTTTACGCCTTATGACATTTCATACAAACTTTCAAGTCTTTAAATAACTGTACGGATTTTAATGAAACTTCGTACGCATAAGCAGGATACATTAAAAATTTATTGTAAAAGACTATTAAATTCATATTTATGGCACACTGCACAGGTAAAACGGTTGTGATAAGAATAAGACTATTATCTATCATTGTTACCTACAGATCTTAAAATTAATCTTGATAGAACAGCAATACTTGAGGCACTTAAAATTTCTCGCGCACTATTAAGTAGTTAGTAACTAAAACCTATTGAGATAATATCGTATCCCTCACAAAGGTTTATCATTCATTCTCTTGTCCTTATCCCAATTTATTTGGGGTCCATTCGTCATCAGCCTATAAAGTTTCCACTACTGGGACTCAGGCCTCCTCTCTATGAGCCCACTCCCTGGGCTGTAATCCACCGCGCGGGCCCAGTGAGGGTTGGTAAAAGTCGATGTCGCATGTCGTCGAATTTTTAGTTTTAGGACATGCCGGTTTCCTCACAATGTTTTCCTTCACCGTTTTTGAGGGCAGCGGTGATGAAATAAATTACACAAAGTAATGCGCCTGCCTGGGTTCGAACCCACGGCTTACTGCTCGTATGTCGGGGCTGCCACCACTGGGCCACCGCTGCTCTCATCTTCCATACTTCTCTATTACTTGTCTTCTCATCAGATACCTCCTTTCTTGCCATATCATCCTTCACAAAGTCCATCCATCGTTTCTATAGCCTCCCTCTACTCTTATACCCACCCGCATTCATACTCAACACTTTCCTCACGACATTTTACGAAGGTTCCAAGAAAGCATTTACCTCTATACCTCACGTGCCCTTTTGACACGCAAGTGGAGTGTAATGGCATGAGAACGATGATTTACCGATGAACTAGGACAAAGAACAGTATCAGACTGGATTGAGGTTTGAACCTAGACTAGGGTAATTTGGCTAGTAATAAATTATTATTAGGTATAATTTGTGGAAGTATTTGATCAATTTACATAGGTACTGGACTAGATACGGCTCAGTGGCATGTTGAGGGGTCAAGCTAGGGCAAGGAGAATATCTAGAAATCTTTAAATAATATAGGGTGTTCGGTTCCTTCACGAAGCCGTCAGGCAAGCATTCAATACAAAAAGCAAGTAACTTTACGCAAAGATTATTGCTGGGATGGGTGCACTGAATAAATAGTACGAGTCACGGAGATATTTTATAGTAAAGTTACAACATCAAAAACGTGTAAGTATTAAAATAAAATAATAAGTTGGAACTTCGACCAATGAAAAATACAATATCTCCATAACTAGATAGTTCCCAAGTAAAATCCAGAAAAAAAAAAAATCGCAATGACGCGGAGAACAAGTGTCTTTCGGCATCGATAAGGGTCTATTTACCCCCTTAATAGATTAGCAAGCTAGAACAGAAAGCCAAGTGACTTGTAAGAAGGTAACGCGGCCTCGGCGGCGCCGGCGTTCTGATACAAATTCCGGAGAACTATAGAAGTTAGATTATATATTTGCTACTGAAGCACACTTCAGGCACGTGCACTAGCTATTCTTTATTTTTGAAGTACTTAGTACGTACTACTATGCTTGCAAATTACCTAAGGTTCTTTAAAAGTAAATAAAGGCACAGGTAAAAAAGTTTCATTAAGTCTAACAATTAAGATAAAAATATCCTTTCAAATCTGACAACACTATTCAATTTCAAACATACTTATTTCGTCATATTCAAGGTCATTCAACGCACGACAGGAAATTGAAATTGGCATCATAACTCTAAAACTAAAAATACCGCCAAAACGATAAAATGAACAGTTAATTTCGCGATTAAAACGCAAATTCATTGTAAATTACAATAAGTATGTGTTATCAGACGATAGTCGGTATCTTGTAATGAAAAAAGTAATTATCAGATAGTTATGCAATCTAATCAGTTTTTGGAAAGTCAACAAATTCTTCCTTGATGTATGTAAGTATGTATTTTTTTTACTTGTAACACACTTTTGTCCTAGAACGATGATACCTATAGCAAGGTTCATTATAAGAGCATTGTTCTAGAATATTTCATTGTTTTCAATCATAAAGACACTACTTTTCCACTAAACGTACTATTACACGGGACACGAAACAAAAGAATCTTCTAAATAGGACTTAATGTTCAGAGGATAAGTGTCCAATTTACTTTAATGGCTTTGTAAACACACGCGTCAAACAGTGAGAGACAAAAAGTGCAAAAACCATGTATCTAATATGTCAATCACATGCATGTTTGAAAAACCGACTGGTTTCCGAGCCGTTCCGGTTTGGAAGTAGAATGCTAGAATGTGTGTCAATATTTACATATGATTAATAAAAAAAACGATACCCGCCAAAAGCATTACCTCCTCCGTTTGAAGTCAGTTAAAAATTAACAAATTGGGGTCCGTACGTAAGCGTTGGCGGTGCGGAACGCGATGTATTAACTGGTAATTTATAAGTAGTTTATGTGGGCTCCAGTTGAGGCGCATGTGTCATGTATTTTTTTAGACGCTCACCAGCAATCATCTGTTGTGATTCACTACTGTCCATAGCACCCTTCCGGTTCAAAAAAATGCCGAAATAGTCATAGTTCAAACAGATTGAATGATGTCAAGATGGCGTTTTCTCCTCAACTGGGTCACATTTGTGTATCAAAACAAAGTTTCGGCAAAAGCGTGAATTTGAATGTGCCGACAAGTGCCTATGACACCAAAATACTCAATACACGGCGAAACATGGCGTAGCAAAGACGAGGCTAACGGTAGCGGTACACCTAAACCGATTTTGTTGGCCGATGGCAGACAGAATTACTCGGACGGGTAACTCTGACGTCCATGTGCTCACACTGTTGCCGACATTGGACGTTGCCGATCTTCTGTAGTTGATTATGCGGTATTTTTAAAATGGTCGTCATCGGGCGTCTTCAGACGATAGCGGTTGTAGTAGTATACGCGCTCCCTTTCATTTACGTATGTTTGATTTGATCTGCCGAGTTTGGGTGAAGACGCCCGAGTAAAGATCGGCCGATTTCGGTTTTGGTGTGCGCCTACCGTTAGTACAGGTTTAACCCGGAATACAGATTCCGGAACCTGGTCGTCTTCAAAAGCTTCTACATGCACCAACTAGTGCTCATTGCAACAACAAATTACCTGCGACAAACTATCCGGCGCAGGCGCTCTATGCGAGTACTGCGTACTCAGATCCTCATCATCATGACTCCAACAGTCGCCCGCGTCTCCATCATCCAGCCCCGAATATAACGACAACGCTGGCCACTCCGGCACGAGGTTCTCTTCACTCTTCGTATGCCTTATGGGAGGTGAATGAGGAGCAGGTGGCGCAGGTGGTAAGAGGCGCGGGGGCAGAGGTTCGTGGCCGTCCGTTTCTAGGACTTCCACGTACATTATGTAGGGTGCCTGTGGAAGAAGAAAATATTGTTAGTACTATAACGTATACGGCTGGATGGAGTAAATGATAGCGTGACGAATGACAGGGGAGAATGGAAGAAAAAAACGTGTTGCGCCGACCCCAAATAATAGGGGCCAAGGGCACGAAGATGATGATGATGATGAAGATGAGGTGTTCCACGCGCGCCTCAAGGAGATGTCAGCAAACCGGAAGGGGTCCTAGAGGGCCGATGCCTGCCAGGGCTGCGGGACTGTTCGAAAGAGATACCGTGGCCCTGGAACACAAAGGGCTAAGAAGGAACATGGATGGGTTTTAGTCAGTACAAGTCTGACACTGCCTACCGCTCAGCCCAGAGCGGGGGGGGGGGGGGTTATTTTATGATTTACCATCTGTAAAAAAAAAGGACAGGAAGATGATAACTATAAACTATCCTGCTGATGACCTGATATTCCAGGAAGGTGCCAACTTTGCTCAATCGGGTGTTATGAAAACAGCGAAGAATTTATTAATTGTAGTTTCAATATGGAACACCTCAACTTCAACTGCTACTGACCAATTAAGCAAAAACCCTTAACACATAAAACCGACAAATAAAAAAGTTTTTTGTGTCGGGGGTTTTTAAATTTAATTTTTATTTCCTGGTTTAGCCTTGACTGTCCCACTCCTGGGCACAGGAGCAAAGGCCTCCCCCATTCCTCCCATTTTTCTCGATAGTTAAAGAAATAAAGGAAAGTTATAAATTTAGAAAAAAATCCCGAGCTTTTAGGGGAGAGGGTGGGTGCAAACCCCACCCCCTGCCGATGCCCATGGTGACAAGGGACAAGATTTCAAATTTCGAATCGACCAGGCCTGTGAAAGTTGTTTATATCCCTTCACCAACTAGAAAAGAGGTGATGATCTTCAAAGGGCTGAGCAAATTTTCTCGAAACGTAGCTAAGTACACTATCGATTAAAACAACTTTCAAACAAAACCAATTTTATCAAAATCGGTTCATCCGTTTAGGAGCTACGATGCCACAGACAGACACAGATCCACAGATACACACGTCAAACCTATAACACCCCTCTTTATTGATCGGGAGTTAAAAATGAAAACCAACGAACATATCCCAGGGAAGTAAATGCTTTATTTTTTTTCATTAGCACTAACTGATCTTAGATCTAAGATAATCACGTTATCTTATGCCTAACACTACATTAGTAATCTACCGATAACTAAGTACAGCAAACTATACAGTTTTCCGCAAAATGCTGTCATATTTCGTAGAAACATCAATCAGTTGACATAGCAGTAGTACTAAAAATTTCAACGACACGATAAAATCAAACCCGGTTTAAATTGGCGCCGACTGCATTGCGAATGAAACGTGGACAATTATGTCGTTCCAAAACTGTCTTGTTGGAGCGACCGTTTCCCAAACAAATGGTGTTCTTAATTGACAATTACGAAGTTCCAGCACAATCAGCTGGCACATTCAATATTCTCCTCTTAGTACCAATTCGATATTGAAATACAGTTTTATCTGGACTTATCAGATACACTGAACAGCAGACCGTGCTTATCAACGTTGTTGAAGTATATTGTATGGTAATAGTTCCATTAAGTCAACGCGTACGAGTACATACCTATTCTGTTCCATAGATAACCCACGAACCGGGTTTTTATTTTTTAATAAAGTTTTATTGACACTATGTTCTCTTTAAGGATAGTGCTAAGTGACCGTAGTGGTTTTACGGAGTAATACAATCATGTTGCTTTCAAAATTATGTATTAAAATATAATTTACATAGACGAATATTATCTTTCAGATGAACAGCTATAAAGATCGTAGTACCTGTAGGCCTTGTAAACTGCTAGACGTGTTTTTTTTTTTTGCATTATGTTGTTCTACGTTTTGTAGCAACGACTTATTGTCGGGCCTATGCTGTCCTCCCATACTTAAGTACTAATTCTGTTATATTCAAATACTGTAAAACGAAATTATTTCAAAAGAGTCACCATGGAGTTTCTTGCCGGTTCTTCTATGGAGAAGGAAACGTACACTTTTTGTCGACGTTTTATGAATGCCCATGTAGGCTTATGTAAAATAAAATATTATGATTTTGATTTTGAGTACTTACTCAGGACATAGACGACTTTCTGAGTTTTCAAATTGAATACTTAATTATTTGAATCCCATTGTGATAATACGTATATACATTTATACTACTTTATTATAATGATAACAATAACAGAAACACACATTCCAATAATACAATATGTAATTATACACGATAAGAATTAAAATTTTCGTTAAATTACCTTCGATAAAACATTTCAATGTAATAAAGACTATAAAATTAGAACATTTTATGTTCTTATATTACTCAAGTCGAAGTTAAGTGTAACACTAACTGTTTGGTGAAGGGAAATCCTATGAGGAAATCAACATGCAATGCCTTAAAGCTTACCTTGGGAGTAATGAGGCCACCCTTTGGGCGTAAACCGTGGATTTTATATGGATACACCGTGGCAAGGTGATTTACTAAAGACTTAGTATATTTTACGCATTTAGTCGACACTAGTCGCTCTCATTGACCAATTATAGCAGTCCGTAGGAAATCCATGTAAATAAGTCTAGAGGTAGTTAATTAAACCACTCCTAACTAAGCTTAACTGCGAAAAGCTTGCATTTTCAAAGCCTTTGAAAGCGTGAGACCGAGAACCCCGTTTATAATTTGTTAGACTTGTTTGATTTTGTTATATAAAATAGGCGGGAATTACAGCGAGTAATATCCCTGAACTTGATAAATACCAACACCTACGTCATAATGCTTTTATCGTCATGTCGAAATAGTAGTTAAGTGCAGAACTATACTGCCCGCCTCTGTATTCTCCTTAGGGGATTACCAGCATGAAGATCGCACTGTTATTATTTATATATCTCTATATCACAAGAGAGAAAATACAATGCCCTGTAACGTGACGAGAATATTATAAATTACGCGAGTCGTAAAGATAAATCAGATTAAATTATAGCTCGTAAACACTAGACTTTAGACGACATTCAATATCATTATCAATTTATTTGTTTAGAAAGGCTAACAAGGATTCAATTACAGGCTTAGAAACTTGATAACAAATTGAAATTAAGATTACATTGACACTTCTCGTGTTGTTATTTTAATTTGATTATGAAAAAATACTATATCAAATAACAAAAGCATTAAAAAATACTAGATCAAATATTTTTTTTTACATAAATGACGATCCGTCACTTCACAATGCAATATTGACCAACAACCTATTCCAAAGTTCGGAAAAGCAAAACAATACTAAGTGCAGTCAAAGCAGTATTAGCAGTTAAAACTAAATGCTATTGAATTGATTGCTAATCCAAGCTCAGTGCGCAACCTCCTCATTATTAAAATAATTCAATCGCTGTAATGGGTCTCGTGCATCATATCTAACACAATCGAAGGTAAACGACCTTGGTTTTTAACACAATACGTAGTTAAATAATCAAGAACTATGAAGGAATAAAATTCTTGTAAGTAATTTGTTTTACTTTTTTTTCAGGCTAAAGTCACCAGTGACTTTTAAGATCCGACTTTAAGATTAAGCACTTATCGCTGAGCTTTTTGCCGGACAAGTAAAGGTACTTAATTTAAGTCCAGATCTGGCACTTAACAAATTCGCTTGGCTAAATCTTTCATTTTAAATTAGGAACTCGCCTCCAAGGCTTTTGTCTTTCAAACGTATTATATAGATCGCCCTGTCAACTCCTTGGAGCCTAGACTAGACAACGATAGAACAAATCACTAGTCATCAACTAAAAGGACCTTCACAATTTTTGCACTACTACTCAAAGTATTCTTAACAGAACTCTTCTTTAGTAATACTGTATCAGCACAGGATTATGGTTTTCCTAACTTGATTTAACATCGGCCTTCAACTGAAAATCTGGCCCAGAGCCAGGCCTAGGATTTAGCACCAGAGCCTTGACAAAATGAACCCTGTCAATCTAAGGCTTCGGACCTTGACGCTATGAGACAACCGGATTTCAGAGCCGCAAACGCAAATAAAATTAGAAATTCTCACCATAATATCTATAATTACAACAGAGGAGGGTATGGATGGAACACATGTAACTAAAAGAGTGATGAATATAATATTGATGGATGGAGAGGGAGACAGACCAAAGGATAGATGGATGGATTGTGTGAGAAATGATATGAAGGAGAAAGTATAGCGTGACGAATGACAGGGTAGAGTGGAAGAGATGAACGTGTTGCGCCGACCCCAAATAACATGGGACAAGGGCAGGAAGATGATGATCTACAATTACAACAGATCCTTAGATCAATCAGTGTAAAGACCATAATACACCACGCAAAGTATTTCTAACTGAACTCTTCTTTAGTAGTACTGTATCTGTACTGTACAGAATGATGGTACTTCCCTTACTTGATGTAATATTCAACTGAAAATCTGGCCAAGCGCCAGGCCTTGGATTTAGCTCCTGTGCTTTGATATACTGACCCCTATCTATTTAGAAAGCCTTGAAATCAATTAAGTAGAATGAAAGTCAGCCTGCCTTTATTTATTTAGGCTACTAACACCAATAATGCTACCACTGCAGGGACACAGGCCTCCTCTCTATGAGAGGGTGTGGGCTGTTATCCACCACAAGAGCCCAGTATGGGTTGGTATTGGTACATTTCAATGTCTTCGATGTTTTTGTTCTAGGAAATGGCTGATTACTTACGATGTTTTCCTTCACCGTTTTAAATATACAAATGAAGTTCAAAATTCTCACCTTGTCCTTGCTATTAAGAACAGCGGCTGCATGCGGCGGTATCCTCAGCACATAGTGAGGCCTCTGATGTAAAGGTAACCACACCCTCGCAGGTAGGTTGAGGTCTAGCGCGGCAAGCTCGGCCCTGAGACGGCCATTTCGACGCTCCTTGTCCGCAACCCCGGCCAGACGACGGCCGATGCTCGTCAATGACGTCAGAAACTGAAATGTGGAATGGTGATATTTATTTTACGTAATAGAGAAGTCTGAGGTAGGAGGGCGTACTATTGAGTAGCGAAAGTTCGCTACTGACTGATTTTGAACGCGATTTCTTTCTGTTGAACACAAGAAATGTTGTACAGAAGAACTTAGATTTTCGGGCTGAAAACTTGCCTTAGCCTTTGTGTACTTTCACTGCATAAAGTTTTAATTAGCAAATAAGGACAACTATGCCCCTAAAAACTTAAGATGTCTTGAATCTTCAGTTAACAAAACCCACGCACATCATACACAACTACACTCTTTTTTCTGTACGGTTATAAAAACAGTGTAGCAACACAAAACATAACACTCAAGATTTATAAGGTAGTTACTGCAATACATTATGTACATTTACATGTTTTTCTCCTTGCCCGTAGACCTCTAAGCAAAAGCAATGTGAATCAGCGCAGGCACGTGTCAACGTAACGTGTGGAGCATATGATTGGCGATTGTGATTTAGTATTGACGCAGGTCACACAGGTATAAGGGACGTAAACTACGCTTGTTGCTCTCGACACGTGTTACGAACTAATTATGGTTTTGACTAAAATACTGATGAAAATGAACGTTGATCGATGGAGAGGGAGAAGAAGGCTAAAGAAGAGCTAGATTTAATCTGTAAAGGAAGGAAGGATATGGAAGAAAAAGGAGTATACGATAGCGTGATGAACGGCTGAAAGGGGAGAATAAAAGGAAGAAATTTGTTGTGTAATATCCGACAAGGGCAAGACGATGATGATGAATGAGCTCCTGAACTCATTCCAGGGTTTTAGCCTCGTCTGCAAAAAAGTTGAGCATGACAACTTGCCAGGGGGTATCGTATTAGACTGGAAGCCGACCCTAACATAGTTCGGAAAAGGCTAGGCTGATGAGACCGATAAATATTTACGAATGCTTCAATAGACCGGTGAAGATAAATAGTGCTTTTACTAGACAGATCTGGTTACTTCATACACACACACACACAACACACAAGGTGAGTTCTACAGTTTCTCAACGAGAAAGTTGATGGTTACAGGAAACCCATCAAGGCTCACCACATACATATAACATTAATTGAGCCTTCACTTCTACTGGTAGACCAGACAACTCAGGACATTGACATGCACGCGTCAAACATTACCTATTACGCACAAAGTATTGAACTGAACACTTTCCCACAACCTTTCAAAACTTCAACAGACTTCGTTACAGCAAAACAGGTCCATAATTATAGGCATTATCACAGAGGACAGGACAAAAATAAACCAGTGCAGATAGTACATTAGTAGGCAATCCGAACGAGGAAAAGTCCTGCGAAAAATATAACAGAGAACGTTCTTCACGGATAATTTTTCCCTGTACAGTCAATTAAATCTAAATATAGTTGAACAACAAGCAAGTTAATTTCATTGGATAAGCAGGGTTTCCACGACCTTTCTCGCCGTAGACTGTAACCAGTTACGATTGATTGTATTGCTTGTATTGTTGCAGACTGGCCCTGACTTTTAAACTGGGTCATTCTGGATACTAACAGCTGTATTCGAGTACATGTGTACTAAAAGCGAGGTATTTATCTAACAGAACCTATGACGTGGGTTGAGAGCTTTACCTTGTTTACTTGTCATTTATCTCTTGCGCTACGGGATACCCAGGCATCACAAAGTGGGGCATATAACTTTGAAAAGTTTGCTTTTACGCTCAGAGTGGAAACGTTATACATCGTAGAGACTTTATTAGAAACTGCGGTGTAGAAAGTACATAGCTTTGAAAGAAAACATGAGTGCTAAAGCCGGAACAATCATGTGACGTCAGGTTTCGCGCATTTATAGGCAGTTTGATGATTTGAGGACGAGCAGAACTGACGATGATTCTGTAGTCTAGTAGTCCTATTCTTCCTAGTCCGTTTTCTCACGTTCAGGGCTACTGCAGGTAGGTACTAGGTACCCGGAGGAGAATGTTTGCGTAAGCGTGTGAAAACTTTCATACTGGCCTGGCCCATACACTCTACCACCGGATACCAATTAGGTACCAGCTAACCGGCACTCGTTCATATGGAAAGGCACTAACGGTTGATGAATGCTTCCAACGCGTTATTATAAAAGCATGTAAGTAATGTTATAGCTATCCTGCGTTCGTAATTTAGTGTGTGTTCGTAATGTTAATGTTCGTAACATGTAAATAAATAATGTTTTTGAATAGGATATAATGGGGATGGTGACTCATTTTTTTTTTATTTGTCTATCGGGTAGATTATTAAAAAGTATTTGACACGTATTTTTTCTTTTTTCACGTAATCGTAAAATTACGGAGATATTTTGAGTTGAAATGGCACATGACGTCACGGCTCAGTACATTTTATACCTAGTTGTGACGTAGTGAGCCCCCACTCTTCAACTTTAATGAGTTTTAACTAAGTATTTCTTTGTTAACTTGATAAAACCAAAAATACGTATCTAATATTTTTGTATTACCTGATTGACGGACAAAATAGAATTTCGTTTTCTTTACCCAGTCATCATCCCTATTATGTATGTTTATTATCACGCGTACACCCAAAAATGATAGACGCCACTATATTGTACGATTGTAACAACTTTTACACATTCAAACACAATTTTCGTGTTTAATGAATTTCGCGAAATACCTCTGAAGTAATCTTACGAAATTGAGTAAGTAATCGTAATTATACAAGTATAGAAAATGTAAGTTCGTATTTTTACTTCACATGAAACAAACAAAATGTTAAACACAACTTATGAATGAAGCTTGGCGTAAAAGTGAATGAGCTCAGTATACCCGAAATATTATATTGTTTTTATCAGTGATAGTGATAGCAAGTGAGCAATTACATGTCGTCAGTAACCTATCGGAAATCGATAGCGGCATGCATTTGTTATCTAATAATGATAATATCAACAGCAATGTACAATAATCAACACTGAATCGAACGAACATGCAACTTTCCATCCTATTGTTATCAGCATAGAGCTACCGTTGACTACTTGCATGCCATTGCGATTAAAAACCACAATTTTATTTACATTAAGTAAAATAAATTCTTCATTTATAAATAGAGGTGGTATAAACAGCTAACTATGAATACGTAACAGCAGTGTCATGCTAATTTAGTGGCTATGAAAGTTTGAACAACATTGCGGCTTTGGTTAATTGCAAATATGCCTTTATAATTCTTATTGTATTACTGGGTGGCAATAATGGAATGATTAGCTCCTGTAATTTCGGCATTTTATCTGCCTTACTGCGAATTATGGCCTGAGGGCAACTGTAACTGAATAGGTCACAACGGTCACCCTTGTGGGACTCCAAAGTTTTAGTACTTTACGCACCGTCTCTAATATCTTCTATTGATTTGTTGAGCTATAGCCGTGCTCGCCGAGGTTGGTCCGTGGATGGGTGACCATAATAACATACCGAGTTTCCTCCGTGCCTCGGAAAACACGTTAAGCCGTTGGTCCCGGCTGTCATTTGTAGATCTTTGACAGTCGTTACGAGTAGTCAGAAGCCAAAAGGCTGACAGCCAGTCTTACCAAGGGGTATCGTATTACCCAGTTACTGGGTTGTGGAGGTCAGATAGGCAGTCGCTTCATGTAAAATACTGGTACTCAGCTGCATCCGGTTAGACTGGAAGCCGACCCGAAGTTAGTTTGGGAAAAGGCTAGGCAGGTGATGATGATTTGTTGAGCTATAAAACGACCCTTTTTCAAATGATTAAGGTCTATTCTCCAACCAAAGGCATTATTAACTGATCTTAAATTCGAACATCTAAACTTTGAACCACCAACAAAGCCTTAACTTTCTGGGAACTGGCCCTTCCGGGTATTGGCCTCTCTGGGAACTGGTATTTGAAACACGAAACCGAAGAGCATTTTGGGAAAGATTCTTAGTCGAAGTAAATAAATTAATAGTGAATGCAAATGGCAAATTAACGTCGACAACTATGGAAGCAGACAATGTTAATAGTCGACATTCACCAAATACGGCTGCACTGATGACCGCTAGCGCTATACAAATAGAGGTGATTAGAAATGCTACAAGCGCGGTAGGTGTAAAAAGCGTAAGTGATATCGCATGAGTAAGTTGCTATAAAATTATTTGGTGAGCGGTCATTCTAGCACCAAGGTCGTGAGTATTTAGGTTTTCACTTATAAGCTCAGTATTAACTGATCGTCTGATCTTACGACCAATGTAGAACTGCGTGACGTAGGTATATACCGAGATAATATAGAAAACAGCGTAATCTGCCTATAACTTTCTCAGTCTCAAACATGTATAATAAAATAAATAATGTATTAACTAGCCAAAAACACAAAAGAATAAAAAAATCCTTTGTGAAATCCTAGCCCATAAGAAAGTTCTTGCAGCTATAAAATACAACAAAAGGCCTAGTTTAAGGTCATGCAGTAAAACAGCATTAAGTTTGATTGAAACGGGTAAAAGAAAAGATTTCACTTTTCTCCTACATTTCTATTACCTAACTAAACAAATATTATCGTGTCAAACGTAATAGAAAATAATATGAAAGCTTTCACCCTAAAAAGGGTAAACAACGGCTGAATAAACAATGAATGAAAAATTAAAATCTCACAGCTGAAATTTTCAATCGCATGAAGTACCGTAAAATGGCGTGAATAGGGACACAGGGTAAATCGGGACGAAACTTTGAAAGGCATTTTCACGTTTTTTAAATATTATTGGTAGCCTAAAAAACCTCAATTGTTTATAAAATAAAAAAAAAGAAATGATCCCAATAGCTTTTTACTGACGAGTTATTTGTATTCAACGATGAAATCCCATTCAAAGTTTTGTCCCTATTCTCCCTCGCATCCCTATTCACCACATTTTACCGGTATTTAATATTTGTTTACGTTTTTGAACTTCAGAATAAAAACGTTAAAGACGAGTTTGTGTGGTCAAAACAAGAAAATTCAGTGTGAATTTTATTCGCTGCATTGTTTTGAAGCACCTTTAATTGTTATATTGCTTGTTCTGTAAAAACCAGTGTCTGTTACAAAATTAGACAGGGTAAATACCCAAAATAATCCAATACATTTTAATTATGCCTTCAGAGCCTATCCTGTTGCCTGTGTCTGTTTAACAAACACTTTTTGGTTTGGATTTATAAACCATTTAAAAATCTGCTTCATACGTTTCTTTTTTCGATAAAAAGGAAATAAATAGTATGTAGACAAAATGGGATATTATTAATTCCTTCAACACCGAGTGCGACTGCGGCGCTCCGTATCAAACTAAGCCCCACCTGCGTGGAGTGCCCAAGGTGTCCGTTTACAAAAAAAATATTTCCGTATTATGTGTTTTTGATTATCGTGTAATCAAAGTGCTAAAGTGAGCAAGTGATACATGCAGCTACTTTAATCCGCAATGTCATGTACTTATGTGAAATGTCAGTTACATTTCAAGATCAATGCCCACACTAGCTCGCTGGATAAAAGTGAAGGTTACTTACTGAAAGACCTTGCTGAGCTTTGCAAAACAGCTGAACTTAGTACTTACTAATAACTTGAGAACTTATTCCAAGATTATAAATGAAATCGACTAGAATAAACTCTTTCGACATAAAATAAAATTATCTCAGATCATGAATTTATGATGAGTTCTAGAAAATTTGTTATATTATTCTCGAGAATCACTAAGTTTGTCAATGAAATTGTTTCAGGGTAGAAGTATAAATACTGTAAGTCCTATTTAATTGAATCTAGTACGAGGGCAACTGTTAATATAAAAATAATACACGCTTATTTTTCTGACCTCCTTAACAGCCCAGAGCTATATATATTTTATAATTAATAATTACTTGCGAAAGTTTGGCTGTCTGGGCGTATTTTCGTCAATCGATCAGACATTGACGCATTAAACGCTCAAACTGTTGAATGCAAAATTAAACAATTTTTCCTTTGGAATTTCGCATGGTCCTGTCATAGGTCTGTCAGACTCTTCAAGATCTTTAGCTACCTTTGGCTGGGGCGCCTGGAAGACTTGAATAGTTCATCATGCTCCCCACACATGAGACCTAGACTTTTCAAAATCACGTCTCTTGTTCTAAACGTTTAAACTCATAGCCTCAAGCTACGCTTACTATTAAATGAGAACTGTCGTAATACTATTAAATTAATGATTGTAGTGCCTCTTTAGCCAAGGTTCTACGTAGGCTGGCGACTGGCTCACGACACGGATACACGCGTGTTACAGAATGTGAACGTGAATACCCAGTACTAACGATTTTGCAAAACATTTCGACACTACACTCGAGGAATTACTTGCTATCGTAGGAATACTGATCTCTGGTTATGAAATATCCGTTATATCACGAGATAAACTTGGGAAAGTCTGAGTTATTTGATGAAGGGTTAATTCGGACACCACCTGAAGTGTTAAAAATCAAACCAGGTGCTACATTGATGATCTGCATGGAAGGAGGCGTCCATTAATTACGTGAGACAATTTTAGCCATTTCTCGACGCCCCCCTTCCCTTCTTGATGAGATATCGTGAGATTGGACTTGGCCCTTTCACTTAAAACTAGTTTTCCCGCAATTACACACTGTTTATTGCGGGAAAATAAAAATATATGATATTTGTCGAGACCCTCTCTCCCTCGTTAGATTGCGTGAGATTTGGCTCGATACCCTTCCCCCCAAATTCCTCACGTAATTAATGGACGCCCCCGAAGTGCTTCCAATGATGCTTTTGCAAAACCAAAAGCAGTTTCTTCATCAACGAAGGCTTTTACTGGCTAGCACAGCACAACATTACAACATAAAGGAATATAGTAGAAGAAGTGACTATGTGACACACAAAAGTATTGCTTAGAATAACAACCGAGGTATATTAGGTACAAGACTTCATTCGTTATCAGCAGCCATATGTTTCGCCGTAATCAATGTTTAAGTCACCTATAAGCATTGTAAATTAAACAATTACACCAGAGCTATGCATGACGGCTATTTGTTTATAGAGAAAAGGTTCATTACGAATATTAATGTCAATATCGTGTTATTATTACCTGTATTTGCGGTGCTAATCTCGGTGCTCCACACGAACACTGTTCTCCACAAAGGCATCCATTGTCGAACGCCCGACCAGACGCCAAGTCTCCAAGGTGCCTCCCCGTGGGAGTCGCTAGCCTTAACGCAGACGCGTCAGACTGCGATCTATGATGCCCTCTCCTTGCCGCCGGCCTGATCTCCTCAGCCAGTATAGAGTCCTTTAGTTTAGTCGCTCTCGATCTCTTAACGTCACCCCCGAAAGCAGTCAATAACCACGCGAGCCTAAGTGAAAACTCAGCACTTTGTTTACACCTGTACACCAAATACGGTTTCAACACGTCCGCCACATCGCTCATTTCTATATACATGGTCGCTATTTGTGGCAGGTAGAAATCCACATCTTCGTATGGGAATGAGAATAGTTTGTTCGCCAGATAGGTCTGCACGCCCGGCTCTTTAGAGTTGAATAGATATGAGATCGCCATGCTCATGTCGAACAGTTTACTTTCGAACAACCGGAGCAAAAAGTCTTTGTTTTTAGATGTTTCAGCGGCACAAATATCGGATTTCACTGGTGAGTCAATTAACGTATCGGGGGGATCAGGCGGTTTGTCTGTGTCTTCTGGGTTGCCGGAGTCGAGGCTTTCTCTGGACCTCGCAGCGGCTGGGGGTTGTGGTCGCTCCTCGTCGTTGCCGTCGGGAGGTGTGTGGATGCCGGAGTCGTCGGAGCCCGTGGGCACCTCCGGTGGAAGCGCTAATCTCGGAGCGGGCACTTCGATAGGGATTCGAAGTGGCACCCCCTCCGGAGAAGTAGGTGTCATGTCTTCTGGTATCCGCTGGAGCACAGAGTCCAGGGATCTGTTCCTTTGGTGGCCGCATCCTGCAGGTGGCCCGCTGGCACCCGTCACATGCCTACAACAAGGAAAAAGATATGAGGATTTTTTTTTTCAAAATAACAATGACCTCGAGGGCATCACAAGTCACTAAACCCTAGACAATATTAAAGTTTCGTACTTATAAAACGGGTCCTCGTAATGCTGTATGCCGACAACAATAATCTTTCTAACCATTTGCTCGATTTACACTATAACGCACAGAAACTCAACACTTATTTAGAACACAGATCACGATTATTCAATTAGCCTCGTCACATAAACATAGTAGCTGAGCTCAAACACTGGCGTAGCGTTAAAACAATGCCAGCAGCCTTGCGATATATCATAGCGCGTAATTAAACACTGAACATTGTGCAAACGCAGCACACACGTCCTACCTCGCGGGCGCCGTATGGCAAACTGTTTTACGCAACAAATAGACGCGCCGCTCCGCATACCATTCGAATAAGGATCACCTCGATTACGCAGCCGAAACGCAACTAAACAACTTCGAAACAGTATAAACAAAGATCTTTGCAGGCCAAAGATTTCGTCGACCGAGTTTACGATACGATGTAGAGTTTACGTTTTCTCGGAAACGTGGAACCAATTTCTATGTTTTATTTAAATTTTACACAGACCTGACGAGACATTTGAGCAAACTGACGTCACTTTATTCAGTAACAGGGTGTTAGCAAGACCTAAAGCAGTATAGGTAATTGGTTGTTGGAAAATTTTAGTGGTCAATGACTTAATATTCCGTAAGGCAGACAATTCCTTGCCGTATTATAAAGGATGACATTAGAGCCTCATATTTTATATTCAAAGGACGATTACTAAAGCCAGTTCGGCCAGCCAGCGCGGCGTATTTGCTAATGTTGCAAGGAATTTCAATGAGGCGGTTACAGTTACAATCGTTATCATTTTATCTAGGACTTCAGATGTCTTCTTGTATTCTGCACATATATGTTCTGTTTTTGCAACAACTAGCAGACACCGTGACATAACCGAGTTTCAAGAACGCATACCAACTCACTAAGTAGGAGAAAGCGGCCGATGACCCCGAAAAGTTTATCACCGACTCCATCCGACTTAGCTATCATTCTCGGAAGATACATAAAACGCAGTGCAGTCTTAAGTGGCGATGGCGTTCTTAATGCGGCCGCGTATTCACACAAGAAAGTAGAGGAAGTGGAAGTGTGTATAGTGGCCACTCAATGAGTGAACATTCCATGCGGAGCGTGAGTGGTGAACGAATTATCGTTGGTTTATTTTTGGAACGTTATCGGGAATCGTGCATGTGGTGCGTCCTGCCAACATATGTGCCGTTCAACAGTGTTGAGGCATCGAAAGAGAGGAGCCATTCATCCAAACTATTTTAGTGGCGTACGGAGCACAGTGAACAATGTAGAGTACGGAAACCTCCAATAACATTTCAGTCAATCAAGATACTAATAGGAAACGATAACGTTATCTACAATATATCATTTGAAGAATTATAAAGTACTAAAAACGTGCACACTTGAATGAGTGCAGATAATTTTGAATGTCATAATGAGAATGTTTTCTGAAGTGCATGTATTAGAAACCAACGCTGTAGGTCCCTTTGCTACTACGTTTTATACATAAACATTATGCTATATTTAATGTAACGATCATAACATTAAATATTTACGATCAATTATTGTCCACATGAGTCGGTACAGCTTATGAGTCGTTTGGACGGTGGCGTCAGTCGTGAAATAGGAATTCGAATTAAACAAAACCAAACCAATTGTCGCCGATATACCCAAAAAAAAAATAACATCCAGGTTCGAGCATATCCATCCACCAAACGCGGAACAGTATGCGACGACGCTGGGCAAATACAACTTAAAAAATACAGACGCAATAAAGAAGGAAGATTGTCACTAAAAGCGCGAGATGGTTTAAAAAAAATATGAACAAACGACTGAACGTGGAGGAGAATTAGTGCTAAAGCTTTACAAGCAACTGCGAATATCCGAGAAAACTGATGCTTGATTAAGTGCAATCAGTCTTGATCAAAAATCCTTCAACCTGACTCTGGTCAACATTTTCGAAAAAAGTTCATTTCCTTTACGGAAACACATATCCGGCAGTGGAACGTGGTCAGTTAATGATGATCATTTCACCTTCAGATAAATACATTTCAATTTAGGCAAGGTCGGTGAATTCAATAAGGTGAAAATGTAGAAAAACGCTAACGGACAAATCTTTCAAAATAAGGTGCGGAGTCTTGCTTGGCGTTCACATCTCGACTTAAAACCTTTTCCGGTGTTATGTGACAACTTGTTTACGTTATCACCCCAAGTAGGTCAACCAACTACGACCGATGGACTATACAAATACCCTCTCTCCGAAATCGCGTGACCGACAGGTAAGAAACGACCCGACAAATTCAATACGATTTCTAACAACTATATACCACGCATTGAAAATCACGCCAAAGCAATATAACCAATCTGCGTATGTGACAACGCAAAAACAAGAACATTGAACACAACAAAACAATTATTGGATGTAGGACCTCTGACAGCAGCACCCATGAAAAATACTAAATGAATTGACACACCACTTATGGCGACTCTTCCCATATTGATTTCAATTAGAACTATTTACAACTCCTAGTGACGCCAGTTGGCATTTAATGTCTATGGCATTCGTGAAGAAATAATCGCGGTCCGTGATGAGCTTTCGCAAATTGTAAAAGCAAATAGTAGAATTGACGTCTATCTGCCAGACAATTCCGGTACATTAAGAAAAGCTTACAATGGATTAATCAGGTGATCTCGTTATATTTCCTGGAGGCACGCGATCTTAACAAGTAACAGATGAGTGTTACCGAGCACTGGCTAGCGAGAAACTAGAAGGCCTCAGTACTGGTGTACTTACACGTTATAGACACATTTCACGAGGCGTATTGACGTCAACGTCAAACAATGACGGATTGATTCGACTCGGCACCATACCGTCATACCGTGTTGTTATTGTATGAATATTGGTGAAAGCCAGTCGTTTTGGCTTCTGCAAACTGATTTCGTACACAATCGATCATTGTAAGCATTTAATCTATCGACGCAAGCACCTGTTCCGATTCAAAATCCATTTCGAAACGAAACTTCGTCGGTTTAATTCAAGTCTATTCATACTCTTGTACAGCGTTGATGATCTCTAATAAACACTGCGGATCATCATTAAGTTTAGAAGATGGAGAAAGTTCCTTAGAAATGCTGCAATTTGTTCGAAAATAAAAGACATGAAAATAAAGATCGTGGCAACAGTTGTTAGAGTCGTTAGAGTTCGTAATTGCTTTTATAAGCAATGATCACCAAGTGTCGACTGTCTACGGCGGAACATGAAAATCGTGCGGGTGCGCTCTTAGTAAATCGTAGTAGCGAAAGTGAACGCCTCCTTCGACCTTGTATAAGCACTGGCTGCCACATGTTTCTAGATACACAAGAGACTCTTCTAACGAAACAGCAGCCCCACAGAAAATACAAAATCTTATGTACCAAGACGCTTAGCTCGATATAGACTAAGTCATATCTCAAAGGAATACTCATAGTTTAAAAGTCATATTGTTCTTTAAAACGTGTCTTTGTGAAGATAATTTCAAATAACCATAATACAGCGTACAGTTAGTTTTAGTCAAGCCAACTGCGCTGTAGGAAATGTAGAAAATATACATTTGACGTTTATATTTTCAACGTGCTTTTATTCAAATATTGAAATTCAGTTGTTATGTTTGGGACTATATTTTAATAATGAATAGACTGTTTGTATTTTATTTCATTATTCGATGAGATTTTACCCAAATTCATGTAAGTAACAAAACTATTGTTCTGTATGTCGAATAAAATAAAGAATTTAAATAGCACACTCATGCAGTATCCATTACTTCATAAACTGCATTATTCCAACTATTACGAATTTTAACTACTTCACTACTAAGTTGAAATATTACATTACCACAGTAGTACCTTTCGTTTACAACTGGTTGCTAGTAAAATCCGTGTTATTTCATACATACTCGTATATTGCTCGACTCAAACAACTGTTGTTTGTGAGCTTGTAATAATTTCCAAGTAGGACGTATTATGTGGAATCTGTATGGTATCTTGTTTCTTAATCATAACTAATAACTGTAAGAAACAGCGATTCAACCGCTCCATAGAGTAGTTATGATTTACTTTGATATCTACATTTCATAAAGACTTTTAATAAAACTCTCGAAAGATGATATTCCTTTGAAAGATAACAAAGAAGCGAAAATGCTTAAAATATTTGAGTGATAAAGCCATTACATAGTTGGTGAAGCAGGATAAGAGTATCTGTAAGCTTTCATCATTACAGGAGGATCTGTTTTGGTTTATTATTTATCAATCTACCCATACACCGGCGAAGCATTACTGTTGTTTTATTATGAATACATTCATGAGAGAACATTGCAATACACATCCCGCTTTGCATACATTTTAGTACCACAGACAGTACAATGGTATTAGCAAACAGTTACTGTTTGTCCTCCGGATTTAATCCCCTGGTCGCTTAAACCTCGCAGAGGATACCTCCCATTACATACGGCCCACTAATCTTGGCATTCCCGTCTCTAAGCCACGCTAATAGCTATCACAGATTCACAAACATGTGTCTTGTTCCAGACTAACACATGTGCAAACAGATTAATCAATTACGACGCCAGAAAAATAAGGTCAACGTAAGGTGATATTAAAACTATCTATTCAACTAAATACATGCTAGTTTATGAATTTGAAATAAGTATAACTATATCCCACGCAATGGATGACCTAAATAGTAAAAGAGAAGAAAATAATGGATTCGAAGCCCGGTTCGATTGGAAAATAGTTTACAGAGAAACTGTTTCCAATCTAGCGCGCCAATAAAACGGGATCATTGGAAAATTCCGCAAATTTATTATTCTAGATCCTTGCCATATTTCCTCAGCTTAATTAGATGCATGCTCTAATTACATAATGCTGTTACTGTTGTAAGCAAGCCATATACAAACGAAAAGTCGTAAACTAATACAAAATGCGATTAGGCAACCGAATGTATTCTCAATGGCACCTGGACCGTAATATTGAAGTTATGCAAGATATTGTGAACGCTGTGTTGCGAATTTTTCATCTACTAAGTTCTAATAAGTGAAGAGATAAGAGTGTTAGATAATTTCTGCATTAATAGTATCTGTTCTTACAAAATTCAATCAGCGAAGTCTTCCTGCTTTGTGAGATTAGGAAAATGATTCTGATCTAATGGATTCGGTTGGGAATCCCACATTTAATTATTAGTTCAGTGATCCATTTCTCACAACTAGTTCTACTTTTAATTTTTGAAGGGCGTGGTTGATGCTGTTGTGCATTGTTTTGTCAAAAGCTCCTTCTATCTCTATGAAGGCCGCAAGTGTTGATATTTTGTTTGTGATAGCCGACTCTATTATGTGCACTACCGCATTTAAAGCCGATGCTGCTGTTAAAAACAGACATCAAAACCTACCTACAAACATTCATTAGTCATTAGACTTCTCGACAGAAGTCTACACCGCAAAACGCTATAAAAACCTTTGCCATAACAACCGCGTTTCAGAGGCGACGATTGTTGTTTGTTATTCAGTTTTATTTGTAAACCTTTGCGACTTTCAAAACAAGGGGGTAAAGTTATTATGTTTGTGGATATCTTCGTTATTGACTCATGTGGGCTTGACTTTTGGTCACGCTGCAAAACCACGTGTGACCATAGTAAAAGCAATAAATGAATTAGCAGGTAACACCCAACCATAAGTTGCGAATGTTTCTTTCCACGTGCTACACAATTTACTTTGTATGAAGGTAAATAATCCAATAGACGACTTCAACCAACCAACGTATAATACACTTGAATCACTTGTTAGGATTCTTTGACACTGGTTTTACGCGATTTTGTTGAATTTTCTAGTTCTCTACAAAATTGAAGAAGGACAATCAAGTATTTTGTTGTAAAGAAACTTATGTTTGAACATAATCATCATCCTTCCTCTATTCTTAGCGCAATGTCTCTATTACTCGTCATCTCATGAGTTACGCCCTTTCAAGCCATATAATCTTTATTTTCCCCATAGTGAAACATAATAAAGACAAGCTTGACTGCAGAGTAAATATTCGGCATTCCGACGTTATAAACTAAATGATACTGACATGAAGAAGAGCTAGTAAAAAAAAGTTTCATTTCATGACATAAATTTGAACAAGCCCACAGGCTCCCGCGTTGAACGTTATAACGGAGTAGGGACTGTCCTGGGGGGATACTGGTCGAAGCATGCTTTACAAACAGATTTATAAATTGGAGTAAGATGTTTTTTAGATCACAACTGAGTACCTACGATTTTGATACAGTCAATGTTTCGACATATCTTTGCAACCTTCCTAGGGAACGAAGTGTTTTGGCCTCGAGTACTACAACATTCCATTTTAGAGAGACAGCACTATTCGCAAAGACTATTCTTAGAAACATAACAAATTCTATTTAAGACACACTATCTTGTGCTATTTTAATGATAACATTTAGCTATTGTTTGATTGATGGTTTCCAAGAATCTGACAATACTTCAGAATAGATTTTTGCTTTTTTTCATATATAACACCCACTTGGGCCAGCTGACCAGTGGAAATTGTCCGCGGAAGCGACGGAACACCACGTCCTGCGGCCAATGTCTTTCTCCATCACGATGGGCAGATAACAATTCGGTACTCGCACCACGAACGCCTTGAAGTTGACGTTGCAGCGCGACTCCAGTAACTGCACCCTCGGTGTGTACTCCGTCGTTTGGCGCACGTACTCCACACACAGACGAAAAACCAACACACGACGAAATACGACTCGAGTTCTTTGTAACAAGCCATTCAGGAGAATGTTGGTAATTTTGAAAGGCTGGTATTAAGAATCGTCTGATTATGTTACGGACAGCTAACTAAACACAATTCTAATTAAAAACACAACTGAACTATAAATACGTGAGAAGTAATTAAGGTAATTTAGTTTGTTTGCGCAGTAGTCATTTCAAGTAATATAATATAAATATGTAATTAGTTTTAGGTCTGAAGGACGACTCACGTATACACGGCTGAAATGTAGAGAAACGTATATTGACGTCAAGACTGGAGTAGATAATGAAGGCCAATTAACAGCAACATTCGCACATGTTGCCGGGCAATAATAAAGAGAAAATTAGGTTTTTGGGACACAAGATGTAAAAAAAAAAGGTTCCAGCCTTCATCCCGCAATCGCAAATGTTTGCAGGGCTGCATCTGCGGGTCGTGTACATCTGTAGAATTTAAGGGACGCGGATTGGCGGGAGTTCGCAAACCATCTGCCACTCGTTTCGATTTCATACAGAGATAAGTGGATAACGACAGATGTAAAAATATTCGAAATAAAATAAATAAACGCAGATTGTAAAGTCACATTGAGATTACCAACGTATATACATATAGTATGGATGGACATAACATTTCAAAGAGCTCATGAATATGACTTCCGACGACAAGAAAATAATTTACATAGATTTGATTTCGATTTTTTGATTTTCATTCGTCACAGAAACGTGTTACTCAGAGAGACTTGAGCAATGATAAGAAATTGTACTTTGAACTTACTATTTATAGTAAATTAGTAATAGAGACCGTCCCGGATGGCAACATGTTCCCATTTGGTTAAATAAATCAAGCGTTTCATGTGTAAACCGAGGAAGGAATGCCATTGTGATACCAAAACGCATTAACGCACGCAATACAACTGAACACGTGCATGATAAATAAAATAACTGTTTAGTAGTACACGAAGTTGATGAAATGAATATTGGTGAATGTTTGGTATTAAATTTTATGTAAAACAGTGCATTTGTAACTCGATTTTAGTACAAATTGCGGCCTCGCTGAGTGCTCCTGCACTGAGTGTGCGACGAAGCGCTTGCTGGTTCTTGCTTTGTAAGCCAGATGAATATACGAAATTAAGTGGTGTGTCATCCCTTACGTAAGTAAAGTCTGCGGAGCCAACAGCAAGTGTGTTTATGTCGACGAGCATATCAATTAAAAGTAGTAGGCGTATTTTAATGAGACTTTCTCCGTTAATGTTCTCAAGGCCTTCTGGTATCATTGTTTTGAGTAGAAAGTTTTACCAAAGTGGATAAAAGGTTTCACTTACTTATTCCATTAATTGAGAAATCAAGATAATAATAACAAGGGCAATGGCTCTTGTTTTTTGTTTTATCAAATAATTAATTAAACAACCTAAACTTAAAATGTAACTAAGGCTGTGAATGATTCGGAGATAACAGTTTAATCTGTAGCAGATAATGTTTGCTTCGTTAATGAGAGAAGAATCAGTTGGTTCGTGTAAAGACACAAAAATTTCCAACTAAAAGCCAATTTCTGAATACATTCCTAATTGTGACTAAAAGAGTGATGAATATAAATGTGGATGGATGGAGAGGCAGAGGAAGACCAAAGAAAACATGGATGGATTGTGTGAAAAATGTTATGAAGGAAAAAGGAGTAAATGATAACATGACGAATGACAGAGGAGTATGGAGAAAAGAAACGTGACGCGCCGACCCCAAATATAATGGGACAAGGGCAGGAAGATGATGAAATTGATCCCTCAGAGATTCCAGACAATAGCCCACATGTATTCCCACAATACATGTGGGAAAAAATCGAATCAAATATTCAACAAAGTAAATATACCTTGAATGTTAACAAGGTCAGAAAGGACCGAAGGCGTGGCGATCCTATTGTGTTCTAAATTTCAATAAATTGAATCGAGGATCCAATCGACCCGTATGATGTTTGTCGAAGGGTTAGCTCATGACAACCACATTTATCATGACGTCACCCATATAACGGTATTAATGATGAGGGAATTCCTCATGTTATAAACATCAGTTTTAATTTATTAGTCCCCTTTTAGTGGTTAAAGGCGACGTTATCGCGCATAATTTAATTGATTAAAAGCTATTTCAAGCTCAACGTGATTACTAAAGTCATGAGGGTAAGTACAGTACAATAAGCCATGGTATCTAATAGGCAACAAAAACCGTGTTCTCAATAAAACACACAGGAGCATTTAGACAGGATGCAAACAAAACAGCAGTTCATGCTCTCAAGTGCAAATGCTTCTATCCCTAATATGCTTTTAACGTAAAACGACAGCGAACAAGACATACTCCTCAGTCCTAGACAAAGTGACCGATGCAATTTCCGCCCATTCCCCACCGGATCAAGACTATTTCTACCGTGGATCTATCATCGAGCTACGTCCTTCCTTTTGACCTAATACTCTGGCTGTTGCTCGCCTGACGACTAATTCAAGTATATTTCCAGCTTCCAGTTTAACAATAAAGTCTTCATATTTGAAAACATACGTTGTTCTACTGACAAAACAAACAATAAGCATACAAGCGCGAGCGCATTTCAGAAGTATGAATAGTGTGGTCCATGTAGAAACAGGTGTTCGTAGTATTGGCAGGTTAGCCAAATGTCTATAAAAGCAATTGTGTCCACGATAACGATTTCTTATGCTACAGGTACAAAAGTTTGTGGATTTGGTGCCAAGTATGGATTCACAATATAGTGAGCGTATTATGTTGGGCACGAGTTTCATAAGGCTTTATCACAATTTATTCATTTGCACGCCAATTTTCGCTTCGTGATGAGCGGAACTGCAAACAACATTAACAATGTCTGGCTTTTCAATCAAAAATATTGGTCCCAGTACAAATTGATCTCAATTCGTAAATCATTCTACATTCATATTTGATACATCAATGAATGTTCAAGTATTTTCCGAGGTCATTGAACAGGGCCATAGGGACTGACGGATTTCTGATTCATTCATAAGTCAAAAGTTCATAACACCATTTCGAACATGATTTCATAATAAATGCTTCGTGTCTACGAAGAATAAATTTTATTTTCCTCAATTAACGCTAGCGTCAAAAGCAGGGTACTAGAGTTTAATTATGTATTATTGATGAAGATTTCATGCATTATGTACGATGATTCAATTTTATCACTTCTGATTGAATTAGTTGTGGACAACAAAATAGCCCTGAAAATGGCACTTATTTAAGCATTGTCAAAATGCGATTTTATCCAATTACTTACATTTATTTTCATATTACGGACTGCTTCCACTTTTAAACTGTGGCAGGAAAGCACCATCTCATAAATGCAATGCCCATCCCGACGTTGCTCATTCCATGTCTTTAGCCAGCTAAGTTTTAATTGCTTTACGTGTTGAGCTTCCCATAAAGGCTCTTCAGGTGCATAGAAAAGCCCAGCGGACCTCAACTTGAGCACTAGGATAGGAGTACATAAGGTGGTTATCTTTATGAAAGATCATGGTAAGATTTAAACTACTAATAGTATTTCTCAACGTTATTTCCAAATACTACATAGAATGGATATTTGATAAGTTAAATTTTTGGTTCTTGCACGGTAGATGCGAAGATTGCTATTCCCCTTCTTTGCGTCCCCCTAAACGCAACAAAATTGATGCTTTATTTTCTAATAAAAGGTAAGGTATTGTGTTAGTGACATGGTGACCTATAAAGCCCAAAAGACTCTTGGCCACGAAAGGAGGTTAGTTTAAGCTATCACTCATCGCCCTTTCACCTTTGACCAAAAACATCTGGGACAAGAAGTCGGTCAAAATCTGTCGGTCTGTATAAAACCTCTAATTGATACTTACATTCAAACACCATGTTTAGATAAAATCTAAAGACTGGCCCAAAGCAGCCAGATTAATTAATGCTTTTTCGTCGTCATTCTAACACGTATTGATTGATGTAGACCATATATTATATTGACGTGGTACTTATAAATGTAGCTTTTGGTACAGCTGCACAATTATTTTCCTTTTCCCACAAATATCTCGTAACCCTCAAAGAACAACGCTCCGGGGAGTCTTCGCTTTCCTTTCAACACAATGTGGTTTCCTAAACACTCAAAAACGTTTGCTTCCTTCCATACCAAGAGCAATTATACCGTTTCCTCTAAACACAATAGAATGCAAAAGCCACTTACCGTGACAAGGCAACAATTATTAAGTGAGGGTGACACAACTGGATTCTACGACCAAATCTGAGTTCGATATCTACACCAAAAATAACTTTTGTTTGTTTTTACCTAAATACACCAAAATTACAGGTTTTTAGAAGACCGTTTCTGACAACTACTTGGTTATATTTATTCTAATAATAAATCAAATCGTTTCTGTTGTTTATTTTTCACAAGTTTTTGTTTCTGTAACGGTATCATAATAATTCAACAGTGATTCTCTTTCATGTGGCAATAATTCTGAGATTTACTACCCGTGTAGCACTTTATTTTGTAATAACAAACGCCAACTCGTGCGCATATGTAGTTCAACATTGTTGAATAAGAAAAAGTTTATTTGATTTGTTTAAAATTCTTAATGACAGCGAAGAAGGAAATCCTGAATCAAATAAACCTGATGCAATCTCGCCTGGTTTCACCTTGAATGGTTGTTTTTTTTTTTCAATAGTGACATAACAAGCTTTGTTTCAAACGTAAGTAAAAGCAATTCATAGAAGGATCGTAAAAACGTTACAGTAAAAATATTATCGAAGTCTGAATCGTAAATCTATGGTTTATCAAACAGGAAATATATTGAATTCCAGACGCTTTATTAAACAACAGATAGCAAAAATTGAGAGATCCATAGAAACTTATTACGCTTATACAGAAATAGTAGTTAGATCAGGAGTATTCAGAACAGTCTAGCACGAAGCGTGTAATGCAATTAATGACGTCGTGACCGAAAGGAAGGTTTCAACCGAACCAAACTACGGGTTCATGTACAATCCAAGTTAGTAGGTTAATAAATGACATTATACTACGCTCACCAATACCCCAACAAAGAACGGTGGCCATTTTCGACGTAACAGTGTCTAGTCTAGGGGCAGGCCCATATTCAACATTCACCAATTCCATCAGACAATGAACCTGTTATGTAATAAGATGAATGAGATCCACGCCCAGATTTAACTCAGATTGTTGCCCTAGTACAAACAATAGGCTTACAGATTCGTGTCGGTAATGTTAAGTTTATCAGACCTTTGCAATTCAGTTAATGGTTGGAAAGAAACCCGCATAATATACATATAATCCAGTCTATTTCGAATACAATAAATCCATTAGGGCGATGTTTCATGACGTCTCGCAGACACCCACATCAAGCAGTAATGTATTACTGGCTACTCGTTTCTTAGTGGCCTCATTGTTATTTTATTGGCTACATAAGTGAACTGATCACTTTTCCGATTTTTTTTCGTTCGAATTTCATTTTACCGAAAACGATTGACCGACGTCTTTTTTGCCATATATGCATTATTTGACATATTTTTAGATCATCGAAGTATGTAATTATATTATTTTACCGAACTAGGTATATTTCGCCGATTTACAAAACAACTTTTTACTATTCGCCGAAGCCTCTTTTCTTTTTCTCTTTTGAACTTTTTTCATTTGCCATATTTTTATCACACCGAAACAACATTTTACGGAATATTATTTGGTCACAAATATAAAGCCGGTTACTTGGTAGCCAAAGCTTCGGTGGTGAACGTTAAAACCATCTGCGACGATAGGCTCACGTGGGGCCGCCCAAACCCCGCAGAGACGGAGCCATGACAGAAACAATGCTTGCTGCATGCTTGCTTGCTTGTTACATGCTCGTTAGCATGGTGCATGCCTACTTAAACGCTGCATGCCTGCATGCATGTATTGGCATGGTAATAGGGGATCGGACTGGGTAAAGAAAACGACATTCTATTTTGTCCATCAGACAGGTAATACAAAAATATTAGACACGTATTTTTTGTTTTATCAAAATATCAAAAAATTACTTAGTTAGAACTCATTAAAGTTGGAGTGGGGGCTTACTACGTCACAAGTGGGTATAAAACTTACCTACGTGTGACGTCATGCGCCATTTCAACTCAATATATCTCCGTAATTTTATGACCACGTGAAAAAAGAAAAAATACGTGTCCAATACTGTTCAATAAACTACACGACGGACAAAGAAAAAAAAATAGGATTATCCCCTATTAAAACAGTGGTATAATGAATGTTCGGAAACATAATACATCGAACAAATGTTATTTCGGCTAAGTGTAACTTCTGTAAAAAAGCTTTTCGACCAAATAAAACGTCGGAGAACGAAAAAAATCGAATTGATAATAGGTGAACTAATATAGTGTGAGATGTGACTTCAATGAAGTAAAAAAAAAACGAACCGATAATAGTTGAAAAGTTTTAGGTGAAATGAAATTCGGTCAAATATTAACTTATCGGTAACCGCTAAAGAAAGCCTGCCTTTTGTCGGATCGATTTAAGTAATCACAGTTATACAGAAAATACACGCTTATGCTGCCACTGATCGTAGATAAAACCCTGATACTCCATTACCTAATCACACAGAATATTTCTTGAAATCACAACAGTAACGGATAAGTTTTATTTCTTCGTTCCGCTTACTTCCCGTCATGCTGATAATACTAGCAATTACCTCAGTTTTCGTTTCTATTTTAACGCCTGAATTACAAACAAGAGATCAACATCTACTCTAAACATTGTTGAGGAAGTTCATTGCATAACGGATCGTGTGGTAAGCTAACACTTACAGACTATCAATGATCCATTACTGGGTATACCTATCACGTAAGAAACCACATGCAGACTTTGGTCCTAAGTATAGTATAGCATTCATGCGGTTAGCGATTCCACTATCAAGCTTCGCACGCATTAGGAAGATCGATTTACTTTTAACACGTTCTATAATAGTTATAGCAAGTAATATTTTGTTAATAAACCGAATAAAACCCACGCTCAAGTGGTCCGCTTAATTTTTACGATAGTATCGACCTTGTAGCGTGCAAGGCGAGTTGAACCTATGAATTGCCACTTCCGAACTGAGCGAACGAGGTCGACTGCCGAATTATCCGAACATGCTCCAATTGAAACCTGCTAGACACTAAACAGTTGCAGCAATGAGTATTCATCCTGAAAATAATCATTATAGCTTATTCACCGCTAAAAAGCGCTTTTCCAAGGATTTCCCCAAACAATGTTTTGGTTGTCGGTTACCAAAACAACCGTGACTAACCGTGACATGGAAAATCGTCTGCCAATTTCCTACCGTGACTGAACATTAGGATTTATACCAATGCTTAGATGAAACATTCGAGCGATTTGAGCTTTCCACTGAATTAAAGAGTTATTACGTGTGCTGTTATTTTTAATAATGATTTCAAACTAAATTTTTATATTTTGTTTATTGGAGAAAACAAACAATTACACATTAAGAAATTACAAAAAAAGATAGGATACACAAATTATACAAATGTGAAATCAACCACGTTCTACACAGATACATAATGACACAATTTGGTAAATTTTAGACTAACGTTGTAAACAATAAAAAATAATAAATATATTATTTAATAAGTTTATTAATTAGTGGTACATTAGTATCAATATAATTTTTCAAAATGTTAAATTTAATGAGTCTAAACTTTCCATGCGGTAAAGGAAACAGATTCAAAATTCTATTGATGCCGAAGTCGTGAAAAGGACAGAAGACATTCCTTATTCCAAAGATCCTTAATTTTATAGTTAACTAAATTAGTAGCGGCTAACTTTTATTCGTTCGATCTTCTTTCGCATTGTTTCCTAATCTACATCTAGTAGACGTGATGACTAATTTATACGTAGTTAGTATTGCGTACATAGCGTCTGAGTCCCTTGACCCGTAGATTTAATCTTGAGACACAGTAAAGGGGGCAGTTGCATTGGACTGTGTGCGACCATTACGCCAGTGTCCCTCTTGTGGGCGAGGGCCCCTGATTGATCATTTCCGTCCATTGTGTCACTCCCTTTTATACACCCCACGGGCCTATAACACTCAGCTCGTTTAGAGCTCGCCGTAACAAATGTCATCGAAATAGACTATCATCAACTGACCTAACTTCCTTGTTTCTATAAATATCTGACGTCTTGTTAGCGTCTGGAGAATTGTTTTTCAGTTATTATAAATAAACGTAATTGGTTTTAGTACAAGACGATGATCAATTAAAAGTTAATTGTGTTGCTTTATCATGGGAGGTTAATTAAATTCAAATCAATACAAATGGTGTTACGACCTACACTGGTGGCGTCGGCTTAGATATAGGGGTGTGTTCAAATATCATGGGTATAATAACCTATTTCAGGGTTTCTGGGGCGTCCCCATTTTGCAGGGTCAACATACAGTTTTCCCAATATATCATAACCAACAAGGTTATACCAATATAAAATCCTAAACAACAGCAAAGGAATATGATGTCTACATTACTTTGACGAGGGAATTGACGTCGTATTTTAAATTATATATCTTTTGTATAATCAAATGGCATCAGCATTTCCCCGGACACAGCAGTCGCAGACGAAATAAAAAGTAACTGACACAGACTTAATAAGAGACTGGGTGAGTCAACTTGCAAAATATAAACGCGACGTAAGAAACGACGATTAACAGGAAATTATACATCTAATATTTGCGCAGATTAGTTGACATAACCACTCACATTTTGATAAATGTCTGATAGTCCCAGAATTTGGGTAATAATGTTCATAAATTTGTAAAAGCTCTGAAAGAAAAAATAATTGCGGATGTTGTTGCTGATAAAATACATTAGTTAGCTGCGCATCTTTCAGCCACAATTTCTTAAATTAATAACGAACGTAAGGTAAGCAATCACTGCGGTAAATACGTGGAAAATCACAGCAAGTACCAAGTAGAGATTTATAATCTACATGACAGACATCTCTTCAATGTAGACACCGCGCCGATCGTTCTAGGATTTATTTTCTCCCTGACATAAAACAATCTATCTGGGAACATTAAGCTGTCTTGATTGTTTCGGAAGCTTTTATGCTACTCTCTATCTAGCTGACCTGAACTTAGAAAAGGTCTGATTAATGCTGTTTAATAATCATCAACCATTATTTTAGGGATGTCTTTCAGTCTCCTTCTCTCAATTCCTCTCTTCATCTTCGCGGGTCGTCGCCCCTGTTCCAGTACTCCCCTTTTCTATATGGAAGAACATCAGTAACATTTTCGCAACTCAGATATATTAATACTAAAAGTCCTCAACTTTTAAGATTTCTTTGTAAATGCGTCATCGGACTAAAACCACAACAGACGACTGTATTTTTAATCATCACCGATTGGTAAGCTACTCAGTCTATAATATCAATCCCGTGGGCGTCTAAGGATTAGAGCACACTGTGTGGGGAAACCTTCAATTAACAGTAATGTAATATCAGTTGATAACATTGTGTAGCAGTAGATAGATACGATTGCGACGTAACGTAACGGTAAAGTTGTAAACAATCGGCGGTTCTCGGTGACAAATCAGCAAACAATGAAAGATTGAACGTGTATCGTATTGTTGGTCTGAGACTAACCTACATAAGTATGACCGTTTAATAAAATATCATGCCTCTCACTCTTTCAGTTCTGGTTATAATATATGATGACGACAGTTACTGCTATGGACACTTTAAATCGATCGTCTACTGCAGCCTTTAGTCCGACCTCGATATAAATCCGTGGGAAGACACATTATGGTCGCTCTTGTCTCACAATGGAGTCTGTGTTCTACACGTTGGGTCCGTTACACGTCCCATGAGATTGCTAATGCGACGCTATCCGTTATGATTGCCTCCAATAAACACTTGAGCCGTGAAGAGAGATTGGCTCAAGTTACTGTTTCAAGTGAAAACAAGACAAGCTGTAGACCTTCATCTAAAAAACAGAAGCCATATAACTATTTGGGAACTTGGGTTCCATATATTAATATCAAGCCTCTAGTAACTTAAGAATAGGATTTAAGTTGCCTTAATGCGTGCATGCACGTATGTCATTCGATTTTTGAGGACTTCCTGTGATGTTAGCATGTCCATACATTCGGCCTGCCAGTCCGTACTGTTCTAAGACAAAACACGAAACGGAGAGGAATTTAGACGTCTTCCGTAGTTACGGATTGTCTTATTCATACTTCGAGATTGGCTCCAGTAAATACTACAAAAATTACTGATATTGGTTCTAGTTATACTGTATTGGTTTTGCTATGGATCGCAAGCGGTTGAGTTAGACCACAAGAATGTTTCCATGATTAAATTCAACACCATTACGTAGTGCTGGTTTCCTTTAGCTGCTAGCTTATTTACTTTGATTTACCTCTGCAAATTGATTGAAGTAATTTTAGCATTGATTTTCCTTCCAATATTAATTTGTTTTTGTATTTCGTTTCCTCGAGTTTTTGCGAACGTGTGGCGTATATTGCGTCAAGTAATATCTTTAACAACGTCAATTCATACATCTTTCCTGACGTTCCTGCAATAAATTTGTATTAATTTTAACCCTTTATCGATTAATGAAACTGGCAAATCAAAAATACGCCAAAGAATTTGCGGTAAGATGGCGTAACAAAGCTATATTTAGCAATTTTCCTTCAATCAGTTTGATAACAGACAGCTCATTCTCATTAGTAAAACACTGGTCATTAACAAAAGTGCGTAAACAAGAAATAAAACATGAATCACATGTACGGAACAGGGTACCGTGTTCAACTTGGACTTTAGAACAACATTGCAATTAAAGATTGTCAACAGTGTGTGTCATACAGAATTTTATTCAGCCACGACTTATTTCCAAACATTTTTTTCAAACTCAGGGAAATGTAATACAAGAAGTTTAATATACAATTTCAATTGTGCAGACGTATTAAATATCGTTCGGTTTAATTTCACGGAACAATTGGGTTACAAATTACACAAGCAATGTTGGCTTCTGTTTTAGACTGATTTTTTTAAAACATTGAACAAGTTTGAAGAGCTGAATAATTAGATAACTAGTTTTAATTTGGTGGGATTTTTAAAATACCCACCTTTTTACCCAGAACTATTTGCAGACAATAGACAATATAAATTAACTTTTTATTAAGTCAACAAGCCAAGCTTATCAACATCAGGAAAAACCTCTGACAGACGAAATTAAATCTGTGTATTCATCATTATCATAAATGCCTAAGATATTAATTCAGAGACTTCAACGTTGAAAAAATAAAATAAAAAATACGGTAGACTATCAATATTGAAACTTGGAACTCATGGGTCGCCACGTGACGGCAAACGTTCTTAGTGCACGTGTACGGACTCGAAGAGTACAAACTCATGACTTATCAAGCGACCGAATTAGACGCGTTCCATTTTTTTTTTTCTTTGATAGGCGCTGTAGCGATGACGCGATGATACAATTCTGACTCAGTGCTAAAAGGTCGTAGGATTTAATAATAAAAAGAACTATGATCTACTATAAAGGGTGTAACGGAAAGGGTATATATGTATACATACTTAAGCGTGTGCTACAGACCATCAGACTGAACATGTTTCTCCTTCGGACAAACATCATAATCCGATGGAGAAAGATGTTCAGTTTGATGGTCTGCAGCACACCCTTAAGTATTATATAACCCTTTCCGTTACACCCTGTATATCAACCCGTATTATTATTTTTTTTTTATTTAATTTTTATTTCATTCTTTTTAAACTGTTTACCATCGAAAACAAGAAAAGGTATAAATTAAAAAAAAAAAACCGAGCTTTTAGGGGCGTGCAGTGCCTCCCCCGCCCGGCGATGCCCATGGTGACAAGTAACAAGATTTCAAATTTCGAATCGACCTGACCTGTGGAAGTTGTTTAATTCCATTCAACTAAAAAAGAGGTGATGACCTTCAAACGGCAAAGCAGATTATCTTGAAACATAGCTAAGAACACTCTCGATTAAAACACCTTTCATACGAAAGCAATTTCATCAAAATCGGTTCATCCGTTTAGGAGCTACGATGCCACAGACACACAGATACACACGTTAAACTTATAACACTCCTCTTTTTTGGTCGGGGGTTAAAAATAGATGTTAGTTGAGGGTGATCCCAAAACATTTACGAAATAAAATATTGAATATTATTTTACTACTAATATAAATGTGAAAGTTTGTCAAGACGGATGGATGGATGTTTGTTACGCTTTCACAAACTACTCTTAAGTACTGTAAGGAATTGGATGAAAATGGGCACACAGATACCTGGATTAACACAGGATACTTTTTATCCCGGTAGTACCATCCCTGGGGACAATTAACGAACTCCATGCGGGCGAAGCCGCGGGCATAAGCTAGTATTAAAATATATTTTGCTCTGAAATAAGCTCTTGATGATAGCCGTATCTCAATTTACGTACTTCAAGTTACTTACAACAAAATCGCTAAAAGTAATTGACATTCAAATATGGACTTAAACGTAGACAAGTTAAATAAGCCACACTGTCTTATCTCTTTATTTCGCCAGTGCTATTTGCACGAGCATAATTATATTCAGAGACGTACGTGTACAATAGAATACGGGTGAAAAATGCATGAAGCATACTGTTCTAATAATTAGTACTCATATCATACACCGACGAACGCAATCGTGTCACGGATTGACTACAAAAAATGCTTATGATAAATCAGGACCATAATTTTATGAGCCCTGAAGTGACATCGCTGCCTTGGAACATTTAGTCTTAGTACCCTTTGAAGAGTACTGAGTTGGAATAGAAAAGAGTTATGCTGGACGGGTCTTGTTAATTTGGACGATAACAATAAACCAGCACGTTCATTAATCGCGGGCGCCATGGCCAGTAGCGTGTCGCATTCCTCGAGTGCCGATGTTTATTGGCAACAATGAAGGGTTAACATAATTAGTGTTGTAATTGGCTAAGCAAGCTACTGCTTGCTTTCTGATAGGACACTAGATAACGAAATTAACGTGGGCGCCAACTCGCCAAGTGACACGGTATAGGACGAAGGTTGTTAATACTATAATCATCATCTGCCTAGCCTTTCCCAATATGTTGGGGTCGGCTTCCAGTCTAACCGGATGCAGCGGAATACCAGTATTTTACATGGAGCGACCGCCTATCTGACCTCCACAACCCAGTTCTGTTAGTACTGGCCCTGGGTAATACGATACCCCTTGGTTAGACCGGTGGTCAGAGTTTCGGGCCATTGATTACCTGTAACGTCCGTCTAGATCTTTATCTACCAATGACAACGCCATAACGTGCATTCCGAGGCACGGAGGATACTCGGAATTAATGGATCGTAACCCATCCACAGACCTAGGCAAGTGCGGTTTAGCCTGAAAATTGATCCGAGCGGCTGTGATTATTTAGCCACGAGCTCTTCGAGTTGTTGATACTGTAATGCAAAACAAAATTGATCACTTGAACCCAGACAGCACTTTTCCGCATGCAGAAAGCAGATAGCGGCGTGGAGTAAAAACTTGCTCTCCTATAGAATAGTTTGTGCAACAAACTTTTGCTTTTATCTACTTTTTGCTCCAGCTTCAGTTTGCTAGCAAAAAGTTTGGCTGGCGATGTGTTAACTTCCGAGTTCCGCTTACGGCTGCTGGAGATAAGCTATGATCTCTATTCACTTTTTCAACCTGGCTTTTTATTGAAAATTTCAGTGGTTAGAGACTAGAATTCCAGCCTTGTTATGCTTTTATGGGCGGGTCGCGTGACCGTGTCCCAACACTTACTAATTGACTCAGTACACAAAACCAGTGCCACTGTTGTCTTTGAAGCGACAAAAACAAGGTTACATTCAACACATTCTATATTACTATCAATTGTTCTAAATCAAAAGATCGATTACGAACGAACAAAACGCTTTTGTTTCAAGCAAGAACATGAACAAAAAGCAATTAATCATTGGACCAGGCCGTTGATTAATCTTTTCAAAATCGTTAACTGAGTTTTAGGTTACGCTGCGAGAGAAATATTAAACATGGAGACGAAACTCTATTGTTCATTTAAACGTCTCATTTAATTCTGCTTACGTATTCCGTAGCACGGATGAGCAGCGCTTTGGAGGAGGCTCGGAGAGGAAAAACAAAGTCAAGGAAATCATTAAAGCATGACAAAAAGGTAAGGCTTCATTGCTGCACAAAAGGAATTTACATTTATAAATTACGGATCATGAAGATTGACGACAATTTGCCAACCTTGTGTTGTATTGGTTGCGAATGTCATCGAGCTGACGAAAATAGCCTGTACTTTATACTTACATGGTGCATTGCCTCGTTACTTGCAAAAACTTTTTAAGTGGACGTTTTTCAGTGATGGGTATGACGGATGGCGTGGAGAATATAATCATATGCATATGCATGGTTATTATGAAGAAATACAAGTTTTATTTTCAATCTGAAAATCTTTTCGAATAATACAAAACATTCGAAGTAGATGCAAATACAGCAAAAAGAAAAATTATGTGTGTCTGACATGGTATTTGGCATGCTTACCGTGTGAAATGGAGAATCAATAGAAAACAATGTACTTAATGAAACGGTCATGAGGGCAACTGAAATGTTAAAAATAACATTTTTTTGCACCAAGACTCTCTTTTATCCGGCCTACGGTACAAATGGGTTCTTTCAACTAAAGTGTATTTTTAGCACTTCATTAGATAGCAACATTCAATGAAACCATGAGTACTACGACTGGTATGTGCATGCATATCTCATTACTTTCTGGAGAATATAATAATATGTACAGAACTAGTTCACCCTTAAGTTCATTACTCCCAAGCCCTAATCTATCCTCAAAAACATAAATAAAGATCAGCTTTGACAGAAATTAATTAACTACAAGCTCTAGTTCGCTCAGAAAATATTATTAATTTGCGCGTTATGGAAGTATTCCTTGGAGCCCCGAATTTCGCGAAAGCCGTATAATATTAAAAGCTTATGGAAAAGTCGATCTAAATAATAAGAATACGTAAACGTTTTTCGTGAGGATTCTACGTATGAAATCGGATAAGTTCTTGAATTTAATATTTCTCGGTAGAGGAGATAATCTATGAGCATGTTTTACGGTTTAATATCGGTATGTTTACTTTAATGTCAAGGGTTCTAAGAGTATATCGAGAAAAAACATGGCGTGCTCAGGTGAGAACGTAGGAAATAGAGGTAGCCGCTTTCCGTCGAGACTCGAGACGCTGACCACTTTTACTTTCGCCCCCGTGCATTCACCTGGGCCGAGAGCCGCGGTCAAAGACGCCCTACATACCGCTCGATGTTTACTGTATCTTCAATAGCCAAACACTGGATTAATTGATTTAGAATAATATTCATAATCATTTAATCCTAATTAGAGTGTTTCGGTTCAATAGTAAAACCCGGGAAAATCCGTGTTTTACTATGGGACCGAAATTCGGATGCCTTAAACCTAATCGATTGACCGACGAGTCTCAAAAGGACTTGTCCGTCAATCCAGAATTTGAGCCCCGAAAGACCTGGTAAAATCACGGTTTTACTTGCTAATTATACCGGATTTAACAAATCTAATAAATAGTAATTTAATGTTTAAACATTAACATAATAAGCTTTAATTAAGCCATTAACAGAGTATGCCCTGGTCATAAAATTTCAATGTTTTTGATTTGTTTTCATAAAGGTAAGGTAAGATTGTACTATACATTATAATTTATTTAGTAATGCAGATGAGAATATCTAAGAAAAGTTACAAAGAATTCAATAAGCTTTAATAATAAAACAAAGAATAAAATAATTCATGTGTGATTGACATTTTTAGTCTTCTTTCGTTTGATAGTATTTTACTGATTTGCTAAGTAAAAGCAAATTCTTTCTTAGAAACTAACATTTGATATTTGTTTATTTTCATATTCACATAATAAAGGTAATTTAGCAAGTGAATTATTATTTCATTAGGTAAGTTTTGAGTAGGAATGTGGATGGGTATAAGAGTAGAGGAAGATCAAAGAAACAGTGAAAGGGCTGTGTAAAGTATGACATGGCAAGAAAAGAGGTGTCTGATGAGATGACAGGTAATAGAGAAGTATGGAAGAAGACATGCTGCGCCAACCCCAAATGAATTGGGATAAGGGCAAGAGAATTATGCTGAATTACTATTCAATTAAATGCTACCTTTCATAATAATAAACTAGCAGACAGTTAAGACCATGATCACAACCCGTTTTAGGTAATATAATTATAATACATACATCAAAAATGAATCCCTATTTTCCTTAGCCACGCTCACGCCATAATTCATCTTTTATTCGTAGGTAGGTAAGTGGCTAGGCAAGTAGTGGGTAGGAACAAGTGCATTGCAATGCATGCTGGGGTCAGCTAGATATAAAATAAAAATACACATTTTTGACTGTCAAATAGTGCCTAAAATACTTTTGTTATCATTCACGAATTTCCCTATCTCGTAAGATTTAAGTGCATTTTGTGACTCAGACAATTTAGATAAGATATAATTCATTTACTAGAGATAAAACATTCTTCTGTGGTTTTGAAAGTAACTAATTTATTTCATTATCTTGCTTTTATTCAGCAGTGTTATGTTATAATGATAATTGTTTCAAGCATAATTGGAAACATATGTTGACACATGTTAGTACATTAGGTACAAGACTGATAGATGATATGTTGGGAATGAAATAGGTAAGTACTATGTACCTACACGGAAGTGAGTAACATGGGGATAATGTCTCCTTGTATTTAACAGTTGTAGGTTTATAAGTTTTTAAACTGACATGGTTACTAACACTATTAATAACACTTGCAACGGGATATTTACCATGTGTATTATTTGTTTCGAGTTCCCGATATCGAACTCGAAACAAATAATACACATGGTAAATATCCCGTTGCAAGTGTTATTAATAGTTGTAGGTTTATTACATTGTAAGAGAACTGGGCTTGAAGACATGTCATTTGTTGCGATCCTCAGGATGTGTCATATGTGGTCACGATCCTCAGCAGTGTAGGAATAATGTAGAAGAAGGTATTTATGGAACTTAAAAATGTTCCAGGATTTTAGAGGGAGCTAATATCTGCTACGTACTTATTTCCAATTAAGTTTACGAAAATATACCAAATCTATTCCGATTATTAAAGAAGCAGAGTCCATGTGCACTGCTGGACGAACAGTTCTGTATAATTTAATGTACTATTTCATTCACATGTGCCTGATATTTCAAAGCATGTGTAGTATTGGCAACATGTTTTGTTGCTTCTTAAGACTAAAGCATGTACGCAGACCATTAAAAATGTTAATAAATTGTAATCTATATATTTATGGGCCATAAAATACTAGTTGAGACTTTAATAAAGAAGTAATAATTCAATCTTGATATGAACATCCCATGTGTTTCACATTTTCTATTAACATCAATATAAATTTAAAATTAGAAGTTAGAAAATATTGATGATAATAAGTATTCAAAGGTAATACCTAAACTTGGATTGACAATTACCTGTGCAAAGTTGCAGGCAGATGACTAATTAAGAAAAGGTAAACAACACCCTACCTCACTGTTGAGTTTCTGTTTAGTAATCTATATACACGAGGCAAGGAAACGTGATAATGTTCTGCGCGATAAAAACTTCCATCAAAACACATTCATCTCTTGTTATCAAAATAGTGAACGGAACAAATTAACATACCTGAAATCCAGACTGAGGTTTCTCTGGTGAGTCGTGGCTTTGGGGGATCGGACGTCGCTCCGACTTCCGTGGACGGGTACATCCTCTAACATTCTCACACTCGCGATGCAGCGGCACAACACAATATACCCATATCACTACTCCCCGTAGTAAAATCACAAAGTAAATAACAACATGGCGTCCGTAACGAATACTACAAACTCAGACAGACACCACTTGTTCTTGCTCTTTTACTCCAATTCCCAACAAAACTAACTACTCACAGCCGTCGATATCGATATACCATTAATCTATATTGCAATACAAAGCAATATTATAACAAAGTTGGTATGTAAACCTTTGAATGCCCTAGAACTTTTTCAACACATAACCCAGCGATTTGAGAGAATATAAAAAACAAACAACGAAAAACACTAAAACGATTTTCAAATAAAAATCAACGGTAGGTGTATTAAAAGAAACAAATTCTTCAAAATTAAAGAAATCGATGACGCTCCAACCGAGACGACATCCTAATATTTTTCATTTCGTGGATTTTTTTTCGTGAGCAGTCACGGAAAATAACAATTTTTTTCACTTGCAACATTATTTATACAGATAAATAACTACAGAATTCTTATTTTAGTCGAAAGGCCGAACTAACTGTTTAGAGTGCTACTTTTTTTTACCCAATTCCAAAAAGGAGGAGGTTTTATTTTCAAGTGTGTTTTTTTTTATATTTTTTACGTATGTACACCAATAAAATTTCTCCTTGATTACTGAGCCCACGACTGGGCCAATTTGCGTGATTCGTAGGGGAAGCAGGGTATTATTTACATGCATTTTTATTCAATTAGATTTAGCTCTTTACAAGTTAGGTGCTATAATACGTATTTTTCCTTGCATACTCTCGTTATTTTATTGAGTTTCTTAATAATATTTTGTTGTTTTCATGTTGTATTATTTTTATTAAATAAGTTTATCGAGGTTAGTGTACAGTTCATGGAAATTGAGCGAAGGCTGGTCACACCGAAGAGTAAAATGCATGACTTTGCACGCCATCTTGCGTACCTTGTAGAACTACGTAGTAACAAATCTTGTAATACTGCCATCTCTTGCTGAGTTTTAGAAAATATTCCCCCTCATGGTAGCGTTTAACTTGTTGGAAGTCGCATAAGAAGTTTCACTACAATTTTCTAATTGATCGTGTGTGGAAACAGATGTTTGTGTTGTTATTCAATAAGTATTCTACAATCTACTCCACTCTTTCGATTATTGGTATTCATGGTTTGTCCTCAGTCGAGAGCGTATATTTTACTCCTGTTTGCTGCAACGATTGACTAACACCATTGCGTCCCTGACTTCTGCTACGTCCCGGAAATCCCGAAGTGCTAAGTGTCGTACAAGTATCGGAACATAATGAGCCGCTTGTGCGGCCTTTACCTAGGATTGTAGCTTCCAGTGTTGTGCAAGTGTTGGACTCGAGTGAGCCGCTTGTACCGACTTAATATTCTTTGAGGACTGGCTGGAGAGGCGCCACGGCGCCCTCACCTTCCGCCTGACGCAGGTCCTCACCGGACACGGTTGTTTCGGGAGGTTCCTGCACCGAACCAGGCGGGAGGAAATGCCCGGGTGTCACCACACACTGCAAGGATCGCCCGGAGGACTCGGTGGAGCACACCGTGGAGCTCTGCTCCGCTTGTTCTGACAACCGCCGTATCCTCGTAGCGGCGATTGGCGGCGGCGACCACTCGCGTCTGGCCCTGGTTATATCCATGGTCCGAAGCAAAAGGGATTGGGAAGCCCTCGACTCCTTCTGTGAAGCAGTCATGCTAGCGAAGGAGGTGGCGTAATAAGAGAGGGTGAGAGCCTCACGTCCCGGCCGCCGCAGGAGACGCCCCCGGGCGTCCCGGCGTAGACGCGGGCCTGTGGACGGTGAGTAATGGGCTAGCTCACCGTCTGTCCCTCTTATGACGACAGGCCGTGTCGACGGCGCGTTAGAGTTCCACGTGCGCCTCATAGAGATGTCAACAAATCAGTATGGGTCCGAGAGGGCCCATGCCTGCCAAGGCTGCGGGACTGTTCGAAAGAGATACCGTGGCCCTGGAACACACAGGGCTAAGACGGAACAAGGATGGGTTTAAGTCACTAGTCAGTACAGTCTGTTGTCAACATTATTTGACGCACCCTAAAAACAAACGAATTTGGACCCGCTATCTGTAACAAGGTTTATTCAATTTGTATTAGCTTATCAGACACGTGCTCGAGGACTCGATGAACAAATACAATAACAATACAGACACGCAAATTTGATCGTTAACACGTAACGTTAAGGTAATCCCACCAACATTGTCGGAGCCACCGGCATTATATAATATATCATTTTGTTAAGCTATTTAGTCACACTACATACTTACAACCAAATCTTTAATTTCACGTATTCTCAACAAGTTCTTGTGGCTTTTGATGCTTGATTGGCGACGAACAATATGTGGGTTCGAAAACACAGTCCACTTATTATCAATTTCTTTTTTAATTTGTTTTCATTTCTACAATATTGCTTGCATTATTATAGAACGACCAATATGATTTACGCCTAATAACTGATCTTGTAAACAGGTGGGTAAATTAAAAAAACTTTTCTAATCAATATTATAAAAAGTAAAATACTTATTTTTCAACTACCCACTTATTACAAGGTTTGTGAAAATATTACCATTTTAGGAAGTTTTTATTTGAAGATTATCCATTTATACTTCTTTACAATAATACAAGAAATAGTTTTGGAATAAATTCTAAATTGAAAGCAAAACTATTTCTACGTCGCAGGATTGAAAACGCTTCTTCAAGGAGCGAAATGGAAGAAGCGTTTTCGGGAACACAGCTTATACATGTGTATAGGCTGTTTTCAAGAGTCGTCACGAATCGTCTAGCGCGAAGACGACGATTTTCAGTCACCGGAGAAAGCTGGGATTGGAGGAGGATTCAGCACCATAGGCCACATTCACACAATGCGGCAGATTATACAGAAGTCCGAAGTGTATAAGTGGCCTCTGTGTCTTGCGTTTGTGGTTAGTAGCAACTGGATGAGAGTTGCTGAGAATCGAGTTATGAACGATTGAAGAGGCCTATGTCCAGCAGTGGACTACTGTAGGCTGATGATGATCTGTTTGCTATCGAATAATAATAATGTGTTTGTCATTAAAATAACATTGTTTACCTACTAGGTAATAGGTAATACTCCCCATTCCGAAGGTGAATAATGTTGGTGAATAAGTTGACAACTCGGTGCATAAGTTGATAACTCGTTGGTGAACGACTTGACAAGTCTATTCTTATGCAATCTATGGGGATTTTCGTTTATTTATAATCATCATTCAAAAGATGGTATAAAATCACCTATAAAACAACTAAAACACATATTTTAAACTAATAGAAGCGTTTTACCTACCAATAAAACGCATATTAATTTACTTACCTTATTCGAAGCTTATTTAATTGAGATAGGCACTACGTTTCCCGCCTTCGCATTTCTATAAATATCTATCTCTTTCTAGCACGTCACTTCCGCTTGGCAGTGGTAGGGAGGCTCGTTAAACGAGCCCCGCCATTTTGATTTCATTGAGTCTAATTACCAGGCAGAACTTGTTCATAAGCTTCGAATAAGGTAAGTAAATTAATATGCGTTTTATTGGTAGGTAAAACGCTTCTATTAATTTGACTTGACCGTTATTCGAAGCTTATTTAATTGAGACGTGTTTGTTATCGCCTGGTGGAAGTGACGAAGACGCCAATGTGAGATTCTAAAATGTAATTTTTACATGTAGGATTAGACACTAAAGTGTGGATATTTTTTTCGATCAAATATGAAATATCGAAATCGAAGTAATCATTAAATAAGGAAGGCATAATTAATAGAAAATCTATTTGATGATCCAAACAAATTTCTTAGATATAAAATCAGGTAAATATTAATTACATAATTTTTAATCAACTGGATTAAATAATGCTGTTACAGATACATTGTTACTGGTGGGTCATTTCTTAGATATAAAATCAGGTAAATATTAATTACATAATTTTTAATCAACTGGATTAAATAATGCTGTTACAGATACATTGTTACTGGTGGGTCTAACCGCACGCTTATAAAATTTGCAAAAAGTATTTTGCGATCGCCAGTTACCCCTAGCAAGAATCTCCTCGAGGGGGTAATTATCGACCCAATTTTTTGAGGCCACAGCTGACCTAAAACTTCCTGGAGATGCCTTAATACCTGCTTCTACTAATAGGGACTTGATCCAGCCTGCAATTAGGGTTTTCGATGCAGGTTTAGGTTCACCTCTGATGTTAATAAACAAATTACTACAATTTGCATCATTTCTACGATTCTCAAGAAGCGAGATCGTATGCTTAGCCCAGTAGACCGGGTCTAAGTTTTTGTTGGCTTTATTAGAAATTAATCTCCAACCAGATTGTCTGTAATCTACCGAATCAGTTTTCGATCCGAAAACCGGCCAAAACACTAATACATTATCTTGATTAGAATAATTATTAGAATCAACTCTGAGCAAAGTTAAATCATGAATTCTTCTCCCGGAGCATAGGAGAAGTAGAGCAGCTGTATGTCTCTGCACTTGAAAAATATTATTTTCATCAATGTGTTTACTCTCTAGGAAACTAGCGAGGTCGTTTATGTTCCAAATCGGGGGCTTGACATGGGGGACTGGTTTATGTAACGCTATAGACTTTAAAACATGTTTTACTAGGATATTTGAACTTAACTGGCCGGATGATTCTGGGTTACAAAGGGTTGAAACCACAGATTTGTGTAACAAAATAGAATTGTACGATAAATTATTGATTAAATGGAGATCAGATAGAAATCTAGCCAAATCGCTTGCTATTGGAGTTGAGGGGTTAATCTGGTGCGTTTCGCACCAAACTAGCCATCTCTTCCAGGCCACGCTATAAACCTTACGTGTTGAGGGACGCCATGACTTCTCAAGAAGTTCTAATTGACTACTATTCCAGGTTGTTAGCATCCCAGACCACCCCCACATTTCCACACTTCCAGAGTCATGTCGTGGACATTCGGTGGTGGCAGTCCTGTTGTCGTGTCGATCAGGACTTTGTCTAGGTGATATATCGTGAATGGGGCTGCTAGGGCACGCGATTTGATGTCGGGTCGCCAAAAAACTCGCTCCCATCGTGGAACTACCAGAAGGTACGTCCCCTGTGCTTGGTTCAGATAACCTAAGACCTTGGGAATCAGAAATGGTGGAGGGAACACCCATGCTAGATTGTAATTCCACATTTGGGAGAACGCGTCGTAAAACAGGGCTTGGTTGTCGTTCTGGTCTAAGGAAACGTAATTCGTCACTACATGTGCCCGGTTGGACGCAAATAGGTCGATCAATGGGACTCCCAATTTGGAGAATATTTTGTTCGTGCATTCTGCAGACAGATGCCACTCTGGAGTTATGCGAAACCTTGACAGGTGATCTGCGTGGGCATTGTATAGACCTGGTATGTAAAAGATGTTCATGTGAATATGATAGTGCTCTGTTATTTGGAAAACCTTGTAGGTTAAGTCCAGGAGAGGAGCAGACTTGGTGCCGCCCTCGTGACGTAGATAAGCAACTACAGACTTGTTGTCGCTCTGAATCAAAACCGTCTTGTGTCTCAGGAGCTGGCAATGATCTTTCAAAACTCTTAGGATTGCTATCATTTCCTTTTGGTTGCAATGAAGATGTTTCTCGGCTTCTGACCACAGACCCGAGAGTGATAAATTGTCCAGGCGAGCTCCCCATGCGATGTCCGACGCATCTGTTGTGAGGAAATGAGAAGGAGGCGGCATGTGTATGGCCGACGGATGCTGACAATTTTGGCGCCACCATATCAGATTGTCTATGGCAGCACGAGGTAAGGTGTGTAGCATCCTGTGATCCGACTTCAAGATTTCGTTCAGTAGGTTCAGAAGCGCTCGAAAATTGAGTCTTCCTTTCGGAACTGTAAAGCTGGCAAAATTGAGTAGACCAACGACGCTTTGGAGCTCCCTGAGCGTTGTGCGCTGCTTCCACAGCAACTGACAGATCTTGCCTACAAGTCCAGGAATTTTTTCGTCGGGTAGGCGCTTGCGATTCGTCCATGGATCCCAATGAATTCCTAGGAACACTAGGCTTTTCGACGGTGTAATGATCGACTTTTTGTAATTGATTAGCCAACCTAACGTTTCCAGAGTACCGAGGACAATCTTCACATGACTCCGAAGCTTGTCTTCGTCCTGGTGAGCGATCAAGAAGTCGTCGAGAAAAACAATTATCCTGACACCTCGTTGCCTGAGTGTCTGGGCTATCCAATTGGTAAGCGCAGCAAAGGTCTTGGGCGCTGTGCTCAGGCCAAAGGGTAAGCAGGTCATTTCTAGCAACTCGTTGCGATAAATTAGGCGCAGAAACCTCCTGTGGCTGCGAGACACCGATACATGAAAATACGCCTGAGAGAGGTCGATTTTGCATAGCCAGTCCTGTGGTTGTAGAAAATCGGGGATGCGATACGCATTTATCAGCTTGAATCGATCTGTTATGATGTAAGAATTGAGTGTTTTCAGATTGAATATTGGCCGAGTTGAGCCGTCGCCTATGGGGACAAGAAACATCGATGACAGGAAGCTTGGTGAAGCAACCGCCCGCTCTAGAATTCCCTGTTCTAACATTTTGTCCATGGCAGATGTCATTACGGCAGATTCTGGAACGTTCAAGTTGGTTCCGACAACGCTTGGGTGAACTAGCGGTGGCTTTTGGCAAAAGGGTATGCGATACCCGGTTATGATTTTTAGAATGTAATTTGGTGCATTCATTTGTTCCCATTGTTCCCGAAACTGTAGGAGACGGCCCGCTCTGAACGAGTCAATACTTACGTCGTTTGTTGTCGTTATTCCGCTGGGGAGGCGATGTCGCGCGTTTTCGCCCGTACTTTGGTTGATTATTTTGCCGAGCATTCTGTCGGCCTCGAAAGCTATTACGATTATTCGGTGCGACCGAATCATATTGAGCAGCATAACCACGAGCATTACAATCACCTTGCGGAGGTGGATTACTGCGACTGCAAACTCCTTGCGTAGGTGGGTTACTGCTAACACATTGTGAATATGCGTTACTGTGTTGGCACGCCTGAGCTGTGTGAGCAAAGCCCTGCGAGGACTTATTGTAAGGCTTTGGCCCCTGCGAGGGACCACGAAACTTATTTGCATCCACCTGCGAGGCAGAAGACGTATTAGCCTTTTGCAACGGCCAAAAACATTTTCTTACGCCGCCAGCTTTTTCCACAGCTGCAGTAAACTTCTCTGCGTTGAAAAGGTTGGTGCATGTCGGTGGAATTTTCTTTAAGCTGGCCTTCATCAAGGGGTCCTTTGCCTGTTTAATGACACAGTCTCGCCGCATTTGGAGAATCTCAGCACGATGTCCACAAACGATCTGTAATAAGTCTGAGGAACACCTACTAAAGTCCCCTGCGGAAAAAAGGTCATTAACTTTTTGAAGCAAAGTGTCATAATTTAGTGAGTCACTATTCCTTGCCCATTGTAATAGTTCTTGAAGGGTTCCTTGTAAAAACTCCCTTTGTTTGAGCACACACATGGTCAAGGCTGCGAAAGCCTTATCAGCATACACGAGGTGACGAGGAGACTCGTATGCTTTTACTTCCTCGTTCGTTTCAATGTCTGTATAACCCGGTGAGTGATTGTACAATTTTTGGGTGTCAGAATACCTAATTTCGTTCCAATCACTTTTGTCTAAATGTTGCAAATCGCACAACATTTTCAAATAATTCTCGGAAGTCTTAGGCATTGTAGGCTCCTTTAGCTTAGTTTCAAGAGAGAAAGTGAATTCTTGATCACCACGTGCACTATAATTACTAGGTTCAACATCAAGCATTTGTTCGTAACGATTTTCGCTAATGCCGGACATAAGTGAGATGGCATCATAATCCAAATTGGTACTCACGTGTTTACCGGAATCCTTGCAAGCCATTTGCCGTCGAAGGTTACGTACCTCTTTAGCTAATTTCCTAACCTTACGTTCGGAGCGACGCTTGCGTTGGCTCCGCTTTTTCTTGTTGCGGCGGCTTCTCTTCGAGTTGCCTCCGCTAGATGAGGAGCTACCGGAACTTGAGCTACTAGAACTCGAGCTACTAGAACTACTTGACCGAGCTCGCCGCTTCTGCGGCAAAGAAGTTCCTGGAAGAAGATCACTAGCTGCCCTATCGGCATTAACACTGGAATTTTCCATACTGAAAATCGAAAGATTAAACTTTGTTCACTTTTAAATTTGAATAAAAAACCGTTAGGAATATTTTCACTTGTACTTTTTAAATAACAAAATAATTTGCTAAGTGTCGGCAAAGTACGACCGATCACGGCGGGAAAAGAGACGCCAATGAAATCAAAATGGCGGGGCTCGTTTAACGAGCCTCCCTACCACTGCCAAGCGGAAGTGACGTGCTAGAAAGAGATAGATATTTATAGAAATGCGAAGGCGGGAAACGTAGTGCCTATCTCAATTAAATAAGCTTCGAATAACGGTCAAGTCAAATTAATTTACCGATTTAGCGGAAGACGTCAAAACCTTAAAATTGCCGTCCTGACAAATTGCCATTTTAGACATGTCAACATATTCACGCCAGCCACAGAACTATGCTAATGATTCTTGACCCGAATCAATAAAAGGCGTAGCTTACATTTTTTTTTCTTATTTACGGAAATCAGTAAGTGCGAACCACCCGTGTTTTAAAGAGTCAAAGTTAAACGCTGCCCGTCTGATTCTCGCCCTATAACCGCGCTTTCACACATACAAACAATATCAAACGTTTATTCGATAATTTCTTATTCCCTAAATCACGTTAAGGGAGTTATTCTGAAATACTGACAAACAAAAACAACCAAAAAAATCAGCATCTTTTAATAATTAACTAGGTACCGTAATTTAAATTGATTATTGATGTCTTTTGCGACAACCTCCTGAATTTTGACGAGGATGCAAAACTGTAACTGTATGTATTTAAGTTCCATGTCAACATTTCATGTCGAAATGACATGAAATGCATGTAATCGAATCATTTGGCTATTTATGTTTTTATGTTTCAGTCCCATGTGTGTGTGTGTGTTGGGGGCGAATCTATTGCTATCCGGGCAGAAATCCAGACTGTACCTGCTACTGAGAAATTACTGATGGAAAAACCCAATAACAATTTGCTCGACCTGGAAATCTAACCCAGGACCTCATGCTCAGCAGTCAGATTGCAACCACTACACAATCGTAAGGCGCTGCGCAAACGTGGACACCTGTGTCTTGTGTCGGAGACAAGCTACCAATGAATATTTGATTGCTATAACCAGTATGAAATCAGCCATTCCCTGCGCATACATTTTTTGTGTCCTGTTGCTTCCACTTGACACATACTCTTTGCCGATCAAAATGTGTTCGGTGTCGGTAACTGGAAACAAAAAGTCAGTTGAAAACACAAGCAACATTACTGAGCTGCGCATACGGATGATTTCCAATCGGTGTCCGTATCCTGTGTGCGACACAAGCCACGTACACCGAGCGGGTGTTCTTCATTGACGTCCATCGTGAAACTGACATAAAACAAGCAACTATTGTACCAGTGACTTGCCCTCGTATTCACCAACGCTCGGATTCGATTTCGATTCGGAAAGTCGTATGTCTATCTCGCTGGCTTTCGTAGTGCCAAAACAAGATAGACATACGAATTATTGAATCGAAATCGAATCTGAGCGTTTGTGGATAGGGGGCCAGAAGTAGCAACCCGCGACGGTATTCGATCGCCGCCACCGGACACAACAACTACGGTTACAGTGGCCAGGAGTAGCAATCGATGACTGAATCCGATCGCCGCTACAGGACACAGAAACTACGGTTTCCTGTCATGGTGTACCATGTCGGTAATAAAAAGTATCCACGTTTGTGCAGCCCCTTAACCAAACACAAAGTCCAAAAAAAACTAATATTTCACTATCAAAATACTTGATTATTCAGTGAAAGCATTAAATAAATATAAAATCTTAAAATAGTGCATTACAAGCTACAAATTAGTATGAATTAATATATTACGGCAACATTAACAATAAATAGTGTTTTTATGGTTTTGGGGATGATTCTTGAGATTGTCTTGTAGAAGGCTGTCTTTTATGAACATTTGGTTTCCTTAGCCTGTGGTAATTAGGCATGACTTTGCTCAAAAAGTCTAGCTGTAACAGTTGTGATGGTTGCTTTTCAAGTGCTTCTCTGACGTGATGATCAGATCCCCATATCACAGTGTTGTCGGCCAAGGTTTGTGCTGCCGTCAGGTGACAAGCTGCACCTGAAGTAGAATGAAAAATGATTTAAAATTATTTTCAGATATACACTTACCACTGTTTGTCTCTGCATCACAGAAAGAAAATAGAAGAAATTGCCTATGGCATTAAGTCTGCCACTGTACTTTGTGCATGAAGTGTTAAATAGATAAATGACAAGAATTTTAAGTTTTCTATAGCTTCAAATGGTTACTTTTTCAGAAATAGTTTTTATATAATAATGAGTTTTAATGTGCATTACATTATTATTCTCTGAAACACAAACAAGTACAAATAATACAATCTCCCGTTCCATAGAACTGCTTCAATTGTATTGTCTGTTGTCAACATTATCTGACCCACCCTAAAAACAAACGAATTTGGACCCTCTTCCTATAACATTAAGGTTTATTCAATTTATTTGAGCTTGCCAAACGAGTGCACGAGGACTCTTTGAACAAATACAATAATAATACAGACACGCAAATTTGATCTTTATAACGTTAGCATTAGGTTATATGCTATAACTACTTGTTATAATATAATTAGTGTACTAACTTATTTTAATGATTGTGTTCAAGTAATTCTGGTCTCGTGGTCTGTGTATAAAACTGAGAAAAACAAGTTGCGAGATCAAATCCTGCGACGAAGATTTTGTTTTGCTTTCAATTTAGAATTTATTCCAAAACTACTTCTTGTATTATTGTAAAGAACTATAGATGGATAATCTTCAAATTTTAACCTTTCTAAAATGGTAATATTTTCGCATAACTTGTAATAAGTGGGTAGTTGACAAATAAATATTTGTATTCAATATTTTTTTTTTTTAATTTACCCACCTGTTTACAAGATAAGTTATCAAGCGTAAATCATATTGGTCATTCTTTAATAATGCAAGCAATATTGTAGAAATGAAAACAAATAAAAAAAGTAACTGATAATAGGTGGACTATGTTTTCGAACCCACATGTTGTTCGTCGCCAATCCAGCATCAAACCGCTAAGCCACAAGAACTTGTTGAGAATACACTAAATTAAAGATTGGGTTGTAATTATGTAGTGTGACTTAAAAGCTTTCAACTTTAATGTTCACGAGATAATGATTAAAATAGCTTAATAAAATGATATATAATGCCGGTTGCTCCGACAATGTTGGGTGTTTTATCTTAACGTTAAGTGTTAAAGAGCAAATTTGCGTGTCTGTATTGTTATTGTACTTGTTCGAGTCCTCGTGTCTGATAATCTGATATAAATTTAATGAACCTTAATGTTACAAGCAGAGGGTCCAAATTCGTTTGTTTTTAGGGTGGGTCAGATAATTTTGACAACAGACTGTACTATGAGTGAATTCACACAGGCTGCATTTTGTAAAATTTCTTTTGTTGCTTGAAAATAATACCTATAATTATTAGTTGAAGATTTTGTTTAATCTAAGCTATTATAACTATAACTGCACTATTGTATTATGTTAGCCTGTGATGATAGCATACCTATGTGTTTTTAGATAAATAAAAAACAGTACAGTACATTCTGCACAGTTAAAATTGAAAAAAACAGTTGATTTTTGTATAAACAATGAAAAATATCTATACTTACAATATAGAATCATGTTAAAAGTTTGTGTCACAGCATCCCTAACCAAATATTTAAAATAAGTACAAAATATGTTACCAATAACACATCCACTTCCTATTTTGACATCAACTCCTACATAGGATCTGCACTCAAAAACATTGCTCTCTCCAATATGGCCGCATGGTGCCTCCAACTTGCAGCCCACTTCAAATACATTGTGACCTCCAATGAACAGGGGCTTTGGAGGATTCTCTTGCTTGTCACTTTTTCTGAAACATAATAAAGTCATTGATGGAAAAGAAGTGCTGGTTGTGGTGATTAATACAACTATGTTAAAAGATGCCTAAACGCAGCAGTGGGTGAAGTCAGGCTAGGAATGATGATGACTTTGTAATACTTTGTACTTACCTAATTACCTTACCTTTGAAAGTTTTGTTCTTAAACGCTTAGGAAACAGTATGGGTCAAGAAAAAAATAATTGTTTAAAATACTTAAAAAATGTATCATAACATGGAGATTGTGAGTTATTAAGACTCAAAAGCCTACAGTTGGTAAATTAATACACTTACTTGTGAATAATAGTAGAATACTCTTCAATAATACAATATTCAGCTATTATAATAGGTCCACCCTCAGCAATGATTGTCACTCTTGGGTGGATTACTGTTCCTCCACCGATTGTGATATCACCTTCTAAGGTGCAATCTTCGCAAACTGTAGCACCAGGGAGAATTTTAACGCTAAGAAAAGAAAGCACACTGAATTGTAAACTTTTTTCTTAAAACCATGTATGTAAATGAGCCTAGAATCAAAATTTAACTTACTTATGAGACATGTTTTAAAGTTAATAATCTTCAGATACTGGAATGATTATTTAATTAAAATAAAAAGGTAAATAAAACAAATTGTAAATTATTTCAAGCTTTTCGAAATTTCAGTTGATTGACATTCCGATTCGTCATCGTCACCAATTTGACAGTAGGTGTCAGTCACAGACTATGGTCACAGAGTAATTTTATGTTTGTCAGTCACATTGTAGATGTAGTCTTTGTTTCTATGAACGTGTTAAAACCTTACCTCACCTTATCACACCCAGTGCATCAAGGCATACCTTTTGTTATGCCATGATGCGACGCCTAGTCTAGCAATAGTAGGAGTTTGACATATTACTTTACTCTTTGAGTTTGACGCGCACTGACTCCTGCAAGGTGACACCGCCTTGCAAAGATGAAGCCAGGAAAATTTAATAAATAAAAGCTGTATGTTTGTACGCATGCCGCACGGCGAATCAAGCTATAAAATACCGGTTTATTCCTCTTTGTACGGGAAATCTATACAAAGCGAGGCCATGTTATACTGGGAAAATTTAGCTTGATGTGTCGCCGTGTGTACACCTAAGTGTATTTTTTAATGACTTTATTAGAAAAAACTTCATAAAGTACTGTGTTAGATGTTCTTCATCTCTCTACCGAGAGGTCATCTTACACCATGCATTGCGTAGCGAGGCGTAGCGTCTCTTCTCTAGAATCGGGGAAATATCGCAATTCGCAATCAAGATGTCAATGTCATTTTCAATTTCAATGTATTTTCGGTAGTGTCAAAATCATCTGTTAATGTTAAGTGAAAGGGCGCGAAAATTATTCTTGTTATTTTTGTTTCAGCCTATTTACGAGAAATCGCTTTGTATTTAGAAGTTTAATCTACAAACAGTAATCACATATAAGTGAATAATACTAAAAATGGAAACAAAATTTCCATTTCCTTTCAAACCTTATGATATTCAAGAAAACTTTATGAGACAACTCTATTCAACTTTGGAGGAACGGAAACTTGGAATATTTGAGAGCCCCACTGGAACGGTAAGCTGTATATTATGTTACAATTTTAACGGAAATGCTTCATTCGTAGATCTCTTGAAATAATAAAAAGTACGATGTATGTTTAGGTTATTGGCAAAGTAAGATTAACAGCAATCAAGTACATAATTATTTTAATAATGTTTAACATTGTAGGGAAAATCATTAAGTATCTGCTGTGGAGCTTTGAAATGGCTGCGAGACAGTAACCAGAAAATATTTGAAGGGCTGGAAAAAGAAGTGGCTCAACTACAAGCAGAAATATCCAATAACACTGGTAAAATATCTTTCTACATTACGTTTGTTATGTTGTATTTGAAATGAAGATCCTTTATTTAAAAGTAACCCCTTAGCTGGCTATATATTTTCCAAAATACTGAACTCCCATGATTGCAAACAACCTACCAACCAACCTTGTCTTGACTAAACAACAAATTAGTTTAAAACTTCTTCAATTTTTTTTCTTAGTCTGTACTGTCCCACTGCTGGGCAAAGGCTCCCCAATTCCTTCCATGAGCTTTTTTCGTGTGCCTACTGGAAACAGCCCTCATGATACTCATCCAGATCGTCTTGCCACCACTTTCTTGGCTGGCCTTGGCGGCACCCAGCATGTGGGGACTCTTGTCCTTCAGTCATTGTTTCTATGAGGCTGATGTGAACCGCCCAATCCTATTATAGCCATCATATCATATTTTGAGAGGTTTAATTTTCCATTTCAGCTTCAGATGATTGGTTAACAGAAGAATATGAAAACATAAAGAAGAAACAAGCACTAGTCTCACTACAACTAAAATTAGACAAAATTAAAAAAAGAAAAGATATGTTTGATCAAATGAAACTTCGAGTTTCTAAACAAAAAACAAATTCCGCCAATAAGACTATTGAATTCTACTTTAATAAGAAAGATAAGAGTGAGAAGGTTGGAGATGGTAAAGAGAATATTCTAGAAGAGAAGGCAGAGATTGAAGAAGATAGAGATCTGATTCTTGAGGAGTGTGAAGAGAAAGAAGATGGGGATTCAGAGGGTGAAGAAATTGCAGAAGATGATGATAATCAAATAACTAAAGTAAGATAGACTTTCAGAATGTCGACTGTATGCCAGATTTGTTAGGTAACATCCACCCTGATAAGTTGAACTTTTGAGTAAAAGTGACAAAAATAAAAAAAACGAGGTAGTCATGAGGACTGCCTGCAGATGCCGAATGACTGTGTTCTTTCATTATGAAGAAACGTTGCAGTTCGTCACCCTTTGTGGGCTTAAGGATTAGCTAACAAACACCTTCTGTGTAGAAAAGTTTTGTTTTGCTTGAAATGTCAAGAATAGGTTGTAGCTAAACTAAATCCTATCCTATGTGTATTATTTCTTAGATGTACTGTGTCAAATTAGCACACACCCTTCCATACATATTGCCTATTTCAATTTTGATAGTCATGATGGCTGCCTAGCCTTTTCCCAATGATGGCGTGGTCGTGTTCCAGTTTAACCGGATGCAGGTGAATACCAGTACTTTACATAGAGCGACTGCCTATCTGACCTCCACAACCCAGTTAGTTCTACTTGTTATGATGCCTAATGGTCAAACTGGTTATCCTTTGCTTCGTTGTAGGTTAAATTTGTATGTGCTAAAAACACAGATTTGACAAGAGTAACACCTTTATCACCCATCCACATACTGACCTTGGCAATGACTGCTTAACCTTTATCACCCATCCACAGACTGACCTTGGCTACCGTTGCTTTACTTTGATCACCCATACACAGACTAACCTTTGCTACCATGTTGTTTTGCCTTGATCACCATCCACATACTGACCTCGGCTACCGTTGCTTAACCTTGATCACCCATCCACAGACGGACCTTGGCTACCGTTGCTTTCCCTTGCTCACCCATCCACATACTGACCTTGGCAACCGTTGCTTAACCTTGATCACCCATCCACAGACGGACCTTGGCTACCGTTGCTTTCCCTTGCTCACCCATCCACATACTGACCTTGGCAACCGTTGCTTAACCTTGATCACCCATCCACAAACGGACCTTGGCTACCGTTGTTTTTCCTTGATCACCCATCCACAGACGGACCTTGGTAACCATTGTTTGACCTTTATCAGTCAGATCAGTGAAAACTCAAAACAATGGAATTACTGTGATCTCATTTGAGTTTTTAAATCATTCGCGTCGCTAGTCTGGCGCAATACGTCACGAGCATGTCGGCCACGCGAATCCATAGCTTTTTCTCCTACCTAAAATCACTCAACGCGGCTAGAGCAGTTTTCACTTCAACAGACCTTCCAAGTGGTCATCTCTTTAATAGCCCCAATAACGAGACAAAACACAAACATGTTAAGTTACAATACTCCCACTTAAATACTGTGCGCGTATTATGTGTCTTACGAAGTAACCTTCCCCTATTATATTGTATAATGGACTGGTGTCCGCTGTTGTGACATCACTAATTAGTATGTTAGTAAGCGTCAAGCTCTAGTGATTATCTATGGTACACATCCTTCCGGAGGCCATAACTTGATCTCAACCCGTCTGTGACACTACGCTCTGTCTAAATATATAATGTAACCTGTGTCCTGTGATAATAAATCAAGTATACCCAACGGTATCTTTCATTCCAACCAACATAACATGGTGTCAGAAATCTAGAAGAAAAATAAGAAATTTAATTAGAAGAACAAAGAAAAATGTCAAGCGGCGGCGAAACAAAAGATGGCGGTCAAGAATTGGGCTTGCGTACCCAACTGAATCAACTCCACATCTCGTCAGATCCAGCAAATAATAATGCGGAGGCATGGAGAAGATGGTCACAGCAGATGGAACTATATTTGCTAGCCACAGGCCTGGACAAGTCAAGTGAGAAGCGGAAAATTGCCATTTTGTTACACTCAATTGGAGAACGTGGTCTTAACATATTCAACACGTTTAACCTGAAAATTGATGACAGCACATTCAACGAGGTCAAGTCCAGATTCGACAAATTTTTCGAGCCAAGGAGAAACGTGACCATGTGCAGACATTTATTTTTTACACCTAACCTACACATGGATTTATCGCATGTGCGTCAAAGATTGCTTCAAGAACATGACCTAACCTACAAGAGGATGCATGAGATAGCGAGCACACTCATAGTCGCGCAGCAGGATGCTGATAAAATTGTCCAAGCGAGCGGTGTCGCCAGCGAAAACGTCAGGCATCTGAGTCGGAGGAGCCGTGGTCGACGAGACGATCGACAGCGAGCTTCGAGTCGCAGGTCAGCTTCGAGCAGCCGCAAGTCTTCAGGCGGTCGCAGGTCAGCTTCAGCTTCGAGCGGCGACTCGAGGACATGCAGTCGCTGTGGGCAGTCTCACCGATACAAGTGCCCAGCTGAAGGCGTTCAATGCAGGTCATGTAAACTTTTTGGTCATTTTGCTAAATATTGCTTCAAAAATAAAAAAGTTAGTCAGTTGCAATCGTTTGATTCAGATAATAGCAGTCAAGAATATTTTGTTGGAATGTTGCACAGTCAAGTAATGTCGAGTCAAAGTCAAAATAGTCAGTCAAATCACTATGATCCACATAGTAGTCTACCAACAAACAGTCAGAACACACAAGCGCACAGTCAGTCAGTGTCACAAAGCGAGCAGTCACCGTCACAAAGTTAGTCACAGTCAAAGTCAAGTCATATATGTGTAGACGTATTGAGACCAAGTTATCACAGGATCAATACTAAGTCTATCACAGTCGAGTCAAGTTATCACAGGATTAATATAAAGTCTATCACAGTCAGAGTCATGTCATAAAGTTATTACAGTAGTATCGCAGCAAATAGTCAACGTCATATCCCAAAAATGAAAGTAGTCGCTTCATATCTGAGTGATCCGAGTCAAGGTCTAAATAAGTCAAGTCTAATACCCAATTTACATTGTGTGTGTCAATCATCAGTCATAGGTCAAAGTACCAGTCGAATATCTCTGTGTTGAAAGCAGTGATATGTCAGAGAGTTGGAAGCAACATCTCAAATGATTATAGTCATAGGTCAAAGTACCAGTCGAATATCTCTGTGTTGAAAGCAGTGATATGTCAGAGAGTTGGAAGCAACATCTCAAATGATTATAGTCATAGGTCAAAGTACCAGTCAAATATCTCTGTGTTAAAAGCAGCGATATGTCAGAGAGTTGGAAGCAACATCTCAATAATGATTATAGTCATAGGTAAAGTACCAGTCAAATGTCTCTGTGTTAAAAGCAGTGATATGTCCGAGAGTTGTGATCAACATCTCAATGATGAACAGTCATAGGTCAAAGAACCAGTCGAGAATCCACTCAAATAGTCAAAATAATAAATGTCAGTGTCCATATTCACATCTCAATGATGGAAATGTTCACAAGTCAGAGGGATTTCACAATAACACACAATATCATCGTCATAAAATCAGCAGTCAGTATTCGCAGTCAAACAAAGGATCATTAGGTATAAACTCAGATAAAAAAGTAAACATTGTCAACTCTTTAGAAAGTAATAATTTAAAGCATCAGTCATGGGAAATAAAATTGTCTTTTTTAAAATAAACAAATGAAATGCATCATAGATTCAGGTGCAAATGTCAATGTCATGTCAAAACAATGTTAAATGTCACTTGTCAAACGTTGGATAAATGTCAAAGGATTTGGTGAAAAATCCATTCCGATTTTAGGTTAAGTGAACCTAAATAAATTGTAATTTGTCTAGATAATAATTACGTCGTCGAGACTATAATGTTTATAGTAGTAAATTTAGATTGTCCAACAGTTAATTGTCTTCCAACTTGTTAAAAGTTAGGTATTATAAAATGTCATTTCATTGTCAGAACAGGAATTGTAAACAAATGCTTACACAATTTAATTATGTCTTCCAGGGTCATGGATGTCTACCTCCAGTCTGTCATCTGCAACGCATGGAGGCAATGCAAGTTATTGTAAAGGTCACAAAAACAACAAAGAGTTGTAATGTCAGTTTTCATTATAGTGAAAAGTTCAGGTCAGTTAATCAGTCAAAATGTAATGTTATGTCTTCAGTAAAGATGGTGCTAGGGCAGACCAAGAAAAGGTCAAAGCAATTGTCGACATGCCCACACCAAAAAAGTGTCTAAAGAGATACAGTCTGGACTTGGGATGAGCATCATAGTGTCAGTCTCAGCTCATTATAATCCCAAGATTCCATTAGTCTTGTCAGTCGACTCGTCAAGTCAAGCTCCATGCGACCCAACTCGTCAAGAGGGAGAGAGGAAGGTGACAGACAGGAGTATATGTATATGTATTTGTAACTAGAATATAAGCTTATAAATAGATGTCTAGATTAAATAAGTAATTAAGTAAAGTTGTACGTAGTGTCAATTATTGTCAAGGGTCTAATTTGAACTCAAGAAGGGGGATGTTGTGACATCACTAATTAGTATGTTAGTAAGCGTCAAGCTCTAGTGATTATCTATGGTACACATCCTTCCGGAGGCCATAACTTGATCTCAACCCGTCTGTGACACTACGCTCTGTCTAAATATATAATGTAACCTGTGTCCTGTGATAATAAATCAAGTATACCCAACGGTATCTTTCATTCCAACGTACCAAACCTAACATCCGCAACTCCATGATGTTGCTGATGATCTCGTGGAGAAGGTTACCGAAGTACTTTACCCTGTATGGGCAATCTCCCCTACCATACTATTAGTACACTGTCCTTCCCCTACCATATTCTCTAAATTAATTTAAACTCCTGATCAAACTGTATCCTCAATTTAATTTATCGTTTCCAGATCTATATAAGCAGCAGAACTCACAGCCAACTGTCCCAGTTCATTGGTGAAATAAAGAGGACATTGTTTAAAGAGGACACAAGAGTGGTCACACTGGCTTCCAGACAACATTACTGCATCAATTCTGAAGTTACCAGGCTGAAGAATGCTAATCTTATTAATGAAAGGTAAAGAGAGGTACTACCAAGCTCACTGATGTTCAACCATCTTTCAACCTTATTACCTATATGGAATGAGGGTGAAATATGGCAGACCGTCAGTGAACTCGGCACTATATCCTGTATGATTTAATTGATCACCACAGCTCTCAAAATGGTGAAGGAAAACATGCCGATGACATCACCATCTTCTGGAATAAAAAATGGTCATGTCTACCAACTCGCACAGGGCCCGCATGGTGCATTATGGGCTGGTTCTTTCCCCATTTATGAACAGAGATGAACTGTGTCCCAAACCCCACTTAGGTTGCATTGCTCTAGGCCGTGAACAGGGCCTTAATGAATTCATTACCATTAGAATATTTGGGCGAATGTTAGAATCTTCTTATTAAAGAACTACAACCAATATTTTTTACAGATGTCTAGACATGCAAAAATCAAAAACGAAATCAACTGCCGTAGGAGAAGAAGGCAAAGTCCTTAAAAAGACCAAGACAAGATCATGTACTGCTTGTCCATACTACAATCAGACGAATATCACTCGTCTGAAGGAACGGATGCTTGTTGATATCATGGATATGGAAGATTTAGTGAAGGCTGGTAAAGAGTTGAAGGCTTGTCCGTATTACGCGTCTAGAATGGCCATGGATGATGCTGAGGTAGGCAGTTGTCAATCTTTTTCTTGTTTTTATCAGGCACAAACTGACGCCCGTTTTGTATGGGGGTAGGCTGAAATGATACATTCTTCCCTCTGATATGAGAAATAAACTTGTGGAAGGCGAAATTTTACTGCCTTCTTTTATTATCTCCTCAGCAAAATATTTTGTTGATAAATAAAAAGCCGTGTGGTAATGCAAGCGATCGTCGCGCGAATACGGCGTAGTTACTAATTTGTTTGGAAAACGGAAAGGCACCGACAGTCAGTTGTCAGATTAGAAGCATTGTTTTAAAATTACTCGACTGTGGCAATACACTTCTTGGCAGATCTGGGCAAATATTCGCCTGACGTCAATAATACAAAGTAACCAGTATCTCAAGAAGCATAAAGAACATTTTGTATTGATGAAATAACGCGAAAAATTTACAAATACGCCACGTGAACTGCCACCAAAGAGCTACTGCCATAAAACACACATTTTCACTGAAGTTTTTACATACCATTCTTCTGATTCCAGGTAGTCCTAATAAGTCACGCAGGCATAGTGAGCTCTGGAGCCCGTTCCGGAATATCCCTAAAACTACAAAACAACATACTGATACTCGATGAAGCTCATGGTCTTACAGCAGCTTTGGAGAATGCTCACTCAGCCCCTGTGACCATGAAGCAACTGAGCTCAGTGAAGACGTTCTTACAGTTTTATATTAATAAGTACAGAGCGAGATTGAGTAGTAGGAGTTTGTTAACGTTGAACCAGATTAGTTTTGTTGTAGGAAAGCTATTGGGTGAGTTTCTTTGGATTTTATAAGGCCCATGCTCCCCAACAGCAGAGTCAATACGAGGGTGGAGATTGATATGTCCGTGACTTTTAGGGCTCATTTACGGAGACGCAGCGCGTCGTGTTGCGCATCTCCGTAAATGAGCCCTAAACGTTACCAGAAAAAAATTCCGGTGGCATATGATTTAAAATAAGGAGCTGAATGCACCATGTCTGATTGCGGTGGGCTGTCCCTGACATTCTGTATGCACGATTATCGTAGACACAGACAGATACGGTAACCGTGCAGCTTTTTGACTTCACAGTGAAGTTTGTTATGAGGTGCTCGTGGCTAAATAATATCAGCCGCCCGGGTCGATCTTTAAAGTTAAGCCGTGCTTGCCGAGGTTGGTCCGTGGATGGGTGAACATAATTACATACCGAGTTTCCTCCGTGCCTCGGAAAGCACGTTAAGCCGTTGGTCCCGGCTGTCATTTGTAGATCTTTGACAGTCGTTACGAGTAGTCAGAAGCCAACAGTCTGAAATCCAGTCTTACCAAGGGGTATCGTATTACCCAGTTACTGGGTTGTGGAGGTCAGATAGGCAGTCGCTTCATGTAAAATACTGGTACTCAGCTGCATCCGGTTAGACTGGAAGCCGACCCCAAGATAGTTTGGGAAAAGGCTAGGCAGATGATGAGTGCAGTTTGTTATTCAATGTCATTAAGAAATCCACTACTCTTGGCGCCTTTTTTATTACGTAGCTTGGATTCTTTGGAAGAGTGAACCATATTCTTTTCCTTATTTAGTCTATATTTTCATCTATTTCAGTCATGATCAAACCCAAACAACCAAACGAAAAGAAACAAGACGAAACTACAATTTTCACCCTTGAGGACTTTGTAATAAAGGCTGAAATAGATCACATGAACTTACGACCTTTAGTAGAATTCTGTAGGAACACAAGACTAGCTCCTAAACTACATGGTTTTTCTATGAGGTACAGTCAGCAAGCGCTTGAAGATGAGATGAAGAAAAGTACTGTCAGCAAAAAGAGTTCGTTTGAAACGTTTATGAGTAATATAGCTAAGAAAAAAGGTGGGGATAAAGAGGTTGAACCTGAAGTTAAGGAAAATGTGCCAATTCAAGTTAATGTAAGTGACTTTTTTAGCATTTACTAATGCCGTAACTTAGCAAACTTAAAGTATAAATCAGTTCAAAATCTAGCAGTAATTTTAAATTTTTTTACTGCTTACACTGTAGTACAGTGCCTCACACCATTACCTGACCCATCTCACAAAGCCAAAAAGAGGCAAATGGGTCAGGTTATGCTGCTCACTGACTGTACTTCTACTGCCTTTCAGTTATCTTTTATTTGAAACATAATCGTTTGATCCCTCGGGTCGCTTGTCCAAGGAGATGGCGATGTAGACCGGGACGTAATGCACCGGATCAACTCAGGATGGATGAAATGGCGACAGGTCACTGGAATAACTTGCGACCCGCGGATGCCCCTCAAGTTAAAGGGGAGAATATACAAGTCCGTGATACGACCTGTCGTACTGTATGAATCGGAATGCTGGGCAGTGAAGAAGACTGATGAAAAAAGATTGCATGCAGCGGAGATGAGAATGTTGAGATGGATGTGTGGAGTGACTAAAATGGATAAAGTGAGAAATGAGTATATAAGAGGAAGTCTGTCTTGGTATGGACATTTCATGAGGAGGGATGGAACACATGTGACTAAAAGAGTGATGAATATAAATGTGGATGGATGGAGAGGGAGAGGAAGACCAAAGAAAAGATGGATCGATTGTGTGAAAAATGATATGAAAGAAAAAGGAGTAAATGATAGCATGACGAATGACAGAGGAGAAAGGAGGAAAAAGACGTGTTGCGCCGACCCCAAATAAAATGGGACAAGGGCAGGAATTTTGATTTGATCCTCCCCGCTCGTCGAAATTATAGCTTCGTAGTGGTTTGATTAGCTCGATAAGTAGGAGAGTATTTAATTACGCTTTAGAAGCAAAAACCGATGAATGGAACAGAACGGCGTCACGCGGCTAACAGCTGATACGCGCGCGCGAATTTCATACGGCTGTTATTGTGATAAAAGCGAATGAGTATAAAATAAAAGTTTCGGAAAATTGTTTGTTATCATGAGTAGAATGACGTGTTTGGGTATCGGTCTCTAATTACCAGTCACCCGTTATATATCAATTAGATCATATTGTATTGTAGATTATTTAGTAAAAAAAATAACACGTCCAATTACAGGTACCCACAGAAACATCAGCAGGCAGCGGATTGTACGCAGTTCTTGATTTCCTAGAGATGCTCTGTGATCGTAGTGAGAACGGTCGAGTATTAGCACAGAGGGACCAGACTGGACTACTGAAGTATTTGTTACTAAACCCTGCTGAACATTTTAGTGAGGTCGTGAAGCAGTGTCGATCTGTAAGTTTTTGTTGTGAGATTATTTTTAACTGATTAAATTGCTACACAAATGCAGTAAAAAAACGAGAAATAAATCGTTTTCGCCAAAAAATCTGTATCACAACAAACAAATCGGCTTTATTACAGGTGATCCACAACTATTTAGTGTTTACAACTGTCCACCAACAACAATTAAGTGTTAAAACTTGTCCATCAACAACAATAAACTGTAAAAAATTGTCTATCAACAACAATATGTTAAAACTTCTCCATCAACAAAAATTAAGTGTTTAAACTTTTCCATCAACAACAATTTAATGTTAAATCATGTCCATCAACAACAGTTAAGTGTTAAAACTTGTCCATCAACAATAATTAAGTGTTAAAACTTGTCCATCAACAACAATTTAGTTTTTAAATTTGTTCTTCAACAACGAAACTTCTAATTTTAGGTGATAGTAGCAGGAGGAACAATGGAACCCATAGCAGAATTCCAAGCATTATTAACAAGTAACTCAAAGAACGATGATATAGTGAATGTAGTTCGGTGTGAACATGTGGTGCCTTCAGACAATGTGTTAGGGGTGTGTATGTCAAGAGGACCCACCAGTGTCAGTCTGAACTTCTCGTATGAACATCGGATGTCTAATGAGTTGGTAAGTACTTATGAGCATTGATAATAGCGTTACTTGACTCGTTTTAGGTTTGTTCTAGTCTAGAGCACTTAAGTTACAGATAGAATTAACGCATCATCCTACAGCAGTCTCGTTACTCAAGTAAAACCGAGGCTCGAGGCCCATATCGATAAAGGCATCTCCAATCGCACACCATCTCTAGTTCGCGGCTACTATCACCACTTGGCCTCCAACTCAAGAAATACGCCTGTTGCGGAAGCGACTGAAAAGAAAACAAATTGCTGAGACATTGTCACGTGTCACCGCAACGCAACCGTACACAATTCGCGGCTGCATTCAGATGGGAGGAATATTTAGGGCCATTGGAGTCGATAACACAAATTTTCTAAAGTAGAGAATTTTGTTTTCAGCTTAGCGAAGTAGGCCGCATTCTAAGAAACATCTGCAGCATAGTACCAGGCGGTGTTGTATGCTTCCTACCCTCATATTCATACGAACAAACTGTATACGACCACTTAAAGAATAACAAAGTAATTGAGGCTATAACTAAGAAGAAAACCATATTCCGTGAACCCAAATCTGCATCTGATGTTGATCAGGTAAGTTGGCGGAATTTGGCTCTTATGCTGTTTAAATAAGGTTTATCAACCTTATTTAAAATATATGGGTATATTTAAAATATGTGGGTATATTTAAAATTTGTGGGTGTTATTTTAAATATACCCACATATTTTAAATAAGTTGGCGGAATTTGGCTCTTATGCTGTTTAAATAAGGTTTATCAACCATATTTAAAATATGTGGGTATATTTAAAATATGTGGGTATTTTAAAAGAAGTATTATTTGATTATTTTAAATACGTTATGGATATATAGTTTTTGCTCTATTAGCCAGCGGATTTTTTTTTCGACTTTCTTTTGAATGTGGCAAGTGTTTTGTAAATGTTGAACCTACTGTTTTTAGGTGCTAAATAAATTTGCATCAGCAGTTAAAAGTAAAGATGGAGAACAGACTGGAGCTCTTTTGTTGAGTGTCGTCGGCGGGAAACTCAGTGAAGGATTGAACTTCAGGTAATATTATTTCTATCATTAATAAGACCCTGCTTTCCTGGCTCTTAGGCTCCTTGTCCACTGGAGCGGGGAAGAGAAGAGACGAGTGGAGCTGTGCAAATTTTGACCAATAGAATTGAATATAATGAGCGGATCATACCGGGTTTTGATTTTATGCAATTGGTTAAAAATTTCACAGCTCCGTTCCCCTTGTTTTTTATATGCACCAGTGGACAGGCAGCCTTACTCCACTTCTTATAGCAGTTTAGTTATTAGTGTTACCTTTATTTTGAGAGAGAGAGACAGATGGATAACTCCATCCCATACATGACGGTCTGGGACATACGTAACTCCATACTTTTCCTAAACTAACGAGAATCACTAATAAGATCTAGATGTTTGCACAATAAAATGTAACTATTAATAAATTCTATCGAATAAACGAAAGATAAAGTCCATGAAGTCCAAGTTGTAAAACAATACATTATTTATGTTTCAGTGACGACCTAGGACGTTGTGTGATGGTAATTGGCATGCCTTATCCGAATGTGAAATCACCAGAGTTGCAGGAGAAGATGAATTATTTGAACAAAACCGCAGGCGGTAGTGCCGGTAACATTTATTATGAGAACCTGTGTATGAAAGCTGTGAACCAATGTATTGGTGAGTACAGAATTTCTTTTACGAGGTGACCCGCGCAACGTTGTCTGCGTTACTTAGTCAGAGAGAGAGGAATAAATTTTCCCCTTTTTTGCTATATTTTTCGTTGATGCTCCGCTCCTATTGACTGTAGAATGATGTTATACAAGGTGTTGTTTTGCATCCTCGTCAAAATTCAGGTGGTTGTCTCAAAAGACATAAATAATCAATTTAAATTACGGTACCTAGTTAATTATTAATAAACACTGATTTTTTGGTTGTTTAAGTTTGTCAGTTTATTAGAATAACCCCCTTAACATGGTTTAGGGAATAAGAAATTGTCGAATAAACGTTTGAGATTGTTTGTATGTGTCAAAGCGCGGTTATAGAGTGAGGATCAGATCGACCGCGTTTAAAATACGAGTGGTTCACACTTACAGATTTCCATAAATAAGAAAAAAATAAAAATTACCTACTCCTTTTATTTATTGATTCGGGTCGAGAATCATTAGCTTAGTTACCTCCTTGAATTTGACGAGGATGCAAAACAACACCTTGTATAGCACTCCTCGATTAATGCGCTATCCTATCCAACACCAAAATAATGTTTCAATTCCAACCATTAGTTCCTGAGATTAGCGCATTCAACCAAAACATCTTTTCAGCTATAATATTAGTATGTGTTTACTTCTGGAGGAGCTCATGGCTAAATAATAACAGCCGCAAGGGTCGATCTTTATGGTTAAGCCGTGCTTGCCAAGGTCTATCTGTGTATGGGTGACCATCATTACATACCGAGTTGCTTCCGTGTCTCGGAAAGCAAGATAAGCCGTTGGTCCCGGCTGTCTTTGACAGTCGTTACAGGGAGTCAAGAGACCCGAAAGCCTGACAACCAATCTTGCTAAGGGGTATCGTATTACCCAGTACTAACTGGGTTGTGGAGGTCACATAATAAAGGGTGTAAAACACCTCTTAACGAAGCCGATTCCCTAAACCATGTTAAGGGGGTTAACATGGTTTAGGGAATAAGAAATTGTCGAATAAACGTTTGAGATTGTTTGTATGTGTCAAAGCGCGGTTATAGAGTGAGGATCAGATCGACCGCGTTTAAAATACGAGTGGTTCACACTTACAGATTTCCATAAATAAGAAAAAAATAAAAATTACCTACTCCTTTTATTTATTGATTCGGGTCGAGAATCATTAGCTTAGTTACCTCCTTGAATTTGACGAGGATGCAAAACAACACCTTGTATAGCACTCCTCGATTAATGCGCTATCCTATCCAACACCAAAATAATGTTTCAATTCCAACCATTAGTTCCTGAGATTAGCGCATTCAACCAAAACATCTTTTCAGCTATAATATTAGTATGTGTTTACTTCTGGAGGAGCTCATGGCTAAATAATAACAGCCGCAAGGGTCGATCTTTATGGTTAAGCCGTGCTTGCCAAGGTCTATCTGTGTATGGGTGACCATCATTACATACCGAGTTGCTTCCGTGTCTCGGAAAGCAAGATAAGCCGTTGGTCCCGGCTGTCTTTGACAGTCGTTACAGGGAGTCAAGAGACCCGAAAGCCTGACAACCAATCTTGCTAAGGGGTATCGTATTACCCAGTACTAACTGGGTTGTGGAGGTCACATAATAAAGGGTGTAAAACACCTCTTAACGAAGCCGAAAGGCACTGGTTCTCCCTGTCCTTGCGATCATTTTTTTGTTCTACACCATACCTGGGAACCTTCTAGTTACGGAGATATTAGGGGTCAAAGTTACAACTTTTTGACAAGTATTTTTTTAAATAAAAGTTTTTAATGTAAGATTTTTACTTTAAACACCTCCACGACCGCCGTACTATTCAATCCGTCCATCAGCACAATGTTTTGAGTGCGTTACATTGAGTTCTACCACAAAACATGATTTAACAACCCCCAAAAAAAAGTCGTTTCCCAGCAATAATTTTTGCGTAAAGTTACTTAGTTTCGGTGTTTCGTTGACGGCTTCGTGATGAGGTAATTTACACCTTGTATATAGTCACACCATGTAAAATACCGGTATAGCTGCATCAGCTGTTGGGAATAGGCTACACAGATGATGATGATATATTTCTTGATACTCGTAGTTGCTTATAATACAGAAAATATTACGTACTAATGCACTGTCATGCATGCAGACTGTTACCATGAATTCAGCAATGATTCTAGACTCCCTTAGCAAAGATATTTTTGAGCGAAAAGGCTAGTGCGTGCAAGTGGTAGGCTTCGTCCAACTTCACGTTATGCTTCTAGGGATAAGGTGCACTATCTCATGGCAAAAATCTTGTATACTCGTCTTTGGTTGCGCTGAGCTTTTGTAACCTTTTTAGAAATCAACAGGAACATTGGAGTACTTACGTAACATACACGTGTATCGATAAATATTCTTAAATTGAAAATATTGTTACAGGCAGGGCAGTGAGACATGCTAACGATTATGCTTGCGTGTTATTGGTTGACGAAAGATATTCAAGACCCCAAACCATGTCTGCTTTACCTTCATTTGTGCAGGTAACTTAGCAATAAAATTGGTATTATTTGTATGTACTATAATATATATTAGTTTATTTGATCAGTATACAGTATGTTAGTTTAAACGAGGGACATATTCAAACCCATAATAGTACATGCTAACATGATACTAATAAAACTATAATCAAAAAAAAAACACTGATAAATAACAGACAGAACCATACCAAAATTTTCGCAAATGTCACGCAACGTGTATACACCCTTGCGCTAGCGACTTAATACTATCGCAGAACATGTGAGCGGGTCAATGACTCTTAGGTATAATCCATTTTCCCTTCATACTTTAAACTTACCTGGCTTAGGACAGTCCAAAATATCTAGGCACTAAACAAAAAATTAAAAATTCTTCTATGTACGTTATAGGTTTTTTACATATTTGGGACGAGAATCCAATACTGAATAGCCTCCCTCAATATGTCCCTCGTTTAACCTAACATACTGTATATATGTATTAGTATGTACCTATTTATGTATATCAGTTTTTGTAAGCTAAATGATTTTTTTTTTGTACTTTACCACAATGCTGTTCTATTTGACCCAAACGTTGACTGTAGAAAATGCCTTGTGGCATTAAGTCCGCCTATGTACCACCAATGTACGTTAAGTATAAATAATTAATTAAATATTATCCCTTAAGGTGGAACCGCAAGGGTAGCCCGTGAAATTCAAACTTTCTTAAGTTTTTAGCAATTTGTCGTTCAGTTTCAGGTTTTATATTGAACGAAATAAGATGCGCGGCCGTTAAATGTATATATTTACAGAACAGCAGTCATTAAAATCGTGAATAGAACCATCTTGAGTTCATCTAATCCCATTGAATGACTATTTGATGAAAAAGTCGTTCTATGGGGTTAAAATCAACATAAAGGGTTGTATTGATGATTTTAATGATTATAACTCAGTAAAATCATATCTGTTACGGCCGCGTATCATATTTTAATCAAAATAAAACCTGACACTGGCCTGCAAATTGCAAAAACCTATGAAAATTTGAATTTCGCGGGCTACCCTCACGATACCACACACATGAACAGTGTCTAAATGTTAATTTATTATTCTTGTTACAGAAATCGCTGATATCAAATTGCAATTTCGGAATGACAATAGGAAACGTTGCTAAGTTTTTTGCAAGACACAAAGAAAAATAACAAAGAACTACTTAACTACTAATGATGTTTATTGTTAAACAAAATAATGTGATACTTGAATAAATATTTTTTTTTTTACATATTTACATAGTTTGTTCTCTTATTTACTAGTCCTATATTATCATTATTTACAATAGACAAAGCTTTTATTCTTGTAAATCTAAATAAACATCCAAATTCTAAACATATTGAGATAAATTGTTATACATAATCCACTATTATAGACATTCTATTCCATTATAGACATTCTATTCCATTATAGACATTCTATTCCATTATAGACAGCAAACACCAATTAAAAATACTCCAACAGGCCTATCTTTTATTTGAAGATATGCCTGCGGTCTAATGAGCTATCGCGACACGTACCGAGTGGCGTAGCTAGTCCTAATTGGGACCTATATCAAAAAAAAATTGGGGCCTAATGAAACCGAGCGCGGTAAATACCGGAAAGATATATATTGAAATAGAATTCTGACTTGCATCTCTTAAGCTGTAACATTTTTTTTAAATTAAAAATAATAAGTCTTTATTCAGAACCAAAAATGGGTCAAATATAAGAAATAATCTTAATATTGATTTTACCAACATAATTTCTCGCACAGGTATAAGCCTTTAAGCGAAAGGCAAGCGAAGCGAGCCCCAAAAATTCTAGCTCTCTGGTCTGCAAAGGGTAAAGTCGTTACTCCGTATCATTGATATGGTTGATACGGCGGTAGCTATGCCCTGACGTTACCACACCCTTCGCACCAACCTCAGGTTCTAATTTAGTTAAGCGATAGACGTTTAACCTTTTGAACGCCATTGTCACATATACGTGACAAGCGAGCGCGTGCCCTGTACGCCAAGACACAAATATGTGACAAAAAATGTGGTGCATTATAACACGAAATAAACAATTTTAATCATTTCTTGTATGTGTGTTTATTAAAAATGTGATCTATGTATCTGAAATATTGAATGTTTTAACAAAAAATAAGTTAATAACAATTTTGAAATCCCTTTTTGTATTTAAATTATTTGCGGTGAATTTGTGGCTTGGCGTGGAGAGCACACGCGTGCGTTTATGCTCTGGCGTTCAAAAGGTTAATATTAGCTATACTTAGCCAGATAGCTTACAAAGGAGCCAAAGCTGCTGGAAGAGTAGTGCCACAAGGTCCTTCAAAGTAATACTGAAAGTCTGATGTAGCAGGTGTGGGTTCTAAGTTGAACTCAGCTACAATCGCGCCTCTTTCGGCTGCCTGTGGCGCGAACATAGCTGCAGGATATACTACTGATGAAGTTCCCACAACTAGGCAAAAGTCGCAGGTGTTCATAGCTGTTTCTGAAATTGAAAAAATTATTAAATTTAACAGTGGACTCACTCAACGAAACTGAATGTATCCTTTGTCCTCCCTCCCCTGTTCTTCACTTGTTCCAGTCATGCCATCTAGTTAACACTTTCGGTGCTAAGCACCTATCATGTGGGTCGAACAATAATTCGTGTGCCCACAACCCGCCTCCCGAGTCGTCGTTATACGTAGCTATAGATTTTGGCATACAAAGTTCTAAGTGACTTTTGTAGAGACAGTAAAGAATTCAAATAGATATTTAGCTAGAATATGAGGTAAATCACTCGGGATTCAATTTTGGTTTAGTTTTTGGTAACACTTGAGATCATTTGGAACAATAGTAAAAAGTGACAGCAGAATAGCCACCTATCCTGCTGTCACTGTGTCAATTTTGTTCATTTTTTTTGGGAAAACACCACAAACACACCATATGTTTTACCTTAAATATTGTAGGTCTCACCATTACCTTGGATCCTACGTTTATAATAATAAATTATTACTTAAACTCATTCAACTTACGAGCTTTTTCCAAGACAGCAGGATCCAAATTCTCTCCAAACCAAACTATATGTGGTCTCAGTAGACCACCACAGTCAGGCTTCTTACAGTGTGGCAGTAACTTCTCAGGGATATCAGAACCAGAAACATCTTCTTCTGGAGCACCTCTGCCTGCTAGAGCCTGCAAACATATAATGAATATTTTAAAAACAACAAATAGTAAAGTACAAAGATCCGAAAATCCAATTATCACCCAGTTTTAGACCTTATCACGAAAACCAGCCAAGTATACTCAGCTTTTAATGTTCTAGAGCTGTTTGGACACAAACTTCCTCTCTGTAATCCAAGTCATTATCATCTAGTTATAATGTGAAATTGATTAGGGTTCTATGCAAAGCCATCCACCTTCTTTATATCTCCATCAACAGTTATCTCAGTATACACTTCCTTTCCACCACCTTACTTGGCCTTTGACCATTCAATAAAATCTTTGTACGGTCTCATCAACCATACATTTACTTTGCGAACGCAGCAACCTACTTGGATGTCGTGCGTCACAAATATTACGCTATAATTGTAACTTCTCAAGCAAGGCAGAGCGAGTCAGACAACAACTGTGGAACAAACCACTTGTCAAGAGAAAGAATCGCTACCACTTTAACTTGTAACTTTTACAGTTTTTAATATAACTTTAAAACTCCTTTCTGTGTACTCCACAACTAAACCAACATCAACATTGTGATAGTGTACGGTGCCTACTGCCTACAACCATTGGCTCCTACATTAAATGGTCCTTCGAGCCGGATTTTTATTGTGTATAGTGTCTCTATTTACGATAGCGAATCGGTTCAGCTGGTCGCGGGTCGCCCCAGTTGAATTGAGAAGGCGCATAATATCGTACATAGAGTGCGAAAGCAATAAAAAGAAACAAACGATATATTTCAAGACACCAAGGATTACGCAACTCTACAACTACGAGAACGGATCCGTGGAGACTTGGAAGAAGAATCCTGCAAACTGTGGTGTTCGTGTCGTAAACCAAAATCAACATTGTGATAGTGTACGGTGCCTACAACCATTGGCTCCTACAATCTTACATTAAAATATTGGAGGGGAACAGCATTACTTACCTTTCTTGCTCATCCTTTACCTTCCAGGATTTAAACTAGAGCTGTAAGTGGTTACATACAGTACTTTGGTTACATACAGTACTGGTTGGACTAGTTTTGAGTACAATGTAATGAAGAAGACTTACCTCACAGATAGGACTATCATTATTGTCCAAGACTTCTTTGCACTTAGTGCATCTAGTCTTATAAAGGTTCCCATGGAGCTCTATCAGGTTCTTAGTCCCAGCCCTAACATGTAATCCATCAACATTCTGTGTGATTACTGTAATTTTTTTATCTGCTCCGTAGTTGGCTTCATATTGGGCTATGGCTATGTGGCCCTGAAAGCAAAAAAATATCTAATGAGGATACCCAAGCTAGCTTTTTTTTCTTTGGTTATTTTGTTCTGTTGTTTTGTCAGAAACAGTGATTTATTCTCATGCCATCTGTCTGTTTGAACAGGTTTTCTAACAGGTAAGTTGAGGAATTGAAGAATAGACTAAATCGAAAAATGTCATTATTTTATTACATGATGACATACAAACAGATGCTCCATGTAAAATAATGGTATTCAGGTGCATCCCGTTAGACTGCAAACCGGCCCCAACGTAGATGGAAAAGGCAAGCAGATGACATGATGATGGCGAAACAGGATAAGAATATTGTACTAAAAATTTGCTAGTTCCATAGCATTGTTGGTGGTAGCGCAGAGACCATTGACCAGAAAGGCATGAGCATTGCCCAGAGTTTCCTGTAGTGGCAATTAAACTGTGATCTTGTAAACTGCGTCTTGTGTCTTCCTGAGAGTGCTCTTCATTCTTTCTGTGGTATTAACTAGATTTGGTGAGGGACTTTTCTTTACATGACGATTCATTGCTGTGGTCTCAGTTCAACATTAGAAATTAAAGGATGGCACGGTTGGCACAGTGCCTGAGCTATTGACTGCTGCACAACATGTTGTGGTTTTGATTCCAGCATGGACCAAATATTTTTATGGACTACAGATAGTTGTTCCGGTTCTGGCTGTTAGTGTATGTGAGTTTAAATGTTTGTAACGCACCCACAATACAGGAGAAATTCGTAGGGTGGGGCAAAAAAAATAGGGAAAATTATGTATGATGATAATCACAAAATATTTACGATCTTGGACTTACGGCATTAGGCAGTGCCTTAGCTGCAGCTTCCCGTCGATAATGATAAAACTCCCAGACCAAGCTTGGGCTGGATCTAAAAGCTCCAGGAGTAGCTAGAGCTGATGCTTGATACTTCCTCCAGTATCCACCTGCACCGCGAAATGTTGGTATACCAGATTCAGCGCTGATTCCGGCGCCAGATAAGAACACAACATCTTTAGCCGATTTCAAGGCTTCTCTAAACTTTGCTATGTCACTTGACTGTCGCGAAGCCATGATTTTAGGGAGACTACGAATCACTATTGTTCTTCGTATTGAACTTAAAAAACTAATGCACATAATTATTAAGATACTACCAGTTTTTAAGAGTTTACGAAGATCATTCAATCAATAAATAAATATTCCCAAAAACTGTCAAAAAGCAAAGTAAGTGCCACTGTCAGTGTCGAATTACTGTCAAAATATTTGAATGACATTGTATTCTTCGTTCATTATTTACCAAATACCAAAGGCATTCAAATATTACGAGCTCCAAAGTACAAATAGAACTTAAAATAATGAAAAATTTAGTTTATATTTAGTTAGTTATGAGAAGAGGTTTTCAGGGAACGAAAAAAACGGTATATGATTAAAGCAGTTTATTCAGTTCACACGTTCACGATAATTTACAATAGTTTCGGAATCGTTATTCTCGGACAATATTGGCGCGTGGCGTCACGTATCACTTGCGCGGGAGATTAGAGAATACACATACGAGTGCCTTGCGCGCTAGCAACAGATTAGCGGCGCCGTGCGCATCGAACACACATCGTAATGGCACGCGACGGCGAAACGCTCTTACTGGTCGAGTAGTAGGTGTTTGTCCGAAATGATCCTGCGAGGTAAACCGAACCGCATGAAATGTTCCTCGATGAGGACATGACCACAGGCCTCTGCTGTTGCTTCCTTAAGAGCAAACAGCTGCATCAATCGGGTAGCTGTGTATTCTAGGGTCTTAGTTCGCTCGTTCCGCTCGCTCACTAGACCCCGCCATCCCCTTCGAACCTAACCTGTCCGAGTCGGGGTGCCCCAAGTCCAGAGCTCGCTTCGCTCGCTCTTGCATGCAAATTCTCCTGATTACAGTACTAGGTTTTGTCCGTGCATTTTCTTTGAAAATATCCAGGCAAAAAGCTAATCCATTTTACTGAGGTAGATTAGGTTTTGGCGAGTAATATGCTTAAACAAAAGCTCACCTATTAGAGTCTGGCTCGTGACTCAAATAGTATATAGCTTTTGGAAATTCGCGTCCCGACAATAACAAACAAAAAAAAAGAAATAACCAATTTGGTGCAGTCGTTCGTTGAGGAACTCGTGGCTAAATAATAACAGCCCCACTAGTCGATCTTTAAGGTTAAGCCATGCTTATCAAAGTTTGGTTCGTGGATTGGTGACCATAATAAAATTACTAACCGAGTTTCCTCCGTGCCGGAAAGCACGTTAAGCCGTTGGTCTCAGCAGTTATTTGTAGATCTTTGACAGTCGTAACGACTAGTCAGAAGCCGAAAGTCTGACATCCAGTCTTACCGAGGGGTATCGTATTACCCTGTAACGGGGTTGTGGAGGTCAGATAGGCAGTAGCTTCATGTAAAATACTGGTACTCAGCTGCATCCAGTTAGACTGGAAGCTGACCTCAACATAGTTTGGCAAAAGGCTAGGCAGATGATTGGTGCTGTCGTTCGGAAGTTATGCGTGTACATTTCGGCTATTCATTTATATATATATAGATTTTGAAGCTTTCAGTACACTCGGTCTAGGTGAATACGCCAGCCTCATGGAGAGAATCATACTTTTTTACGAGAGGCTGCAGCTACAGCCTGCATCATGCAGCAAATACTATACTAGCACTTAATCACATTTATAATTATTATATACTAGCTTTTACCCACGGCTTCGCTCGCGTAAATTTAGAATTTGACAATAACGTGGCGCCATCTACTATGATAGGAACGTGATTGTTGTTTTCCTCAGGATCAGTACTTTTTCTCGGGATGAAAGATACCCATATCCGTTTCTGTACACCTGATAACGTATATGCAAAATTTCAGGATGATCGTTTCAGTGGTATAAGTGTGAAGAGGTAAAAAACAAACCAACTTTAACATTTATAATATTAGTTGGGAACGGGATATAATGTAGTTAGGATAGGACTAATATCATCATCATTCACGGCTTTCAGTATTTGTTGAAAAACAAAGCTGCACCAAGGCAATTACTACACAAATATTCGGCTAGTAATGAATGGCATACTACGTTGATGTTCGACTTTCCTGCGACGCTATACCGAATCAAGCCAAAATGAACATGTGTGCCACTATTAGTTAATATCATAATTGTTTCTTCAAATACCTCGTAAGGGCAATCATTGTTTGTTAGAACATCATTACACTTTATGCACCTAGTTTTAAACAGACTGCCATTCAGTTAAATCAGCTTCTTAGTGCCATCCCTAGAATGTAGTCCATCAATACTCTGTGTGATCACTGTTATTAATTTGTCTTTTCCATACTTCTCTTCAAATTGAGCAATAGCTTTGTGCGCCTGAAATAAGACCGAAATAGATAATAATTAGCATGAGCAAACAAACCAACTAACCTGCTGAAGTGAAACACGATCTTGCTAGATAATGACTGGTTTATTCAACTGACGGTATGCGGTAAAATCATTATAATGAGGCTACCCTCAATGTATGATAATTACATACAACATCTTCCCCTTTTATAAAAAACAGTAAACTTAGTAAAATTCCCACCACCATCCTTATACATATAAATATGAAGATACAAAGGTACAGCATAAGATATATACAGGCACAATATCATCCGTAGCAATACCTTCCGTTTTCAGGTAAAATTATTAATTATGTAATGATTGTTCTTATAATTAACCAACTATTCTTACACATACATGAAACTATTAATTAAGTAACGATTGTTCTTATTGTTATTAACTATTCTAACACATACATAATTATAAAGATATCAGGTCTTAATTACTTTTTAAAAAACATTGCAAGTTTTTCACGTGCCCTTAGCGAAGCAGCTCGAGTTGGCTGCACTACTACAGAATCAGGAGAAGAACTAGCCGACCTAGTCACAACCCTATCGTTGTCGCTCAGCCCCTCATTCATGCTCTCTTCCGCATCACTATACGTACTCGTGCGCTCATTATCGTCACTGCTACTATCTTCCTTCCCTTGCGTGGAAGCAAAATGTGCCGTGGTATCCCCTGAGCTCGCACCCTTTATTATGTGCCGTCTGTTGCGGCGGTATCGCCGACCGCTGCTATCAGCGAGGAAGTACGATCGCGGCTGCGGCGCTGGTGCCTGCACTTGCATGTATCGCCGTCGCTTGCCGTCATCTGTTACAATTACGTTCTCACCTGGCTCTAATACCGGTAACTCTCGGGAATGCATATCATAATATTTTTTTGACTTGTCACGTTTTGTTAGTATGTTTTTATAGTCTTTATGATTGTTTCGTTCTGGTTGTAATCTTTCTGTGTGTACTGGTAAGCGAGTATTTAGTCGTCGACCCATCAGTAATTGCGACGGTGCACTAATTCCATCCCTAGGTGTTGTTCTAAAATTTAATAACCCTAGATAATAATCCGTACCAGTACTTAGTGATTTTTTAATTATTGTTTTGACTGTTCTCACAGCTCTTTCACTCAGTCCGTTGGACTGTGCGTAATTGGGCGATGATGTTATATGTGTGAAACACCAATCATCAGTAAATTTTCTGAATTCCCGGGAACTGAAAGCTGGGCCATTATCAGTAATTAGTTCCTTTGGTATCCCATGTCTTGCAAACTGATCTTTCATCGCAGCAATAACAGCTCGGGATCCAATATTTGTTAAGGCGCTTATTTCGATATAATTTGAGAAATAATCCACTATAATTAAGAAGTTCTTTCGGTCGTATGAGAATAAGTCGGCGCCAACCTTTCTCCATGGTAATTCCGGAATTGAATGCGGTATCATAGGCTCCCTTACATTTCGCGCTGCGTGCTCCGCGCAGGTGGCGCAGGTGCGCACAGCCTGCTCCACGTCACGTGACATCCCGCTCCAGAACATGACATCACGCGCTCGACGTTTGCAGCGGTCGATTCCTAGATGCCCTTCGTGCACAAGCGATATCATTTCACCTCTTAGATCACGTGGTATGTACACTAAGTGATTTTTGAAGATCACCCCGTCGACTAGCTGTAATTCTTCTTTATATGCCCAATGCATTTTTATCATTTCATTCAAATCCTTTTTATATCTGGGCCACCCCTTTAGAATATGATATTTTATATTTTATAAGTTTGCATTCTTGATCCCTCTGTGTGACATCTCTGACCATACTGAGTTTACTATCGCTGAACGGTACGTTTGCTATGAGGAAACAAGCCTGATCCTCCATCTCACATGTCACCCTGTCATGCATGAGTTCCGGTAAGGCTGCTCTCGATAGTGCATCGGCTACATACATAAATTTTCCTGGTTTGTATACCACCGTAAACTCATAGCGTTGCACGCGCAACATCATTCTTTGTAACCGTACCGGCACTGCATCCAAACCTTTTTTAAATAATGCCTCCAGAGGCTTGTAGTCTGTTTCTACGACCACATCCTTCTTCCCATACACATATTGATGGTACTTTTCCATTGCAAATACGATCGCCAGCATTTCCTTTTCAATCTGCGCGTATCGTTTTTGGGTGTCAGACATCGTGAGGGAAGAAAACTCAATCGGGCGACCGTCCTGTAATAACGCAGCGCCCAAAGCCGTGGAGCTAGCATCCACTGTGACCACGACCGGCCGGTCGCTTGAGTACAGCGCCAACACCGGCGCGCTGCTCACCGCCTGCTTCAACTTGTGAACCGCAGACTCATGTACACTGTCCCACACCCATTCATTGCCTTTTTTGAGCAAACTTCTAAGAGGGCTTGCCATTTGCGAATAATTTGGAATAAACTTTGATAAGTAGTTTATCATGCCAAGAAATCGCTCTAAAGATGGCCTATCTTTTGGTTCTGGCATGTCCATTATTGCTTTTATTTTGTTTGTGTCAATCTGCATACCTTTACTACTAAAAATATGCCCTAGATACGTAACCTGTTGTACATTAAACTCACACTTCTCCCTGTTAAATTTAATTCCTACTTCCCGAGCCCTATCTAGCAATTTGATCAATCTATCATCGTGTTCTTCCTTAGTCCTACCCCAAATAATTATGTCATCAATAAATGAGTCTACCCCATCGAGATCTTCTAATAGCTGCCGTATTTTACCGTGAAATACTTCACTCGCACAGTTAATGCCGTATGGTAATCGTAAAAATTGATACCTCCCGAATGGAGTTCCAAAAGTACAAAGATCTGCACTGTCATCATCTAATTCAATCATCCAAAATCCTGACCGAGCATCAAGTTTACTGAAATACTTGGCATTTGTTAGTTTTGCGGCAATCTCAGTAAGCGTAGGTAGTAAGGGGGTAGTGTGCGCGGCGCACCGCTCGGTTCAGTGGCCGCGGGTCGAGGCAAACTCGCAGACTGCCATCCTTCTTAGCGGGCAACACGATAGCATTCACCCATTCCGTTGGGTGCGATACCTTGCGAATTATTCCCATGTGCTCCATGCTTTCGAGTTCCGCCTTTAACTTATCCCGTATCCCTAAAGGTATTTTTCTGACAGGACAAACCGAAGGACTTGCATTGTTTTCTAAAATGATTCTGTATTTCCCTGGCAATTTGCCAATTCCATGAAATAAATCATTATATTTATCAACTTTAACAGTGTAAACTCTTTTAACTAAACCTAATTCTTCACAGGTGTTTTTACCCAATACACTTTGACATCGGTCATTTGATATCACAAAATCTATTAAGTGATGTTTACCTTTATATGACCACAACATCTGACGTGAGCCTAGTATTGGAATATAATTCCCACAAAAGGACTGTGCTCTTATACAACTTGGTTTGATATCATCTATTGAATACCCTAATTTATTAAAAATAAGTATTGATAATACGTTCAGATCCGAACCTGTATCAAGTTTAAACAATTCGCTGATTCCGTGCCCATTTTCGGCAAAATATAATCGTTCAAACCACTAATTACTGTCTTTATGTTGCGAAGTTTGATCCAAAGTCGACACATAGAATAACTCATCGTCACTATCACCGCTCTCCTGTATTTGGTACACACGCTTATTACCTCTGAGCATACACATATTTTTAAAATGACCTTTATTGTAGCACAAGAAACACTTTGCGAATCGCGCTGGACACCGCGCGTTATCATCGTGAACGCCACCACATGCACTACAGCACTTTGACACCGTATCACGATTTGGAACAGAATCGAACTCGCGACCCGATGTCGCCGCAGTACCCCTGGCCGCTGAACCATGTGGTTGCGCACGCCCGCGCCCCGCGTGTCGCGCCACCCGTGCCGGCGCGCCGCGCACCGCCGCGCCGCCGCTGCCGTAGGCTCGCCGCGAGCTCGGCCCCGCGCCTCCCGCGCTGCCGCCGACGCCGTAGTTCCGCTGTGCCTCGGTGCACGCGTACTCGATAACGCGTCAACCGCGCCACTTTGTTCCTTACATTTAGTTTTTTCTATATGTCGGTTCTCTTCGTTGGATACCTCGCTTGCTTGGCATATTTTTACAGCTTTTTCCAAACTAAGCTCGTCTGTTCTGAGTAGTCTGTCGCGCACACTTGTGTCGATTACTCCGCAAACAATACGATCTCGTATTAAACTGTCTTCTAAGTGCTCAAACTCGCAATGTTGGCATAATAATCTTAGTGCTGTTACATATGCATCTATGTTTTCGCCATCCATTTGATTTCGCGTAAAAAATCGGAATCTCGCCATCGTTGCGTTGCTTTTAGTACCGAAATGTTCATCGAATTTTTTGATCAACACATCGATGTCGTCATCTTGTCCTTCCACCTTTATTTTAAAAGTGGAATATATGTCGTATCCATCTGCGCCTATTAAGTTAATAAGCAAACTGGCTTGTACACTCTTGTCTTCTTTGAACACTCCTGATGCCTTTAGGAAAACCCTAAACTGTTTTAGCCACCTTCGCCACGTGTCGGCACGGTTCGCCGGACCACCTTCTAACACTAGCTCGGCTGGTGGTCTCGCGTGTTCCATATTTACACGTGCTGCCTATCACCACAACACACTAAAACCACGTTGATAATGTCTAATTATTACTTCCGAAAGCGTAATTCGAATTTTTCGCTGTCACCATGAAGTGAAACACGATCTTGCTAGATAATGACTGGTTTATTCAACTGACGGTATGCGGTAAAATCATTATAATGAGGCTACCCTCAATGTATGATAATTACATACAACACCTGCCAGTATTTTCCTAACACAGGGCAAAGGCCTTCTCCTTTTTCTACACAATAGGGGATAATCCTATTTTTTTTTTCTTTGTCCTTCGGGTAGTTTATTGAAAAGTATTGGACATGTATTTTTTCTTTTTTTCACGTGGTCATAAAATTACGGAGATATATTGAGTTGAAATGGCGCATGACGTCACATGTAGGTAAGTTTTATACCTACTTGTGACGTAGTAAGCCCCCACTCTCCAACTTTAATGAGTTCTAACTAAGTACTTTTTTGATATTTTGATAAAACAAAAAATACGTGTCTAATATTTTTGTATTACCTGTCTGACGGACAAAATAGAATGTCGTTTTCTTTACCCAGTCCGATCCCCTATTATGCAATTTTTGCTAGTGCTGGCCAGTCTTTTTGGTAGAATGCTCATTACATCATGATGATGTATATATGTAATGTATGTCTGTATGTATGTCTTTTTTAAATGTTTTCTTTTATATTTTTTTAGGGAATATTTATAATGTATTAAAGAAATAATTAAAGGAAATAATAAAGATAACCAGATAATACCTATTGCGTTTGATTGAACACTTCCGCGCTTTTATATAAACGGGAATTTGAAGCTAACATTACCAAGATACTTATCACAAAAAAATATTTCCTTTTTATTTTTTTGCTAGCCCTACTTTTTTATTGACAGTTGACAGATCGAGGTCATTGACATTCCTATTCCTATTTGAAACGCATCTTAAGTTCCTATACTGTACTATCTGTAGGTTTAGTGTTCTATGCAGCGTGAAACAAAAATACTAAATAATAGTGACAATTTCACCGTGTGATATAATCACCTTCTTCATCGATAGATCTCATTTATCCTGCAATAATTTTAATAATCTTTTTTTTTCTTGTCTTTTCTAGGTGCGATAAACTTCCATAGACAAGTGGGAATGATGATCAGGATCTAGGGGGATCTTCTGGTCTCTGACGTAGTTACGGAAGTCTCTCGATGAATTAGAATGATCACCCATTCGCGACATGCGTAGCATAACTTGGTAAATTCATTGAACCTTGCAGCTGATATTTTGAAGCCTTACTGTGATAGGATTGCTAAAGCATGTGGGTATTCTGTGGGTAGATATATTGTTACTGAATAGCTGCCATTACTTAACAGTATAATACACTCGTAACCATAAAGATGACCCTTGTAAACATATTCCTATTCCTACCTGTTTGTATCTAGACTTTCTACTTGCTAATGAGTGATTTACTCGTTCTCGATATGTTTAGGTATCTTACTGGCTCTCTGGGATCCTCAGCTATAACCAATCAGAATTTAAATATATGCGTTAAATTGCTAATTTACAAACCTTAAGTAACGTTAATGTGATGTAGATCACACGAGGAAACAGTCACTGAATTACAGTTATAAAGGAAAATCTAAACTGGAAATCGAAACTAAGACTACACGATACGCAGCAGGACTAGCTACCACTGAGCCATAGAGATAGAAACGATCTTAATTCCTATTCATTTCTAAAATCACCTAAAGTAGGTATCTATTAAAAAAACACGTATTATTTTATCTCAAATCTACAGAGCAGATTCCATAAAAAGAAAAAAAATGGAATAATTACTAGAAAACCCATAGAAAATGTTGTAAGTATGTACCTACACAGCGTACGTAAGAACTTTACTAAAAAGGGGAGATATTGATACGCGACGAGATTCTTGAACACTCGTATAATACTCTCGAGAGCACGCCATGTAGATATTAGTATGGTAGATATTTGCTTTCTGCCTTCCTGCCTCAGTTTCTTGAAATACATAGCCGGGAGCGCACGTGCCGCACAAAACGAAATCTAACGCGTACCGTGACGAAAATCCGCGACGCATTTTCCGGAATTTTTTAATTCAATTCAATAAAACATTAAAAGTACGTTCTCAAAACAGTGATTTTCATAATAATTTATTTTTTGGTGAATTTTAATAAAGTTTGCACAACAATAATTAAAAAAATATAGGTCGTATGCATACATCGATGTCCAAGGTGGAAAGATATTTTGGTACCCGGGCGATACGCCAAACTGTGTTTGATATAATTCTGTGACGACCATCGTGTGATTAGTAAACATTGATGTCATTAATATTTAATTAATATAATATATTAATATTTAAGAAAAGTTAGAACAATACAATAAGCATCTATAATTAAATGAAACAATGGCCCATAATTTAACATTAATAATCACATATCAAAAAAATATTCAGAACAGTGTTTGAATAATGTGCAAGTGAAAACGTGGAGAACTTTTTCCTACATAAATACTAGGCAATGATATAACCATGAATGTGCCAACGATTAAAACGGATTCGGAGGTGGACCTTCAGACGCAGAGCACCTCTCGTCTTCAACCGAGGAGGTGTGCTGGACCTCCTAAAAAGTCTACAGCTTCAAAACTATGGGACTTATTGCAACCCCTGGCCAGATTATGGGGACTTATCACAGCTGTTGGTTAGTATGGGAAAATGTGCAATATCTATCTGTCTTATCTGTTTGAATCGTCAAGCCGTCTATGTGACACATTTGCTTCCTTCCTATTGGAAATAAATAAATAAACAAGTTGTTTCTGAATAACATTTAAAAAAATAACCTTTCACAAAATATTCTGACTCTAAACGGGGCGCCTGTTTATTGAAAATTAATGAAAACCCATCCAACGAGAGAAACATTAACTCAACAACGGCTTAGCCTATATACATACTTAGATACTCCATTGGAGTACATTTTAATAAAATCAAAACATCTGTTCGTGTCACATGAAGTTTTGTAGGACTATTGAACAAACAAGTGCCAAAAGTTGTTTTAAGAGTCCCTCCATTGCGTGTTAGAAGATTATTTGGTAAACAATTTCGGTACCATCTGTGAATGTTTATGAGAAATACTGTGGCCTGGTAATATGTGACGTATATAAAACATAACAAAACATCACGCTTGTAATCCCCGTAAGGGTAGGCAGATGTGTACCTAATAGTACCCCATTTTTCGCCAGTTATGTTTAAGTCCCATATAATAGAGGGCGAGCCTATTGCCATCAACCGGGCACAAATCAAGACTCCGTGGCTGATACTGAGAAATGCCTAATGGAATAATGGAAAAACCCAATAACATTTTGACCGACCCGGGGTTCGTACGAAGGACCTCATGCTCAAGTCGCGTTTGCGACCTCGACCAACGAGGCAGTGATGTATATCTACTATTCAAATGTATTTCATTGGTTGCAATCTACTGTTAGATAGTTAAGACCGTTTACAACTTACGTTAATTCATACAAACTTTCAAGTCCTTACTCTCCGAAATGACTGAACCGATTTCAATGAAACTTAAGACGCAAAAGCAGAATAGATATGTCTAAAAAGTTACTAAAAACATTTTTCGTTTCAAAAATGTTTTTTAGTAACTTTTTAGACTTTAAAAAAATATATAATTGCATTAATTTCTGTTTCTTTATATAATTTATAATCGGTGTAATTTTGCTGTATCACTATTAGTAACTTTTTAGACCTATGTATCCTGCTTATGCGTATGAAGTTTCATTAAAATCGGTTCAGTCGTTTCGGAAAATATAAGCACTTGAAAGTGTGTATGAAGTGTCGCAAAGTCTTACGTCTCCGCTAATATATGTCTGATGTTTCCTCATGTACTCGGTGTGGGTAAATAATATTATTGTGTTTATTTAAATTATGAAATGTATGTATTTCATATCTTTATATACTTTGTAGATAGTCGGTTTCTAAAGTAAAGACAGACACTGTTTGTCGTGATAACTTGTTCTATCTACAGGATGATACAGAATAAGCGCAATACCACTTATGACTTATGTGGTGATTTAAACTGGACTATATTCTCCCTGAGGAACATGGGTCGAAAAAAAATGGGCACTTCATACTGATTGCGTCAGTCGATGCAATATTTTATATGGGAAGTTATTTTTTTTTCTGTCCCTTTTCCTTATATAATTAATATAGCAGTTAAAACCATCTATGTATGTGTATTTCCGTAAACATATTTGTCGCGCTACATCGCCAGAGCAGCCTCTACAATATTCTGAGTGCGATATTATACTGGACACGCAGATCACTGTATGCACTGACAATAACTGGTCCACAGACTGCACGTACAAAATGTCGAGCAAAATTATTTAAACAGCGTAATCTTGACCAAAATCAACAACACACTTACAACACACGTAGGGTTGGAAAAAACCAACTGGTTCAACCACAGAATAAAAATGATTATGGTAAGAGAACATCTAAGTATTTGGTACCTATAGTGTTTAACAAAATATATTTATTAAGAGAAAAAGTAAAAATTAGTAAAGGATCACTCAAGACAAAATTCAAAAACATTACACGGGATTGCAACCAGAAATAAATACATTGTATAAGATTAAGCATAACAGAATATAATAAGTAAGTTTAATTATTTAATTAAGTTTAATTTATAATTAGTTAGTTGTACATAAGGTGATTCATTGTTATATAAAAGAGCGTCTCTCGCCATCAAACGTAAAAGTTTGGAGAGTTTAGTCTTAAGTAACACCTCTCTAATGTAATTTCTTAAAATAAATAATAAACAAAAAAGTCATTTATTCAAATTAGGCTGATCTTCTTCTTTTTGATCGTCAAAATTACATGAGACAGACCCCCAAAACGCCCACCCTTCGCCAATTCCTAGTGTTTTAGCTGTGAAGAAGAAGTGGCGGAACAAACTCCCCAGCAACACATCTGTCTGTTAGGTTGGAACTATTGGATGAACCATATTCAAAACAATAGTGTTCAAGTTAATATAAATAAAGAACCCATAACATCAAATTAATGTCACATGTCAGCTAGCACGCACCAATAATAAAAGAAATATAACAAAATATATATATAGGTACTCAAGAATAAATAAAGCCTCCAGACATGAAGGGCGTGCCCGCTTACACGAGTATAAACACGAAAAAAAAAAACTATGCTTGAAGTTATATAACATATCAGTAAGCTGATTTGGAGAAAGAGCATAAACATTGTCTTGAGTTCAACCTAGCGACCAACTATTCTTATTGTTTAAATAGTCGTTAATGGCGCAAACCTGTAGGCCAGTATATTGAAGCGTACCGACAGCGATCTATGTTCCCTGTCAATGTCCATATGGAAAGTTGTTTGCTGTTTGATGGTCTGAATCATCACCTAAGAGATATTCCCATTATTCACACCCTGTATATCTTCATCGAGTACAGTTTTGTGTAGGTTTAAAACCACCTATGTATTTAGAAGATAAAGATTTAATAGTTCTTGATACGCAACATTCATTAAAAAACTTAGTTCATACTTACTACAATATTAATTGATTTATAACTATCAATAATGATATTACCTACCTGCGCACAAGACTGCCTCTATCTAGGATCTTGATTATTTATTCATGAGACTGATAACTGTGATATGATCTATGTCTAGAGATTAATTTGTCTAGAAACCAGAATAGTCATGGACGAATGTAGAAGCGAATCAAAACAAGATTACTAAGCTACAAAATTGTTTGCTATGTTTTGTTCTATTTACCACATAAATCTTCTACTGTACAAATTATCATCCTCGTTGGAATAAAATAGAACCTTTTTATTCACATTAAATAGTTCTCAGGTTAGTAGACGAGCTAGTGGCTAAATATTAACAGCCACACTGGTCGATCTTCAAGGTCAAGCCGTGATTGCCAAGGTGCGTCCTAGGATGGGTGACCATAATTCCATAGCGAGTTTTCTCCGTGTCTCTTAAAGCACGTTAAACTATTGGTCGCGACTGCCATGTGTTAATCTTAGGCTGTTGTTACGAGTAGTCAGTTGCTGAAAGTCTGAAACGTAGCCATCACCGTTAACCAGGGTTCTGGAGGTCAGATAGACAGTCGCTTTATGTACAATACTGGTATTCAGCCGTATCCAGCTGCACTGGAAGCCGACCCCAACACAGTTCATAGTTGAGAAAAGTTTAGGCAGATAATGAAATCTCAAGTTAATAACTGACACATTTTTTAAGCACTGTTCCGTACTTAAGCTTATTTGCTGAGCTTGATGGCCTAGGTTTCGATTCTCTATAGCAGACCTCGACCAGTCTGGATTTGAGCCCAGTTATTGCCAATATAAGCCCGCCCTCGATGTGTCTTGGGATTTATTACTGGCGAAATTTGGGTTAACCGTAGACCTTACCCCTTAGAGAAATACTGAAAGATATTAGAAACACAATCAGGCACCTGTCACGCTGCCGACGAATAGCAGAAAGCGAGTTAGGGCTGGCGACTACGTATGTACAAACGAGTTTGTTACTCTGTAGCACTAACTTGTGGAGACAGATTCTGCTGTGTGAACAGTCAGACAACATCGACTATTAATATGTAACATGTCGCTTGTAGTTCGCCTGTAATCTCCGAAGAGTTAGGCAGAGTTTTATCTACTTAATAAGTAGTACTGCCACGTTTCGCAAGTTATATTTAAACTACACGCAAGTAATAAATAACTTCCTCCCCGACCCTCGCTCGAGCCAGCACGCGGTGCTGTGCCAGTAACTTTAAATCAACCCTTAAATAATGATATCATTCAGATCCAGCCTGTCCCCATGCTGTCCTCCCCCAGCGACGACCTAAGCCGAGGCTCGTACCCCACAGAGGGTGCCCTTAGCGTGTAGTGGCTTGGTTTGTAAGTAAGTTTTTATGCCCTGGCTGGAGGCCTTACACTTAAGGCACAAAATAGTCGGGTTAAGCAGACGACAACCTCCTTGGTTGAACTGCGAGACGCAATTCACATTAAAAAAAAAACTGATGGTTCTTAAGAAAGGTCAGGTGCGTAGTACTCGCAACCGGCGTGCGTTTTTGTTATTTATTTATTGCAAAATGTACACAATCTCAGTAACAAGCTATGGGCTTAAAACTAGACAGTACATGACCCTGTTAGGGCGCAACAAAATAACTTAAAACTAACTTAATAGTATAGTAGCGAGTCTTTTATTACTTAATTTAGGAACATTCACAATAAAAAAATAAAAAATATAAATAAACATATCTAGCACCTCCTTATATATAAAAGAAAATATATTATAATTAACACAAACACATACTTATAATTTGAGGTCTATTTTAGCTTCCCATCGTCCATAAATTCCTGTACACTATAATAACATTTTTCTAAAAGAAATGTTTTGAGCCTTGCCTTAAATACACATAGTGTCTTCGTGGACCGGATATATTTAGGTAATTTATTATATATCTGTATGGTTCGGTATTCTGGGCTATTTTTATACATTTCTAATCTAGACCAGATGTATGTTCATACATGGACGAGGCAAAAGGAGTATGGAAGGATCCTAGGACTCCAGGACCTCATACTCAGCAGGGGTCAGGCAGTGTATAAATATGTTTACTGAGATGGGATCTACACCTGGTGGCCTACAATGACGTCTTAATAGTGTATTGGATCTTTGGTAGATGGCACAGGTCCTGGGAACCTTTATTTTATTTCAAGGAAGAGGGAAGACGGGGAGCACAAGTGATAGGCTTCAGTTCAGATCAAAGACAAATCTTTATTTTATAAACATAGACAATGACACGACATACCACAGACTATACAACAAATAGTACATTGTTACCCTAGGGGTGAAAGTAACTTATTTAGTCCCGAGACGGGGTTTGGCGCACGAACGAAGTGAGGCGCCAACAGTTCGAGGGACTAAATAAGTCTTTAACCCGAGGTAAACACTGTGCTTTTCATTACGAATATGAGGAAATAAAAACATGAATTAGCTAAAGCAAAAATGAGTAAATTTTATTTTACATAAATCAACAACTTTTCCCGCCTATTTTGTTTTTTTTTTCTGTGGCCAGCCAGCTATTCAGCCATTATTTTTAATTTTCATCATTGATAAAATGGTAAATATTTTGCCCAAATCTATGTTATTTTAAAGCAATAGGGGATCGGACTGGGTAAAGAAAACGACATTCTATTTTGTCCGTCAGACAGGTAATACAAAAATATTAGACACGTATTTTTTGTTTTATCAAAATATCAAAAAATTACTAAGTTAAAACTCATTAAAGTTGGAGAGTGGGGGCTCACTACGTCACAAGTAGGTATAAAACTTACCTACATGTGACGTCATGCGCCACTTCAACTCAATATATCTCCGTAATTTTATGACCACGTGAAAAAATAAAAAATACATGTCCAATACTTTTCAATAAACTACCCGACGGACAAAGAAAAAAAATTGGATTATCCCCTATTGTTTAAACTAAATTTAAATAATAAAGTTCTTAAAAAAATATAGATTCTTTAATCAATACTTAACTTTAAGTTATTACAATTTTACATCGTGGCTGCATAGAGAGTTTGAACATGGTTCAATAAAAATGTGAGAATAGAACTAGTTTTTTTTTAATAATTTGACATCTGTCAGTTGAAAGCGATTCTCCCTAGGGCTGAAAAGTATTACTTTCAACCCGCTCTTCAGGCAACTTCAGATCTACTTTCAGAGTATGAGTAATGAAAAACATTATTGTTTCATTCTTATTCCAGAGTGGGAAAGAGACGGAGCTATATAGGTCGTCTAGCTCCATCTCTTTCCCACTCTGGAATAAGAACGAAACAATAATGTTTTAAGACGTCATAGTAAATACTATACTTTTCTTCACCGAGTAAATTGTAGATAGCTAGCGTTCCTTCGTCGGCGATGAGACAGGCACCTTAATAAGGCAAAACAAACGACGATTTCCTGAATCTGTCGTCACGGCTTACGTACGGAGAAGTAAAAAACCTCCTGACTGTCTCATCATAAGGCTTATTGACTCTTACGAGGTGCCTACTTAAACATTGTTACGACTTTTAAAATAATATTTAACTTTATTTGGGGAAGTTTTTCGTTTGGAGTAAAAACGTTTTGTAATATTCGTCAAAGGTTTGTGTACAAGTCTTGGTCAATTCAAGATTATTTCAGGAAAACTATCTTTAATTAATATTATAAATGCGAAAGTTTGTGAGGATGGTTGGATGTTTGTTACTCTTTCACGCGAAGTCTACTGAATGGTTTTGGATGAAATTTGGCACACGCGTGTTTGATAACCTGGATTAACACATAGGAAACTTTTTATCCCGGTGGTACCGTGGGATGACTCATGATGATGATGCCTCGGAAAGCACGGTAAGCCGTTGGTCCCGGCTGTCATTTTCTAGATCTTTGACAGTCGTTACGAGTAGTCAGAAGCCGAAAGTCTGACATCCAGTCTTACCAAGGGGTATGGTATTGCCCATTCACTGGGTTGTGGAGGTCAGATAGGCAGTCGCTTCATGTGAAATACTGATACTGATACTCAACTGCATCCGGTTAGACTGGAAGCCTTTAATGATTATTTGAATGATTATTTGTGCACGGAACCCTAATCCTTTTTCTAAAATAAAGTTACTCCTTTTAATGTTATTAGGAGTAACTTGAACACTCAGTTCTCTGCCAGTAAAAATCGGTCAAGCCGTTTTGGAGATTAGCCGCAACACACAGACAGAAGAAAATAGTTTTTTGTTATATGTATGCTTTATATGTATGCCGTGTATGCTTTCATACGCATTCAGTAAAAAGCTGTTCAAATTACAAACAGACACTTCAATTTTATTTATTTCCATAGATTATGACTTCCAATGCCTCCGGTATTCCCGCATTTTCTATTCAACATACCATAGCCATGAGACAATACAAACGGCAAAATGGATTTAATAAATTACGGAGAACGGTTCCAAAGCGAACCGAATCTTAAATGAGTTATTGAACGGTTCTGCATTGGTGTTTCGACTCTAAAAAGTCCACATAATATAACATCACGCCTCTTATTCTTCAAGGGTTAGTTAGAGATGTAACTAATATTTATTTATAACATCAGTACAATGTTCAGAGGTGGACTTAATGCCACAGGCATTTTCTACCAGTCAACCTTTGGGTGATGCAGAGACAAACAGTGGTAGGTGTCTATCAGTAACAAAAAGTATTAAATATATATAAAAATTTGAAGGCACTTTAAAAAGTATTCTTTAAAAAAATCTAATGCGTATCCCTTCATGTTATGTGTGATAAGGGACTAGCTATGTCTCAAGTGCCTTCTTTGATCTCGGGGTCACACATTCCTGTCGGTCCCTATGGAATTCGAACGCGTGAATATTACGTAGGTACCTACATAAGTAGGTGGGTAGATTTATGTATTGTTAAACATACATTTACATTTGACTTGTGAATTTCAAATACTGCGTCTTTACATGAAGATGAGTGTTTGTGTAAGTACAGAAATAATATGGAATAAGAAACTATGTAGTTATATAAATATGTAGAATCTACATACGTGAATATATGAACACTTTAGTTAGAGTGAACAGACTTTTTCTGGGTATGCTCGTACCATCGTCGACTTTGTCTCTGTCATTTTTGACCTAGACTAGAGTCAAGAGCGAACCCATCGCAAATAAAATTTAAAAAAAATACTTTCTGTACTACTACATTTTTATGGCGAGTATAGAATCATATAGTAACATAGCATAAAATCACGCCTTATAACCCCGAAGGGTTATTCAGAGGTGTACCTAATAAATATCACTTCATTTCGCCAGTTATGTTTAAGTTCCGTGTAATAGGGGCAAGCCTATTGCCATCAATCGGGCAGAAATCCAGACTCCGTGGCAGCTACTGAGAAATTAAAAAAATTCCTGAAGGAAAAACCCAATAACACTGTCCGATTTTTGTACCGATTTGACCTTTTAGTACGTGGTAAGCGTTTTCGAGTCAGGGTGTAGTAATCCTGTGGACGGTGAGTAATGGGCTAGCTCACCGTCCGTCCATCTTATGACGACAGACCATGTCGACGGCACGTTCGTGTTTCACGCGCGCCTCAAGGAGATGTCAGCAAATTGGAAGGGGTCCGAGAGGGCCAATGCCTGCTAGGGCTCCAGGGCTGTTCGAAAGAGATACCGTGGCCCTAGAACACAAAGGGCTAAGATACATGGATGGGTTTTAGTCAGTACAAGTCTGACACTCCCTCCCGCTCCACCCAGAGCGGGGGCGGTCAGTTGATGATTTCCCATTCGTAAAAAAAAAGGTGTAATAGTAATACAGGGTGTAAGACACCACTGGCACCCTGTATAATTTAAACCTGCATAGTCAGCTGTAATTTTTTTACTACTGGAACATAGGCTCTCGTTCAGTCAGATCCGTTATCATTCAAGCGGGCACAATGTGGATTGGTAGATAAATCTATGTGTAACGCAAAAGTCCAGGGTTGTTTGTACTAGATGATGATTAAGGTCGTTAATAATTGATAACTACTGATAAGTAATACACTCTTTTATCATGATTCATCTTCATCTATCACGATATCTTTTAAACATAAATAAAAAAAGAGTTCCTTGACCGACTTACCGAGAACGCATAGCTCAAACCACTGACAACAGGCACGTTACTTTTGAAGATATTATTATGTATTTCTTCAAACTACTTATCTGTGAAGGCTAGAAAACACAGAACTAAAATCAATATTCCATGTTTGACAGATGGAAGCAAATTTTCTTGACAAGCAACATTCAACATCAGTTGGTCATACTTTATGTGAAAAGGCATCACAATAGCGACCTTATTTTGATGAAAATAAGATTGCTGTCATCTTCTTGTCAGTGGAAGCAACCCAAAATAGCCCTTATAATAGCACCACTTGACTGTAATTCTGACAGTGATGCCAAGTCTGAGGTGAAATAATTGCTGAAAGACTCGTAATCATCATCTTCCTGCTCTTATCCCAATTTATTTGGGGTCGCTGCAGCACATCTTCTTTTTCCAGACTTCTCTATTACTTGTCATCTCATCAGAAACCCTATTTTTTGCCATATTATGCTCCAAACATTCCATCCATCGCTTCATTTGGTCTTCCTCTACTCTTTTACCTATTCACCTTCATACTCAAAACTTTCTTCACGACATTTTCCTTATTCCTAACTGCTAAATGACTGAAGTTAAATAGCACCAGTCACTTTAATACGAACCAACAATATTATTTAACTGGCAACTTCGTCTGCGTCATATTTTCCCCGTTTTTGCAACATTTTTCATTGATGCTCCGCTCCTATTTTGAGTAGCCGGATGTTATACGGCCTATAGTCTTTCTCGATAAATGGGCTATCCAACACTAAAAGATTTTTAAAGCCGAACCAGCAGTTCCCAAGAACTGAACTGTTCTAAATCAGAAATGTTTCTCACACGACTCAATAAAACAAAGTAGAACAGTTTATGTCTGCATTTAACAATGAGTGGAAACTAATTTCTAAAGTTAGTTTTGTTTCAATGGAATTTAACTGTTTGGCCTGTTAGTGTTTCAGTTCGGTATTCAATAACTATGCATCAACTTTGAACATAAAACCGTTTAGAACCAAACCGTTTTAGAGACGAACTGATGAACTTGAATGAAATGGAGGCAGAGGTTTTAAAGGTCCGGTAGAGTTAGGTTGACTTGAGTAGTATTTTAGTTTTCCGAAGAAACTTGCTTGTGAGGAGTTACGCTTAAATATATTTTATAGTATGCTGGTATAACAGCTTGTATAAATATACAAGCTGAAAGCTGCAAAACAACAGCTTGTATAAATATACAAGCTGTTGTTTTGTATCCTCGTCCAATTCGAGGAGATAACTATGCTAATGATTTTCGACCAGACTCTACATATACATACAAATAAATACAATTGAAGTGTATGTTTGTAATATTAAAATAACCGCTTTTTACTACAAGCAGATGAATGTACATTTACCAAAATATCATTTTTTACAATTTTTGTCTGTCTGTCCGTCTGTCGGTCTGTCTGTTAGTTCCGGCTAATCTCTGGAACGTCTGGACCGATTTTGGCGGGACTATAATTGGCAGATAGCTGATGTAATAAGGAGTAACTTAGGCTTTTGTTAATTTCCACGGACGAAGTCGCGGGCACAGCTAGTCAATAATAAAATGGGTAACCAGTATGGCCTGAAAGATATTTCTCGACGGCGTGTAGAGCCAAGTCAGAGCCCATGGGCGGCATAAAAACTCTGACACCAGGTGGCGTACCATGACGTTTTAAAACATTATTTTTCCATTCTTATTCTAGAGTGAAAAAGAGACGGAGCTATACAGGTCGTCTAGCTCCATCTCTTTCCCACTCTGGAATAGGAATGGAACAATAATGTTTTAATATATATCAGAACTTTATTTCAGATCAAAAACATGTAAAATACACAGATCCATAATTGTGTTAGTAAGCACTTAAGAACTATGTTAGTAAACCTAAAACTAAAAAAGTACAAAAATCAATCAACAATCAGACTGACACGTGGAGTGCAATCCAGTGTCTAACAAACGGACCATCTAGCGTGTGCGTAGTCGCAGCGGAAAAATGTCGAATTTCTTCATTTCAGTTAAGCAGATATTTAGTGTATGACCTCGTGTAATTGTGTATGGCAAGTACAAATTTGTGTATCCAGCCATTGGGGAGCTATTCAACAAAAACTGTTTCCGCTGGAACTACGTCATCCTAGCGGCACTTTTTTTATCCTATGCACGTACATGAAAAAAAATACATTCAATAATTAGTGTATAAGGAGAGGTAAATGTGTATGCTTGAATGAAATTTGTGTGTCATAAAACTGCGAAGATAATCAAGTTTCCGCTGCGCTGACGTTTGGCTATTTGATGAAAATCATATAAAACAGCTTAGTGCAGAGTTGAATTTTTTTACGCACCTTGCTTTGAATTTGTGTGTAATGTTTGTGAAAACAGAATTTGAAAAAAACATACCGTTCAGAAGATATACACGTAAAAGTAAAATAAGGTTATTAGGTCTAATTACTTAAAATAGGAACTCTAGAGCCTAACTTATTACGTTTATTTGTATCTTGTATGGGTCTACAATGCCTTGCCAAGTTTCATTTATGTGGTCTTAGTAATTAATGAGCAATGGCATAATTTACTACGACTGGACCACTATATTGAATGACATCGGATTGCAGGACTTTTTATAGATAAAGCAGACTAAACTTATTCCGATAGTTAGTGTATTAATGCAACTATTCACATGTAAAATTTCAGGTCATTTTACTAAATAATTAAAGAGATAGAATAAAAATACCAGAACAACCGCTATTCATGAAAAAACCGACCAAGTTTGAATGGCTACAAAAAAGCGGCCGTGCAGTATATAGAGCTAACGTTCTAAAATTTCCAGTGTTGTACCATTATTGGATTGGTACAGGTGGGCACACAATTCTTAAACAAGTAACAAATAATTTTCGTAATAAAAATAGTAGGTCTCTTGTTTGTTTCTCAAACTTAAAAAAATATTACAAAAAAATCAGTGCGTGGAGTCCCTCCGCGCGGAAGAAGTGAAACTTCGTTATACTCGAACGCATGCGTGTAATAACACGCATGCGTTCGAGCGCCACGCATTCACTCTCGTTATTTTATTGAGCTTCTAAATAATATTTTGTTCTTTTATTGTTGTATTATTTTTATTACATAATTATTACATAAGTTTATCGAGGTTATTCTACTCATGGAAATTGAGCGAAGACTGGTCACACCGAAGAGTCGAATGCATGACTGTTTGCACGTCGTCTTGTACCTAGTAGAACTACGTAGTACGTAGTCACAAATCTTGTAATACTGCCAGTGAGTTTTAGAAAATATTTCCCCTCCATGGTAGCGTTAAACTTGTTGGAGGAAGTCGCATAAGAAGTTTCAATTTAATAAGAATAGCTTCTGTATGACAATTTTACAAAAAATTGTTACACTTGGTAATTAGGTCCTTCTGTAATATTCTGCTGCTTCCAGCGTACAAATATTTTTATTGATACTCGGTATAATTTGATTAAATGAAATACTAATAATAATTATAAAAATTCATTAACACCAGTAGTTATTTCAGATGTCGAATTTAAAAACTGATTATTAGTGAATAATCTAAAGAAGGTTATTCTAACTCACTACGATGGTGGGTTGATTTTAGTCGTGTGTGTAGTGCACATGCACATTGTTTCTGTGTGCGTAAAAGCTCGAACGAGAAGACTAACTCCCGAAAAGTTAGGTGCTAGTACAAAAAACCTAAGATTTACTTAAACATGTAGGCTTTTACAGTAGGCAATATTAGTTATTTATGTTTAGTAAAAAACTGATTCTTTATCAATGTTATTATTACCTACTTTGTAAATAATGTGGCTTTTTTTTTTCATTTTTATTAGTCATTATACAATAAATATTTTTAAGAGTAGGTTTTAAAGTTAATAAAGTTGTTTTATTTTCTGCTAAACAATTGTGTACGCACCTGTACAAAACTATTACACACAATAATGATACTATACTGGAAATTTTAGTACGTTAGCTCTATATACTGCACGGCCGCTTTTTTGTAGCCATTCAAACTTGGTCGGTTTTTTCATGAATTGCGGTTGTTCTGGTATTTTTATTCCATCTCTTTAATTATTTAGTGAAATGACCTGAAATTTTACATGTGTATAGTTGCATTAATACACTAACTATCGGAATAAGTTTAGTCTGCTTTATCTATAAAAAGTCCTGCAATCCGATGTCATATAATATAGTGGTCCAGTCGTTGTAAATTATGCCATTGCTCATTAATTACTAAGACCACATAAATGAAACTTGGCAAGGCATTGTAGACCCATACAAGATACAAATAAACGTAATAAGTTAGGCTCTAGAGTTCCTATTTTCAGTAATTAGACCTAATAACCTTATTTTACTTTTACGTGTATATCTTCTGAACGGTATGTTTTTTTCAAATTCTGTTTTCACAAACATTACACACAAATTCAAAACAAGGTGCGTAAAAAAATTCAACTCTGCACTAAGCTGTTTTATATGATTTTCATCAAATAGCCAAACGTCAACGCAGCGGAAACTTGATTATCTTCGCAGTTTTATGACACACAAATTTCATTCAAGCATACACATTTACCTCTCCTTATACACTAATTATTGAATGTATTTTTTTTCATGTACGTGCATAGGATAAAAAAAGTGCCGCTAGGATGACGTCGTTCCAGCGGAAACAGTTTTTGTTGAATAGCTCCACAATGGCTGGATACACAAATTTGTACTTACCATACACAATTACACGAGGTCATACACTAAATATCTGCTTAACTGAAATTAAGAAATTCGACATTTTTCCGCTGCGACTACGCACACCCATCTAGCCTGTCCGCTATTACTCCCAAGATTGTGTTGGAGCTTGCCCGTATACGGTGCAACAATGAGGACCGACCTTTTTCTCATGATGGCTTGAAAGCCATTAAATCCGAGCTTTCAAAAACATGCCCGATGCACTGCAATATCTCGGAAGACCCAACAACATCCTAAAAATATTATTGTATTGTACCCGTAGGGCAATGATGCCCGCTGAGTACAACTGATCCACAGGGTGCACGAGTAAAACGATAGACAGTATGCACGGAACATAGTGCACTTCACCTCACTCGTGCACCTTTTAAACCTGCGAGCCAGCATGTTCCCACAGACAGCCAACGCCCTACGCTCCCTCTCAACGTCCATGTCATCCGCGAGGTCTTCCGTAACCCAGTGACCCAGGTACTTAACCTGCGTCACTCTGTTCAGTGGTACACTATTTAGTAAAACAGATGGGACAGTGTCAACTTTTAGATGCCGTGGTTGGAACACTAGCAGTTCACTTTTCTTCGCATTGTACCTGAGCCCATGGGCCACGGCGTACTCCTCACATCTCATAATGAGTTTCCGCAATCCGCCGATTGAAGGACTCAGCAGCACCATATCATCAGCATAGCTTAAATTGTTAATACGAGTGCCATCAATAGTACAGCCGACTGCAGTGCTGCTGAGACCCTCAATCAACTCATTGATGTACAAGTTGAAGAGTCGAGGGGATGTTAAACCACCCTGTCTCACACCACACTCCAACCTGTACTCATCGGACAAAACATTAGCCCACCTAACAACATTGACTTGATTGCTGTACCAGTAATCAAAAACATTAATGATCTCCACGGGGAGTGTGGTGGACCTCAGTTTCTCCCATAGAAGTTCATAAGACACCATATCAAAAGCCTTTGATAAATCAAGGAAGCAACCATAAACTGGAGTCTTCCTGTCCGTGTAGTACCGGACAGTATGTTTAAGACATAAGATTGCCGTTTCTGGAGACAGTCCGGCTTTGAAACCGAACTGTGCGTCATTTATTTTGAGGTGATTACATAATTGTTGATCTAGCATACTGTCCAGTACCTTAGCTACAGTGGTGGCTAGCGAGATGGGTCTATAGTTGGAACCATCCGAGGGGTCACTAGTCTTATTCTTGATCACTGGTACAACAATAGCTTTCGTGCACTCGTCCGGTATATACGAGTGTCTTATACAAAAAGTGAAAAACATAGATAACACTCTAGGCAAATGTATACCCGCATGCCTCAGGTGCTCAACGCTAACTATAATGTAATGTATAACCATCATGTCCAGGGGACTTACCCCTCGCCATCTTACTGATAGTGAAAGCTACTTCCTTAGCAGAGAAGCTAACAGATGCTAAAGTATTTAACTTTTGAGAATCAGCCTTGAGCACCGGCGGCAACATACGCGGACGATCAGATGGCACCACTTTTTTATTAACAAACATATTAGCAATATCCAGCGACTCACCAAACCCATCCACGCTGAGAGGGGTGTACAGTGGTTTTAAGCGTCATAGTAATCCCCCAGGTTAGGGACTAACCACACGATTAAGTAAACTTCTATTAACATCTGTTTAAACATGAACGTGGAAAATCATCCAACAAACAAATGAATGACCATGATGTATTTCCCTAAGGTTTTCTCTCGAACGGAACCCAAAAAAAACGATAGGCCAGTAATGAGCGTATTCATCAGATGACTGAGCTATCCATTGCATCGTCTAGGAAATCACACGGAGCTATAAATATCACGTTCGAGGAAGCGTCTAATGCGCTCCTATTTATACCAGTAAGCGTGATAAATCTTAGCCCGCGATGTTTTCGGGGTTCCTTTTCAATTTGCCTGAGTAACGTATTGCAACTTGTTAGTTTGGGGTATTAGGAGTATTTGGAGCTATTGTAGGAGTAGGTAGACAATGGATTTGTTTTGGTTCATCATAGAGGTAGTTTTTGTGAGTGAGTGGATATTTTTCTCATTTATTTATTTCTGTACACATAATTTTATTTTTTCTATATAAAATAATATTTAAAAAACATTTTAAAATATAAATAAAATAGTAGCCCACCAGAATCGGGAACAAAGTCCAAGCTACCGGCGGTCAGGGCTCCAGAGAAAGGAATCTCCTAACAATACGAGCCGTGTACAAGAGTACCGCTTTCTGAATCAAGCCCTTGATCCAGCTGCCTAACGAGAGCCTCATCAGATATTGGTCGAGGTTCTTGGCATTTAAGCCATTGGCTGATACGACTTTTGGCACAATGATCGCTGAGTCAACATCCCACATGTCTACACCTCGTGAGCCAAGTCAAGATACTTGATTTGCTTATCTTTCTCGGCTTTCAAGAGGTTCTCGTCATGCGGAACCGTTATGTCAACAATCATTGCGCGCCGCTCTGATGGATCCACCACCTGAGTGGACATATTATTATCGATCTACAATAGCTATTCTGTGGGTATTGTTATTGGTGGTCACTGTATAGCTCGCGGTTTAATTTTATCAATTATCATACTATTGGTTTACCGTCTCGGTGGCATGGTCGAGTGGTCGCAAGCGGGTCTGCTCGGCTCCTGGCTTAGATTCAGAGGTCATGCAAACTGTTTTCAGGTTTTTCCTTTAGGAACTTCTCAGTAGCAGAGCAGAAAGGAAATTAATGGCGTAACACCCTTGGAAAGCATGCTTTTGCCATTGGTCCTGCGTCTGGTTTCTCTCCGGTCGTTTCGATTTGCCGTCTCTTTGGTCTATGTGGTTAAAGGAACTGAGCGTGCACCTGTGTTTGTGGATAATACTTGTGTACTATAATAGTTTCTGCGTTCTTGGCCAGTCTCAGTTGAGACAGGGAGCCAACCGCGACCAAAATTCAGTCCGGAGGACATTATTTTTGTTATTAGCAAAAGGAATAGTGCGCATTCTGTCAATCATAAGTATTATCTTATATAATCTTCTTATATTAGGTCTTTACCTATGAAATTGCCGTTTTGTTTGAAAAAAGTTAAAGTATTTTTTTTTTCGAACTTGTTTATTTCTTTTATTCAAAGTAATCACCCCTGCAATCAATGCATCTTTGCCAACGCTGTGGCAGTTTATGGATGCCCTTCTTGAAAAAATCAGCTGGACGGGAGACAACAAACTCTTCAAAGGCGTTTTGTACTGCCTCTCGGGAATTGAATTTTTTTCCCGCTAAAAAGTTGTCCAAATTTTGGAAAAAGTAATAGTCGGAAGGCGCAAGATCTGGTGAGTATGGCGGATGAGGGAGAGCTTCCAAACCCAACTCATGCAGCTTAGAGACGGTCTGTTGTGCAGTATGGGGCCGCGCGTTGTCGTGAAGTAGCAGTGGAGACGACCGATTGACCAAAGCTGGTTGCAGACGTGCGAGTTTCGCCATCATTGTGGTCAGTTCTTCAATGTACACATCTGCAGTAATGCTCTCGCCGTTTTGTAAAAAGCTATGATGAATCACACCAGCACTAGACCACCAAACTGTGACCATCACCTTTCTAGGGGTCATTTTTCGTTTTGCACATTGCTTTGGTACCGAACCAGGATCTAACCAACTTGCTGAGCGCTTTCGATTGTCAAAAAGAATCCATTTTTCGTCGCACGTAACAATTCGGTTCAAAATTCCTTCATTTCTGTGCCTGTTAAGCAGCGCAAGGCAAGTCTCGACGCGTACGTTGCGCTGGCGATCGTTAAGTTCGTGGGGCACCCATCTATCAAGCTTTTTTATCTTGCCAATCTGTCGCAAATGGACCAATATTGTTTTAATGCTAACATCAAAAGCTGCTGCCAGCTCAGCTGTAGATTGAGTTTCATCAGCTTCAACAATCACCTTTAATTCATCATTGTTGACCAAAGTTTCCGGACGACCACGAGGTTCATTTTTCAAGTCAAAATTCCCAGAACGAAACCGAGCAAACCAATAACGGGTTGTGCGTTCGTTTGTACAGTTCTCTCCGTAAACGTCGTTGATGTTACGGGTCGTTTGTGCCGCGTTGGTGCCACGACGGAACTCATATTCCATAATTACACGAAATTTCAAAGTATCCATTATGAGGAAAAATGTTGAAATGTAATGAAAATACAACGCTAATGAATAAACAAAAGACTGATTTTGTAAATAGAATGTCATATTTTTAAAACAAAATTAATTTGAATTTAGAACTCATAGCCAATCAAAACTTTTTTTTGTTTGAAAAAGTCTGTACTGCAATACGGCAATTTCATAGGTAAAGACCTATTATATAAAATTCCCGTGTCACAATGTTCGTTCCCGTACTCCTCCGAAACGGCTTGACCGATTCTCATGAAATTTTGTGAGCATATCGGGTACATCATCATCAACATCTATTTTTCATACCCAAAAAAAAACCCGTGAACGAAGTCGCGGGCAGCAGCTAGTAATATATAAAATTCTCGTGTCACAATGTTAGTAACCATACTCCTCCGAAACGGCTGAACCGATTTGTATGAAATTTTGTGTGCATATCGGGTAGGTCTGAGAATCGGCCAACATCATTTTTCATACCCCTAAAACCCATCATAATTTCCACGCGAACGAAGTCGCGGGCAGCGCCTAGTTATAGGTATATAAGTATCGTCACCATGTACCTACAGTGTGTAGTGTCAAAGAATGCCTTTAATTCTGCTTCAAAAGTACAGTCAGTGCCCTTCATTATCAGACCCCTCTTACAAAGAAGAGGAGGTCATGAAAGTTCAGGTAATGCAAGCCACTGACTGTACAATAGCATTACTGTTAATAATAAATAATCAAGGACGGACGTCCAACTCAAATTAGAAGCTGACCTGAATGTGCCTGTATGGTACCTGATGATATTTAAATGGTGGGCGGAACTTCTGTGGCTTTGTTCGTCGTAACGTGTGTATTCCTAGTTTCCAATTTGCTAGATTAACGTAGTGCATTTTAGTTAGGACAGTTCCAAACAAAGTCGGCTTCGCTTAAATCCAGCTCCTTAGTCAACTTGCCCCACTCATTTGAGACCCGCAGGATGAGTTTACTAATTCAATATTTTTCTTTTGTCGATTGGACCCGCTGCTAAAGTTGAAAACAAATTGTCTTCGAATTTCAAATTTGAGTACAAGCGTGTAGAAAAATGTTACGAGGGATAAAAAGGATGCACCATGTTTAGCTGATACTGTTCAGCCGTTAGAGTATGACAAGGTATCAGAACAGATCGGCAGAGTAAACTTTCGAATTTATAAGATAAGTATGGAAGTTGTGATCAGTGTGAGTGGAACTTTCCGCCAATGAAAACAAAACAATATTCGCAACTACGCGATCGAGTTTCTTTGTTTGATTTTGATTTAATCATGAATAGTGGGTGTGAACGCAAACCGGCAGCCTGGTTGATATGGCTCAATTTCTCTATATTGATCTGTTTACTGTGTTGCAAAAAATCAAGTAGGTACCTACGCAATGGTCCACTTAGTGCCGTCAATAAACATTCATTGGCTATTGATTAACTAAAATAGGGTAACGATATACGGTAGGTATGAGCGTACGAATCAGCTGTGCGTTGAAAAGAATACAGTCCCAAGTTGGTACTGGAACTATCCTATTTTCTACAACATCTATATCTATACATACATCTATACTAATAAATAAAATTGAAGTGTCTGTTTGTGATATTGAAATAACCGCTTTTCACTTCATGCATATGAAATAATACACGGTACATAAAGGGTGTAAAACACCTCTTAACGAAGCCGAAAGGCACTGGTTCTCCCTGTCATTGCGATATTTTTTTTGTTCTACACCATACCTGGGAACCTTCTAGTTACGGAGATATTAGGGGTTGACAAGTATTTTTTTAAATACAAGTTTTTAATGTAAGATTTTTACTTTAAACACCTCCACGACCCCCGTACTATTCAATCCGTCCATCAGCACAATGTTTTGAGTGCGTTACATTGAGTTCTACCACAAAACATGATTTTACACCCCCCAAAAAAAAGTCGTTTCCAGCAATAATTTTTGCGTAAAGTTACTTAGTTTCATGTACAGAATGCTTGGTTGACGGCTTCGTGATGAGGTGATTTACACCGTGTATACCAAAATAACATTTTTACAATTTTTGTCTGTCTGTCTGTTTGTTCCGGCTATTTCTGGAACAGCTGGACCGATTCTGGCAGATAGCTGATGTGACAAGGAGTAACTAAGGCTACTTCTTAAATTCCACGCGGACGAAGTCGCGGGCATAGCAGTAAGTAACATAATACTTGATATTGATTAACATAACAGGAAATATCTTCATCAGCTTGTCTTGTAACTTGTAACACAAACTTTCTTGACTCTTCATTGAATCGTGGAAATTCAAAGTTCCTATGTAATGTATTACGGTCACGTTTCCACATAATGTGGATGGTAATTTACTTCATTCATCGTCATAAGTCGGGATAAGAGCGGGTAATTCTATTGTTGTATGTTTTATTTAGTTAGGAAAGGAGTGGAACTCTCTGCCTGCGTCTGTGTTTCCGAACGCTTACAACCCTTAATCTCTTCAAAGTTAGAGTGAACAGGTTTCTTCTGGGTAAGCTCGTACACCCTAGACCCGTAGACCCTAACATAGCTGGAAAAAGGCTAGGCAGATGATGATGATTTCTCAATGTAGGGTGAGTACAGCAATACGAGAGACGTACGAGTAAGTACAGAAACTTTCTTACTTTCTAGTTTCTGTATGGCAGAGGAATGGGTGATAACGGACTGAAATAATGATGATGAAATCCATAGTTAATATTTTTGGTAGCAGATATTTCACGAACAGTCACAGTTAAATGTATTTGACGTAAACTTGGTTTGAATAGATAGATTTATCCAGATCTTTGTGAATAAAACGTTGTGTAAAAGTTACGACTGAGGAAGAAATGAAACTTTTACTAAAATTGGACACCTGCCTCTGACGGTTTCAGTTTTTTATCAGAAGACAGAAGATTTTTCTTCATTTATCATCAGTGGTACTTGAGTTGGTAACTACTTGTGACAGTTTTTAATATAATATCACGCCTTTAATCTCTGAAGGTATAGGCAAAGGTGTACCAAATAGTACGCCCACATTTCGCCAGATATGTTTAAGTCCTATGTCATAGGAGGCGAGCCCTATTGAGAAATTCCTGATGGAAAAACCCAATAAAAAACTGCTCGACCCGGGAATCGAACGCAGGACTCCATGCTAAGCAGTCGCGGTTGCAAACACTAAACCAAAGGGCCAGTTTTTAATATTGCCATTGTGTAAAATTATAATGTATGGATTCTTCTCATTGAGAGCTCGCGTTTAATTAAAATTATTAAAGAACTAGCTGTCCCGCGCAACTTCGTCTGCGTCACATTGTTAGGGCGTCTTATTGGATTTTTAAATAAAAAAACGAGAGATCCAATTTTCATCAACCCGTTTACTTTCATAAGAAAAAAAGAATAGACAAAAGAATAATACAAACTAAACAAGACAAAAAAATATAGATTAAAAAACCACGGAGTTGATGCGATTTAAACGTAGACATATTCTCGAGACAATTACTAATTGATCGGTGCGCGAGTTGTTGCAACGATTCGATAGATGGCGTTGGGTGTAATGAACATGCCGGCCGCTTTGGAATCCTCTGGTTTCAACAAATAGCTGCTTAGCCGGATGCGTCGACTCCGTTGTCATCATTAGTGCCATCACTCGTTGCCGATGGCACCGGAAGTGGGCAAATCTTTGAGAATGCCCGGTGCACAGCGCCTGTCGCTGTTTGGAGTACAGCTACACGGCTTACACCATCGCTCCCTGTGAACACCTTAACAATTCTGCCCATGCGCCATTTCAGAGGTGGTAAGTTGTCCTCTTTAATGACGGCAAGGGTGTTGAGAGCTAAGTCCTGGTTAGGTGTCTTCCACTTGGTCCTTGTCTGAAGCTCCGAAATATAGTCGGTCGACCAACGCTTCCAAAACTGCTGTCTCAGTTGTTCCACCCTCTGGAACCGCGTCAGGCGATTCATCTGCACTTCTGTTAGGTCTCTGCAGGCTGGTGAGAGGAGTGGCCGGCCGATCAGGAAGTGTGCTGGACTAAGTGGAAGGAGATCATGTGGGTCTGCGGACATAGGACACATTGGACGGGAATTCAGGACGGCTTCGATCTGTGACAACACCGTGCTGAATTCCTCGTATGTTAAATTAGCGGTACCCATAACACGCCTAAGGTGGTGTTTACAGGATTTAACTCCTGCTTCCCATAATCCCCCAAAATGAGGCGCGTAAGGTGGTATAAATTTAAATTCTATGTTGTCATTAGATAAATCATCAATAATTTGATGTGAATGCTCGTTAAACATTAACTGAACTTCCTTCATGGCTCCGACAAAGTTTGTCCCATTATCGGAGAAAATTTGTGCCGGTTTACCACGACGCGATATAAATCTTTTAAGTGATAATAGGTACTCTTGTGCCGAAAGGGTACTGACTAATTCGAGGTGGATGGCTCGGGTTATAAAACATACAAACAGGCATATATATCCTTTTTCAAGCTTGGCCCCCCTACCTTTGCGGTTTAGTACAGACACGGGTCCAGCATAATCCACCCCACAACGAATGAACGGAAAACCCGGTTCCAACCGCTCTGATGGTAGGTTACCCATGATTGGGGAAACGGTTTTCCCGCTCAGTCGCGTGCAGCGGACGCACTGACGGACCACCTTTCTGGCCAGATTTCTCCCCCCCAATGGCCACCAACTCTCCCGCATAGTAGCTAACAACAGCTGGGGACCACCATGGAGAGTTTTTTTATGAAAGTGCTGAAACAATAATAATGTTAACCGGTGTTTACAGCATAGTAGGGACGGATGTTTTTTGTCATAATCGAAGTCAGGTGAATTACCCAAGCGCCCGCCAACTCTGATTATATCGCTTTTATCTAGGAATATATTAAGGCTAGAAATTGAACTTGTAGTTTTCAAGGTTAAATTTCCTTTCAATTTACTAAATTCATCAGGAAAAGATTCCCGTTGTGCAAGTCGCGTCAACATCTGTGTTGCTGCACACATCTCATTCACCGATAGCGGCCCTACATTGCGATCTTGCCGTTGTGTGCGCGAGTTACGGATGAATCGTAATACATAAGCACCTGTACGAAGTATGCGGTTATAGGAAGAAAACCTGTCAAAGCTAATTACTACATTTTTATTTTGTGAATCATTAAACGAAACCATAGCAGTTGTCTGTGGTTTTAATTCAGGTAGGTCAGTAGCGGCGTAGTCAAACTGTGAAATTATGTCTTGTTGTGACCACATCGACTCAGGATTCTGTAAGAACAGTGGGCCGTTCCACCATAGACTACTGTCACTGAGTGAGTCAAGACTGAGTCCGCGTGAAACTAAGTCCGCGGGATTATTTTTAGTACCTACATGCGACCATACAGCATTACTGGTAAGTTCATTTATTTCTACTACTCTATTTTGTACAAAGGTTTTCAACAAGTGAGGCGACATTCGAAGCCACCCAAGGACAATCGTTGAATCCGTCCAAAAGAAAGTTTTATAAAAGGTCAACCGTAATGAATGAATAATTTTTCTATATAATCGTGCGCCAATCAAAGCCCCGCATAACTCCAGTCGCGGTATACTAGTCGGTTTTAATGGCGCGACCTTGCTTTTGGCACAGAGTAACTTAATTGTAACAGGTGAGTTATCAGAGTATGTACGCACATAAGCGCATGCGCCATATGCACATTGCGACGCGTCACTAAAAATATGTAGTTCTATGTATTGTGTGTGAGAACTCATTACATGGCGCGGGATGCGCAATGACTGTAAACAATTTAATGTACTAATAAACTTTTCCCAAGACAACACTACATCACTAGGAACTGGATCGTCCCAATTTATTTTACACAACCATAACTTTTGCATAACAATTTTTGCTATTATTATTGCCGGTGCTAACATACCCAAAGGGTCATACACCTGTGCTATCACTGACAACATGGTACGCTTGGTTAGCGGGTTCATAATATCAATTACCCGTGATGTGAAGTGTAATTCATCATCTTTATTAAACCATCCCATACCTAAAGTTTTATTTTGACACTGATCACCTAATGCCAATCTTTTTGATATGTCATGGGCAGTAATATCCAGATTAAATATCCATTTACGTAACGGAAGACACGCCGATTTCAAAGTATTAGTTACCTTATCGCACATTTCTAATAAACTATTTAAATCATCATTTCCTATTAAAACGTCATCTACATAAAAGTCATCTCTAATCACGGTAGCTACCTGCTCATTTTCACATTCACGAGCGAGTTGGTTCAGGCACCTCATGCTCAGATAAGGCGCTGACGCCGTGCCGTACGTCACGGTGTTAAGACGATATATACCTATTGTGTCCGATGGATTTTTACGCCATAGAATTAATTGTAAGTCCCGCTGATCTGGTTGAATTAAAATTTGACGATACATTTTTTCCACATCGGCACATGCTACGTGTTTATACTGCCTAAAGCGTAATAATATGGAGAAAATGTCGTTTTGAAGCGGCGGCCCAACAAACTGTATATCGTTCAACGACTTGCCTGTAGATGTCGCTGCGCTAGCGTCGAACACAGTGCGCAACTTAGTAGTACTACTATTTTCATTCATAACACCGTGATGCGGTAAGAAATAGTTAGGTGACCCGTATGTATCTATGCGACTCATATGACCGAGACTTTCGTACTCATTCATAAAATGAATATATTTTTCCCTAAATTCGGGCAAACGATTAAACTTTCGTTCGAGAGACAACAAACGTTTTTCAGCGGAATTATAGCTTTCTCCGAGAACCACAGGCGATTCTTTGAAAGGAATACGTACTGAGAATTTACCCTCTTGAGTACGTGTTGTCGTTTCAATAAAAATATTTTCACACTTTTGCTCGTCGGCACTAAGGACATTCCCAGCGTTGGGAATCTCTTCGAGTTCCCAAAATTGTTTTAACTGTTCATCTAATTTTTGTGTATAATTACACTGAACCTGATTTATGCGCAGCCCGTTATTATTATTATACAAAGGTCCAGACATTATCCACCCTAGCTTTGTATTTTGTAAATAAGGTCCATTTTTCAACCTAATTTTACCATCGATCAACAAATCCCAAAACTTATCCGCGCCTATCAGGATATCTATGTCCGCCGGCGAATGAAAGCTCGGGTCAGCCAGGTGAATATTGTCTGGGATAGTAATGTTATCTATATTTATATTAAATGCCGGTAACCTATTGGTAATACACGGCAACACTAAACAGTCAATGTTAGTGTTATAATTCTTAACTTTCGAACGTATTATTATTTTACATGTGTGGGTAGACTTCGCGATTGAATGACCCACACCGGTAACTTGGCAAGTGGACTGTATTAAAGGTGCGTTTAACTTATCGCACAAAGATTTTGTAATAAAACACTGTTGGCTACCATTATCAAGAAGCACGCGTGCAGTGTGATACTTGTTATTATTATCTGCAATATCCACTAACGCAGTGGACAGCAGGACCGTGGGTAACACGGAATATGTTTGTTTATTACACGACACCGAACTATCAGCGGACGTGTGTAACGAAGTTGAGACATTGGCGAGGTTAGTGGTTACTGGTTGCGACTGTGTATTACTCGCACCTACCACGTTATCTACGCTATCTATATGAATTAAGCTATTATGTTTTTCACGATGACACAGCCTACACGGACCGAATTTGCAATCTTGGACCGTATGGCCTGACCGTAAACAATTCTTACAAATATTTGTTGTGTTAACTAAGATAATCCTGTCTTGCACAGGTAAATTAATAAACTTAGAACACGTATAAAGTGAATGATTACCTTTGCACATTACACATACGCGCGGACTCCGCTTATTTGTGTTCGAGTTATTATTATTATCTCCAGTAGCGACGTAACTTTGAGTAGATTGTTTTTTATTTTGACTGTGATCACTCCCTTTGTTGTCGTGTGAATGTTTACTGTGGTTTACCTTAATCATATCTAACATATCCGCCCTGTCCTTGAGAAACTTAAGTAAATCATCTAACTTCACGAATGGCGGCTTGGTATTAGCGTTATAAAGTGTACCTTGAAACTGTTCCCATTCACGTTCGGTACTGGGATCTAACTTTGAAACAACCAAATAAATTACTAACGTGTCCCACGCATGCGTTTGTTCCCCCAGCGAGGCAAGCGCACGTAGGTTTCTAAGCACCGTGTCTATAAGTCTCCTTAGTTGTGAAGCCGATTCTTTATGCAACGAAGGAATTGTATAAAGGGATCTGACGTGGTTATGTTGCAATAAGCGTAGATTGTTGTAACGATTCTCTAGCAGCTCCCATGCGTGAGCGTAATTGTTGGCCGTGAATTCCAATGCACTAATAACTTGCGACGCACTATTTGTTAATGACGATCGTAAATAATGGAATTTCTGTATACAATCTAAATCCTCACGCTCATGGATCATACTACAATAAGAATTTTTAAACTCTAACCAGCTATCGTACGAGCCGTCAAAGGTAGGTATTTTTATGTCCGGTAACTTTACACATACCTTGCTTTTAGTGACATTATTATTATTTTCTGATACCTCTTTCTGTAACAAGAGCTTGGCGGAAGCTACAACCTTATAATACTGATCTTCAAAACGATCTCGGTCTTCCAGTTGTTTTGGAAGATCGAGCTCATCCGTGTTTTCCTCAATAAAATTTTGTAACTCGGAGTAATTAAGTAATAAACTAGAACTGTTCTCTACGCGTAACTTTATTTCTAATAATTGTTGTTCGCTTAACGGGCACACACATCTTTTAATGTGATTTTCCAAAATAGTTAACCGACCTTTGATAACTGCTCGTTTCTTAACGAATTCCGACATCTTAGCTTCACTCATTTTAAAGGAAAATAAGAACACAAGAGTACTCACTGTAATCCTTCCTATAAGATACGGACGCGCGACCCGTACCGCCCGCGCAGACCCGCGAGATTAGGTATAACTCACGGCGTCGGGTTTTCGCGCCACCGGCCGGGCACCGCCGCTCAACAACTACGAACACAGCACCAATATTATCACAGAACGAAAGATAGGATGGGGGAATGGATAGGAAACTCAGACCTGCCACTCCTCTTATGTCCTCTTGAATCTTCCGTCTTCTATTATAGCACGTATTCGTACAATGGCGCCGGGTGAACTTCTTCTTTCTTGAGTAAATTCGTATATTAATGCGACGAATACTCGAAGATTTATGAATTCACCACAGGCTGAACTGGAACTCTTCTTAGTTCTTAATTTGGCTCGGATGGACCATTATGTTAGGGCGTCTTATTGGATTTTTAAATAAAAAAACGAGAGATCCAATTTTCATCAACCCGTTTACTTTCATAAGAAAAAAAGAATAGACAAAAGAATAATACAAACTAAACAAGACAAAGAAATATAGATTAAAAAACCACGGAGTTGATGCGATTTAAACGTAGACATATTCTCGAGACAATTACTAATTGATCGGTGCGCGAGTTGTTGCAACGATTCGATAGATGGCGTTGGGTGTAATGAACACACATTTTCCCCGTTTTCGCAACATTTTTCTATGCTGCTCCGCTCCTATTGGTTGTAACTCTTCAGCTTTATTATTAGTATTAAGTAGATTAAATCTGCATAAAATGCGATTATTGCTGCCTGCACTGTTTTATTAGAAGATTTCTTTGTAAAATATTTGAGTTTTCAGAATCCATTTAATAACGACGTAATGCTAACAGAAATGCAGTCGGTTTTTTTAAAGTGGTTTTATACAGAGGCAAAGGTGTCGAAATTTATTTCCATACTTCATGCTTATGTACAATACACGTCGCGGGCCTGTGGACGGTGAGTAATGGGCTAGCTCACCGTCCGTCCATCTTATGACGACAGGAACGACGAAGCTTTCGTGTTCCACGCGCGCCTCAAGGAGATGTCAGCAAATCGGAAGGGGTCCGAGAGGGCCGATGCCTGCCTGGCCTCCAGGACTGTTTGAAAGACATACCGTGGCCTTGGAACACAAAGGGCTAAGGAGGCTCCACCCAGAGCAGGAGGGGTCATTTGATGATTACTCATCCATAAAAAAAGTATAATATACGTATTGCAAGGGCTGGTTTGAGGAGGCACGGGACGGGAAAAGACCTCATGGAAGGAATTGGGGGAGGCCTTTATCCAGCAATAGGACAGACAGTACAAACGAAAACTTATTCATATTTATTCTTCGAAGGAAATTCTGTCTATCCTCCTGTTACTTTTACCAACCTTAACCGCTGAACGGATTACGATGAATTTTGGTACACAGATAGACTTTGACTTAGGTAAGGATCCAAAACACTTTTTTGTCTTTGTGGTACGATTCTGTGGTATAATTTCCGAGCTACGCACGAGCGATGCCGTTGGCAAATTGAAACACGGGTAAAAGCTAAAATGTATTCTGCTGTATACAAATATTGAGGGTACAAGGTAAGTAAAGTAAGTAGGTGGGTGCTTAATAATTAATGTTTCAATCTTCAGCGCCTTTGGTACAGAGTGCTGTACAAAGTTTGTGATTCTGTTCGCGCCTCATTGCTTTGTTTCAGTGCTCATCACCTTGACTAATGGAGCTGAGTCTTTGACAGAATTATTATAAGTAACATGAGACGTTGCTGTGTAAAAATAACCTTTATAGACTATTGGGTTTATTTACAAGGTGTTGTTTTGCATTCTCGTCAAAATTCAGGAGGTTGTCACAAAATACATAAATAATCAATTAAAATTATGGTACCTAGTTAAGCTATTAATCTATATCTATATATATATATATATATACATATATATATAAGAAAGTCGTGTTAGTTACACTATTTATAACTCAAAACGGCTGAACTAGGGTAGGGTAGGGTAGGTAGGGTAGGTAGGTAGGGTAGGGTAGGGTGGGTAGGTAGGTAGGATAAAGTGCATTGCAACGCATGCCTAGAGCTAATTATTAATAAACGCAGATTTTTTTGGTTGCTTATGTTTGTCAGTATTTCAGAATAACCCCCATAACGTGGTTAAGGGAATAATAAATTATCAAATAAACGTTTGAGATTTTTTCTATGTGTGGAAGCGCGATTATAGGGCGAGAATCAGTTGGCCCGCGTTTAAAACACGGGTCGATCACACTTACCGATTTACGTAAATAAGAAAAAACAAAAACCAATATACATATATATAAAATGAAATGGGTACATTTTATAATTGATTCGGACGAGAATCATAAGCATAGTTATCTCCTTGAATTTGACGAGGATGCAAAACAACACCTTGTGTAAACTCTTATTCAAGTTGAGAGAAGTTTATACATGTATGGTAAAATGTTAATCTTTCTTAGATTTATACTGCATTTAATAAACCATTAAATTAGCCGAAGAGCTTTTCGGAAAATGTAAGTGTAAGCCGTTTCACTCTGGTGGTATCCTAAAGTCAGTGTAGTTCACTCACTTTGATGTTGTTTTATTTATTTGAGCAATCTTAAGATAAATAATTTCATCTATTCTAGACAGGGTGGAAACTTTCAGCGGGGCAGTAAGGGGAACTACCTTAACCGATGAAGCCAAACTTAAATGGTCTTAGGAAACCTATAATTAAGGTTAAGGTTCAACCGTGTATGTTTAAAAAACAATGTCTGTTCGTTCGTACCCCTTTAGACTATTTTTTATTTTACAAATTACTGAAACGATTTTGATGAAACATGAAATTTGTTTTTGTTCTACATAAGCCCCCGTGGCTTATGTAGAACAACATGGCTTTTTGAAAAAAAAAAGGTATCCGATTTTGATGAAATTTTGCATAATTCAAATCAATTAAATCGAAATATTTTTTTGCTGTGTCATAAAAAACGAACAGACACTAGATCGTTTTACTAACATTGACATCGCTAATCTTTTTGGAAACATTTCTCACGATTCTAACAATGGCAATCGAATAAGTGATGGTGTCGACACGCAAGTCATCGAATTAATTGACGTCATAAAATCAATCTGCAAACGTCTACAGCCGCGCACGAGCCTGTAATAGCTAATTTTGTAACTTACAAAGAAACCTCCGATTACCATAATCACCAAGAAAAATCAAAAACATTAGAATTATTATTGTTTACCGAAAACTGCCAGACGACCCAGCCAGGTCAGCCAGCTGGTTTAAATGTAGGTTTTTTAGCTTTTATCAATTAAACCTATAACTGCGTATTTCTAAGGTCACGTTTATTTTAAACAGCCTTATTACAGCTGCTAATCATGTAAAGTAACAAATTCTCTTGCCTTTATCTCAATTCGTTAGGGGTCGGCGCAAAATGTCATCTTCTTCTAAAGGGTGTAAAACACCTCTTAACGAAGCTGGAAGGCACTGGTTCTCCCTGTCATTGCGATCATTTTTTTGTTCTACACCATACCTGGGAACCTTCTTGTTACGGAGATATTAGGGGTCAAAGTTCCAACTTTTTGACAAGTATTTTTTTAAATACAAGTTTTTAATGTAAGATTTTTACTTTAAACACCTCCACGACCCCCGTACTATTCAATCCGTCCATCAGCACAATGTTTTGAGTGCGTTACATTGAGTTCTACCATAAAACATGATTTTACACCCCCCAAAAAAAAGTAGTTTCCCAGCAATAATTTTTGCGTAAAGTTACTTAGTTTCATGTACAGAATGCTTGGTTGACGGCTTCGTGATGAGGTGATTTACACCGTGTATACTTCTCTAAATGGTATATTATTATTCCAACACCAGGTTCCGAGTGCGGAGCTTTTGATCAGACTATGTCCCACCTACTCGAGTATCCCAGGTGTAAACAACGCTCCTGACGCCGCAATAAACGTGGCTGCTCACTGGGCCCAACAATGTAATATAATGGATGTAATATCGAAACGAAAAGAAAGAAAAATTGGATTCACACGGGACAATTAATAAAAAAATAATAATGTGGAAACAAAGGAAAGGAAACAAAAGTAAAATTGAAAAACCAGACAAACAAAAAACAGATCTGCCAGTCGAACAAAACTACTTCTCACAATTTCAGACCGATTTTTCAAGCGTCGGATTACTTTAATATCAAAAATAAACAGCGGTTGACAAAGTTTCTATTATTTCTCTTCTACAATTTTAATTCCCCAGCTAAAGTTTATCTGAAGATTGAAAAATTCTGTAATGGAAGTAATTATGGTTATATTATTAGGGGTAGAGTATACAACCTGTTTTTTTTTTAATATTCCATAACTCTAGGGTTATTTTCTGTAGGTAAAAATAATACTAAAACTCCGGGAATAGGTGGTCCAAAAATGCATAGTTTCGGAGATATCATCAATCATAATTAAATTAGGTCAACAATTGTCACCAGTATGACGAATCTTTACTTTTGCGAGGTTGCCAAACTTCGCAGTAGTGTAGTAAAATAGTAGTAGTTTCATTGATAAATACGAGTAATTCTTTTTATTCAAACCAATAATTCATAGCTAAGAAAATAGAAAAAAAGGATGATTGAAACATAATTCATATGCCAGTTGATTCTTTGATATGGCCTCAAACATATCCTAGAGTTATGGGATATAAAAAAACAGGTTGTATAACAGCCACTTCTTTACTTGCCCGAAAACTAAAGCGAAAAGTCCTATTGTGATTTCAGCAACATCCAAAAGCACGATTCAAAAGAAGAACACAGAAATGAGCTTTGTAGTTCAACATCCTTTGACGAAAATTTAATAACGAGTTCAACTATAACTAAAACTCGCTCATGAACTCCCGGAATCTCCAAAATAAACCAAAGCATATTAAATGTAGTTCCCTGAACATTCAAGGTATTATGCAGAATATGCATATTATATGAAAGGTATACCCAGGAAAAGGGATTTGTTTACTTTCTAAACAAACTATCAGACAGAGAGCTGGAGTAACTGATAAACAGTCTGACTACATTGACTGTTGTTTTAAAGTAACAAAACAGTGAACAATAACTTTAGCTTCAGGATTCGGTGACTTTTGCTTCGTTGATTGAATTTTTTTGCCACCGACAGAAGAAGCTAAAGTTATTTTTCACTGTTTTGTGTTTTTGAAGTCGGAATGATCTTTTTCAAAAAAGTTTTTGTTATTTTCGCATTTTTAGTTGTTTACTATCGTATACAAATATTCGCTATGCATTTATGTTACATTGTTAACAATACGTTACATGATAATATTCCCAATAAAATGGAACTTAACATACCTAACTATCAGAATTTTCTGTAGGTACACATCTGCGTACCCCCTCAGAGCATACAGGCGTGATGTAATGTTATGATATTGTGTTAAAAATAAACATCTAAGCGATTGCAGCAATCACGATAGATTTGCCGTCTATTATTAAAGAGGTCCATTGTGTATCTGCGTAGAACAGCGTCAGATCTTCACCAAATTTAAACGCGACCACTGACTTATACTTTTCAACCTCAGCTCAGCAACCAGCATAATGCTTACCAGACATGATGCCTGTGTGTGCCTACAAAAATTTGGAGAGTTCCCTCGAATTCTCCAAGATCTTATCATCAGATCCTCAGTCCTGATGATCATGGGACCACATGGGTAGCAAACGGTTTCTAACAATGCCCATAAAATATGATGGTTGCCCTAAATTTTCCTGGGATCCCATCCTAAGATCTTGACTTATACCTTCCATCATCAGCTTAGCAACATGAGATAATGATTACCAGGCACAAATATCTGAGTTGCGTTAAAAAGTATATAAAAAACTTTCAAGTGCCTTTAAAATAGGGATGCCCTGGATTTCCCTGGGATCCTGACTTTGGTGACAATAGGACCAGGAGGAGTTTAGGCTTTCGCATAAAAAAAGTATTTTGAGAATCGGTCCACTATTGGCTATCGGTGAACATACATTTTAAAAAAATGTGGGCGTACCCTGCTAACAGATTACATCTGCGTGACCCTTTCAAGTATGCAGGCGTGATGTTATATTGTGTGATAGCGTAAAAAATTGCATATCTATGCGATAGCAGCAATCGCAGTTGATTTGCTATCATTTTTTGAAGAGTTCCGTTATCTGTCTCCGAAACTCATCATCAGATCTATATGAAATTTAAATGGGACAATTTCGAACAAAAAAAGAATTACAAATCTGTCTAATTTATGACTGAGTTATGAGCGAACATGCAAACAAAAACTCTTTTTGGAAGTCGGTTAAAAATACAACTGTTGTTTTCATTTGCATGTTAGACTGAGTTAGATGTTTTATGAGGCTTGTGGTCAAAGAATATGCAGGAACGTTTTATCAGCAACTGATGCTTATGTAAAAAGAAAATTACGATTATCGATTGTGCGGTATACCAATAATGCTATATTCTATAAATTAACTTTATAAGAATGTGACGAAATTTCTAAAGATCAGTTGCACCACAAATCACCGAATGCGTTTAATATTAAACACTTTTAAAATATCGTTCTGTCTCTGTAATCTTTAAACGATTAACAAAGCAGAACGACGTTTAAAATTCTTGGACCACCAAACTTTTGACTCGCGGTGCAAACGGGCCTAAGGCATCGTTCACACCAAACGTATTGTCCGCCGCCGACTGTGAGTATGCTCACTATATAGAGCATTAGCGGTATGCGTATACATTTGGGTCGAATAGGTATTGAAATTTCGTATGGGGCAGAATGTAATTTTTTCGCTAATACGATGTTTGTCCGATGGAGGAACATGTTCAGTTTGATGGTCTGTAGCGTACCCTTAAGTTTGTATATGTTTATCCTTTCCGCTACACCCTGTATATGGAAAAGCGTATATAAACTGCGTTACGCGCGCTCACAGTCAGCGGCCGATAATACGTTTGGTCTGAAAAATGCCTAAATTGTACAAATCTCTAGATCTCTACAGGCAACGATTGTCAATTGTTTTCTCCTTCCAGCCGTCGCAAATGTTTCGTGAACGAGCCTTCCCTTTCTTGTATTTATTCATTGTGTCCTTTGAAACACAATACGTACCTAGTTTTTGACAATAAATTTGATTTAATGTACCTTAAGAGCTCTTTCGCTTGGCTCTTGGAAACAGGCGTTAGCAACAAGAATATAAACCTTTGGATAAGTACCTAACAAAATTAATGCCGTCTGCAGAAAATAGTCTTTGTGGACGGAATCGAATTTACGCTGTGACTTAGAGCTATAAGTGTGTATGATAATTTGCTTTGCTGAGAATAGACAATATCAGCAAACAAGCTTCATTGAATCATCAAGCTTCATTGAAGATAGAGAAGTTTGGCCTGAGCCCCTTCGCACATGCGGCTTCCCTGGTAGCTCATAAAACAGCACCAATTTGTGGATGTCTCTAACTATTCTCAATCTAATTTTTATTTATTTTTTGCCATTCATTTTAATCAGCTGTTTTACAGTAGTTTCTAAATCATTACACCCTTTTGTTTAGAATAGTTACAGCACGGATGACAACATTTGTGTCACTTGTTTAATCTAGTCTTTTTGTAATATCTTCTTCTTTTTAATGGACTCTTTTTCGTATTTACCGATTGTTTGTAATGTGTGGACATTGTAGGCCTTATAGATTCCTAGATCCTTGGTAACTTTTTATCTTGTTCTACGTGTTGTAGTAAGTAACGTATTGTCGGGTCTACGATGTCCTTCCATAATTAAGTGCTAACGCTGTAACATAGAAAAAATGTAAAACCAAATGATTTTAAAAGTAACCATGGAGTTTCTTGCCAGTTTTTTCTCCATAGGAAACGGCCAACTCGAACCGAGCACCTTTTTGGTGACGTTTTACAAGTGCCCATGTGAAATAAAAATATACAATGTGGAGACGACAATATGACTTTAAATGAAAACACTGGCAAAACTGGTTTATAGAAACATTTGTAAACTATCAAATATATCCGAACATCGAAATTAAAAAAAAAAACATTTTTTCTAACAAACTAAATAGCTTAAAACTGTAAACAAAATAAAACACCATTTATAATACAAGTACACTGACCTGCGGTAAGAATGGCAACGCAGCCTGGTTTCATTCATGATAAAGCGCGAGGCCGCGCGCAGCCGCTCGCGGGGTTGCGCGGGGACGCCGACGCAGCGACGTTATGTTTTGGCGCCATTATTAATATTATTATTGATCCTCAATTACACAAATCAAATCACAGATATAATAGTCGGGCATCATTCATCCGCGAGTTTTCCACTAATCAATTTATTATTCACAATCACTTTTCGATCACTTTATGTCGCTAGTACTCGCTAGTCATTAATTTTTTTATTTTCAATATGTCCGCCGTGTTCTTGAATACATAAACTACACCGACGTCTAATGTTATTTCTAATTCTTGATAATAGGTCACCATTAGCAGCCATTTCTTTCAATTTATTAAAAGATATTACTATTCTATTTTTTAATTCCTCTACGGTATTAACTTCTGTTGAGTATACATATATTCATTACGTTCAAGATTAATTGGGAAAATTTTACAGTTTCGGGTAGCTGGATATGCTGCCGTCTGTACCTACCTAACAAGCTTTTGCCCGTGACCTTTGTCTAAGTGAAATTATTATAAAAATACTTCCCTATTTCAATCCGATTTTGTTACCAATTCAAAGGCTTCAGTTTTTTTTATCCTAAATAGAAGTAGCAGTTGTATAACATCACGTATCTGTCAGTAACCGTCTCTTCAAAATTGGTCCCGCCGCCGCCGCCGTTTCGGAGATTATCCGGAATAATCGGTCAGGCGCAAAGACATATAGACAAAAATGAAAAAAAAAAGTTTTCTTTTCTATGAATACCGTATATATTTTCATACGGATTCAGTAAAAAGCTGTTATTTTGACATTACAAACAGACACTTCAATTGAATTTATGTATAGATAATGCTTCGTAGTATCGTAACTAATTTTGTACTGACTGTTGCTGTAAGTAATTTGTCAAACTACTTACTACTAGACTTAAAAAAAAAACAAATCTATCAATCAAAAGTCATTTATTAAAATTAGGGTGATAATCAGCACTTTTTGAACGTCAAAATTACAAGAGACAGTCCCCCAATACGCCCCCCATTACACTCTAGGGGTAGGGCAGACAAGACTACGTATAGTCGGTTTTGCAGCGATACGTTTCTGTCACTAACTTTAGTAGCACAACATATTATTGACTTTCAAGAAAATATTTTAATTTAAAGACCTGCTTTATATGCTTGTACATTGGACACTGATTTTCATGGATAAAATAGAGTTGGGGCACCCCGAATTTACGTAGTCTTTGGCTGTTACCCCTAGAGTGTATATAAAAATCCGGAGGCGCGAAGGGAGGGCAACCCTCGCCCGCTGTAACGAAGCATAGGCACACGTGGGAGCCGCAGCGGCTGAGGCTGGTCGCCGGAGGCGACCAGCAAGCCGAAGCTGCGGAGGGAACATGGGTGCCTATCCTTTGTTACGCAAGGGCGAAGGGGTAGCACTTCCGATAGCGCCGGAGACGTTGCAGAAGCAACCTTTTTCCACTCATACTACTTATATCAAAATTTGTTCTATATTTTAACTTGTACGTATTTTTATTTTTTTTTAATGAATGTACTAGATGTTGAAAATTAACCTATTTTTACACGTAGGTATATTAATTTTCGATGTTCAAATAATATATGTGTCCATCGATATTTAGGACGTTCGATTATCTGTATTTCGATATTTGGATCTTTCGATGTTACTTTTGTAGATATTTAGATTTTAGATATATTGGACGAAGGTTATTTAACCATTCGATAATGTGAACTTTCGTTATTTTAATTTTCGATTTTATGGTCGTTCGATATTTCCATTTTTGATGTTTTGAACATCGATATTTTAACAGTAGGTATTTTAATCTTCGATATTCAAATACGTACCCGGCCGCAGACTTAAAAAATCATGCCACTTTTACCCAAACCTTTGCAGCACAACATATTGATTTTTATAGAAAATAATTTAATTTTATGTTAATAGGTTTTATTTCGTTGAAACAATATTCGTTATAAAATAATTCTACTGTTTGATAAGTTTGTTAATTAAAAAATGTGACACGAAAATTCATTGAATTGTATTTCTGTAAAATGTGTTTCATTCAAGTAAATATTAGTTGAAACAAAAATATTCGAAATAAAAATACAAGGACCGAATATTATGTGAAACATTTTCTGGGAAACGAAATTCTGGGAAATTTCTGTCTGCGAAACTAGGTGACACCCAGCTAGCACACACCATTATACTCTAAATTTAAAAAATATTTGTATATACTCCAGAATAAATAAAGCCTCCAGACATAAAGGGTGTGCTTACCCGTGCATACAGACGAAAAAAAGAAACAAAAAGTAAAATAATAAAGTCCAGTCAACCATCAGTCCCTAAACCTCATCCGATCTCTGCTCTTTACTAGTGAAAATGTCGTGTTCTACTCGTAACTAAAATTTTAATCATTGTTTCAGTGATGAGCGGTGCCGGCACAGAGCTGCTGGTTCTAGGATACGAAATAGCACCAGGTCTTCTGTGAGTATTAATATGCATTTTTAGGGTTCCGTACCCAAAGGGTCAAACGGGATCCTATTACTGAGACACCGCTGTCCGTCCGTCCGTCCGTCTATCACCAGGCTATCTCATAGTTAGCCAGTTGAAATTTCTACAGATTATGTATTTATGTTGCCGCTATAACAACAAATATTAAAAACAGAATTAAATAAATATTTCAGAGCTTTGATAAACAAGAGAGAGTTTTGATAAATAATGGTACCCTTCGTGCGCGAGTCCGACTCGAACTTGGCCGGTTTTTAACTGTCAACTATTCTTGACTATGGGAAGCGTTTAAAATACACCCAGAAAGTCAGCATGTACCTTTTCGTACGGAACAATTCGCGTCATTTAATTATTTATTTACTGGCTTATCGGTGTTTCAATCACAGTTCGGTGTTTCAATCGAGCTCGGCTGTTCAATCCTTTGCTCCGGAAGAGTTATCTTATTGAATGTTTTCAGAAAAAATCTTTGACACAGCCTGATTGAATTTGTATCAGATAAAATTTCGATATCCTCGCAGCGTGTTACATAAGTAAGTACAACACATCATTCTGTCAGAGGCGAATTTCCTGTTTATGTTTTGGGAAGAAACTTCTCTAACACTCGTATCTACAAAATGTAACATAATTAACGCACATCCTGAAAGTAGTTTGTTCAGAATCGTTTAGTGAATCGATTTCTATCATTTTTAATATAGGTTATTTTTTATATAGTTTATGCTTGCAGTTCAGTGAAGTGAAAGTGTTTTAAAAGACAACGTTCGTATGGGTGTTTACGCAGTCAGTTTTTTGAATACCTTTTATTATTTTTAAATTATTGTAAATATTTTCATTCAAGCAATGTTGTCGTACTGCCTCTAATTTTTAACAGTGCATTATGATTTACATTGGCTTAACATTTTGTAACGAATATGCGACCGCGAGCGAATACCTAGGCTAGCAAGACCCTCATACCTACGTGTGCGACTGTGCGTTCGTGGATTTGTACTGTAACCACAACGTTCTTCCGGAATTAGTATAACTAATTTAATCAACAATCAATGCCTATACATGATTAACTAAAAATTCAGTGTATGTATTACGAGTATGATTGTAACATAATATTCTAATTGGGGTGTTTGAGGGTGTGCGTTAATTACGTTACTTGTAGTATAAACAAGTCAAAGAGATTACTTGTTGTAAAAGTAATAACTTAAGATTCGATTTTTTAACCGACTTCCAAAAGGAGGAGGTTATATTCTGTAGTTTAGTAATTGCTTGAAGTTAGAAACGTCAAAAGTTAGAACTCTTAACTTTGTGGTTTCGATTTTTTTCCATCGTTTGGTTATTGCTTGAAGTGAGAACTGGCAAAAGTTGTAGCTTTCCTTTCTTTGACGGTTCTTATTACTTCGTTCAAATTTTTGTCTGTTGCATAAATGGTTACATAATAGGTATGATGACCGGGTAAAGAAAACGAAATTCTATTTTGTCCGTCAATCAGGTAATACAAAAATATTGGTGTCACCTTGTTTCGCAGACAGAAATTTGACAGAATATCGTTTCCCAGAAAATGTTTCACATAATATTTACACAATTCAAAGAATTTTACAATCACATTTTTTTATTTGACCAACTTATCAAACAGCAGAATTATTTTTCAACGAATATTGTTTGTTCGATGTATGTTTGCATGGTATTTTATTTCAACGAAATTATTAACCTTAAATTAAAATATTGTCTTTAAAAGGCAGTACTACAAAAGTTAGTGACAGAAACGAATGGCTGCAAAATAGACTCCACGTAGTCTTGTTTGCCCTACCCCTAGAGTGTAATTTAAGCCCGCGTAGGCGCGAAGGGATTAGGCGGCCCGCGAGTTGAGGAGCAGGTGGTTTCTAAAGATCGCCGCCGCGGCTGAGGCTGGCCGGCTTGCCGGCCAGCAAGCCGAAGCTGCGGTGGTGAGCGTTAATACCATCTGCGACGATAAACTTGCGTGGGGCCGCCGGAGCCCCGCAGCGCCGGAGCCGTGACAGAATTCTTGCCTGTTGCATGTTACATGCTTGCATGCATGCTGCAAGTTGCATGGTTGCTTGCATGCATGCTGCAAGTTGCATGCTTGCTGCATGCTGCATGCAACAGGCATTGACACCATTAGTGAGATTAACAAGATTGTTTTCCTGCTTGACAATAATTTACCCGCATTATTTTTGTGAACCCGGTTTTGTAATTTTGTAGGAGGGTATGCATTTTTCAAAGGTTTAAATTTTAGAAACTGTCAGTCGATTAAAATGTTATTCTTCGTAATAAGTTTTATGTGAAACAAACAATATGTGGATAAATAATATTTGATTTGTTATTCTATGATATGAATATTCTAACATTAAACTTTATTTGAAACAAAAATCGATGATATAAATTTCTTCAAAGTAAGTATTCCGCGTATTGATTAGTCTATGAAATGATAATATGAGAAACAATTTATGTGAAACAAAATTCGAGTAAACAATTAGCGATGAAACAACGCACAACCAAAAATATTAGATACGTATTTTTTGTTTTATCAAGTTAACAAAAAAATACTAAGATAAAACGCATTAAAGTTGGAGAGTGGGGGCTCACTACGTCACAACTAGGTATAAAATGTACTGAGCCGTGACGTCATGCGCCATACCATTCAGATCCAGCCTGTCCCCATGCAGTCCTCCCCCAGCGACGCCCTAAGCCGAGGTTCGTACCCCACAGGGGGTGCCCTTAGCGTGCAGTCGCTTAGTTTGTAAGTTTTTATGCCCTGGCTGGAGGCCTTACTCTAAAGGCACCCACAGGATAGTCCGGTTAAGCAGACGACAACCTCATAGGTTGAACTGCGAGATGCCATTCAATAAAAAAATAAATAAAAAAAACGTCATGCGCCATTTCAACTCAAAATATCTCCGTAATTTTACGATTACGTGAAAAAAGAAAAAATACGTGTCAAATACTTTTTAATAATCTACCCGTTAAACAAATAAAAAAACATGAGTCACCATCCCAATTACTTAGGTACTTAAATTCTAGGACAAGGGGTCTGGACTGTTAAACACTTGCTCGGCTCAGCATCTTAGGGCACAGCCGACCGGCAAAATTGAATATAAGTTGCTAATCACCATCATCATCAGTATCATCAGCCTATAATGTTCCCACTGCTGGGACACAGGCCTCCTCTCTATGAGAGGGAGTTGCTAATATTGATGAAAAAAATCCGGGTTAGCTCCAATTGTACTGAGCCGACTCGAGGCATGTTTCAGTGTTTAATTAATCCCGAGCGGATTTGCCGATCGGTACGAGCCAAATAACGGCCAAAAATATGTGTAGTAATTGATTCGGGTCGGCTTCTTGTTCAACAAAAATCCGTGCAACATTGTAGATATCAGGTGAAAACAAAATTCGTTAACATTTTTAATACCATTAATAACTTTGGACTAAAGTTCATCGTACGTACCTTTATTTTGCGAGAAAGTCGGAGACTAAGTTCAGATTTATGACTTCTAGCGTAAGATCGGAAAACTGCTATAAATGTTTTTACAGCTTTCAATTTCCAAAAAAGTTTCAGCAAACCGAGGATAACAAAGGTTTTACTAAAATTACTTATTTTACGGAACCTTTTTTGCTTTTTATTATCATTAAAATTAAAATTAAACAATGTGACCCGTGCCCATGTGGGGTTTTAAAAAACAAATCATAATTATGTCGTATGTGCGTAAAAAGGCTTGGGTCCCATTCCTTTGTAGATTGAAATTCCCCAAAGGGATAAAGCTGTGTCGTATGTTGAACTATATTTTCCCCTCAAAGAATCTTGGTCCTCTTTGTTTTAAAGTAAAATAAAATACTAACCAACATCCCATTCCATTTTTTAATACTATTCGTAAAAAAACATCCCAGATTATAAATGCAGAAGTGTTAAAAGGCTTCATTGTGTGTGTATATTTATGTTGCTTTTGTTATTTCATATATTTTTTGTACGTTTTTACAGCTAAAGTTACGAGGCATAATATGAATTCTGGAGCCTTAACACGAACGCGCGACTTAAAAAAATCAAAATCAAAAAACCAAATCATAATTTATTTGTTAACATAGGTAAAAAAAGTACAGATTTTATGTTTGATGAACAGAACGCTATGTTATGCCAGGAGGCGTACAAATATGGTGTGCAAATCTAGCTCAGGATTATCAAATTAATCATGCATAATTATGGTATTACATTTGAAATTAATTAAACAATTACATATTATTTAATGCTCCAATTATGTCAGATCTAAATGAGGAATTATTAAAATGTCAATATAATCTATGTTAAAGTAATTAAGATGTCAAAATAATCTATGTCGAAGTAATTAAAATGTCGAAGTTATTCAATGTCAATAGTTGTACAATTTATCTCAAAACCCAATATTTGTAATTCTAAATTAATTCGTCATTTAGGTAATCGTCAATAGTGTAATAACATTTACCAATTAAGAACAATTTCATTTTTTTCTTAAATTGTGTAAAGTTCAATTCTTTGATGGCATCTGGGATTTTATTATAAACGAGTGGAGCCATACCAAGGACACTTTTTGTTACTAATGCAGTTTTACATTTATAATTACTCAAAGTATTTTTGTACTGACTACGAATTGGAACATTTCGTACCATTGTCATTTTTTCAAAAAGGTTAAACGTCACATGAACAATTTTTCAATCAAATTCGAAACCAAAGTGCTAATAAAATGCAATTTTATTCCTTGTGACTAGCACAATGCGTATCACCAATAGATATAAATAAAGTCGAAAAACGGAGTTATTCCGGTCGGATCCCCTGATCTGATCCCCTGTTGTTTATTATAGTATTTTAATTCCTGTCTGATCCACTATTAACTTTGTCATTCCGGTCTGATCCCGTTACTCTTTTTTGACAGGTAAGTACAGTCAAGAGAATAGCAGTTGTTCATGTAAAAATATTTGTTTTATTTGTTTAAAATCATCACAGGCAATCAGAAAATTAGTCTTTTTATTTAGACAACTACACCTTAACTATAAAAAATATTTGACCATATTAATTAAATAACAAAAACAGAACTTAAAATTACTATATAAAATAGTATTTTTACTTGGACAATCCTTAATATTAATAAAATATTTTGACCATCTTAATTAAATAACAAAAATAAAACTTAAAATTAGTATTTAAAATCATCACAGATAATCAGACATTTGGTCTTTCTATTTGGACAAACCTTAATAATTTAAAAGGATTTTGACCATCTTAATTAAATAACAAAACAGAACTTAAAATTACGATATAAAATCATCACAGACAATCAGAATTTTGGTCTTTCTATTTGGATAGATAACAAAAACATAAACACAAGTTCTAGAGCTTAATCAAATTTGAGAGTTAAATGAATGACATGACAAATTAAATAAAAGTAATCGTTTTTAAATAATAAAAGATTTCGACTAGATAAATCGAATACCAAAAAAACATAATTGTGTCTTTTAATTTGGACCAATCACTTACAGTCTTAACTTTTCTAAACAGTGACCAACTGTTATTTTTCCAGTGAGAAGTTGGTCAGTTACATGTTGGTACCACTTATCGACTACGATTTCTTTTGCTAGCCGTCGTTTTAGGTTTGGCATTTCAACACTATTAGTATTCACTATTTGCAACTTTGCATCCTCTTTTAAAGTTTTCAAAAGCTGATATAAATTTGGGTTTCTTGGCAGACTGCTGTTGAGCTTTTTATGCCAGGATTCCACAGCATTGGTTGTGCGATGGCGTTGATTATAGGCACACCAAGTATCGACAAAACTTTCATCTTCCAGCCATTGTGTTACCATGTAATCGTTGAATGCTTGTATTTCTTTAGACTCCGGACTGTCTTCCATTACGTAGCACCAGCCATCTGAGATATATTTTCTAGGTAGCAGTGGCAATAAGGCTGATAGCGCTACGTGTTTGCGAAATCGCTTGTTTTTTGTCAAATTCAACGCTTTAGCTCTCTTCCATACATTATGAGAAAAATGAAAGTAGCATCCTTTTACTTCAACTGAGGGGAAAATAGTTGAAATGGCATTCATAGCTGCTTGTTCGAAATCAGTCATATATTTCAGTGGCTTCCATTCTGGGATATATTCCTTTAATAACTGGAATAGTGTTATATAGATTTCTTCATTTTTTCTATTCAATAAAGCATATAATAAAGGTACTATTCGTGTGTGCTCTTCATCACTCCCAAGGTCCCCATGGATAGAGTAAAGTTGAACGAATGGTGTTGGGCAACAATCAAAAGTTCCATCACTTAAATAAAATTGTATGAGTCGTATATCTTTCAGAACATTTTTATCTGCAAAAATTATTATTCGGAAATCAGAGGTCTCGTCATAATGATTGACCAACACAAAATCTTCAAAAATAGAAGGAATTTCTACTTCCTGGGCATTTTTACACTGTATCTTCGATATACCGGCTTGTTTATTTCTAGCATCATACAACGCAGTTTTTATGTTTGTAAACGACGGAAGCTTCTTTATTAGGTCTAAGCCGGCATCACTGAATTCCGCTTTAAAGTTGTTGTAAATATTCGGGATTGGTGAAAAAGAGGATGATAATACTTTTTCTCGGCAATTGTGTAACTTCTGTGCCATTATATTATCCACTTCATTGGGCTCGCATTGATGATGTTTCTCATTACTAATGTTGTTACCCTAAAACAACATAACAGGTATTTAGATCTTTACACTCATTGCTTGATAACTAAAAGACTGCATAAATAACATAAAACGTAATAAATACTTGAATGTTAAGAGACCCGGTGCAATTTTTTCTTCGCCAGTTGACACATCGCCATAGGCTCCATCCATTTTTATACTGTTTCTTCTTTGTGTACTGGTAACCAGCCCTTAGTAAAACTATGCCTCCATTTCTATTTATATATATTAAATTATCAGAATTTTTAGAGGATGATGCCGGCTTACTACCATCCTCATACATTCTGGAACGGATAGAAATAGAATGTGAATATTTATTATAAGAAAAATTCTGTAAACCTTCTGGTCTCTACATTAGAGGTTTACAGTATTCTTGCAGGGTCGGTGTGAGAGAATGTAATGATAACAAGGAACGTACGTTGGAAAAATATGTATCTCGGGATTTTCTTTTACACTGTCATCTCTTGACAAGTTTGTCAAACAATAAAAAACATCAAGATTAAAAAGTTCTTCGACGTATTAAGCCGCGACTGGTACAGCCTTCATGGTGAAAATATATAATTATTATTTAACTTGAATTTGTGTGCCTACACTTCATGATATTTTTCTTCACTGGCAACATTACACGGGACGCCATTTTGTTTTCCTGTTCGCTTTAGTCCGTTATTTACTCACTTCAAATTTGTTTTGTAGATATTTTTTTTCATTTATATGTCCCACTTTTAACTAGCTAATTAACATGAATATTATGGTAAGTTACCATAAGAGAACTTGAGTACCTACTTTTAGTTTTATGAAGGGTGAATTCGGATTTACAATTTGTTTTTTTTTTAATCAGATTGGGGTTTTTTCCGCCATGGTTAGAGGAATAGAAAATAAATTTGCTACTCTTTAAAACGTTTATGATCGAATCAAAACCTAATATGAGGCCTATATCTACGTAGCATTAAATAGAATTTAGAAAGTAATCAAAAATAGAATTTAGCAAGATGTGTCACAGTCAAGTCCGGTCTCTTAACTATAACCAAATACATCTACTTATTTAATGTGACACAAAACAACAACCATTGTGTTAAGAAAAATATAAAATTATCAACATTTAAACCAAGTCTTAACACATATAAGTGAATAACACTTTTCATAGTTTCACAGATTGTTTAGTTTGGCTAACGTAAGAAAAGCAGAAAAAAAAAAAATTATAACATCATTCAAAGTCATCCAAAAATAAAATACCTATCTATTATTAATAAATACTTACTTTTCCGGAATAACACTTTTACTTGACTTGCACAGAGCACAATTTAGATATCGACTAACACTGTTACACATTGATAACCCTTTCCTCGTAGTCAACAAAACTTCACTCGTCACTGATTGGCTACTTTGGAATCATTAGACAATAGCCGAGACGATAACAATGTAGAACAATACACACCCATATTTTTGCAGGTAAAAAAATATTAAAAAGGGTACATACCGGGCGCGGTGACTTAGCCAAGACGAAAATGTAGAGTCGTTGTTTCTCAATGTAACACGTTTCTATTACAATATTAAGTATTACGAGCATATGTATTTCAATAAACCCTGTATGCATATTTTGTTGCTGACTGTCCCAAAAATCTGTTAATAGATAACTAGTGTATTCGAACGGAATAAAATGATTAAATTTATTTGTGATACCCTGCACGGTGAATCAGACCGGAATAGAAAATATTATAAAATAATACTGATCCCCCAGGGTATCAAATACGGGGTATCCGACCGGAATAACTCGAAAAACGAAATGAATATTACTTTAAGTTTAACATTAATTTTTTTTTTTTTTTAGTTTACTCTGTGCATTCGCGTTAGGTTGACTGTATAAAGAGGTAGCTTAAAAATCGTAAAAGATGCGCTAAACTGGTGCTAGCACATTTTATTCTGTAGTAAATATATCCCAACGGCCGTTTATTCGGGTGATGTATATAGAACGTCTGTTTTTAGTTTACGCCGGATGAATCTTAATGCTCGTAAATGTCACTGGTACCCCAAATAGTTTCTACTGGCTACTAATAAGTAGCTGTAATGTGTTTTAATTAGGCGACTATTTTAAGCGGCTTTAATTTTTTTCATGTAGGACGTCTTTTGTCTAGCCTTTTCCCATACTTTGTTGGGGCCGGCTTCCAGTCTAATTGGATGCAGCTGAGTATCAGTATTTTACATGAAGCGACTGCTTATTTGACCTCCACAACCCAGTAACTGGGTAATACGATACCCCTTGGTAAGACTGGATGTCAGACTTTCGGCTTCTGACTACTTGTAACGACTGCAAAGATCTACAAATTACAGCCGGGACCAACGGCTTAACGTGCTTTTTTCAAAAATCTTCTCTTTGCCTAATCTCATAGAGTTTATATTTCAACGCAGTGTGGGAGCAGCAGTAATCCTAGTCCTGGAGACGATGTGGGTGGCAGCTCTCTTCGTGGACTTACTCTGCCGACGAGGGGAGTACACGCTGTCTCTCCGCTGTTGGGACTTCTTCCGCTGGTCTTGTGGCCGCGCCCGCGCCGCTATGTACGCGTGTGCGGCGACGGCGCTGCTCTTCGCTCATCTGACGCTGCTTGCTACTATTGCAGGTAGGTTTTTTTTAACAATTCTACAAGGTTTGTAGGAAACAGCTGTTTTTTTTAATGTTCGATGAAACTATGTGGGGTGGTTCATAATGATGTATTGAATGGGTGGTAACCGTCTTCGCGTCTGTGTCCCTTCCACCTTGTACACAACGTTTTGTTTTGCATCCTCGTGAAATTCAAGGAGGTAACTATGCTAATGATTCTCGACCCGAGTCAATAATAAAATGTGTAGCTATATATATATATATATATATATTAACGTAAATCGGTAAGTGTGAACCACTCGTGTTTTAAACGCGGCCCGTCTGATCCGAGGATCAGACGGACCGCGACGGGCGATAGGGCGAGCCCTATAACCGCATTTTCACACATACAAACAATATCAAACGTTTATTCGATCATTTCTAATTCCCTAAACCACGTTAAGGGTGTTATTCTGAAATACTGGTAAACTTAAACAACCAAAAAAATCTGCGTTTTTTAATAATGTGTAGGTCCCGTAATTTTAATTGATTATTTATATCTTTTGTGACAACCTCCTGAATTTTGACGAGGATGCAAAACAAAACGTTGTGTACAAGGTGGAAGGAACACTGACCCGAAGACGGTTAACACCCATTCAATACATCACTCTGAACCACCCCACATAGTTTCAACGAACGTTAAAAAAAAAAACAGCTGTTTCCTACAAAAGTGCAATACATAGTCAAAATGTAAGGAACAGCAGATTCAGATTTCGGGGGTCAGGACAATGTACTGAATACTTGGTAACCGTTTTCACGTCGGTGTCCCCTTTCGCCCTGTATGCTTACAGAAAGATAAAATAGTGCGTGGAGTCCCTCCGCGCGGAAGAAGTGAAACTTCGTAATACTACACGCATGCGTTCGGGTGCCACGCATTCACTCTCACTCTGTCTTTTTCTATTCCCCCTCCATGGTAGCGTTAAACGTTTAACGCAACCTTGTTGGAAGTCGCATAAGAATTTTCACTTCAAAATTAACGATACTTATTATGAACTAGCTGTCCCACGCAACTTCGTCTGCGTCACATTTTTCATTGCTGCTCCGCTCCTATTGGTCGTAGCGTGATGATATATAATCTATGTCCTTCCTCAAGTTGAAATCTATCTTCTTGCCAAATTTCATTAAGATTCGATCAGCCGTTTAGTCGTGAAAAGGTAACAAACAAACATACAAACAAACAAACAGAGTGACTTTCGCATTTATAATATTAGTATGGAAGTTTGGATAAACGGTCGCATTTCGACCATTGAGGAAACGCTAGCAAACCATAAGATACTTGCCAGAGCCAATCCACCCATCGCTCACTCACCTATGTATTTCTAGCGTAACATTTCAAAATTGGCAATAAAGACGTCGATGAGATAAGTGATCATTTTTTCTATGTATGTATGTGTTATTTATTCTCTTAGCCTAGTTTTTTTTCCTACTACTTTACATGGAGTAACTGGCGATATGAAAATTTATTAAATACCCTGGATAATTAGCTAGGCAGTAGGGTTGGTAGAAAGCACAAGTTGCGTAGGATGAATTTAATATTGACACAGTCTCACGGTTAGCCTTCATTTAGGGATCACAGTGTTTTTTTCTGTGGGTGGGTATGATATGATATAGATAAAAACGTATCATTTTATATAACAAGATTTGTAAGTCTGCGTCAGCTAACAACATTTTATTTTTATAACAAATTATATTAGTGTACGTGATATAATGTACGTAAGTACTAGAGAGTAGTAGATGAAAATATCACTGAGCAATTCACTTTAGCCCGCTTTTATAAAAAAATACGTCTACGCACTTAATGCCTGCTAGGCCATGAATGTTGATGTAACAGACCATTTTTGTAGCTCTCATAATCCTTGAATTTAAATCATTCATTAAGTATTCTGTCACATACATTTTTCTATTCCCTTTGCGAGTCGCAAACATAAACTCCCGCACTTCAGAACTTCTTTTAGCTTTGACAGTTACCGCGCGACCCGAATTTTTGTTTGTGCAACCTACGAGATGTTTACGCGCTATGTTTTTGTGCTAAGACGTAACTACGGGTAAACGGGACTTAAGGAAAATATTCCTACTTCCATTACTCTTTGTAGCCTCATTGGCCCACTAAGTACCAACGATGCCGGAACTTGGGCTCTTGGGTCAAGGAAAGTTTTCGTTGGTGTTAGTAAAATGTTTGCATTTTTGATTGGGTAGGTTGGTAGCAACTGGATGAGAGTTGCCGAGAATCGAGATAAGTGGCGTGCGATTGAAGAGGCCTGTATCTCTAGCTGTGGACTGATGTAGGCTGATGATGAGGCTTTATTACCACCCTATTATTCATACAAATCTGAATAAAAGAGATCCGGTAACCAAAGATCACTAAACTCAAACTCAAAGCATTGATTTCAATTCAACCATTACAGGCCCTATTGAAAGCCAAAAAACTGAACAAAACGTAAAGCTACTGTCCCAGACACAAGGCATAATAACTTGTGAAAGTACTGTAGTTGCCCATTCCAAAGCGCAGATCTCTATGGAGAAGAATGGGCAAGAAACTCCATGGACACTCTTTTTAACTAAAATAAGCGGTTACTTTTGGTCTGGGTTGCTCATCAAAACTCTTCTTCTTCGTTGTGTCGATGAGTCCCTTTCATCATCTGCTTAGCCTTTTCTATTTTGAGGTCAGCTTCGAGTATAACCGGATGTAGCTGAATATCAGTATTTTCATGGAGCGACTGCCTACCTGACCCCCACAACCCAGTTAGTACTGGGTAATACGATGATTCCCTTTATAGCAGTCAAAATAATCTAGGAACAAGGGCTGGAAGATGCTGATGATGTGAGCTTACCAGACATATTTTGGCATAGAGGAGTCGTCTGTTTTGGTATGGACATGTGATGAGGAGGGATAGAACACATGTGTCTAAAAGAGTGATGAATATAAATGTGTATGGATGGAGAGGCAGAGGAAGACTAAAGAAAAGATGGATCGATTGTGGGAAAAATTATATGAAGGAAAAAGAAATAAATGATAGCATGACGAATGACAGAGGAGAATGGAGGAAAGAGACGTGTTGCGCCGACCCCAAATAAAATGGGATAAGGGCAAGAAGATGATGGTCGCAATACTCATGAATCAGGTCAAACAGAAGGTCGCTCCGACTTGTCCTCATGAAATAATTCCAAACGTCACACTAGTGAAAGGAGATTTATACATTTCCGGGTACCAAAGGGTTTGCCCTTTATCATAACCTAATACCGTCAGTCATTGACGAATTGCGGGTGTAAGACATAAATCTTGTGTGACCCTTCAGATTACAAGCGTAACCGATGTATAATAGGTAGAGGTAATGTATCTTTCGAGGGTTAAGATACACTAACGATGTGTCAGGGGTGGTACACACTTCGGGTTCGGCACATTCTATTCGGCAGTATTTGTTGAAGCACAAAGCCGACCCATGATTATTTAAAATATAGCCGACAGAAAATTCCGTTCGGCATTTAATTATCGTTATCATCTACAGCTTGCTTTCACTAACTGCTGGGTACAGGTCTCTCTTTTTTGTGGTGTTTATTATTATTGCTGAATTATGTTTGACATGGCTTGGCACATTTCGAGCTTTTATAGTAACTTATCTAATCGCGTTAACGTAAACGTGTATTTACTGAAACTGAACTAGCGAAGTCTGACAAAGATAGGAAACACAATTATTCCAGACACTTTGAAGTTTACTTTATCGCAAAGGCATATCGAATAGTTATTATTGAGAAAAATCGAACTAAGTTTTGCGAGTTTAACAACTGATACTTGTAGGTAATGGTTTCTTTTTCTAAGACCCTCATTCAAACATCCTTAAAATGATAGCCTCTAAATATACGTAGGTAAGGTACTTAATGTATTGTATTTTATAACGAGCTCCAAAGTCCAAAGCAAAAAGTATTTTGCGTGCTTCATATTTCTCCTGCCCTTATCTCAATTTATTGGGTCGGCGCAGCACAGTCTTCTTCTTCCATACCTGGCAGTCACCTCCATATCATCCTTCACACAGTCCATCCATCGTTTCTTTGGCCTTCCTCTACTCTAATAGCCACCTACATTCATACTCAACATTTTCCTCACTAATGTATAAATCATTGTATTGTTTACAGGCGGCATGCTTCTAGTTCTAGCAGCTTTAAGAGCAGCAGTGCCGTTCTCTCCGTACGCGACACACGGTCCGCACTCCCCGAGAGCCGGCAGCTCACTGCTCAGTCAGCATGACTCGCCACTACCCGACGTGTTCTACAATGCAGGACATACTGAAGAAGACAGGTACTACTGCTTTACGGTCTCCTAAGAGGTAGCTTTCCCTTAATAGTTGATGAGTGACGTATGCTCACTGCTGAGCAAGCAGCGGAGCATACTGAGGAAGAGAGGTACCTACTATGGGTTTATGATCGCTTAGTATATTAAACGTTGAACCAAGTACAGGCTTAGCTACAAACAGCGTCACTTTAAGACTATATAGTATTTTATTTTTTACCTACAGAGTGACATATTCGCAATAGCGAAACTCTTTCGATAAAGATTTAAAAAATTAGGTTACGCCGAAGAAAGGAACTACTATTGGTTTATGTGACTCTGGTCTGTCCATCCCCATCATGACGTTTTCATAGACATCTTGAGCCAAGAAGATAAGCAAGCAGCCTCGGTCCCAGAGACGGTTATCAAAATGCATGCTATTCATGAGATGTTCTCTATATTCAAGCAACTAAGCCAAACGACCGACAGCACTTGTGAATATTCCAGTGAATTTCAGTCAATAACTAAATAATTTATAATGCAACAAAACAACTTGAAACTTACGGCAGGAGCCATAAATATAACTATTTGCGATTTTGCGCAGCACACGCCAACTGTTGCTTTGGGACCAAGAAATTCCAGAGCTACGATTTGCTAGTTATGCGGTATTTACTATCTATGCTTCATCTGCTTCCAGTCTAACCGGATACAGCAGACTACCAATATTTTACATAGAGCGACTGCCAGTCTGACCTCCAAAACCCAGTTACTGGGTATTGCAATACCTTTTGGTAAGACTGGGGGTCAGACTTGCGGGCTTTTGACTACCCGAAACGACTGTTATGTATACGATATGCTATTATGCATTCCACCTAAAAGTACATAAGTCTTTAAAACTTCTTGATAGTCGTTGGTAGTAAGTAGATGACGTTTAAAATAATTTAGAAAGTTCACTGAGGAAGGATTATTAATTTATTGTCACCTCTTTACTAGGTTTACTGTTAACCTGTATCATCAATTCATCACACTGCTGGGCAAAGGTTTCCATGAATTCTAGTTTTGGCAATCCCGAGCTAATATGGGCCAGCCAGCGTTGGTTTTGTCTCGCTCGTCCCGCCTTCTCTACGTGCAATGGAGCGCCAGTTACATAAAAACATCTAGTTTGATTTTCACACGATTCGAATAATGTCGTATGAGAAGGTTTGTTGGTACAGAAATACCGGTACCAATACTATATTTCCGTATACGTAATTTCCTATAGCACTCTGAATAGAGCGCTTAACGCGAAGTGCAAACTTATTAGCATAACGCTAAATGAGTTGGGTGTATGTAGGACTGTAGGTACTTAGAGTGTGTGTGTGTGTGTACATTCCTTTGTCTTATTTGGCGGCTTGTGGCTAGAATAATTGGTTTTGTCGATTTATATGGATAACTCCGATAACAATTAATTATAAGTCGGGACATTCCTAATTTACATTGATAATGTCTTGTTTTTTTAACCGACTTCAAAAAGGTGGAGGTTATCTTTTCGGTTGCATTTTCTTTCGACATTTTGTTTCCTCAAAACTCCGTTATTTCAAAAATGTATATTAAAAAAGTCAACGAAACTAACAAGTCACCGATTTCTGAAAATTTCAGTTCATTTTTTTTAAACAATTCCATTAAGTCGAGCGTTTTCTCAATTCAATGTGCTTGTTTTAGGTTGTAGGTACTTTATGTTTTGTTTTCTGTAACTATTAATTTCTTCTCCCTTTCACAGATCTGAAGAGATGACAGTCCTGGACATAAAGACCACAGACAGATCGCGGTCAACGACCCCAAAGCCACTACTGAACTTTGATACGTGAAATATGTTTGTACGAGGCTAGACTACTTTAGCTAATAAAATATCGCCTATGGCAACACAACTGCGCCGTGAACAACTTGATACTGTCAACAAACAAAATTAAAAAAAGAACAGACTTTCTAAATTTGATTTTTTTAAACTGAATACCATAGACATTATGATTTTTTTTAACCTATTTGATAATTTAGGTTTAAATGTAAAAATATCGTAGAAAAATACTGTAAAATAAATAGCTCATTAATTTTTTGTCGAAAATTTCTTTGTTGAAAGTTGTTCTTCATTGGTCAAATATAGGTAGGTGTTAAAATTAGTAATACATCTAATTAATTTATTACTTTTATAATTTTTATACGTACGAAAAAACTGTGATAGTTTAGATTGTAGTTATGTGCGACAAAGTTCAGCGGTAAAAGATTATAATTAAATTATTATATAACAATAAAAGTCTATTACTTTTCCTTCTGTTATTCTTGTTTTTGGCTGAGAACGGCGTAATAAGAATAAGCTGCCTTCATGATCTGAAACAAACAAACAAAGTTATTTTCGTTGAAATATTAATTTTCGTTAATATTTATTCAGTACACTCCACAGCGTCCGTTCTCAAAATAAGTTTGAGTTACATCAGAGTTTGAGTTTTACAAGCTAATTTCGAAGTTTCAAAATTCCTTGGTTTTACCGATGAAGTTTTTATTTTCGAATTTGCATCACATAATGGCATCCGAATTTTCCGTCCTCGTCCCTAAATAGTACAACACTATTGCATTTTTTCGATCGTTTAAAAACCCATTCTATAATTACTTAGTACTTTTTTATTACACAACACAACACAATTTTCAAGAGTGCAACACTGTCTGCAAACCATAATAAATTGTATCTACATTCCACGTTATTAATGTTGCGACTGTCCATGAGACAAGTTATTGAATTAATCAATGTGAATCATAGCGACTGATGACGTCACCAATGTTCAATTACTCGCTAGAGCTCCGAACTGTGATGAATGCAATTGATGGAAAGTATTAGTGAGCACATTTGTGCTCTAATTAAACGGTAGCATTAAAAATTGTGATCTCTATTTATGACTATTTTAATGGTATATAAGGTGGAAAAGAAATCATTCTAAACATCGGTAATTTAAAGAAAATACAGCTGTTCTATTCATTTTGACAACACTGTGTAGAAAATAACTCTTACTACACTGAGTGAGTTGTAAATACAAAGATGAGTTTTTATATTAAGACTGAATGAAAAAGAAAGAGGATACCATTAAGATTTTTTTGAGGACACAGTTCAGTTCTATATCATAAACTCGTCTTGTGAAATCCCAAGTAGTGGACAAAGTTTAGAGACGATTCGCGGCCAAACTTAAAACTAAAGTATCTTGGTTGAAGCGCCTTTGTCCTAGATTGCGGTGATCGCGGCCGCGTCTTGTAACTGTTACCCAGTCGAAGGGAAGTTTGATTCCATAAGATGTTCCTACAGTGAACAAATCTACCAGAAAAGTTTCGTTTTCTACTAGACAGGAAATGTTCACAAACTCTTGCGTCAGCGTCACGCGCCTCTGTCTTTTTTTTCCTTCGCGTGAGACTCGTGACATGCTGCAAGGCTATTCTCACACGACACCGCTAGTCGCGCGATCTTGCGGTGAAGCGAATCACGTCGCATTGGCTTGTATGAAATCCGTTGATGTCTAACACATGTACACCAGCCGATCGGGCGGACGTGTAGCGCTCGCCCATAGATCCGCTTCACCGCCTCAGCCCTTGCTAGAATCACTTACAGCTAAAAAGCACGCGTTGTCCATCTGCGTGAATCCAGCAGCCGTAAGCCGGAGCGGCCGCTGTGCTCTCATCATCATCATCAGCAGGGATGGACGTAGACTCGTCGGGATACGCTCCCATTTGCATTGCATCACTGCGTCTGATATGCACTCGGCCTGTAAAAACAAATAAGTAATCCAGGTCAGGTGAGGTCAAGTGCCTGCTTCTTCTACTTCTCCAGTCGATGGTAATTTTGAGACAAGTTGGATATATCAATAGCAGTTTCAGTGGCGTTTGTTAGATCCTCAGTAGTTCTTTTGGCTTGTACTAGGCCGGCGTCGTGGATTACGGCCTCTTTTCTGTCACAGATAAGAGATCCTTGTTTCAGTGTAATAATTATGTGAAAGTACTGTTATTGTATTGTACACTTGGGAGCAAATATCTACTACTTTTTTTGACGTATAATGGTTAATAGTTTTGGTAATATGGGACGTATCAATTCGAACCATACATTGCCTAAAAGTTTATTAAATAATCTTTACAATGAGGGTAATGTAATGGATAATAACCTTATTAAATGATCAATTATTGGATCTTACAACTTCTTTAGTAACACTGCCTCGTTGGTCTAGTAGTTGACCATCAGGAATTTCTTAGAAGCATTCACGGAGTTTGGAGCATATTACAATGAACCTAAATATAACTGGCGAAGTGTGGGCAGAGTTGTACTATCGCCCACGTTTCGCCAGTTACAAGGCACACCCATGCCTAACCCTTCGGTGATTTCAGGCGTGAAATTATGAAGTTATTTATGTTACAGTAATTTCTGTTTACATAGTATGTAAAGACATTAATTTCTATTAAAATTTCGGCTCTACCAATAACTTATATTTAAACTTACTTGTGACGTCAGCTCATTCGAAGTAAAGCACTGTATACCGAGCTGGATGATCATGGCGAAGAAGAATGCCACAGAAGTCAACAGCTTCATCGATGCTAGACCGGATACATCTTGCTGTAAGGAAAGCCAGCTGTCAATCAATCGATTCAGTCGGTGGGCTTGGACATAGGGATCAGTGCGTACATCATCAAAAAAAGGTTTAAATAAACCACTGGTTACCATAAGCCCCCAAAATATGGCTATTTTATTAAAATTTAATGGTCATAACTAGGTAGAAATATTTGTAGATGAAGAGTGTCCCGAAAGTCTGCCAACCAGTTTTACCAAGGGGTATTCCCCAGTACTAACAGTCGCTCCATGTAAAATACTGGTACTCAGCTGCATCTGGTTAGACTGGAAGCCGACCCCAACATGGTTGGGAAAAGGCTAGGCAGATCATGAAATAGGTAGAAATTATGACGTATGCATCACGCTTGAGCCAATATTTAGTAAAACCAAGTAACACATAAAATCAAGCTCTCATTGATTTTAAGCGCTCGGCCCAGCTCAGAGAGTTGGAATTTCAAATAACAGCGTCAGTGTAAGAGAAGACGGGCATTATTCGAGGAATAACACTATTCAGCCATTCAGCATAATCACTACACATGGTGATCATAGTCGTCATTAACAGACAGAAAGGTGTTTGCAAACATCTTGACACAATTCCTTTATCAGCTCACAAAGAGCTCATTCCTTACATCGGTACAAAAGACGTGTAAGTAATTAATTTTAAGCACACAACATGAGGGAAGGTTTATTTGAAGTCTAACAACGAGGCTCGTTATTTTTGGCACGTTGCCAGAGGAAAGACATCAAACTGTCATTTGTAGGACACCACACACGTTCACCTTAGTTTCGGATTTCTCCGGTTCCTGCTTATGGTCTTATTATCTTGGAAACTTCGCCATTTAGACGTCTGAAGTTCGAGTTATCGAGTACTCAGGGTTGAAACTTGCTTTGTTTGATTAATTCCTGCATACTCGTTGGTTAATTTTGACGTTGTATCTTGAGCGGTAAATCATTAAGAGGGGACTCTAGTCGGTATTTCTACATCGCTGTTTTCTTTGTGGATAATGCATCTAGAGCAATGTTTTTTTTTCCAAAAAATCTAGGTCTTATTAATTTCCTTTTTTTTTTAAACGTAATCACTAAAAGAATTATTAACATCTAAAAACCCGAAAAAAAAGCCCGTTTTTACCGCCATGTTCAGACGACTATCAGACAAATTAGATAAGTTTTTAACAAAAAAAGAAAATATAGAAGCATATATATACCTGTCCTCTAAATTTTCATATAAGAATTATTTAGATCAGTTTAGTTTTGAAGAAGAAAACAGCGGAATACAAAACGTCTTTTGGTCAAGATTTTTGTAGGTAAAATCAGCCTGAGCTGCAGTTGTCCCTTTCGCACTTTACGGGGGCTTGGTCGGGCGCAGCGCGACGGCAATAGTTTCTTCAAATCAAATCAAATACTTTTAATTACCGACTAGAGTCCCCTCTTAAAGAGCGTGTAAAGTGGAAGGGACACCGATGCTAAAATGGTTTCGGTTATTCTGAACCCCCCCCCACCCAAGAATAAAGCTATGTCCGGTTGGTTGCCCTAGGGGCGATATGGCGCGAGTACTAAAAAAAACATTTTTTTTTTCTTAATATTTGTCGGCTTTTTTTACACTATCTCATAGTTTTCTATTAGTCTTTCCAGAAAAGATTTTCATCTGAGCTACCATTTTGGAAATATAGAGCGTTTTGTAAAAAGAGAAAAATATTAAAAAGCTCTTAACTAGGAAACGGTGTGACTTAGGGCCATGCTTCTCAGAACCTAAATGGTGTCTATGGTCAAGTTTAACTCGAAACTGTTTTTTTTTTCACATTTCCGAAAAAAATAGTACGTTTTTTTTATGTTTTCTTTGCAGCTCATAGTACCCCTAAGCGTATACTCCAACTCCTAAAAACCCCCAACCCCATGTCCTACAAAACTGCAATACCTACACGGTCATAAAAATGTATGGAACGGCTGTTTCAATTTTTTTTAATAACCGACAAAAAAAAAACAAAAAAAAAACAGAATGATGGCCTGAATACGTGGTCACCATTTAGGCGTCGCTGTCCTTTCCACCCTGTATAAGAAAGGTTTGGTCATATTGTGAAAAATTCAGCTGTCCCATACATTTAGGCTGAGTTGATACAAATTTTTTGTAGAATAGAATAGAATAATATTTATTTCTGAGTGAATGGTAGGTAGTAGGATCTTAATATTAAACAGTTTCACATATAAATATTAAAATTAGCATAAAAAGCCGAACCACGCAAATGGCCAAATTCTAGGAAACAATTTAATTACAATTATATAGTTAGATTGTCATGAAAAACGCTAAATAAAGATATCATTAATTAAATTAATGTAATTATAATATAAATTTAATACAATGTCAAGTTGAAAAAGTAGAGTGAAAAGTCAAAGTTAACTAATTATGTAATGTCAAACGATGAAAAAAAAAGTCAATAGGTTACATACAAAGTATATATAGAAAAGAATTGGCTAAAACCCATTCAAATATTGGTTTCCTGAATTTATTAGTGGGCAATACTCTGATGCGTGGGTGTAAATGGTTAAAGATGGTTAGGCATGCAATTGGAAAACCTGCTATACAAATGTAGTCTCTGGCTAGTTCCAAGTAATTTATTTGGGCTTCTGCTTGCTGTATGAGACAGATCTAGTATTTTTTCGCGATAGCAGTGATTATTCCAGAGAGAAAACTGTCCCATTTAATTGTCTCCTTCAATGATCATAATTTTCTGATACATGCTGTAGAGATAGTGAAAGGAACGTGCCTTTGAAGTCCGATTTGTAGCTCTTGAATGTGCTCATCAATTTAGCCGAGCGCTTCAGTGCTGCCTTTGACTTCCAAACTATATCCTACACGGGATTTAGTTTATTCGGATGGCAAATAGTGACAGGTAACATGGCTGCACCTAAGTGTGCCACGCCATAATAAACTATATAGGTATGTGCAGTATTAAAATAAATGACCAGGTGGCCTACCATGACGTCTTAAAACATTATTGTTTAACTCCTTTTCCAGTATGGGAAGAGATGGCGCTAGACATCCTGTATAGCTCTGTCTCTTTCCCACACAGGAATAAGAGCAAAACAATGCTGCTTGAGTACGTCATGGTAGGTCAACAGATGTATGAACGTGGACGAGGCAAAAGAAGTATGTAAGGATCGTAGCAGAGTGGTGTTCTTTTGTCTCTGTCTACTCTCATAGGAAAAAAATCTACTTGGCCTATCATAGGCCACAGCTAGACATAAGCCTATCCAATGCTGCGCCAGAACACATTATCTTCCGCTTTTAGCACCTAGTCAGTCGATTACGCCGCCTTAACAGTCTGGAGATGAAATAAAGGTGCATCTATACGCTGGAGCACACAGATATAGATATAACGCAAGTATCACGATCCGTATGAAAACCAATCGTGCCATTTTTTGACTACATACTATGACGTTCTTCTACCTAAGCACTATTTAGTTACTATACAAAGAAGTTACAAAGTAGACTACGTTTATGTTCTTTAAATGTCTAGAATTAAGCTCTTGAGTTTTAACGTTGTTGTTTTAAACAAATTAGCTTGCTGCTGACACTAGCCACGTCAAGCATAAAATGCTTCACATGCATGGTGATGACTATACATATGCGATTGTGTGATTACTTGTACAAGGATAGTGGGAAAATCTTACCGAAAGTTGAACCATTACTACACAAATGGCTGCCGTACTAGATAGCAGTTGAGTCATGAAGCCTAACGAATAGGTTTTCGCGAATTTCTCCACGCAACTGAAACAAAATTGAAAAAAAAACTGATCACACAGAAAACTTTCTTTTAAGATATTAAAAAAGCAACATAAAAAAAAAATGAAAAGACGGATGGATTGTGTAAGCAATGATATGAAAGAGATAGGAGTGCATGATGGCGTGACGTCTATCAGGGGAGATTGGAAGAAGAAAACGACCCCAAGTAGAATGGGAGGAAGTGCAGGAAGATTATGATGAAAAGTCGATTGAAGAATTTTGAGAGGGCTGATTCCGTGATATTAAAATTAATTATTTCATAATGTAACACTTTCATACTCACTTGATTAGAACTTGATGCTGCCGAAAACAGTTCCTGAAAGTAGTTTTAAGTGCTGCGTTTACTTTATCTCTTGATACGTAAGCATTAACGATCTCTTCATTATTTTCTTCTTCACTTAATGACGTGGGAGATTCCCGGTTTCGAAAACTAATATCGTCGGCATATACGCCTTCCCGTAGTGATCTCATCGTTCGATCATACGCAGAAGTAACAGCCTCGTTGAGAGTTTCAAACTGCGAGCTCATGTGCAAGATAACAGACGCAATAAATGTATCAATCACTAATATTATATGGCCAGTCCACAACAAACCCACATTCTCCAGCATAAAAGTAGGAATGTACACTATGTCCTTCTGATAGTTCCAAGGTATATAAATTGGCTGTGGCAGCGTCCTAACTGGAGGAATAGAAGAATCGTTCATAGAAGCAACTAAAGATTTCCATTTTTGGTCCTGAACCGCCCCATACACATTCCCATTAAGGATGGTCATCCATCCAAAGAAAATGAAGGATCCAGTAATTATTTTAGATATTCTAACCGTTTTACGGTTTCTAGGTATATTTTGATAGTAATCGTACATATCTATCTCTAAAGTACGCACTATGTCCTGAATGTCCAAGTTCTTAAAGAAGAAAATGTACATCTTGAGAAGAGTGAGATCATGGGTGATGCAAAAAGACAAACAGAACATGAATCGGTCCTTATCTTTATTACCTACGAAGGGGTCAATAGTTTCCATGATAACGAAGCTGGCTACTATGGCAACTTGCGTGAAAATGGAATAGTAGAAGTACCAGCCTGGGAAGTTGGCCGTTTTGTGCTCCTCGGGTTGATGCCACCAGCCCAGACCCAGGAATCGTAGGATCCGATAGTGGTAAATGAAGTACCGTGTTGGGCGAGACTCAGTGGCTGGTGTCATGGTGACTTTAAAGGCACACTGCAGTTCTGTTAATGAATTTCAGTGAGCTGTTCGGCTTATGGTGGTAATTATAGACACTACTTCGAACTTCTGAAATACAGGTTGCTCTGTATTTTAGATTTATTAATTTTAAGTAAAAATAACATCACGGGGTGTGACTGTGTGTATGCAAATTTAACTCTGTGCATTGATTACAGAAATGCTCTGACCGATAGTCAAGTTTAGAGGTACAAAATTGTGTTCAAAACTAGGTAGCAGCAAACGGAATGTAAATAGTTATCGAATGCACACAGAATGCACGATAAGAGTTCCATGCGACATTTAGGAACCCGTAATAAAATTGCAATAAAATGAACACAATAGAAATTGCGATAACGTAAGTAATCGGCACCCCAATTGCGTAAAACACTTTTCTATCACAATGCAAAGGTATTGTAAAGAAAGTTCGTAGACCATTGCTTCATTTGTTTGAAAAAATCGTCTGCGCAGTGGCGTAAATAGCGCAATGAAATGAATATTGTGGAACTATAAAAATGTTCAAATCAAATCATTGATTTGAACATTTTGAACATTGAACATTGAAATTGTGAGTGTGTTACGCAATTACCCTGCTGGATAAAGATTCTTGTTTTATTCATGAAATGCTATAATCATTAAAACTTGCATTTTGTCTCTTAGAGTGTAGAATTTTCTCAAATTACTTTTATAGACGACGTAGAAAGAACTATCAAAAAAAAAACATATAGAAATGGTTTTGTAATGGTTTTTTTTAGGTACACTAATTATTGTGTCTGAGTGTGTCGGTCAGCGAGAGCAAATAAAAGATGGTAGTATTGGAGCTTATTAATTAAATAGAATATTATCGACTAGCTCTTAATATTTGAATGACTTTGATATCGACAATAAAGTGAAGATCATTGTTAGAAAATTTGGTCGCTAAGCAACTGCTTCAAGCATAGACTATTTACATAACGTTGATAGATTTACGTACAGAAGAACTAGAAATAGATCCGCTGCCGAAATCGGTAAGGAGGACTTTACATATATACAGAAATAACTGTTATAAAAGAAATGACTTTATTTATTTTCAGGTATTTAAACTCTAGTTTCAGTTGCAGCACTTTGCGAAATTGTGATTTCGTGTGCATAGCTAGATGAAAAAGACAGGTATTTTACAAATGAAGTGCATTAATATAAAAAGGTAGTTTGTTGAAAGAACACAGGCGGAACCAAAGTGAGTTAATGAGTTTCACTGCTGGCTTAGTGTTTACGTTCAAATATAATTTGTAGATGATGCAAATAGATAGGGGTGGAACTAATGATTAATGTAGGACAACGATATTTCATTGTTTCAAAAGAAACACGCGTTTGATCAGGTAGATTTTTTGTATAACAAAGATTGAAGCAATTATTGAAGTGGTCTTTGTTCTCTGTGGACGGCTCTTGACTGAAATGGTGATGGATGATGTTTGGTCCATGACTCGGAAAGCACGTTAAACCGTTAGTTTCGGCTGTGTCCTTTGACAGTCTTCATGGGTAGTCGATGCCCAAAAGTCTAAAAACCAGTCTTACCAAGAGGTATCGTATTGCCCAGTACTAGCTGGGTTGTGGAGGCTGTGATACTGCGTAACATAGGTTGTTGCTCCATCTAAAATACTGGTATTCAGCAATATCCGGTTAGACTGGAAGAAGACCCTGAAAATACTTGGGAAAAGGCTGGGCAGTTGATGACTACACTATACGTTGTTGTAAATCAATAAGATTTAAGCGTTCCAGTTTCGATACATGATACATCATCATTGTCGCGTCGGTGTCTCTTCATCATCATCATCATCAGCCTATAATGTTCCCATTGCTGGGACACAGGCCTCCTCTCTATGAGAGTGGGCTGTAAGCCACCACGCGGGCCCAGGGCGCATTGGATGTCACATGTCTTCGAATTTTTAGTTCTAGGACATGCCAGTTTCCTTACGATGTTTTCCTTCTTCCTGTTTTTGAGGGCAACTGCTGCCCTCAAAAACAGTTGAAAACAGATGAAATAATTTACACAAAGTAATGCGCCTACCTGGGTTTGAACCCTCGGTTTACTGCACGTAAGTCGGGGCTACCACCACTGGGCCACTGCTGCTCTCCAAGTACATATTTTTATTATTATTTTAGGTCTGTATAGTTGGATACAAGGTGGAAGGGACCCCTACACTAAAACGGTTAGCACATATTCAGTAGATCTTTCTGAACCCCCCCTAGTACGATACCCAGTAGCTAAACAGGTAGTCAGTCAGACGGCAGTTAACTTTTTATTTTTTGACAGCACATATAACTGTCAAAGTTGTACAGAGTATATGAAAAACCCCCACAGAGACTTTTTTCAACGGTAATTTCAAAGAAAAACTGCTGTTCTATACATTTTGACTTGTAGGTATTGCAGTTTTGTTGGAAACAACTATGGAAGATGAAGACAGGCTCCGAAATTGATTGGGATAAGGTCAGGAGAATGATAATGATTGATATGCTGGGGGGTTACTATGACGCTTAAAACATTATTGTTCCATTCCTATTCCAGAGTGGGAAAGAGATGGAGCTAGACGACCTGTATAGCTCCGTCACTTTTTCACTCTGGAATGAGAATGGAACAATAATATTTCAAGACGTCATGGTACGCCAACTGAAGTCGAATCCTTAGTATAATGCTGCGCGCAAATGGCCTAAACTGCTCTTTGAAAATTATGACGTGTCGGGTTTTTTCTGATGAAATAATCAGGCTGTATATTGCATTACGTATTCATAAGCTGAGGATTGGTTAATTTAATTATATGGAAGTGGTAACGTAATTATTAGTTTTTACCTTGAACTGATGTTTTAAGTGGTAGTTTCAAGTGAATAAATTATGCCACCGATAACGCAATTAATTTGTTTTTTTATATCAATTAAATTAATTTGTTTACTGCGCATTTATTCGTTCCTGGTGACAAGTTAAATAAAAAACCATTTCACAACTATTTTCTTGTTTATTTTTTTTTCTTTGGATTTTACCTAGGCTTTTTACAAATCAAGTAAGAATCTTGTGTCAAATAGGGTATTCAGTGGATTTTTCACTGTCATTTCATTGTTTTATACCTTTGATTTGGCTGAACAGTTACCTTTATTCTCATGGACATAAGGTTTAGACTTTCGACGTTCTCGTTGCACGTTCACAAGTGCGTACTCCGTCATCGCTGTTTCCAATCGAGCAATTCCCTTTTTAGGGCCTTTCCATTGTCGTGCGTGTTTGCGCCCGCGTGCAGGCCAGGCAGCCATGCTTGTTGCGGGCCGCACGCAGAGCAGACTATTTTCGCCACGAGGCGCGCATGACAATAAGAACATTATGATACGATAGGTTGCGGGCAGCACGCATGCGTGCCTGGCCCGCACTCGGGCGCAAACACGCATGACAATGAAAAGGCCCTAAGTCTATCATAAAGTCACATCTAATGCAACAATATTCTTACAACAAAAAAAAAAAAATGAAAACGAGCCCTTTATAAAATCACAAAAAGAATGATAGTTTAGATACAAATTTTATTGAAACTGACTTTTGAGATGTTCTAAAATAACAAATTAAAATAAAAGCTTTTAAAAAACAAAGTAGACTAAGTAATGTTTAGTTAGTTTTACATTGGTTAAGTGTTAGGTTGTCGAAAGAGGTACAATTAATATTTTTATACGTGCGATAAAACTGTCACAAAAAAGAAGCGAAGAAGCTAATAAAATAAAAAAAAATACACTTTCATCTTATATTTTTTTTCAATCTGCTGTAAAGTTGTTGTAAATTATTGTTGTTTTTGGCTGAGAACGGCATAATAAGAATAAGCTGCTTTCATGATCTGAAACATACAAAGCAATCGTTATAACAAAGTATCGCTGTACCAAAGTGTCTACACAACGTGATGGAAATGGAAAAAAGGAGTTTGGCTTTCGAACAGGTGGCCTACCATGAAGTCTAATAGCAGGATTGTTTTAATCTTATTCCAGAGTGGGAATGAGATGGCGCTAGACGTTCTCTACAGCGCTGTCTCTTTCCCACACTAGAATAAGAGTAAAACAATCCTGCTATAAGACGTCATGGTAAGCGACCGGGACACCCATCATATACATCATCTATGTAGTCTTTCCTCAAATATGTTGGGGTCGGCTTCCAGTTTAACCGTGTACAGCTGAATACCAGTATTTTACATGGAGCGAAGCGACTGTTTATCTGACCTACACAACCCAGTAACTATACGGGGTGTAAGGGACAACAACGCAAAAATGCTTACATCGTCCTTCTTAAGTACATCATTCAGAACCCCGCTGCATATTTTTTTTTATCATCAGCATCATCCTATACTCGTCCACTGCTGGACATAGGCCTCTCCCATGACACGCCACTGAGCACGATCTTCGGCCACTCTCATCAAATCAAGATCTTGTCAGCCGCCTTGCGAAGATCATCGCTCCACCGAGTCTGAGGACGTCCTACGCTACGTTTACCAATCCGTGGTCTCCACTCAAGAACTCGTCTACCCCAACGGTTATCGGTTCTTCGGGTTATTATGGCCGCCCCTTTGCCACTTTAGCGTACTAATGTGGTGGGCTATGTCGATAACCTTGAAATTTTTCATAGGATATTTAAAATAAAATCTGCTATTTCCTACAAAAGTGCAATACCTACACCGTCAATATGTAAAGGCAGATTTTGTTTAGGGCTGCGGGTTGTTAGGGCTGCGGGTTGTTCGAAAGAGATACCGCGGCCCTGGAACACAAAGGGCTAAGAAGGAACATGGGTGGGTTTTAGTCAGTCAAGTCTGACACTCCCTCCCGCTCCGCCCAGAGCGGGAGATGTCATTTGATGATTTCCCAACCGCAAAAAAAAAGAAAAAGGCAGATTTTGTTTTAATTTCCGATACAAAAAAACTATGTAGAGGTTTCTGAATGATGTACTGAGTATGTGGTAAGCATTGTCACGTCGGTGTCTCTTCATCATCATCATCATCATCAGCCTATAATGTTCCCACTGCTGGGACACAGGCCTCCTCTCTATGAGGGAGTGGGCTGTTATCCACCACGCGGGCCCAGTGCGGGTTGGTAGATGACACATGTCTTCGAATTTTAGTTCTAGGACATGCCGGTTTCCTCACGATGTTTTCCTTCACCGTTTTTGAGGGCAGCGGTGATGAAATAAATTACACAAAGTAATGCGCCTGCCTGGGTTCGAACCCACGGCTTACTGCTCGTAAGTCGGGGCTGCCACCACTGGGCCACCACTGCTTTCCTTTTTGGTGTTTTTTTCGGTGTCTGTTACACCTTGTATAATACCGTACCCCTTAGTAAGACTAGTCGTCAGACTTAGCGCGGTCTTCATCAATTTAACTGAACGCTATCAGCATATCTGGACCGCGTTCAAAAGCTGTCTTTGTCAATATTCCATAGCGATGATGATCCTGATACCTTGCTTGAACGTGGTATAGACTTGCTGATCTTGTTCAGGTCCTTGGTCTTTTCTTTTCCGTGTGGTTAGTATCTGACCTGGGGTTAGAGTTTTTATGCCGCCTATGAGCCTCTGACTTGGCTTTACATGCCGTCAAAAATGTCTCTTAGGTGCTGCTGGTTTCCTCACGATGTGCTACTTAACCGAAACAAGTGATAATTATACACATGAATACGAAAAACCCGAGGTTCGTGTCTTAGTTTCGAACTCGAGACCTACGTTTCTTGGTGAAGTTCCCTCTTGGTAGGCAATAATAAACTCACAGCTAGAAAGCAGGCGTTGTCCATATGCGTGAATCCAGCAGCTGTCAGTCGGAGCGGTCGCTGTGCTCTCATCATCATCATCAGCAACGGTCGTCGTAGACTCGTCGGCATGCGCTCCCACTTGCACTGCATCGCTGCGTCTGATATACGCTCCGCCTGGAAAGCTCACCAGTTCAGTGAAAAGCATAAGAGATTCTTCGTTATTTTCATCATTTTTGTGACTGTTCTGGTAGGTTTTATATTATTATCACGGCCAATGAAGAACACAAATCACTGGTGAAATTATTTTGAAAAGATCTTCTAATTCGTTACATCAATGGTGCGGAATGCTTGCCATTGGCATTATACATACATTTACATGGTGATTGGTAATTAGGTGTATTCCATATATGGGTGATACTAGACCTAATTTGCAACAATTTTGACCCCGATATAAGGCAGTTGCACTTTTTACCCGACTGCGGTGAAGCGCGAAAGGAGGGTAATGTTTAAATGTTTTAGAGCTTGAAAATATAAAAATGTAATGGGTCCCGCATGCTTCCAACTGATATTTAATTTTAAAATGTGCTAGCTTTTCAGTCGTTATTTTTTTTCAATTACCTTTACATCATGTCTTTGAATTTGTAAACATAATTTACATCAAAACAATTCCAACATACCTGTAGCGTCAACTCATTCCCAGTAAAGCACTGTATACCGAGCTGAATAATCATGGCCACGAAGAATGCTACAGACGTTATCAATCTCACTGACTTGAAACTCGATGCGTCTTGCTACAAGAAAAATCCGCCATTCAATCAATTCAGCCAATAGGGAAAAATAACCTTCTGTATTAAATGGTAATTATGATATTGGCATAACCAGTAACCACCAGACACAGCCGAGGGATCAATTGACGAAGGTCTTTTGATCGAATTGTGTAATTCACAGATAGAAGGATGCTACTTGGGATCCTTTTGAGACAATTCCTTATGATTAAAGACCGGATTATATGCAAGATAAAAAGCTTGTTATATGCAAGCATGAGACATGCTTGAAATATGCACGAAAATTGGCAAAACACGCGAAATTAAATGAAAAATTTTAGGAACCCAAAAATATAAAAAACTTTAATATGATAATATGCATCATAACTAGATCTTAGGTAAAATATGCTATTACCGCTGAGAATGGCTTAAATATTACAAATGCATCACTGGCGTGGCCAAAAAAGTGATTGGTTTATTTCGACTGAAAATAGTCAAACACAAACTTAACACATCTGAGTCAAGCTGGTCTACCATGACGTCTTATAGTAGTATTGTTTGTTTGACTCGTATTCCAGTGTGTGAAAGAGACGGAGCTATACATGATGTCTAGCGCCATCTCTTTCGCACCCTGGAAAAAGAGTAAAACAATAATGTTTTAATACGTCATGGTAGCCCAGTAGTTCTTTGATACATACACTTCTTGTTAGAATAGGTGTACCGTATAAGAGCCAAGATATACATTGTATCGTATAAAAAATATTACTAACAACATTTTATGCAAAAATATGGAGATGAAATAAAGCCGCATATCTATGAATCTTACCGAAACTTGAACCATTACTACGCAAATGGCCGCCATACTTGAAAGCAGTTGAGTCATGAAGCCGTACGAATAAGTTCTAGAGAATCTCTCCACGCAACTGGAAATAAAGTTAATAAAATATAAAATACTCGTCACAGTACTGTACTATACCTAGTGAAAACTTTATTCTAATATCGCACTGAAAGGTGAATATAAAGCACAGATTATGTTGATATAAGTGTGGAAAAAAAGCAAACCGACTGACAATATTGACGGTGTAATCCTGAGATATTGCAGTATGTCATATCCATGGAACTCGGTCCCCTTATTGCTTTCGTATCGACTGTGAATTGACATTTTTTACGCAGCGGGATCCCCGTCATTTTTCAGACCTGTCCCTTATTGACCCCGCAAATATCTGTATTTGTAGTAGGCGGCACGTTTCCAATAACTAGGAAGACGATTGCGATGTTCGTATTGTATTAAAATTGAAAATAGGCGGATGGGACATAAGCATAAACAGATATGTGTGTGTTCGATATTATTAAGTTAAATGGTTTGTTTACCATTACTGGGTTTAAGAAGTCACAGAGAAGTCTACCCATTATTAAGGAAAATTGACAAAAATTATAATTATAAATTTTCTTTTTTAGCCAGCTTCTCACTGGACTCCGACAGTCTTGGTTCGACAAACGCTTGACAGATTTTGCTGTTAGCTGATATTAGTATCGGTAGTATCAGTATCGGTAGTATTAGTATCGGTAGTAGCAGTATCGGTAGTAGCAGTATCGGTAGTAGCAGTATCGGTAGTATCAGTATCGGTAGTATCAGTATCGGTAGTAGCAGTATCGGTAGTATCAGTATCGGTAGTATCAGTATCGGTAGTATCAGTATCGGTAGTATCAGTATCGGTAGTATCAGTATCGGTAGTAGCAGTATCGGTAGTATCAGTATCGGTAGTATCAGTATCGGTAGTATCAGTATCGGTAGTAGCAGTATCGGTAGTATCAGTATCGGTAGTATCAGTATCGGTAGTATCAGTATCGGTGGTACCAGTGACATCTAAAGTTTTCTTTGGAGGTCGTTGATTTTCTGATCCCTCTCCTAAACACCTTATGATGGAGAAGTGGGATAATACGGAAATTCAAAGCAATCTATCAAAATATGTGACATGTATGTCGATGTAATTGGTCACAGTTTACGGGCTTATTTGCCGGAGTACGCCGAAGTTTGGCTCGGTACGCCGCCGAACCTTCCAGTTAATTCACATTGCACTTTATGGCAGTTTAGGACGTTCGTATGGTCCAAGTCGGTTGGCTGCCAAAAACTTTATAGTACTTAGTCTGGGATAGCGAATACGACTAGTAATAGATGTGAAGCTGGTCTTTTGTGCGTAGTGTCTGCATGTTTGTACGATGTAAGAAATATGGAATGGATGTAAAAATACCCTTAACGTAGCCGAAGGGCACTTATTCTCTCTGTCATTGGGGGTCAAAGTTCTAATATTTTCACAAGTTTTTTTTTTTTTTTTTTACTTCTCTAAGACCCCCTTATTATTTAATGCATCAATCAACACAATATTTTGAGGGCGTTTCATTGAGTCCTACCGTAAAACATGATTATTCACCCCAAAAAAAGAGGTTTCCCAGCAATAATTTTTGCGTAATGTTACTTAGTTCAATGTACAGAATGCTTGGGTGACGGCGACGACGGAAGGGTCCATTTACATCTTGTATATACCTATAACATTTCAACAATATTTGTGTCAAGCAATCAAGTAATACACACAGTGTGACAGGACAGGCAGGTGAAACAATGTACATACTTAGACAGTCAGTGTACATACTTAGACGAATATGTATCCAAGGATATCTAGTCACATACTCCTCCGAGATAGGGATCTTGGAGGAAACGACTACCTCAATCTCGAAAAATTTAATTGATGTAACACCAAAATAATGTATTGAGCAAAATATGTGTCCACGTCCTTTTACTAATTAGTAGTATGTCACTATGAAATAGTATTATATAGTACAGTAATAAAATGCCAGGCTATTCAGACAGTCTTCGCTGTTGGAAAAAATCCTTCCCAATTTTATTTTCCTTTTGAAAAATGACGGTCGAACCCATTTGTCACTTGTTCCTTAAAACACTCTATCTTCTCCAACAAGTGTAAAACATGACAATTCTCATGTAATCCACTGAAAAGCTGAGCAAACTGATTGAAAAGTCAGACTAGAATACAAAGTGGCTGTGATTACCTAGGTTAACGCAACGTTATATAGATATCCGCATACTCTGCGCACGCCTCTTGAATATAGAGCGCGATATTACAACTTATATCTTTATTTACATTTGACCTATCTTTTTATATACATATTTCATTGAGAAACAGAAATAACTGTACTTATGTATGTATTCGAATATTAAAATGTGTGTCGTACTCTAAATAGGAAGTGGGTTCCGCAGCTGTAAAATTGTTGAAATAAACTAGAACTTCATAAACGAGTTTATTGTGCTATATTTCAGAAACAATTGGTATTCGTGCACTGACTTCTTAATCTTAGCAGTTGATGGCAAAAATGTTTAAATATATTTAGTTCAAAATTCAGCTATGCAAACTCCATGCATGCAGTCATAAGATCATCAAGTACGCAGATGACAGGGCATGCAGCGCAAGATGGAAGATGGGCCATTGTCTGTGGAGACAGGCTGCATACACTTGAGATCTGAGCCGTCCATGAACCCCCACCTAAAGACATTGTCTTTGCTACGGCCGACATGGATACGGAGTTTAATTAGGGATTTTAAAGTTAGCCACGGTAACGCGTGCCCAGGAAGAATGCTCTCGAGCAACCCGTCAGGGGGTTTAAGCAGCGGTGACCTATGACTGGAAATAGTTTCAAGTCATTGTTTTGTTCATTCTATATTTATTTTTTACTAATGTTAATGGTTTCGTTTTGCGACCAGTGGTTTACATTAGCACTCGCAGTCATGGGCCAGTCAGACGCCTTGGCCCAACAGTAGAATAATGCTAGCTGACAGTAACAGTTATGGTTTTTGGAAAAAGCCAGTATTGTTTTCAGAAGCATGATATCTACTTACTGTTTAAACTAAACTGAAGACAAAACCTGCCGAGATGTGTATGAGGTCGAACTGATCCCCGAAACGATGCATGGAGAACGTTCCATAGCTTATCTTGGGAACCAATCAAGGATTAAATTTATTTCCTCACTTGATTTGTGTGGCTTTTCTCTTTGACATTTTATTATCATTTCCCTTCTGGTAACTGCTTACAATTTGAATTATTATAGAAAGGATTTATAACACTGTTTTGATGTAACATGTAGTCGTACTCGTGCCTATCTTAATTGATGTAAACATTATCTTAATGAATATGAGATGAACACGACGTTGATGTGCGTTTTAGGCACTAGTTTTATTTGAATTCCGTATTTACATTATTTACTATAGATCCACTATAGATAGATTTACTATAGATATTTTACAAATAGATCTAAAATAATAATAAAAATATCCAACAAGTATCAAATGGTAAAAAATTACAGAGCGTCAAAAAAAAAACGTTCACATCGCTGTCAATAGAAAAAGTGCACAGAATGCTGATGCTTTGGCCAAACAATAATGAAATAAGCGTTAATTTTATTATAGGAGAGATAAATAAATAAAATATTCTTTATAATGGACAAAATACCACCTATTACACGTATAAAACGTTTATACTGACCTTATAAGAACCTGGTGTTGTAGAAAGCAGTTCCTGAAAGTATTCTGCAGCGCTGCATCAATCTCTTCTCTCGGTACAAAAGCTTCCACAATCTTTTCATCATTATCTTCCGGACTCAGTATTACTGATTCTCGAACTACATTAGCATTGAGACGTATACCTTCCCGTAGTGACTTCATCGTCCGGTCATACGCAGTCGTTACCGCTTCGTTGAGTATATCAAACTGCGACCCCATATGCAGGATAACTGACGCAATAAATGTATCAATAGTCATCACAATATGTCCGGTCCATAGCAGACCTACAGTTTCCAGAACGAAGGTAGGAATGTATGACGCATCTTTCTGGTAATCCCAAGGTATGTAAATCGGCTGTGGCAAGGTCCGAACCGGACGAAGATCAGTATCGTTCAAAGTGACAATTAAGGATTTCCATTTGATGTCTTGAATCGTCCCATAAACATTCCCATTACCAATAGTAAGCCATCCGAAGAAAATAAAAGATCCAGTAATAATTTTAGATTTTCTTACCGTTTTTCGGTTCTTGGTTATATTTTGATAGTAATCATACAATCCTATCTCTAAAGTGCGCACTATTTCTTGAATGTCAACATTTTTAAAGAAGAAAATATACAGTTTGATAAGTGTGAGATTATGGGTGATGACGAAAGAGAGGCTGAACATAAAACGGTCCATTTCCTTTTCGCCGACGAAAGGATCTATTGTTTCCAGACCGACGAAGCCAGCTACCCAAACAACTTGGGTAGCAATGGAGTAGTAGAGATACCATCCTGGAAAATTGCCCAGTTTGCCTTCCTCTGGGTGATGCCACCAGCCAAGACCCAGGAATCGAAGGATACGGTAATGGAAACCGAAGTAGTGTTTAGGACGAGGATCAGTCATGATGACTTTGCAGGCAGAAAGCTGATTTGTAAATGATATTCTGTGGTCTGTGACTTCGGCGGCCCATGACAGACATTATAAATACTACTTTCGTACTTCGGAAATACAGGCTGTTCTGAATCTTACGTTTATTTATTTTACAGTTCACGTCATGTCTTTATTAGTTTATTATCCTATTATCTTACCTATGGCAAACAGTAGAAAAGTTCTACTTATTTGCTAAAAGAAATTGCTTTCAGTATATCTCGGAAATGTAATTTTAAAATAAAATAAAGATCGCTGTGGCAATACAAAGGAAACAAAACTATGTGAGCCGATACAAAAACATAACAATGTAGCATTATCTGATAACTTTTTATTGGTATTGTACACAATGGTTTTCAATACTGAGGTATAGGTAAGGACAATTGATATATAAAAGATATCTCTACGCAACATATAAGAAATGCAATACCCGAATGTCTTACCAAGGGGTATCGTATATTTATTTATTGCAAAATGTACATATTCTCAGTTACAAGCAATGGGCTTAAAACTATATATATATATATATATATATTATACCCAGTACTAACTTGGTTGTGGAACTTGTGAACGTGTGAACGGGCGCTGTCAGTTGTGACTGGTCATCTCTTAGCTGCCACGGTTTATTTTAATTACTTTATTTTTTTAATTACTCATTTAATCTTTTACTCTGGACGCTCTTAACTTGCCCGTATTTCTACATTGTTCTCACATATTTTTAATTCTTAACATGAATGATGTAACCAAGATTTTGTAACATATTTTGATTTAAAAGAGTGTCCATGGAGTTTCCTACGCTACGGAATGGGCAACTACAGTACTTTCACTAGTTATTATGCCTTGTGACTGGGACTGTAGCTTCGCGTTTTATTTTGTTTTGTTGACTTTCAAAAGTGCCTGTAATGGTCTAATTGAAATAAATGCTTTGACTTTGTGGAGGTCAGATAGGCAATTGCTCCATGAAAAAGACTGCTGACAGTTGGGAAAAGGTTAGGCAGATAGATGTTATAAACTAAACATAATAGAAATCACGTTAAATAAAGTAGAACGAAGTTGAAGAACCGTAATTATAAAACAACTTACAAATAAGTGCTAACATCATAAATATTTGTGCATTTCGTGGTACACTTTGTCGAAAGCTTTTGTCCAATCACTATTACACAGTGTGAAAAGAAACTTTAATCAAATAAATGACTTTACCTATTTGCAGGTGTTTAAAACTTTAGATTCGCAGCACTTCGCGAAATTGTCATTTCGTGTCTAGCTTGCGCTTAGCTAGATGAAAAAGACAATCCAGGCATTCTACAGAGGAATTTCAGTAAGAAGATAAAAGGGAAAAGACGTGATAGCATGAAATAATAGACACGGAACTATAGAGGTTTAATGAGAAATGGTGTTGCTACCTCGACTGTTTGCTATCAGAACGGGATTATTTATTATGGTGCATGATAGATTATAAATACAAACAGATAGGGATATTGTTATAGCAATTACTATATATTCTTGTTTATTTTGTGTGGTTTGTTTTGTTTTTTTTTAGTCTTGCGAAGGCTGATGATATACAAGGGATATAAAAAAAATCTAACCCTAATAATAAAGCTGAAGAGGTCGTTTGTTTGTTTGCTTGAACGCGTTAATCTCATGAACAACTGATCGGATTTGTAAAATTCTTTCAGTGTTAGATAGACTATTTGTCGAGGAAGGCTATAGGCTCTAGATCACGTTGCAACAAAATAGCAGCATAGCAGCAACGAAAAATGTTGCGAAAACGGGGAAAATGTGACGCAGACGAAGTTGCGCGTGACAGCTAGTTATAAATAAACGCAAAATCAAGTTTAAAAAAATCTCGTATTGTAGATATTTTTTAAAGCGAGTACACGAAGTATTTGTGAATTTTACAGAAATAAGAACTCATTAATTCATATTTTCATTAATACGAGAGAATGAATTTTTCAGGCTGTTGGCTGTTACTGGCCTGAAAAAATTGCCCGTGCATGTAATTACCTATTTAGGGGTCGCCGGTTGCCCTGTAAATTCAGAAGATGAGGTTGTTAAAAAAACAATTTTGCTCCTTAACTTATTAATTTATTGTCGCTTGGATACCTTTTTTTATTGGTTTAAACTTTTCGAAATAGGTACCACATTCTGATTTAGAACTTCTTTTGCCTTTTCATTTTCATCTTTAACATCATTTTAAAATGTTAACTTCTGGATAGTTATAACTAACCGGTATTGTGCTTCTTTCATACAGTAGAATTTTGCAGCCATCACCAAGTCAATGAATCTCCATTGTAGTTGCATTTTCGTCTTCATCATCATCTGTATTTAGCCCTTTCACCACTATGTTGGGGTTAGCTTCCAGTCTCAACGAATGCAGCTGAATACCAGTATCTTACATGGAGCGACTGCCTATCTGACCTCCACAACCCCGTTAGTTCTGGTTATTGGGTAATACGATACCCCTTGGTAAGACTGGTTGTCAGACTTTCGGGTCACTGTAACCTGTAACAACTGTCCAAAATCTACAATTGAGAGCCGGGACTAGCGAATAGTCCCGGGAAAACACGAAACCGAAAATACCGGGAAATCCCTGAAATTGCCACCGCTTTAGGAACCGGGATTTCCAAAACCAGATCCCGGTCTTTTCGGGACAACATACTTTGCGTTAAGAATTTTTCTAATTTTATTGTTTAAAGTCCGACCGTTTATAGCGTGGACCGGTATCAAACTAACATGCTAATTAGTGGCATGTGTATTATAGTCTTAACTGAGATGTTTTCTGAGGTACTTGCGCGGTGCGGGAGAGGCCGCTCAGTTATAGATTTGGCTGTCCGTTCAGCTTCGAAAGTAAACTAACAAACCGATTTTGTTAAAATTTGTCTCAGATAGTTTTGAACAATTCAACCAACATATCTGTGCAGGCGGGAATTCGCAGAACTAAAAGAAATACACCAAGGTTGAGATACCGATGCCAATTTTCTCGACAATCAACGCCACTTTGAATTGCACACATAAAGTGGTCTTACCAGTACCAGGCCGTTATTATGACATGTACAGTTTTAGAAGATGTTCGGATTTGTAGAGACAATGATATGACATAGACAACGGTCTCTGCCATGCCTTATACTATTTTGATAGTCCTTTATTGAAGCTCGATATGTCACATTTAAGACTGGGTACACTCGGCTATACATCAACCAATACTTTCCAGTATAACATGGCCTGGCTTCGTATAGATTACCCGTACAATGACAGATTCGCATAAACTGGTTATGCATAGCTTGATTGGTCGAAGTGCGTACTAATCTGTGTTCCTTCTTCTCTTCTTGTGTCGACCTAAACTGAACTGGTGTTTGAACCCGATAAAAGATATAAATTTTTAACCGCGAAAAATTAAAAAAAAACAACTTCACATTCTGTTGAAAAGCTAGCTAGTATTAAATAAAACGAAAAGAAAGCTAACACCGTTACGTAAAATATGGTAATCTACGTACTTATACCACTTATGTACCCTTGAGACAGTCAGGATGACGTGAGAGAGAAGACACCACTTAGCTGCTGGAATTTTATGTAGCCTTCCACATAATGTTCAGCGGTGAGCGACGCTTTGAAGAGTCTTCAGCGATAGTTTATTTTTAAAGCTTAAAATGAGTAAAATTTGCCTAGGCGAGAATAACTGTATGTTACACAAAATATGATTTGCGCCCGTAACACGTATTTATGAGTAGTTGAATGTCCCCATTAAATGATTTTTCATGAAATGGGATTTAATTAGAGGGTTTTATTGATGATAGCAGTCCCGCGCATCTTCGTCTGCGTCACTTTTACCCTGTTTTCGCAACATTTTTCATTGCTGTTCTGCTCCTATTAGTCGTAGCGTGATGATATATAACCTATAGCCTTCCTCGATAAATGGGCTATCTAACACTGAAAGATTTTTTCAAATCGGACCAGTTCCTGAGATAAGCGCGTTCAAGCAAACAAACAAACAAGCAAACTCTTCAGCTTTATAGTATTAAATAACATTTAGAGCGTTAAATTATAATATTTTTATTTTTGTTGAAAATCTGGCGAACTAAACTATGACGAATTTTTAAAAGTCATAGAAGAAAAGTTGTTGATTATGATGTTAGTAACATAGTCTTGAGAGGTTGTCGGTGTTTTACAAATAACCCTGTATAGTATACACCGTGTAAATCACCTCATCACGAAGCCATCAACCAAGCATTCTAAGTAACTTTACGCAAAAATTATTGCTGGGAAACGACTTTTTTTTGGGGGGTGTAAAATCATGTTTTGTGGTAGAACTCAATGTTACGCACTCAAAACATTGTGCTGATGGACGGATTGAATAGTACGGGGGTCGTGGAGGTGTTTAAAGTAAAAATCTTACATTAAAAACTTGTATTTAAAAAAATACTTGTCAAAAAGTTGGAACTTTGACCCCTAATATCTCCGTAACTAGAAGGTTCCCAGGTATGGTGTAGAACAAAAAAAATATCGCAATGACAGGGAGAACCAGTGCCTTTCGGCTTCGTTAAGACGTGTCTACACCCTTTAGATTTCAATGATTATAACTATGTTCCATATTTCTCTATTTTTCCATATTTGTTACGGTCGCGAAATATATTTTAATCAACATACAATCCGACACTGACCTGTAAATTGCAAAAAACGTAAGAAAATTTGTATTTCGCAGCCTACCCTGGCGCTTACGAACTAGACCCGCGTGGTGGGTTACAAACCATACCCTACCATAGAGAGGAGGCCTGTGTCTCAACAGTCGGAACATCATTTACGGCTGATTGTGCTTATGCTGCTTAAAATGCTGCAATAATTTCTGGTTGTAATTGTGTTTTGAGTGGACAACGGTATCGTTTTATGTTCTAATTAACATAATACTGTTTCAGTGATTGAATTAACTACTATCCTGCGAGTTAATTGTGTAACACGTATATTTACCATTCCAATGCCATTCATTTTGACGATTGGACATTATTTTAATGCGTTGTTTACGTTGTAGTACGGTTGCAGTGCAGATGAATTTATCGAATGGATAAAGCTATGGATTATGAAAGTGCTTTACGCAATAATAAATGTATTGCTGAACAACGATGTCAACTGAGTTTATCCGTGATCATGACGCTTGCAACTATGGCGCTTTCTTTCTTTCAACAATAGTCCCGTAATATCGGGAACTGAACATAAATAGTAAACATTGTAAATATCCTGTTTATGTCGTAAGCCTTTTGATGCATTATAATAAGATATTATTAGGTTGGTTGGCTTTGTCGTTAAGTGGCGAGAAGAGGCAAAAAACAGAGAAAAGGAGAAGGAATGGGGGGAGGCCTTTGCCCAGGAGTGGGAAAGATCAGATTTACTAAACAAATGGTTTTTAAAGTCGATCAAAGCCCGCTAAACAAGTTTTACAACTTCTATTCGTATTATTTCTGTCAATGGTTTGTAGTTTAAACGATGTTTGTATGATAGGTTAGGTTAGGTTAGCCGGGCTTTTTTTTTTTTTTTTTTTTCTAAAAGACATAAAGAGGGTAAAAAATATTTAGAGCTGAAGCAAAATATAATTTCACAAAAACTAACAGCGTTTAAGTACGAAGGAAAAATCCACTTCCAGTTAAGCTGTTACAAGTAGGTATAATCGGTAAGTACCGGATAGGATGAACCCGTCATGAGCACCGGGTATTATCTACGAACGAAGGTAAGGTAAGTAACGTGACCAGAATAGGACTTGCCGGTTATTTGATTGTGATCTTTGGTTCCGTCTCCAAGGGCTTCTCCGAGCGTCTCCGAGCTTTAGAATATTTTAGATTCATTATTAGTCTTGAAAGTAGCAAGAAAAATCTTTAGACGTAGTATTATTTAAAACTTCCTATACCTAGCTTTCTATTCAAATTACATATTTTTCCCCGATTAGAGAGAAGTTTCATCCGGGCCAATTTGTCCCGTTAAGCAGAATACGAGCCCCCAGGTAATTGCTAGAAACCAATAGAATTTAAAACGGCGAGGCTACGTTTTACTCGAAAATGTAAAATCACAGTTTGGCTATCTGTAGAAAGCTACAATGTCTTCACAGATCGGCAGGCATGCTAACGAGAGCCAGATTAATTGGCTCGATGCAGTTCAGCCAAACATGAACCATCGCAGTAATTTCGAAATTAGAAAACAAAAACTTTCGTCTGTTGGCTATTTTATAAATGGAACAAAAAAAAAACATGCAGGCTCAACAAGCCAGTGCTTTCAAAATTTAAACAAAAGACTGGGGTTCAAACTTTTTTGGGGAAAACAATGAAAACTTAAAACTGATTGTTGAAATTAAAATCAGGCTGTATAATAGTAGCGCCCTTTCATTGTATTATTTATTCATGAAGTGAGGATGGTTTGATTTAACTCTATCGTGTAGTTAATAATTATTAGTCTTCACTTTGAATTGACATTATAAGTGTTAATTTCTACTGAATAAATTGTAAATTGTCGATTATCGAGTAACCGGGTTATTATTTATCAGATGTAGGTAGGTAATTCGTCTCTGCGTAGTTGATTTCTTGAAATTAGAACTGAAAATAAGCTAACCTAACAGGGAAATTCTGATCATTCTGAGCTCCGCCCACCTAAACAAATAGAAAGAAGACTTTCTATTTGTTTTTCAGAGGCACTAACTTTATACCTGGCTTTTGAGTTAAAAAAATAACACTTAAGAGTGTAACAAACGCGTGTTTGTTGTCTTCTGCACATTGTTTATTTTTAATTTGAATTAATTTGTTGTTTAACATACACTTGAACTTAGAGCAACATTTAGGAGTCGCTATAGAGCCAACCTTTCTTAATGTTATTCCCCGTGTTTTCTGTATATTATCCTCAACAGTTTTGTTTTGCCTTCTTACTTAATAATTGCAGTGCACTTTAGATAACTGATTACGCTGATATGTGCTGATTGAAAATTTAGAAAATATTAGACGACAAGACTTATAAAAATATCAAACAATAAAAAGAATACTTTACAAATAAAAAAAATAATAGAATATTCACAAACAAGAATTAATATAGAACACGTAGAACAGGCGTGGTGAATTACAGCCCACTTTCTTTGATAAGACAATGCCTGAGTCCCAGCAGTGGGAATAATAAAAAGTAGGCTGAAAGGTGGGTACAGGATCATCATTTGTATAGCCTTTTCCCAACTATTTTGGAGTCTACTTCCAGTCTTACCGGATGCAGCTGAATTAAAGTATTGTACACGGAGCGATTGCCTATCTGACCTCCACAACCCAGTTAGTACTGCGTAATACGGAAAGACTGGTTGTCAGACTTTCGGGCCACTGACTACCTTTAAAGATGGGTAGGTAACATAGAAGTACCTATTACATAATCTACAGTAGATAATGTTATTCAGAGAGGAGTCTAAATAATTGTTTCGTGAATGCAATGCATTACAATAACATTAAAAACTTGTTACGTTTTAAAAGTGTTTCATGGCTGGATTCTGTCAGTGCTTGTATAAATATTTTATACTAGCTGTCCCGCGCAACTTCGTCTGCGTCAAATTTTCCCCCTTTTCGCAACATTTTTCATTGCTGCTCCGCTCCTATTGGTTGTAGCGGTGGTGATATATAGCCTATGTCCTTCCTCAGGTTGAAATCTATCTTCTTGCCAAATTTCATTAAGATCCGATCAGCCGTTGAGTCGTGAAAAGGTAACAAACAAACTTACTTTCGCATTTATAATATTAGTTAGGATTACGATTAGGATAAAGGACTATTTATAAATTACGGGTGCCATTATGGGTCTGGGACACTTCTGCCTTATCCTTCAGGGATTACAAGCGAGATGTTGTGTAATGTGTCATCATCATCTTAAAATTCTGCTCTTGTCTCAAGTTACTTGGGGTCGATGCAACTCATCAAATCAAATCAAAATTATTTATTTCAAGCAGACCAGTTACAGGCACTTTTGAATAGTCGAACAACAATAAAAATTACAGCTACAGTCAGTACACAAGACATAATAACTGTGAAAGTACTGTAGTTGCTCTACTGTAGTTGTTCTCTTTGGAGAAGAATGGGCAGAAACCCCACGGACACTCTTTTAAATCAGTGGCTTGTTACAAAAACCTTGGTTACATCATTCATTTTGACATGATACATTCTGTGAGAACGATGTAGCAAGACGTGCACGTTTAACGTGCGTATAGTAAAAACAAAAAAGACAATCTAAAAATAAAAATAATTAGTTCGAAATAAGCCATGGCAACTAAGAGATGACCAGGAGGTTTACTCTCTAAGCACGAAGTCCGTAGTTTCGGCCGAAGTTTCGGTCGTTTCCTACTCCTTATCACTTACGGACATAAGATTCGTTAGAGGCCCGAACTAAAAATGAATGACAATACGATTGGACAGTTGTTACTCCCGATGTGTTTTCAAAACTCATGAATCTGAAAATATTAGATAGTAGGGTTAATTTCGAAGTATAAAGCTAGTTACGGACGGACCCGTACTTTCGTTGACGGACTTAGAGAGTAGGCCCCCAGGCACAACTGACAGCGCCCGTTCACGAACATGACGCATTTTTCTTTCATTCTCCCGTGTCAATCTTCACGCTATCATTTACTACCTTTTCTTTCAGCTCATTCTTTACACAATCTATAAATTTTTTTTGGTCTTCCTCTCCCTCTACATCCATCAAAATTCATCACTCTTTTAGTCATATAATTTTATTATCAGGTAATTATTATTTTATGTATTCTAGTTTTTGAAACCGCGGTAGTACCGAAGTTACTCTACCATTTATCGTTTGCCTAAACATTTTTTACAGATTAAAATAGAGCAGTGGTATCCAAAGGTTCATGGAAGCAGGGGAAAAAAATTGACAAAATTTAATTCACTTTCTTTTAGGGTTCCGTAGTCAACAAGGCACCCTTATAGTTTTGGCATGTTCGTCTGTCAGTCTGTCCGCGGTTTAGCTCAAAAACTATTGGTACTAGAAAGTTGTTATTTGGCATAAGTATACACGTTAATGACGCCGAAAAAGTGGTAAAATAAAATTGTGAAAAAATCAATTATTTAGGGTACCTCCGCTATATGTACAGTGGGGATGATAATTTTTTTTTAGGAATTTGCAGATTGGAATAGTTTATTAATTTGCTATTATTATATCAAAATGTACCCATATATTTTGAATAACAATAACCACATAGAAGACGACGCTGTGCGCGCCAAAAAATTAAAACTTTCCGTGCAAAATTGTCGGATCAGGTGAGGATTTGTATAGGATGTCAAATTAGGTAGGTAGTCATGTTTGGCTTTTAGTTAGAGCATGATACGAAACTATCAGTCAGCGAATACGACCCGCACTTGGCTGTAATAAAAACTACGGGAGTCGGGACCCTACACTGCGCGTGGCCCGCCACGCACTTGACCGGTTTTTTTTTATAATAAAATCGATTTTTGTTACACATACATATGTAAATTATGAAACGAAAACAACTGCCGACAAAGAGTTTTGCAGTTTGGTAGACTTTTTACATAGATTAGGTTAGCCGGGCCGTTTCCGCACTTAGCCTCTTTATTGGGCCGTTGTACGTATGAAAAATCCTCTGGTTACTCCAACCATGCCAGGTCCTCCTAGAAAGCTAGCAGCCTTTTCAGACTGCTGCAGGCCTCCGGGAGCGATGCCGATTGATAGAGTTTTAACATGTTACACAGATTTCGAACAAATAAAAATATAGTGGAGTCGGTGGATGTCCCACATAACGTCTTCCTGACAAACTGGTTATACTCCTGTAAACCCCAAGTAGTGTAACTGGGTAGTTGTTTTTACGATAGCGTAATGTGGCGCCATCTGTCAGGATGATCGTAAATGTTTGAGCAACGTGGAAAACTAAGCGTTGCGTTGGTACTAACTGTGTTCAAGTGTGGAGTTAGTAGTTAAACCAAGTTTATCGTAGTTAGCTCTTATCGTGGGTACTTCAATCCAAACGTATGGTTATTGGTGAAGGTTTTCCTTGTAGATAAGTGAGAGAATAAAGATGAATAATGATAGTATTTTTTTTTTATAATTACTTTTTTTTTGGCTTTTTGTTGGGATACACTATAACCACATTTAGTTACCTACATTATACATTTACGGTATCACATATTTATAGGGATTAAAAAATATCTTTTATGATAATTGAGTAAGTAGTCTTATTGCGTCCATTTTCATCATAAAATTACAGCAAAGGTAGATTTATTTACCAAAAAAGTAATAACAACTCCAACGTTTATTATTGCTTGAAAGTTCGATATTCGCATACGCCTTCAGAAATATCTTTGGCAAACCTTGTTGCTTAGTTACACGTGTCGCATGATTGAAAACATAGATGTCGTTAGTTTCTTTTAGTTAGAATCAAACACGGCAAAAAGTAGTTTGCCTACCAAATTAGGTACAAAAATAAAATATAGTACAAAACTAGTTTCGTATATAACACAATAGGTACTTATGTTTTTATAAAGAAATGTTAGAATATAAAGTCTTTGAACTTCCCCCTAGCTAAAATGTGCGCGCGCATATGAGTACTTTGTAGCGCTAAAGCGCTCTTTTTGTGTCAGCGATAAGCGGAAGCAGTGTCATCATTATTTTTACCCGAATACCGTGGTGATTGCACAAACATTTATTAGTTATGTTACTGCTTCTAATACAATTTAGTTATGTCGTTATATGAACTGAAATTGTCAGAAAATCTGATACCTACTGAAAACGAAAAGTGAACGTAAGATAGTTTGGTAATGACACTGATTTTCACACAGTAGTATTTCACAAGATGCATTATGTAGTATTAATATGTTCGACACGTTTCACAATCAGTGATCTATTCACAAAAAAAAGTAGTCCTATTTAAAGTTGCGTCACGAGTTAAAGTCAATTTGCAATGTGTTAAAGCGCTGTATTGGCTGGAATCCATCGTGCACTGATATCGGACGATCTTAAAAACATAACCTCACGCCACTGCTGACAGTTAACTCTATGCGAGTCGAGGAAGTGAACGACTTTACATTAATTTATTCACTCATGTAGCGAACGCACCGAATATTCATTTCCCAGGTGTTTCTCACAAAAGCGGCCGCTACATGAGTAGTGACATCCATTTAATTCCATATTTTCATTTACCAAATAACGTTACCAGGAAGTATTATTTAAAAAAACCAAGGTTGAGTGATGTAAAAACTATGTAAGAAGAGTTTGCTATACAATTATGATACGTTGAAACGTTTTCTGTGGCTGAAAAACTCGGTGCAAGTCAAGGAAAGATTCATTTAGCTGTTGTTGCCAGAAGAAAATTGTAAGTAGGATTCAATTTGAGTTTTCTTTGAATTATTTATCAATTACATGGAAAGACCGGCTAACGCGTTGCTAAAGGCCACAATTGCATGCATAGAACTTTATTATAGGCGTATAATTTTTAATGCATGAAATAGAAGCATTATAAAGTCCATGCGTAAAGTATTAATTTGCTGTTTACATACATCGCTGACACTCAATAATAGCGGGAAAATTTAAATTAATTCGAGTGTTTCATTTTGATTGAAAAAGTTGTCATTGAATTTTAATAGAACGTTAATGATATTCCTTTTATGTTGTATTAGTAGGCACTAAAATAACTTAGAAAACAGTTATTGAGGAAATAATTGCAGCAATGTTTATATTTAATTTAACTATGGGTCTATGGATAATTATAATTTAATTGACACTAGTAAAGACGCATTTTATCATAGACACACTCGACTTTAGCACTCGGGAAAATCCTTTTTCGCCGATAGTAGATTTCTACGTACGTAGAATATAATTAAACTATTTTAAATAACCTACTCCAAGTTTATGAAACCAGAAAGAATTATTGACATAATATGTTAAATAATAAAATATTTTCTATTTTCCAAACATAATTTTTGTACTGGTCAGAATTGAAACTCATGGAATCTTTAAAGTTAGTAACTTTTTAATCGTCTGCATTAACATCTCACAACGTTAATAATTGAAGAGAGCTAGAGACCTAATGAAGAGAGCTTTGATCTGCGGGCTGAGCTACGTCGAGTTGATTACCTAATTAATTTGATAAACGACGTCTGTAGTCTGTATGCCAGATTGTGCCTTCAATTTTCTGTAGAAATGAAGGAATTGTGTAGGTCAGTATTGACGTCAGAACATAGAAGAATTTTATGGTTCTATTCGAAGAACAAAAGCAATAAAAAGAAAGACAAGCTACATAAGGATAAATACGGGTCACTAGCTAAATAATTACCTATTAGATATACATCATTCTCTTGCCCTTGTCTCAATTTATTTGGGGTCGGCGCAACATGTCTTGTTCTTCCCTATGCACTAATCTATTACTTGTCATCTCATGAGATACCTCCTTTCTTGCCTTATCATCCTTCACACAGTCCATTCACCGCTTCTTTGGTCTTCCTCTACTCTTACACCCATACACATTCGTACTCGAAAGTTTCATCACGACAACCGTGTGATTTCAAGGCGTTTGCACACGAAAAGTTAATATTTAGGTAGGTAGTACCTGTACGGTACGTGAACAACACGTTTAGATGAAAAGGAGGAGGCTTTACCGTTAAGTGATCTAAGATTCGTGTGAATTTTTGTGCGCAAATGTCCTCGATAAAATCAGCCAGCTATCGAGACTATTCTTATAGTAATTGAGAATAAAGGCAAAAACCGTAGAAATGAAGATCGGTTTTCAAAAATGTGTATAAACTGCTTTTGATTTCGACGTATCTACAATAAATTGTCTATGCGAAATCAGTATTTTATGAGTACCAATATGTTATGTATTTTGAATGTGTGTCGTATCGATTGTTCATTATTTCGTTTGTTTTAACAGTGATTTTCAAACATACTTCATGTAGATTCCTTATCTATTTGTTAACATGAAAATCAGGAAGTTTTACCTTTTATCTAAAACCACTGTCTGTTTTAGAATCAACATTATCTTTGTCAGACAAAAATACATATTTTGCCCCAGTAGCTTCTTAGCTGGGGATACGGCAATATCTAGTAACTACAGGAAAAACGCTACAGGATTTACGGATGCACAATGGCATGAGGTCTTCTTTTTTCCGAATCTTTGTCGTATAGGTACTCAGAAGGCATTAGAGTTCTATTCTTTTTCTCAAATTTTCTTTCCTAAGGCAGTTAAATCATTCCTATTTCGGAAACCGCAAGCTTCATAGTCTCGATGTATTTTTAGTTTCAAGCCGCGAGATTTTGACTTATCACACGACGCGAAAGTAATATTTTTCAAAAAGATATTTATAATCGATTTTAATATCAATCTCGAACCTGATGGATGGCTAGGGAGCGGAAGACCAAATAAAAGATGGATGAATAGTGTGAGAAAACTGTGAAGAGAAAAAGGAGTAAATGATAGCGTCACAAATGACAGGAGAAGGGAACGAAAAAACTCGTTGGGCCGACCCCAAATAACACGGCACAAGGGCTAGGGGCTTGTACACAAAACTGCGATGCGACATCGCAACTCCCTCAACGCAACGATCCCGCAACGCATCGCAAGAACTTGCGAATTGATCCGCGTCGCGCATTCCTGCGATGTTACGGTCCTTTTTGCGATCCATGGCACGACCTAGTTTACAAAATACGTTCTGCATGGTTGACGGTCGTCGACGAATGGTCAACCCGAACGGTCAATCGGGGAAGGGAGACACCTTGCTGCATGAAATCGCATCGCAGCAATTCATGTCGCAGTCTTCTGCGTTACAAATTCGCATCGCTCCGAATCGCATTATTGTGTACAAGCCCTAGGTGATGATGGTGGTTATAAATCTCAAACTACAACAATAGTTATAGAAAATTCACTGTAAGAGCGGTCTGCTATAACAGAACAGTGAACAAGTGTGTGTCAAAATGCATTAGTAGTAAAAAATCCGTGTCACGATCAAGTAGCATGGACAACAGTAGCTACTGATGAAGACGCAATCAATTTTAATTGATTACTACAGCACTGTTTCAATTACTGGCTGTATTGCCGACCGCTTCTAACAACGCTGTCATTGTTTATGTCATCATTTATTTGTTTTACTGATTTGTTTGCATCGTTACTATGTCTATTAGAGAATATGGTTGTGTAATGGGCATTTTTATCGTTATTAATGGTTAAATTACCTATTGCCTTATTGATGCCCATTTTATTAACCCCCGACCAAAAAGAGGGGTGTTATAAGTTTGACGTGTGTATCTGTCTGTGGCATCGTAACTCCTAAAACGAAAGAACCGATTTTGATAAAATTGGTTTCAATTGAAAAGGCGTTTTAATCGAGACTGCTCTAAGTTATCTTTCGAGAAAATCTGCTGAGCCGTTTGAAGATCATCATCTCTTTTCTAGCCGATGAAGGGATTTAAACAACATCCAGGGGTCTGGTCAATTCGAAATTTAAAATCTTGTCACTTGTCACCATGGGCATACCAGAAGGGCTGTACAATCTATAACTTTCCGGAATACCGTGAAAAGTGGAAGGAATGGGGTGAGGCCTGGGCCCAGGAAGGGGACGAAAGAACTCTAAGAAAAAATAATATAAGTTTTAAACTTATTTTTTTTTCTTACATATATTAAAATTAGTAGACCGTTTAGCACAAAACAAAGCGGGCCCCCGACGCTACGACGCTTGAATTAATTTATTTGAGATTTTTTTGTATCGGGGTTTTTTTAAATTTTGAATTTCTTTTTTTGTGAAACATATCTTGTTCGAGTATGAGTTAGTTACAATTTGTTTCCTCAATAGTTAACATTCATCCTTCCAAAAACAAGCTTAACTGCAGTAATGTTATTTTTAGGTACATGTACTACAATAATATATGTCACGTCAACGGCATTATTTTATCATGCTCTTATTAGCCGTCCAATAGTAGCATATAAAATACACTAACGTTATCACGTCATAGGTAGACATCTTCATCATTCTGAATCCCAATTTATTTTAGCGAAGCATGTCTTCTTTTTCCATACTTCTCTATTACTTGTCATCTCATCAGACACCTCCTTTCTTGGCTTATCATCCTTCACATAGTCAATCCATCGTTTCTTTGGTCTTCCTCCACTCTTATACCCACATTCATACGCAAAACTTTACTAATTCCTAGAAGACATGACCTACAAAACATGATTTTATCAGCAGGACCATCTGCCACTCGTAAAAAAAATAGTGCTATCTTTGAGAGTCTATCTGTCGGTATTTTTAACACATTAACTTTTCGAGTTACTTCAGACTGTTTTCATTTTTATCTCATTGACGTAGTTTAGTTTTCATTATCATTATTTAAGATTTATCTTTAACCTTACATCCATATGTATGTTGTATGTTTCTTATGTGTATGAATCAGCTATTACATTATTTACATCGGTACTGAAATAGTTCCTGATAGTCACTCCGAGAATGGTTCAGTTGGTTGCGCCGTCTATTAAAAATTTGTTCTGACTTACGTTACTTGTAATCTCAAGTCGAGAACTTTTTCCTTCTGACTTATATACAAGAGTGTGTTTTACTACTTTCCCCTTTTCCAGTATTTACTTTATTTTTATAAATACGGACTACCACAACATTTATTACAAACTATCCCGACTAAACCGCTTCTACTTTATTGTGGGTGGATAATTTTTTTTTATCATTTGCTTCTTTATGATTTCAGATTTCAATTAATTAAGTTTTGCCGCCATTTTGAAGGCAACTTTATAATTTTAAAGTGTTACATTATTGCACTTGCTAGTAACACCTGCCATCGAGATAAAAGTCTTATTATACGATAACTGTAATCTTATGGTATCTTTTAGAATTGTATATAAATGCTTGTGTGCAGGGCAAATATTAACTATGCAAGCACGTCTGTGTTAGTTAGGAAGCTTAAAGAAAGTCAACAGTAATGGTTTTGCGAATATTTTTGTCATTACGTTTCTAGCTTTTTTAGTTGTTTTTTGTCTGATTTCTATTGTTAACACTGTGTTAGCAGAATGTTGGAAGTGAGTAGTATCTAGTTCTTTTGACAATGTTACAAAACGGCTCTTTTTATTGAACGGATCTTTTTGCGTCACTTTCTCACAATTTTATGAGAAAACAGAAGTGAAAGTAAACATTTAATTGCCTTTTCATTTATTTTAATATTTTTTTCATTGTTTCAGACAAAAATGGCGGTGTCAGCCTTCGGGGCATGGGACTACGCCATTATGGCGGCCACAATGGTCGCTTCAATAGCTATTGGTTTATATTTCCGTTTCAGCGGTGGGAAACAAGCAACAAATGAGGTAACTATGTTTATATTTACTTAAAGAGGTGTAGGAAGCATCGTAATAAACCGGCCAGCGGATGTCCTAGAACAAGAAATATAAAGACATGTGAACCTCTAACAAATAACGTGCAGGATTATGGTCCTATCGTTCTCGTAGAGAGGAGGTCTGTGGCCCAGCAGTGGGGACGTTATAGTCTGATTATGCAATCCTTACATATTTTCACGTTCCCCTGTTTCTCCGTTTCTTTCCGACTTTTTTCGCCCACGATCTCGCATAACAGTGAGTGAGGTATTTGGTTCACTTCATGATGAGCTCTTTGAAGGTCAAGACCGAGTAAATCGATTTACATTTGCCTTTTCATGGCGTTCTTTTTATTTTTTCTCCCATTCGCGTTATTGTCGTTTGTTTTTTAATGCTATAAATTTTCTACGTGTTGCTTAAAGCGACTCAGAGATGATGTTGTAACTGGGCTTAAGAAATACTAATCAACTTTATTATTTTCAGGAATACCTGCTAGCTGACCGCAACATGTCAATATTCCCCGTAGCAGTATCACTAATGGCATCGTTCATGTCGGCCATCACACTGCTCGGGGTATCAGCAGAGAACTATTACTATGGCATGCAGTTCGTCGTCATCAACATATCATACGGCGTGGCAACGCCTATTGCCAGCAGATTGTACTTACCAGTCTTCTTCGGACTTCAAAAGACGAGTACTTATGAGTACTTAGAGATGCGGTTCGGTCCGCAGATCAGAATGTTGGCTTCTTTGACATACACTTTACAAATGGTTCTATACAATGGCATCGTTTTATATGCTCCTGCGATTGTGCTAGAGTCTGTGACAGGGTTAGATAGACTGATTTCTATATTAGTGGTAGGGTTAGTTTGTACGTTTTATTCTACTTTGGGAGGAATGAAGGCGGTGCTGTTTACTGATCTCCTGCAATCAGCTCTGATGTTCGGAGCTGTGTTCAGTGTTGTTGTGTTCGCTTCTATGCAAGTTGGAGGGTTCACAGAAATATTTCGGATAGCTAGGGAAGGTGGTCGTCTTGATTTTTCGAAGTAAGTATAACGAAATATGCTCTCTATAATTTATCAGTAAAGGTCTTATTTAGACTGTCTGTTTCTTTAGTTTCAGTCCGGATCCTACGGAGAGGCACACGTGGTGGTCGCTGATCATTGGAGGATTAGTGACTTACCTGTCACTGTATGCTGTTAACCACACGCAGGTAAAAACTATACGAAATGTTGTACAACTAAACTATCTTATAAGTACTAACGCGGTCACTGACGGTCAACCACTTTTCAATCTTATGCCCTGAGTTATAAGATTGAAAAGTGGTCGACCGTCGTTCAGCGCGGTAGTAAGTTTTGTAGCAGCCGCACCACCACTTCCAAAAGTTACGTTACGAAGATGTAGGCTGAATCCCGAAAATATAACTGTTTATTTTACTACTAGGTACTTATCAATACTTAAGTGTTAACTAATACACCAATTGATTAAGATTCATAAATGAATTTCTTTGCAAATTAAATATTTAATCGTGACTTCGACTTTGGCCGAGTACGACTTTATACAATAATTGCTTGTAATTATCGTCACCGTATTGACTTGTTAGTACTTAACATCTAGCGTAGTTAGTAGCGGGTTTTCCATAAAAAAAGGGAAAACAGTTATCATATAAAACCTTATATTACAGCACGTTTGGCGCAGCAGCTGAGCAATTGGCCGCTGCTGCTGCGCTGTGTTCGATTGTCAAACGGAATAAATAATTGTATGACGTAAAAATAGTTATTCCGAGTCTGGCTGTTTGTGTTTGTGAGTTTAAATGGTTGATTAACGCACCCACGATACAGGAGAAATTCTTAGAGAGGCAACGTTCCGTCATTTAAAACCATAAGCATATCACGTTATAAATATTAGCAAAGATATGAGCATCTAGTGTAACCCTCTAGCTTCATCAAATACTATAATCTACATACTTGGCGCTGCGTCGTTATCAATGTTTGCAGTAAGATGCCCACGTGAGGTGGTAATGCTCTCAGTTATTTTAGTTAGAAGATCGTTTATTTGTGTATTTTGGTCCAGGAGAATGTGTCTAAGTGTAAAAAATATTTTTGGGAAACACTGCACCACTTGCTGGTGTCGTTGCCTGGTCTCCAAGATCAATCAAGAACAATGTGATCCCCGGGAATATCATCCCCTATTTCGGAAAAGTTCTGGATTTTAGTAGATATAAGAGGAAAAAATCTTTGTTACAATACTGCCAGCACTGGTCTGTCTGTTTAGAATGAAAAAATAAACTTTAGACACTGTATTCGGAAGGCCGAAAACCGATTGGTGTGGCACAGCTTGAGAGAGGACTAATGAAAGACCTAATGACATTATATTTAAACAAAAGTTCTGGGCAAATACTAAGCACATTATAAAATACTAGCTTTTGCCCGTGGCTACGCTCGTGTTAATTTAGAATTTGTCATTAACCTGCTCGGACACATGGCGCCATCTACTATCATAAGAACTGTCATAAGAACGGTATTGTTGTTTTCTTTGGGAACAGTACTTTTTACAGGATGAAAGGTACCCAATGTCCGTGTTTGTACACCTGACAATACGTATATGCAAAATTTCAGGATGACCGGCTAGTGGTTTAGGCGTGAAAAGGTAACAAAAAAAACAAGCTTAATTTCCCATTATTCATTCACGGACATTCGCGGACTGTCCAGCCGCGGGCTGCGATAGAATGAGCTGATAAACATGGAATGTACAGAAGTATTGCTGAATAAAGGTAAACGTACCGTGAGTAACTTAAAACTGTACCTACCTATACATCGGCGTTTGACAACTAGTCTTACTAAGTGGTATTGTCACTCCGCTACTGAATGTCCAAGTTTGAAATGTCGACGTATGTTAGATCTAAAGTACAGGATCTCGATGTACGCCAGTTCGAAAGTTCACTGGAGCGAAGTATGCAAGGCCGACGTATCGTTAGTTAGAAAGCATAATTGTTAAAGAGCGAGCGAAACGAGCTCTGGACTTGGGGCACCCCGACTCGGCTCGACTCTTCGTGTTAGGTTACTGTAAACCCTGCAGACAGAAATAGGAGCCCCGCGTAGCGGGGCTACGTCGACTATGCTTTTAGGGTTTCTAACTAACGATACGTCGGCCTTGCATACTTCGCTCCAGTGAACTTTCGAACTGGCGTACATCGAGATCCTGTACTTTAGAACTAACATACGTCGACATTTCAAACTTCGACATTAAGTAGCGGAGTCTGGTATTGTGTTACCAAGTACTAACTGGGTTGTGGAGGTCAGATAGATAATCGCTCCATGTAAAATTCTGGTATTCAGCTGAATTCGGTTAGACTAGAAGCCGTCCCCAACATGATTGGGAATAGGCTGAGCAGATGATGAGTGACTTTAAACTACCTTTACATCGGGGCGTTTCGTCGATCCAGCCTTTTCCCAAGGGCAGATTTTCATTCAAACCAGATGCGCCAGATTGTGGCCACAAAACACACAGGTGTTTAAAAGGTACTAATAATTTTATAGTACCTACTAATAGTTTCAATTAATACCTGTTAAATACAGAAGTTATTTATTTATTTATTTAAAAAACATGGGAGACTTACAGCTAAGACAAACAGATCAAGAACAGTTTATTAGCCAGACAGCCAATTACAATTATAACCATAACATATATGTAATTAGAAACGTACCTACGACATTGTGTAAAGTGCACTCACGGTATCAATTGTTTAAAAATATCATTCGCGTGGTTATGATTTTTCGTGGTTTTGATACTCTTTGAAATCATTCCTTGGAGAGTCTTTATTCTAGAAGTATGGCGGAAGCCATTTGACCCTTGGGATTCCTCATCGGTAAAACTTACGAACGTCCATATAAACTTTCACCACATTTTTTTTATTTGCGATGGGTTTGCTCTTGACTCTAGTCTAGGTCAGAGATGACAGAGACAAAGACGACGATGGTACGAGCTTATCCAGAAGAAGCCTGTTCGCTCTACCTTTGAAGAGATTAGGGTTGTACCGTTCGGAAACACAGACGTAGATAGAGAGTTCCACTCCTTTGCTGTGCGCATTATGAAAGATGTTTGAAAACGCTAAGAATATGCTAAGAATGGGCGCAAAAAGACCCTTATAATTGCTGAAAGGCATTTCTTCTCCCCGTCACGTTATTGCAATCATTTTTTTTTGTTCTACACCATACCTGGGAACCTTGTAGTTAGTGTTTTTATGAAGTGTATTTTAATGTTATAATTTTACTTTAAATACTTCCATGAATCATGTACTATTCAATGAATCCATCAACTCAATGTTTTGAGTGCGTTACATTGAGCGCTATCCATCCAGTCTTACCAAGATGTATACATTTACTGAGTTGTGGAGGTCAGATAGTCAGTCGCTTCATGTAAAATACTGGTACTCAGCTGCATCAGGTAAGACTGAAAGCCGACCCCAAGATAGTCTGGGAAAAGGCTAGGATATATGATGACATTGAGCGCTATCGTTAACTGTGATTCACCCCTAAAAAAAGTCGTTTCCCTGCAATGATTTAAACGCAGTGCTAATTAATTTGATGTACAGAATGATTGGTTGACCTCTTCTTTATAGAGGATAGATTTTCTTAAATTCGCCCGTAGTGCTTACTTTCGTTTATGAGGAAATAGACCATAGCAGTTTAGGCATTTAATAAGTGCATTTTCTACGATTTAAAAATTGATTTATATCACACCGCACCCAAGGCCGTCTTAAACCAGGCTGGGGCCCTTGGGCACACAAGAATTCGGGGCCCTTTTGTAAAGTAAAAAAAGCGAATTATAATAACATTTTTTTACCAAGTATGACCATTTAATATAGGTAATCAAATACAGTATGATATAATAAGTCATTAATGTTATTAGAATGCTGCTGTTTTTTTGGTTACGATTACGATAACGGTTTCTTTCGGGATTTCTGTTGAGCAAAATCTTCTATTATATCCTTTATACTTAAAGGATATAATAGAAGAGAGAGAGATTTTTGAAGGATGTCCTATGCACATAATTGACAAATTACTCAGTCGTTCTTGTAACATTGTTGTTCGCAATTCATTTTTTATTCCCTTCGAGGATTCCCCCAACCATGGACAATGTCACCATTTATGTTAGGCCTTGTTTAGACGGTGCAGCTTGACTTTGGAATCGAAGGGATTGCGTGAGTGATCGCTAGATGGTGTACTTAGTAAATTACGTAGGATGCGTTCGGAAATATCATTAATTAGTACAGTAGGAATAGGCGCAGTCATAGATATAATGGCGTAGTATAAGCCTTGCACCTTCTGATAAGATTACTGATCTGTGAAAAAAGTATAATGTGCCCGACAAAAATGTTTTGAGAATAAATGTGTGATAGAAATTGTCGGTCCTTCGGGGCCCCCTGAGAATGGGGGCCCTGGGCACGGGCCCCGTGTGCCCTTATGGTAAAGACGGTATTGACCGCACCATGGAAGACGTAAACACAGTAATAATTTTACCTATTGCGGTTTTTTTTCAAGTTACGTTCTTAAAATTAATCTCTAAGATCGCTAGCATTATGTCATTGACCTTAGCGGGTGTAGGTACCGTATTATACCTAGCGTCATTGGTTGTATAATCAGTATTTCAAGCGCCAGAACAGGTGTCCAATACGAAATACGAAGCTAGGTTAACTTGAAAGGAATATTTCTTGATCTAAGTTGACAGTTAGTAGCTAATATAATGTTTTAAAGCCGTAACGTATGTTTTTCTGGGTGTTGTTGGAATTAACCCAGAGTTTATCAACACCTAAGCTAACTGTCAACTTAGATCAAGAAATATTCCTTTCAAGTTAACCTAGCTTCGTATTTCGTATTGGACACCTGTTCTGGCGCTTGAAAAAGCGCCAGAACAGGGTTAAAAAAATAAAAATAAAAATCGCAATCACAAAAACATAGTCGACATCAACAAAGCTCAATTACCAAAGAGTTCAATTAATTGAAATTTATTTTGTCATTGATTTATGCAGTGGTGTATTCATAAAATACGATTTTCTAAAGGACCAATCGTAATTCTTGCTATGAATTGATTAAAAATTATAATTCTATACTATTTAATATTTTTAATAAATTTATTAATGTTTTGGACTAATAGTATGTCTGTGGGACACGATGCCAGACGAAACAGCGTGCTTTTTGTCCACACCCAGCAGTGAGTTGTTCAACCCATGACTAGTTCAACCTTAATCAACTACATTGTATCAATTAAGTCAACTCGGTCTGTTCATCGATTAAGTCTTCTACACTGAGTTCAAGTTTTTCCTCAAATTATTCAAGTCATCTTTATACATTTGGTTTTGTAATAAGGCATCAGAACTAAGTTCTAAGAATGTCTCGCTGAAATCGATCCCTAAACAATGAAGATAAATTACGACGGTATGACGGTATGCCGTCTATATTTCTTAATTGTTTTGGGTTCGGAATCTGCCGCTGCGTCGCCCGTCTGACCTTTTTCTAAATGAACGACTTTATTTATTAAACAGGTCGGTTTAACTAAAATAATCTCACGGACAAAGTACCTACCTACGTTTGTTTTTTCAACGTTCAGACATTTGTCGTAATACAAAACACAGTCTCGGCAAAGGTTTGATTGAGTTGGTGATATGGTGTAGAAATCAAGAACCTTATTGAGGCTTTCAGAGAAGTACTGTAATTACAGTAAAACACAATTCGTTTTGGCGAGATATGTACGCAAAATTATGAATCACTTTAATTTGAGGGAACTTAGGCAAAACCAAACTAATGCACGTGAATCCCGGACGCAGATTAGGGCAGGCACCATTGCACGCTTTTCGTTTGAGTCGTCAAAATCCAGAGTAGCCACACCGCGCTTTAGGCCCTCTGCTGACGTTATGAGTGCTCTTAATTTTTGTGACACTTTACCTAGGCATCAACAACTTGTCATTCTTTTTGGTGACCTTAGTGACCTGGTGTCAGAGTTTTTATACCGCCCATGGGCCTCTGACTTGGCTTTACATGCCTCGAGAACTATCTCTCAGGCATGCTGGTTTCCTCACGATGTTTTCCTTCATCGAAGCAAGTGATAATTATCCAATACGCACATGAACCCGAAAAATCAGAAGTAGGTGTCTCGGGTTCGAACCTCTGACTTGCTAGTCCGTCCGCTATTATTTGATTTTGACCGCTAAACTTCTTCTCCCACAGGTGCAAAGACTGCAGACAGTGAACACACTGGATCGGTCTCAATGGTGCTTGTGGTGGAGCTGGCCGGTCCTCTCAGTCCTCAGTGTGGTGACGTGCATCAGCGGGCTCGGCATCTACGCTGTCTATAAGGATTGTGATCCTTTCATCAGTGGCAGTATTTCAGCGGTAAGTTGGGTTTACTGTTTGTTAACTCAAAGCTCCACCAGCTTTGAGATAACCCACCTAGGTTGGTGAAAGTTGTGTGCACAGCTCAAGAGCCAGTAATACGATAGTGTGACTTGGCTTTTCGGCTGTGGCTGTCATATTGGCAGTCATTCCATTCAAAAAAGTGGTATTCAACTACATTTGTTCCGATCAATATTGAATTAACACGGTACGCAGAGCCTGACTCGCATTTTACAAAACTTTAAATCATCATTATTTGCCAGATCTTTTACCAACTATGTTAGAGCAAACTCGATGCAGCTGAATACCAATAATTTACATGCAGCTACTGCTTATCTGACCTTCGTAACCATCAAACAGGGGAATACGTTACTCTAGCAGTAGTAGGGACAGAAGTAGGAGTTACTAAAAAAGACTGGTGGTCGGACTTTAATTAACAAGTTAAAACCCTTGTTTCTTCTCCCCAATAGATAGACCAGCTGATGCCGTACTACGTGGTACAAGCCATGAGAGATGTGCCTGGATTAGCGGGACTCTTTGTGGCAGGCATCTTCAGTGCTTCACTGTCTACCATATCTGCTTCATGTAACGCTCTTGCAGCTGTTACCTTACATGATTATGTTGGCAGGTAAGCTTAAAGCTATATTTATCTATCTTCTGTGCACACTGCGACGCATCAAGCAATTTCTTTCAAGTACAAGCTGTTGTTTTGCATCCTCGTCAAATTCAAGGAGGTAACTATGCTGGTGAATCTCGACCAGAATCAATAATAAAATGGGAAGGAAATTTTTACAAAGGTTTTTAATCAAAAGTAAATGTGAACCACCCGTGTTTTAAACGCGGCCCGTCTGATTCTCGCCCTATAACCGCGCTTTCACACATACAAACAATCTCAAACGTTTATTCGATAGTGAATAAAGCTACCTAAACCACGTTAAAGCGGTTTTCTGATATACTGACAAACTTAAACAACCGAAAAAATCAGCGTTTATTAATAATTAACCAGGTACCCTAATTTAAATTGATTATAAATTATGTCTTTTGTGACAACCTCCTGAATTTTTACGAGGATGCAAAACAACACCTTGTATAACATGGCCTCGCCTCACGGGAAATCTACACAAAATAGATTTCCCGGATAATGAAAAATTAACTGTTTTTGAATAGCTTGATTGATCCTCGTGCGTACTTGTCTTTCTCCAAGAAGTAAAGTATTAGAAAAGAAAATAAAAACGCTAAAAGAAGCGTTTCCCTCCTTGCTCGTCTTCGTGGCAGTACCAAAACTGTCTTGTGTTTATTCGCAGATAGATGGGAGTATCCAATGCTACATTGGATAAAACTCCACAAAGAATAAATTTTTAGACTGGGCGTAATTCAAAATAAATATTATAATAATTACCCGGAATGGTGGATTATAGCCCAGTCCGACTCACGGCGATTGCCTATTGCCCAGATTTCTGTAGTTCTTTTTTTTGTGTCAGTCAATAATACTTTCATTCTTGTTTTGTTTCACATACAGAAGTGGACTTTTCAATAAAAGGTATGGGAACAATTTGAAACAGCTTGAAAATAGAACGCATAGTAGATTAGCCTTAGAATAGTATAGTGTAGGAATTGAATATGTTTTTTTTTTTATATAAAAATAATATTTCTTTTCATTTGCATTATTTTATCTTATCGCATGTCGCATGATTTTACACGTAAAGCTCCACTTATGAATTCTTAAAATTAAAACCTCAGATACACTGGTAGAATTTTCTCCTCGTGCACGAGGTCACAAATACTGTTCTTGAAGGCTGCTTGAGTGTCCACCACAGTAATTACGGTTCACAAAATGTTAACGGTTGCGAGATTATTAATTAAGAGTTAGATTTGGCCAATAACTTATTTAAATCGAATTTTCTTGTTCTAATGCGCGCGCGCCATGTTGATGATCGACGTGAAGTTGCATCGAAGTGAAGTGTGTTACGAAGGAAGGATTAGGGGTGGGACATGTCACTGACTGAATACGAAGAAATAGTGAGGTGTATCAACTAATACCGAACATACACACTCAGAGCGCCTCAAAAATTAAGCCGCATTTCAGCTTATTCCCTCCAAAACTATTGTTATTCAAACAGTTCCATAAATCCATTCCCAAGAGCTCCATAATTTTATTAGTTACTTAATAAAAACTAAAACAGTTCCCAGCAGCTCTAAATCAAAATTGCGCAAGGTCAACAAAACACAAATTGCTATCATTAATCTTATAATTTCGTTGTAAATAGTTTCAGTATATATGCAGTTACAAATCAATGTTATGCTGATAACGCTAATAAATAATATATTGACTTTATTTCACGCTCAATCAACTTTTGAAATTATTTATTTCGCGTGAAACTACTGGTGGTTGCTAAGAAAAAAAAAGAAAAACATTACAAATAGTGATGAATGAATGTTCTTCAGAGTGCTAGGTGCTTTAAAAGTAAAGCACCTAGCACTCTCATAAGCACTGCACCGAATCGATATCACTTCACCCTATTATTACTAGCTGATACCGATGGCCCTTATCTCACAGAGCTTATAAGGGTGAAATCACATTTACATGCACGATAGATTTGTGTTTTCGAGTACCTCTATCTCATTCTGTCGCGTAAAGGCGTCTTTTGCTAGAGCGAGAAGTCTGTTCGCAAGCATCTGCATTTAGAAGAACTTACGTGCGATTGGACCTCTCACTTTAGTGAGTGGCAATTCTTAGTGACAGAAAGGGACAAAGACGCCAGAGAAGACACATGTTAAAAAAAAATCCCGAACGGCTGAAATGAGGCGATGCTGATAATCCTTTAACAGTCTCTGCAATTTTTCTCCAAAAGATGGTGCAAAGTTCCTCCGTCCTACGTGCCATGGTTGACAAAGCTAGCTGCCTGTGCATACGGCCTAGTCTTCTTAGCCCTGGCTTTCATCGCTGAATACCTCGGAGGAGTACTTCAAGCTGCCCTCACCATATTTGGGGCTGTCGGAGGCCCACTGCTGGGAGTATTCACCCTTGGAATGTTCACGACCTACGCTAACGAGAGGGTCAGTACCAAATCATTGTTTGGAATACTTGGATTAATAACATCAGCTTCGTTATTGAATACTTTACAAATACCTCATTTGTTTGATATTTCAAGAATATGATTTTTTATCGCTGCAGTAGTTTACAATTTTAAAGCTATGACGATTCTACGATGAATTTTTTACTGTCTCAACGTTTGATACTTTGTCTGTATCATGTTGTCCACATTAAATGGCGCATTCTATTATGTACACACAGCTCTATTAATTAGTTCCCCCCCCCAAAAGACATGTGCGGTCAAATCCGTGTTAGGCCTAGTTGGTTTTTGTATTTTGCAAAAACGTTTTATTTTAATTAAGGTATTGTTGTAATGAATAAATAAGTTTAAGTCAGTATTTATTTTCAAAAAGTCTCTTAAATATTGTTTAATAAAACGTTTATACATATTTTTATTATTGTGTATAACGACCTAAACAGACCGGAGGATTCAAGACTGCTTGCCGTGCATAACAATAGAGGTTCAAATCCTGGGATGCAAAGGCAAACTAGCTATAACTGGCATTGTTATTAGAATTATCTGCTCCATAAAATTTAGCGGTATTTCAAATTATTTTTATGCCTATCCAATCTTATTATTTTTCCTATTTTCTTTTCCAGGCAGTATCCATGTCCCTTTTAACTGGCATGGCTATGACGCTGTGGATTAGTTTCGGAGGCCCTCGTCCTCCGGTCACCAAGCTACCTCTCGGTGTGGACGGCTGTGCCAACGCGACGATAGCAGCCGTCACCGCTACCAATCCCAGTGATTACTTCTACCTCTATAGAGTTTCTTATATGTGGACTAGTCCGGTGAGTAACTTGTGGTTTTAGCTGATATGTAGAAAAAAAAAACTGAAAAGAAAAAGTAATTTAATATGTAAATATTGACCCTTCACATTTAATATACGAAGAATATTTTAATCCAAGCCTCGTAGAGTCGGTTGCCGATAAATAGACCGCTTCGTCCAAGTAGATGAGATACGCACAGAAAGTGATAAATAAAGCGGTCCAACCAAAAGAGTTGATAATCTTCAAACATAGGCTGAGCAGATTTTCTTGAAACTTAGCGAAGAACACTCGATTGAGGCACCTTTCAAGCAAAAAAACTTTAGTAGCTCCTGAACTGATGAAATGTTCCATGGGGACAGGCACGCATATAAACAGATACATACGTACTTTTTACAGCTTCTCATTTTTGGACGGGAGTTCAAAACCATGAAGATTGATCTTGTTTGAACAAATATCGTTCTAAACTTGCGCAGTTTCCTTCAGATAGGCAGTAGCTGTAAGTTATGTACTGGTATTCAGCTGGTTAGACCGATAACCAGACTCGAACGTTTTTGAAAAAAAGATAGAAAGAGTCGTCTCGAGTCATCAACTCATCATGAGTTGATGACTCGAGAAGCCTTTTAAGTGCAATTTAGCATTGTTCCTTTTTTGTAGTTCGTCGCTCCATGTCATGTTGATTCTTAATACGGAAGACATTTGTTTGAAGACGTTCACTGCTATCCTTGAGTTCTGTATTTGTATCCTTGACCGTTATTTTCATTTTTTTTAAAAACTTTATGCAACATAAAGGTTATAAAGATGAAACTTAAAAAAGGGGTGGTGAGATAACTTGGCTGGTGTAATGGTTCAGTAAATCTAATAGCTTTATCAAAAATTATTAAATACCACACAATATTATTTAATTTTCCCGTCTCAGTACCAAATAATTTTCATTATTCAATTTGGTCGCTCACTATAACTTGAATCATATTATCAGTGTCTTACGTATGAATGAGCTCACGGTCATACGGTCAAAAGGTTGCCAGTGTAGATGTAAGATTATTGTGTAACTGATAAAAGAATGGACGTTATCAATAACGGTTATGTAAGTAGTATGAGTGTTGAGTTATTTCCGGAAAATGTGGAGTAAGTACATACTTAGTTATCTTCGCGTCGTGGGTATCTAATAAGTGGGTCGTGGGTCTACGTCAGTTCCAACTATAGACCTGTTCACATAAATACATGTTATCTAATGAGATAAAAGATTTCAACTTTAGAGGTCACATGTCTACTAGCAGTGTGAATATTATAAGCTGATTTTGCTAAGTGAACCTGACAACGTCATTTGAGCTACAAAAGATACATGCCGAACTGAGAGATGAGAAAGAAAAATAGATATTTCAACAAATTGTATGTGAATGTTTCGCCAGTGGACAGTAAGGAATTACATCACAAGTGAAAACTGCTAATTGAAACCTGTTTGCTACGGGTGGGTAAATTCATGGCAACGTCTGCAGTGCAGGTTGCCAATTTGACAAGTAAAAAAGTCTACGGTCTGCGAAACGACAAATAATATATTCACCTACCATATATTTGCGGAATAAATTCCGCAAATATATGGTTTTTCCAAACACGTTTACACGTCGTCTTTTTTTTTAAACTTGATGAGGCCTGTGTTTCGAACCTGGCTACTTTGAGAAGAAACAGCCGAAACGAACTCAGAGGTCATAGTCTCTTTCGAGGTGTCTGAGATAGTATTTTGAAGAAACAACCACACAGAACTATAGACAATTTGTCAAATGATCAGACACAGAACAGGGCTGAATCACGTGCAATATTATTATCTATACAGTTTCATTTCAATTTAATTTGTTTACAAGTTCCAATAAAATTTGCAATTTAATTTGTTTATAGCTTAAATATTGTGTTTCATTGCTTTGTAAGATTACGCAATTCGGATCAATGTCATCGATGTCATTACACTGTATTTTTGTTATTGTGTTTCTGTCTGTTTTTTAAACAAATTTTTTTTTCTAAGTTTCTAACGCGACATTTTGCGAAAGAGACATTCTGCGAAAGAGGCATTGTGAGAAAGCGACCTTTTGAGAAGGAGTCATTCTGCGAAAGCGACATAATGAGAAAGAGACATTTTACTACCAGTAGACATTTTGCGAAAGAGACATTTTGCGCCTGAGCCGCTACTAGTTGTGCCCGCCTAGCAACGCCTTTTTTTGGAATGCTTCTCTGGCCTGTGCAGAAGAAAGGCAAAATTTAATCAAACTCGGTTCAATAGTTTAGGAGTCTTTAGGGTACGAAGGAACAGACATGGATTTTTATAAATACACCGTGTAAATCACCTCATCACGAAGCCGTCAACCAAGCATTCTGTACATGAAACTAAGTAACTTTACGCAAAAATTATTGCTAGGAAACGACTTTTTTTTTGGGGGTGTAAAATCACGTTTTGTGGTAGAACTGAATGTAACGCACTCAAAACATTGTGCTGATGGACGGATTGAGTAGTACGGGGGTCGTGGAGGTGTTTAAAGTAAAAATCTTACATTAAAAACTTGTATTTAAAAAAATACTTGTCAAAAAGTTGTAACTTTGACCCCTAATATCTCCGTAACTAGAAGGTTCCCAGGTATGGTGTAGAACAAAAAAATGATCGCAAGGACAGGGAGAACCAGTGCCTTTCGGCTTCGTTAAGAGGTGTTTTACACCCTTTATAGATAGATGTTAACGAACCTTATCACAACCTAATTCGGGATGGCGCAGTATCTTTTTTCTATATAGGTAGAGAGGTAGTACATTTATATCAGTCGTTATCTCAGTAGTCATCTGTCTTCATTTATTAAAATAACATCACGCCTGTAACCCTCAAAAGGTTAGGCAGAGGTGTTTCTATCAGTGCACCCACATTTCGCCAGTTATGTTTTAAGTCCCATGTAATAGGGGGCGAGCCTATTGCCATCAACCGGGCACGAATCCAGACTCCGTGGCTACTGAGACATTCGTAATGGAAAAACCCAATAACACTGCCCGAACCGGGAATCGAGCCCAGTGCCTTATGCTCAGCCGTCGCACTTGCCACGACTCGACCAACGAGGCCGTCTTCTTATGTACCTACACACAAAATGCTTAACAGGACGCCTCTTTTATCTTCTTTTTCGCAAGATCCGGCCATAGTTTCTTTGGTCTTCCCCAACGCTTTTTTTCGAATTGATTATTGTTTCTGTGTTCCAGTCTTCCAATATTCCTTATTTGAACTAACCTCAAAACATCTTCTCTTTATTACAGATCGGTTTCGTCTGGGTTATGTTCTGGGGAACAGTGATATCTCTTCTATGGCGACAACAGCAGCCTTGGGAGAAAGCAGGCCGGGCCCACCCGGACCCAGAACTCTTCACTCCCCCTCTAGCCAAGATTCTCAGAGCTAGGCACGGGGAGAAACCTGATGTGCAGGTAACCAAAAAGTAGAATAGTGCATGATGCCTGGCGTTTATTCTGGTGTTTATTCTGGCTTAACAGCACCGTACAATGCATGGCTGCTTGTAGTGAGTAGTGTAATAGATTGCGCTTGATTCAAAAGAAGTTTTGGCGCTTGTTATTGGGATTTTTTATTCAGAGCCAAAATTGTAGATATTAGGGATGGTGACTCATTTTTTTGTATTTGTCTATCGGGTAGATTATTAAAAAGTATTTGACACGTATTTTTTCTTTTTTCACGTAATCGTAAAACTACGGACATATTTTGAGTTGAAATGGCGCATGACGTCACGGCTCAGTACATTTTATACCTAGTTGTGACGTAGTGAGCCCCCACTCTCCAACTTTAATGCATTTTAACTAAGTATTTTTTTGTTAACTTGATAAAACAAAAAATACGTATCTAATATTTTTGTATTACCTGATTGACGTACAAAATATAATTTCGTTTTCTTTACCCAGTCATCATCCCTATTGTGGATGGGTTTATTTAGAAACGCTGTTAAATAATAAACAACGTAAAGTAAGGAGTTGTTAAAACGTAAAAAAATAATGGTTTAACAGATGCTAATCATGGCTTGATATTAAGTAGCGTTTATAAATAAGCCCTAATATTTTTTTACTTTTTAGATGGGTTTAGTTTTATTTTCACTATTGAGTTTCGAAATTAAAAAATAATGCCCATTTTGTAAACAACGACCGTTTTAATTTCTATGTGTAACTAGTTTACCTATTATAATTATTACAACTGCTTCACATTTTTAGAAAATAATGCTAATTTTATGCCTAACGGCAAAAATGTAGCGAGCTTATGAATACTGGTTTAGTAATTTTTAACTAAGACTACTTTTACTAATAAAGTGTACTTTTTGTAACATTTAACACATTTCCTCCCGTAAAAATACATTTCATAGTAAAAATACATTTCATAGTGAAATCACATATAAAATACATTTCATAGTGAAATGTATTTTTCTACATTTCCTAATGATTGCTAACAAAGACTTAGAGACCTTGCTAAAATTGACCATTTCGACAGTTCTACGGACTCGCTTTTAATGATACCAATTTCTTTATTGGATAAAATCAAAAGGCAAATTATATAGTATCTGCTAACATAGTAAGTACTGATTAACCAATACGTATAATCGTAAGTAATTAGTTTAGTTTCAAATGATCATTACCTGTGTGTCGTAGTTTGTTTTCTAGATGACACCGTGTGTGCTTTGACACCCCTTACTGTAGCGCATCTCTTGTGAGACAACTTTTTTTAAGGTTTGTTATTTTTGTTTGTAATTTTCTTTATATTGTTAATAATAGTACAGGAATTAAGGGACATCGACGCGTCATACGCGTTACCATGAATTCAGGACATGGTGAGGAACAAAGAAAGGGGTTGGAATATTTTTGGATGAAGTCTGTCCTGCCTGACTTCCGCGAATTTATTTTATTTTGCAGAAAACGCATAAACCTGTATTAATCGATAGTTGGCATCAATACAAACTAGCACTATCCGAGACAAAATATTCTAAAGCGTCACGCCATTTAATTTTGAAAACAAAATAAAATGGCGGAAGTTACGCAGGCCAAATAATTAACTCCGCCTTTTCTTTCAAACATTTTGACTGCGAAGCTATTACAATTTTTCGCAATAAAATGTTTTTTTATAACCTTCGAAAGTTTTCTATGAAGTAGGAAACCCAGTTAGGGTGTGACCACACCAATCGATCGATCGTCTATCGATGCCATGGATGGACGGATTAGACGACAATCGATCGATAGGTTTACCTAGTAGAAACTATCGATCCACGTCGAGTAATCCATTCTACCATCGATCGACCCCCCTTATACAGTTTGCACGGCGATGTCCCTCAAACCCTGTATATTTTCATACAATTTTTTTAATTTATGCTGCATGGTAGATAAATAGTGGGGCTTTGCATGAGCAATGAGCATGTTCCTTTATCTGCTACCTTTAATTATGTCAAATATTGCACATTTTAATATTAACAACATATTAGGGTTTCTTTCATCACTTGCTTTTATTTCGTCTCGCTGAAAGATGGTATCGCCAAGTGATGAAATAATCCTTATTAATTGCAGCACTTGTACAGCACTATGATTTACTATTATTTATTTAGGGTTCCGTAGTCAAACAGCAAAAACTGAACTTTCTATTTGTACGCCGAATAGCGACTGTCCGAGTGAAGTTCAAATTTACTTATACACCGTGTAAATCACCTCATCACGAAGCCGTCAACCAAGCATTCTGTACATGAAACTAAGTAACTTTACGCAAAAATTATTGCTGGGAAACGATTTTTTTTAACCAGTGCCTTTCGGCTTCGTTAAGAGGTGTTTTACACCCTTTATTGTTGTACAGACAGCGTCAGTATGTGCAAATCTCTCAACACTCCGGCTGAGGAGGCCGGGGGTTACCTACTTAAAGAGCTGTGTGTGCATGATTGTGTAAACATTAATGACGACTACGGAACCCGTTTAGATTTAGTGTTACCTGATTATTATTGATGCATGATGGATTTTTATTTTGCTCCATTATTTACTTATTTTTAAATATTTATTTATTTTTTATTATTTCTATGTTTTTTTTTTTAAATAAGTTATATATTAAAGTAATATCTGTATGGATTTGAATGGTTCTGGTATATTAATGATTTTCATATTTTCGAACTATAATTGATTGATTTCAGTTGTGGTCATTTTTTAACAAATACTTAATCACATTTTGTTGTTTTTTCAGTGTAAACTCTTGCATTCTAACGGCGTTCAAGACTAAAATACTGTACTTATTACTAATTAGACAAATTTTATTTTAAGATCATTTAAAAAAATTAAGAAATAGGTTTTAAATAATATTGTGATTTTTGTTTTTCTTGAATTTAGTGCTGTTGTTTGTTACTTTATGAAAATTGTATGCAAAGGTATATTTCAGGTGGATATTTTGTAATCCTTATAGTATTCAATATGGGTCTATAAAAGTCCTTGTTTATTATTTATTAATCAAATAGCTTGAGGATTGAAGGTTTATTTTTGATGCTTAAGAACAGTTATAGAACTCGAGATTTAGAGGAGCTCGTGGCTAAATAACAACAGCCGCACGGGTCGATCTTTAAGGTTCAGCCGCGCTTGCCGAGGTTGGTCCGTGGATGGGTGACCATAATTACATAAAGAGTTTCCTCCGTGCCTCGGAAAGCATGTTAAGCCGTTGGTCCCGCCTGTCATTTCTAGATCTTTGACAGTCGTTACGAGTAGTCAGAAGCCAAAAGTCTGAAATCAAGCCTTACAAAAGGGTATCGTTACTGGTTTGTGGAGGTCAGATAGGCAGTCGCTTCATGTGAAATACTAGTACTCAGCTGCATCCAGTTAGACTGGAAGCCGACCCCAAGATAGGAAACGGCTAGGCAGATGATGAAGCAAAGTTATAGAACAATGGTTCTGGAACTATTCTGTAGCATGAAAAATAAAGCTTACGAGATTTTGTACTTATATTTTAGGTACGTACCTACATATTTTCGTCTCACTTTAAAACGAGTTTCACAACAATTGAGTTTGTATACCTAAAACAGGCTTAAAGATACTTAAATACCTAGGTAAATACTTATGTATCACGAAAGGACAAATAAATATTTCGAATACTGTTGGTTAATAATAACAGCAAAATTAGTATTAAAATTAGCAATAAAAAATTATTTATAACCATATTTATATTAAATTATTTGTTGCGTTGTGTTCGGTTACCGAGCATGTTAAACTCATGACAACTCTTTTTGGAGTTACTCCAAAGTGTGAATGTAACAGTGGATATAATTATAAAATAATACTGTACCATAAAACAATACGAGTGGACCAGGAATAGACGGACAAAATAATAGGACGGTACCTAATCATCGCGAACATTCGCTTCACGAATTTGTTTTGCAAAACATAAATTGCTTGTAACTGGCCTACTTGAAGTAAATGATTTCGATTTGATTCCTTAGGGCGCTGCCTCACCGGGTGCGTTCTTCTGCAATTAAACAGTTCAGATTTACTTGCTTCTGTAAAAATGGAATCTTGTGTTGTTACAGTACAGGCGAATGCTTCGGTGAGAGAGCGCCTATACGCGATTTTTTGATACACGAAGAATATCATTCGCAAAGCAAATGTTCGTTCGTAAAGCGAATGTTCCTTCGCAAAACGAATGTTCGCTCACAAGGCGAGCGAACATTCCTTTTGCGAACATTTGTTTTCTTAAAACTTTGTTTGCAAGTTAATCTTAAATCGAATGCACGCGATGTGTATCGTCCTTTAGAATACGATTTTATACATTAAACTGACTCATAATTAAACTCACTGAGAAAGCGCTACTGTTATTTTTTATAGAAGTCCCGAATTGGGTCAACTGAAATAGAATCGAGTTGGGCAATACCTTGACTGACTTTTGGGCAAGGACGACCTCGTGTCATGGGACTAAATACCATCGATCTGGTGTGGGTGTGGAATGATAGATGCTACATAAGATTACGCCTGTAACCCGAAGGGTACGGCAGAGGTGTGCCTAAAGTGAGAGAACTCACTTTTCGCCAATTATATGTTTGAATTCCTCAAATTTATGTAGTAGTCGTGTAAGTAATGCAGACTCCATTCTGCTCTTGAGAAATTCCTAATGTGAAAAGCTCAATAACCCTTCGCCAGATCCAGAAATTGAATTTAAGATATCACCTCACCTAGTGATCTCGGACTATAAATTACGCTAATATGATTAATCAGGGGGGTTACTATGACACTTAAAACATTACTGTTCCATTCCTATTCCAGAGTGGGAAAGAGATGGAGCTAGACGACCTGTATAGCTCCGTCTCTTTTTCACTCTGGAATAAGAATGGAACAATAATGTTTTAAGAGGTCATGGTACGCCACCCAGGCCTTAAAACTTTGTGCATAGGTAGTTGTTTGCAAATAAGTGCTTATTATCTAGGTGCGATGTTCATATTATGTACCTATATATTCAAAATTATTTATCGTATTTATTACCTATTAGTCGTAAAATGGTATAATTGTACGTGAAAATTATTACTTATATTGTACTTACTGACTTTCAAGTTTTCAAGCTTTCATTTTTTTTTTTATGAAGACAAAATCTAATACTTTTTAGTACTTATACACAAAGATGAAAAGCTATATTTTTAAACAGTTATTCAAATAATTAAGTTTGTGGTTTTTTTGTTGTAGTTTTTTAAAGAGCACACTTGTTTACATGTAGTTCAAAATACTGGTTACCCAACAGTGGATCAAATAAATATCAGTTAAAATACCGTACTTATAATGACACGGCATATAAAATGTCTTATAAGCCCTGTCCTAATTGAAAACGATTGTCTCTTTCGTTTATACAGGGTGTAACAAAAAGGGTAAATACATACTTAAGGGTGTGCTACAGACCATCAAACTGAACATGTTTCTCCATCAGACAAACATTGTAATAGCGAACTAATTATCTGCTGCCCCATACAAAATTTCAATATCGATTCGACACAAATGTATGGGGCAGCTGAAATTTTTTCCGCTATTAAGATGTGTGTCCGATGGAGAAACATGTTCAGTTTGATGTTCTGTAGCACACCCTTAAGTATGTGAATACCCTTTCCGATACACTTCCTTGTATACTTAGTCGTGTCTAAATAAAAGCGACATCACGGAAACACGCGACCATCGATTGGTAGGATCGCGCGTGTACGTCACAATTATTCATATCACGTAGTCCTCCTACGTGATATGAATAATTGTGACGTACACGCGCGATTCATAAAGATACGTTCATTTGTTTGACGTAATTTCACTATTCGATCAATCAACGATTGTGTAATCGCGCGACGGTTACTTTCGGTTAGAACACGGGATAAGGCAAAAAATTTAATAAAACTTAGGTTAAATATAATTCTATGTTTGTTTATGTAAAAGATAAATATATCATATTTATAGAAGTATGATGTTGAATGTCTTCCATTTTTCGGTAAACCGAATATGTATTGTAAACTATAGTGATTTGTTGATAGCTGTTGCATTTTAGAAATGTATAGTTTAATTACTTGAAGTGTGACAGGCTTTCGATAAAGAAAATGACGGTGTATCTATAACTATCCATGCTCACAATGGTTCGACTCTTTTTTTGAAGTGAAACTTCTAATGCGACTTCCAACAAGGTTTCGCTAGACGTTTAACGCTACCATGGAGGGGGTATGGAAGCACTGTTGCGTTAAACGTTCAACGCTCCTGGGGAGGGGGAATAGAAAAAGACAGAGCGAGAGTGAATGCGTGGCACTCGAACGCATGCGTGTAGTATACCTGTTACAGGCTAGCACGAGCGTTAGCAAAGAGTAGCGTCATTTCCACATTACGAAGTTTCACTTCTTCCGCGCGGAGGGACTCCACGCACATATTTATTTTTATTTTTTTATGTTGTTGTCCTGTTCAAAGTATACACCACATCATTTAACAGTGTTATATTAATCTTACTTTGGTGTGGGCAAACAGAGTACTATACGTTCTGCATAGTTCCATGTCTTGCCCCACTAAAGTAAGATTTAGGTTGCCTGCTTTAAGATGTGGTGGTACCAGCTACCAAGGACCAGGACCAAGTGGATTTATAGTTCAATAAACAGGCTGTGTAATATATAATGTGTCTTTAATGTAAGTAAAACATTTTTTAAAATATTCTTATTTTCCACACTTCGCTCTTAGAGTTTGTTGCAAATGAATATTGTGTTTAAGTCAAGTCGATGAGTTGCAAAAAATGTTGTGTGTATTCAAATGGTAATAAATGAACTATTATAATTGTTTGTATTATTAATTAAAAACTGGTCAGGAAAAGTCTGCCGCATTATTATTATTTATTTATTAAAAACAAGGTTAATACAAATCTTTATTTAAGAAATATGCCCACACTAAACCGTTTTCACGATTTGTCTGTGGGAACGGTAAATGTGTTTAAAGAAAATGTTAATAGTACGGATACTTAATTAATACTAATATTACCTACTTGTAGCTAACAATCAATAAATCTTAGAAACTACTTAAATACCCTCTCCCAACAATATGCAAACCATCTTCTTAAAAAATATGGTTTACTAACTCCTGAGGAAAAAAATGCATGACAAACTGTGGGCTGCAGGCAACGAAGGAGATGGCGGGACGAACTGGACAGGTTCCGTCAGAACTGGAAGGAGAACGCGTGGGTTCGTTAAAAATGGAAAGAGCGGAGGGAGGTCTTTGTCCAGGAGTGGGGCAAAACAGGCTAGAAAAAAAAAAACAAATAAAACAAAAAAAGACCAGACATACAATTTAATTATATTATGTACCTATTTAATTCATATAATATAGGTATTTAGTACATATAATTTATGACGCACATTTAAACGGGCTTTACAAAGTGAAAACGGATCCTTGACGATGCCGTCAACCAAGCATTCTGTACCTACATCACACTAAGTAACTCTAAGCAAAAATCACTACTGGGAAATGTAACGCACTCAAAACGACAACTTCCCCGCTGCCCAACTAGATGGCACCACTAGTTGTGCAGTCGGGAACGATATTGTAAGACCCTTCCCCACAGCAACAACCAGTTGTGTCGTTTTTTATTTTAATAAAAATAATGTTTATTGAGACTCTTCCGACCAACTACTCGCTTAAAAAGTATTCCATCCAGCGCATACAAAAAGTGTGATCATATTTAGAGAGACTTCCATTTTGACTATTGAAAAATAAAGATATGAATGTAAAAATATTTAAAAAAATTGAGGGCCTCTCAAACATTTTTATACAAAACCTGCTTATCATAAAAAGTACTAAAATGACTAGCAGTTATATGTAGGTACCAACTATATATCACGAATAATTGAAATACCATGTTGAATTCATGCGAGCCTTATACTTTTTATGATAAGCAGGTTCTGTAAAAAAAAATGTGGTGGCACTCAATTTTTTTTTAACTAAGTATCTTTATTTCTCAATAGTCAAAATCTCGCCTCTCTAACAGTGATTACACTTTTTGTGTGCGCTGAATGGAATACTTCCTAATCGAGTAGTTGGTTGGCAAGGACTCAATAAAACATTATTTTTATAAATATTCTTCCAAACAAAAAAAAAACATCGTAATTGGTTCACAATACAATTGGCAAAGATATCGCTGAACATACAAAACATAACGTCCGAATTGACAACCTCCTCATTTTGGAAGCGGTTAAAAAATAAAAAAAAAACGATAACTGGTTTTCCAGTGGAGAAAGATCTTGCAATATCGTTCCCAATTACTGCAAAACTAGGTCCTGCCATCAATTTGGTCCGTTCATGCATTTAGAGTTTCCCCAGAATATATAACGCCAAACCTTAAAATGACGCCGACAAAACGTTCGTTATGGTACACAGCTACAATTCTTATGTGGATGGATTTTGACTTCGATTTTTTGCTGCAGTGAATAAATTTATACGGTTGCAGCGGAATTTTGTTTTTTAATCCTATAAATTGCAAAGTTTACCAATTTTTTTTTTTGTGATTTTAAATAAAAAATAACATTTGAGTAAGTATATAATTTTAAATTAAATAATACATACTGTTTATGGATACGTTTATAAATAAATAAATAAAAATAGCTTTTATTTACTCTTAACCATCTCAACACATAAACAAGTAGTAACATTAACTTAAAAATAATTACATTTTCTAATGTTTGTTAACCATTTCCGTCTAAATACGCGGTGGCAACGTCTTTAGACGAATAGGGTAAGTTCGACCGACCTTAAGGGTAGGTAAGACTTTGTCTATAATTTTTCTTTTTTTCTTTTTTATTAAATTCTTCTTCATTTACTTATTTACCGATTACTATCTAAATAATATTATTATCTAAATCAAAATCACAATTTTAAATTGGTAAACTTTTTTTATATATTATTAGCAAAACATACCATTATGAATTATTAAATTTTAATCACTGCAGCAAAAACATAAAATCCTCAAACTTGAGTTCAAGGTTTTCATGTTTTCAACGCCCTAAGCACTCCATTATTTCGAGTATGGCTAGACTATTAGATCTACATTTTAATTTAGACATATATAATAGTTGGCTTATTATTCTGCAGGCAGTATTGGCATACAACCACACATTTTGTCTCCGTTCTGACCGTAAGTACTTTAACAAAAAAGGGTTCATGATAAAAAATCTAAGCTGACAAAAATCCACCATTAGGTCTGGCCATTTCTTCCAACTGCCGGTGCAAGTATGCATTCTGAAAAATAAATGCAGATAGATGTAATAACTGCTTACTATTTCCGTCAACACTCTGGGTAATGGATAACTAGTTTAATGTCAAGACTGATTTTCAAAATTTTAATGTTGAACGCACATTGAAAAACAGTTGGTTATGTTTGGAACTAGCTCTGCCCGCGACTTCGTTAACGTGGAATTAGAATTTTTCTAAAATAGAAGTAGCCTTAGTTACTCCTTATTACATAAGATATCTGCCAGTAACAATCCCGTCAAAATCACTTTAGGCTTTCCAGAGATTAGCCGGAACAAACAGACAAACAGATAGACAGACAAAAATTGTGAAAATGTTATTTTGGTATATGTACTGTATATAATAATATACATTCATATGCATGTAGTGAAAAGCGGTTATTTTAATATTACAAACAGACACTTTCTATTTTATTTTATTTTTATGTATAGATGTAGTTAAATCCTTTTATACCTCTCTCAGTAACTCATCTTCCCTCTCCGCAGCAATTTTAAGCATTTCTTTGGATCTTTCTAGAAGTAAATCTTTGTCATTTATAGTCCTTTTCAGATTGGCTACCTCTACTCGATGTGATTCCAATTGAGTACGTCCCTGAAAATATAGATTTTAGTAGTTCAGTTTGACATTACGCGCATGGTTCAGCGTTTTTCTTTCCCTAGATATACAAGGTGTTGTTTTGCATCCTCGTCAAATTTCAGGAGGTGGTCACGAAAGACATAAATAATCAATTAAAATTACGGTATCTAGTTAATTATTAATAAACGCTGACTTTTTTGGTTGTTTAAGTTTGTCAGTATTTCAGAAAAACCGCTTTAACGTGGTTTAGGTAGCTTTATTCATTATCGAATAAACGTTTGAGATTGTTTGTATGCGTGAAAGCGAGGTTATAAGGCAAGAACCAGATGCGCCGCGTTTAAAACAAGGGTGGTTCACACTTAACGATTTCCGTAAAAAAGAAAAAAGATGAAAAACTACCTGCCTTTTTATTATTGATTCGGGACAAGAATCATTAGCATAGTTACCTCCTTGAATTTGACGAGGATGCAAAACAACACCTTGTATAGACCATTTCTTTTGGCAACTTCTGCAAAACTAGAGAGTCGCAGCTAAAACAAAAACAAATCGTGTGTGCGGGGGGACCTATCAACGACGGGGGTCAAATGGGGTGACACCTTGGCATATTTGAATTATTTACCCAACAAGGGCAAATTTTAATGAACGAAAAAAAACTAAGTTATAAGGCATAAAACCAATATTATGTTGCACTAAAAATAATAGTTAGAACATTCCTCAAGCAATTTGGCCGGGGTTTTTTTTGTTACGGCGGCCAACTTTTAGAAAAGGCGAACAACATTAAGAGATCAATAAGAAGTTTTCAGAGGATCGATTAAATATTTCACTTTACCTTCTCTGTATTACTACTACGGCTACTGCTAGGCCTAGAGTCAGTCCTCTTGTAAACCACCCCTGACTTCTGCTCCGCTTGCAACTTGTTGATTACACCTGAAAAAAATCGTGAGAAACACCGTACTGAGTGCAGCTAGCAAAAACATATCCTAAGAGTGAACAGTGTAGCTAAGTTTGGTGATTGAACAAAATAGGGAAACTCGTAAACGTCGAAACCATTCATGCACATTCAAGGCGTTTATCCAAATGTAAATACATGACAACATTTACTAGAAGTCAACCAGGCCTCCTATTCACAAACGCTCGGATTCGATTTCGATTCGATAAGTCGTATGACTATCTTGTTTTGGCATTACGAAAGCGAGCGAGATAGACATACGACTTTCCGAATCGAAATCGAGAGCGTTTGTGAATATGGGGCAGATGATGTTAGGCTACCGAACTGTGTTCGATTGACATCATCAGACACTTCACATAAAACAGTCCTTTCACATAGTGATCTTTATGTCGTTACAATATGGTTGGTCTGCTATGTACACAGGTAAAATAATCTTGATTGACTAATATATATACGGGGTGTAAGGGATACCGACGCGAAAACGCTGAACGATGAAAAAAAATAGTGCGTGGAGTCCCTCCGCGCGGAAGAAGTGAAACTTCGTAATACTACACGCATGCGTTCGAGTGCCACGCCTTCACTCTCGTTATTTTATTGAGCTTCTAAATAATATTTTGTTGTTTTCTCGTGATATAATTTTTATTACATAAATATTAAATAAGTTTATCGAGGTTATTCTACTCATGGAAATTGAGCGAAGTCTGGTCACACCGAAGAGTCGAATGCATGACTGTTTGCACGCCATCTTGTGTACCTAGTAGAACTACGTAGTCACAAATCTTGTAATACTGCCATCTCTTAGTTAGTTTTTGAAAATATTCCCCCTCCATGGTAGCGTTAAACTTGTTGGAAGTCGCAAAAGAAGTTTCACTTCAAAATTCTATGTAGGGGGCTTCAGAATGATATACTGATTGGTGTCCTCTTACACCCCGTATTATTTTTGAAGCGACAGTCGATGTCGTTTGACAACTGTCTGGTGCAGTGTGATCAACACCAGATGGCGAGATGATGTGCTACAGTGATCCAGAGAGGACATTTCAACATGCTTGGAGTATTTGACACACATACCTCTAAGCGTAAGCACGGTTTGTTCAAGATCATTGATTCTGTGTTGATTTGCAGTGATCGGATGCGTCTCGATTGAATTGATCTTCTGAGTCAGTTGGACGTTTTCTTCTTTTAACATCTCGCAATAGCTGATGGAGTAAAGTGCATTGTTTAGTGGAGAATTCATGAATTTAAGATTTTTTGGTGAATTAATAGTAAAAGAGAGACGAGAGGAGAATAGAAGAAAATAATGTGTTAAAAATATTGGACAAGGGCAGGAAGTTGGTGAGGGGGTATTTTAAAAGAAAAGACTTAAAAGATGTTGAGAAAGTTCAAGACAAGATCGGTTGACAATAGATTGTAGTAAGAAAAAAATAAATTAAAAATTTAAAAAAACCCCGCTAAGTAGACCGCTCAGAGCATACACTAAACAAAGTGGACCCCCGACGCTACGACGCTTGTATTAATTTTATTTTTGGTTTTTTAGAGGGTTTGTTTGTCGGAGGTTTTTTAAATTTTTAATTTAATTTTTATTTAATGCTTTTAATGCTCCTGGGCATAGGTGTCCTGAATTCCTTCCACTTTTGTTGGTGTTGCGCCTCTTCTCGCTTATTAACGAAACTAAGGAAAGATATGAATTTTAAAAAAAAACTTGAGCTTTTAGGCGGGAGGGGGGGGGGTGTGCAGCCTACCCCCCTGGCGATGCCCCCCCTGGTGACAAGTGACAAGAATTCAAATTTCCAATCAACTAGACTCGTAGAAGTTGTTAAATCCCTTCATCAACTAGAAAAGAGGTGATGAGCTTCAAACGGCTGAGCAGATTTTCCGGGAACATAGCTAAGAACACTCTTGATTAAAATACCTTTTAAATGAGACCAATATCACCTAAATCGGTTCATCCGTTTGGGTGCTACGATGACACAGACAGACACACAGATACACAGATACACACGTCAAACTTATAACACCCAACTTTTTTGGTCGGGGGTTAAAAAAAACAGCTAAAAATCGATTACACTGCTGGGACATAGACCTCTTTCTCTGGGAGGTGGGGGACGGTTCTTATTACTCCAGCACGTGGGTCCATTGCGGTTGTTGATGCTATTATAATCTAAAAGGCTCCTAATTTAGGAGGGAAGCGCCTGGGAAGTCCGCAAAATGAAAGATTTCTTACTTCTTTTTTTGCAATTTTCAGGTTGGTTATTTGAAAAAAGGTCAGGTCAAAAAGATGGATAATCAAGGTGTGCTGTTGTGAGAACTATTGATCCTTATTCAAATGTATCGACAAACTTATTTATTTGGTCTTGGACCCTCTTTTCTAAGGATATTTGGACAGCAGGCACCCGCGGAAGTAGTACTGGGTAATATGATACCACTTGGTAAGACTGGCTGTCGGACTTTTGGGACACTGACTACCTGTAACGACTGCCAAAGGTCTAAAAAAGTCAGCTGGGACCGACTACCTAACGTGCTTTCCGAGGCGCATAGGAAACTCGGTATGTAATGGGCGGTCACCCATCCACGGAACGGCCTAGGCAAGCACTGCTTAACCTGAAGATCAACCCGAGTGGCTGTTATTATTTAGCCACGAGCCCCTTTTACATAACCAGTATTAAGACTATATATCCTAATCCTAACTAATATTATAAATGCGAAAGTATGTTCGTTTGTTACCTTTTCACGACTAAACGGCTGATAGGATCTAAATGAAATTTGGCAAGAAGATAGATTTCAACCTGAGGAAGGGCATAGGCTATATATCATCACGCTACGACCAATAGGAGCGGAGCAGCAATGAAAAATGTTGCAAAAACGGAGAAAATGTGACGCAGACGAAGTTGCGCGGGACAGCTAGTATACTAGATATATGCACCTTTTCCAGTAGTTAAGTTCAGGTTTTACGTCTCCCGCTGCTTTGATCGGGGTACGTATCTGCGACTCCAGTACCGTTGACTCCAGTTTTAACACTTGTCCTTTCAACGATGTGATTTCTGCTAGTGCCCTCTCGTATTCAGATACTAGAAGCTCGTTGCCCTGAAATAATAGAGAAGAATAATAGTGAAGGCGGTTACTAATTAAAATACTTGCACTTGACCCATAATATAACATGACGCCTATAATCCTAGAAGGGTTAGGCAGAGATCTACCCTATACTCATCCAAATTTCGCAGGTTATTTTTAAATCCCATGTACATGGGGGCGAACCAATTGACATAACAGGCACAAATCAGACTCCGGGTGACTACTGAGAAGTTTCTTGTGTAAAAATACAATTACATTTGTAGCTACTTACAAAAAGCAACTTACTACAAAAAGTACTACAGCGCCATCTATGACACGACGGAAGGACTGACATCAATGTCCTACTTCTCGCAAGCAAAGTTTACATCGACTTGTGACTATACAGGGTGTAACGGAAAGGGTATATACATCCTTAAGGGTGTGCTACAGACCATCAAACTGAACATGTTTCTCATCATAAAACATGTTTTTCAGCAAAGAAAAAATCTGCTGCCCCATTGAAAATTACAATACCTATTCGACCCAAATGTATAGGCAGCTGATATTTTTTTTGCTGCAATATTTTTTTTATGTTGAGAAACATGTTCAGTTTGATGGTCTGTAGCACACCCTTAAGGATGTATATACCCTTTCCGTTACACCCTGTATAGAAAAACCCGTCAACAACTGTCGGGCAGATTACCCACTAGACATAACGCCTGTCTGGTCGGAGGATCTTCCCTTTACTAAGGAGTATCGAAGAACTTTACACCCTGTTCCTCTTACCCCTAAACATTTGTCGCCACCTGAGAATCGAAACCAAAACCTCATGCTCAGTAGCGGTTGCGACCACTAAACCAATAAGACCGTTAGCTCTTCATTCCTAATCTACATCTATTAATATTCTGACCTTGGTTCACGAAATTCTTACACCATTCGTGCACCTTTTGTTGACGTTTTATAAGTGCCCATGTAGGCCTATGTAAAATAAAATATTTTGATTTTGATTTCTTCACCAACGGCTAGACAAATATTGCACAGTAGTAAAAGTTACGCTTTATGTAGGTACTGCCGTAATATTGGTTGAACCAGTTATGAGGAACAGGGTGGAAAGTTCCTTATCCTCTCATGACATCAGGTATGATGCGATGAGTACCTTTTCAGCTATCTCCAAAGCCGCAATTCTCCTCTGCTGCGCTTGCACTCGGTCCAACAGAGCCTGGGTGGACACGGGCAGAGAGGCTGTTTCGGAAAACAAGGACTCCTTGGAGCGATATGGCTTCTCCTGAGTTTCAGCCTCTTGCTTCTCTATTGCTACTAGATTGTTGTCATCTGAAATTAAGTTTTGTTAAACAGGGTGCAAGGGGTACTTTTATTATGAAGCCGTCAACCAAGCATTCTGTACATCAATGTAAGTAACACTGCAAAACATCATTCGATCAGCAATTAGTCAAGAGTAAGTTTCGCAGCAAGTAGATTTTAAGGTATGTTCCAGAACAATAAAAATAGCACAATGATGGAAAGAACAAGCGAGTCTCGGGTGTAAAAACACCCTTATGCTATACTTACTATATCTATAATTTGGGATAGTTCTTGAAACTACATGAGAAAATGCTTAGTATAGACTATATAGGGTGATTAGTAATTAGAGAGCGATACTTAAACACATGATTATAATCATGAAAACAAACAACTTTCCCAAAGATTTTTTTTTTATAATATTTTTTTTATAATATTTTTATCACAATAACACAACAGCCATATAAAATTCGCGCGCTCGTGCGCCTGTGAACTATCAGCTGTTAGCCACGTGTCGCCGTTCTGTTTCATTACTATCGTACCGTGCCACAGTGGCTAGGCAGAGCATCCGCACGGCTCACAACCTTAAAAACCTTATATTGTGATAAAAGTGAATGAGTTTAACAATCACGCGTTTAAGTATCGGTCACTAATTACCAGTCACACTATACACGGTGTAAATCACCTCATCACGAAGCCGTCAACCAAGCATTCTGTACATGAAACTATAATGTGGTGTAATGGTGTAAAATCATGTTTTGTGGTAGAACTCAATGTAACGCACACAAAACATTGTGCTGATGGACGGATTGAATAGTACGGAGGTCGTGGAGGTGTTTAAAAATCTTACATTAAAAACTTGTATTTAAAAAAATACTTGTCAAAAAGTTGTAACTTTGACCCCTAATATCTCCGTAACTAGATGGTTCCCAGGTATGGTGTAGAACAAAAATTGTCGTGATCGCAATGACAGGGAGAACCAGTGCCTTTCGGCTTCGTTAAGAGGTGTTTTACACCCTTTATAGACTATAAAATTAAAAACATAACAGGATGTCGCGCCTGTTTTCTCCGGTGAGCATTCATATTACCTACTTATACTAAAGCTGTGTCCCCATAAGGCGATTAGTGAGCGACTGAATGTCCGCTGACTTACTCTGAGCGGCGAATCGGTCGTAAACTTAATGCCGAAAGAGTAGCAAATTAGCCACAAAGTGCTGGCAAACTCTTGGCAAAGAAGGTACTTCACTAAGTACTTAGCTTTGGGATTCCGCGTGAACATTCGCTGCGAACCAGCCGCTCACTGAATGAATCGGCAAATTAAACGCCGCCAACTGCGTACAGTACGCGCTGTATGGACACTACACTTAAAATATTTAGGGGGGCGAACAGTCATCCGCTCACAGTATGCCTAACGAGGACAGAGCCTAGTGGTGTAATTAAAACAGAGGCCGTAATAACTTAGTGTTGGCCTTACAGCAGTGTGATTCTGTAAGAACTCACTTAGAACTTCGAATCTGAATCCGCTGTGAGTTTTTTCATTGGCATTCTAAAAACCCGGTTGATAATTCGAATTTACACTAGTGCCACCCTTACGAGCGTGTCAGCGAGTTGAACTATATTAACAGGGAGATTTTGATAGATAAAGTATGAGATGACGTAAGAAGTAGCATTCTGTAAGGTCATTTTGAGCCTAATGAACATTACGCGAAGTGACAGTGGATAGCGATGTGAGATGCGAGTTGTTGTCTGAATTTTACAGATTCGACGTTACAGGGCACAATTTGCAAAATAAGAGTACTTATATTTTTTCATCATGGAACCATATTTAAAAGTTTGAACACATTCCACTCATTTTGAAAATGTAAGGAATTCTTACCTTTAAGTTCTTGAAGTTTCGATAGCAGCATTCGTTTCTCCTTCTCTAGTCGTAATACAGCTGACTTTGATAAACTCAGGGAAGCTTCCAGCTTGACGACTTCTTGGCTTTTCTCTTCGTGGCGCGCTTGCCAACGGTCTGCTGCCTGTAGTGCTCTGGAGAATAGAAGGATTTGACGTCTTTGATTCATCCATTGAAAGCATTAAATTCAAATTGAGAAATTATGACTCATAATCAGATAGAAAAATGAAAATGGAAATAAGCGCATTGGGGACCTAACTTGATAAACCCCCTTCCTTATATTTTGTGAAGACAAAATAATGTATGGAACAGCTGATAAAGTTCATAATGATGATACCATAACGATGATGGCTTTTCAGTAATTTCAATAACAACTTTTATGGCAGTATGTCCAGTCATTGCGACTATACTTGAGAAAAGTAACGTTGACTAAGCAGTGGAGTGGAAGTTTTTAAGCTGGTTCATGATAATACTGATGATTAAGAAATTAATAATGATAATGACGTGGAGTTAGCTTGGCACCTTTATACCTACGTCTTTCGAAGAACTGGGACCCGATAGTCCTGGAATTATATTACTTACCTCTTCCACTTATCCCAGAGCGCGAGGTTGGACTGAGTGTCCCTTCGTGCACTCATGAGCTGTGCCTGAAGCGTCGCGATCTTGTTGTGCAGCGCTGCTGTCTCGGCTGTCGTCACTTTGTGGCCAGTTGTGCTTCTGTAGTCATAAAAATAACGTATTTAAAATATTTTCTAGTCTAGTTCTACGATATTTCACCAACATCTAACTGCCCTTGGCCCATGTTACGTGGGGTCGGCACTGCACGTTTTATACTTCCATTCTTCCCTGTCATATAATTCTTCTCACAATCCCTCCATCTTTTCTTTGGTCTATCCATCAACATTTATGTTCGTTCTCTTAGATATTTAAGAAATCATTATGGACGGCAATTTTTTAAATCAGCCCTTAAATAATGATATCATTCAGATTCAGCCTGTCCCTAGCGACGCCCTAAGCCGAGGCTCGTACCCCACAGGGGGTGCCCTCAACGTGTAGTCGCTTGGTTTGTAAGTTTTTAATGCCCTGGCTGGAGGCCTTACACTCAAGGCACCCACAAGATAGTCAGGCTAAACAGACAACAACCTCCTAGGTTGAACTGCGAGACGCCATTCACAAAAAAAAAAAAACAGCATTCTTTATGGGCAAACTTGAAAAAATATCCCTTGCGCTGCTTACTTGTAAAAAAAGACATATTTATGTGCTTCAATAGCTGTTTTTGTATTGTCTCTTCTCGACATTCGGACGCCAAATGGTATCAAAAGTAGGTAGGTATAGGCAGTGCGAAATTGGGCAGTTTTTTTTTTAAATAAGGAATTAATTGTAAGGCTTGCTGATGGCAAATGGTGTAAAACTGTGACCGAGTTGCGTCAAAGGGCTGGTAAGAGAACTGTACAGGTGTACAGGCAGTAAGATGAGCAGATGACATTGTTGCCGCAGGTAAATCCTGGATGAGGAATTTGAAAATTAACACAAAGAGAAGCATATACACAGCAGTGGGTCATTTCGGGCTGTGGATGATGATGAAGTACAACATAGTACATACATTCTAAAAACTTGATTCTTCAGGTTCTGAGCATCCAAACGTGCGCGCCTCTCCCTAGAAGCGAGCACTTTCATCTGTCGACGAAGGATTGCGTTCTGCTTGCTAGCCTGTTGCTTCTCCCGGCGAAGACGCTCGATGACTGGCTCTTGCCTGGGATAGTAACTTAGAATATAAGAAAGAAAGAAAATCTACTACTCAAATATTAAAATGTTATTTTCCTATGTGCAGATAAATAAACAATAATATACTAAAAAAGAAAAGTTAAATAACCACATTCCAAGGGCTTATCGTAGTTTCAGACACCTTTTTTTTAACTGCCGTTTGCTAAGTCAGAGGCTCATGGGCGGCATAATAACTCTCGTCACCAGGCACTAACCAAAGGAAAAAGAAAAAAGACTTCTATCTGTCTACACAATACACATATTAATTTTCTCGACTACAGTGATCGATTAAATGACGAGACCGCGATTGACTTGCGGCGACCAACATTATTGTTTTATTCTTTTTCCAGAATGGGAAAGAGACGGAGCTATACAGGTCGTCTAGCTTCATCTTTTTCCCACTCTGGAATAAGAATAAAACAATATTTTTTTTAAGACGTCGTAGTAAACCCCCTGGTTAGACTTAAGTAAATCTAAATTAATTAAATTAAATTATCCAAGTACTTACTGCTTCATAATCTCTATACTTGAAAGTTCCTAGTAATTTATTTAACATCGATTAAGACTTTTATTTGGCAGTTAAGATCTATTTTCACACGGCGGACGTTTGCGACGACCATCGAGTTAAAATTACTTCTTAGACCAAAATACCTATATTTTTGTCGATTGACTGCGGTCTAGTCGCACTCTTACGCGAGGTCTGGCACAGATTGAATGGTAACCTTCACACAATCTGTCCTTTCGTTTTGATTGATGAAAAACTTACCAAATGGTCGTAGAAGAAGCAGGTATCCTGGCCACATCGTCATGTGAATCTTGCAAATCGATTGTAGACTCAAACTTCAGCTCAAGTCTTTCGGATCCATGCTGTGACATCGCATCGCTTTCATCCACCTCCACAATAGCGGACAGATCGAAACTCGGGTCATTCACCGTGATCAGAGTTTGCATGTTCATCACTTGAGTCTGTAAATAATATTTTATCTTGAATTAAAATCACAACTTCAAGGTGATGTGCAAAAAATTGTCGCATTATGATACTGTCCTCAAAAATGTTTGGTTTTACTCTCGGAAATGATTTTCTCTATTTGCGCTTGGAGATAAAGATACCCAGAATAAAATAAAAAATACTAGTGATTATTGAGTGACTGAAAGATAAAATAATAAAAAACAACAAACCCTCAAATTATTAATGATCAGGCGTAACTGTTCAATTTGTGTATCTTTTTCCGACAGTTGCTTCAGGTAAACAGTTTTCTGTTCAGTAAGCCTTGTCCTCAAATCCATGTGTTCACGTTGCATATCGTTGAGGTGTGTCAACCAGTGCTCATTCTCATCCTTGTATGACTTCACCTATCAACGGAACATCGTTAAGACTATAATGCTCTTTAATAATAATAAATTCGTTAACCTTATAAAGAATAAAGGTGTCACCTCATGACAATGTCGTTCTTCAACTTGAGAATGCAGTTGCTCCATTTTAGTTAGTCTCTCTGCTGCCAATTCTTTCCAACGTGCTGATTCTGTTTGATACATAGTCCTGAACGAAAAACCAACCATTAACAGAAAGATTACAAAACTTCAGGTAACATTGTATGATAACTAATTGATACTGACAACTCTGACTTGCATTCATCAAGTTCACTTTGCTGTTTAAAACACTTGTTTTCTAATTCACCAATTTGCGTTGTGTACTTTGTAATCACTTCCTTCAACGCTTCTCCGCTAGAGATACTAGAGTCACTAGCTCGTCTGCAATAAATAAGTGATTAGTGGTATGATTAGCATCATACGTAATTAACTTGTTATCAGCTTGTTAAAAATGATTGATTTGAATATTTTTAAAACGTATTAGCAAATGCAAACATCCGTTCCGTAAAATCACCTGTCTAACTTTGACTGCAGCTCCATTATTTTCACTTGCAATTCTTTCACAGATTTAGCATATTCATCTCTTTCATTTCTTAGTAATTCTTTGTATTCCGCCATAATAGCATTTTTGTCATTTTCTAATTGTTTCAATGTTAACAACAAAGTTTTATTTTCTTCATTGGCGCTATCCCTCTTTTGGTTCATTTCTGTATTGTGTTTCATTTGAAAATCGTTAATTTGTTTTGTTAAATCCTCTATGGTATATTGTAATTTCTCATTCATAATATTTTTTTTAATGTTAGAAGCCTCCAGGTTTGTTAGTTTATATTCAAAAGTTACTTTCTCATTGTTCAGAACTAAAATTTCTTCATTACGTTTGCGCACTAGTGTCATGGCTTCGTATAATTGCTTAGTCTTTTTGTCAATTTCCGCTTTGAGTAATTTAACTTGACCATGCAATTCATCTATTGCATCGCTGGTTTCATCTGTTTGTACTAATTTGTAGCTTTTGCTTGTTTCAATCGGGATAGTTTGAACAACTGCATCAGATAAGTCTGTCTGCTTTCTTTGAAGGGTTTTAATCGGGGAGTCTTTCTTTTCATTTTTCACTGGTGAATTGTTTGTAAGGTTTGGTTGTTCTTTGACTACTTCTGGTTTTGACAATGTTACAGTTAGACTTCCTGAAATGAAAGCATAGGTTTAATGGTTGGTTACGTTGTTTAAAAATAATCAAATGAATAAATGTGTCTTACTTCTAGGACTCGACTCATCGCTCTCGACTCTTGATTCATCGTCAGATTGGACATCTTCTAATTCGATGGATAATTCTTTGATTTCCCCGCTATTACTTTTATGTTGGCCATTCATAGCAATCTTTTCAAAGCCTTGATTCACTAACACCAGTGTTTTCTCTATATCATGGCAATGTTTTATCAAGTTCTCGTGCGACAACTCCATGGCTTTAATTTTTTTGTTAATGTGTTGTAATTTTCGCGTGTTAACAGATTGCTGAAACGAAAAAAAAATTGCTAAGATTGTATCAGAGACATTTGATTCATAGTTTATTTTGTGTCAGACTTACCGCCATCATAAATTTAAGTTTATGTGGACAACTATCTTCGTCTAATAAACACTTATGTTTAGACACATCTAAGATTTGATCAAATACACTATGCTTTGTAATTAAATTAGATCGTAGATCTTCTATTTCATTAAGTTTTGCGTCTACATCCTGGTTTTTACGCGAAAGTTCTTCTAGTTTGTTTAAATAATTTTCGATGGATAAAAGCGGTAAACTTCCCTGGTATTGTTGACGTAAAGCCTGCAAGACTTCGTATATATATCTAAAATGTTTAATAAAGAATTAATTGGGTGAAACCAAATGGGCACATGATGTTATGAAGATATTTAACAAAATTTATAAGATAAATAATTTTGTTGGTTATCAATGGCCAAAAATAATATAGGTAAGTGCCTTCAATACAAAAAAAATATCGCCTTGATATACACTGTTTACCTGTTTTGAAGTATTTTTGAAGTGTAGTGAGAACTAGAATGTAGCGATTTTGTGCTATCAGCAGCTGGCAACATCACTGTGTTATACATATCTGCATTTACTAATAAAACTAGTTGAATACAAACCTGAATTTAGTTTCATATGTCTTGGCGTAAACATCAAAGATTTTCTGACGTGTTTGGAACATGTCTTCGGCTTCCATTCTTAACTCTCTTTCCTTGTTGAGGGCTGCGTGAAGTGTTTCTATTCTATTGTGGCTTTCTGAAACTTGAAGGTGGGCGACGAGTATTTCGCCACTAAGCCTGTGAATGAAAGTTTTATCGAGAAATATCGTAAATTACCGAGATTTTTTTGCCCCACACTAGGAATTGAAATATAAACTTATTAAGACTTGGAAGGGCACAGACTTCAACCCCATGGCCGAAGTGTTTCAACCCTCAAACGGCTCAAACAAACTCCCAAGAAGGCATATTTTTATTGTTATATTACATTAGCTCTTGCCCGCAGTTTCGCTGGCGATGTTGTTGGAAATTATCTCACATCACTGCGATAAAAAGTATCCCATATCCTGTGTGCCTCATTCAAATCTGTTCAGCCATTAATGCGTGTAACCATAACAGACAGACTAACTTTTGCTGGCTTAATAGAACTTTGAACATATAAATAAGCAAGTTTCAAAAATTTTACATTACCTCGCAATGATAGCCTTATTGTCACTAGAAGATTGTAAATCTAACACTTGGTGCTGCAGCATGTTAATTTCCACATCATTGTTCATTTGCTTTTGTTCACTATCTTTTAGCTGAAATCATATATATATTTAAATCAGAATCAACAACTAAGTATACAGTACATTCCTGGCTACGAATATTGTTTTTAAAAAAATCGAATTATGCAGTTTTAGTTTTCATCAAAATTGGGCTCGAGACTTTCTTGACTATTTTTCGGTACCCCTGATAGTTTCGGATTTGGTCATACCTGCTTACTTGAAAACTTCAACCTGTATACTCTTTTAATAGACCTTTTCCACCGCTAACGAGGAAGAGATTTGCTCGGTCTCGTGTTACTAAAAGAGTTCCATCATCATCATCACTTGCATAGCCTTTTTCCAACTACATAATTATAATGGGTCAGTTTCCAGTATAACCGGATGCAACTGAACTTTATCAGGTGCAAATGCCTATTCGTCTACAAACAAAAACGTATCATCACACAAGACATCTGTTTTTGTTTCGTCAAGCAATATATACCTGGAGGAGCGTGTTGTCTAACTGACCGCTAACTTGATTATATTGCTCTTTTAAAAACTGATGGTCTTCTGAAATCTTTTGAAGCTGCTCCTTCATTAAATTTAATTCTTGTTCTGTTACTGAAGCCAAGCTTTGATCACTGAAACAGGTGGGGAATAGTTACAAAAAAAATTCAACTTGATACGAACGAACAAGACAAGTATGAAAGAAGAAGACATGCTGCGCCGACCCCAAATAAATTGGGATAAGGGCAAGAGAATGATGATGATAGTGGTACAAAAGAACGACGTTTGTCTTAGTAAAAAACAGGTCTTACATTTTCTTAAATTGTATCTCTTGCAGTTCTGCGTTTATACTTTCCAAACTCTCAACTTTCTTGTTTTTCTCATCTATTTCAATACAAAGCTGTTCTAATTGTTTCTTTAATACCATCTGTTCTATATTTGATTCAATCTTCTGCACTATTTCTGACTGTGCATTGTCTATAAAAAAGATTTAAAGGGTGTAAAACACATCATAATGACGCCGAAACGCACTGGTTCTCTCTGTTATTTTCATTTTTTTGTTCTACACCATACCTGTTAACCTTCTAGTTACGGAAATATTAGGGATCAAAATTCCAACTTTTTGACAAGCATTGTTTTAAATGCACGTTTTTAATGTAAGATTTTTACTTTAAACACCGCCACGACCCCCGTACTATTCAATCCGTCCATCAGCACAATGTTTTGAGTGCGGTACATTGAGTTCTACCACGAAACATGATTTTACACCCCCCAAAAAAAAGTCGTTTCCCAGCAATAATTTTTGCGTAAAGTTACTTAGGTTTATGTACAGAGTGCTTGGTTGACGGCTTCGTGATGAGGTGATTTACACGGTGTATACAAGGCGTAAATTACCTAGCATTTAAAAAAAAAGATGATAGGAAAAGGTGATAGTTTGACATCCAATATCTGTGAAACTAAAAGGTTCCAGGTATAGTCCAGAACAAAAAATAATAATCGCAATGATGGGGAAAATAAGTGCTAGTTAATTAAACGCGGAGTGTAGGTCACACTTCAGTTGATGACGAACTGGCTTATTCCCGTGCGCTCAAAATTGTATTCCCGACGGCTCCAAAACAAAAAAGCAATAAGAAACAAAAAAATAAAAATAAACAAAAGCGGTCCCATGAGCTCCAAAAATATTTAAGTACTAATTGCAAAAAAAAAAACAAATTTTCGTGACTTGCCCGTACAAAGCGTGGGGCGCTTTTTAAGATATTTCCATAATGACTCCACTTTTACCAATATCTGTCAATAAAATATTATAACAATTGACATTAAGCACCTCACGCTTTTCTACAATGAAAGATATTTTTTTTGTTAATCACACTATTCTTAATTAAAATTTTTCGAAAATTATTTTCTACTTTTTAGTTTGCTTTTCTATTAAAGCGTAATTTTTAGTTTTTTAAAACTATTATTTAGTTTCTACTGTTTAGTTCGGTTATCTACAAAAGAGTGTTTTCAGTTTTTTTATCTATTATTTTTCGTCACTCTCTTGCCATTTATCTTTCGGCATGTTTCTCACCTATACTATAATGTTGTTTTGCATCCTCGTCAAATTCAAGGAGGTAGCTATGCTAATGATTATCGTCATGAATCAATAATAAAACAGGGTAGGGTTTTTTTTTTAGTTTATTTACGGAAATCGGTAAGTGTGCACTACCCGTGTTTTAAATGCGGCCCGTCTGATTCTCGCCCTATAACCGCGCCTTTACACATACAAACAATCTCAAACGTTTATTCGACAATTTATTATTCCCTATACCACGTTAAGAGGGTTATTCTGATATACTGACAAACTTAAACAACCAAGACAAACGTTTCATGTTTTATGTCTTGTGTGACAGATAACCTCCTGAATTTTGACGAGAATGTTGACATGTGTTCAATGTTGACATGACAAGCAAGAGACAAAGTTGTACCATTTGGCGTATATGACTGTTTCATCCCGCCTAGTAATTAGTTATTAGTGCTGATACTAGTGGAGGTACTTGCATGCTACCAATTTACATTAGACAATAATAGCAATACTCCACTACACATTGCTATTATTAGTAATATTAATAATCACACATGTTGCTTTCCTGGCGAGACGACACAGCCGATTGCCGAGCCTTAAAGGTTCACTCTTTTATATAAATATGAGCAACGCACGAATGCAGGTGGTGTGAAATGATTATATACATTCGCTTAGACGGTAGCGGATTGTTCGCTGCCTTGAAAACCTAAGTTAAATCTATCGACTCAGAACATTCATCTCTTTGTGGGTATGTAATACTATGCGCGCATCACTTTTAGGTTAACCGTTGCCACTATGCGTGCCGTCGCCGTCACTTAAATATTGTGAGCCGTAGATTGATGATTGATGAGATTGAAACGAATCAGGAAAGTAATTGATTAATCATTTTATCGTTAAAATATCTTTTTCCAAAAAATGAAATGTGAAAAAATGAAATGCAATTTTTTCGACACCTTATTGACATTTTGTTACAAAAAACATAAAGAACAAAACTATTGAATTAATTTTTTTTTGAATATTTAATTTAAAACTTTTACAGAATTACAAAGTTTGAAATTTTGGAATTCATATTTCCTTCAAAATCCCGGCGAGTCATATGCTTGTCTTGTCTCAACGATAAAACCATGCATGTCTCATGCACGGCTAAGTACAGTAGTCATATAAAAAACCCCCTGACCATGGGTTTCGGATTTGGAAAATCGCTAATCCTGAAGGTCCTGATCAGAATAATGGGACAAACTATTTAAATTATCGTATTGTCACCAAAACAATGTTTTTGGAGCGCATGGGAATAAGTCGACGAACTGTCAGAGCCTCGAATTGAATTCTGAAATAATCGAAACCGAAAGAACGTTACACAGTCGCAACTTCCGTTTATACAAATTTTAGTTCACCAAAGAACTCTTTGCCGATAAAACCCTTCGTTTTAAGCCGGTTCTACAAATTAAAGTACACCGGTGCACTATTCGCTGATAGCACAGACGGCGACATATCACATCACATCATATACATTTCCCAGTATAACATGGCCTCGCTTTGTATTGATTTTCCGTACAATGAGAGGTTCGCGTAAACTGGTTTTTTATTGCTTGTTTGGTCGTGTGTACCAATCCTTATTGGTCTCTTGAATGAAATAATAGTTGAACATTAGTTAGTTGAACAGAAATAATAATATTCATTGTTTAAGACAGTGCTTTGAATTCGGCCGCACCGGGCCACAGCGCAATGCACTGGCTGATACTTTATAGGTGTATTTTGGTAGCTGCTATCATGTATTGCTGCTCAGAGGTAGGAATATGGTGGTGCCTACTGATATTCTAAATACTTAATGACTTTATGGAAATAATAATTACCGCCTTTCTGGTTAACTTCCAAACGAACGAAATTAATTATATCACTTTTATCTTCATCTAAACGATTAAACAAGCGTAATAAATTATTTTGATTCCTAAAACCATCTTCCAGAAGTTTCCGGTATTTCGAAAGAATGTCACTGAGAGCAAAATTCTGTTTCCAAAACAGTTCAAGTGATACTGAGTTACGTAATCTATCAGTTAAATTTGCGACGGTCAGTATTAATTTCTGAATTTGCGCCTCGTGTTCTGATGCCGCTTCCATTGCATCTCTTCTACTCTCCAAAATTTCATTTTTCATGTTTTCGTTTAAGGTTCTTATATATTTGTATGAGTCTTGCAAGTAAGAACACTTTCTTTCCAAGTAGTAAACGTTAGGAATAGGAATGATTCCTGGTGAATGGTCGCTATCATCTTCATCATCATGTTGATAGGTCATTCGCAGTTTCAAGTTTTCTATTTCTGCTTTATAGTGTTCTTCTTGAATTGACCATCTATTGAGTTCATCGCTGGCTCGGATGGCCATTGACGTAAACTTACTAAATAATTCTTTGAATTTCATGTGGAAGTATTCTAATCCTTTTTTAAGCTGAGATTCATACAAATAATTTCCTGTTTCTACTAATTTGTCAATTTGTGATTTTTCGTAAAAGTCAATGTCATTTTGTTCTTTTTCTGACATCCATGATCCAAATTCGCTGACGTCTATAATTTTTTCTTGTAAAAGTTTTTCTTCGGCTTCTTTTTCTCTATTCTTTACTTCTATATCATTCAGCATCTTTTCAAGCTCTGATGTTTTTTTGGTAGCATCAGATAATTGAGCCATTACATCGAATGTTTCCTTTCTGTGTAAATATTACGGAATTAGAAAATATACCAGTACAGAATATTTTTATTACATTTTATTAGATCAGTACCTGGCTTCATGTAGAGCAGTTAAAAGTGCGTCTTTGCCGCCTAGAGCAGCTCTTAACTCCATCACTGTTGACATGTGTGGCGAGAACCAGCCGGCCGAGTTTCGAGCTTCCATCGACAATAATATTGCTTCCAAACTTGGGCATTGTAATGTCAGTACACCAGAACTAGTCTTGCCTGAGGGTTTGAAATATTATAAAAATAGAGGGTAATACTTTGCGACTCTCTAAAATATTATTATTGAGACAAAAGTTAATTTAAATTGGTGTAGGTACATACTGTTATCTTTTAAGAAATCCAGTATTTCTTGAAGGCCTTTCCGAAGTCCTTTATTTTCTTCTATGATTGACAGCATTTCTTTTTCATGATTTTGATTTTCTGAAATGCTTGGTTTAGTCTCAGATTCTTTTGCTAAAGTACTAAAATAAAACAGATAGTTTAATTTCATAGATCTGACTACTACAAAATTACCATATGATTAATGACTAAATTACCCTGTTGATTCTTCTTTTTCATCTTTAGGCACATTGTCATCACTTTCACTGTCTTCAATAATTTCATGTATTTTGTCTTTTGTATATCCGAATTTAGTAAGAAGACTTGTCATTTTATTAATTTTAGTATCCAAATTACGGTTGTTTAATTCTAATCCAATCAGTTTATTTTCAAGTCTCTTTAGTTCTTTAGTAATTTGTGAATTTGTTTCTTGTAAATTACGATATTCCTTCATAATACCTTTGATTGGTATCTTTTCTTCAACAGGCACGTTAAATTTTTGTCTGAAATATAAAAAATAAATCCACGAGTATAACCAGACTGTACAGCATAATTATATCAGAAAGGTAATCTACTGTCCCGTACTTAAATATCAACTCGACCGAAATGTATGGGGCAGCTGATATTTTTACGATCACGATATTGGTCCCACGGACAGAGTTATTCTATGTGATGGTCTGTACCACACCCTTAATTAATATGGCCTTACCTTTCTAATACAATCTGTAGATAGAAATAAGTAGACATAGTAGACTAGTAAGTACTAGAGTCATTTATTTCAAATCATATCTCAAAGATGCAGGAGCATGGGCTCAAAAAACAAGTGTTTTCTCACCTTAGTGTTTCATTTTCAAGCTGCAGTTCATTAATTAAATTATTCAACGTGTTCGCTTCTTGTACTAAGCTTTTGATACCCTCATCTTTAAACTTCAGCTGTCGTTTCTTGTGTTTTAAGCCTTCAAGAAGTGCATTTATTCCCTCATCTGATTGCAGAAGTTGCAGTTGTGATGTTATTTCTGTCAACTTTATCATAAAAATGTTGCAAGTTAAGGACATTATTGAAATTATATGTACTAATATAATATGATTCTTAAATGTTACCTCTTTCTCTCTAACCCCAATCATTTCTTCAGCGCCTTGTAGACTAACAGTCAAACTTTTTACTTTCTTTTTCAGTTTAATGATCATAGATCGTTCTTTGTTATCATCGCTGATGTTTTTAGCTTCAGACGCAGAATAATCTGGTACTTCTTCTAAAACTGCTTTAAGCTGTTTATTTTCTGCTCTGAGTAAACTGATAAGGTTTGCTGTTTGATCAATTTCACTTGAAGCTTCCAGTAATTTGTCTTGTAATTCTTTTATCTTTCGTTTTTCTGCATCACTTTTCTATAGGAAAGTTTTGAAGTTTTATATTAGACATTCTTAGCTTTTTCTTAATAAAACATATTATACATTACATCCTCACCTTAGGCGATGAAGTAATTCTTGAAGCATCCTTTATATCTTCTTTTAATTTCGTGTTCTCTTTAGATATAGCTTCTAACTCAGCTTTTTTCGATCTTGCTATGGTCTAAGGTTGTAAAAACATTGAGACATATTTGATTAAATTGCAAATGTTGGTGAATTACAAGTATTTCTAAAATCCACTAGGTTTAAAAAAAAAAAAACAAAAAGAAACTGTAACTATAAGCAGGCACTGAAATATTGTCTGCAAAAATAGTTGGCACTTACTTTCCAATGTTGTACTTTAGATTTGATATCTTCATATAAGTTTTCTCTTTTAGAATCTTTTTCGAAAAGTTCTTTTCTCAATGCTTCCATTTCAAATGATAGATGGGCTTTGGCTTGTTCCGTTTTACCTAAGATTTCTAAAATAAAAATGAAATGAAGTAAGGATTTTGCTAAGTTTACTATTTGTCTACTTCCCGTCACATTATCCCTGAATCGAAAAAGCTGGAGGTAATGGAGAGGACTTTGCTCAGCAATGGGATAGTGTAATCAGTAAACATAAAATTTATTTGTTAGTTCCTTGTTACCTTTTAACTGACTGCATTCGTTATTAATAGCCATTATTTGTTCCGTCAGATTATCGATGAGCTGAGTAGCTTCAGTTAACTTATCCTTAAGAACTGATACTTTATCTTTTAACTTAGTATTTTCTTCTTCTAATATCTAGAAAACATCACAAGTTTTATATGGTGAGACGTCAAACATATTGAATAGAATAAACGGATTAATATTTACTTTGACATCACTTAATAACTTCCTTATATGTTTATTTTTCATAGTAACTTGCTGTTCTAGTTCAGCCACAGCATTCATTTCTGATAGAACATCACGACTGGAATCACTATCCATATCAAAATTACTTCTACTTTCTTCTATTTTACTCTTCTTCGATTCTAAATCAGCGATGTCAGCATATAACTGTTCTAGTATCTCCTTGTTTGCTTTTATTATTTCTTCTTGATGAGTTATCGTTTCCAGGGCACTGTCGTTGCTTTGGGTTGGTGATACTGAATTGGTAAAGGTGTTAAGTTATTATTTGATTATATTCATCGGGATAAGCAGGGATAGGCAACTTTATAACTAGTCGAAATGAGATAATGATTGCAAGCGTTTGGTCAATAAGGCTTAATCCCAGGCAAAATTAAAATTCTGCTCTAGCCTTTGAAATTACTAGAAAGAGACGCTATAAATTTACTTCTGTCTATAGTTGTGACAAACTTTATGCTTGCAGATAAATGGCAAGGGAAAATGTTCAAGTCATAATAAAATGGTTATGCTGTTAAATGGGAAAGTGTTTTTACACCATGCCATAATCCCGTCGTCTGGTAATATTACCGCAATGGCTAATAAAGAAAGTATTTATAGTGTTTACCTGCGTATGTGGTCTCTACTTTCATTTTACCGCTTTTCTTCTGAGTTGACTTTAGTTGGCCGACTAGATTGTTTACCTGCAGTGACGAATGGTATCATGATAAAATGCTGAGTATGCGTTAAGGGGATTTATAGGCAGAAAGTGGTTTTACGTTTGAAGTTGAAGGAGTTGTTACGTTTGATGACTTGTGCAGGATAAGAAAAGAAAATATCTTTTTTTTTCTGAAATAATGTCAGAATAAGAGATACTTATCTTTAAAAACCTTCTGTACCTTATTGACGCAAATGAATTATTTTGAAAATTCATTAAGAAAATAAAATCCAGAAAAAATGAGATATGTAGTTCGCGTCACGTTCTTTGCAGGAAAACCTACAATAGTCAAGGTACAGGGTTCTACAACTCCTACACTCTATTGGAGGTTTAAAAGCTGAGAAAATAGGTATTGACTGATTGTTTCTAGTTTTCTGCATATTACGGGTGGGTCATCGGAAATTAAACGCCTAAAAAAGGTATCCTGCATTCTTTGTTTTTTTACAAAACAAAATAAGCTTCCGCAAAGTGGTATCTGGGCACTTGATCATAGGGTCTTTTTGCGATTGTGCGTTATAGATTAGCTTGTAAATATGCGTAAACATATGAGGTAAGCTTCAGTCGACCGTTACTATAGATAAATAAATCGCAAATCTATCTAATTATTCAAAACGATAGCTGGGCAGCTTTGCCAAAGGCTAATTTATACTAAAATGACAATCTTATAAGAGAGTTAGTTTATTTGTATGAACGAGCTAATCTCTAGAACTTCCAACTGGATTTGAACAGTCTTCATGGCTTAGCTCTTTGCATTTGATAGCTCAACTCTCGAGGAAAGTTACACACTATTTTCCATCACGTCAAGACTCTTAGAATCCGAGTCAAAAGATAAACGACGGGTGGTACTGCGAGGCACAGCTTAAATTTATGCTCTATAGGATTCTTAAGATGTTAACCTAAAACAATCACTGCTGCCCATCCTTCGAACATGCCTTTTGTAAATATTTATTGAGAGACTAAACAAGGTTGCTAATACATAAACTAGAATCACAAGAATCTAAAATTCTATAAATAATGATCACTATCTTGCCCTTTTCCAAATTCATTTCGGGTCGGCGCAGCATGTGTTCTTTTTCCATTCTTCTTTGTTACTTGTAGGTAACAAGTAACAGAGACCTCCTTTCTAGGCATTGAACTATATTACTAGCGTACAGAACAGACACGCCGAACCAAAGATTTGCTTCATTTTTAACCGACTTCTAAAAAAGGAGGATGTTCTCAATTCGGATGTTTGTATTTTTTTTTATTTTTTTTTTATGTTTGTTCACACCTTTCTCCGTCGCTTGCCAACCGATTTGGACACCAAGTCAGGATCTGATGATGGAATCTTGGCGAAATCGAGGGAACTCTTAAAATTTTATAGGAAAACGCACAGCGATTTTGGTATTTTCTACAATAAGTGAAGCATTTGCGTCCAATAAGAACCATTCTACCATCAGATCTGATGATGAATCCATGAGACAGGCTTCGGAACTCCATACCAAGGCAATGAATCTTAGCTGTGTTTGGGCTTCCTGGAATCGTAACGGTATGCACTTTCCAGGTGTACCAATAATAAGTTTTTTCTGTTTTAACCGACTTCTATAAGGAGGAGCTTATCAATTCGATTAGTTTTTTTTTATGTATGTACACCGATTACGCTGAGATTTATGATCCGATTTGCGTGATTCTTCTTTAGTTTGATGTGGAATACCTGCCATTTGGTCCCATAAAAAATTAATATAGTTTGGCCATATAGTTTTAATTTTATTAAAATTTTTGTTATATGTAAATTTTTCACGTATGTACACCGATTTCTCCGTGATAACTGGACCGATTTAGATGATTTTTCATTCATTTGGTAGAGAAGCTTGCCCGGTGGAGCCATATGAATTTTATTATCTTTGCTTAGGTACTTTTTGAGTCATCCTCTTTATTATGCATTTTGTCCTTTGTCGTATGTATGGACGATGTGCTGGTGTCTAGTTACAATGTAAAAATTATACTTGACTAGGATTAAAGTGAGATACCACAACTGAAAAGGCTAAAATAAAAACATTTTTACAAAAAAAAAATACCGACTTCCATAAAACACTAAAAAGTGGCAAATAATTTTAGTTTCGGAAGTCGGTGGCAAAAAAGTAAATGAAACAAACAAGTCACCGACTGCCGTTTTTTTTTTTTTTTTTTTTAGAGTTAGAACTAAAGTTCGCTGCAGCGCTAAAACAATAGTTATGTCGTCTAACCAAACTATTACAACATGCAGCGCTAGATCGCATAGAGGGAATAGTTTTCTCGCGACCAAAAAGTCATAAGCGCCAGGAATTTCATGGTGCTTACGCGTTTCGTTCAACGTAGTGTAACTGCAAGTCGTATGTTGTATTGCAAAATGGCGGCGCCCGGCAACCCGATTCTCGTGAACATTATTATATCGCGAAAAACTTTAAATCAGAGTTTTAAACGTTTATATGTCTACTTATAGATGATATGTCATACCATCACTTCTTTTTATGTTCTGGAGTGTTTACGGCAGTCTTTAAGTATACAACCAGGCATTTTGATGTTGTTATTTATGCGAGCCAAACCCGACATGTCTCTGCGGGCGTTGGATACTCACTGGATGGTTGCAGTACAGCTCACCGCAAAGCGTGGCGCAAAATCATGCAACGCGTTGTCTTCTACGTAGTAGTAATACCTCAGTGTTTCTAGGCATATCATTCTAAATTTCTATATACATCTTCTTCGTCTACAAATTTTCGTGTCACAATGTTAGTTACCATACTCCTCCGAAACGGCCGAACCGATTTATATGAAACTAGCTGTTCCGCGCAACTTCGTCTGCGTCAAATTTTCCCCGTTTTCGCAACATTTTTCATTGCTGCTCCGCTCCTATTGGTTGTAGCGTGATGATATATAGCCTATGTTTTTCCCCAGGTTGAAATCTATCTTCTTGCCAAATTTCATTAAGATCCAATCAGCCGTTTAGTCGTGAAAAGGTAACAAACAAACATACAAACAAATAGAGTGACTTTCACATTTATAATATTAGTATGGATTTTGTGTGCAAATCGGGTAGGTCTGAGAATTAGCCAAAATCAATTTTTTCATACCCCTAAGACTTATCAAAATTTCCACGCGAACGAAGTCCCGGGCAGCTGCGAGTAATAATTTCTTATTTTGATTCTGTACAATTAATTTCTGGTACTAAACTTAGGCTGAGGTAACTAACTATAACTATAAACAGATTTATGTTTACCTGTTCACTCTTCAACTTTAGAACATCCTGTGAGAGTCGAAACAGAGTTTTCAAGTCAGTAAAATTGAGTTCGATGTCATCAGCCTCCATCCAACACAAACTTTCACACAGTTTCTCTTTGTCTGCCTGTGTGAGTTCCTTCTGTGAGAAACTTAGTATTTCTCGCCAGTCTGTTTCCACCATTTTTGATAGTAAAATTTATCTTTTATGTTTATGTTAAGTTTAATTGATGACTTTTTAAACTGCAATGCGCGTGTGACTCACTGTCGCGAACAAGGCAATGTTTGTCATCATCGTTGCTTAGCAACGCATTACATGATTGTGGCCGTAAGGCATAGACAAAGGAATAACAAAAGAGTTTAGCTATGTTCTTTTTTAGAAACATTAACCATGGTGTAAACGAGTCATCTCGAACATGTTAATTAATTTTATGAAGGTAAACATGTGTGATAAATAAAAAAGAATTATGTGGTTTTATGAAACCACGGTTAAAGTGAAAGTTTATCCCTACTCCACGGCCCACCGTCACGCGACATGCAACACACAGACGAAAAAGTTTGAGACGATGCGATGTAATAAAAGTTTCACTTAATAATTAATTTAATGTAAAATTACAACACTAACAAGCTGGCTTAAATTGGTAAAAAATATTGCGAAATGCCATTTGCGGTACTGAAAAAGCTAGCTCATATATTTTTAATTTTGTAAAGGCTATTTTTAACTGAATGGCCTGATATTCGCTATTCAACTTATTTACGTTAGAGGAGGTTTCCATACAAACTGTTTTATACTTTTTACTTACGTTAAATTAGATTACAGTACCTACTATAGAAAATCTTCAAAGATTCTATTGTTAGAAAAGTGAAAGCCTGAAAGCTATTTCCAAGTTCTTTATTGTTATCGAAATACGTTTAGAATTACTTTGCTGCGAAAGTATTCATAAACATTTTCCATGAAATGTTTTTCATAAATAAATAAAACACGTCATAAATACAAAGATTATTTTATTAGGTGTGATGATATCGAACAATAGCAGTTAATGTTATATTGTATGTCGAGGTGTCAACAACAAAATAAAACATTTGTGCTTTAAAAATAAATTAACAAAATTAAATACAACAATACAATAGGTTAAAAAAAAAAAGTTACAGAATTTGCATCTATACAAACGAAGCATTGACATAGGGCGAGGGAAAACTTAGGGAACACCTAGAGGAGTACAAACATTTAGGTACATAGAAAACGTTTAATTTACTACTAACACTACTTGTATACATGAACGACGTCAGGTAGAAAATACTCAGTGTATTTTAAAGGAAAAAAAAAACATTTGTAAAAATATAGTTACAAAATCTGATCCATGACTAGACATTGCCGTAATACTTTTGATAGAAAGTTATATAAAAAACGAATTAACAGATGCTTGATCACTTGACACTAAATTATTTCATAGCACGCGTATTTCATAGTATCGATACAGCTAATTTTAAATTAAGCATACAATATTGTCAACCGTTGCCAAATAATTACTCGCCCTATATATACTAATCATTGCATAGTCTTGAGTATTATTATATGTAGATATATGATTAATGCGGTAACGAATACCCATACTTATATATTATTGTACGTTATGTATGGGAACAACTGTAATGCCAATGCTCACAAAATGTCTAAACTTTGTTCTCGCCAGAAATTTCAAAAGGTATTATGCCAAAGTTTGACTTTTGTAGATATGTATTTTTTATGTATTGATGTATATAAATCGATTAGTATTTTAGAATTAGTAATCCAGCTTCGTTCTTTTAAAATATCACTTTTAAAAGACGAGCCCAAACAACTCACTCCTAAGTTATAAATAAATACTACACTAAACAATTTTACAAGTATATAAGTATTTTTATTATTTTTTTACAATTATACAACATCATAATTATCAGATAAACATACTCTTTGGGACGCATAAAACAACTTTGGATAGATTACATTGACGTGATGCGGTTAGATATTCTAGTTCACAGATGACAGAAGCGAAAATATACGTACACCGATAATACTAAAATATTCTACTGTTAGTGTGTTAGGCTGTCGAGTTAATGCCGTCATAATGGTACACTTTGGTCAGCAAATTCGAGTTCCACCGAAGGCCAACTCTTCCCGTAGTATCAGCTTAGCATAAATCCTTTGTACAAAATATTATAAAAAGTCATGGCGTAATTTTGGTATCATTTGATAGATTCTAAGGTACATAATCGGTTATATTTAACATAAAGCGGAGCTTACATGATCTCCACCACTATCTCATGTACTTATGTGACTACATTGGGTAATAAATACGTAGAAATTGGGGGGCGCGGTATACGATCCTATTATTATAGAAGGTAGATTGAGGGATTTTTGGGGTAGCTTTAATGAACTAATATTATATTTTGGTGACAAACTTTTCAATTTCATTTTGTTACACTCAAATGTTTATGAATATTCACTGGCTACGTTTGGTCACGGAATAGTAAACAAATGGAGTGCTAAGTTTTCGGACTTGCACAGAAAACGTTTCACTGGTGACAACACAGTTTGCCCACGTCGTTAAACATTAGCGTTTCATTTGTTGGCTACTCCATGTCAAGTGTGTCTATCCAATGTAGTATGGTCAGTGAATACGTGTGCGGTGGAGTGTTATCGCGGGCGGCGCGCGCACAGCGTGGCGCGACGCAGGCGCCGCAACAGCGACGACTCGCGCTATCAGATGCGCTCCACGTAGTTACCTGCAGAGAAGGAAACAGATTTTTTTATAGTTCATTTGAATGCAATCATAAATGAATAAAGTGTAAAATAGTCTGCCAAAACGCATAAAGTAACTGGATTCGCTAAATATTTAGCAATATCTTTGTTGAAAGCCGCCATGAGCGGTAAAAAACGTGTCTGTACTTTATTTTGAATCGACTGCATTTAGATGAACTGAAAGATATGGCAAAGCTACAAGCAGTTAGCATTATTGGATCGAGTGAACAAAGGTTACTACTCAACATTTAAGTTTTGAATGTAACCATTCAGGGGATACCAGATATTGAGAGATCGCCAGAAGAGAGAGAAGAGAGCACATAATGATGGTACTTCTTAGACACACACCATTGTATTTTAAATTTTTTTTTCGTCTTCCATTTGTTTATTTACGTTAAGCTAACAAAACGAAGATCGCGGATCAGCGCCTTTGCTCTAAAAGTTGAGCCCACGACAATGCCCAGCTAGAAGTGTCACGTACCTGGGAAGGTACCGAAGCGTCCGGTACGCTGGCTGGAGCCGACGTACCAGCCGTCGTCGCACTTCTCCAGCACGTACACCGTGTCACCCTCGTTCAGTTCCAGCTCGTCAGGGTTCTGTGGTCGATACTTGTACATCGCGCGGTATCTGAAATAGGATTATATTTGAAGTGTTAGACAAAAATACACATAAACTAACGTCTTTATTACATGGAGTCAGACAAGAGCTCTCCATATCTACATACTGTTTTTGCTGGTTGCGAATACGATAGACCTGCCCTTTCTGTACAAATACGATCAATGTATATCCATCGAGGGCTTGATTTTCTGGCGATTCCTTTCACATTTGCTTGCACTATCTATATTTGTATTTATATTTTAAACGTAACTGAATTAGTGATCTAAAAATTCTAACACTTCCTCGATTATCATAATACGCCTTTACGGTATGACTAAATATAAGGCATTCAAAAAATTGTTTTAATGGAGGCATTGTAAGGCTTTAAGTTTAAATGTTATATTATACGGTGAATGACTCAAAATCTGTAGAAGCAAAACAATATATTTTATGTTTTGAAATGCGTAGGTCATGTTTGATATTATACTTACACAATTCTCGCGTATCCAAATATGAGAATTGTGTGAGAAATGTATTTATATAAAAATTTGAAGTTATTTTTTTTATAGGGTAATTAAACTAGTGTGTTCATATTTAATTCCAAAGCTGTTTTAATGTTTTATTCACACATCGTTGATTATTCATAACCGTTACCATTGCTGTTAGCTTACTTCATCCCACTGCTGGGCAAAGACTTCTCCCCGTAATTTTCTGCTCTTTTTAATAACATAACATCACGTTTTTAATCCCCAAACGGGAGGGCAGAAGTGTACCTAATAGTTCAACCACATTTTGCCAGTGTGTTTTAAGTCTCATGTGGTGCTCTCAAAACGGTGAAGGAAAACATAGTGAGGAAACCGGCATGTTCTAGAACTAAAAATTCGAAGACATGTGACATCTACCAACCCGCACTGGGCCCGCGTGGTGGATTACAGCCCTTTCCCTCTCATAGAGAGGAGGCCTACGTCCCAGCAGTGGGAACAATATAGGCTGATGATGAATAGGTAGTGAACCTATTGCTATCAGTCGGGCACGAATCTATACTTCGTGACTGCTACTGAGTATTTTTTCAACTAGGGCTAATATAGACTTTAGTTGTTTTTGTACAGATTACTCAAAAAGCTAACAAAAATTATTAAAAATATAAACTGTCAATACTAACGGTATGGCCTCCGCATTGGTGTCCACGTACAAGGGCTCAGTGTTGTTGAGGTCGACGCCCGCGCCAGTTGGCGGCCCATAGCCGCGCTCCGACGGCGTCAGCATCGCCTGCGCAGGCTTCGCAGCGTAACCTGAGATATGAGGACACAATTTAGAATGAAAAGAACAGTGACATAAATCTGCCGGGTATTTTCCTAATTCTTCTGAGGTCCAAGTTCCAGACGAACCAGGTGCAGATCAATACCAGTATTTTACTTTTCGCAACTAACTTCCACAACCCAGTTACCGGGTAATAACATACCCCATCGTAAGACTGGTTGTCAGACTTTCTGGCTTCTGACTACCCGTAACAACTGTCAAAGACTTATAAATGACAGAAGGACCAACGGTTTAAAGTGTTTACAAATGGAACAGTATCTGTCTGGCCTGTTTTCCTTCGTAGAACGTTATTATGTCAAAGATAAATATCAGATTGCTAACTTGGTGTCGTAACTTGAGATTCGAGTTTGCGGTAGGTAGTAGTAGTAACAATAAGAAGACAAGCGTTATTATAATAAAGATAAGATGAGAGTAAAAATATTATGATCTATGGAATGTCGTATTAGATTCAACGAAACCAATGTGTAATATCAATGCTGAATTTAGGTTACTATAGAGATACACTATAAAAATCAGACTACATACTTGAAGTAGGTCACTAAAGTCTTTCTAGTGCCGGTTTGGCTACGTAACCTGAGATATATGTACGTCACACACTGGAACAAGAACAATACGCTGGTACACTATCCTAGCTACAATAACGTCACCCGAGTTCCAGTATATAATTATACGTCAGAACTTTAGAAGCATAACTGTTCATTAAAAGAACTAGGAAATAAAGTCTGTCATTAAATTTAGCGGCAACGACACATTTTTCCAAAAAAAAAAGAAAGTAAGGCAAATGATCATGAGAAATATAGCGATATAAAGGCGTTGACAGTATGTAGATTTTCTCTGATCACTCCATTATTTTTAACATCTGTGGTCAAATCAATCACATCAATTTTAGAAAGCAACCTGGAAGTGGCTGCGTCGCTGGTGGTGCATTGGACAGCGCAGGACTATTTTGTTGAGGTGTGTAGCTATGGGAGCCCATGCTTCGTTTAGCTGAGCCGTTGAGAAGACCATGAGCAGCCGGCGACGCCACTGGCTTGTCACTGTTCAGTATTGGTTGTGGGTCTGAAAACAAGAAACGATTGGAATTAGATTTTTGTACAAAAACATGCTGCAGATTCCTCGAAATTAATGTAAGCCATTCAATAATAAATATTTTGGCATGTTAGTTGACTATTTAACAATGTTAGATAATTTTTGAGCATAATTACAGATACAGTTAGTTATTACTATGCAAGCCTAACGGAATAATTATTCCGGTATCTGATAGACAAAGGAATACCGAAAGATCCTCCTGATTACACAATCAAAGGGCTTTGTGGGAAATTCCATCCAATAATTATAATGAATCATCAAAACTCGAAAGATAAGATAAAATTATGGAATGTTGCCCAACATTGCGAAGCAGTTAGTCAACCTCATTAGTAAAACGTTTTGTTTATTAACTTACGTAATTTGACATATTAGCGCCCCGACAGCTTACAATTTATAAGATGGGTTGTTGTGTCGTAAGCTTGATGTTTCTCTTCGAAATTTGGCATATCGAATGAATCAATTTGTATTTCCTGATTTGGCTGTAAGTGTTACTGGCACAAAAGCCTTATTGTTTTATTTTTAGTTTTGTGATTATATAATCTTCATCTTTTATGCTAAGCACTAAAGACTGACTATGCCAGAAACGCATTTAATCGCAAGGAATCTGTCTCAAGAATGTATTTTATTGGAAGTTTGACATCACCTGCGGTCACTGACCTCAATCATCAAATATGTTTTTATTTTTTGCTTTATCGCGCTTACACTGATTGAGACCCTTAACGCCGGCGGAGTTTCGCTCGCTTATTTTTTGGTCGTGTATTGCAGAACAGTCTTAACCAAAAATACACTCACCAGGTTTACTGGGACTGGGTTCCTGCAGGATTGTCACATAACTATCAGGGAAAATCCCTGTCTTGGTGCCGTTCCTGCCCTCCCACCAGTTCTGATCGATGCGTCTCGTGAGCACCACAACTTCGCCCTTCTTCAGAGGCAGTTCCAGGTTCGTTTGGGCTGTGAAGTCGAACTTCGCTCGAGCTCGACCCTCGACAACCACGGGCTTCTTGGGAGCTTGTACTACATCTCCTTTCTGTATCTGGAATTACCGTGTAGTAGGCGTACAGTTTTCTGATAATTTATTAGCATTTCTTACATATAAAAGACGCATAAACTAATCCGTGCGTGGTAAATATTCAATTCGATCAAATTGTAACGAACGGCAGTATTCACTAACAAATCATGGCAATAGGTTTTTTGGCTATACGAGAAACTTGATTTCACGATTTAGTATCTTATGCATATTCAGCATCTCCTAGTCTTAATAAAAATAATGAGTGTTAGAATGAAAATAGCGCCAATTACTTAGACAAGGCAAACGACGAATTTCATCAATGAAACTGATCAGTAAATTAAACATCGTTCAAAAGCTGTCAGTGTCATCATTGCTATGAAATATTTATTTTGACAGCACTTGAAGATGTTTAGTTGTCAGTCTTTTTTATATTGAAATTTGCTCGAATACAGCTGCAAGAGTTTTTAAGTGGATATAATTACCTCAACATAATTGTAAGGGAACAATCCTATCCTGCCGTGCAGCTCTCCTTCATACCAGTTGTTATCAATCTGCCTCCTCACATGGATCATTTCTCCTTTCCTAAAGCTCAGTTCTCTCTGAGTCTGTCCGTTGAAAGTGTACAAGGCTTTAGCGATCACTTTATCAGCTTCATCGTATCTGTTTAGAGGCAGTATGTTCTTTTGCGAAGGTGTGAAGTTGTCTTGATGTCGACGATTCTGCATGTCTTGTAGCTCCTGTAATATTTCAAATGTGATAGGTGTGATATTTTAATATTTTTTGAATGTGAAGCCGTATGATACAAAGCTCAGAATTTTGAAAATTTTGAATATTGTTAAAGACACACCACGTCCGTTGCACTTTTGCGACACGTGTGCAAGGAACATTGAATAAAAAAATGAGTTAGGCCGAAAATTGTGATACAGCATGACGTGCATGTTTTTGGTAGTAAACGAGAACAGAGTAACTCCAAACGGTAGAATCAGTTAGAACAGTTTTTTCACACACTCTCTCAAACGTCACCTTCATTGAGGCATCAAATGCTTCTATGTCAGCGGGTAGTATTTCGTTTTCCTGAAAAGGTTTAACACTTGATTGAAAAACTTTACCTCCATAACATAGTGGAACTCACTATTTTCCGATGTTGAATACATTTTTAACATTTCCCTATTTTCTATTTATTTTTAAATTGTTAGCTAGACCAGTATATATATAATATCACTATAGAGTTACATTTCACAGAACTTATTGACGTAATTACACACTCATCGAGCGTAATCGCTTTGAAAAATCATTTGCACGCATATCATGATCGTCTCTCGCGCACGTTTCGCTCGCACTGGAGCGACTGGCAACCGTGCCATGCTCATAACAATACAATAATACCTCTATATAACAAAAACCTTTACATCTACATTTCTTTTATAAAAACAAGTCTTATTAAAAGTCATTAAGGTCGAAATTATAATACGCTAGTTGGCGTCAAAAATACTTGTGGTCAATTGGTCAACGGATTTTTGTTGGTATGCGGAGGCAAGGTCGTTTGGATTTTTTGATTATTTAATGAAACTGGTCGATATTACCATAATAGCTGGTATGAATGGTAAACGCTCTACTAGGAAAAAACCTTATTCATTATACGCGTTGAAAAAGTTAGGATTCAAGAGATTTTACGATAGATATTACTTTATCCAACGTAACAATTCCGGAGCCCTGATTAGACCAGGAGCCGACGCAATAGTCCCGTGGAAAACTACTTGACGAGCTGGACCAAACCAACGCCCAGTGGTCCACAATGGCCCTGGATTGAACGAGCTGGTACCTTCGTGGGGTTTACCTAGTAGTAATAACGTAATTGCACTTATCAGATATTTACAGTAAAAGCGGCACAACTTGAATGTAAATAAAACTCGAATGACCACTGTTACGTGAAGGCAAAGTAAAGATTTCTCTTCAAGGGCTCCGAGCCCTGGCTCGTCGATAATTTGCGGATGTTCACACCGCGAGTACATTGAGTGAAATCAGTGAAATGTTTCTATCTGTGTGGTACAACTGGGTCGTATGCGAATGCTGCGTGAGCGCATCCGGAGTAGCGGTGTCGTTTGTTTGGGACGCGTTATAAAAGTGTATTCGGACATCCAGTTTACTACGTACTTTTCCTACTAAGGGACTGTCCATTAATCACGTGAGGCTTGAAAGGGGGGGGAGGGAGTTTAGAAAAAATCACGAAATATCACAAGGAGGTAGGGGGGTGTAGTAAAAGGTATCACGTGTATTTATTTTTTCGTCAACCGCGCGATTTGCGTGTAGTGTGACCTTGAATCGTCGTTGCGAGGCAGCCCGCCCGAAGTACCTGTATAATATTCTAAAAATTTTAAGATTCTTTGTACGTAAAAAATAAACGTGATTTTGGGTGGGGGCGGGGGGGTTAGTATTAAACCTCACCACGTATCACCAAGGGGGAGGTCAATAAATATCACTCGCCGCCTGACCGCCGTCGCGTACGGACGTGCCGCTACCTGCTCGCATTCCCGCTCGCTATCAGTGTGTGTCATCGGTTCGTCGCTTCCCAGTGTCGTGACGTCATCAGTAGTCCCTCGACTACACCCCCGAACAATTGCTGTCTTTTTATTAAGACAGCACTTGCTCATTTGCTTCGGATATTATTCCGATTTAACTTCCTTTGCCCCATCAGGGAAAAGTCCTCAGTTTCGAGGTTCTTGGTGGGAAACCTAACGGTGCCAACGAAACCGAGAGAGGGTGGTGACCCAATCCGCCCGCCTAACCCCTTCAGGGTCTAGGTGAAAAATTGGACTCCGTCGCGAACACATGTGCCGCCGATATACTGTGCTAGTGTTTCCCGTTTTAACAAGTTCCTGAAAGCAAGTTCCTAAGACTGGGGTTGGAGTTGCTACCAAGCCAGGACCTTCGGACTGTGGCTGCGGGAAGGTTGAAACGGGTGAGTCGCTGACCCAGTAAATTCCCTACATAATTGTTCAAGGAATTAGGTTGCTAAGCGCGCTGAGCATCACTCAAATGTCCGCTAACTTTTAGCCGATGAAATGTCGTCCCTCGACGAGACAGAAAAAGCCCTTTTGCGCTTTTTCTTGCGCATCGTTGCGACAGACCCAAATTTTAAAAAATATGGGTCTGAAATTAATGCTATCCGGCAAACCAGTGATAACGTCACTGACTTCAGTGACGCACTTGAAAGCCCTTTGTCTCCGCCGCCTGCCGACAGAGGCTTACCACCAGCCGTCGCCGCCGCGATTAAGGCTACACCAAGACCCATTGTTGTGAAACCCACTGTTTCACAAACAAAGGCCCAGCCCGCACCTGCGTCCATTGTTCCCGTTTCCGAAAACATGGACAAAGGCTTACCGCCAGCCGTCGCCGCCGCGATTCCGGCTAAACCGAGTCCCATTGTTTCGAAACCTTTTGTTTCGCAAACAAAGGATCAGTCCGAACCTGCGTCCATTGTTCCCGTTTCCGAGAACATGGACACAACTGAGCCAGTCTCCGACTCAGAGTCAATTTTAGACTCGTGTTCTGCCGCCTCGTCCTCTGAAGACGACTATCAAGTCGTCGGAAAGGGCAAGAGGAAGAAGGGCAAAAACTCCCAGGCCGCCATGGCTAAAAAGATCGTCGCGCTCCCTTCTGTCCCCTCTCCCGCGGCCTCCCGTCCCACCTCCCCGGTCCCCGTACCAACGTCCGCCGCTGCTCATACCAGCAGGCCAGCCAGCCCTAAGGCTCACCCTTCAGCCGCTTCTTCAAAGAAGCTGAAGCCCCCTCCCCCGCTGTTCATTCAGGACAAAGGGAAATGTCCAAAATGTGTGTTGAGCGCCGCATACAATATACAAGCGCAAAAAGCACACAACAGGGCATAAAAGTGGTGGTCCCTACGACCGCTGACTTCAGGGAACTAACCCGTCAGCTGATCGGAAGGCACATAGCCTTCCATACTTACTCCCTTCCAGAGGAGAAGCCCACCCGCGTGGTGATCAGGCGGATCCCGAAGGAGATATCCACGGAGGACATCCTAAATGACCTCCAAGGCCAGGACATCCCGGTCGCAGCCGTCCACCGCCTTCATAAGGCGAGAGGCGGAGCCCAGTACGATATGGTACTGGTCATCTGTGACCCAGTAGAAGGACACCACCCGATCTTCAAAGTGAAGTCGGTATGCTCCCTCACAGGCATCTCAATAGAGAAGCCTTACCGCTCAGCCGTAGTAGGGCAGTGCCACCGCTGCCAGCTGTACGGACACAGCCAAGCCAACTGCCATGCGCCGCACAGATGCGTAAAGTGTCTAGGCGACCATGGTACGGCAGACTGCCCCCGTCCCAAAGACAAATCGCTATGCACGGAGCCACCGAGCTGTGTGCTTTGCGGCCAGTCGGGCCACCCGGCTAACTACCGCGGCTGCCCGAAAGCCCCCAAAGGCTCCTCCTCTAAACTGGCGAAGCGTGCAAACGCCCGCCAGCAGAGAGAAAGCCCATCGGTGAGGCTACCAACTGCACAGATGCGGAGAGACTCAGCCCTCAGAGGCCCTCTCCCTGGACCTCGCTGAACCACCAGAGAGCCTTCCCGGCACTCGGCAAAGCAAAGTCCAGACCCATTCCCGGGCTATTAGATGCCCCTGTCCCCACTCCCGTGGCCCAAGCGAGCGCACCGGCGCCCGCTCGTCCCGCGCCTCCCGGCCCCGCGGCCGCGGTCTCCTCTCCTAACGTAACTTTAGAAACGTTAGCAAAGTTAGTCACCCCCGAAGCAGACCGCATGGCGGCAGATCTCAGGGAGGCTAACACTGACGGTGATAAGCTTAAAATTATCCTCAAGTCCCTAATCAAGTTAGGCGAAGCCTTCAGCGGCATTAATCTTTAATTTCAATGGATAATACGAGATTAACGTGTACCAAACCCCGATCCCTTAAATTAGGGTACTTTAATGCCAATGGCATTAGAGGCCAGCGTGATGAAATCGCCACCTTCCTCCGTGACCATCAAATTGATATCCTCCTCATACAGGAGACCCTCCTCAAGCCCAGTCACCGCGATCCGAGAATTGCCAACTATCGCATAGTTCGCAACGATCGGTCACGTTGCCACAAGGGCGGTACTCTAATCTATTATAGAAAAGAACTGCACTGCATCCCCTTAGATCCCCCTCCCATGGAGTCTCTACTCGAGACTTCAGTGTGTCGACTAGGGATGACCGGTCATCAACCGATCACTATCGCCTCCGCGTACATCCCTCCCGGCGGCACGTCCGAGGAGCACACTCTGTTCACCAAAGACCTTGCCGTCCTCTTCGGCTTGAGTGACTCCGTTATCATAGCGGGCGACCTCAACGCCAAACACCCCGCCTGGAACAGCACGACGACCTCTGCCAGAGGACGTCACGTGTATAACCTGGGTGAGTCCCTCAACTTCGATCCCATCGCTCCTATGGAGCACACTCACTATCCCCACGACCCCGACCAACGTCCGGACGTTCTCGACATAGCGCTACTCAAGAATGTCAACCTTAAGTTGCATTCCATCGAGACTTTACATGAGCTTAACTCAGACCATCGACCAGTGCTCATGCACTTAGTTCCCCGCTCGGGTCCCTCTGACCCCAGCCAGCCCCCGCCAACCCAAGTGATAACCGACTGGAGGAAAGTCAGCGAAAAGCTGAAATCCACCACGTCGTCTCACCTGGAGTCCATCCCCGGCCACATAGTCTCAGTCGCAGACACGACGGCCGCCATCAACTCGTTTACAGAACACGTGCAATCCGTACTGAAGGATTGCTCACGAGAAGTTCCAGCATTGAGCGATCAACGCTGGATACTACCCGCTGACGTACGTGAACTGATAACCGAGAAGAACGCGGCCATCCGTGCCTACAGCAACTTTCCCTGCGACGCGAACAAAGCTCACATGCGTCATTTACAGCGTGCTATAAAGAAGCGCACTAGTGAGCATCGTTCAGATCAATGGGACAAGACGCTTAGCGAGCTTGAGCCTACCCACCTAGCCTTCTGGCAGCTGCAACGCAAGTTGCGCTCCACCGAAGAGGCTTCGATGCCTCCCCTCACGCGACCCGATAAGAGCGTTGCATTCGACGACTCTGAGAAGGCCGAATGCCTAGCAGACAGCCTAGAGTTCCAGTGCTCCCCCAGCTCTCAACCAGTAGACAAGCGACATCTCGATGAGGTGAACGCATTCGTCGAACGTAGAGCCGCCCTACCCCCTGTAGAAGACCCAGATGATCCTCTGCCTCCGGTCACAGCTGACGAAGTGCAAGACATCATTAATAAGCTTCAACCGCGCAAAGCACCCGGCTCCGACGGAATCACCAATAGGGTGTTTAAACTCCTCCCCGCTCAGCTCGTCGTGTTAATGGCGGCCATCTTCAATGGCGCCCTGAGCAACAACGCTTTTCCCCAAATATGGAAAGAGGCCACTGTCATCGGTTTCGCCAAGCCAGGCAAACCCAAGTCTGAGCCCTCGAGCTACAGACCTATCAGTCTCCTGAACGCACTCGGCAAAATCTACGAGAGACTCATTTATAAGCGACTCAAAGACTTCGCCGAGGCTAAGAGTCTCATCCCCAACGAGCAGTTCGGCTTCAGAACCGGACACTCTTGCATTCAACAGGCCCATCGCATCGTAGAGCACTTGAGCGCTGGCTTCCAGCGTGGAGCGATGACGGGTGTGTTGTACTTCGACATAGCAAAGGCTTTCGACAAAGTCTGGCACAACGGCTTATTATATAAGCTGTACAAACTGGGAGTGCCGGACCGTCTCGTGCTCATCTTACGAGACTTTCTGTCGGATCGCACCTTCCGCTATCGCATCGGGAAGGCACTGTCTTCTCCCCACCCCATTAGAGCAGGAGTCCCTCAGGGCTCCGTCGTCTCTCCCCTTATCTTTACTCTGTTCACCAGTGACATCCCCAAGAGCAAGAAGGCTCAGTTAGCCCTGTTCGCGGACGACACGGCCATTTATTACACTGGCCGCAGTCACGACGCTATCTATAGCACCCTCCAAACCTCAGCCAACGTCTTAGGCGCTTGGTTCCGGAAATGGAGAATCGAGGTGAACCCCGACAAGAGCCAGGCAGTTCTTTACTCTAAACAGCGTAAAATTAAGCCACCCGCGCTCAGCCCGATCACTATGTACGGTAAGCCTATCCCTTGGGGGAAGCAAGCCAAGTACTTAGGAGTCATACTTGACAACCACTTGTCTTTCGCGGCGCACATCAAAGCAGCTCGCGACCGAGCTGCGTTTGCTATGGGTAGGCTTCATTTCATGATTTCGGCAAAAAGCAAGTTGTCACTCAAGTGCAAATTGCGCCTTTATACCGCGGTGATCCGCCCCATTATGACGTACGCTTGCGTCGTGTACGCTCACACCAAGCCTAAGTACATCCATAGGATGCAAATTTTACAGAACCGGTTCTTACGTAGAGTCACGGGAGCCCCTTTTTATGTCCGTAATGACCGTCTACACGTAGACCTTAGAATGCCCACCGTCCTTCAGTTTATGAAACGCCTTTCGAAGCGTTTCTTCGATAACGCCATTAAACACCGTAATCCCCTGATCGCAGCGGCCGCCCGTTACGAACCCTCGCGCATTAGTACAGTACGCCGTCCTAGGCATACCCTTGTCACTCCAGATGATGCTATCACCCTCCTCCAGGAGAGTAGCAAAGAGACTAGCACTCTTAAAAAGTTCCGCCTCAAACCGCCGTCTTTCCGACCTCGCCGTCGAGGTCCGTCGCGACGTCCCGGTCCATGCCCTCCCCGACCCTCGCTCGAGCCAGCCCGCGATGCTGTGCCAGTAGTTTTAAATCAGCCCCTAAATAATGATACAATTCAGATCCAGCCTGTCCCCATGCAGTCCTCCCCCAGCGACGCCCTAAGCCGAGGTTCGTACCCCACAGGGGGTGCCCTTAGCGTGCAGTCGCTTAGTTTGTAAGTTTTTATGCCCTGGCTGGAGGCCTTACTCTAAAGGCACCCACAGGATAGTCCGGTTAAGCAGACGACAACCTCATAGGTTGAACTGCGAGATGCCATTCAAAAAAAAAAAAAAAACAAGGGGGAGGGGGGAGGTAAAAATGCAAAAAAATCATCACGTGATTAATGGACAACCCCTAATTACGCGTGAGTTACGTTACAAGTTTACGAGCGAGAGATTCTTATTAGGAAACTAGCTGCTGCCCGCGATTTCGTTCACATGGAAATTTTGATAGGTTTTAGGCGTACGAAAAATAGATATTGGCCGATTCTCAGACCTACCCGATATGCACACAAAATTTCATACAAATCGGTTTAGCCGTTTCGGAGGAGTATGGTAACTAACATTGTGACACGAGAATTTTATATATATATGATTAGTTATGATGCCTAATTGGTGTTTGTAGCTGGAAATTTTTACTACATTAGTGACTTGAACGTGAGGTTCAATGAAGGGCTCAAAGAATTTAGCAAAACAAAATTACCGTCAACACAAAAAGAGAAGACTTGAAACCGAGTCAAATGTTGGTTAGATTTCATAAATAGTCTGAATTTTTGGCAAAAGAGTAAATTACAGGTTTTTTATTCAATATTCTTCCAATATGCCGTTTCCTCCTTTCGAAGTGGATCTGCCGGTGGCCTCGACGGCCTGACTCCGCAACATCTTAAGGACTTAATTTGTTCAGGCGCTGGGGCTGCTGGTGAGTCCCTTTTGAAAGAACTGACGGCCCTCATCAATATCATGCTCTGCGGTAATGTGAACGAAGCCGTCATTGATATTTTGTACGGGGCCAATCTATGTGCCCTACGCAAAAAGGATGGTGGCATTCGTCCCATTGCCGTAGGGTCAACCTTTCGTCGTATCGCAGCCAAAATTTGCTGCGCCTTCTACAGTGAAACATTGGCCAGCAAATTTCAGCCCTTTCAGCTGGGCTTCGGGTCCAAAGGAGGTTGTGAGGCTGCGGTACACGCTTTATCCACCTATCTTAATAGTGGTAAAGGTGAGGTCATCCTTAAGGTTGACATAAAGAATGCATTTAATTCTGTAAACAGGGACACCTTGTTGGCAGAGGTTCAAAAAGAAATCCCCAAAATTTACAGTTTTCTCTATCAATGCTACAGAAACCCCTCAAAACTACTCTATAAAGACAACCTTTTGGAATCAGCCGTTGGTTGTCAACAGGGTGATCCTTTAGGGCCAGTCATTTTTAGTTTAGCAATAAATCCAATTATTCGACAGTTAAATTCTAAATTCAACGTATGGTATTTGGATGATGGAACTCTGGGAGGTGATGTGGACACAGTTCTAGAAGATTTAACTTTTTTTAAAGAAAAATTTAGTTCTATTGGTCTAGAGCTGAACTTGTCAAAATGTGAAATTTATCTTCCCCAGACCACTGACAGACTGAGTACCATTTCAAAATTTAATTCTATAGCTCCCAATATCAAAATTACAGAAAAAGATTCTCTTCACCTCCTGGGGTGTCCAATTTTTGATGAGTCATTTCCCTCCTTTATTCTGGAAAAAATTCAAAATTTTAATGATGTCTCGGAAAGACTTTTCAAAATTAATATACATTCGGCTTTCACTCTTATTCGTTTTTGTTGCTTTGGACCTAAATTTACTTATAACCTTCGCTCCTCCCATCTTTGGAAACACCCTCAACTTTTAGAAAAAATTGATCAAATTATTAGGAATACACTTTCTTCAATCCTAAATGTGGCCCTGGACGACCGTGCGTGGCAGCAAGCCACGCTTCCCATCCGCCTGGGTGGTCTTGGCGTCCGCAAAATTTCAAGTATAAGTTTACCGGCCTTCCTCTCCTCGGTCCACGGTGCCGAAAAATTAACCAGGAACATCTTACCTTCCTCACTGGTTCATTTTGAGGTACCGTTTTTGTCCGATGCGTTGAACGCTTGGAAAATGGCTTGTCCTAATACAGATTTGCCCGACGACCTGTCCTCCCAGAGACGCTGGGACGAGCCGCTCTGCAGTATTATACGGAATAATCTGTTAAATACGTCAATTAATACTGCGGAGCGTGCCCGTCTCCTGGCCGTGGGGGAATGGGAGTCAGGCTTATGGCTTCAGGCACTTCCGTCATCCACCATAGGCACCATGATGGATGATATGTCATTTCGGCTCGCTACAAGCCTTCGTTTAGGCGCACCTTGTGTTGCTCCACATCGTTGTCACTGCGGTGAAGTTGTCGACAATCTTGGGCACCATGGCCTGTCCTGCTACAGGAGCGCAGGTCGCATAGCACGGCACGCCAGCATCAACGACATTATTCGTCGAGCTCTTGTCACCGCCGGCGTACCAGCGGTTTTAGAACCTAACGGTTTGGTACGTGACGATGGGAAGAGACCAGATGGTATGACGCTGATGCCTTGGAAGGTGGGTAGGCCTTTGGTGTGGGACGCAACTTGCGTCGATACCCTTGCGCCATCTCATGTTGCAAGTACGGCGGGCTGTGCTGCAGCTGCTGCTGCTGTTGCTGAGAGCCTCAAACGGCGTAAATACTGTAATCTTAATGGCAGTTACAGTTTTGAGCCGTTTGGGGTCGAAACGCTTGGCTCATGGGGCCCAAGCGCGCATTCTCTTTTTAAGGAAATATCTCGTCGACTGGTTGACACTTCACGAGACCAGAGGGCTGGCTATTTCTTTGGGCAAAGAATTAGCATTGCCATTCAACGTGGCAATGCCGCCAGTCTTCTGGGCACGTTTCCAGATGACAGCGATGTGGAGGAGTATTTTGACGCCTTAACGTCCTGTTGTTTTTAATTTAGTTTATATTTAGTTAGTTAGTGTATGTAAATACTGTTATTTTTATTTTATTGTAATAATTTTCACTTCAATATTCTTATGTGTTGATTAACTTCTTCTTATCTACTAATTTACTATTCATAACTCAAAACACTATTTAACAGGTCGTTAATCACGTAATTGGGATTTTTACGTGAATGTTAATTTAATATGAACGTGATTTTAAGTAAATTAAAGTACTAGGAAAGCATGAGAAGATAAAAGATAATAAATATTATGTCAATAAGATTCTCGTAAATCAATACAGAGTATCTTGTGGAAACTCAGATGGAAATAAACAGAGAAACCACAATGCCATCTGCTGCGAGCATTGTTTGTATATTTCTTAAGTCAATCTAGAGCTACATTTACGTAGGAATGTATGTCATGTGCATAAATAATATCTGTTTTATGAAATAAATTGTATTTTTTTAAATGAAACTTCTTTTTGTTTCAAAGAAGCACGGTTCGTTCAGCCTTCTGGGGATTTTAAAGAAAAACTTAACACACGGCTGATCAAATAAAAAAAATACCGTCACATTTGTAACCTCCAAAATGTAAGGCAGTCGCCAATTATGTCTTAGTTCCATATTATTATAATGGGAGGCACGCCTATTGCTGGCAAAATAGTTTTCAGAAAATTCGTAAAATGTTGAAATGGGGTTCGATTTCTGCGGTTGTTGCAACAGTAGGTATTCATACATTTTGTTTTATGATCAAATTATACCTATCGAAAGGTTGAATGAATTGATAGACCAATGCAGAGCGATAATTATTTTAATGGCATCGTGCAAGTTCAATATTTGTTGCTCCACTTGTTTTGTAGTGTTGTTGGATGATTGACTGCATTTTCTTTTAAATACGAGTATACGCGCAGAATATAGCAAATGACGAAGGAAAAGTCATAACGTTTTATGATAAACTTATGTCAATCCAGGAAACTCCTCGAACCGACGCCAGAAATAATTGCCCGAAACTGTCAAATTTTGCCAATCAACTATGAACCTAATTCTCTTACGTTAAAGATGAAAATCTATTGAAAAAATTTGACATTTTGTTGTAACTAAATGTGCTGGCTGGCGTCTGTACAAACTCGTTGTAGGAACACAAAATGTTTTAAAACCGATAGTCATTTGTCTCAACCCACAGCTTTCTTAGATTTCAATTTTTTTCAAAAACGCAAGTGACCATTTCCTGATAAGCCAATATTTTTGGCTTGTTCTATAAGCCAATGTAGAATGTGTATTTATGGCACAATTTTATGCTTTATTTTATTTAAAGAACGAATGTCCGATCATTTCCTGTTATTAGCCCTACATTAAAATCTAAGTTAGGCAAGAAACCACTCATTTAAATAACTTGCCAGTAATGGTATGAATATTGCGTTATAGGAAACGTTAGATAAATGGTACTTGTGGTTATAGATATAGTTTATCTACGAGTATGCAATCAAAGTTATCAATAAAGTGCGCAGAATGCACGTTTGTTCTTACCATTTCGTTTTGTTTTCAACATTTGCATAAGTTTGACATGTTTAGGACAAAATTACACGAATAAATTAGGAATGCTTGTATTTTATGATAGAGAATACAGCCATTTTATTGGAAATAAGAATGATCCCTGATAGTTTAACCGTGAATAGATCGCTCTATTCTTATAATTGCAATTGGATTTTTGGTTCATCCTTAGTAGCCTGCACGTGTAGCATGACCGCCGTAGAAACGGACTAAGTCGACGGAAGAATCGATAAACCGACACATTGTCATTGTCTATCTGTCATTATGTCGATTCTTCCGTAGACAAAACTCGTTTCTACAGTGGTCATGCTACGTGTGCTGGAAGCAACGGGGATTACAGTCGTGACGTAATGTGCACCTCATTGTTAAGAAGTCCACATAGCAGAGTACGTTTCAAAGTTCAATAAATTCGCGGATATCACGATATCGATCAAACTGCAGTCGCGTGCCGGCGCCTAGTTTAACAAGATTAATCGCTAATCGCAATCGCAGCAACGTTGACTGAAGCGATAATCGTATTCCGATAAGGCCCTGAGCAGACGGTGCACTATTTGTCTGCAGGACAGAAACGACCGCTGAAATAAATCTAGCTCATTTGTCGTTGTTATTACACCTCTTGGATGGAGGTCTCCATTGAGTGAAAAGTTGTGCGCTAATCGGCTGTCAAAGTATGCCATGTGACTTGGAAAATAGGGGAATGGTTGTAGGTGGATATAATATAAGACCAAATAAACAATGTATGATGGACTATGTAAAGGAAGATAATAGCTAGAAAGGAGGTGACTGCTGAGATGACGAGTAATAGAGAAGTATGGAAGAAGAATATAGAGAAGTATGAGAGAAGAAGACAGAGAAGAGATGTACATTGGTTGTTGCCAATTTGTCCGTCTGGCGGATATACACGGTGTAAATCAACTCATCACGAAGCCGTCAACCAAGCATTCTGTACATGAAACTAAGTAACTTTACGCAAAAAATATTGCTGGGAAACGAATTTTTTTTTGGGGGTGTAAAATCATGTTTTGTGGTAGAACTCAATGTAACGCACTGAAAACATTGTGCTGATGGACGGGTTGAATAGTACGGGGGTCGTGGAGGTGTTTAAAGTAAAAATCTTACATTAAAAACTTGTATGAAAAAAAAAACTTGTCAAAAAGTTGGAACTTTGACCCCTAATATCTCCGTAACTAGAAGGTTCCCAGGTATGGTGTAGAACAAAAAAATGATCGCAATGACAGGGAGAACCAGTGCCTTTCGGCTTCGTTAAGAGGTGTTTTACACCCTTTATAGACCATCGTCTGCTCAACGCCTAAATCGTTTCCGTTGTTGCGCATATCGATGCTCGGTTCATAATCGATTGCCAAGATCGCATGCAACGTAGAAGTAATGAGATGAGAAATTGTTCAGATCGAAACGTATTGAAAGTAATGATTTTTCTTTGTTGCATTTGTATTGAGATTTGATGTGGATTACTTGAGCTTAACTTTAAATTTAAAGTTATACAATTGTATGAAAGATCAGCAATAGGTCTAGACTCGAATAAGTTTTCAGATTAGCGAAGTACAATTTAAAATTTAAAATAATCAAAACCAGAGAGCAATATAATAATCCGTAAGCTGCAATATCTTTCTATAAAATTGCAGTATCTTTTAGTCTTTCCAGTGCTCAGATATTTTGTTTAATACTTGCATGGTTATATTAATATCTAAAAGGATTCAGGACATTGAATAGAGATGTTGGTGGATATTTTATTCCCAGAGTAAACCATTAGGTAATTACTTATCGATTTTTTTTATGTATTAAGTGTCAGTTTGTCTACCGAAAGATATAGACGAGTCTAAGTATACAATGATATAAAACGAGAGCTCAAACAAACCGCAAAAGCATTTGAACACAAAAATGTCATAGTTTTTATCGTAACTGATTCAGATCAACCGTATCTATGGTTGATCGATATCTTATTATAACATTGAAATAGATTTTATTTTTATAAGAATTATTGGTAGTTACCGACGCTAGTATCTAGGAACGTATTTATTGATTCATGTAATATACGTAAGGCTTGCTGTATTTATATGATATTTATATCTGTACGTGATTGATAAATTGAGTCAAATCATGATATTGTACTAGCAGTGGTCATCTTTGTTACATACCTACTCATTTCCTGGGGTTGTTCAGGTGAGGCATAAAAAGTTTCTGCTTCGCATTTTTTGTCATGAATTTTAGCTAACAACATAACACGCCTGTAATCCTAGAAGGCTCTGACAGGTGTACCGAATAGTACACCCACTTCTTGCCAGATACGTTTAAGTGCCATGTAATAGGGGGCGAGCCTATTGCCATACACCGGGCATTAATCCAGACTCAGTGGCTGCTACTGAGAAATTGCTGATGGGAAAACCCCAAAACAATTTTTCAGACCCGGGAATCGAACCCAGGACCTCATGCTCAGCAGTCACGCTTTGGACCATAAGGCTGCGGTTCCACTGAGGCGGAGCGGAGCAGAGCGGAGATGAGCTGTGCCGCGATTCACCAATCACATGGCTTGAAGTGAAGTGAAGTGGAGAAGAGATGTGGTTTTAAAGCCAATTGATTGGTGAATCGCGGCACAGCTCCTCTCCGCACTGCTCCGCTCCGCCTCAGTGGAACCGCAGCCGTACACCGACGAGACAGTCGAGGTTAGGCGATGTGTTACCCGAAACTCTTTAGTGCTGCACCGTCATCCACGTGTCATTAACAATACCAAAAAAGTTTGCTCCTGTAGTGGCGCTCATACATCGGTAGTGCCATTATCCACTCTCGACGTAACGCTAGGGGTTGTCACATACCTGTAAGTACTTGTTCCTCTTCTGTTCCCTGTAGAGCCTCTTCATGTGCTCCGCTTGCTGGCGGGCTAGCTCCCGCTCCGGCACCAGAGGCAAAGGGTCGTGACGCACGGGGCATCGGTAGTGGATGTTCACGTCGCTCTCCACGTAACGGCGGGGGGATTCTATGAGGAAAAGGCCGAGATGTAGTAGACTGAAACTATACCAGCGGTGTGATTCTGTTAGACCTCACTTAGAACTTCGAACCGGAATCCGCTGTGAGTTTCTTGATTGGCATTCTAAAAACCCGGTTGATAATTCGAATTTACACTAGCGCCACCACTACGAGCGTGTCAGCGAGTTGAACTAAATTAACAGGGAGATTTTGACAGATAAAGTATGAGATGCCGTAAGAAGTGGCATTCTGTAAGGTAATTCCCCCGTCACTTCGACGCTCCCTTGGCTACAAAATCAAGGTCATTTTGAACCTTACGCGAAGTGACAGTGGGTAGCGATGTGAGATGTGAGTTTTCGTCTGAATTTTACAGAATCGACGTACAGTGCTATACCGTGCCTAGGACAATATGGCAAGCCTATAAGGCAAGCAGACTGTTCAGAAACCCTTACATAATGAAGAGTAGTAGGTTGTAAGAACAAGCCAAGCTTGTAGGCTTGTATGAAAGTACTGCCATTAAGTTATAGGCCTTTCTAAAGATTTTACATGTTGTTTTTATAAGTTTTTTAAACTGACATGGTCACTAACATTATTATTATTAACATTGAAAACGGCATATTTGCCATGTTTACTATTTGTTTTGAGGTGATCATGGTATATTATGATGATTTATTGGTGATGGTGCTTGCCATAGCGCCGAAATAATAAACATAGTAAATATCCCGTTTTCAATGTTAATGATATTGTTGTTTTTGCATACAAATCCTTATATCGAAGAAGACCGTTATTGGGTATTACGATAATATTTAAGAAACATGATTATGGCTCAAATTAATAACTATCACTGTCAAAAATAACAAGATCTACCATTGTTTAAAGCATGTTTTGTTGGTAGAATTACTGAAACAATTACTCAAAGTGTATCTGGGTTTACGTCGTTTTTTGGAAATATGGATTATTACATTTTAAAGTATTATTAGCAAATCATCAATCTCTTTTACCATCGCATCGCAAATCAGAAATACTAATCACGCGACACGCAGTAACTAAAACATAAAATTATTAAACGGTACTAAAAATCACATTTCTGTAATATTTAAGCAATTCCCGGACATTTTATAGACACGTAACATTCTAATGTACTCGTAATTACATATTTTCCAGCTTTCACGTAACAAGTACTTACCTACCTAGTTGATTGCAAATATTGCTTTTGAAAACACTAACACGCATCGTACTTAATATCCAATAAGTGGCTCTCGTGGAAAGGGCTTGGTTGGAAAATAACAACGTTTTCTATTTGACGGGCGTACACTTTAGTTGCTTGTAAAAGGAAAAGTTTTGTTGGTAATTTGTTCGTAAGATTTTCTGTGCAAACGTACAGATTTCCCTTGATGATTAGATAGATGCTTATCTTACTTAATATTTTAAACACGAAAGTTTGTGAGGATGAATGGATGTTTGCTACTTTACAAGTACACTTCTGTACGCTTTCGAGTGAAATTTGGTGATAGTTTGGTGATAGTTTATAACCTGGATTTAAAATAAAGATAGATAACTTTTTACCCTGGTAAATGAGTGCACAAAGAAGAAGTCACTAGCAAAAGCCAGTAAATTTAGCATACATTGTATAACATAGTCATACCGGAGTGTAAAGACAAACTTAAAGAAGCGATTGAAATCTTGCTAAACATACAAATTTTGCATTTTTCTTATACAATTTATTTCAAAAAAACATTTTCGTTCCGAATGAAAACCTCACGATTCCCGTAAAGAAGACAATACTGGCAACTAAGCCCACCAGGCGTAGCATCCGTTTATTAAAAAAAAGTATGAAGAATAATCTTTTTCCACAGAAAGTGAAAGCGTTCCAACGTTATGTTATGGCTCGCCATCGATGTAATACGCCGTGATTGGCGATTTTCTTTTAGTGGTTATTATGCGATGACACGTAAGAACCGGTTGGAGCCATTTTGTAATATATCGGCGGAAGTAAGAGGCGGCGTGTTAGGAAGGAACTCTGTCTAATCTATGATTTTGGGTTATTTTTTTTTTCCTTTATTGTACCTCCGAACAAACAGTACTTGAATAGACTTAATTGTTTACAAATGCATGAATAATACAGCCTTGAATTGAGTTTTGAAGTATCGAACATTAAAACGATAGATTGGTAGGTAGGTACGTACTTTACACAGTTTTTTTATAGATCAGACACTAAACTTATTACTAGTACTATTATAAGACTCTCAGATTACCGGTCCAGAATATGATAATATTACCCAGTCATTGATATCTTGTATAAAAAATGGTTTATGTAAAATGTGTAAAAACAATAATCAACGTGTCATAATACTTTATTACATTAAAATTCGACCATTGACGTAGTTGGGAAAATATTATTATGTAGTTATTTTTATTAATATTGCGATTCTATCAATAATGGTCGTACTGATCACAAAATTAATTGACATCGTTTTTTATCAATGGATATTTAATGTTAATAAAAAAAAAAAACAGATAATAACCAGATTCTCAGTGAGATATCAGATTAAAATTTTATTAATAAAAAACCAGACATTATGACCTAGTAACGGAAGAGCACGATTTTATAATCAAAACACGTGTGTTTTTATTTTAAACTGTTATGAGATTATGCTTATAAGGTAATTAACGTACAAGCGGACGAAATTCCGGTCAGACCGGACGTGTTTTATATTTTTTGTCCAAAAATTTATATAAAAGCATAAAATCTGAATTGTTTGGTTAGAACCGGACGTCTGGTATGCATCTAAAATAGGTAGCGTTTGGATACAAAAGTTTAACGAAAAATTAGACATTTTTGAACAAATGAATATACATTTAACGATTACATTATTGAAACTATCAGTCAAAGAAGTTTTATTGCACAGTGATTTAATAATTCTAATCTAAAGCTTAGATAATAAAGACAATAGAAAACATTCTATTTTTATATTCTACTGACATTCCATTCATATTCTTGTCCCTATCAAAAACAGCAGTTAGCACGCACATAATTCCTACGCAAAATGCCGATCTGTCATCAAATATGTCAGATTGGACTCGACAGAATAACTAAACAATTGTCGTCGACTTTCTACTACAATACAGATAATCATGCTTGGCACGTACTTGCGACACGCCCAGTGTACCAACGATAAGATTACAATGGACAAATATGTATCCGTTGGAATCAGTACCTTATTCTATAGGTGAAAACTGAATTCTCAAAGCTACACTCGCGTAGTAAAAGCAAATGTCGTTTGCTGTTTCTGAGGAATTTCATTTGCACAACACAGAGTACTTTAGCGTTTTTAGGTTTGAGAATCAGGTGTATTGGTGTCGCTGAGATTGTTAAAGTTGCCAATAATTTGAGTAATTAAGCCTGTCGATCGATTAGACTGACTGGTTTGAATCTTGCAATCTAGGTCGCTGTTGGTACATAATATGCTCAACTCATACAGGGCTAGAAGAAATATTTGGCGTTGGTGCGAAACCAAAGAAGAAGTAGTAATATTATTAGAATACTAGCTGTCCCGCATAACTTCGTCTGCGTCACGTTTTCCTCGTTTTCGCAACATTTTTCATTGCTACTCCGCTCCTATTGGTCGTATCGTGATGATGTATAGCCTTCCTCGATAAATGGGCTATCTAACACTGAAAGAATTTTTTGAATCAGACCAGTAGTTCCTGAGATTAGCGCGTTCAAGCAAACATACAAATTCTTCAGCTTTATTATAAGTATAAGTATATTAGATTATTTGAAGAAGTATTCACTATGGAAGCTCACTGCATGATAAGCACTAATTGGAAGGAGTCAATGTAGAAATGATATGACAGTTTCAAAAGAAACAACGACAGACAAAACGATGAGTGTCGATAAAATAATGCAAGAATGACATAAGTTTAGTTTTGTAAATATATTTACAAACAAACAGATCAAAAGAACACATCGTTTAGCAGAACGATGGCTGTCTAAGTGAACAAATTAACGTTCCATAAAAAACCAACAGCATGTGTAGTAATTGAGATTATTGTCATTCCGCAATTGGGTATTTATTTTCAAATTCCGCACAATTGCACACACTTAATTGACTTGTTTTTTACTTCTTTAATAGTCTTATAATCACAGAATTTTGGTAAAGTAACTAAATTGACAATCTTGATTTTAGGATCGTTTATGATGATGATTTGGGTACCTATAACCTTTTTGTGAAGTCCAATTTTCGGATACCAGTTTGTCACACTGAAAACCGTTAATATTATTGGCATCTGAGGTTGATTGAGAAATTTTATCTCCCATTGGAATTTCTCAAATACCAGTTTGTCGCTTTCAAGTTCGTTAAGTTGCATTAAAGCCAAGTACTTGTAATACTCGTAAATCTACGCGACATTTTGCAATAAGCTTCGCTTATATTTACCGTTTCAAGTTACAATTAGGTAAGTTGGTATCTTAATACAGCTCGACCTCTCCGAATATTTCATAATATTCGTCATTGAAGCAGAACTTGGACGAAATGTTATTGATGTTGCGCAGGTGTCATTGAAAATTGCGAAATCCCGGAAAAATTATGGCCCCGTTTTGTATCATTCTTTAATTTCCTGAATGTCATACGAACGTGTAAAAACAATATTGATTGGATATGTATTATTAAGATAAATATCTAATTAATAGACGTATGTAAACACATCCATGTTTACATTTCATCAACATTAATCATCTCGTTATCACGTATCAAAGGTAAAACGACATAGATCAAATGCACAAGAGATTAGGAAAGTAAACACTGATTATTAAGCAGATAATTGAGAACTAACACGTAATAACACACATAATAAACATGGCCATCATTCGGTTAGTTGAAGACGATAATTTTGATGGTGGAGATGGAAATAGTAAAGATGATGATGAACAAACCATGAGTGGTCATTTTCTTGATTTGCTTGAGTATGCCCATAATACACGAACGGTCACAGTACACAATGAATTCACAACACAGCACGCACTCCCAGCGTCGGGGCCGACGTCTGTCACTGACTGTCGACGGCGATAGATCAGATGCACTTTCGACTCGAATCGACGCTCAACCTCATCTCCCGCCAAACCCGCTGACTCGTAGTTTTGTACTTTCGCTTTGCACGCACGCGTTGGCAACATAGATGTTATTTAACTATTTTGGTTGCTGACGCTAGAACAGCCGGTTATGTCGTTTCTGGTAGCGTTTGTTTTGGTGTTCAGTGGTTGAAACATATACCTACATTTATATGTACCCAGCTTCCATAATCGTTTACAATTTTCTTAGTTCTTATTCATTCAATTTTGAACAGATTATAAACTTGAGATGTCAGGATATTGAAAAATGTTGTGCATGTGTCAGCCAATTTTGTTATTATTCGTATAGAAATGATGTACGAATTTACTCGAGCGATTGAGATTCGGGAGTAATTATAACAGCGAAACGTATTATAGATATTCATCTTTCTCTACTCTACTTGCTTTTTACAATTGCTTTCAAAGATTGTTATCAAAATTGTATTAATGAATTGGTAAATACTTGGGTGTTGTATCTTGTATTGGAAGCTAAAAGTTAAGGTCAAGTATTTCATATTATGAACAAGGTCGGTCAGTTTAAAATTATCACATTTGAAATCACTTGGTCACGTTAACGAAGTCAAGAATTCACGTTACTCAATGATGAGTCTGTGATGATATGGATAACGTTATCGCTTCCAGTGAATGTGCACTTGGAATGAAGACAAAAAGGTTATATTGGTAATTAATTAGAGATTATTACAGATATCGATGAAAACAACAACAATAATTATTCAATTTTATGTGAAAAAGCAAGTTTCAGCTTGTAATATCCAATGAATAGAATTTAGCCTTGAAAACACAATGGCATTATTTGTTACCGTAGACAAACCCATAGAAAATAGTTATACAAAAAGTGACATAAATTGTGAATGAGCCTGTATACTCACTGTATGGCAATGGAGCATAAACATCCGGATATATATCTGTCCTGTTTCCCCAATTGGAAAATTCATGTAGCGTGTGTCGATAGTCATCATTTTTTAAAGTCGTTGATTTCTGCCGGTAGTTTACTTGATCACCTATGTTTATTTCTATATCAGGTTCTATTATATTCGTTAAATTGTGCATTGAAGCAGAATTGTACTCTGACTGGTATTTGGGTTCATTTTGAATGTCAGTCGCTTCTGAAACTATTTCGGATATTGTTATACTTTGTGTGTCAGCGTTATCTGAAACTGTATCATTATCGGAGTCATTGAACGATTTATCGTGCAACTGCATTGACTTGTAGTCGTCTGTTAGCTGTGTGACACTTGTAGCACCGTATGATATAGTAGCTGTAGTCTTTTTGGTAACAGATTTATCTTCGACAGATTCATTGCTTTTTAAACTGTCGGAATCATATTTAGTTCGAGATTCATTAGGGCTGGTTTCTTTTGAAAAATAGGCGCTGTCACTTTCATACTCTTCAGTTTCATCATAAAGTAAATTCTTCTTCATATATTTGTTTAGAGCGAGAAGTGATCTAGATAACGATCCCGAGCCAGGTACATCACTAAAGAATCCATCATCTTCGTAGTTTATATCTTCGCGGCTTGGAATATTGCTATTGCGAATTTTTCCAGTGTCACTTGCAAAATTAACGCTCATTTTGGCGGTACACAGTTCAGAAATTATTTTACATCATATTAGCACTGCACACACCTAGATGGCTCACGTTAGACTGAAGCCGCGATAAAACAGATAAAAGTATTATATCAGTGAGTAATATTCGATAACACTTGTCGATACTGTCCGATATTATAACCCGAGCGTCAGTTTCGTCAAAACAATTTATATTTATTATATTTTACGAACAACAAGCAGACCGCGTGTGATCAAGCGGCTAGCCGAACTATTTACAATTGAAAAAACTCAACCGACAGGTTTTGGAAGTCCAATCCAATGGAATGACGTAAACCGCGAGAGGCTGACTGATAATCGCACGATATGAATGTTTTTTTTTAAGGTCGTTATGGCACTGATATTGTAAATTACTCTGTAAAAACTAATCACTTTTAGTATACTTGTATAATAACCAATTTGACTAATATTTTATTCGCGGCAGACTACGTGTGTTGACGGCGATGGTCAGGGGAATAAGTTAAGGCGCCGATTGTTGTGAACAAAGGCTATTGTTTCTTTTTTTTATTCGCACATAATCTTAAGGAATATAAGCGTGTTGGCTCTCATGATGCTTATACTGAATGATTTTCGGAAGTGAACTGTGCAGTGTTACCTAATGTACCAAAGTAGGTTAGATCTTTTTTTTTTTTTTTGTGAGACGAATGTCTCGAGGTAGTGTTATTTACGAATAACTTCACGAATATTCACGGTGTATGAGTATTGAGTATGTACTTGCCTGTGTCTGAGTAGCTCCCGTGCGAGGCTCTGCGTGGAGGCTCCGGTGCTGAGTCGCCCTCTAATAGTGGGTAACAAAACATGGTAAGGGACCAAACAGAAAAACATGGTTAAATGAAAATTGTATGCAATAAAAGAAACATTGATAGTCGTTATGTATTAAAAGTCAAAGCTCAGACGAAATATTTACAATTTACAAAAGATAGGTATCTATCCATATATTTCCTGATAATGTACTCCCGTAATGTTAAAAATCGCAAAAATAAATCAAGTGACATTGTTACATTTAATGCAGGGCTGCAAACCATCCTTGTTTGCGTTCAGTAATCACGCAAAGTAAACACGCATAGCAGAAACGCGATACAGCCGAACCCATAACGATGATCAATAAATCTTTTACGAGGGATGCAAACTTCTACAAAATTCAAATTTCCTCCAAAATTAAACACGTATTAGCGACAACTAAATTGAGTTGTAAGAGAACTTTAGAAATTAAAGAAATTAACCTTGAAATGTGACGGTATGTCGTGATGGCGTGACGTAGGGCGAGAGCCTGTAGGGCCATGAAGCGGGCGGTGGCCGGGGTGGAGCTCTCGGCGGCTCGTATCGACTCGCTGGCCGATGTGCCACGGGATTAAATTCTTGCTTCGCCAATGTGTCACTTTTCAGGATAGAGCTCAATTTTATGGATTCTTTTGGTACCGATCGTTTTATTTCTTTTTTTACAGGCGATGTTCGTCCACGAACCAAAACATTGGGATCCTCTATAGATCTATTGTTATCACTACGTTTTGGGTAGCGATGTGCTATCCACGAGCCTGCTAAGTACGGGGCCATGTCATGTAACTCACTCACGTCAGGAGCGGAAGCGTATATCTGTCCAAGTAACGACATTGTTTCGAACCTGCGCCGCATACGATCCACTTCTCCTTGGCGACATTCTAAAGCTTCTTCTGCAGACCTAGATCGAGGAGTCGTGCGTCTACGGAGAGCCGCTAGTTTAGATATGATATCGATATGTGGCATATAACGATTTGTGGTTCGTAAGGGTACTCTTGCCACGGGGAGTACTGCTCTGCATTTGTCTCGTCGTGATGAGAGCTTTTCAAAAGATGACCAACTGCTGATGAATGCGTTTCGTGCGAGCTCTGGATCGCTGCGATATCGCCGCAGCACGGCGCCGGCCGCCGTGGGCGAGTCGAAGCGCCGGGCCAGGCGGCGCACTTCGCCCGCTCGCGCCAGGTTAAGGTACGCGCGCCAGTACCTCTCCGGGTCGGGTGACGGGCTCCGACTGCGCCAGATCGTCTCGTCGCTTGAACAACGTAGCGTGTCGGGCGTCCGTCTATCGGCAATGTATAACTCTGAATGAGGCGAAGCTGACCTAGAATGTAGATCAGGTTTCAAGGGAAGCGATAGAAATTTATTTTTTTCGCTTTCCCCAAAAAGTTCCTTAAAATTTGTGCATGATTGTGACTGCACTATTTGATTTTTCGGCTCATTTGTCTTTGTTTCGTTTTTGCTTGGTATGACTTCTTTGATAGCTACTGCTGTGCTCGGATTGCTTTGGACTTGATTTTCTTTTTCATCGGAACTTTCTCTGGCATGGTAAACAGTTTTTGTTTGTTCAGCCGTATTTTTTACGGATTCAAAATATTGAACTTTTTTTTGTACTTCCTTACTGGGACCTCTATATATGGCAGTTTTATTAGATATATCGGAACTAGCAGTCTCGGTTTCACTAGCCGAAGATTGACAAGGTGTTTCAGTCTTTTCATTGGTATAAACGACGTGTCTCTTTTGATCATTTTCAACACTACTAGTATTTGCTTGCTTTACACTGTCCTCTGAAATTTTGTGGATAACTACGTCTCTTTGTTCAGTCATAAGTTTCTCTTTCATTTCAGTGTTTTCAATTTCTTCCTTTAAAGACAGACGAGGCTGTGTTTGATTATCGAATTTACTTATTCTATTTAAAATCTCTTTACTTAACGTTTGGGAAATCTTTCTTTTTTCATTTTCACTAAGAGTCATTTGAATTTTATTAACATTATTTTTGAGCTCCTTAACAGACGTGATTGGGCAAGAAATCGCGGCTATAGAGTCAGACTTGGTTAATTTGGCTGGCTTTTCCCTTTCTGCGTTGTAAGCCGAAGTAATCAGTGAATTACATCTCACATGTAACGTTGGGTTAGTCTCTACTTTATCATCTTTGACATCAATAGTATATTTCGCATCGGGCTCTTTATTAGATTTTGATTCTAATTCTTTACTGTAAATAGCATTTAGCTGGTTTTTGAGAGCATTCACTTGATCCATAGACAAACTACTCCATAAGCGGCTGCCTAATCCAATTTTTTTACGAAGATCATTTAAGGAAGTCTCTTGCTGCAACGTTACAGTAGGTTTCACTATAACCCGTTGTTCTAATCTATCACTGTCATTCTTTCTGTTTATGTAAAAGGCAGTTTCTGCAACACTTGTACCGCGCCATAAAGGTTTGTAACAGTCCCTAGATTGTGTTTGATCTAATTCCATGGAATCATACTGGGGTACTTGCTGAAAATGATCTTTGAGATCTTCTACAGATCTTTCCTTGATTCGTAGACCCCTGTCTGTATCGTGATTCCAACGAAAATCTTTTAGGTCACGAGGATAAAACAAAACATCTTTTTCGGTTTGAGCTATTTTCAACTTATGATAGAGATGGTTTAATTCCTCCTCAGCTCTTTCTATTGCTCTTATTTTCTTCCAACGGTCAAAGTCAATTATTTCTTCATCTTTCCTTCTATGTCGTAAATCACTAGTGGAAGTAGCTTTTTCTAATTCAGCCACTCTTTCTAAATATGTGTAATATCGGTTTAATTCCCGAAACCGTTCTGACCTCATTTTTGTGTTTTGCATGTCGCGAACGTATTCGTCATAATCTGGGTCAGCAGCATGCAAATTAGAATCACTTTTTGTTTTCATCGGAAAGCTATCTAAGAGTATTTTCCTCTCAGCATCGCCAGCACTTCGGGTGCGAAATACACTCTTTGGTACAGTGTCAGCATACTGCTTACTGTGTTGTAGACGAGCGCTGTGTATGCGACGATAAGATGGTGATCGTATGGAAACAGGCGAAGTAGAATGACTCCTACTGACACTGCTTATTGTGCTTTTTCTTGGCACTTTTGGGGATACTGGTCTCGAAGTTTGAGAAAAAAATATTGTTGACGGATACTTCTCGTTATCAGATTTCCAATCCATTATTTCTCTATGAGGCGAACGTCTGGTAATTATTGGGGACACTGGACGGACAGTCTCAGTAAATATAATTTTTGATGGGGATAATGATTTACGCTGTACTTGAGGAGGAGAAGCCTCGCGTTTATGAAGAACTTTAGGAGAAATAGGTCTTCTTGTCTGTGTGAAAACCAACCTTGATGGTGATATTGGGCTCCTTATCAGTATTTCTTTCGGTTTATCCTTTTTGAGAAATACTACTGTCGGCGACTTCGGACGAGACGTTTGTGAAAAATACAATTTATTGCACGGTGGCTCACTCTTACTTCTAACTGTCGCCAAGGAAGAAGTTGATCCAAAATCATCACACTTCGATAAACTATCGAATTTACGAATTTCATCATGCATTCGGCCCGGCCATGATACTGATCTAGGACTGCACGCTCTTGATGGGCTGGGATACCTGTCCCACATTTTAAAACGAGATAAAGAAACTGGTTTTCTATGTATTAAATAAGTATTCAAGGATTTCGGGGATGTATTATCCTGAGGAAGAGATTGAAACATTCTTGCTTTTTGAAGCACAGTAGTATTTTGTTCTAACATTGGATATACCAAAGTTGGGGTAGAAGCTCTCCCAAGAAACAGATGTTGGAAAAAAGTGTCAGAGACAATAGCATCATGTGACTTTTTTATGTCTTTAGAGCTGATTCGTCTAGCGCCCAAGTTTTCGAAAGAGCCAAAATTAGATGTTTCGTTCGAGGTGTCGCCAAATTGACTTCCATATTCAGATTCTTCATTTATTTTAACACTAGTTTTCTTGTTACTTTTAGTTTTAGGTGTTTTCTTTACATTTTTAGCATTGTCTTTAGCTTTCTTACTGCACGACTCATGGCAGGGTACGCTGCGGGGTCTAATAACAACGCTCTCTAAAGACTTTTTCTTTTTTAAGTTTGTTACTACTGCTGTTTTTACTTGGTTCGGTTTCTTTAATCCGGATGCAATATTTGATGAAGATTTAGATATACTTGATGCCGATTGAAGTGAGCTGGGTTTTGGTACTTTCGTTTCGTTTTTGGTTGTTAAACAAGGATTGGATTTAGTGTTTAGTTTTGATATCTTCAGTTTTTGTACTCTTTCAGCAGTTCGGATCATATCTCTACTCTTGTGAGTGCTTGTTGGAGAAAGAGACTTCGTACTTGACGTTGTGCTTGGTCTAGCAACAATAGGTTTATTTGTGTTGTCTTTAGATAGTGACTTAGCTCTGACTTTGGTTACATCAATTCGTTCATTTCTTTTTTCAGAACTCCATAATTTGTCCAACGATGTAACTTTGTCAAGAATATTTGTAATAGGTGTTTTCCTGCCAGCTCCACCCTCTATTACTACAGAAGAGTGTGGATCACCATATTTGCTATGGATAGAGTTAGAGTATTCAGTAGGCAACAGCATCCTACGTGAAGAGCCAAAACTACTTGTGCCCCCAGTTTTAGTCTCACTTCCCATAGTTTTCATTGAGCTTTTTAAATTAGTTGTTGAATTATATTTTCTATTGACAGCAGGAGGTGCTGACGTCGACATAATTCTTGATTTTGGCAATTTTTGATCAACTATAACACATCTTCTATCTGTTGCAGAGCCTGTTTTGTTAATTATTTGAGTATTCTGGCGAGAAAGTTTGTGGTTTATTTTATCTTTCAAGAAATCCACATTTGATTGAGAATATGATGCATTTGATCTTTTTGGCGATGTTGATACAGGTCTTGTTGAAGTCACTAACTTCAGAGTCTGGCTGTTTTTAGATGAAATCCTTCGAGGAGGAGCAGGTGGATAGTCAGATAATTTACTTGGCACATCAATGCTCAGGAAAGATGGGGCAAGTCTTTTGAATTTAACTTGCTCTCCAGTTTCTATGCTGGTTATTGGGTAGCAGATGACTTCGTGCACTTTCGGTGTTTTCTTATGAACTCTTATCTTCGTCAGTGTCGATGAAATCGGAATGTATTCGATTTCCGATTCGTCTGTGAAACGTAACCACTTTTCAGTGATGATATTCTTTTGTTTGCACTCGTTAGATGTGATGAAAACGTGATTCCGTGCTTCTGTTCTAATTGTGTCTCTCGTAAGCGATGTTTGAGTTCTAACCGTGAAACTACATTTGTGCCGCAAATAAAACTTGTAACGTGTTCAACACTATGTACGGTGCTAGTTTAATTTTGGAGTCAATTTGTGCTCATGCAAATTGTTTACCTGGTATTACAGCAGCCTGAAGACCCAGCACCTTATTATAATAGAGTTGATGAAAGCATGCAAAGGCAAAAATCTCGACTTACCTCTCGTGTATAACTGTTTAGACTAGTATGTGCGGTATTGAAAGCATCATTGTCATTATATGGCGGCCTTGACTTGCTACATCCGACTGTATGCATGTGTGTTTGCTTCCATGTGTACATCTTTAGCATTTACCTTGACCGAGTTTTATGGAAAATGTGATTTTCCATTGATTGTGAGACTTATTTATTGATTAAATATAAAATATACGAGCACCATAGAGCCGATCAGTATGACACAGAGTTTTTATAAGCACTTATAAGTTAAAAAATATTAACGCTGACACCGAAATACCCGAAATATACTAATATAAAACCATGCTTTATTAGTTATCCCGTCATAGCTACGTTAGTATATTTTATAAATTATGTCGTTATATATCTTATATCTAAAGTAGATAAGTTTCATAAAAATAATAGCAGCATTATTTAGAGAGATTTTCAAGGAGGTACTGCAATAAGTATATCAGTAATTTTGTATTTTCTACTTTTGTAAATTATGTTTCCTTTTAAAAATTGTAATAGATGGCTTTTATACCATAAAAAAAAAATGCCCGTTTTCACCAATACTAAAAAAAAGAAAAAAACAGGCCAACATCTCTTTTTTTATAACAGTTAGTGACTATAGCTAAACTGACCTTGTCTTGGTGGTGCTGGAGATCGGAACCCTCTTAGAGGAGGTTCCCCACCAGCTTGCAGGTCCCTATAAGCAGCACGCCTTTCTGCTGGCGATAGCGGCGCCTCTGTGTCCTCGCGACGACGGAATACTAGCGTCGAGTCAGATTCGTATCCGGATTCCTTTAGAGCCCTAAGAAAAAAAAAGCCATTATAAATGTTTTGTTGAAAATAGGTCTTTGGCTAATATAAAATAAAACGCTACCAAAATCTTCTTTTTTTATACAATTTCGTTTATCACTATCAACAATGCCTTCCTGTCATTGTATACCAGCGCCTTAAAATTCTTGTAGCAGTCATGGAAAATACTTTTCATCCCATCTATTCGAAAAAGACGAATTGGTTCGCCTTTAAGTGCACCCAAAGGTGGTGTTTTCTATAAGAAACTTTTAGCGGGCAGTAATGAGTTTTTAATCCTCTTTATTTCAAAAAGTGCGCCGCAATTAACTTTGCCGCGCACTTTTTGAATCTGGAACATCTTAGTGTTCGATGCCAAAGAAATCGAAATTTTTTGAATAAAGACTGGCTGGTACGACGGCCCATAGTCGTGCCGCCAGCTGAATAATAAATTATCATAATCGCGAAAATGTCTCAAATGTAAATATAAGTTTTTAGTCGTTCTATTGTTAGTTACTATTTAATTTCAATTTAGTTGTTACTCCTATGTTTTATAAAATCATAATATTTCAATAAAATATGAGGGGCCTTTTGTTTTCTCATAGTGGGTGATGAAAAGTAGAGTGTATCACTCGGGCAAAATTATATTTTTGGCTCGGGCGACGTACTTTGAATCCCTCGCTACGTTCAGGATTCTACTAAAGAACTCTAGAATCCCTCACTTCGCTCTGGATTCAAAAAAGCGCCCTCGCCGTAAAAATATTATTTTGCTCCGTTATGATACAATCTACTATTATATCAGGGTAGGGAATATTAACTAAGTTGGGTAATTGAAGAGAGACTGAGAAATACATTTTACGAAGGAGTTAATTAAAAAAAAAAAGACGTTCCAAAGGGCATGAGGAGCGAAAGCGTTTGGTAAAGGCATTGGAGAAGGTGGAAAAAGCCAAAGAGGTCTATTAGACACTAGATGTATCAATGGATCAGTTTAATTTTAGGTAAATATGAATGATATTTACCTTGCCATGTTCGATTTCGACAGGATCGTCGTCGTTAGATCCTTTTTATCTTTCGGTGAAGATTGTGGTAGAGACGTAGTACTTGATATGTTTTGCTGCAAAATAATTATAACATTCAAACTATTTAATAATGGAGACAATTATTGACAGACAAGACAGAATGGTACAACTCACAGTATTTTGGTGAGTTTAATAAAAACATGCTACAAAGCAAAAAATACTTGACAATTCAACAAAATAAGAAATTATATAGGTAATGGTAATAACGCACAAAGAAGTAATAATTCCATTTAGTTTACATAAATATACTTGTAACATGCTATCAAAATAAGAGATCCATTGATGATAGAATTGAATTAAATAAATAAATGTTTACAAACAATGATATAAAAAATAAAGATCTGCATCATTTTACTACCCAAATATTTTACGAATTTTAAATAATTTATTCACAGTAGGTACTCAATGGTTTAAAGATCACAATACTCCAAAAAACATGCAAATAAATAAAACATAACATGACAACCACCACCAATTAAAAATGAAATTTAACTCAAAAAATTTTGTCTCGAGAATTTAATATTCCAATAATCCAATCATATCGGTAAAAAGTAATAATACCAAAGAAAGATAGACGCTATGCGATCGAAATAAGATTCAGACTGAGTAAAACCAAGACATTACTGATATAAAATTGGAGAGAATCGCGTTCTCCTCTAGAAATTTCTGCGAAAGCTTCGTTCAACTCGGTGCAGGCAAGTTGCAAGGCTGCTACGGACACAACAACGCCAGATACTTCAGGCATGATCTATCTATACCCGATGTCTAGGCGTAGCGTTCGGAATTTGTCCGTATCGTTTAGACCAATCCTTAAAGTAGACATCCGAACGTCATGTAGCCAAAATAGCCAGAGCCAAATTCTTATTTCGAACGCAAACTCTATAGGTCTCGTCATAAATATCGTGCATGCAAACACAGAGGCTCACAATACACAGGCAGACATTCATGTTAAGGGCCTTACACTCTTCTGTATCGCGCGAGCTAGCAAGGTGGTGTACGGGGGAAGGGGAGAGTTGTCATCTAGCCACTGTTAGTTCCACCACCACACGCACCGGACAGCGATGGAAAACATACGTTAGTCGATAATAGTACAATGCTTTTAGCTTAAGGCTTTGGGACATGAGTTGACGGCATATTTACATACAGTTCGAATTTAATATCACAATTTTGTTAGCTATGCAAATCGTTTGAACAAAGTAGTTTTTTTTTATCAACAAATATTTAGTTTGATTTTGACACGAGTATTAAGTAATTTAATGATTTTGTTTTATTTGTTCTTGGTAATAAGAGCCACCAATACAAAATCAACAAAAGACCAAATGTTACGAATATTAATGGTTATAACAAATACACACATAACAATAGTAAAAATATCGTACCCCGTCAAAAATGTCCATGACCTCGTCCCACCACTAGAAAAGAAAAAAAAACATCTTTTTTGCTGATTTTCATGAATGTGGGCAGGCAGTTAGTCCGGATGGAGATGATAACCAATGAAATCTTTTTTATCTCTACGTACTAGACGTGCTTTTCTATTTTGACCTTAGGTAATATTTAGAAGGACCGTACATTAGTAATAAACAGGTATCATACTGTTTTTTACCAATATATGCGTGGGACTCGATCGAACGCATGCGTGTAGTATTACGAAGTTTCACTTCTTCCGCGCGGAGGGACTCCACGCGGTCTTTCGGTACATCGGTCGTTTATTTAGCTTTTATAATCTCAATTTTGGATTTCTGGCTGAGAGTGGGCTTGTGTTTGTGCAGTATAACATCTCCCGGATCGATAGCTCGTTTCCGATAACTCACAATGACCGAAAACAGTCATTTTTTTGGACTTTCTCGCTATTGATGCGATTGCGTCTCCTAAGCCCATATTATCTTGTATTGTATAACGGGCTGGTGTCCGCAATTCCACGTCCAAAGCGCGTATTTTGTACGCCCCTATTATCTTTCTGAGATTTACTAATCACAGCTTGCAATAGCGTGTCTTGTACGTAGAATCATTGTATACTAACCGTAACTAATACTAATGATAAATTAATGGCTCAATCAATCGATGAATAATATGGAAGTATATGAATAATTCTTGAAGCATATCATGATGATCCCATTTGACTGTATGATGATGGTGATGACATTTCATAAGATGAACCCAATGTGATGCAATAAGCTTGGAAATAAGAAGGATACCTGTTTCGCTTCTTTGTCTACGACTGATGACTTCCCGGGCATATAGTTCTCTATCCTTCCAGGTTGGTTCTTGTATACTTCTTGACTTGCCCTCGCTGATGCTAAGGTGCTGTATCTGAGAAGAGATAATTTGTAATAGTTTTTATGCTTCCTTTCTATTAACTACTATCTTTTAATTTTATTGGAAATCTATCCGTCTACTCGAATCTTTTTCTTCTTGAGTGTCGATGTCATTTTATCTGAATTTAGAGGGCCCAGAATTCGGTTACGAGTTTAACGTCTACCGTAGCTGTAACGTGGAGATATCAAGATACGCCGGACGTTATATTTAGTTGATCATCATTTGTGGAACAACTAATCAAAAATAATGCAGCTAAAGGAAAGTCGTAAAGGAAACCCTTGTTTGTTGTGTCCTATTTTGTTTAACAGAAAAAAGTTCAATTGGTTCCAGATGATAAATTATGTTTTGAGTTGTGATAATATTTTTCTTTAAGATATACTTAGTTGATTTGTACTTACTTATTAGTATTAGGTATATACTGTGAGTTAACTTCGCAAAACCTTCTATCTTCCTGTACCGAAGCTGTTCGTCTCCTAGGTCCAGTAGTAACATCACTGTCATAGGCATCGCTCCATGTGCTGGTGCCCAGTCTACTTAGACCTCCCTCAGGCTCGCTTAGATAACCGGAGCGGGGGTCAAAGTAGGCGTACTGGGATTTGTTGCTGAGTACCCTCTCCGGAGGTTGTCCTATAGATAAATGTTTGAGTTAATGACTGTAATGTTTGCGCTCACTCATCATAAAAACACCTCCATGATTTAAACCCTTTTTATTTTTTTCAATTTTGTCTTTGAATCCTAGTTAATTTTTATAATAAAAAATAATAATATGGTGTTTAAATGCATAATTTTAAGAGCCTGCCAGTATTAATATGGCAAAAATAGTAGTCGAGTGCGAGTGCTAATTTTGAGCAGGCGTTAATTTGAAATTATGACGATTAATTAATAAAATCATTCGATTAATCAATAAAAGTCAAATTATAATTTGTTAATACTAATTTTAAGTTATTAAGCTGTAAAGCTGATGCTATGATTTGTTAGAAAATCCTAAAATTATTTTGTATTACTACCAATTGCAATGTTGACCTAATGTATTGATTATTTTATTAGTTAATGCTTAAAAATATATACAAATTTTCGAACGACAATTTTTTTTTTTTTTTTCAATGTCTCTAAAAGCAATGACGTATCTACAAAATGGCGAATATTTTTTATGAAGTAAAGCGTTTTTAAACGGCACAAAATATGCGATGTATCAGCCACCGATGTAACAAAAAATTTGGAAAAAAAATACGAATAATCACCTCGACGACTTTTGTACCGAATAGTCACATAATCGTCTGAAAAAGAAAATTAACAGTATGTGGTACTTGTCAAAAAGGGTAAACCTAAAAAAAAAGGTAACTTTAATAATAACCGAATATGTTACATTTCTGCTTACCATCGTATTTGTTTTTGTGTATGGTGTCGTACATTTTTTTGTACCACCTCGAGGGGTCTTTGACTTCCTGCAATAAAAGATAAAAAGTATTAAAAAATGGGGCCGGGAGTCCGAGTGCTCTAAGCCATTTTAAGGAACTTGGTTTTTCGATTTATTGATTCTTAAGAATCGCCATAAATTTGATTGATATTTTTTTGAAGTGAAACTTCTTATGCGACTTCCAACAAGTTTAACCTTTAACGCTACCATGGAGGGGGAATATTTTCTAAAACTCACTAAGAGATGGCAGTATTACAAGATTTGTGACTACGTAGTTCTACTAGGTACGCAAGATGGCGTGCAAACAGTCATGCCTTCGACTCTTCGGTGTGACCAGCCTTCGCTCAATTTCCATGAATAGAATAACCTCGATAATTTTATTTAATAATTATGTAATAAAAATAATACAACAAGAAAACTACAAAATATTATTTAGAAGATAAATAAAATAACGAGAGTTAATGCGTGTCACTCGAACGCATTCACTCTCGATTACGAAGTTTCACTTCTTCCGCGCGGAGGGACTCCACGCACTATTTCATTGACTGTGACGACGTGTGAAAAAACGAACAAAACTTACAGATCTGAGTGCGACAGGCATGCCGTCTTTGGTAATGGGTCCTATTCCTTCAACTTTCCTGTGGGCATCCGCCATCTTCCGGACACCTCCGCGTTCGTAATCGCTTCTCTCGGCTTCACCTTCGCTCGCGTATTCTTTTCGAAGCGCATGAACTGGAATTAAAAAAGTGAATATAATAAGTAAGTACATAATATCATATTATTCCCAAAAATATCCAACCCGTTCTTCTCTACGACATTATAACTGAAAGACTCTTCACTGGGAAAACGGTTTTATTCTCAGAATCTTCTTCACATTTTATAGCAGTCTGAGGGCCGTCAGGGCTTAATCAAATGTTTTTTGTTGCCCGTGTTCTATTTTTGCATATTGACTCAACTAATGTTTTAAAAGAAGTCGTAAAAGCCAAAATTAGGTATTTAATCACTCAGTGTTTCATTAATAATAATAATAGCAGCAACACTACAGCATAATGATAAATAATACTTTTGTATATTTTCCCAAACCTGGTTGGGTTTACGTACAATTCGGAACATGACCGTTATCGCTAACCGCAAAGCCACTCTCTATCACTCTTTAACTCTCTCCATTCTTCTTTTGAAAACTCAATCATAATCACACACTGAAGCGCCACGATTTACTATTTAACTCTATGAAAACGGCAACAAACAGCAGCGGAAGCACCTGAGGCCTCTGCAATTCCTCCCAGGTTCTTGTAATTTACCAATAATGGATGTAAAAAGACCCGTAACGAAACCGATGGGACTTCTTTTTCCCATCATGGGCATACCGCCATGGTAAACAATGATGTAACACCAAAAAAGAAGTTTTTTCCCAGCAGTAATTTTCGCGCAGTGTTACTTAGTTTGATGCTTGGTTGACGGCTTCGTGTAGGGCCAATTTACACCCTTTATTCATACTGTATTATTTCTTTATTGACTGTATCATTGTTTTACCTGGATCGCCTCTGGGTGGAGATGGTCGGTCGCGCGGCAGTCGCGCTGCGTCACGCTCTTGTTGGAAATAGTTGGAACCTCGAGGAAGTTGACCTTCTGTAAATTAAAGAAAAAAAAAACCATCAGAATTATGGTAGTAGAAAATGGCGGGATGAGCTCGACAGAACCAACGACCATTGGACCACATAAGCCGTGAATCGAAAAAAATAGAAGACATGAGTGAGTGGAAGGCCTTTGCCCAGCAGTGGGTTGACGTAGGCTAACAGTATCAGTTTTTTGGTACCATCATAAAAAAAAAAAAGAAAAAAAGTTTTTTTAGATTACGTTCAGACCTACATCGCCGTCTTTTTCGTCATTACATAGTCATCATCTAGTAATTTATTTTCTTAAGAACTGTTTCGAACGAAGTCTTAAATTTCGTAGCGGCGCGGGCGTAGAGGGTCTACGCGTCTGGATGTTTGTAGCACCCTAATGCAACATTGACTGTGTTATAGACAACAGTAAAGGGAATTGCTCACTTTGTTAGGGTAACTAGGCTTAACGTGAACATTAACTATAATATTTTATGACAGGTGTTTTTAATAGTTTATACCTTTATGAAACGAATTATAGTAATAAGATTGCTGGAAAGTGTAAAAATAGTTCATATTTAGCATGTGTAATGATAAGGCTTGTCGCTGAAAAAAAGTTAGTTATGAGTATTTTATTTCCAAAAAACATGATTTGTAGCTTTCCTATAATGATATTCTCTTCCTTTTAATGTGGTAGTAACTCATCCTGACGTCATTTAAATGGAAAAAAATAAAAATAATATATTTTTTCAATAACTTTTATTCCGAATCACAAATAAATAAAATATTATCTAAAAACTGGGTAGGCAGTCTAATATTATTTTGCCTGCCTATTGTTGTGCCTTGCCCAGCTTAAGTACCATATTATGGTCATAACATGAGCACAGCAGCCCACCGTTCTTAGCTGTACAAGGCAATTGCAACAATATTGAGTTATTGCTTCTCTGCCTTGCAGATCATTATTAATTATGATATAAATATATTTTTCGGCTTATGTGCACGCTTTGAATTTTTCCTCGTAACAAAGCGCAATTGCCAGTTAAAGGTAAACCTTCAAGGAGGTTGTTGGCTCTCTCCCCCTTAGCAATGTTGGGATACTCAATCGCTGCGATGAGTCACAACAGGGACAAAAACAAAAAGCCTGTGTATCAGATGCTCTAGTATAATCCGGTAAGGTTATTGTTTCTGCTTATGCTGGTACATTTGCAGATATTAAAGCAGGAAGTGGTGCTCTATCAGCACATTTCCAACATGGATGGCAGATGCGGTCAGATCCATGAACCTAAAAGAATTTCATTCATAGTCACTGGTTGAAACACAAACTGACATCTTTTTTTTCCTCACACATATTTTCATTTCTATAATAGTATTTGCCATGGTGATATCCACTCCATAATTACATTTCTTATGTGTGTTTCTCTTTCGGAATTTGTATGCAAAACATGATATCTAGTATGTAGTATTGAACATCCACAATTTACACATAATTGTCGTTGCTGACCACTACTTGTGCTTGGTTCATTTTCTTGAGCCGTTGCATTGTTGATAGCCAACATCCAGCAAGAATGACAGACAAAGCTCTGGGCTGAAAGCAAATAAGACATAAGCATATTTATTTTTATTCAGTTCGTATGAATAATAGCAATGATTATTTTAAAAATAATAATAGAACATTAGCTTACCACTTGTGGAGCAGTCCAATGTCGAATTACTGTTAGTATTTCAATGGGTTCCAGAGTGCGACTTCTGCGATAAATAATATCATGCCGCAATTGACACATCGCATAGGTTCGTCATTCCCGTTAAGGGCAATAGGATATACAGGAGCGTCAATGTTCATGCCAAGGTTTTCATTTCAAGCCGGTTCAATATTTAACAAAATAGCGCCAGGGTCATCGTCATGAGCAGATACAGTGTCCAAAGGTAAACCCGGGTCTTCAATTGGAACGGTATCAGAGTCCATTATAACAAAAACAGAAAAGTTCGCAATGAGGGAGTCTTTGCTCGAGGCAAAGCGAATGTAATGTTTATTTTTCACTGTACGTCATTAATGACAGATGACAGGTGTTGCCAAAAAAAAACGATTGTACAATAATCGATTTATTATTAAAATCGAATGGAAAATGATTTGCAGATCAAAAACGATTAGTGTTTTGTTCATTTTTAAAGTATTGAAAGGAAAATAAACACAGATGCGTTTGAAAATCAGTTGATTTGATAATACATTCTCAAGAAAATACATATTTTTGACTCGGATTTAGAAATCGATTATTATCTTATAAAGAGACAACTCACTATTATTATTAATGTGGCAACACAAAATCAGCCTGTAACCAAAAAGATGGCGACTCTTTTGTAACTCAATCGGAATAAATACTTTTTAAACGACATGTTTTTAGATTTACTTTCCAACTACGAGTATACAAAAAATATTCATTTTAGATTTAATTATATTTAATCATAAAAATACTTTTAACTGAACAACTTGTCCACGTTAAAGCCTAGAATGAACAATACCCTTTAATTTATTTATTTAATCAAAGCATCGGTGAATGTTTCGGTTGGTTATATTCTCGACTTGATGATGATGAAACTTATGGATTTTGTATTGAATATTGAAATAAAGCTCCTTTTGAAAAACTTACTACTTACACATGTACCTATCTAAAGTCAAGTTAAAGTAATTATTTGAGTTCCAGTAATTACTTATGCTAATATTTTATGCAATCAATCAAACAAGAATTTAAATGAATTAAGAACCGTCAATGAATAAGAAGAATACTAGCTCTTGCCAGTTCTAACTTCAACCAATTACTAAACTACATACTCGTAATACACCTTTTGTCGACGTTTTATAAGTGCCCTTGTGAAATATTTTTTTTTGATTTTTTGAATTAAAATCGTATTTGGAATAATAACTTTTACTCAAGTAAACATTTTGTTTTGTTTATACAAGGGTTAAAGCATTAACCCGTTCGAAAAGTTCAACATACACCCCTATATCTTTTCCAAACCCATCCCTTATCGACCAACAAAATAATCAGCACTATTTTCCTCAGCTGTAACAGTTGCAACCTTCGCTACGTCATCCCCACGTGTACAAAGTTTATGACATGGCCCGACCCTCGTCACCAACGTTATAGATGACATATCTTTTTCGAATTTATACATTGGCTTCGTATAAATAAGGATGTGTCATCTTTTGGATGGGTGAGGCAGGTATCTGATATGACACCGCGGATTTATCTGACTTGGGAAGGGACATTATGCTTAAGTTTGAAGGTTTCGTGATAGTTTGTTGAGGTCCTTGTTAGTCGAAGTTGACGTCTTATTTTAAAGGGATACTTTTTTTTTATCTCTTGTCACACCTCTTTTGTGGTGGAGCTACATAGTTGACTTCGGAATTGCCTCTTGCACGAAAAACAAAAGAGTAATCGCTTTCAAACCCTTTCGTTTTTCTACAAGAGCTTTCAACAGGATTGACAATCATTATCACTGTTTTATAATCATCATCATCATTATCAGCCTATAATGTTCCCACTGCTGGGACACAGGCCTCCTCTCAATGAGAGGGAGTGGGCTTTAATCCACCACGCGGGCCCAGTGCGGGTTGGTAGATGTCACATGTCTTCGAATTTTTAGTTCTAGAACACGTTTCCTCACGATGTTTTCCTTCACCGTTTTGAGAGCTGCGGTGATGAAATAAATTACACAAAGTAATGCGCCTGCCTGGGTTCGAACCTACGACTTACTGCTCGTAAGTCGGGGCTGCCACCACTGGGCCACCGCACTGTTATAATAGTGTTTTATATTTTAGAAGTTTCAATTGGATGTCTGTTTAGGTTGTCAGTTTAAGTTTCTATTCACTTGTAGAAAATTTATTGGATCTGAAACCTGAAATAAAATAGATCTATAGCCCCAAAGGTACAAAGAAAGCCACCTTTTCCTTTAAATCCTTTTACACAAACTTTATGTCTGTGTTTTTACAACTAAATGCTTTGACTAGTTATTATCCATTAAGCACTGTCCTTCAACAACGCATCAAACACTATCGATTTCCGATGTCTATTTGTAGACACATTTGATAACAGTACGAGTATCATTACAAAAGATTACACAAATATTTTCATTCGGCCATATCAATTATCAAATCAAAATAATCAGTGCATTGTTGAAATATTTCTTTTCATACGCAAGTACCTATTCTTATTGTTCAAAAATAGAAGTATGAGGTAAAGTAAGGATGTAAAAATAATGCATGTTTTCTCTAGCACACAAATACTCAAAGTCTCCGGTGTGTAATAGGATAGTGTAGTGTATAGCACTCGACGATGCAAAAGGAATAATTATGAGATTTTCAGCATAAAAATTCGTCGTGCTGTATATGCGTAAGCCATTTAATGAAAGTTTCGCGGCAATTAGCCCCGGTTCCCGTCGCCCGCTCTCGGAATAAATTATAAACTCTATGGTACTTGATCCAGCTACCCGGGAGTACCCTGAAATACCCCGTTCTATCTCGTAAAGTGCCGCGAAGGGAGTGTTATTGTAATTTGAATATATTTCTGTTTATATAAATGTTTGAAGAAATTATGGCAGAATTTGAATTCAATTATACTTTAAGTGAGGGAATATAATTAGTTTTATCTACCGAATATTTTCCAGAAAACCGAGTTTTGTCGTGAAGAATTATTGTAATCGTCGCCTCTAAGAACAAAGAACGAAAATAAAAGCCACTCCGAGTAAAATTCCTAAATACTACCTAAAACAAAAACAAAATAATACCTACTTAACCTAAAAATAACACTCAAAGTACAAATAACACGACGTAAAGACCCTCGGAAACTTGGTAAATGTTTCTGACATAAGAAAGCTAAAGTTTTATTAAAAGTACTTGGAATTTTCGGCTGATCAAAATTCTGTGTGAAACAGTTCAGTAGGTCACTGGGTTACGAAAACTTCAGACTTTTTAATACGTGTTTCTTGTTGAAAAGAAGACTAGTATACTTATGTAACTTTTCTGTTAAAAATAGGACTTGTTAGTATGTGTAACTATAAAAATGACTCATGACTCATTTTCTTATTTACCGATTGTTTGTAAATGTGTGGACATTGTAGGCCTTATAGATTCCTAGATCCTTGGTAACTTTTTATCTTGTTCTACGTTTTGTAGTAAGCAACGACTTATTGTCGGGCCTATAGTCCACTCATACTTAAGTGCCAACGCTGTAACATAGAAAAATTGTAAAGCCAAATGATTTTAAAAGAGTAACCATGGAGTTTCTTGCCGGTTCTTCTCCATAGGAAACGACCAACCCGAACCGAGCTTTTTGTCGACGTTTTACAAGTGCCCATGTAGGCCTATGTGAAATAAAAATATTTTGATTTTAATGAAATAAGTTAACGAATATGATATGGGCCATTATATAGGATGATATTTCAACCTTCTATTACAACCTTACGATAATAGTACGTGGATGAGAATTCAAACACTTGATATCTAATTTTATCGAATCGTTTATGAGCGTGCCACGGCGGAAGAATGGAGGTGTAACATAATACTCAGCCAACATTCCAACACTATACACAAAAAGCACTGCTGGGCAAGAAAATTATAACCACTGACCGCAGGCATATTTACCTGACAGAAATGAGGACCAGGACCCCATCATCCGACCGTATCAACTAGCTTAGTACTTAGATACCATATTAAAAGCAACACCACAACAACAAAACGACAGCCAACAAAATCAGTACTTTCATTTCCAAATGCCACCATTAAAACAATTTGCGTTCATTTTACTTAACTAAAATTTTCTTAAGCCTAAGCTGGATTAATTATAGTCTTAAGACGGTTACATCAGTACCTCTAGTAAGTATTAACTGCGAAGTTTTGGGTATAAAACGAGCAATATAATTTTGGGCAAGCCGACATAAGGGTCCTTGGCGATTCATTAACACAACGCTGAAGGCCGTGGGCAATTCGGAATAGTTTTGAAAGTGTTGCAAATATGTAATTTTGGTGTGGAACTTGTAACAAGAGTCAGTAGTGCTAGGTATGGCCCCTGGAAAAACCTATACTGACTCACATACTATATTAATGAAACATAGGTATTTCCAGGTTCTGGGAAAATACGTTTTGCATAGAGCATTAGGTATTGAAATGACAAAGAGCAGACTTATTTTCGCGAATAATAGGCGACATCTAAACGAATGCCTAAATAATAGCGTGCTACTGGATTTTCAACGGACAGCTTAGCGCTGTTAAGTCGAAAATCTAATAGCGCGTTTTTATTTAGGCATTAACTTAGGTGAGGCGTAGTGTTAGAGAAAATGAGCATCTATAATGATAATATATTAGTTTGCCTCCTCCTACTACTATTAACAAGAAAATGTCATAAGGAAAGTTTTGAGTATGAATGCGGATGTGGATGGGCTGTGTGAAGGATGATAATTATAAAGAGTGTTTTAGCAACCCACAAAAATAACTTATAACAAAAAGTACTACAGCGCCATCTATGCTTAAACTGAAGAATTAAATTTCTGAATCTCGCAAGCAAAGTTTACATCGACCTAAGATTAAATAGAGAAACTCGACAAGAACTGTAGGGCAGTTGCACACCAGACATGACACCTGTCTGGTCGGAGGATCCTCCCTTTCCTAAGGAGTATCAAGGAACTATACACACTGACCCTCCTACTCCTAAAGTGTAAATAGCCTAACGAAGTTGAAAGGCACTTGTTTTCCCCGTCACTGCGATATTTTTATCGTGAACCATATCTTCTAGTTTCAGAGACATTTTAGGTCAAAGTTTTTTTTTGTTCCTTCTTTTTAGAAGTTTTTGTTATAATGTTTTTATGATTATGTTATAATTTTACTTCGAACAATCTATTTAATTATTATTTTATTTTTATTTTTACCGACCACCGTACTATTCAATGCATCCACATCCACATTGATTTCTACCGTAAAAAAAACGTTCCCAGTTTTTTTTACGGTAGAATTATTTTTTTTGCGTACAGTTACTTAGTTTAATGTACAGAATACTTGGTTGACGGCTTCATGAATGGTTGGTTTACACCTTCTATAGCTTGAGAGAAGGTGAGTGTTGAAATGACGAGTAATAGAGAAGTATGGAAGAAGACATGATGCGCCGACCCCAAATAAATTGGGATAAGGGCAGGACAATGAGATATCTAAGAACAACCTTGATAAATAATGCTTATAAAATATTTTCATAAAAAAGGCCAAGTTGAGACAAACTAAGTATAAAGGGTGTAAAAGACCTCTTAACGAAGCCGAAAGGCACTAGTTTTCCTGTCATTGCGAACATTTTTTTGTTCTATACCATACTTGGGAACCTTCTAGTTACGGAGATATTAGGGGTCAAAGTTCCAACTTTTTGACAAGTATTTTCTTAAATACAAGTTTTTAATGTAAGATTTTTACTTTAAACACCTCCACGACCCCCGTACTATTCAATCCGTCTATCAGCACAATGTTTTGAGTGCGTTACATTGAGTTCTACCACAAAACATGATTTTACACCCCCCAAAAAAAAGTCGTTTCCCAGCAATAATTTTTGCGTAAAGTTACTTAGTTTCATGTACAGAATGCTTGGTTGACGGCTTCGTGATGAGGTGATTTACACCGTGTATATACAACGACAACAATACGACACTTAGCCCTCAAAGTACTTTGAGGCCTAAGTGTCATATCTATTTCTTCCTATCCATTAATTCTTACAATATTACAAGAGGAAAAACTATTTCAGTATTACTAATATCGAGCTGACGAATCAGATTTCTTAACAAAGCTCATAGTTAAAAGTATTTTCAGAGCAGTTTTGTGAGTTAAGTGCCTGTTTAGCTAAGCGTTTAAGAACTTTTTCTGGGTTCTGACGATCATATTAAAAATATGTTATTACGGAAAGTTTTCAAAGAGGATTTGGGTATAAGTATCTGAACGGATTAGTTTAGTTTATTTTTTTCTAGGAAAGAATTTGTTTTTTGTTGGAGAAAAGAGTGAGATAGATGTTAAACTAAGCTGCTTTCTGAGTGTGTAATGGAAATTTTCCTTTTTTACGATGGATAATTAATAAAAATCTACTAACTTATTGCTATTCAACCAATTCGCACTAAGCGTTTTCAAACGTCTTTCTTAATTTGTACAGGAAAGAGTGGAACTCTGCCTACGTATGTGTTTCTGAACGCATATCTAAGTTAGAGTGAACAGGCTTCTTCTGGGTAAGCTCGTAATATCGTCGACTTTGTCTCTGTCATCTCTGATCTAGACTAGAGTCAAGAGCAAACCCATCGCAAATAAAAAAAACCTTTTCAATAGAAATACGATAATAGGGAAGATGACTGGGTAAAGAAAACGAAATTCTATTTTGTCCGTCAATCAGGTAATACAAAAATATTAGATACGTATTTTTTGTTTTTATCAAAAGATCAAAAGAATACTTAGTTAAAACGCATTAAAGTTGGAGAGTTGGGGCTCACTACGTCACAACTAGGTATAAAATGTACTGAGCCGTGACGTCATGCGCCATTTCAACTCAAAATATCTCCGTAATTTTACGATTACGTGAAAAAAGAAAAAATACGTGTTCAATACTTTTCAATAAACTAACCGATGGACAAATAAAAAAAAATGAGTCACCATCCCTATTAAACTAGTCTGTTGTATTCCACGAATCATGAATTTGTAGCTGAAACTTTAGCTCTAGCTTGGGTCAATACCTACCAAAACAACATACTATTATTATATGTTCCGCACAACGATACGAATTTACAGGCATACAAATTTTTACAGCTCTACGACTATGATATATGTAGTACTATTTTACTGGACACCCTGTATTTTTATTTCTATCTTCAGCGGTTTTGTTTTCAAGACACAAGCAACGAAAAACTTTCTTACCTCGTGCCTTCTGCAGCAAAGTAACGGTGGGATTTTGTGCCTTGGGCAAGCGGCTGCTGAGGTTGGCACTGCCCAGGGTGCTCAGACCGGTGACAGGCGCGCTGTGCGACGTCCTCAGTCGACCCTCGCTCTCTGATCCACTGGTGCAACCGTTCTGTTCTGAATTCTGTAGAAGAAAAATAATTACGTTTGAGATGACTGACTGTATGATGATAAAAGAAGAAGTAGTGATGTGCGGAACCTAAATAAATTGAGTTTAGGGCGGGAGAGTGATGGTGAAAACTTGCTGTAAAAAAATCATTGTAAAAGCTAAAGCAAAATTTAAGGATCGCCGCAAATACTGTTCTATATTAAATTCTGCAGAGTCCAATGATAAAAGTGTGTGTGTGTGTGAGTATGTGTAGATTTAGATACCTTTATACAACGATGTTGTGTCTAAATTATATCAGATACAATATCCACACACCAATTTTCGTGGACTTTTGCTCTATAATTCTTTAGGTCCATATTAGGTTACTATAATATTATTATGTATGAGTGGCTGTTGGGATAAGGTATAGTAATAGTATCACTTGCTAAGGTTTTTGGTCTCGGGGTTAGATGGCTATCGAACCGAGCGTTAATAGTGGTTTCGGCTCAATTGTCAAACATTCGGCTATAAAACCAGCCTAGCTAGAATTATGAGAATGTCCTCGAAAGGTAGTCTATAAACCTCTAAGGTAAGAGTCGCTCGTGGTCAATTTTATTTGGCACTGGCTTTCGCTTGTGGCTTCGCCCCGTTATGTACGGAAATTAATCCACGGCCCGGGAATGTTTTAAATATACCCTATGCCACTCGGGGATAATGTAGCTTCTTGTAAATAAATTTCGGTATCGAATCAGTAGTTCCGAAGATTATCCCTTAGCCTTACATGCAAACTTACAAACAAATATTACCTCTTATAATATTAATATAGATTTAGTCTTTGATATATTATCTGGTCGCTTTTTTTATCAGATTATTGGCTTACCTATGTTTGCCAATACGTCGAAGTCTTTATCTAAAACATTTACCTAACTAAAAGGAGATCTGAAACTTAATAAAATATGTACAAGTGACCCACCACTTTCAATATTCCCAGAAGATAAGATGGTCCCAAAGTTTTGTGGCTTTGATGTTACTTTCTTTTTGAGATGTGCCAAAAAAATTAAACTTGTAAAATAAAAATGTTGGTTCTGTGTACTCGAATTCAATTATTTAACTTTCTACTCAGTGGTTGAAAGTGCTTAAAGAAATCTAAGACTTTACGATTCCGTAATGAAATTGCAGGAAATATAGGCCATTTCTCTAATGAAACTTGTTATAATAATTACCGGTATTAAATATGGTTAAAAGTAGTTTTAAAGACTTGCTAATTTTTATGTCCATGTAACATTAAAATCTGCATAATTACACAAGTAATTTTCTGCTGTAAGTACTAAATAACAAAAATAGCGTTATTCAGTATTGTAGGTTTTAAATAAAATTATATTTGTTATGTTTCGATATACTACTCCTCTTAATTTTACATCTCCCAGGGTATTGAAAGTCCAGGGTTGCGGGACTGTTCGAAAGAGATACCGTGGCCCTGGAACACAAAGGGCGAAGAAGGAACATGGATGGGTTTTAGTCAGTACAAGTCTGACACACCTTTCCGCTCCGCCCAGAGCGGGACCTCAATCGATGATTTCAAATCCGTAAAAAAAAATGACTCCCCACACGTTGACACTTTTTGTTACGGACACGGCACAACATCACAGGTAACCCTCGTTGCCGTGTCCGGTGGCGGCGATCGGACACAGTCGCCGGTCGCTACTTCGGGTCACGGGTACAATTCGTTGCTTGTTTTCCGTCTGTTTCACGATGGACGTCCATGATGAACACCCACTCGGTGTGCGTGCCTTGGCAAATATTCATTGGTAGCTTGTATCCGACACAACACACAAAAAAGTGTCCACGTTTGTGCAGCGCCTTAGCATTATATTCCAAGGATTCTCTAGACGATGCTGATTTTTATAAGCCCTACAAATCCTAACTAATATTATGCGAAAGTAAGTTAGTTTGTTACCTTTTCACGACTAAACGGCTGATCGGATCTCACTCTCGACACTGCCTCCCGCTCCGCCCAGAGCGGGAGGAGTCATTTGATGATTTCCGACCCCAAAAAAAAAAAAATGAGGTATTGAGAGTGAGGTAAGACTGCATGCACCTTTTAGTTATATTTAAGATTAGCTTTCGTTTAAACTTATCGGTGTCTTAAGACGATTTAATTACAGTTCCATGTCTCTTAAATACTTCGTGGTGAGTCATGATCAAGGTTTTTCGGTAAAAACTCCATAAACAGCTAAGAAGATTCTATAAGCGACAATTTACTGTAAAAGGGAGCTTATGAAATCTACTTTCAGTGACGCGACAGGGGTTTATTCAAGGATGTGTAGTTTGAGAAAAGCCTAAAGTAAATATATGAGAGAGAGGTATTTACTCTGTGTTGGAATTCTTAGAATCGAGTATAACCAAATAATAATATCGGCGGCTTCCATCAAATATTGGCTTTCATTTTAGATTTTTGGATGGAATATCTAAACGTTATTTGCGTTTACTAATACAATGAAGCATGATAAGTTCATTGATTTCCCTAGATGGTTCAGAGTTGGCATGATATCAAATTGAATAAACGTGGTACTATCTATGGAGTGAAATTGCGTAGTTAATGGGCCCTAAATGTATTTTACGAGTTACAAACACAGACGTATCTCCAGCGGTGCTTGAAGGTTAAGTCTAAGATACATATATTACGCGGTGACATCTACAGTGAGACGATTACAGTAACGAGTCCCCAGAGATAGAGTATCTAAGGATATATTAGACGTTTAATTGTTAGCTGTCAACGAATTAAATTAAGGAACAATATATCAGGTCTCTTCAAAGAACGTGGAGTTTTATGACTACTAATGCTTCTAAGTTATTTTGTCGGGTAATGAGACGTCAGTTGTTGTGTCTTACAGCGGCTGCGCAACCGAAGAGTACACACGGCGACCAATCAAGCTATACAAAACCTGTTTATGCGGATCTCTATTGTACGAAAGATCTGTACAAAGCCAGGCCATGTTATACTAGAAATGGAAAACTTGATGTGTCGCGTTCAAGAACTCTCAGCGGACATGACATGACAATAACGACCATTGAACGCAGTTGCCATGCTGATACGTTGTTCCATCGTTGGAGTTCACCCTTTGTCGAAGAAACAATTAAACAAGAGGAATCTCGGGATACTTCATACTTCCAGTTCTAATACCACATACCTAAGTCCTTTTTGGGCGGTTTATACAATTTGATTTATGATGCCGTTTGATAGAGAATCGGAAGATTGTTTTAGCCAATCACAGACAAAACACAACACAGACAGAAAAAAGTAACGTCTCTATCTAATTTGAAGTGAACACAAATTATAAAATGGGATTGTACCATATCTTGGGTAGGGACAATTATGCAGTTTTAGTTTTTTTTAGAACTTCAACGACAATGTGAGGAATATTGGTTTTACTCGCTACTTAAAACGTTGGGAACACATAAATCATACCGGGAATTTACGGCGGCTGGGTGGCGTCTCTTCGAAGTGAACTGGCCTGAAGGACTTGCGCGGCGTCAGGGGCGAAGCACCCGCGCTGCCCGGCGTCCACACGGGGGGCGGGGGCGGCGGGGGCGGAGCGCCCGGGCTTCGCGCGGCGCTGCCAGGTGTCGGGGGCGGCGCGCCCGGCCTCCAAATGGCTGTAAAAATAGAAATTGTATTAGGAAAGAAGCAGAAGGTACAAGTCTTATGAAAAACATGTTATAAAGAACTGTAAGGCAACACGGTATGTTGTAACAAACTTGCTTATTCCTTGATGAAAGGAGTAAACAGATTTATACATTAAAAAAGTAATTAGGGGAAAATGAATTTAATAAATGATGAAATGAAAAATACAATAAATTAGTACAAAAGTGAAGGGCAGGTTAACCGAGAACGTTTTAAATATCTCCGCAAATCTCTGAGCGTGATAGTAACTGAAGACAAACTTGCAGTCGTAGAAAGCTGGCTTGATTAAGATGAGTTTGACCACGACGAACTTGATGCAGGGCGATTTGGTAGGACCCACCAGCAGACACGTACCGCCCAATGCCAGGCTCGTCAGCTCGAAGAGCAGCTTCCAGCAGACAGGTAATGAGCCCCAGTGCCAGGCTCGTCAGTTCGCAAAGCAGCTTCCAGCAGACAGTTAGCAACAGCCACGGCAGCACTAAACGAAGGCCGCTCTTTGACTCCACCAGGCTGTGCTCAAAACTCAAGATATGACAGATCTTGACTCCAAACTAGACTTAGCTGTTTTCTTGATTTTAGACTATACTGATTTCTCGTGTCCAGACTGAACCGACTCTTGACTCCAGACTAGAACCAGGGCATCTGTCAGAAATCCCTTTTATACCCTGATCTTCCGTTTCTTTTCTTCCAATCATTTTTTTAGATTCAAAACTGTTGCGCTCTAGTAAGACGCAACCTGCCAGTATTCAAAGCAGCCAGTAGCAATTGGTCAAAAACCTTGCGCATAATATTTTTATAAATATAACTCAGAATATCTTTACACAGCAAATATTCGCAATTAATTATAAAATACAACAATTGAACTAACGAATTGATGATAATAATTTTTAGTAATATATAATCTAAATGAAACCTTCATAGAGAGTTTGGCTGGTAAGAATCAAAAATAAAAGTAAATGACATCTGACAAATTTGAAGTAAACATGTCACAACAAAGGATATAAAGAAAATATTTATAAAAACGAAATGATTGGTAATATGCTAATGTAAAACCAATAAAAGTATGAATATGGATGATAAGTGTGAGTATAGAGTGTCTGTAGTAGGCAGATACTATATTTAGTTTAAATAGACCGAATAAAACTCTACAGTTAGAAGAAGGGAAGAGGAAGATGAGTCATGAGTAAGTATAAGATAAAAAAGTTAAAAATAAAGTAGATAAAATTAAAAGGAAGAGAGAGAGTCAAGAGAGTCTGAGTTATTATTAAGAAGGACGCAAACAGCGCCAATAATAGTTCGAGCCCACGACACTAAACCTTTTTTGATGAGATTCATAGAAGTTATAGATAAATATATGAATTAAGTGTTTAAGAGTATAAGTAGATTAAGTGATGTAATATGATGAAAATATTATGAAAATAGTTTCCAAATATAATCTCTTGTGGAAGTTGTTTTAGAATTTAGAGAATATGTTTAAGATCAAGACTTGATTTTGCGTTAGGCGCCAAAATGTAACAAACTTGCTTATTCCTTGATGAAAGGAGTAAACAGATTTATACATTAAAAAAGTAATTAGGGGAAAATGAATTTAATAAATGATGAAATGAAAAATACAATAAATTAGTACAAAAGTGAAGGGCAGGTTAACCGAGAACGTTTTAAATATCTCCGCAAATCTCTGAGCGTGATAGTAACTGAAGACAAACTTGCAGTCGTAGAAAGCTGGCTTGATTAAGATGAGTTTGACCACGACGAACTTGATGCAGGGCGATTTGGTAGGACCCACCAGCAGACACGTACCGCCCAATGCCAGGCTCGTCAGCTCGAAGAGCAGCTTCCAGCAGACAGGTAATGAGCCCCAGTGCCAGGCTCGTCAGTTCGCAAAGCAGCTTCCAGCAGACAGTTAGCAACAGCCACGGCAGCACTAAACGAAGGCCGCTCTTTGACTCCACCAGGCTGTGCTCAAAACTCAAGATATGACAGATCTTGACTCCAAACTAGACTTAGCTGTTTTCTTGATTTTAGACTATACTGATTTCTCGTGTCCAGACTGAACCGACTCTTGACTCCAGACTAGAACCAGGGCATCTGTCAGAAATCCCTTTTATACCCTGATCTTCCGTTTCTTTTCTTCCAATCATTTTTTTAGATTCAAAACTGTTGCGCTCTAGTAAGACGCAACCTGCCAGTATTCAAAGCAGCCAGTAGCAATTGGTCAAAAACCTTGCGCATAATATTTTTATAAATATAACTCAGAATATCTTTACACAGCAAATATTCGCAATTAATTATAAAATACAACAATTGAACTAACGAATTGATGATAATAATTTTTAGTAATATATAATCTAAATGAAACCTTCATAGAGAGTTTGGCTGGTAAGAATCAAAAATAAAAGTAAATGACATCTGACAAATTTGAAGTAAACATGTCACAACAAAGGATATAAAGAAAATATTTATAAAAACGAAATGATAATATGCTAATGTAAAACCAATAAAAGTATGAATATGGATGATAAGTGTGAGTATAGAGTGTCTGTAGTAGGCAGATACTATAATGTGAAGGTGAAGCAGTACTTCATAAGGCCTAGTTCATCCTCTCTCTCTCTCTCGGTCCTGGCAGCGTAGACAGGCCACGAGACCGGTGTACCGATAACCTCGTCAGATTAACTTAGAGGCCCACGACCGGGTAAAGTGGCGTGCATTGGAGGAGACCTACACCAGCATTGGGTGCATACGGGTTGAAGAAGAGAGAGAAGACTCTTAGCTTAATCGGTAACTGTTCGAGCCGATGAATTAGTCAAAGATAGCTGAACTTTGAATTTGCTTAGCATATAAGTGTCGTATTACTGACTGACTGACTGTACCTATCACATTTTTTTTGTCCTTAAGAGCGCATTATTCTGAACTGTACCGTTTTGCGATGATCGCATTAATCCACTACCTATTAATCATCATCATTATTTCAGCCGAAAGACGTCCACTGCTGGACATAAGCCTCCCCCAAGTGTCACCACATTGACCGGTCCCGTGCGACTCGCATCCAGCGGATCCCCGCAACCTTCACCAGGTCATCGGTCCACCTAGTGGTAGGCCTTCCAAAGCATCGTCTTCCGGTTCGTGGTCACCATTCCAGAACTTTTTGGCCCCATCGGCCATCGGTTCTGCGAGCAGTGTGCCCTGCACATTGCCACTTAAGTTTGACAATTCTTCGGGCTACGTCAGTAACCTTGATTCTCTTGCGGATGTTCTTATTTCTGATTTGATCACGCAAGGAAACTCCGAGCATAGCCTTCTCCATTGCCCTTTGGGTGACTTTAAGCCTTCTGATGAGGCCCATTGTCAGCGACCACGTTTCGGTCCCGTACGTAATCATACCTATTAATAGACGATGTTTATTTACCGTTACAAGTAAGCCTTCTGTTTTCCCGCACGTCACGATGCATTTCGATTCAGGTGCACTTGCTCAGTCATTCTTAAATTAGGCATGAGTCAAGTCTCGCTCGGCTCAAAGAGTTCATCGTGTATCTAGATGTTGAGTTTCATTTACTGTCTGACCTTACATTTATATGGACGTGGGTAGGTATAGTCTTAATAGTTTTACTTCCTTGTTATGGAAGCTGAAGTGGGGACGTGACTGGGGATATGTCGTATGAGTGTTTGTCTTTCTTACCGTCGTATACGTCTTTTTATACTCGAAAATTGCATGGCATGGGTAAATGGATTCTGGGCCAATGCATTTAAGATCGCATGTTGTTTAACATTTGATATGGTAATCGGCTGTTTGTGGGTACGTGTATAATCCTAATTTTTTGAATAATTTGCATATCTTCATTTCAAATCCAATTAATTACTGCATGGCGCGAAGGAACGGTATGATTTGCCTAACAATTAAATACTCCCTATTTAAATAGGCAAATGTATGTGTATGTATGTGTGTAATTGTTAGGCAAATCATACCGTTCCTTCGCGCTACGCAGTAATTAATTAATAATACCAAGCCAGCCCAGCTTTCATAAAACTATAATTACCTAATACCTAAGGTACATCTTTAAAGACCAATGGAAGAATGCCAGTAATACTATTCATTAAAGTAACAGGTATTAATATTATTACACGAAGTAAAGAGCTCTTTCATGGCAATCATAAAATAGGGCTCATAAAATATTATAGCGTATTTCGCCTCGCCTCACACTGCCAAGGCTCTCTGCCAACATGTCAATCCGAAGACGAACTAAAACAATTCAGGCACAATACAACTAGTAATAGTACCTTTGCGAAGGTTGAATAATGTACTTAATGCTATTAAAGATAAAAGCTAAGAAAAGAAAGGCAGTTTGGCATTAAGGAAAAGCTAATAATTTCCGTTATTCGGGCCTATAGTAAAGCTTTCGTTTAAAGAACATAAATATTTCAAACTGCGAATGAAAGCTCATTGGAGACCATATATTTTTATGACATCACCAAGATTTGCCATTGTCTGAAGACTGTCCAAAACAATACGAGCTTCATAAAATGTAGTACGAGCACCTCCATTTGAAGGCTGGATGATATACCTACTCCATTCAATTTGGACGTTTTTACACAGAGAGCTGCATTTTACGATCTTGCAATAAATCTCGGTGGGGCGTAGAATCGACGTGTGTTTACTCGGTCGTTTTCAACAAATTGGGTTAGTGGTACCGCACCCTGCTGTCGACGTAATCGCTTAGCCTGTTAGGACTGTGATGTGATCACGCCCATCTCGGATCTTCACATATTTACCTTCACTCGCGTACTGATAGGTTCGCACACACGTTTGCTAATCAAAACTGAAATTGTTCCGGACCGAGCGTCAATGTCAATATGCCTTTAATAACGTTTACTGAAATTCTATCCTCATTTCATATTATTAACATTGCTTTTCAATGAATTACTTCCCATAATTAGAAGGATTAAAACATGACAACAATATGCTCTGGAATCCAAATCACATGCCGAAGTTAGTAAGGATTAAATCGTATCCGATAATTGGTTATTTATCTACCGTTTATGTACCGTGCGCCGACATCAAAGTGAGAAACTCAACGCAAATAAAATTAAAAGTGTACTGAAAACGAATCCAATTATGGCACAACGGAGAAAAATTCAGTTTTTTCGTCGGTGTTGGATTCGTCCCGTATATTGCAATGTACAGGTGAAATGTGTGTGTTGGATTTGCAAGCTCGTGAGAGGCCACTGTTAGTTTTTTTACGGACGGCATCCATTGCAGGCCTGCACATTGTTTACGGTTTGGCCAGTTTTTTGTTGATTGGGGCGATACAAATATGCGTCTAAATTCGCAGGCAGTGAATGTATTTGTTCTAACGCTGATGAATGGAGGCGTCAGTGTCGCAGAAAGCTCAACATAAACAAACAACAACGGCTACCCACTGCATACGGTTCCGCTTTGCACAGTTGCACTGCAAATCACACAAAACCTAATATGATAGAGTGGCTAGTTAGTAGCTAGCGTTATTGCATTTTAGTGATGTGCTTGCTTGAACAAGGATGAACTGCGACTGAAGACGATTCAGTATGAAAACTTAATATTCAAAAGGGACTTCCACTATTGATGTTCTAAATAGAACACATTATAAATGCTATGCTCACAACCTACCACCGACCGCATTTATTAGTCGGTTTGTGCAAACACTGGCAAGCCAGGTAAGGACCACGAACTGGGCAAAATTCCAACCCCGGATTATAACTGAGAGTTTTCTTGCAGTTCTAACAAACCCAATTATATGACCGGATCAATGATGTGGAGCTTAAATCCTCTTGTTTTAAAAAATAATGGCGTAAATTCTCGTACGTCACGTTTCTGCGTCTCACAGAGGGGCTTTATTTTTCCGTTTGACCATTAGGGATTCAAATCAGAGCGGTGGTCGTGCCGCCGGCTAACTTACAGCCTTTACCTCTAATTGCGTTATGAACTCCTGGTACCACGCTCGTATTTTGGACAACAAATTGTTGTTTATATGGCCTTCTTTTCTGTTGTTGGTTGTATTTTTGTTGTTGTATTTGTGTAATTTTTAACCGACTTCCAAAAAAAGGAGGTTCTCAATACGACTGTTTGTATTTTTTTTTATGTATTTTCGTCAAAAATGTGGACGAATTTTGTTTTATTTTTATCCGATAGCCTATAGGTACTCCTGAGGTGGTCCCAATGTCACCATGTCATAATCTGATGATGGGATTCCAGGGAAATCGAAGGCAACCCAAAAAAATTTAAATGCACATTCACCGTTTTTCATATACTCTCTAACGCAATTCAGAAATTTGTGCCTGGCAATCATCATTTCATGTTGCTGAGCTGATGATGGAAGGTATAAGTCAGGATCTGATGATGAGATCCTGGAGGAATCGAGGGAACTCTCGTCTCGTTTGGATGTTTAGAGTGTATGTTCGGCGATATTTTTGCCAATTTTGAACCAATTTCGACGTTTTTTATTGGTTGGAAGAATATTATTCCACGATGGTCCCGTTTATTTTGGTGAAGATCTGATTCTAATCTTCGCAGATTTATAACGGAACTCTTTATAATAGACGGCAAATCTGTCGTGATTGCTGCAATTGCTTGGATGTTTATTGTTTACAAAATATCATAACATAACATCAGGCTTGTATGCTCTGAGGGGGTAGGTACGCAGATGTGTACAGTACACCAACATTTCTATAATTAGATAATAATGTTAAGTTATTTATTTTTTTTTTTTTTTTGGAAGAAGAAGACATGCTGCGCCGACCCCAAATAAATTGGGATGGGAGGGCAAGAGAATGTTATGATGATGAAGTTCAATTTTATTAGGAATAAGCCTTTTATCATTACATGTATTTTGGGCTATGGCAAACATTTGTATGATATTACAACTAAAAATGGAAGATTAAAAAACTTTTTTGCAAAAAATAAAACCTACTTCAAATTTTTATGTTTTTTAAGTCGGTTTAATTTTTTGCAAAAAAGTTTTTTTATTCTCCCATTACAATTTTATTGGCAGAATTAAAAGTGACGTAAAGTGCGTAGATCAAAAATTATAAGCTGAATAACTGCGAGAAGAGCTCATGAATGAGCAGACCGATCGAAAATAAACCTTTTCAGACTTGGCTGAAATATGCACGTTTATTTATCTACATAACTATGGTTGAAGTTTCCGTAAGATTACATACCTAATAATTTTTCATCTAACTTGAAAAAGCAGTCATTAACATATTGCATACCTAATAATTTTTCATCTAACTTGAAAAAGCAGTCATTAACATATGCCTGCCCTTGTCTCATGTAACTTGGGGTCGGCGCAACAAGTTTTTTTCTTCCATTCTCCACGCTGTCGTTTACTCCTTTCTCTTTCATTTCTTCCCTCATACAATCCATACATCGTTTCCTTGGTCTTCCTCTCCCTCTCCATCCATCCACATTTACATTCATCATTAGCTTGAACAAGCAATGTTCATGAAAGCACCTGAGTTTCTTTTTATTGGTACTGCAGGAGTTACAAATAGTTTTTCTTTTTCAAATGAAGATGAGAAAGTAAGGAAAACAAGAAACAAACTTAAGCTGGTATCGCACGGGACTTGTTACTTCCATAAATAGAAAAAAACATGCTGTGTAACTGAACGTGATATATTCTAAAGTAGGTAAGTTTTCTCGTTAAAAGTATTTTATTTATTTAATGTTCCATTAAAAACTCCTCTCCGTGGTTAATTTATCAAAGAAACTCAATGTTTCTGAAATGAATTCCTTGTTGGCGCCCAACTGACAAATGGCGCCCGCACTTAGTGGCAAAAGTAAAAAAAAAACAAAAGTTCAAAACTTTAATAAATATAATAGGTACTTATAATAATTATCTATGATTTTTCAATAATCTATATTCTGCTATTGCTGGGCAAAGGTCTGCTCCATCACCTTCCCTATTTTCTCTGTGCTGTTTTCTTCACCCAATTTAACATAAACACAACATCTGTTATTTATGTTGTCTAAATACTATTATTTATTAAGAGTGTTAAAATATTTCATCTCTTAAGTAAAAAGGAGAAACTGCAAAAGCCAAAATTAACAGATTTAACCTATCGTTGTAAAAACCTGTAAAAGAGTGACGTTTGTTTATAAACGAATTGTCTATTACAAGTTTTGTACCCCAAAGAACTAATTTTACAGCTAACTTACTTTTAAGACAAAACGCATTAAAAATCAGGTTGCACTGCAACTAAGCATTATACATTTCAAATGCAGCATCTAGTAGGAGTTTTTCAAACTTTTCTCGTTATGGGGAAGTCTGTTTACGGGACCAGTCATAGCTTCTTAGGCACTTCCGTATTTACGACGTTAACTTTACGAATGAATAAATTAATATTAAAATATTGTTGAGTCCGTAATAGTCGGAGCTGTATTAGTAGCGTTTTGGATTTAATTTAGTTATGTAAGTACATATTTTACGGATAAATTCAGTAATAATACATAATTATGAATAACATCCATTTAATATGTAAAATAACAAAAATATATTATATTATAATACTTAATTATTAAATTACAAAAATTAATAACGAACAACTTATAAGCGAGTAAATAAACAAGCAGTATATTTAAATAAATAATTAATGAATAGATGGACTTGAATACATAATATTAATATAATAAGTAAACGGAAATATAAAATAATAAACAGAATATAAAATAATTCGAAATTATAATAATTGTAATTTTTATTCTCTTTCTTGTTATTACAAGGAAAATTAGAGAAGCGCTCTTCCTCTCTCTACATATTTAAAACTTGCTGTGCCCGACAGGGTCCATCATTGTGTCTATTATTTTTTATTTGATCACCTGTTAAGTGTAAATTATGGATGCCATAAATGATTTGATTTGAGCTTATAATACTTATCGTAAGTTCGTTACCGTTAACCAAAAGTGGACAAGACGTTACTCTTATTTCTGGTTCATTATAAAGTAGCATTATCACACTTTCATAAGCTCCTGTGATGTGCAAACAACTGGACAGGCAGGACACGAATTCAACCCATCTTGTGTGGAAAAATATCACATTTACACTCCAGGGCAGAGTCATCTATGAATCTCCTTCTGAACAGGTTTTCTTTGTTTCGGCTAACCTGTGTCCGGAGTCTTTTTAGAGAATTGCAGGTCAGCTGCCATAGCATTCGTATCCAGGTGGGAGATTGGTGGTTGACACTTTTTTGCCACAGCTTGGGTCTTTGATCAAAGTCTACGCCAACGTAGCGACCTGCTACGTCGTAGAACAAAATAGCAGCAGCCTTGCTACGACAATAACAATTTTTTATTCAGTGATTACAACGTCTTAACCTTTAAATGTTAAAAGCTCTTTCACAATTATTGTTGACACGGATTTACACTTCATTTCAAAAACAACCCACTTAGGTGTATCTTATTTATATAAACATTAAACACCCATTGTAACTCTCTGCAGTTCGATCTAATAAGCAATGCTTTTTATACTGGCTTAGGCAAATAATATCATTGTACGGACAGCACTAACAATATCTGGAAAACTAGACTTCTGGTACATAATTCAAGGAAGGTATGGAAGACAAATATTTTTGTCTTCCATAATACCGTTTTGCCGAATACTATTAAAAGTTTCGCATTTATTTGTATTAGCCTTTTTTATACATCTCTCCACGTCTCTCGTCACGTCGAACCGGCTTTTATGATGCGTGTCCAATCAATGTTACTATGACAAAAATAGTTAAGCATTATTTCAGACAGCTACGAGACATCAATGAGGGTATCCACAAAGGCCGTGGTATTTACACCACCCAAATGAAAATGGCATTACGAAAGTATGGCAAGTTTGTAGTTAGCCACGTTGCCTGGCATCCCTGTCGTCCATTATCGCGCCAGACAATAGAAATATGACGTCACGGTGTAAAGTAAATCTTGTATAATTTGTGTGGGTATCATTACTGTTGATATTGGCAATCAATTTAATGTCTATGCTGTGGTTATTTGGTTGGTAGACATTTGCATAACTTCAACAGTAATCATACAATATAAGAATTAAATTCTGTAACGTAATTTACTTTATTTCATTTTATCGGTACTAATAAAACTCAATTCAAAAAGCTATCAATTCTATAAAAATAAACGGTGTAAGGGATATCAACGGACAAACCAAGAAATTAGTTCACGATTTTACAGCCCACAAATGACTTTTCAGTTTAAAAAGAATGCAACGAGTCACACCATTGCCTTTTATTTAAATGGAAATATAACTTTAGCTGCCAGCATTTAAAAGCCGAATTCATTGATACGTACACTAAAGGTTGTGCAAATAACATTTGTATCCAAAAAAAATATGAACAAAAGTCTCAGTAGTATACACAAAAGAAAAGTAATTGTGACACAATTACGTTCCCTTTGTGCCTGTATAGTTGTTGTTAATATGTGGAGCGCCCTGTACTCAGAAATATACGGAGGACAAAACATTTTGGGACTTGATTTAGAAGAGAGAACACAACAGTCTTTGGAGAAAACTACGGAATCCTATCGAAGTGATAATTTGTGCAAACGGCCTGAAAGTAAAATTACCCTAACTTTACTTTATAGAAATAGTTCGCTTTCACGCAATTTATATTCACGCAATATACACTTTAGGCATTAACATCTTTGAATAGTAGAAATTGACTTGAAAAGTTGTTTAAAATATTATTCGACTTGTGTTTTGCGAATGAACTCACAAAAAAATAAGATCCAAAGTACAAAGAAGATTTAAAAAGCCCTAAGTTGCGTAATAACATCTAAGTGAATTCTCCAGTTTCGTCCCACGTTCCTCCCGGTTCCCCAACATTCAATCTCAACACTTTTCCCAAAGAAGGGGCGTCTTTTACTTCGCATTCTTGGACCTACATTATCCACTCAGTGATTTAATTACTCCGAGATAATCAAGGCACATTGCTTCGGCTAGAGATGGGAAAAACACCGGGAATTTAGGTTCCGTAGTCAGAAGGATAAAGTGACATTCTTTGAAACTTTCTTATACATCCTTTTGCAGTTGACTGGACTTCTACCCCAGTTGACTTGGAAATAACAAGTCGTAGAAAAGAATAGAAAGAAATAGATAGGATAACCAAGAATTTTCTTTTTTTTTTTACCTTTGGGAAATAATCAAAATGAGGTCCCGCTCTGGGCGGAGCGCAAGGGAGTGTCAGACTTGTACTGACTAAAACCCATCCATGTTCCTTCTTAGCCTTTTGTGTTCCAGGGCCACGGTATCTCTTTCGAACAGTCCCGCTGCCCTGGCAGGCATCGGCTCTCTCAGACCCCTTCTGATTTGCTGACATCTCCTTGAGGCGCGCGTGGAACACGAACGCGCTGTCGACACGGCCTGTCGTCATAAGCCGGTCGGAAGCCAAGAAGACTTCGATCAGGCTAAGTCATCATCATAATTTTCCTGCCCTCATCCCAAGTAATTTATGGTCGGCGCAGCATGTCTTCTTCTCTATTACTCGTCATCTCATCAAACACCTTTTTTCTTGCCATATCTGTTCGGATCAATCACCGAACAATAAAAGATATGTCAGCGTAATTACGCACCGCGCTCTATACCTAAGTAAAACAGTCAGTACGTCTCGGACAGGCTAGTAGGCTGTCCGAGTCGCGCCCGATACCTATGCTGTCCGGGACAGCATAGGTATCGGGCGCGACTCAATCTCATTCCGTTCACCTCATTAGTTTTAATCGTTATCATTTGAGTTACTGAAATATAGTTATCTTTATAATCTTAGTTTATCCTTACCTTATCTTACCCCAACCCCGAACAATATCATTCTTTGACACAGTGGGTGTTGATGTGTGTCGATCAGACTAAATATTAACCTAAAACAACTCATCTAAGTGTCTGACGTATCTGTCAAACTTAGGTGATGATCTACTATTAGAACATTGACAGACATCATTAGAAACAGGTAAATTTTTCTTGCAACACTTTTTGTTGATTGGAACGATCCGAAACAGTTTAGTTCTTCAAAAGCTTCTATTAGTCTTGGATTACAAAGGGACGGGGTAGTAGCTTCGAACATACAGTAAAGCTGGCTTAAGACAAAGCTTTAAATACGCAAATACCAATAACGTCGCGTTGTGTGTCATGCTTGAATTTTTTAACTTGTGTTCAAATATTGATAAATGTTTTGCACTTTGCAAATTTCGCTTGTAAAGTTTTATATATAACAAGGCGTTAAATTTTTTGTTGCTTGGTGTTTTTGTATCTTTATAAACTACCCTTTGCCTTTGTATTCACCCGTGTGGGTGCTGCAAACTATACCACGGGGACGCGCTACCAGGATAAAAAAAAAAACATATCCTCACCTAGGTCACGGTTTACCTGCATACATCATCCGCCTAGCCTTTTCCCAAACTTTGTTTGGGTCGGCTTCCAGTATAACTGGATGCAGCTGAGTATCAGTATTTTACATGATGCAACTGCCTATTTGACCTCCATAACCCAGTAACTGAGTAATACGAAACCCCTTGGTAAGACTGGATGTTAGACTTTCGGCTTCTGACTACTTGTAACGACTGTCAAAGATCTACAAATGACAGCCGGGACCAATGGATTAACGTGCTTTCCGAGGCACGGAGGAAACTCAGTATATAATTATGGTCACCCATCCACGGACCAACCTCGGCAACCACGGCTTAACTTTGAAGATCGACCCGTGCGGCTGTTATTAAACTGCATACCTTTCATAGTAATTCGTTCAGCCGTTAGTGCTTAAAAAGGAGACGCACAGATACAGATAGAGTAACGTTTACATTTATAATATTAGTATGTATAGCGTGGATGGGCTTCCTTTTAACCTCAATCTCGCCTAATGGATAGATAAGATCTTCACCAAACTAAGGTTCCATAATTTGCTGTTTCAATACGGAATCCTAAACCGTGGAATAAGATTAAACACTGAGAAGTATCCGACGCTCAACAATGTAATTGGGTTGCAATAATTACATTATTCAGTAAAGTACGGTGGCTGGGCTTAATTGGCGGAATGCTGGTATGTTCACTATAGCAGATTTGTTCGGTTGTTTACAAAAATGCAGTTTTTACTGCCTCAGTGTAGTTAATCACTCCTTAATTTGTTTGAAATGCTACGTTTTTATAATTGAAATTCTAACTTCGAATTCCACCTTCAATCAACTATGCAATATTCTATACAATATGCAATATGTACGCATAAATAAAATGATTTTTCTTCAGATGAACATAAAATCTTAAATTCTCTGAAAGACAACACACAGCCTACAGTTATGGGTCTAGAAGAATTTAGCACAAGAGTTCCTTTTTCAACGAGGGTGAGCTCTTTCGAAAATGTATCCCCAAAAGGGGATGGAAGTTGGGAGTTTATCAATTTACGGATGGGAAGTCGCATCAGTCGCAAAGTTTGTCCATCAATGTCTATCAAACTGTCGTGGAAATCTGCGAATCAGGTTCAATTACTTTGATGTGGCATTTTTATTACAACTAAGTCATAATAAAAATGCCCGTTTGAAATAAATTTATCCACTATTCACTCGTTCAAGCAAGAAAAAAAAATCACCGAAACAAAAACCCCTCTACCTAACCCTTTGGGTAAAACAGGCGCGATATTACGTGTTATGTAAAAAGATAGTTATAATAATACTCCTAAAACCTTGTCCGCATTGAACCATATTACCGATCGCTTATCGAGAAAGGTAGCACAAAGCGTTTTATCCGGACAAGCTATATGCGCGAATCAACGCGCATTAGAACATGCTTATGTGAGCTTCTGTATGTCAAAGAAAAGATATTATGGAGATAAAAAAGTTTATCGTGTGACAGGTTTTATGAATACTGGGTCAGCCAGGTAGGACGCGAAAGGATAGATATAGCACCCGTTTTTTTTTTTATAAAAAAAAAGGAATGTTTTAAAACTGTGCAGTGATAGTATCAACCCCGAATTACACGTAGTCGAATCTAGGTAGGCATTTTCATCACTGCTCTCAAAATGACTGGCCAACGGAACACTCCTCGGAGACCATCGTGAGGAAACCAGAGATGTCGCAGAACCAAAAATTCTAGGATGTGTGGCATCCCTAACCGTAATAGGCCCACTTGGTTGATAAGGCCCGGACTCAGCGACCGGGCAAAGTGAAAACGAGCGGAGATTTGTGAAGCAGATAGGTCAGGAGATGTGCAAAGGCGCACGCCGCTCACTTGCACACCGCGTACGTCTCTTCTCGTCTCCCCTGCATGCGTCATGTTCGTGAATAGGCGCTGTCAGTTGTGACTGGATATCTCTTAGCTACCACGGTTTATTTTTATTACTTTATTGTTGAATTACTGATTTAATCTTTTACTCTGGACGCTCTTAACTTGCCCGTACTTCTACATCGTTCTCACATATTTGTAAAAATTCTTAACATGAATAATGTAACCAAGATTTTGTAACATATTTTGATTTAAAAGAGTGTGCATGAAGTTTCTTGCCCATACTTCTCCATAGAGATCTACGCTTTGGAATTGGCAACTACGGTACTTTCACAAGTTATTATGCCTTGTGACTGGGACTGTAGCTTCGTGTTTTATTTTGTTTTTTTGACTTTCAAAAGTGCCTGTAATGGTGAAATACTAATAATATGCTTTGAGTTTGAGTTTGCTTGCCTTAACAATTACGAGACATCTCCTCTTCTCTCTGCTCAACCGTTGCCACTAAAGCTATAAGCTATAGAATGATTGTTAACATAATCAACTTTAAATATAACTAAAAGTCACTAACAACCTAGTTCGAAGTCACAGCAGTTGTAATAAGCAGTAGTATAAAGTAGGTCTTAATAATATTCGAATGCCCAACATACCCAAAAAGTGGAATATAAGTGGACCCAAAATCAACTTCCAATTCAGGGATCATTACCAGATGTTTGTCGAGAGCCTATCGATATCATTATAGGAATTCAACCGAACACGATATTAAATCAGCTGGGGTCGGATGCCAGCATGTTTTTCGCCGCCAACATTCCGGCTCACCCATTTTCCGGCACGGGTATTCATACGATAACAATCTAGTTATCGGACGGACCGGCCGATATTAAAATCCGATGTCGTACCCTACATATCTAGGCATGTGTTGTGGAACTTCATTAAAATGAAATTTCAGTAGCGTTACCTACATGTTTATTTATGTAAAGTCACGAACGTCAATATTATAATGTGCTTGTTTTGGGCCAACGAAATATAAAACTGTCGTGCTAGCGACACGGAGAAGAGATACAACGTTCCTGGCTTAACAACATTTAAAAGAGCTTATCTTGAAATTATGATCCCAAATTTGAGGTTCACCATCTGCCTAGCCTTTTCCAAGTTACGTTGAGGCCGGCTTCCAGTCTAACCCGATGCAGCTGAATACTAGGATATCACATTGAGCGACTGCCTAATCCTAATTTTGAGGTTATACCATTTCATATCAGGATATGTCAGAAGATGCTTAGTTGGTGTAGGTGCTTATGGTCAGGATGTAGGAAAATTGAATTTGAGAATTCATCATCTGCCTAGCCTTTTCTCAAACTATCTTGGGGTTGGTTTCCAGTCTAACCGGATGCAGCTGAGTACTAGTATTTTACATGAAGCGACTGTCTTACTGACCTCCACAACCCAGTAGCTGGGTAATACGATATCCCTTGGTAAGACTGGATGTCAGACTTTTGGCTTCTGACTACTCGTAACGACTGTCATAGGTCTACAAATGACAGCTGGGACCAACGGCTTAACGTGCTTTCCGAGGCACGGAGGAAACTCGGTAAGTAATTATAGTCACCCATCCACGGACCAACCTTGGCAAGCACGGCTTAACCTTATAAATCGACCACTGCGGCTGTTACTATTTAGTCACGAGCTTAAGAATTGAAAAATGTAAATAATTAAATGTTCGTGATTGTAGGTAGGAAAGTTATCACGCCACAAGAGTACCTATATTACGTATTTTCATCTACTTGATGTAATTAATTACTTACATTGTTTGTATATTGACCATTCAAGGTAACTTAGGGCCGATTTTTAAATCATTAGATAACTTTTACCTGAAGAGTAAATGTGAGGTTTCGACAGACTGTCCGTACAAAAACTGTCAAAATGACTAAATATTCGTCGGATAAAAGATAACCGGCGATTGCAAAACCGGCCCTTAATGGTATTATTTTTATACAAATATTTTGTAAGTCGAGCCCCAAAGACAAGCAACCATGGGGGTCAGATAGGCCGACGCTCTATGTTTAATTTTAGTATAAATCTTCATTCAGTTAGACTGGAAGTCGACCCTGATATAGTAAAAGGCTACGCAAATGATGTGTTTGAAAGTTGATCCTATACCTTACGTAATTTAGCAAGTTTCATCATTCGGTTAGAAGTATAGCTTTTTGGTCATCATATGCACCCCCGTTCAGTGTGGTCACTGCGATTAAAGTCCCTCCATAGTAATTGAAATTTAGCTCCTGAAATAGACTATGAAAGTTGTAAATGGTCTTATCTCAATACAAATGAATTCTGTAGGTACGTATACAGGGTGTATAACAACCTACAGAATGTATATACCTTTTCCGTTACACCCTGTATAAGTCGTCAACATTTCGGAATCTGGGCAGCAAAAAGTCAAAGTTCATGGTGGCTAATACCTTATTTGAGAGGATAAAATTCGTTTTTTGTACCATCAATTTTGCTCTCAAATCACGAACTGTAATCGCCTTTATAAAGGACAAAGAAAAACAAAAAAAAAATAAGACGTAAAATAAACGCGAAACAAATGAAAGTGTCAAGAATAATTCTCTAAAAAAGGAAGAAAGATGTCATCGCAAATCGTTTTGCCAAAGGACTATGGAGATATTAAATTATTGTCTAAGGAATGCTAATAGGGTCATCACTTAAAAGAAGAAGCAAAAACTGAGGGCAGACTAATGGTTTGTTATGCTTCAGGAGGTTTGCGGCAGCCCTGCGCTGAGAATTTATTTTTAATGCCTGTGATTTGAGCATGAAGTCGATTCCCGGGTCGAGCACAGTGTTGTTGGGTTTTTCATCAGAAATTTCTCAGTAGCAGCCAGCAGGCCTTCGTGCCAATTGATGGCAATAGGCTCGCCCTTTTTTTATGAATGGCATCTGGCAGTTCAACCTATGAGGTTGTTGTCTGCTTAACCGGACTGTCCTGTGGGTGCCTTAAGAGTAAGGCCTCCAGCCAGGGCATAAAAACTTACAAACTAAGCGACTACACGCTAAGGGCACCCCCTGTGGGGTACGAACCTCGGCTTAGGGCGTCGTTGGGGGAGGACTGCATGGGGACAGGCTGAATCTTGAATGATATTCTTATTTAGGGGCTGATTTAAAACTACTGGTACAGCATCGCGGGCTGGCTCGAGCGAGGGTAGGGGAGGGCATGGACTGAGACGTCGCGACGGACCTCGACGGCGAGGTCGGAAAGAGGGTTCGCCCTCTATTACTTGGGACTTAAACATAACTGGCGAACTGTGGGTCTACTGTTAGGTACACTTCTGCCTAACCGTTCCGGGATTAAAAGGCGCGATGTTATGTTATGATTTTTGTTTGATCCTAATTTTATGCTAGTCTGATTCCCGTTTTCATTATGATTAGGTTACCTTATGAGTGCCTATTGTGCCTAAGCAACAGCGCACTGTTGCTCCTTCAACTCTAGCCTCAACCTCTAGAGTTGAAATCTCATTAGTACATAAATATTTAGGCATCCATTAGGTGTCGCTTAGTATAAGTGAAACAGAGGATAAGTACTACGCTATGCTAATAAAACAGGTATCATAATAAACTAAATGACCTAATTTAGCTAAACAAATGGCGTTTAGTGCTATACTTAGGTAAATGTTGGTCTATTTTTTTTGTCGTTTGTGAGTCAACGGCCATTTACGATCCGCCTAGATACACAAAAGGTCGCTTAGCTGAATTTTACCGCTAAGCCTTACTATAACTAAATTAATTATTAAAAGGGTAAGTAAGCTTTAATCTCTTTACTGTTTTGTGTGGTGTGGTTTTGGTGATATTTTACATAATATACATATTTTATGTGGCTTTGAAACCACTGATAAAGTTGACAAGTTGGTATTATACGGATTGAGTGTAGTTTGGTACTTGTTGCTAGACTTTTCCTTCAGTAAAATAGTTTAGTCAACATCAGTAAACGTTTCTCAGCAAGGAAGGTTTAGTGCAACGTGGTTCTTTAGGCGCTTGAATTACATCGACAGGGGGGAGCTGTTGGTTCATTTCTGAAATTGTCTGCGGAAATCACATTGAGATTTCCAAACCGGCACGCGCCACAAGAACCATGCAGCACTGTGCTTTAGCTAAACATTATTGCTGTCACTGCCACATTACTGCCAATCTACTACTTATGCTCGCTTCCAACCTACACCTATAACTATAAAAGCGATTTGCGGTTTCAATCCATTAGCATAATACAGACCTATCGTTAAAAAAATATAAGTATCGAACTACTCAACATAAGTGTCAAACTACTGCAAACATTACTGATTGACAGTTATGTATACAATAGACCTACTACGATGGGACAGTTTTTCGTTAATACACTTTTGCATACGGATTTGTTATAAAAAAAGGCTAAAATAGTTTAAAATAGGAAAGAGTATATTAGTACTGTTACAACCTGTCAACATAATCCCTTTGCCACGAGGCACTCATTTTACTTCGACCAACTTTCTTATTTCCTCGACTAAACCACGGATGTGCGAGGTATCTCTAGCTAGGGAATCAATATCCCTATCGGAATGAATCCTAGATTAATCTAGAAGTTCTCTATTTCATGTACAAGGCTTTAACGCGTTAAGCGGCTTTTACAAACCAAAAGATCAAATAATTCAAAATCAAAGACAATGTTCAAATCTCCGCAGACGTCTGGAACAGATTTTAGCACCCTACTAAGCTAACTTTATAGATTAATACGCTTGAAATAGTCACCAAAATTCTAGAAATTAGACACGAAATTTCGACAATCTGTATGGAATTCTGTTGACTGTACTAATTTGTGGAATTCAAAACTTTATAATTATAGTCGAATTATGTTGCAGAGTTATACAAAAATTGCGAAAAATGCAGGAATAATTTGGTGTAAAGTTAAAGTTCGAAATATTTGCTCATATTAGATTATGTTTTAGACTTCTCCATTACAATCAAAGACCACAGGGCAAAAAGGAAAAAATAGAACAGAGCGGTGTAATCCTGTTTTCCAACAAAGCTTTGCTATGTTCATAAGTCCATAAAACAATTATACAAAAACTGCCTGTTTTCAATAGTTTCCGAGCTCATATGAAGGCAAAAAAATGAGAACTGTAATATGAATGCAATTGACATAGTGTAGCTCGAAATGATAGCACTTTGATATTCCCACAACTTTTATTCCTCTGCTCCATATTTCAAAGTACTCGTATACGGGACCATTTTCCCAAAAATATATTCCTTTTTCAGAGGAAAAATAGACGAGGCATACCGTTCGCATCACACGTAGGTATCAAATTCCATATGCAAAGGTAAACTTGTGATATTTCACCACGTCTGCCTGTGAGTATTTAAACCTATCAGTTTTTGGATAGGATTTTTTGAAATTGCGGCGAGTGTGTGAACCAATCTGAATATCACACTGTTTTTTATTGACGAAAAAGTAGTATTAAAAATAGTGTTTTGAGACCTGCCCCCGTATTCACAACCGCTCGGATTCGATTTCGATTCGGAAAGTCGTATGTCTATCTCGCTTGCCTTCGTAATGCCGAAACAAAATAGACATATTAAGGAATCGAAATCGAATCCGAGCGTTTGTGAATAGATAGGGGGCCTGGAGAGCAGCGGTGGCCCAGTGGTAGCAGCCCCGACTTACGAGCAGTAAGTCGTAGGTTCGAACCCAGGCAGGCGCATTACTTTGTGTAATTTATTTCACCACCGCTGCTCTCAAAACGGTGAAGGAAAACATCGTGAGGAAACCGGCATGTCCTAGAACTAAAAATTCGAAGACATCTACCAACCCGCACTGGGCCCGCGTGGTGGATTACAGCCCATTCCCTCTCATAGAGAGGAGGCCTGCGTCCCAGCAGTGGGAACAATATAGGCTGATGATGATGATGATGAGGGGGCCTGGTGGGTTATTATTACGTCTTAAAACATTATTGTTTCATTCTTACTCCAGAGTTGGAAAGAGACGAAGCTATACAGGTTGTCTCATTAAAATTATGTTTTAGGACACCATGGTAGGCCACCTGATGCGATGTTCTGTTCAACTAAGTCTTAAGTCTATAACATTATAAACAAAACTACAATCGGTAGCCTCTAGAGTCTAGACCTTCTACAATTGTTTCTGCTACGTAAATTCGAGTAGGAGTCACTAGAGTTGTTACTATTAACGGGTATTGTTTCCCAATGACAGTCTCTTCATCATTATCCTTATGCTAATTCATTTGGGATCGCAGCAGCATCTCTTCTTCTTCCATACTATTACTCTATTAGATGACCTCATGAGTCACTTCCTTTCTAACCATATCATCATTCACACAGTCCATCCATCATTTCTTTTGTCTTCCCCTACTCTTATAGCCATCCGCGTCCGTAAATCTTTTATGAACTATAAATTCAATCAAATCATAACGAGAGCGTTTCTTTCACAACAGTACATTTTTTATGACGAAATCCTTAAAAAAATATTGAATTAAAAGGATATAAAATTTCAGTGGCGAAACCAGAGCTTCAAAGACATTTTTCTGTTGCTATGGAGATAATCCGACATTGGCCTTGGCTTTTTCTATCAACTTCTTGGTGTAAAATCTGAACTTGAGGATGGTGCTTACTTAAGAACTAGAATCGAGTAGGGATAATGTTTTTTGAAATTTCTTAATATATTACAATCACATTCGCACACGCTAATCTCCGAAACCACCCAGCCGATTCAATGAAATCGGCTGGCGCCGTGCGAAGCAGGGGCGGTACGCTAGTATTAGCATAGAAGCGAAGTATATTGAAATGTAACATAATTCTGGAAAAGTTGAGCTTTTCAACAATTGACCTACTTACTTCAAACCTCCTGTTTTCTGGCAAACTTACATCTTATTTGTCCTTTTACCTTCCCTATTCTCCGAAGAAAGCAATAGAGCAGTAGTGAACTTACCTGAAACAAAAAACAAACAAAATAAGTCACGTGCCGTCTTCCATGGACCGTTCGTATATTTGTGTTGAGGTTGAAAATGGTTACTTAAATAGTCTGTGTTTCCTGTTTTCGCGGCTAACGCTCGTCGGTTATGCAACTTGTCACTCTGCCAAGTGTTCAGGTGTTGTGACCTCAGGAGCGACGCGGCTGACACATGACGTGACTCATGTCCCTACGTGATGCCACGATCTCGTTAAGACTGATCTATTCCTTTTACGGCTTAAGGTTACGCTACAAACCATCGTACTTGTCCTAGATTTAATATCACAAACGGTAGTATAAAAAACCGGCGTCCCACAAATGTGAAAACAAAATGCTACGAGTATCTCGTTTCTATCAAAATATCAATCAATTTGCCATCCAGCTTAAGCAAAATGGTTATTATATTTTTGTCGGCATCCGATAAGTGATCATATTTAAATCTTTGTGCGGTTAATAAAATATGGATACTTGATAAATTGATATCATTTATAATTATAGCTCTCGTAAAGTTTCCTTTAACAATTTTGACAGGTTCAATTTATTGGTCGCATTAAGGGAATCGTTAATGGAAAAATAACTGGACAGATAATGAAGTGTAATAAAAGAGGCGCACATTATGGGCTCATTTGCGGCGCGGTTCGGACCGATCGATGCCGTGCGATTCGGTACGATGCCGTGCGGTCAGATTACAAATATCGCACGGTAATGTATACCACGATATCGGCCGAATTGAAATGGACATCTGTGGAGTAAGTTCGCGTTTTTAACCATTCGCTAGTGTATTTACCTACCGGTTTGCGGTCGAAAAACCATTTTGAAAAGTGGTAGTGGAAAGTGGTTTGTATTTAAATAGAAATAAATCTCTCTTTACAGAAGTGAAAATTATGAGGAGCTCGTGGCTAAATAATAACAGCCACCCGGGTCGATCTCTAAGGTTAAGCCGTGCTTGCCGAGGTTGGTCCGTGGATGGGTGACCATCATTACATACCGAGTTTCCTCCGTGCCTCAAAAAGCACGTTAAGCCGTTGGTCCCGGCTGTCATTTGTAGATCTTTGACAGTCGTTACGAGTAGTCAGGAGACAAAAAAAGTCTGACATCCAGTCTTACCAAGGGGTATCGTATTACCCAGTTACTGGGTTGTGGAGGTCAGATAGGCAGTCGCTTCATGTAAAATACTGGTACTCAGCTGCATCCGGTTAGACTGGAAGCCGACCCCAAGAGAATTTGGGAAAAGGCTAGGCAGATGATGATGATGACAGAAGTGAAAATTATAGTGGCTATGGATTATTTTTGTTCCCTAAAATAACATTATTATATTATTTTGAGTTTAGTCGCAGTTAATACTTAAGATAAGAATGAATAACTCAATGAACAATAGTAATAGTGTAAGATTAGAAATAATTGAATTTAATTAAAATTATCTTGCCTATAAGTCTTTTGGCGACCTCATTAAACCTTCAACGACAATTCCTAACAAAGTATTTGTGAATTCCAAAAGATTTCATCTTCTATAATTACTTCTATTGTTTATGTTACACAAATCTAGTAATTAACGGCTCTAACAATTACAATTTTAATTAAATAATAACAAAAGAGAAATTGGGTAATAGTTTTAGGTTAGATAAATATTCAGGACTAGTTTGCGCCCGCGACTTCGTTTATGAATATAAAAAATCTTTTAGCAGTCGGTAATAAAGTAGCTATGTAAAAGGGATAGGTTTTTTGAAGTTTATATTCCTAAACACCCAAACTTATTAGCTCTGCGAAAAAATATGCAAAATATGTGGTGTATGATCCGATCTTTCCTTTTCGTGTAGTTTTTATGCCGCCCATGGACCTCGATTTGGCTTCACATGCCTTCGAGAAATATTTCTCAGGCATGCTGATTTTCTTACGGTGTTCTCCTTCACCGAATCAAGTGGTAATGAAAAAGTATGCTCATGAAGCCGAAATATCAGAGTTGCATGTTTTGGGTTCGAACTAGAGACACATAACTTGGCAGTCACACCAGTAGGCTATCAATCACTCCGATATTTGAAGGAGAACTAGGGTATGTAAGGATTATAGCAGAGGACGTTCTGTATTTAAAAAAAGATTTTTATTATTTATTATTACCTATGTATAATACTAATACTTTTTTTTTGTGATGGGACATCATCAAATGACCCCTCCTGCTCTGGGCGAAGCGGAAGGGAATGTCATACTTGTTCTAGTTGACTAAAACAAATCCATGTTCCTTCTTAGCCCTTTGTGTTCCGGGGCTACGGTATCTCTTTGAAACAGTCCCGCAGCTCTGGCAGGCATCGGCCCTCTCGGACCCCTTCCGATTTGATGAAGTCTCTTTGAGGCGCGCGTGGAACACTAACGCCTCAACGAGACTTAATACTAATACGTTAGGTATTATTGAATACATTTTATTTCTTTTGAACACCCTCGAAAAGTATAAAAAAATATGCTGTTACGGAGATCCGTTACTGGGTATTAAATAAATATCTCGAAATATCTTATTATTTAATTCATAACATAATAATTATTATGCCTCCTCAGTTATTATCTTTACGATTAATAGTACAGAAATTGTAAGTGAATATTTTATCAGTACGATAGTCGTAACTTCTAATGAATACATTAGTTCAATTGCCTACTTAGTAAATTAATTGATAAAGTTATCGGAGACCACTGTTGGCGCTAACGTTAATTATTGGAATAGTGACGATAATAAATTAAATTATAAGTTTATTAGAGAACATGAGTGAAATCTTGGAACTAACAAGTTACATTCAATTTTTCAAACAATTTTGTCTTTAATATCGTCTTCGTATTTATAAAACTTGTAGAAGAAAAGTTATAATGACAACAATTTTTAACTTAAAGTTTGTTACAATTTTTATACACTCTGTAGCTATATGAAGTAGTAAACAAGGTGTTTTTTTTTTAAATTTTTATTAATTTCTGATAACTTTAAAGCCATTTTTTGAAGGTCCTCTTCAGCAGTGGATTGCAATAGACTTAGTTGATTGATCGATAATTTTAAGGGCAGTTTAAACCTTTTGCTAATTGACATCATTCTGGCACAAGCAACTAAGTTTAAATTCATAACAATTATGACTTATGTAAACTGTCTCGTCATCCGCAAGAGAACCAAGGTTACCGACGTAGCCCGAAGAATTGCCAAACTTAAGTGGCAGTGGGCCGGGCACATTGCTCGCACTTGCAGAACGGATGGGCGATGGGGCCGAAAAGTTCTGGAATGGCGACCGCAAACCAGAAGACGAAGCGTTGGAAGGCCTCCCACTAGGTGGACCAATGACCTGGTGAAGGTTGCGGGGATTCGCTGGATGCGAGGCGCACGGGACCGGTCAATGTGGCATCACTTGGGGGAGGCCTATGTCCAGCAGTGGACGTCTTTCGGCTGAAATGATGATGGTGATGATGATGAAACTGTCTCGTTGGTCGAGTCGCAAGCGCGACTGCTGAGCATAAGGTCCTAGGTTCGATTCCCGGTCGGGGAAAGTGTTATTGGGTTTTTCAATCAGGAATTTCTCAGTAGCAGCCACGGAGTCTGAATTCGTTCCCGGTTGATAACAACAGACTCGCCTCCTATTACATGGGACTTAAACATAACTGGCGAAATGTGGGTGTACTATTAGGTACATCTAGAAAGAAAGAAAGAAAGAAAATACGTTTATTTAGCACAAGCCACAAGAACACAAAGCTTTTTGAAATAAAAAAATAAAAAAACTTACACCTTAACACAGAAAACGCAAAAAAAAAAAAAAAATATGTGTGTCTCACGACTGTGCCAAATAGGCCCAGTTCAGCAAAATGCCGGGCAACTAGTGTCCGACGCTGGTTTTCAACTGGACCTGAGCAAGTGATGTGACGGACGTAAAACAGTTTCATAGTTCTCATCTCTGCCTAACTTTTCTGTCAGTTGTGACTGGTCATCTCTTATCTGCCACGGTGTATTTTAATTACTTTATTTTTGAATAACTGATTAAATACACCGTGTAAATCACCTCATCACGAAGCCGTCAACCAAGCATTCAGTACATGAAACTAAGTAACTTTACGCAAAAATTATTGCCGGGAAACGACTTTTTTTTGGGGGGTGTAAAATCATGTTTTGTTGTACAACTGAATGTAACGCACTCAAAACATTGTGCTGATGGACGGATTGAATAGTACGGGGGTCGTGGAGGTGTTTAAAGTAAAAAACTTACATAAAAAACTTGTATTTAAAAAAATACTTGTCAAAAAGTTGGAACTTTGACCCCTAATATCTCCGTAACTAGAAGGTTCCCAGGTATGGTGTAGAACAAAAAAATGATTGCAATGACAGGGAGAACCAGTGCCTTTCGGCTTAGTTAAGAGGTGTTTTACACCCTTTATTTTACTCTGAACGCTCTTTACTTGCCCGTATTTCTACATCATTCTCACATATTTGTAATTCTTAACATGAATGATGTTACCAAGATTTTGTAAAATATTTTGATTTAAAAGAGTGTCCATGGAGTTTCTTGCCCTTTCTTCTCCATAGAGATCTACGCTTTGGAATGAGCAACTACAGTACTTTCACAAGTTAATTGAAATAATTGTATAATTACTCTTGTTTGACAAGGAAAATTAGAGAAACACTCTTCCTCTCTCTACTTATTTAAAACTTGCTGTGCCCGACAGGGTCCATAACTGTGTCTAAAAATCTTATTTGACCACCTGTTAAATGTACATGTTGGATGCAATAAATGATTTGATTTGAAGTTATTATGCCTTGTGACTGGGACTGTAGTTTCACGTTTTTTTATTGACTTTCAAAAGTGCCTATAATTGTCTAATTTAAATAAATGCTTTGAGTTTGAGTTTTCGGGGATTTCAGGCGTGATGTTATGTATTTTTTTTTTACAAACTTCAATTTTATCTCCATGAGAACACCGAGCCCTTAATTTTCGTTATGAATAATATAGACGGTTAAAATAAGCCGGTGTTGACACACATCTGCGGCTCTCGAATAGTGACTCTATTTCTGTCTGTTGGTCTCGTAATGACTAGACGATATACCTACACTTGTATATTTCGTGTATTTATTATGTAAGCTGTTTGGCATTGATAAATTTTCGTTTTATTGTTATAGTTTGTTTGTACTGAAAAATTTAAAAGGTTTTTGTGATTTTTGTTTTGTTTTTTGTTTGAGTAATGTCAGTTTAGATTATTTTAAGGGACACCCTGTAAATTATTATTGTTGTCAAAGTATTGTCAATCAAAATTGGTAAAATACCTTTTTTTTCTTTATAATATTAATGGTTATTTAACTAGCAACATAAGTATTTATCCCTAGAAGTAAAAGCGACACATCATCATCATCTGCCTAGCCTTTTCCCAAACTAACTTGGGGTCGGCTTCCAGTCTAACTGGATGCAGCTGAGTACCAGTATTTTACATAAAGCGACTGCCTATCTGACCTCCACAACCCAGTAACTGGGTAATACGATACCCCTTGATAAGACTGGATGTCAGACTTTTGGCTTCTGACTTCTCGTAACGACTGTCAAAGATCTACAAATGACAGCCGGGACCAACGGCTTAACGTGCTTTCCGAGGCACGGAGGAAACTCGGTATGTAATTATGGTCACCCATCCACGGACCAACCTCGGCAAGTAAAAAAAAAAAGAAAGCGACACATCTGGCCACAAAATAAACGTTTCAGCCGATTGCCATCTGTTGGTTCAAAACTTGGCGCTATTCACGTCTAAAACTAATATTTCACTCATCACGTATTTCTGATTTCACGTGTTTCAATTCCCCTAAATATAGCAACCAAAATCACATCTCTCCCTCTTCCTAAATTAGCTATCTATGATTACGAAAGCAATATATCAGAATTGATTTCATTATCAAACCGAAATAAAATGTAAATAAATTAGCTCCTGGAAAAATATCTTACGTGTATTTAAATACACGAGAAAATACGCTTTACGTTTTTATAATAAGTGTGAAAATCGCGTGGCAGTGTAAAGGTGTAAACACAACGTAGCTGCACTGGTTTAAGAAAGAAAAATGTGATGAATGAAGGTATAAATAATCATGTCGGCCGCGTACACTTTAATCATAGTTGTATTTCAGTGATATACGGCAGGCTTAATACTTTTTTCCTCGTTATTTAAGGGAGAGATGTTTTCGTTGTTTTCTGCATTCATCATCATCAGAGTTTTTGGCAAGGTTTGTGCTTGATGCTTGGCATCTGCTCCTTAGTAGTAGCGAGACTGACATAATGCAACTGGTATTTTGAAAGCATTGTTTTGCAAGATGTCATGGAATCCAAATTTATCTACTACACGTGAGCAAATAAGTAATAGATCCAGATTCCGTTACTTTGCTTCTGAAGTCTAGTTTCTGTCTGTAACGAATAGTGACAATATTCCTAATGGCAATGGACATGCAAACAGTTATCAAAAAAAAAAAATGTACTAGTAAAAACAAGGTCTTCTCCATTCGTATCGATGCCGCGATGTTACGACTTATTTCGATATTTTGGACCCAGCACGCGTAGCATGACCACTATATAAACGAATTTTGTATACGGAAGAATAGACATAATATATTTATTTATTTAAACTTCATATACAAAAGTGGTACATAGGCGGACTTAATGCCACAAGGCATTCTCTACCAGTCAACCATAGGGTAAAAAACGAAAACATTGTGATAGGGTACAAAAAAAATATTTACAAGTAACTACTAGTTTTCTAAAATACATACACATACTTAGACACTAATACACATTATACAAAAAAAAAAAATGCTAATATAATTATATTATAAAAAACACCAAAATAAAAACGAGAAACCTAATAATAATTACTATGACTAGACTTTAAATGAAGAGCTATTTAGTCTGACTTAAATAGTGGTGGCGAACTTTCTTTTTAAAAGTGAATTTACTACAATAAATTATATATTTATTTACATAATGACAGATAATAGACGATGACAATGTGTCAGTTTGTCAATTCTTCCGTCGACATAGCCCGTTTCTACGGCGGTCATGCTACGCGTGCTGCATCTGCCTCGTTACTCATGGTGTCTGTGGCATTTTTAGGTCCTCACATTGCAGATGTATAATAAAAGTAAGTTTGTTTGTGTGAACGCGATATTCTCCGGAACTACAAAATCTTTTGCATTTAAGACCTTATTTATTGAGAAATAGTTAAACGGTATTTAAAATAACGCTACAAGATATGAGGGGTCGAGCAAAAAGAGAAGCGACTGGTGCAACCGTGAGGCACAGCTAATAATTAATATAGAGATCCTCTTACTCTTGTTTATCTATCAAAGCTTTATTATTGTGGTTGTAAGTTCTTGCACTTAAATTAACACTAGTCCATTTAACAAGTTTTTTTTTTACATTCATTGATCTACATTGTAAAAACCTGTAGTGCCCAAAAACATCCTTTGTTCTTAAATCCATATGCATTTTCGGAAAACTACCAAAAATTTGAATATTCAAAAGTCCGGAATAGCATTTCATTGTCCAACGGATGAATAAAACCAAAATATTGCACGCAAACGAACTCCATTCAATATTCTGCTTTGATGAATAATTAACTAGCTGACGGTTCACTACCAGTAACAGTTTTACTATAAACTGTTTCAAAAAGGTTTTGAACAGCTCCATAATCATTATAATCATTAATATAACCATCGACGTCACCACCTTTTATTTCCGTATGGACTTCTGAATAAAGAACTTAAATAATATCTGACAGAAATCACACAGATTAAACCGCTTGGTCTAGAACCATGGCGATTTGCACAGAGGTGTCTTCTCAAGGTGGGCACTAAGACATAATTTTGATTCGTCCCTTAGATATACGATCAGTCTTGTAATCCCAGAAGAATTAGGCAGGGTGTACTTAATAATACTCCCACATTTCGCCAGTTATGTTAAGTTCCATTTAATAGCGGATGAGCCTATTGCCACAACGGGCACAAAGCCAGACTTCGAAAAACCCAATAACACTTTGCCCGACTTGGGAATCGAAACCGGTACCTCATGCTCAGCAGTCGCGCTTGCGGCCATTAGAGCAACGAGACAGTCATCCCTTAAAGGAGGAATTAAATAGGTCGTGATTTTTTTTTTAGAAGTTCATCACATTTCTGCCGAAGGCAAATCTCAACCACACGGCTTGTCATTTAATACAAGATTATTTTTGAGGTCTCCAGACTGGGTCTCGAACATTATTATAACAACTATAAGTCGCCGGTCTGCCATATTATTGTTTTGTCCAACCTCCTTTACTTGACATTTGCCAGCTCAGCTCAAACCTTTCATGTGGTTTACCTTGGAGACACAAAACACCTCAAAGCGCGAAGAAAGGTCACTGATCCCAGAGCTGACCACTGTATTCTCGCCACATTTGATTAATTTACTTTGTATGGTATCCATCTAGCGACAATGGCTTCATCAACACATTCCATTACACTTATATCATTGGTAGAACTGATTCTTTTTATGATAGCTACATTACTACTTCGCACGGTTTTACGATTTGATAAAACATCGAGTTTTTTTTTTGTCAGTTTTATATATTGATTGTTATACTACATATTAAATGTCTACTTAAAAATCTCTCAATGTTCGTGAAAACCGCATCAAAATCCGCTCCGAAGTTATGAAGAATAACACGGCAACAAATTTAGACAACAAGAGTGACTTATAATTATAATAATAATGTATAGATTTGGAATACTCGATACCCAGCCAAAGACTAATATTACGGTAACGCTCCATCAATCTCAAATCACAGTTTGACATCAGTTTATAATTTCATATTGTAACGTTGAAGGTTGTCACTGTCAAAAAAGACAATGGGCGATTTAGTTCCAAATATTAAATGTAGTGTGAAAAACGGAAAACGCTGCCAATATTTATAGTGTGTGGTGCATATGTTGGTTATAAAACGGGCCGAGCCGCCGAGCGTAAGGTCACAGGGCATCTGGCGTAGGAGCGCATGTGCCCGCTATTTTTATCGCCGCCATTCAACGCTCTGATATCGCTCACTAAAGCTCATATCTTACTTAAAAGCACAGCACTGGATCGGCATCAACTTCATTTAAAAAAAGAGCCTTATTACTTTCAGTTTAACGTGCGAATTGTGTATAGACCATTTATGTACCGTTCCAAAAGGAAGAAACGATTTCGATACAATAAAAATATTAGCTAATCCCGATCTAAGGTGATGCGGTTATGGTGCCTACCAGTGTGCTTTATAGTATAGAATTTCAATGAAGGAATACCGAACGGCACGAGTTGAGATGATGCTGATTCGAAACAGTGCTCATAGCTGTGCGTTGACCCTAAAAGTATACGCCTCCCAAACATAAAGAGTACAATAAACAGACAGTGTCAATGAAGCTGATAACATTTTTTATATATCTGTGTAAATATCGGTAAATAACACCCGATATTTGTTTATTTCGAAGTAACGGAAATCTGCAAACACTACCCGCCACGCGTGTGTAGTCTTTTATATTTTCTATATAAATAGGAAAATTTATCTAAATCAGTTGCATGCACCTACTAAGAGAGCCGTAGACATCTGGAAATACAATATGACGTTTCGAAGATATTTTTCAAATGTTCACATTCTTGGAAGGTCTTGTAGGTAAGTTTCTAAGACTCAGGTGAGGTGAGCCATTAGCGTACCTACCATCCGTCCCTGGGGGCCTACTCTCTAAGTCCGTCAACGAAAATACGGATCCATCCGTAACTAGCTTTATACTTCGAAATGAACCCTACTCCCTAATATTTTGAGATTCATGAGTTTTGAAAACACATCGGGAGTAAGGCAAACTGTCCAATCGTATTGTCATACATTTTTAGTACGGGCCCCTAACGAATCTTGTGTCCGTAAGTGATAAATAGTAGGAAACGACCGTGACTTCGGCCGAAACAACGGATTTCGTGCTTAGAGAGTAGACCCCCTGGACTGAAAAACCCTTTACACATATTAATCAAAGATGTGTAGGTAGACCTACTACATCAAAATTAATTATTGGATTTCGTTGTTGTTGTTCATCGTGATGAAGCTTATCAATCGAAAATGGTTTCCAGCATCCAACATCTACCCACTGACTTAATCCTTCAACCATAATTATGGTGCAGAATATTGCAAATTAAAACAAAAAAAAACCAGACAAGTGCGAGTCGGACTCACGCACGAAGGGTTCCGTACCATTATCTATAAAATCTAGCAAAAAAAAGTTAGCCCCCTTAAATATTTATTATATTCTGTTTTTTGTATGTGTTCGAGTTCTCTGGAGAGTGACGTTTTAATAATTAAAGTAATGATTGTTTTTAATGTATGTACCTAAAAGCAGATTAACTGAAATCGGACAAGGTGACTTTAAAATGTCCTATGTCTAATCATACTTCTCTTCTTCTCGTCTTCTTCTTCCATACTTATCTTTTACTCGTCGTCTCATCAAACGCCTCCTTCTTGCCATATCATCTTTCACACAGTCCATCCATCGTTTCTTATACCCAGAATAAGAAACGATACCCTCTACTCTTATACCCAGGGACTTAAAAACACTGCCGTGGCAGCTAAGAGCTTTAGAAAAGCTCTTAGCTGCCACGGCTCATTTCGAACTAATTATTTCATCTTTTAATTGTTCTTTTCGTTTTTACTATGGACACTTTTACAGTGCACGTCTTGCTACATCGTTCTCACATAATGTACCATCTCAAAATGAATGATGTGACCAAGGTTTTGTAACAAGATTCTGATTCAAAAGAGTGTCCATGGAGTTTCTTGCCCATTCTTCTCCATAGAGATCTACGCTTTGGAATGGGCAACTACAGTACTTTCACAGTTATTATGTCTTGTGACTGGGACTGTAGCTTCATTTTTATTGTTTTTCGACTATTCAAAAGTGCCTGTAACTAGCCTACTTGAAATAAATGATTTTAATTTTGATTTTGATAAAGGTTACAGAATTATAAGTGTTACATGTTGAATTGGTAACAGAATCAAATATGTAACACTTTTAAATGTGTTTTCAACCGTAACATATCTGTAACAGATATAAAAGTGTTAACAGTGTTAATAAGTATAACAGGATAACGCAGCGTACTAAAGCTATAATTGATTATTTCAGTTACACATATTAACACTTATTAACACATAAAAGGTTGCAGTTTGATTCGGTAACATTATTGTATCTGTTACATTTAAAAGTGTTTTTCTGTTATAACTGTTTTAAAAAACAGTGTTAAAAACATTTATTACGAATACAGTTTGAGTCCCTGCCACGTTCAGACTCGGAACTTTCCTCATGACTTTAAACGTCCTATATTTATCAGTCTAAAGTGACGAATTAAAGATAGCCCTGACACTAAAATCACACTAAATAAAAACGACAAGGCCATCAAAAAAATTGACAGTCCCCCGTAATCGTCGCTAACATCTCGTAACATGGCTAACTTTCATTGAGTTTCACTGAGCGCCTTTTGCGCGTCGAACACATTTTTCCTGGTGTAAATCTGAGCAGCGTAATGGGAAAAGTTGTAACAAGTATTTCGAACATATTATGTGCCATTAATATTCTGACGAGTCCCCGACGCTGGCAACCCTATAAAAGTTCAATGAACGAACATGGCGGTAGCTTATAATTTTAATATTAACGTGTTATTGCGTGCCGTATACGTACAGGTTGAGTTTTTGATTTGCAGCGCTTGAATCTTTGCTTTAACAAAATAAAGTAGATAAGCAAATTGAATTTTTAAATAAAATAATGGAACGAGTTTTCTTTTTAAAATTTTATAAAAAGAAGAAAAGATGTCGACACTGTGATCCCACTTCACAAAACTCAGCCTGTATAGTCGGAACTTTTATGTTGAAAGATGAACATCCGTGTAAAAGGATTTTTGTGTCGCTTTTACAAATCAATCTGAAACTTTCAGCACGTGTGACGAACGTGTTGAAGCTTTGACAGAAATTGCAGCCTTTTACGTTTCACCCTGCCAGGAATTCTTCTTCCTAACTTTCTTCTTTTTTATAAAACGTTAAATTATGGCACAAGTTCGTTTTTTTTTTAAAGAAGTTGGTGTCATAGAATGATTAAATAATAAAAATCAAATGTTACTTTAAAATTGTATTTGGTTATTCAATTATAAAATCAATTGGGTCATAAATAAATACAAGTTTTTCGAAGGCCCAATTTTCCGGTTATTCGCTATAAATTAAACAATTATTATATTTACTCAACGAACACCTTCTTAAAGCTGTAGGTTAATAATCTGAGACGAGACAGGCAGACGGTTCTCAGCTGTATTCGGAAAATATAAGAGGTTCAATTTTTCACCTTTTGTGGGCAGAGAAATATAAAAAAAAGGATTTTATACAAATGGAAATGTTCCTTTTTGAGCAGTCCATTGTTTGTACGAGGCGAGGAAATGTTTTCTGGGGAAAGCAAAAACCCTTTTCTGTTCACCACTTAGCTGTGAATGGGTCTAAATGGCTGGAATTTATGATTTATTCGTTGTTTAAGGATTAAGCAACTAATGTGTTACATTTAAGTGTCAAGGCGGAACCCAATGTCATAGCGAGATTAAAGTTAGACCCTCTTCATCGTGAAGACAGTCATTTAAATAATAGACATAATTCAATTTGTCTATGCATAACAATAATTAAGCAAATAATTGACATCGCTGTCAAATGTATACAGAGTGTAAGAAAAAGGACGTCTGACGTTTCACAGAAAGCAATTTGTTATTAGGTAAATAAATAATTTGACATTTTACTGTACGTTTTCTTTTTAAATATTCAAGTGTTTGACGACTTCGACAATTACGCAGTCATTTTTAATAGCGTTTAATATTTAAGATATTGCTACGTAAATTGCGATGATGTAAGCGTCAATTATTAAGACCTGTCGAAGTGACGTCTGATAGACGTATGCTAACGATTACAATAAATACTGTTGTTTATGTAAGATTTGAAATGCAGTACTTTAGCCGATATGTTGTTTTTACGTCGTCTTTTTTGCTTACAGAACTATAACTTGACATTCTCGAAGATAAGTACTCCGCTCAGGACAATCTACAGATTTGACTGCAGGTTTACAGATTTGACTGGATAAAAGTCATGAGGACATTAAATTTGTATGTACATACCACATCATCATGATTTTGGTTGTTCAAACTGGTTTTTTGAAGTGAAAACTTCTTTAGCGGAGTTGTGCACTTTTGTGATGGGTAAAAAATGTTAAACTCGGGTAAGGTCACGTGTCCTGATCGAAAATTCGTAAGACGGATTGCCATTAGGTTACGAAGGAATTTGAACTTTATGACGTCTGTGATTCAGTTTGGGTTTCCAAAACTGGATAATTGTCTCATGCACAAACAAAACCTTCGGTTTCTTCAAAGAGGTAAAATTCGTAAGACGGATTGTAATAGTTATGAAGTGTTAAATTTGTAATGTAATTTAAATTGTCATGTTTGTGTACGATAGCGTAATAAATGAATATTGTATTTCACCACATAAATGATAGTACTTTTATACTGATAATTACAGCAATTCGTGCAAAATTATTCCCTAACCATTCCAAAATATCAAAAATACACAACGTTAATATTCAAGTTTTCACTTCAGCCGGCATGCTGAAGTGCAACCCGTTTTTTTTAAGAACTGTTCTTACTTGCCTGACGTGCGTGTATGACTACTTTTTTGAACGTGGCGGAGCCAAAAAGAGTTTGAAAGGATCGTAGCTGGTGGCGTTCCATGGTTTCTGGCTACCCCCAAGGAAAAAGGCGAGAGTGTATGTGTGTATATTCTAACTTATGCTAGAAATCTAGTCTGATTTCGCCAGAAAAGAAGAAAAACATCTAGTCCGATAAAATTTCCACCCAGTTTATTTTCCAGTGACTCATTTTACAAGAAAAGAATGAGGCAGAAAAGTTAGTTAATTATATAATATTATAAGCATGTCCTTTCTCTCAGCTTTCATTTTAATTGGACTCGTAAGGGTTACGTTACGGTTTTCACTATACCTACTAACAAATGAATATAGACCGTAACAAGATAAGTTAAGGGATATAATATGGTCCACGACTTCGTTCGTGTATGTAATGAAATTAAAGTAGCCTATGTGCTATTCCAGACTATAAATCTATCAAATTTCATTCAGAATTGTTCTGCCGTTTTGGCGTGATTGAGTAACAATCATCTGTTCGTCCAAACTGTCGCATGTAAAATAGTATAATGTAACAAGCTTGGATTCCTACATATTCCTTATGGTTTCGGTCTGTCTGTATATCTGTCAGTCTTTCCGTCCGTATGTCACAGATGTTTGGTATTGGTACCAGTTGGAATTTGGAGAGTAGGAGCATTTTATGACCCGCTACACAAGTATGATGTGAAATAATGAAAAAATAAAATTTAGGTGTGGTCTTCTGAACATAAATATTAGACACTTACTCGTAAGTAAAAAGGTTTCAAAGAGGATGGGCTCTGACAGCAAATCAAAGTAAAATCGATGTTTTTTACGGTAGTTGTTTGTCTATGGCCAACAACGCCACCTACTGTTGTGTGTGACTCTTTTTAAATAAAGCGTTAGGACGTTTCATAACCTACCGCTAGCCGAGTTTTATAAAACAGATTATGGGCCCAGTCCCGCTAAAGTAAAAAGTATAGTGGTATTGTATAGTATGCACAGTATATTTGATAACTAATTTTCCTATGTATATGGTATGTGTTAGAGCGCTAATCCTCTAAATTATTTGTTTTTTTTAAAGAGACAAAATAATTTTCTTTGAAAAAACGTATCCGAATGTAATCTCAACCAGCGACGAGTTCTCCAAATCGATCACCTACGGCGCCAATAAAAACCGTCATCTAAATAAATCCAATAAACCATTTATTTCGCGTTTTGCATAAATATATAATTCCTATCCTTGATTATTATACAATATATACAGCAGCAAGCCTTCACCTTGAAAGGAAATACCTAACTCAAAGGTTAATTGAAACGACGGCGACGGCGTCATGAAGTGTCTCTCATTAACAATGAATTATCTACTTCACGTTCCTAAAGGAAAACGATAACTGAAGATACTTCTAAATTGATTGATTTAATACATAATATCACGCCTGTAATCCCCGAACGGTTAGGCAGAGGTGTAGGTAGGTACCTAAAAACACCCATATTTCGCCAATTATGTTTAAACCCCATGTTATAGGGGGCGACCCTATTATCATCAACCGAGCACTAATCCATACTCCGTGGCTGCTACTGACAATTTCCTAATGAAAAAACCAACACTTTGCCCGAACCGAGAATTGAACCCAAGGACCTCATTCACTGGCAAAATTAATTTTCAAACTCAATTATTAGGCTTTTATTTTATTGCACTTATAAATGTATAATACTTCCTACAATATTTCCTGTAACGAAAACATAACGAGGAAAATTGTCTCCAAAAACTTATAGGACACAAATAAAGGACATTGTAGTTTTAACAACATCATCCTAAATGTATCATTAAACAAACATATCACGGATAGAAGTCAGGTTAATGGTTACATTGATGATTTCATGTTAGTGGTTGTATGTCTGTCATCGCCAGAATGTGGGATGTCGTAAAACTAACTATATGTTTGTACCAGGGTTATAGAATCTCAAGGTAGTCGAGGTTTATAGGTCTGTTCGTCGTGGTTGTTGACGATATTTTTAATGTGTATTTTTTTTTCTAATGCGCTAGTCTATTTAGTTACACTTTTAGACGACTTATAGAACTTTGTTACAATTTTCGATGTGCCAGGAATTGTTTAAAATTTGCATTATTGGCGAAAATCCCAGACTTTTCTCTCTCTTTCATTTTGAAATTTACATACTTTAGAGGAGCTGAAGGCAAAAAAATAATAGGCATAGGGGTCGATCACAAGTTCAGCTACGGTCTTCGCAGCTGGTCTGGACCATATAATGGCATACAGTAGCCCCTCCGGGTCTCACGACACGTCGAGATGTTGGTCATCATGGCTGTCATTTTCAGGTTGATCACAAGCCCGAATGTCTGACTACCAATCTTACCGAAAGGCATCGTGTTAGCCAGTAACAAATCTAGATAGACAGTCACTTCATTTATAGTAGCAAATGATGATAAAATACAACTAAAACTTTAAATTAAAATTTTGAGTATCAAAATATGCCAACTTGATGAAATAACCATACTACCGTTACGCTTGTATTTATATTCTAAGACTACTGAGCCAGGAAGTGCATGGTTTTATCGTTATCACACAGTGACGTAATATTTACATTTTACACGTTAAACGTAAGACAGAGGCCACACGCAGCGTGTGCGCAAAGTTCCACATTACAGGGCTGTCGCGCTAATGTGACGATGTCGTAACAACATTTTATATTCATAGGAGCCGTGAACACATTTTTTTACGTGACTTTCAGGAATATGCATAAAGTTTTTTATTCAGTAGAAAGTTGTGCTTTTGAGTTTTACAAAATGTTGGTGGCGCACTTAATTTTATACTGGTTTGTTGTGAAAAGATTGGATCTATAAGTTGGTTAGTCATTTTTATGTATGCTGTAGGATGATCGGTACAGGAGACGTATCATTCTTCTATTAATAGGAATATTATTTTTGTATTGGGTAGCTTAGTTAAAAAAAATGTCGTCAAGTATTTTTTATTTAGTAAGTATATTTTACTAGTCTCTTTTTTGTTGTTAATCTTTAGTTTTTGTTATTCTATACGTAGCTTTAATTCATTTTTGTTGGTTAAAAAAACCGGACAAGTGCGAGCCGGACTCGCGCACCGAGGGTTCCATACAAATTCACTTTTGTAATGCGCGTTAATTAAATCATAAAAAATAAAGACTATATTTTTTTGGGATGCAATTACAAATGGACTGCCCATGTTGCTGAAGTTAGTCGCAAAGTGCACAAAACTTTCCATTCTTTAAAATGCCTCTAGAGCTTCTTACCATTGAAAAAAAAAACACCCTTGCGCAAACCCTCATTCAGCCCATCAGAGACTACGCCGATGCCTGTTTTTCGGATGCCACCGAGGAGCTTTTAAATAAACTCGAAAACTATTTATATTATCATAGTTTTTGAAAGAGAAATTCTGATAGCTTGCTATAAAAAGAAAGTATCAAGAGCAATTTTGTGATCACTTATCCAAATAGTTACATCATTTCAACAAATAGCATTATCATAATAGAAAAATCTTATGCGCCAATAAACATGACTGGCATAAAAGCCTCTACCACTTTAATAATAAGGATGACAACGTTATGCAAATCCTTGGTCAGATATAACATTTCTATCCGCTTGTCCGAAATTCGCATCGTCAGCGGAACCATGAAGGGACTAATGCCCGTTTTACGGCTTTTCCCTCTTTTTATGATTATTCTTTATATGATTGTCGACACTCGTAAAAGAACTTTTCTTATAAACGTTTTCATATGGATCAGCGTTTATGTTATCCTTTCAAGTACTTTTGTATGTTCTTTCAAATTACTTCTTTTTAGGCAAATTGCATGACTATTTTTCTGACGAATTCTGAGATTTTTCTTTGCCGTCCTTCGAGATAAATACAATTTGTTACCTAAACAGACTCCCGACTAAATGCATAAGTAGTGTAAATCATGAAGTTTGAAATAAGTCAAATGTATAAACAATTAAATGTAGGATACTTACGTAAGTACATAACGTATTAAGAAAATACAACATCAAGTGGTTAATTTGAAAAGAACACAAAAAACCAAAAATATTAAGTTAAGGCACGCGGCACACGGCATTCCATTCCAACATCAAATTAGTATAACAAATTCACATCAAATAGGTAAATCTAGTACAGTTGATTCTAATAGAATTTCCCAACAATGTAAACAAAGAAACATTGCAAAAAAGACTGATTTAATGATTCTAGATCAAACTTAGTCAAAGAGCCAGATTTTTTATATTTTTTTTTATTCTTTCAATGTTTGATCGTAAAAAAAAACAATTGATCATCTTCCTTTCAAAAATTTCACAATGTTACTTTGTTAACCACGTTTTTATCTTCAATAGAAACAAATTCTGTAAAAGAACACCAACACTCTGTTAACATCAATTCACTCGACACGAAAAACGCTGTCAAACGGAATCTAGCTATATTTTCTGGACATTAGCAAGGTAGAAAAGATCTATATAAACTCATTTTATCATGCTACTGACATTTCTGTAATTTTTAAGAACATTTCATATGCTTTGATTTGTTTTTAAACATGTACGTACACACATCAAGTTATATATTTCCAGTATAAAATGGCCTCGCTTTGTATAAAGGGTGTAAATCAACCCTTAACTAAACCGAAGGGCACTTGTTCTCCCGTCATTGCAATAATTTTTTTGTTCTGGACCACATCTGGGAACCTTCTAGTTACGGAGAAATTGGAGGTCAAAGATCCAACTTTTCTAGAAGTTTTTTAATACATACTAGCTTTTAAGGTTAGAACTTTACTTTAAATGCTTCCATGACTTGTTTGCTAGTTAGCATTCATCAGTGCAATGTTTTGAGTGCGTAACACTGAGTTTTATCGTAAAACTTAATTTTTGACCCCAAAAAAAAGTCGTTTCCCAGCAATATTTTTTGCGTAGGGTTACTTTAGCGTGGTGTACAGAATGTTTAGTTGCCGGCTTCGTGAAGCGTGTTTACACCTTCTAGATTTTCCGTACAATGAAAGATCCGCATAAACTGGTTGTGTATAGGTAGCGTAATCTGTCGTCGTACGAACCTATTTCTCTACACTTAAAATAAATATTCATAAACCTGTTTCTGATGTTTTGCAGCAAATTATGTATTTAATACTGAACATACCTACAGCAAAAATTGGAAAAAGCAATTTCCATATAAGCTTTGATTTCATAGAATCCACTTTTCCAAGCATTATAGGAAAAGCAAAGCTGCGAATGAAAATATTTTCATATTTTATTTTGTTGTCAACTTTTTATACTTTTATGTTTGTCGAATTTGTTTTAATAACGGGATTATTTCGTATGACTGATGAAAAAGTAAATGATGTAAGTATGTTTTAACGAAATGTATGTCTAATTTTTCTCATTTTATTTTAAGTGCCTTAATTCCTCCATAATTATTATCTTAGGGATATCTGTTTTATTTTTCTTTATTATTATATTTCTTAAATATTTTTGTTCATTGACCTAAGTATAAAGTTCATAAATTCTAGGCTTAATACTCCAACTCCTTAGTAAAGCTCAGAGCTATGGAGCTCATTTATATGGACAGAGCAGATATTGTTAGAAACTTTGGTTCTTTCGCGAAAGAAAAAAACTTTTGCACTATTAATAGTTCGTAGAGTTTTAATGAAATTGCGCCTAATAGCAGCCATTAGGGTCTTTTCTTTACTATCTCTACGTTTTTATATTTTAACTCTTCTAGGCAGGTTGAGCCACAATCAAGTATTTTTCGTATAATACTCGTCTTAAGCTATAAAAAACTTTTTGAAAATAACTACGAGAGATACTTTCCTTGAATAGGGGATAATCCAATTTTTTTTTTCTTTGTCCGTCGGGTAGTATATTGTTAAGTATTGGACACGTATTTTTTCTTTTTTCACGTGGTCATAAAATTACGGAGATATATTGAGTTGAAATGACGCGTGACGTCACATGTAGGTAAGTTTTATACCTACTTGTGACGTAGTAAGCCCCCACTCTCCAACTTTAATGAGTTCTTACTAAGTAATTTTTTGATATTTTGATAAAACAAAAAATACGTGTCTAATATTTTTGTATTACCTGTCTGACGGACAAAATAGAATGTCGTTTTCTTTACCCAGTCCGATCCCCTATTGCGAAGAGGCCGCTGTCACAGAGCTAATGATGGCTGCCAATTTATATGTGACAGTTACAATAACTTACTTATTAGTTATCCTTCTAAATATGTAGCTTGTGACTCGGTCTTTTTCGTTTTTCTTTTAGTTAGTTACTACAGTAGTATTTTCCATTATTTCCCTCTTAATTACTATCGTTTTTCCAACCTACGTTCAAAAAGTTGGGGTGGCAAGTATCGTTACTAAGTAGGGCATTGAAACCCGGTTTCGTTCCTATAGTAAAACCCGGTTTAATCCGGGTAGCGAAACCGAGTTCCGATGCCTTACTTTCAAGCCTCCTTTGAGACTTCCTCGCTACTGCTTTCAATACACGCCATATAAAACAATCAAAGCATATGAACGATAGGTACCAGGGCACAATAAACTAGCAGGATCAGGTCAGTTAGTCGCCAGGGACAGTAGTGGTACCTGGGGAGGTCGAGCGCGCCTTGAAGGTCGGTGCAATCATGACTGTCTCTGGAAATCACAATCAAATATATGAAATGATATATTAAGACTAGTTTATACTTAAATTATATAAGTTTACGTAAAAAAAAATAACATTGTATCACACTTTATAATCTCAGGGGTTACTCTGAGGTGTATGCATCTTCACCTATATTACACTAATTATGCTTCATGTATCGGACAGGCTTATTACAATACTGGGAGATATTTCTGGTGGATAACCCCAATAAAACTTTGCCCAACCCGAGAATCGAACCCAGGATCAATAGACCAACGTGGCAATTGCGCAGATTTCATGATTCGCATTTTAGCCAAAATTTACTTTAAAATAATTTCCAGAAAAGTTGGCAAAAATGTCACAGAGACTTTTGACTATAAAATATTGTTTTCCACAAAGAACAAGCGTGTAACTCTTGTTTTTGTTCCGGTATCAATAACTGGGAAACCTCTAATCGTGGCAAAGTTCGGTCGCTATCGATCAAAAGTATTTTTGTATACACCCACACCCCTTGGACGTTCATTGTCAGAAGTTTTATGATGAACAATATTATTGGCTTTACGTTTAGCTATGAAAATTTGATCAGGTGAAAACTTTTTGAAGAGAATCGATCCCTGAACTTCAAGCTTGCTTTCTTTATAGCAAGAAGGTCTGCTAAGGCTTAATAAAAAGTATCCGTGTGTAGTAGATATCTATGTTATAGGTACCTCAAATTATTTTCAATTAACATAAAATCTCCGATAAATCTGTAGAAAGACCTCAATATATTCCTTACGAAGCTCTCTGTACACATAATACAAATATATAAGTGAATAATTTATACGGTATTTATTTTCCATTGTATTCCTTAACACAGCTGAATAAATACAAGGTGTTGTTTTGCATCCTCGTCAAATTTCAGGAGGTGGTCACAAAAGACATAAATAATCAATTAAAATGACGGTACCTAGTTAATTATTAATAAACGCAGATTTTTTTGGTTGTTTAAGTTTGTCAATATTTCAGAATAACCCCCTTAACGTGGGAATAAGAAATTATCGAATAAACGTTTGAGATTTTTTGTATGTATCAAGGTTATAGGGCAAGAACAAGACGGGCCACGTTTAAAACACGGGTGGTTCACACCTACCGATTTCCGTAAATAAGAAAAAAAAAAATTACCTACCCGTTTTATTATTGATTCGGGACGAGAATACCTCTTTGAATTTGACGAGGATGCAAAACAACACCTTGTTTATTTACATTGAATAATTTTACACACCAATGCTATTCTAGTCGATAGAAAAATAAAAGGGAATAAAACCAGTGCAACACAATACATAAATGATAAAAGGTATGATACTACTTCTAAGGAAAAAAACATTATAAGAAGTGACATCCTAAAACAAAATGGCAATGGCGGATGAAAATGTCGAATAAACGGGTGCTTTAAAAAAAATATTTAAAATTTGTTTTTGAAATTCGAATTTATAAAATTAGTTCAGTACGGTTGTATTTCGACTACTATATGTATAGATAAGGAACAACACAATGACTACATTCTACAAACCGGCCAAGTGCGAGTCGGACAGCACGAAGGGTTCCGTACCACTATTTATAAAAAAAGAGCAACAAAACCCCTTTTTGTATGGTAGGCCCATATTATTTATTTTATTCTGTTTTTAGTATTTGTTGTTATAGCGGTAACAGAAATACAAAATCTGTAGAAATTTCAACTGGCTAACTATCACTGTTCATGTGATACAGCCTTGTGATAGACGGACGGACGGACAGCGTCATCTCAGTAATAGGGTCCCGTTTCACCCTTTGGGTACGGAACTCTTAAAAGAAAATGAATACAAAAAATATTTTAAACTCAGAAAAACGAGAACATCCTCTTTAATTTAATAAAGACTACGAGTATACATGTAATGAATTTACACGAGAAAGTGTTTATATGCATATGTATGTAAACAATGTAAATTATATCATCGTTATCAACAAGACGTTCATATCTCTACGCGCCTCGGGCAAGGCCATCCTAGTTCGAAATATGAGTGTCCGTTATCATACACATTTCATTTGTTCGTTCAATTTAACAATATGAGGTTATCTTGTCTATAAAATATGTTAAATATAAATGGTTGAAACGATTAGGGGAACAGTGTAGTCGACGATGGATATGACCATGCGACTTCTTCTAGGTTTTTGAATACGTGAACCGAAAGGTCGACCCCACGTAAAATAAATCAAATTTGAACAACTGTAACATTTGAAGATTATCACATTTTATAGGTACATCCACAATATGAGAGCAGCGGTGGCCCAGTGGTAGCAGCCCCGACTTACGAGCAGTAAGTTGTAGGTTCGAACCCAGGCCATTACTTTGTGTAATTTATTTCATGACCGCTGCTCTTAAAAATGGTGAATGCAAACATCATGAGGAAACCGGCATGTCCTAGAACCAAAAATTCGAAGACATGTGACATCTACCAACCCGCACTGGGCCCGCGTGATGGATTACAGCGCACTCCCTCACATAGAGAGGAGACCTGTGTCCCAGCAGTGGGAACATTATAGGCTGATGATGATGATTTAAACACGTGATTAAACTCATGATAACGAACTGCTTTTCCAAAGTTTTTTTTTTTTGTATTATTGTGATCAAAGTGAATGAGTATAAACTCATTCACTTTGATCACAATAATACAACAGCCGCATAAAATTCGCGCGCACGCGCCTTTGGCCTATCAGCTTGTGATATTAAAGTGAATGATTTAAAAAAAAATGTTTCCTTGAGAAACTTGTTTGTTATCATGAGTATAATCACGTGTTTAATTATCGGTGACTCATTACCAGTCACCCTATATGCAAATCGAGGCCATGATATACTGGAAAAGCATAGCTTGACGTGACACCGTCGACGCTATATACGATGGCAGAACTACATGACGGGTGCGCCAAGTTTTATAATGCGCCAATGTGTGGCTCCCATAATTTTATCTCCTCTCTTTATAGCATTATCTGCATCATCATCTGCCTAACCTAAACTTTGTTGGGGTCGGCTTCCAGTCTAACCGGATGCAGCTGAGTATCAGTATTTAACATGAAGCGACTGCCTATCTGACCTCCACAACCCAGTGACTGGGTAAGACTGGATGTCAGACTTTTGGGTTCTGATTACTCGTAACGACTGTCAAAGATCTACAAATGACAGCCGGGACAAACGGCTTAACGTGCTTCCGAGGCACGGATGAAACTCGGTATGTAATGATGGTCACCCATCCACGACCAGCTTCGGCAAGCACGATTAGACCTTGAAGATCGCCCCATGCGGCTGTTAATATTTATCCACGAGCTCCTCTCTTTATAGAATTCTCAAAAATCGGACACTTACATCCCAGCTAACAATATAAGGATAAAGGCAAAGGATGTGGGCCAAAGCGAGCACGGGGCTAAACTAATATTGAATTAACGCGCACGGAATAATTGCAGAGAAAGTGTACCGAGCATTTATCAGCTGAGACTAGGGTGACCGTGAACATGCGGGCCTTGATAGTTATCAAGAATTTTTGGAATATAAAAATTACGTAGGTATATACTTATCCAAAAAAGATAAGAGACTGAGAGAGAAAGAGAAGAGATTACTTTAAGAGTAAGTAAAATCTGTTATATTTTAATTGTTATATGTCACTACGCTGTCTAGCACGAAAAAACACTGACATAAACTTAAAAAAAAAAACTTTAACTTAAAAAACTTAAAACGAAATAAAAACTCTTTACTTTCTGAAATATTAGGTAAAATGTCCGGACTCTTTCGTTCCAACGTCAAGACTTTCCAACTATCAAGCTGGTAACCCTAGCTGAGACAAGCAAGTGTTTAAAATTGAGTTCATTACCATCACTTTATGTATTTAGGACGCTTTGTGTAAACGCAACGGAACCTTATAACTATCTGTATGCTTTTTGTGTTTGTCATAACGGGGAGACTTTGATGTTCTTGCGTGTATACTTGTTGTTACTAAGGTGGAAAAGGGTCCGGGTCTCCTATTTCTTGTCTTTAAAATACATAACAAAAGAAAGTGAATTAGATAACATAACATCACGCCTGTAATCCCCGAGGGTTTAGGCAGAGGTGTACCTAAGAGTACGCCCACATTTTGTGTACTTAATAGGGGTGAGCCTATTACCATCAACCGGGCACACATCAGACTCCGTGGCTGCTACAGAGAAATTACCTATGAAAAAACCTACCTAGGAAAATATGCTTAGCAGTCGCGCTTCTAACTATTAAACCAACGAGAATATATTTACTAATATAGCAGACGAGTTTGTCTGTTTAAGTGTCAAGTTGAATGTTGATTAAAATATGATTCACGATCGAAAAAATAATAAAATACTGAGTTACAATCATAAAAATCATCAATACAACCCTCAAGGTTCATTTAACCCCATGGAATGTTTTTTTCGTGAAATAGTGATTCGATGGGTATATAAGACCATACGAGGGTAGTTTTGAGGATTAGCTCGTGGCTAAATAATAACAGCCGCACAGGTCGATCTTAAAGACGTGCTTGCCGAGGTTGGTCCGTGGATGGGTGACCATAATTACATTCCAAGTTTCCTCCATCCCTCGGAAAGCACGTTAATCCGTTGGTCCCGACTGTCATTTGTAGATCTTTGACAGTCGTTACGAGTAGTCAGTAGCTAAAAGTCTGACATCCAGTCTTTATACTAAGGGGTATCGTATTATTCAGTTACTTGGTTACAAATACTGGTACTCAGCTGCATCCGGTTAGACAGGAAGCCGACCCCAAGATAATTTGGGAAAAAGGCTAGGCAGATGATGACGAGGGTAGTTTTGATATTCTGTAAAACACGCGTGTTATGGCCGCAAATCATATTTCAATCAATGTATAGCCTAGCACTGACAGGCGAATTGCAAAAAACGTAAGAAAATTTGAATTTAGGAGGATAGCCTGTCGCTTCCAACTTAAACGCGCTAATCTGTGGTGCTATCGATCGGGTTTGTTATATTCTTGCTACTACCTAAGGGTACGACGACCGAAATGAGAAACGGTGGATGAAACTGCGGGGCACAGCAATAAAATACAAGGTGTTGTTTTGCATCCTTGTCAAAATTCAGGAGGTTGTCACAAAATACATAAATAATCAATTAAAATTACGGTAATTATTAATAAAGGCGGATTTTTTTGGTTGTTTAAGTTTGTTATTATTTCAGAAACCCCCTTAACGTGGTTTAGGGAATAAGAAATGATCGAATAAACGTTAGAGTTTTTTTTTTTGGTGAATAAGCGAGGCTCTTGCCCGTTCTTCTCCATAGAGATCTACGCTACGGAATGGGCAACTACAGTACTTTCATAAGTTATTATGCCTTGTGACTGGGACTGTAGCTTCGCGTTTTATTTTGTTTTTTTTTTGTCTTTCAAAAGTGCCTGTAATGGTCTAATTGAAATAAATGCTTTGACTTTGACTTTATAAGGCGAGAATCAGACGGGCTATGTTTAAAACACGGGTGGTTCACACTTACCAAATTCCGCAAAAAAGAAAAATTACCTAATAATTTTATTATTGATTCTGGACGAGAATCATTAGCATAGTAACTTCCTTGAATTTGACGAGGATGCAAAACAATACCTTGTATAGGTAGGTATAAAATTAAATTACTTAACTCTGAATGTTTAATTAACGATTAAACCTTTTTAATTTTCATTCATTACAGTAAAAGCCGTAGAAAGATTTTTAACGCGGGTCGTATCTATTCTTAATTGATTGATTGCTAAGCACTTATCCTCCTGTTTAAAGCACTTAATGGGTAATAGGTGCTTTGGAACCTATATTATAAATGCGAAAGTAAAGCTGTTTGTTTGTTATCTTTTCACGACTAAACAACTGATCGGATCGTAATGATATTTGGCAAGGAGATAGATTATGTCCTGGGGAAGGACATACTTATACTATCTGTTTTTTTTTTTCCCACTTTCTCGACAAGTCAAGACAAGACTTTAACGAAGTCGCGGGGGAACAGCTAGGAACCTCTAAAAAAATATGAAGTGCCTACTGGTGATAATAGCTACATCATTATCATACTATATTCGTTTTATCGATAAAGTAAAGGTCACCGACAAACCGAACGTGAATATCATTTATTTTAGGACATCACTGAATGGAACCTTTTGCAGTTGAATACTTAAAATAGCTTAGTTTTGTGAAGCCGCCCCTAATAGTTGCCGACGACCGTATACCACTGACGTCATACTACACATTTGTAGAAATAGGGAAATGGGAGTAAGCACGGGCGAACTGGAAACATAAAAGGCAAAAGTCGATGACTTTTTAGGTAAACTCGGTAGTCTATAAATGTTTTTTGAAGACTAGATGAAGACCAAGAAAGATTGTAGCAACGATGAATAATTGTTTCCAGGCAATAACTGAGTTGAAAACTAAAATAACGGCTTAGGTATACCAAATAAAATATCTGGGAAAATACTAAAAGAATCTAGGGCCACTTTAATATCGCCCATCACGCATATTTTTAATCGTGCTATTGAAACTGGAACTTTTCCCAACGCTCTCAAAATAGCGGTCGTCCATCCAGTTTTCAAGAGTGGGGACAGAGCTAATTTAACAAACTACCGCCCAATATCCGTACTAAGCTCGCTCTCTAAGATCCTTGAAAGAATACTTAATAACTGCCTCGTTACGTATCTCACCAAACACGAAATAATTGCGGCAAATCAATATGGCTTTAGACCTGGAATTTCAACGGAGGATGCTGTGGCTGATCTTTCCAAAACTATAATCAATTACTTGGACAAAGGAATGAAATGCTACGGTATCTTCCTCGACTTAACGAAGGCATTTGACACGGTTTCTGTTCCCATCTTGATCTCTAAATTGGAAAACGCTGGAATTCGAGGCATTGCACTGGATATTTTTCGAGACTATCTATCAAATCGCTATCAACGTGTTAAAATTGACTCAACAACAAGTGACGACAAGCCCATCAGTTTTGGCGTACCGCAGGGTAGTATCCTCGGCCCCCCGCTCTTCTTGCTATACATAAACGACCTGTGCCAATTACAGTTACCAAATTGTGATATTTTTACGTACGCTGATGACACAGTGTTGGTAGTCTATGACACTGACTGGGACAAAGCAAGGAAAAGAGCAGAACAATCGCTTCGTTTTGTAATGGAGTGGCTCTCCGAGAACCTGCTAACCCTCAACGTAGCAAAGACAAAGGTCATTAGATTCTCTATTCCTAACTCCATAACTCCACCACAGGAATCAGGCCAGATTAAAGCCCATATTTGTACAGGTGATGCACTAAACTGCAGCTGTCCAGTCCTGTCTTTGGTTCCAAATACCAAATATTTAGGTATGCACATTGACTGCCATCTAGACTGGAAATCTCATGTCGAAGCCTTATGTACACGGATCAGAAAATTAATTTACCTTTTCAAAGAACTAAGGCACTCTGCCGACCCTGATACAGCCTTGCTGGTTTATAATAGTCTTTGCCAGTCAATTATTTTATATTGTATACCTGTTTGGGGCGGAACGTCCAAAACCTCTTTACTCAAAGTCGAAAGAGCTCAAAGAGCAATTTTGAAGGTCATGCACTTTAAACAGAGAGATTTTCCAACCACACAACTTTACTCACAAGCTGAAGTATTGACTGTGAGACAGCTATTTGTGCTTCGTGCTGTCTTACGGAAGCACTCTATGCTACGCCTAGACTCTTCTAAGCTAAAAAGACGCAAAGGCTTTCCCGTATGCGATACAGTAAAATGCCGCTCTAAGTTTGCCAGCCGGCAGTTCTCGGCAACCAGCTCGCGACTGTATAATAAAATAAATAAGAACATTTCTTTCTACGCTCTGACTAAACACGAAGTCAAAATTAAACTCACCAAATGGTTGCAGAAGTTAACGTATGATGAAACTGAAAATCTTATTAAAACTATATCCTAACTAGCTTGTAAGTACTGTATTCTGTAGTATATTCTATGTTATTTTGTAACTTGCATGACTGTCAATATCAATGTCAATTTCATTAGTGTGCCAATCATTTACATGAACGTTGGCTCCTAAAACACAGGCTTCTGGCCTAGTTTAGGAGGCAGAAGTTCGCATTTTAATATGTCTTCGCTGTACAACTTATTCACTGTGTGTTATGTAAGTTTAATTTTTTTTCTTTGTGTACAAATAAATAAATTAAATAAAAATAAATTTTAGTAAAGTCAAACAAAAAAAAAAAAAAAAAAAAAATACCTTGGGATAGAGGAATGAAGAAAATAATTATAATATTAACATACAAAATAATAAAGTAGCAAGATTTAATACCATCATCATCATCTGCCTAGCCTTTTCCCAAACTATCTTGGGGTCGCCTTCCAGTTTAACTGGATGCAACTGAGTACCAGTATTTTACATGAAGCGACTGCCTATCTGACCTTCAGAACCCAGTAACTGGGTAATACGATACCTCTTAGTAAGACTGGATGTCAGACTTTTGGCTTCTGACTACTCATAACGACTATCAAAGATCTACAAATGACAGCCGGGACCAACGGCTTAACGTGCTTTCCGAGGCACGGAGGAAACTCGGTATGTAATTATGGTAACCCATCCACGGATCAACCTCGGCAAGCACGGCTTAACCTTAAAGATTGACCCGTGCGGCTGTTATTATTGATCCAAGAGCTCTCGCTAGTAGCAAGACTTAATACGTGTTGTGTAAAACGTACGTAATACGGTAGAACAACTTCGATTCAGTTTTGATGCTGACTACAATCGGTTTAGTTACACCTAAGCCGAGGGTGGTGCGACTGTGCGAGCAAAATATGATTTGGAATGGTAAATCAGCCCACCAGTGTTGCTATTCGCAGCGGTTGGTCCGTGAAATCGAATTGGCTCACTGTCAGATACGAAAATAAGCAGAATATAATATCTTGTTCGGTGAAATTAGAATCCGATACAAAGATACAGGTGTGTCGGATGACAATGAATCATAATAATTATGTAATTAGGTATGTCACAGTCAAACCTGTTATTTGTTAATTAGTGAAAACTACTTTTGACCGGTTAAAACAACTATAACAATAACTTATGGACTTAGAAATTAATTAGGTTACGTTTTTCTTTTTGTGAGCCTTTGAAAAACATCGTGTTGAAGTAATTCTAGATAACTAGAAAAAAAAAAAACGGTACCCACAATACCGTTTTTTTTTTTTCTAGTTATCTAGAATTACTTCAACACGATGTTTTTCAAAGGCTCACAAAAAGAAAAACGTAACCTAATTAATTTCTAAGTCCATAAGTTATTCTTAGGCTTAGTTTTTAAATAAAAGTTTGTTTTAAAATTGTTTAATAAATAAATATAAATATAATAACTGAGGCGTTATCAATCAACATATTTTTCATAAAGGAAACCCCATTTATCTTAGTAAGAGCTTTGACTGACATTGGTCAAAAGTAGTTTTATCCGATAAACAGTTTTGACTGTAACAATTACATGTAGTAAGTTAAATATTTTACTATTTACATATAATTGTTAAGCATGATAAGATGCTTCTGTAAAAACGGTACCAGTGTTGAAAATAATTTTTGAGTACATCACCTTTGAAAATTGCGATAGGTTGAGATGAAATTACACATGAATATCACTTTGATAATCTCAGCACGCTTCGCTTGTTATAATCTAAGTATTTTACATGGAATTAAGCAGCACCTCTTCGGTGTAAAGACAAGTTGTATTTAATTAATTTCAGAAAATTAATAGAGAAGTATGGAAGACGAAGGCATGCCGCGGCGACCCCAAATAAATTGGGATAAGAGCAAGAATGAATGATGATGATGAATTTGAGAGAATTATAATTTTACACGGATTTTGTTTAATGCGGAATTGTCTTTTAAAAACTTATAAATCCATTTTCTAAATACTTTAAATCACCATTCAATAATATGTCACTTATTCTGCTGGTAACATTATCTCTATTATTATAAAACTAGCCGTTCCGCGCAACTTCGCGTGTGTCACATTTTCCCCGTTTTCGCAACATTTTTCATTGCTGCTCCGCTCCTATTGGTTGTAGCGTGATGATAAACAGCTTATGTCCTCAGGTTGAAATCTATTATCTTGCCAAATTTCATAAAGATCCGATCAGCCGTTTAGTCGTGAAAAGGTAACAAACAAACTTACTTTCGCATTTATAATATTAGTTAGGATTTGTAGGGCTTATAAAAATCAACATCGTCTAGAGAATCCTTGGAATATAATGCTAAGGCGCAGCGCAAACGTGGACACTTTTTTGTGTCTTGTGTCGGATACAAGCTACCAATGAATATTTGTTTCTATATAACCAGTATGAATTCAGCCATTCCCTGCGCAGACGTAAACAAATTTTTTGTTCAGTTGCTTCCACTCGACACATATTCGTTACCGATCAAAAAGTGTTTTGTGTCGGTAACAGGTAACTGAAAGTCGTCAGTTGAAGACACAAACAACATTAACAAATATCCACAATTGTACTGAGCTGCGCATGCGGAGGATTTGCAATCGGTGTCCGTATCCTGTGTGCGACACAAGCCACGCACACCGAGCGGGTTGTACAGCATCGACCTCCATCGTGAAACTGACGGAAAACAAACAACGAATTGTACCCGTGACCTGAAGTAGCGACCGGCGACTGTGTCCGATCGCCGCCACCGGTCACGGCAACGACGGTTACCTGTGATGTTGTGCCGTGTCCGTAACAAAAAGTGTCAACGTGTGGGGAGTCTTTTTTTTTTTACGGATTTGAAATCATCGAATGAGGTCCCACTCTGGGTTGAGCGGAAAGGTGTGTCAGACTTGTACTGACTAAAACCCCTCCATGTTCCTTCTTAGCCTTAGTGTTCCAGGGCCACGGTATCTCTTTCGAACAGTCCCGCAGCCCTGACAGGCATCGGCCCTCTCGGACCCCTTCCAATTTGCTGACAATTCCTTGAGGCGCACGTGGAACACGAACGAACCGTCGACACGGCCTGACGTCATAAACGACAAGACAACATAAGACATAAGACGAACGGACGGTGAGCTAGCCCATTACTCACCGTTGACAGGCCCGCGCCTACGGTGTGCTTATGTCCAGGGCGTCTCCCGCGGCGGCTGGGACGTGAGGCTTTCTCCCTCTCACGTTCTGCCACCTCCTTCGCTAGCATGACTGCTTCGCAGAAGGAGGCGACGGCTTGCTACTCCCTCTCGCTCCGGACAACGCAGCATTTGTTGCCGACGATTTTAAGGGCTAAGGGCTTAATCAATATCTGAGACAGATACTTCGGCTGAAGTCAAGAGCTTCTAAATCAGATCTGTTTATAAGAGATGAAGGTGCATCAAAACTTTTCTTTCATTCCATCATTATGAAACTGACAAATCTTAGAGGTTTTCATACAAAATACTTATTTAATACTGAAATTACCTACATTATGTCACTATAATATTAACAAAGAAGACAGACCGGTCACCAAACCTAACGATGACAAATCTCCCAAACTATTTTGAAGTATCGGAAACTTTATACTCCGAAAACAAAAACTTCCGGCGCCTGCTTCATAATACGTAGCTCTACTAAACGTCATTGATACAGGAATTATTTTTATGAATCAGGGCGAGTCTCCACACCCGAGTGGTCGCCGGCGCACCTAATAGAGCCCAGATCCTGTGTACACTGTGTGAACCGGCCGCGCCCATCACACACAATCACACTACATGGACTTTAGTTCCTACATTGATCTGCAGCCAGGCACACATACACAACACACACGAATACGAAATTTTAAAGAGAAATAAGGGGGATTCGGTAGCAATGTCCAGTTGTGTGTGAGTGTGTGTATTCTTGCAGCGAATGGTGGAAGTTGAGAATCTGAATAGAATGTGATCTATGCCACGCCTGTTGGCACACACAATCAACCTATCTGCAATGTCACTTGCATGAACGACCGTTTGATAGTAAACTATAGTTTGCTGTAGTTTGAATTTGTTAGATCGAGCGAAATGTGACAGAGGTTTTTTGAGCTCATGAGTTATTTTGATGGATAATATTGAGGAATGATAGTTTTAATACAGATAAGCAGTCGATGTCGTTCCACGTAAACGTGACCCTGCCTTGTCGACCAAAGCATAGTTGCGAAAAGACTAGGCAGACAAAATCAACCGTAAATAAATCAGAACAGCTAGCAATGACCACACTTAACTGTTCTTTCAATTAAGTATTAAAATGAAAACAACTATTCTACAAAACTATCGAAAGTAAAAACCTAAAAATTAAACTAGGTACACAAGTCTAGCTCCTATACTATTCGTCTTTTCTCCGTGCACGTAAAAAAGCAACAAATCTCCCTGGGCAATTCAACGTAATCCATACAAGACAGCTGGAATCCTATTTAAATCCAAAGGAGATAGATGACCAATTTTATGATATCTAGGATAGTTATCGATTTACGTTTCTACTTAGTCTGTGAATACGGACAAATTATGCAAAAGGGTGTCTAACTTGAAAGGATGGAGAAAAATGTCTGTTTTGAGAATTTGTTGTCGCTTTTAATGGCAAATATACAAAGTGTGGTGGAAGGGTAAATTAAAATGGAGGAGTAAAAGCTGCGTCCATGAAAATTAAAATGGAAACTGTTAAAAAAGTGTTCTTTAGTATAAACACAATAATTGGAAAGCTCGATAGATATTCCGTAAGTGACAGTGTAAGGTTAAAGTTATAAAAGTTTTCTTTAAAAAGACAAGGCATTTTCAACCAACATAATTATATGAAAGAGATTTTTTTCTCAATCGCATTAAAACAATATTCAATATCGACTATTATACAAAGTGTTGTTTCGCATCCTCGTCAAAATTCAGGAGGTTGTTACAAAAGGCATAAATAATCAATTAAAATTTCGGTAACTAATTAATCATTAATAAACGCAGATTTTTTTGGTCGTTTATGTTTGTCAGTATTTCAGAATAACCCCCATAACATGCTTTAGGGAATGAGAAATTATCAAATAAACGTTTGAGATTGTTTGTATGTGAGTATTATTTACTAAATATAGGTGGCATGCAGTAAACAACTTCTTTCATTAAAGTATTGGTTCAATAATTTTTTTGTCATGTCATCGATGTTCGCCTAAAAGCTTTTTCTCGTATGGTGACATTTTGATTTCATATTTTCAGCATGACAATATGTTTCGGAACGTCATTTTATTCTTATACTACATAATATAACTACATTTATTTATAATGTTGATCTGCCTGCATATGGCAATTATTACCATATAAACACTTATATGTGATTTCGAAGAGCTATGGTTCAGTTTGTTAAGTTTAGTACCTACTCTACTAGTTTAATTGGTAACAGATGTTAAAATATTTGTATTAGGTGGACCTTGTTAGGTACTTACGTTATTTTGATTACTAGTATATCACTCCAAGGTCGTTTTACATACTACATATAGTTTAAATATCTCAATTGTATCCACATATTTAAAGAGGTAAACTCCTGATCTATCATCATCATCATCATCATTAGCCTACACTGTTCCCACTGCTGGGACACAGTCCTCCTCTCTATGAGAGGGAGTCGGCTATAATCCACCACGCGGGCCCAGTGCGGGTTGGCAGATGTCACATGTCTTCGAATTTTTAGTTCTAGGACATGCCGGTTTCCTCACGATGATCACATTTCATAACATTCTTTCACTAATGGGAAGCTACATTATCTCCTCTCGTGATGATTTCTAAACAAAACGCGAGTGAAGCCACGGGAAAGAGGCAGTATTTCATTTAAAAGCAGAAAGATGCTCAGTTTAACTGTTAATCTTTATCTATTATCTTATTTAAAGGCCAATCCCATGAACTAGTAACAGTCTAACATCGCACTAAACAGAAATGGAACAGATTGCTAAACACGAGTTCTAAATAAAGGACACACGTAAATTTTCAGCAACAAAAATACAAATATTACAACATTATTGAGTCACAACACTACGTCCGACGACGTAATAATGGACGGGGTAATGAATGAGCTGAATCATTACCACAAAGTGAGCTAAATTAAGGAAACAGAACAGGATGGAAAACTTTGCAATAATTCCGTAACTTCACCAACCGCAGTTAAAACTGATCACTAATTGATGCTTTATCGGTTTTGTCTTAAGGTAGAAGCGCCATGCCTGCAAAATTCAAATTTTGCTATACTTTTTTTCCAATTTGCAGGTCACTCAGGTCAGTTAGTAGTCAGGTTATATGTTGATTAAAATATGATTTGCGACTGTAACAAATATGGCTTTACAGAAGTACAAAAATCATTTTTCGTTAAACATACAGCTATAGATACTGTCCTGCAAATTGCAAAAAAAAGCATAGCAAAATTAACAAATTTTGTATTTCGAGGTCTACCCTGGTGCTTCCCCTTAAAGTAACAGTGGAAATAATTATTGGTGTTCCATTCTTTTTAATTTCTGCTATGTAATTAAATTAAATAGTCCTCTAGCTTCGTAGTATTCTCGACTGCGGACTATCATATGGCTATTCCTCTTATTAGCCATGCCAACGCGCCAAGGGAAATAAGCCGACGTTATAAGGAAATGCAAACAGTCGCATAGAAGTAAAAATATAAAGTAGATTCTTTCTAGGAAAATGACTGGCTTAATTGAATTGAAGCTACAATAAAAAAGGTAATTAAGGAAAACAACAAAATTGAAGAGTACAATATAAATTTATTTTCAATAAATTCCAAAATGCATTACAATAAGGCACACCCTGGTGAAATGATTGACAGTTTAGAAAGACAATGACAGAATAAAAAACATTAAGTATAGAAATTCTTTCAGAAAAAAAACCCCTAATACTCTTTATCTAATCTTTTCCATTGTACCTACATTAAGTTGCTATCAAGGGATAATCGTAGAAATGGATAAACGTAAAAGCCAATGAAAGCTCCCGTCTGGGCAAAAATGGCTGCTTTCGGGTCACGATTATCGGCTAGTTACGCCTATCTAAATGAACACTTGTGTAGCTGTTACTAATAGCAGTAATTTATTAACTAACAGATAACCTTTGGGTACTTATATGCTTTCAGGATTATTTATTTTCTAATTAAAATAAAGACAGATTAACTCAATATTTGCCAAAAACATTTCTTCTTTATTAACTGCCATTGCTTCATAATCTTTTTCTTTATACACAAGTCTTCGTTTGATCTACGATTCCAATTACTTTGTCTACTACTAATATTATAAATGCGAAAGTTTGTGAGGATATATAGATGTTTGTTACTCTTTCCCGCAAAAACTACTGAATAGATCTGGATGTTTGGTACAAGAATAGAAATTAGTCTAGAATAGCACAGACTTTTTATCCCAGTATTACGATTCCGTGGGACAATTACCGAACAAAACGCGGGCAAAGCCGTGGCAATAAGCATTTTTTTTGATAATATGAATATAATTTTCTTAATCCACTAAACAATATGCTTCCGTTTCTTCAAGCGAAACTAAGTAACAGAGAATTTCACAATTAGTATGAACGTGTTGTTTAATCTAACACCTACAAACCTAAAGTGTGTTAATGTTAGAAAATTACCACGAATTTGAATTGTATTCGAGTGAACAACCGATTATTGTAACGACTCCGTTTCATATTCAGGTTCGAAGAATTTATAACGAGTAATTATTCGTTATGGGATTGTAAATTTATATGCGAACGTGATGTTTGAGTGTTGGGCCACTCGAGCTTTTGTTGATCTTTCTTATATTCGCCGAGTATTTGCCTAACAATTATCGAGAATAGTGAACTAGTCTGAAGCGTATTGGTTTCAACGGTAATTGATCGGTAAATATAAACTGCATTAGTCTACTTACGTTGAAAGAGACTACTTTACAGTGATCACGTTCAGACGCAACTAGTTTAAGTTGACAATGTTACGCTTATACCTACATTTTTTATAAATTGGTCTCGATACTGATAACTCCCTTCAAATTACATACTTTAAACTACCGATGCAATAGTACACAAGGCATGCAAAAGCTCTTTCGCCCAATTTCTCCCAATCATATTTTAAGGTGTGCTTACATATAAATATTAGCATAAGCGTACGATAGAAATTGAGTGTTATTACCAAATACGACTATTGACTTTAATGTACAGTCCCCTTTCACTTTGGACCTATCATAACATCGTTAATGGCTGTCTTAACCTTCAGCTAACCCTTCAATGATCCACATTTCTACTGGTACTTTAATTACACTAAAATATACAACTACTGTCATTACTGGAAAATCATTATTTATAGTCGATTTGACCCCGTTTATATCCCCAGATATTATAAATGATCATCTAATGCGTTCGGGTAATTACCCAGATTACCGTAGTGTATGCTCGGAATAATGCATTGGAATAATTATTGCCAGCTAGCAGCTAGCTCATAATGGCGTAGTGGCTGTTTAGGTTTACATATGTATCAATAATGTTACTATGGTCATTAAAAGAAATGAATACAGTAGGGCTAAAACCCTTGCTTTGATAAAAATAAATATACTTGAGACAAGCTTGCTAGGTGAAATTACAATAAACTTCTACAGTACTAATGAATTGAAAATACAGAGAAATGAGAGCAAACGCCCAATTATTGTTAACAACATTGGAATGAGCTTTCGAATAGTCACGATATCCAAAAATCAAACATTTTCTTTAATCGATTTTAATATTCAAAGACGTCTCTTTGTCTCGAGAGGAAACTGAAAATATCCATATAAGCGATACCGATGATAATAATAGTAAAGAGACTCATAAATTTAGAATTACTCACTACCAATAAATACAAGATAGAAAATCTAATATTACCATGGCTTGCACAAACCGTATGTGCCAATACAAGTTTCATACATTAGGACAAGCCTATGACTAAGCCTAGTCTTGAACACCGTAAAAGGTTGCCCAAAGCCTTGTGAGGCACTGTGGACTTACAATTTACCACAACAGGCATGGAAATTGATTGGCCCGCCAATTTATGATGTAACGGCATCTGGTCAAAGGCGCCGGGAAGATCAATCGCCTTTATTACCGTGAAATAAGGGCTATTGTTTGTGTAGTCATGGATAATAAGATTATAATGGAAGATTTTAGTCATGCTTTTGATCTTTGAAGGGTTTGGCTACATCTGTAGCCAAACCCTTCAAAGCTGCTGGTACGTAGTTGAATTTTTGTTTCCACGTGATTAAGCGCAAGGGCAATCACCTTACCTACGTTAATAGTAATACAGTAATAATCGGAACTAGTAATATTTATGCTTCTTCTAAAATAGTAAGTATTATATTTTTTTTAAATAAAGCATTTCCTACAAGGTAAAACGTAGCCCAAGAGCTTGGTTGAGCTCTTGGGCTACGTTTGCTACCAAATCTGACAACATACTAACACCAAGACCATACAATTTTTAAATTTTGTTTCAATTTCTTCTTGAAAAGCGGTCAACCTTTATTATTAACCTATCTAAAGATTAATACCCGTTCATATTCAATTAAAGGGCAGTACTAAACACAATGTCCATAGTGATCAAGTGTGGACAGGGATTAACCAAGTATACGGCTATAATGGTAGGATGGGCGTAGTCCACGACACCACGTGCTGAGTCCCTGACCCAAATACTCCTCGATGGTCTTGCCTGCAACGTGTGTTTACCAAACACACCGATAATATATTTATTTTCGTCCGTGGACCGTGATACAGAACTTCAATCCCTCTAATGAATGGCCGATTAGTCGGATTTCGAGTAGTTTTGTTCAGATTGGAATTTGTTTAATGAAAATGTATTGATTATTTGTTTAGAGGCCGGAATTTTGAACGTCGACTATTTAAAAAAAAATGCTTGTAAATGCACTGAAGTTTAAATAGAATTCAGTCGTATAGTAACCAAAAGAATGGAAGCACTTTCCTTAAACAAACTGCACTGTGAAAAATTACCTTCAAGAGGTAGAGGGTCAAGAATACTTCCCTGTGGAAATCTAAAATATTAAGTAATTTTTGTTCATCTTTCACTTTCTATTCATGATTATTTTAACTGTCTTGCTTTACAAAAGGCTGTTTTGGATGATAAAATGATTCGTGTCCAATATTTCCAGCCAATTTCACAATAACTACGTAATTGCATGTCCCAAATGAACATAAGTACGGCCACTTATGTCCAACTAATTGTTTGTAAGGACTAATGAGTTGCTAGTGGCCGTTTGTTATTTCATAAATGCACTTATGGTGTGTACTGAATAATTCCACAATCATTTCGGCAAATGAAGCTATAATTTTGTGAAATATAGTGAGAAATTTCAGGTCCGTGGGGATGAAATGTTTTAATTTTACTTTGGGATGATAGCTCGTTGTCGGCTTTGTTTTGATTTCATCACAGTAGGTTCAATAACGATGTTCATTTGAAATTTTATTCGAGAAAAAAAAACCTAATATAAAATCACGCCTGTAATCCTCGAAAGGTCAGGCAGAAGTGTACCTAATAGTACTCCCACATTTTGCCAAGTAAGTAAAAGAAAATAAAACTCAAAATTATTATTGAAACGTAAATCTTTCCATTTAAATCAACAAGTTTTAAGAGGCCAAACGGCAGCTTTTAGTGGCTGACAACTGTGTAGAAGTCACAAAAGTACTTAGTTATTACTCTACTTTGGGAAAAGATTTTTGGGGTAAACTTCGTTGTTACTAGGAGAGGTAAAGCTTATGTTTTCGTTTGTTTTGTGTTTGGCCAAAAACACTTACCAATGTTAGTATTCATAATCAATAAGAAGCAAGTAGGTACTAAACTCAGCATCATCTTCCTGCTCTTGTCGCATTCTATTTGGGGTCGGCGCAACACGTTGTCTTTTTAACCGACTTCAAAAAGAAGGAGGTCCTCTATTCGACTGTATGTATTGTTTTTTGTTTGTTCACCGAATCCTTCGCCAATTATGGAACGATTTTCATTTTTTTTTTCGTTTTGCCCTGTCAGACGTCACAGCATCATTTACTTCTTCCTCTTTCATTTCATTTCTCGCACAATCCATCCATCGTTTCTTTGGTCTTCCTCTCCCTCTCTCACAACTCATACCAGGTAGGTACGACACTAGTGGAATTATTTCTATGACTGTTCACTTGTCTGCAGTTACACAAGTCACTTGATTATGGCATAAGAAATAGGCATATAAAATTAAATGTCCTTTAGACGGTGCCAGTAATATTATGCGTATTATGAATGTATCTGAGGTTTTCCTTGCTGGTAGAGCAACTAGTGACCCTTCTTAGATAATTGTGAGTCATTCGTAGGTAGGTACTTTATGTTCTAGTAATACAACAAACTATCGTAATAATATGGGAAAATATTAAGTGATAGAGGTGTTAGCGAATCACCAAAGAGTTTCATAGTAATATAATTTTAAAAGTTGGTAATATAATTGTGTAGTTCATACAATATATCGTTGCTTTTACATATTGACAGAGGTAGTTTAATTTTATTTATGTTACAACTACTAACAAAGATATCCAATAGGGATGGTGACTCATTCTTTTTTATTTGTCTATCGGGTAGATTATTAAAAAGTATTTGACACGTATTTTTGCTTTTTTCACATACTCGTAAAATTACGGAGATATTTTGAGTTGAAATGGCGCATGACGTCACGGCTCAGTACATTTTATACCTAGTTGTGACGTAGTGAGCCCCCACTCTCCAACTTTAATGCGTTTTAACTAAGTATTTTTTTGTTAACTTGATAATACAAAAAATACGTATCTAATATTTTTGTATTACCTGATTGACGGACAAAATAGAATTTCGTTTTCTTTACCCAGTCATCATCCCTATTATAATGACTTAGCCTTTCAGTCCTAGAGACTGGGAGTCTACTGTGGTAGATCAGGAGGATTTAATCGCAAAATATGTCTATGAAACCATCCAAGTGGCTAATGCAAATAGGAAGATTTCAAACACAAATTCAGGAAATTAGTTAATTAATGTACACAAGCAAATAATCGATGACCGACCACATAATTATAAACTAAATTAAATCTGTAAGTTTATTATTTAATTAATAATAACCATCTTTGGAAGAATCGATTTCATCAGCTTCCTTACATCTTAGACATTGGATTAATTTCGTTGTCACAAGTTGCAAATGACGCCCACTCATCTCAATTTTCATTGGCGTAGGCTGTCAAGGTAGATGATATGAAAGATAGCTATATAATAATACAAAGTAGGTCTATATTCTTCTAGATGTATCTCAACAGGCTCACCAGGGATGGTCAATACCTGTATTGTTTTTGTTTAGTTAGATTGAAGAAGAATATTTCTTAAAACATGATTTAGATTTTAGCAGCAGGTGGGTAAACAATTAAAAGATTTGATTAACATCATTGGTATACCTATATATAACCAATATTGTCATATACGAAACTATCATAATTATAAACTACTAGCTGTCCCGCGCAACTTCGTCTGCGTCACATTTTCCCCGTTTTCGCAACATTTTTCATTGCTGCTCCGCTCCTATTGGTCATAGCGTGATGATGTATGACCTATGTCCTTTCCCAGGTCGAAATATATCTTCTTGCCAAATTTCATTAAGATCCGATCAGCCGTTTAGTCGTGAAAAGGTAACAAACAAACAGAGTGACATTCGCATTTATAATATTAGTATGGATATAATACATAGGCAGACTGGTAATTATTGACCGATACTTAAACACCTGATTGTACTCATGATAACAAACAACTTTCCCAAATAAACATTTTTTATACTCATTCAATTTTATCACAACAACACAACAGCCGTATAAATATCGTACGCGCGTGCGCCTGTGACCTATCAGCTGTTTGCCACCACACCGTTCTGTCTCATTACTATTGTACCGTGCCACAGAGGGTAGGCAGAGCACCCGCACCACTCGCAACCCCGAATTTCATATGGCATTTTACTATCCACTGTAATAGTTCATAATATAATGTATAATATAATAATAGTGTATAATGTCCTCATACTTATACTAAAAATAGAACATATTTTTAGAATAATTATATGAACTTATTGGTTCTTGAGAGCAGCGGTGGCCCAGTGGTGGCAGCCCCGACTTACGAGCAGTAAGCCGTGGGTTCGAACCCAAGCAGGCGCATTACTTTGTGTAATTTATTTCATCACCGCTGCTCTCAAAAACGGTGAAGGGAAACATCGTGAGGAAACCGGCGTGTCTTAGAACAAAAAAATCGAAGACATGTGACATCAACCAACCCGCACTGGGCCCGCGTGGTGGATTATAGCCCATTCCCTCTCATAGAGAGGAGGCCTGCGTCCCTGTAGTGGGAACAATATAGGCTGATGATGATGATGATGATTGGTATTCTTTACTTCGATTTTCGCGAGGCTACTATAGATTTGTTTTAAATCACACGAACTTAACCAACCCTACTACTACCGAGTGTCTTAACCCTGACCCGCCGGCTGTCATCTCTGCTACTGATCGCCCACGACCCGCTAACTGGACAGAATCTAATGTATTTTCCTTTTTAGTATAATAGATGCGAGATTGTGATATAGGAATGCAGAATATGTTGTTTTTCTTTAAATATTGCGTGGTGCGTCATTTGTAACGTAATTTTATAAGGTTACGTTTATAATAAATTATAAGAATTACTTAGTACTGTTGAGGTTTTATTGGGTTCTTAGTTGGATCAGCTGTTTTTTTTGTTCAGAATAAATCAATAATATCTTTTGATTATCATTTGTGTTCACTCGTTGTTGTTGGTGTCCTATAAAAGAAACAAAACCCATACATTTAAATTAATGAGGATGCCATAAAAGTTTAAAGAAATACAAAGTCGTATAGAATGATACGGAAAAAAATTTACTAAATGCATTACACACTTACATAATTACTGCTATTGTGAGTGTTATAATTATTTTAAGTCGTATAGTTTAGGCACTGCTGTTTCTTTATCCCAGAAACTCCATCAATCTTTATAGTATTCTCGTTATAAAGAAGTATCCTGAAGCGGCTTAAAGCTTACATAAATGGCAAAAAGCACGCCCTACTTTATTATAACGAGTGATTGTTTCCTGTTTTTAGGTCAGACCTAAAATAAGACAACAATCATCAGCAAAAAGTAGCGAGCCAGGACATCTGCAATACCCCCTTAAATTAAAATCGCGTAACAGAGTGACTAATACAACATGTTGATACAGATGTTTTACCTCTCTGATAAATAAATAATTGTACATTTTAATTTATTCAAGTTATGTAGGTTAATGCCAAAGTGGAGTTTGATTCCAATCTATTTCCATTTCAATGAATTTATTATTAGCTAGAGATTGTAATAAAATACAATGATATACAACGAATGCAATGGATATGCAGTTATAATAATAGTTGTAGTGTAATTTGCATGAAAGCTCGATAAACATTAATATTAAAGAGCTTATTAGATACAAGCTTGAGCAAATTAAAATCACTGAATGCTATAGGTATATAATGCATCTTGATCAAAATCAATCAAAATCGAGATTTTAATAATCATCATTGGGAAAAGACACCATGTCAACCCTATTGAAATTATCATGTCCCCTACCTGATAGATATCGTAAAGAATATCATTTCGTCGGTTTTCGAGTGACATTTAAAAAAGGCGTTTGATATGAAGACATATTTTTGATATACGACCAAAAGTATACAATAAACCAAATATGCATACGCATTATGGGGTGGAAGCGGCGAGGGGTGTGACCAATATGTAGGGAGGGTGACATATAAAAAGAGGACTCCACATTCTGTGAGGTTTATTAACCCTTCGTATTGTTATAAATTGGGTATTTTTTTTCCTTTTTGTGTCTATTACTTTCAGGGTCTTTGGAAAAATTTATAACATGATCAAATCGTAAATTCAGTGTCTCAATACCAGGAAATAAACAACCAAAAACTGTCAAAGCAAATAACCTTCCTAAAATAATAAAAAGTAACGACAAACAGCATACAGATAGCGTCGGTACACACCGATAAAAAGATAAACAAGTGAATCTGTGCGACCTTCGACACGCCGCTGTCCTTATCACTAATCTTACACAATCGCGATCTAATTCATTAACAAATCCCTAAAGGTACCTACTTACGTCAGTAAAAACAATATTATCCCTCGATTTGGTAATCCGATCACGTGCCACACACACGGGGCCGACACACATTAACTTATCATTAACTCGATTAACTTCTAGGAATAAACACTACTTGTTTATACACACCGTTAATTCGATATCAGGGTGACATATCCCGATGCGGCACGATAGGGCGAGGGGAGCGGGTTCAATACGAGCCGACGTTCGGACGCCGCGGGAAACTCGGGAAACGGGAAAATGGCGGCGAGCGAGCGTGCGTCGAGCGTGGCGGCTGCCAGCCAACTAAACCCACACACTGATAACGCGACGACACTCCACGGAAAATGGAAAACAATGGAAACGCGACGTGTTATGGTTATTTCGCGAGATAACGGTAATGAGATTATACGTGGTTTGATTTAGTTGTTATATAATGTGATAAGAATTCCTTTCGCTGCTCCAGTTTGCATCGGTTTTAGGTTGGGAGTTGGGAAAGAGCTGTATAAAGTAGTGGCCATCATGTTGCAGCACTTGAGGCGCTTGTAACGTTTGAAGTGTTTGTTGTTCGATTCACTTCAGCTGGGATTTAGCGGTGGTCGATTAAAAATGCAATTCCTTTGATGTGTTTCATTGCTACTTTATGAGTTCCAATTTTGTGGTTAAGTATGTATCTCATGGCCGCATACTTTGAACGATGATTTCCTATTGTATTGTTAAATGTCGTCGTTAGTCTTAATTGACATACCAAAACTTATTTCTACATTTTTCTGTGAAGAAAAATGTTTAAATATTTTACGCAAAACAAGAAAATGGTGACCAATTTATCTTTCCAAATACTAGTCAGCCAGTAATTTCAAAACTAAAAAAATCTTTAAATCGATACGTTTAGACGTGTGAGCCCTTAGATTCGCACGTCGTTGGTCGCGACAGGAAGCCCCCAAAATAAACTGGAACAAAATATCTGGAAATAAACTCGACCGAATCCACTAAGAGTTGCTAGAGACAGTCGGGCAAACCGTAGACAAATCATGAATGAATGAGTAAATGAGTGAAGGGGAGGAAATAAATTTTCTTTGGGCAGCTTAATTAAATTTCTTTCAAATGCTTTCGATGTTTTCGTTAAAAGTTTTCGGTGTCTAACATTGTTTAATAATAATTTTCTAGAATAAAGTTTGCCCATTGAGACTGCCGATTTTCGTGTCGTTGCCAAAACGACGAAGCAATTATAATATATTTTAGTGAAGCTATTGTTTACACAGTTCTAGGCAGTAAGTATCTTACTAATTGCTCCCACTCTGTTCACATCTATCGAGCATGAATTGCACTTCAATGGAATTCCAAGTAGAATTTATTCGAGTTTCCCTGTTGTAAAAATCGCTGCTTCCAATGGTAATTGTCGAAGTTGGAGGATTGAAGTCAGCTAAGGGTTTGAAGTCATAACCAGAAGCTATCGTCATGCAAATGATCAAAATTGTGTAATATAAATGCTACCTTGTATGAAATTGGACATATTCAATGATAAGCTTTCTGAAACTTCCTGTAATCCATCTTCAAAGAGAAATAAGATATTATCTGAAGAGCTACCTATCTACTTATCTATATTACAGGTAAGTAAATCGTATCCTCACTTACCTTTGGTAACAAAAATAACAGAAAAAATATCCAATAACGTATGTGTAAAACGAGATTTTATTAGCTTTTCCTTTTAAAAGGGAAGTAAAAAAATTAAGTTAGACGGAAAACTACTTCAAAGGTAAAAGGGGAAAAAGTAATACCATATTACTGAGAAATTATTATGTAAATTTATAACATCTTACCTTTTCAAATCTTTACATTATAATTAAGCTTTTGCAGGATACAAAATGCAATTCCGCCATATTTCTTGCTGCTCCATAAACGACTGTCAAAACGACAGCCAGCAAAATGAATGGGGAGCTAATTAGAATTGTACATTTAATTCGTAACGCGTACACAAAATGTACGAAAATGCAGCAGGAGGTTAAAATAAATTGGTCTATTATTGCAGTTGCCGCGGCTAAATTGGCCACATCCTATATATCGATGTCAGAAACATGGCATCGCATTCGGTCACCAAATGAACTGCATTATTCATTTTAGATTCGTTTGATTTCGCCAAATTGAGAGCGATTTTGCTCTACTCTGCTACACATGGTGACTTTTAATGTAGGTAGCTAGGTACTACGTGCAGTTTTTAATCTGGGTGATTGGGGAAAGTGCATGCGTCATTTTGATTAATTATTATGATATGAATATCCTTAATCTAAGGATATCAATCCATAATTCCATGCAAACATTATAAATGCGAAAGTGACTCTGTCTGACAGTCTGTCTGCCTGTCTGTCCGTCTGTCAGTCTGCTTGTCTGTTTGTTTATAAAAAGCATACACCATGATTATGACATATTGGGATATCCTTTCTTATTCTGAGGATTTAGCATGAACCCATAAGCAGTATTCTTTTAATCTGCTGGCTGTTTGTGGCTGTTTGTGTATGTGAGTCTAAATGTTTGTAAACGCACCCACCACACAGGAGAAATTCCTAGTGTGGGGCAACGTTAAAAAAAAAAAAACTTATTCCAGAGATGGAAAGAGACGGAGCTATAAAGGAGGTCTAGCTCCATCGCTTTATACAATAATCTATGCATGAGAAGGTATAAAATGTTTTTCCTTCCCTACTTCGCATAGGTTTTTCCCTGCATGACCTTCTTCTGTCAACATTGAAGAATGTAACACGTCACCTTTCCAAGGCTTTAGACATTCACTGTAATATTATGGAAGGCTATCGAATCTTCTCTACGACTTATTTTATTGTATTTTACAATACCTACTGTGTAGCAATACTGATCGACTATTTTTTCAGTATTCATGTCCGTTCCTCAGTTGCTAAGCAACACCGAAATTAATGCCTAAATATTATTGCTCTGTTTGACTGATTGAATTTCAACTCTCGCTCTTAAGGCTTGTTTTTTTTTACGTATGGGAAATCATCAAATGACTCCATTCTGGGCGAAGCGGAAGGGAGTGTGAGATTTGTACTGACTAAAACCCATCTATGTTCCTTCTTAGCCCTTTGTGTTCCAGGACCACCGTATCTCTTTCGAACAGTTTCGCAACCCTGACAGCTGGCCCTCTCGGACCTCTTCCGATTTGCTGACATCTGCTTGAGGCGTTCGTAAAACACGAACTTACCATCGACGACAGGCCGTGTGCCTGTCGTCATAAGACAGACAGACGGCTGAGCTAGCCCATTACTCACCGTCCACAGGCCCGCGCCTACGGTCGCCCAGTGTCTCCTGCGGCGGCCGGGACGTGAGGCTTTCTACCTCTCACGTTCGCCACCGCCTTCGCTATCATGACTGCTTCGCACAAGGAGGCGACGGATTCCCATTCCCTTTCGCTCCGGACCATGGATTGAACCAGTGGCTCCTAAGCTTTGCGTTGAAAATCCAACAGTTATAAAAATCGCATCGAAATCATGTCCGCATCTGTCTAATTTAGGGCGTGCATAATGTAAGAGAAAATGAGCGTTAACTATTCTAATAATATTCGAAGATATAATAATAATGCGCAACCATAAATCTGACAAAAAATTACGTCACCAGAAATTAACATAATCTTTCCGGTAACTTAATATTCGTAATTCAACAGTAATATATTAACTAGTGTCAATTCTGCTGACCTTGGGTCATTGCCATCTGCTAGCGTGAACACGGTGAACTCATTCATAAGCATTGAATGTTATAATGAAATTTGCATCCCAATGCGAGCCGTGTCGAGCGAGCTCTGATTCTATTATGGAAACTAGCTGATACTGCTCATGCTTCGTAAAGGAGACAAAATTTAAGAGGAAAATTTTAATGTGTTTTAAAACTTTAATCTTTTTTGTCATGTGGTTACTACCTAGCCCGGTGCCAGATTTTTTATACCGCCCATGGAACTCTGACTTGGCTTTACATATCTCTCAAGCATGATGCTTGAGAGATATTTCTTTCATCAGCCTATAATGTTCCCATTGCTGGGACACAGGCCTCCTCTTTATGAGAGGGAGTGGGATGTAATCCACCACGCGGGCCCAGTGCGGATGGGTAAATGTCACATGTCTTCACATATTTAGTTCTAGGACATGCCGGTTTCCTCACGATGTTTTCCTTCACCATTTTTGAGGGCAGCGGTGATGAAATAAATTACATAAAGTAATGCGCCTGCCTGGGTTCGAACCCACAGCTTACTGCTCGTTAGTCGCGGCTGCCACCACTGGGCCACCGCTGCTCTCTCAAGCATGCTGGTTTTCTAATAAAGTTTTCCTTCACCGAAGCAAGTGATAATTATGCAATATGCACATAAATCCAGAGCATGTCTTGGGTTTGGACTCCATTGGGTCCAGACCTATGACTTGGCAGGCCGACTGTCACACCACGAGGCTATCACTGCTTCACGGCTAAAACTTTAATGAAGCGGCTGTTTCGTTTAAGGACTAAATTCCTTAAACGAAACAGCCGCTTCATTAAAGTTTCATTTCCGAGTAGTCTTCATCTGTCTTGATTTATCCCAAAGGAATTAGCTTAAAAGTTAGTCTAACCAGATGCAGCTTAATACCTCCATTTGACCTTCATTACCCAGTTACTGGGTTATAAGCTACTCTAGGCAAGACTTGTACTTACGTTGGTTCGCTGTTTGGCTGGAGGTTGGTCTTTAATTATATTGACTGGTTTTGATTTCCGAATATCGTGTTTGAGAGTTATTCTAATATTTTCATCTTAATCACATAACTTGGCATTTGAAATGCTTTACGAGGTTCAATAAAATCTTGATATTTGTAAAGCGATAAATTCTACTGGTTTTTTTTTAATATATTTATGTCAATAAGGAAGACGACGTCATTTTAGTCAAATAGACTATGCATAAAACTCTGCCGATAATACGTTAATGTCCATAAAAAAATATTATGTTGACTCAGAAAATAAAACCGAAAACTTTATTCCAGCTGTTCTCTTTATTTATATCCATAATAACCACAACCTAGAAATACTTAAAAAAAAAATAACCTCAATTAAATAAGTAATAACTGCACTGCATTGCCGACTGGCTTGTTTTATCTCAGTAATGTACCAACTCCGTCAGTATTGGTAGTATGAGAAGCCTGGAAGTCAGGAATCGATCTAACTTTAGGAAACCATATCCCTCTAGTCGAGTTGTGGAGATTAAATTGCTCCCTCTAGATGAAAATTATTAATCATGCGATGGTGATTAGACTAGAAACTTGGCTATCAATGTTTATCTAAACAAGTTGTAAACAGACCTCTTATGAAGCTGGCAACCAAGCATTGCCTATGTTATGTATTTCCAAGTTAGTAACTCAACGCAAAAAATATTGCTGGGAAACGACTTTTTTAGGGTTACAAATCACGTTTATGGTAGGACTTTTCATGTTGTATGGTAAGATTGATTCTCGTTACAAAATGGACAATATTGGCTTTCAAAAGAAAAATAACTGCAAAATGCCTTTTGTAACGACAAACCCTTAACTTATTAAGTGAAAACTTTTTAGTCGCGTTGAGTGATTTTTGGTATGGGGAAAACTAAAGCCTCATTTACGCGATGTGAGAACTTGCTTGCGAGTTTCATTACATTGCAGACTATTGACGGGCAATGAATTCAGTTAATCAAACAAAAACAGCAATGTAGTGAAACTTGCATGCAAGTTCTTGCATTGTCTAAATCTGGCTTTATGTGTCCGCGTCACCGACAACCTCGGCATGCTCGTGACGTATTGCGCCAGACTAGTGACGCGAAGTATTGCGACTATAACTGATTTAAAAATTCAAAAATAACACAGTAATTCCATTGCTTTGAGTTTTCACCTCTGTTGGCAGTCCTTAAGACTGCCTCTGATTTCGTTTCCTTTTAACTATTATTCATTGTACTATATTCTTTAAAATCAATGTTCTCGACAACCAAATTACCACAAAGGATGTTGTTGAGCCGTCAAAATGAAAGCGATTGCCATTAGAAATGAGTTAGGTAATAAGGGTGCAGGTTGACCAGCCTGAAGTTTGTATGCAAACCAAGTAGCGGGAAACAACACAGCTAATTTGTAATGCATGGGAAAATGGTACAACGATGAGGAATAAGTAATTTCTGATGAGAGAAAGTATAAGTGGCCATTAGAGAGGTTCCCATAGTGTTTGCACATCATTATTCAGTTCAAACCTTGTATGAATGTTTAATGAACGTATGTTAAAACCCACATAGATAGCATTTCGGGTCGGTTGAATGAGTTCAATTTGATTAGCTATTAAGGTTAAACGTTACAAAAGTTCTGTTCCTGACAGTTCAAAATAAGCACTATTATAAATTTTTGATGATCGGAAAACCACTGATATCAGCCACGGTGACATAAATCTTCATTATAAAAAGAAAACCGGCCAAGTGCAAGTCGGACTCGCGCACGAAGGGTTCCGTACAATATTTATAAAAACGAGCAAAAAGTTCACTTTTTTTATGGGAGGGACTCCCATAAAAAAAAGTGAACTTAAAAATTTATTTTATTTTGTTTTTGTTGTTATGCAACAAAAATACATTATCTGTAGAAAATTCAACTGGCTTACTATTACGGTTCATGAGATACAGCCTGGTGATAGACGGACGGACGGACGGACAGTGAAGTCTCAGTAATAGGGTCCTGTTTGAACCTTTGGGTACGAATCCCTAAAAACCATGATTTCTATAGAAGAAGACAAGAAATGCAAAGCTACTAAAGGACTACACCTAGATATAGAGAAAGGCGAGCAATCTCCCGTCGAAGAATTACAAATCTTTCTTACGACTATCCTTAATTCATCTCCAAACGCAGGTGATTATTACAACTTTCGCATGAAACCGTCCATTCGAAAACCTATTAAAACAGTATATGTTAACACGCTGATATAAGACGGTACGGTACAATTACAGGACTCATTAACTAAATTGAAAGATTTCAATACTACATAACTAGAGGCAGATTAGCTGAACCCCTCTCAAATGATCCAATTTGCCAATTGACTCTTGACTACCTACGTAGAAAGATGCAAGGCTAATTCACTATGCAGTTTGTTACAGATGCTCGCAAAATGTACCGTGCGGTGTTTGGTAATGGGCTCAATCTATCGAGAGTAGGAATTTTTATAGGAAAAGTGATGAATATCAAGGGAAGAGGCGCTCAGGCTGGACTATACAACCCCTTCCCTTTAAAAATTGACCTCGCCCTATAAAGTAATGAAATAATAGGTGTGGATGCGTCCGCTGTGGGAATTATGTCATCCTCCATAGTCGTATGTGCAATCATTACTTCTACATAGTCTCTTAGTGATAGCTCATGTTTCGGCCCCGTATGTCATGGTTCATAATTTTTAGGGTTCCGTACCAAAAGGGTCAAACGGGACCCTATTACTGAGACTTCGCTGTCCGTCCGTCCGTCCGTCACCAAGCTGTATCTCATGAACCGTGATAGTTAGCCAGTTGAAATTTCTACAGATTATGTATTTCTGTTGCCACTATAACAACAAATACTAAAAACAGAATCAAATAGATATTTAAGGGGACTCCCACAGAGAAAAGTGATTTTTTTACTCGTTTTATAAATAAATGGTACGGAACTCATCGTGCGCGAGTCCGACTCGCAATCGGCCGGTTTTTTTTTTAATAATAATTATGCATTCATGGTCCCTAAAACATCATCCAGCTTGCGTAATGCCCTAAACCCAGTTTTAAATATGTCAAAATTTCTTTACGGGATTATATTGTAGAAAGCAAGATTAACACGAATATTTTGATTGTTTTAGAAGTTCATAGCTTTAATTCTAGCCTCCACCAGTAATAAGCCACGAGACAGCATAAGACACAGCGAAAAGTTTGACCAATCAATAAGATTGGTAGTTGAACTGTCTGTCAGGGTGCGCCAGACGTACTCAAGAATCGTCACTCGTTCTTTTATTACATCCCATTCGTTTTATGAAACTTACATTTAAACCTAGGCCATATACAGGTTGACTGGACCCGCCATAGCAAATTCGTATATAGATGAGGTCATTTACTAATTATTGAACCTGTTGTATGTTTTGAGCGTTTAGTGTCTTATTTTTAACCCTATTTTTAACCCTATTTTTAGGGAGGTTCCGACGTATTATAATCACAATTTTTAATGACTACCAAGAAATAATAATAAAAAAAAGCTGAAGTTATAAATGTCAAATTTTAGAAAAAATCTCAGTAAATAAGAATTGTCATATCTCCTAAACTATAAACCTTTAGCGAGGGAAAGACAGTATGGTTGCTATGGCGGGTCGAGATTCATTCACCCTGTATATGGCCTAGATTATACGATTATAATTAATGATTGTAATTCCTTTGTTTCATACTATACACACAGGAGAATAGAAAAAAATACATAATTAATTGTTCACCAAAATTGAAAGTCTTTTACAATACTGCTCATTTTATGGTAAAAATGGCAGTCTAGTCGATAGCGATAGAATATTTGTGCTATACAACAGGGGAACCAACCCTGTCGGTCAATCACTGTAATCTTCCAAGCACATGACTAGCTTTGCAGCAGTTTCATCATAACAAGCGAAAATAATCCCTAGAATAATCCCGCAAAGCACTTTCATGAACAATAATGCGATTTGATTAGCCATTGTGTAGGGTTGTCTGAAGGCCGGTCGGGTGCGTGCTTGCCCTGTTATTAATTTAACCGCAACTCTAATTAATCTTGTCCGTTGCGGATTCCCACCGCACTACGATTCGAAGTAGCCACATTTCAAACGAAATTCCCACTGACATGACTTGTATTACATAAAGCTGCCGGACGATCTGACAACCTAAATTAAATCGTGTAAATGTCATATTAAACAATGTTTTAGCCTGTCGTGTAGCCTGCACCTATTTTGTATGGATTGTTGCCAGTTTATGGAAAAGTCGTGGTTAATCGTCCGTGCACAAATGGCAAGTTAAACATTGATGGCCAAAGTGATGTTGGCGATTGTTTGTCTGCCCCAGTGACCTTTATTGTTATTTGAAAGACAAAAAGTTCACTGATTTTATTTTCAGCAGCTCTACGCTGGCAAAATGTTTTTGTTACGTACAACTTTACCTAGCTAGCTATAGATTCACGCTTTTGGATTTGCAATTTGTTACAGTAACATAAAATAAATCTATTTTTATCACCTTGTAAGCTTATCTTAAAAACTAACCTTTTTTTATTGGCTTTAAAGTCAAACGTAACTTTATCTTTATTCAAAAGTACATTTCAAACTCCTTTTCTATAAAAGGAATACAATCAAATGTATCGACGTCGTACACAAACACCTAGTAGTGTCCATACATAGGTCTTATCCGAGGTGTCACCTCTTGGGTGATCATCGATCGTTACTCTCAGAACATTGCACATGTTCGCCACCGGTGGCGTCGGCTTACATTTCTGTAGCTTGTATTTTTCTTCGCCCTTATTCCTTTTGTTCCTTTTCTGCGGTAAGTATAATATTTATGTGAGTTAAACTAGCGCGATGCTGAGCATGAGTTCCGGGGTTCTAGTTCCGGGTAGGTCAAAGTATTATTGAGTTTATTCCACCAGGAATTTCAGAAGTCTGGAACAGTCAATGTCAAGTTGATGGCAATCGGCTCGCCCCCTATTACATGGGACTCAAAAACATAACTGTCGAAATGTGAGTATGCTATTAGGTACACCTCTGCTTAACTCTTCGGATATAACAGGCGTGATGTTAACTTAAAAACTAAAGTTTTAACACTTTTTTATCGCTAACTTTTAAAGAAAAGACTCATCGTATTGAGTTACGAATATATGGCGGCTAATGATACTTAGCATCAATAAGTCTTTTTATAAATAGAAGACATTTCTATATTAATTTATTACTATATTTTACTATGCAATCACTATATGAGGTGCTCGTGGCTAAATAATAACAACCGCCCGGTTAAGCCGTGCTTGCCGAGGTTGGTCCGTGGATGGGTGACCATAATTACATAGGTACCGAGTTTCCTCCGTGCCTCGGAAAGCACGTTAAGCCGTTGGTCCCGGCTGTTATTTGTAGATCTTTGACAGTCGTTACGAGTAGTCAGAAGCCAAAAAGTCTGACATCCAGTCTTACCAAGGGGTATCGTATTACCCAGTTACTGGGTTGTGGAGGTCAGATAGGCAGTCGCTTCATGTAAAATACTGGTACTCAGCTGCATCCGGTTAGACTGGAAGCCGACCCCAAGATAGTTTGGGAAAAAGCTAGGCAGATGATGATTTTACTATGCAATCACCGAAATACCTTATGTACTCCAAAAAAATATTTTGTAAAACTGTTTCCTCGGGGTGGCCTACTTCAATGCTATGAACTATCACAGAGTTGCCGCAATATGAAAAAATATTACTCTCTCATACACTTCGTGAGGTGCTTTCACGGAACACTGTACATTGATTGATCTAGCAGCCGAAGCATGAGTGAGGAAGATCAAGTGTCATCGGATAAACTATTATTAACTTATTCAATAATCGGCCTATAATAATAAAGGGTGTAAAACCCTGTCATTGCGATATTTTTTTTGTTCTACACCATATCTGGGAACCTTCTAGTTACGAAGATATTAGGGGTCAAAGTTCCAACTTTTTGACAAGTATTTTTTTAAATACAAGTTTTCAATGTAAGATTTTTACATTAAACACCTCCACGACGCCCATACTAGTCAATCCGTCCATCAGCACAATGTTTTGAGTGCGTAACATTGAGTTCTACCACAAAACATGATTTTACACCCCCCAAAAAAAAGTTGTTTCCCAGCAATAATTTTTGCGTAATGTTACTTAGTTTCATGCACAGAATGCTTGGTTGACAGCTTCGTGATGAGGTGATTTACACTGTGTATAACGCGAAAAAACCCATTAAACAATTTTCAAGGCATCAAAAACCATTTCATGTTTTGGACACTGAAAAAGAGTGTATAATTATCGTCAAGGCAAGCAGGCATAAAAAGACTTAATTATAACCGAGACTGAGTAAAAACAAATGGTATCAGAAATAAATGGGTATAATTTATAGCAAGCTTTTTTGGAGTTTGTCTTGTAATTATAGTCTACCCAGATTATAGATATATTATAAATAGGGAAACCATGCTAATTCAGAGGAGTAGGGTCTACACATTAGTCCGAAATCTCGAAATTGATTTACAAAGTTAAATCCACATTAATGTTATAAATACGAAAGTAACTCTGTTTTTTGTTTGTTACCTATTTACGAGTAAACTTCTGATCGGATCGTTATGAATTTTGACAAGGACTATCATCAAAATCAAAATCAAGTCATTTATTCAAACTAGGCTGATAATCAGCACTTTTTGAACGTCAAAATTACAAGAGACAGTCCCCTAAAACGCCCGCCCTTCGCCACTTCCTAGTGTTTTAGCTGGGAAGAAGAAGTGGCGGAACAAACTCCCCAGCAACACATCTGTCTGTTAGGTTAGAAGAACCAGATTCTATACAAAAGTGTTCAAGTTTATATAAACAAACATCATTCTAGGACATCCTGGGGAAGGACATCGGCAACCTTTTTTTTATTGTAAGTAAAATTATCACTTGCTTCGGTGAAGGATAACATAGTGAGAAAACCCGCATGCCTAAGAGATATTTCTCGACGGCATGTAAAGCCAACTCATAGGCCCATGGGTGATGGCATTAAAAACTCTGACACCATAAAGAAGATCTGTTTTTTTTTTGTTTTCCTCACCCATATACATCAAAATTTCCACGCCAACGAAGACACCAGCTGCTAGTAGATTATATTTTGCAAACTGAACATGATTTCTTTGAACGATCTTGTAGGCTAGGCTGTATTGTATCATTGTCGAGAGAGATACTACCTAGGCGCCTCTATCAGACAGTATGGCTGCTCATTCATTTGATATCCCTTTGTTATCAGTTGCAGTAAACTCGGAAATGCTTACATCTAGTTCGAGGTAGACGTTGTATTAGAAGCCGTCACATGATACAAATACGGTTCAATATAGTTTCGTGAAGAATTTGCTTTAGCGACGAACTTGCAACCTAAATGACTGAAGATAGAAACATGGATCAATGGTTGCTTAGGAGATGCCAAACTTCTACTGCTAAATATGAGGGGAAAAGTGAAGTGGCATGCGATTTGGTACCTTGTAACACTAATTTAAGAATCAATTTGACCTACTCTTGATATCATCTTTCCAGAAATGAGGGCCCCTGAGTGTGTGGAACAGGGTCAGCTTCCAGTAACTATTACCGGAGATGAATTCTAATATTTTACAGAAAGGGACTGACTATCTGATCTCCACAAAACAGTTAGTACTGGTAATACCATGGTATTACGATACCCCCTAGAAAAGACTGGTAGTCAGACTTTCGGGTCAATGACTACTTCTATAGAGTGTCAAAGCTCTAGACAAATGATAGCCAGGACCAACGGCTTAACAGGATTTCCAAGGCACGTCGGAATATATCGATATGTTAGGTCCCCCATCCACGGACCGACCTTGGCAAACGTTGCTCAACTTCAAAGATGGACCCGTGGTGCTGCTGTTATAATTTTAAAAGCAGCTAATAGTACTTATCGCACAATAAACCAAAACAACAAAAATATTTAATTTTCTTTCTCATGATTCCATAAAGCTCACTCTAGTGAGATGTTTATGGCGTGCGGAGGAGCAATATATTGCCTACAACCTTCTGACGGTGATTTATATTGCTCCGGTACTTGTGACAACAATTACGACGTACGTTGTTGATTGTGATAGCAATGATATTACCTAGAAACTAGAAACTCTAGTACATAATGTCCTGTCTAAGGGTGAGATCACACTAAGTAACATAACTTGTTATAAAATATGGTTGTTAACATTTTTTCATACAGAGCTGGCGAGAAGAGACGCAACATCGGGAAAAGTGGAAGGAATGGAAGTAGACCTTTGCTCAGGAGTGGGACAGTTCAGAGACTAAACAAAAAAAAAATACAGAGGTCAGCAATGTTATGTAATATTGACGTGTTATATTACAAAAGTTTTATGAAATGTTACTTAATTTGAACGCAACCTAAGGCTGCGTTTTTACAGAAATGTGCGAGGGTGTGTAGCGAGGAATGTGTGTGAATCTATCCAATACTATCGCTTCTTTTTAACCGACTTCTAAAAAAGGAGGTGGTATATATTCGATCAGCATTCATGTATGACTACTAAAACGAAGTATAGAGCTCCGTTTACCCATTGCCATTGTAAAGACGAGAGGGGCAAGTCAAAATATTAATCAATAAGGTAAATATCAGATATCTGAAAAGAACAAAGGGTGTCATGTTATCAATGAGGGTTAACATGGGTACCCATGGGGAAAAGGTACCCTTAATGATTTATATTATTTTGATGTCGGTATTACCACAGCGAGAAATTACCCACAAATTGTTAATGAGAATTATTATTAGTCTTACTTTAAAAGCAACTGTTTTAGTTATAAAAAAAATACTTATTAATATTACATGACTAGTTCATATTTTTAGGTAGCCTCTCCATGTTTTGTTAAATTGTATATACACGGTGTAAATCACCTCATCACGAAGCCTTCAGCCAAGCATTCTGTACATGAGACTAAGTAACTTCACGCAAAAATTATTGCTGGGAAACGACTTTTTTTTTTTGAGGGTTAAAATCATGTTTTGTGGTAGAACTCAATGTAACGCACTCAAAACATTGTGCTGATGGACGGATTGAATAGTACGGGGGTCGGGGAGGTGTTTAAAGTAAAAATCTTACATTAAAAACTTGTATTTAAAAAAATACTTGTCAAAACGTTGGAACTTTGATTTGACCCCTAATATCTCCGTAACTAGAAGGTTCCCAGGCATGGTGTAGAACAAAGAAATGATCGCAATGACAGGGAGAACCAGTTTCTTTCGGCTTCGTTAAGAGGTGTTTTACACCCTTTATAGCCGCATTTGTTTAGACTGGGAAGCGACCCAAACATAGTTAGCAAAAGGCTATTTCGTGTTTGAGTGTGTGTTCAGGGAAAGATAGGCCAGTCTGGTACCTTCATACCGATTTTTATGTCGGATTCCTGTTAAGGTGAAAAGCATAAGGTGACCCGCGAAATTCAAATTTTGTTATGTTTTTTGCTATTTGCAGGTCCGTGTCAGGTTTTAAGTTAATTAAAATATCATTCGCACAGCTTTACTGTCATTTCCTTGAATCTCATTGAATGACTTATCAATCATGGAATTAAATGATTTGACGGCACGGTTGGCGGAGTGGATGAGCGATCGACTGCTACGCTGCGTGTCGCGGGTTCGATCCCCGTACGGATCAAATATTTGTATGGCCTACAGATAGTCGTGCCTGGTCTGGCTGTTTGTGTATGTGAGTTTAAATGTTTGTAAACGCAACCACAAAACAGGAGAAATTCTTAATGATGGGCAACGTTTAAAAAAAAAAGGATTTGGGAGGATTTTTTTTATTTGTATTTTTTTTTTAATTATAGTTATTTGATTTAAATAACTATAATTACGTATATACGGATTACGGTCGAAAATAATATTTTGTTCAACATACAGCCTGACAATAACAAACAAAAAAAAAAACGTTAGGAAATTAGAATTTCGTGGAGTACCCCGGCGGCGGCGCTTCCCCAATAAGATTAATAATATGCTAAAACGTTTGCTCTACAACGAAACTATACCTTCGTTACTGGAGACATGTAGACGATTCTTTATGTGTTTAGTCTGGTATACTCCTGTTAAAGTAGGTTGGGGTACTAACCTGATCGTATTATAATGATGACAGAATACGTTTGATTAATGTCGTACTTTACGCTAGCCCGCAAAGGGTTCTCTCGGTTTGTCATGTGTCACTACGTACCAAAATTCTCTATAAAAATATAATGTGACGCTTAATATAATATAACTCAGCATTTCAGGTGACCAAAGAACTGACGAAAAGTAAATAAAATTGATGTTAAAAGATATCTTATCACTCGGGAGCCAGAATGGTTGTCAATTTTTCTGATTTCCACATCTTTTATTATTATCTATAGCAGGAGTTACCAGTAGTATTATATTGTCTAGGTAATATAAAATTTAAAACAACAATATAACTTATATTATAAACTAGACTAAGCGTTATCTACCTGCCCATGTCCCATGTCACTAAAGGCGGAAACACACTTACGTGTCGTGGCGTGTCGTGACGCGCCAGAAGCATTCGGTTTCATACATCGTTGCGACACGACACGCCATGCAAATATGTGCCTAACCATATTAAATGTATGAAACCGATTTGCTTCTGGCGCGTCACGACACGCCACGACACGTAAGTGTGTTTCCGCCTTTAGGGTCTGTACAACACGATTTTTAGGGTTCCGTACCCATAGGGTCAAACATCGCTGGCCGTCTGACACCAAACTGTATCTCATGAACCGTGATAGACTGATTATGTATTTCTGTTGCCGATAATACAACAAATACTTAAAATAGAATAAAATAAATATTTAAGGGTCCCCATACTAAAAGTGATTTTTATAAATAATGGTACGGAACCCTTCGTTCGCGAGTCCGACTCGCACTTGGCCGGCTTTTTTTTTACATTCTCCTCTGTCAACCTAAACTTGATTTAACTTAATTTTAATAATCATTTACTAATGCAATTATAATTTTAATATAATTTTAATAATCATTTACTAATGTATTCTCCACAAACTTCTACAAATCAAAGAATTCTCCATCGATTATTAGAAAAGTGCGCAGTTCACATTTTCCTTGCGTCGGCAGTTGCTATGGAGATTTAACTACCCAGAACTTTCTAAGTACAGAAAGTTTATGAGCTATTGAAAAGACGTGCTGAATTCTGACTTGACATAACTATATAAAGTTGATAATAATATATGAGTGCCTTATGTTGACTAGTTCTTAAAACATAATGTATTCTAGGGAGAGGAAAAACAAGAATTGAAGATAAACCTCGATAACAGCTAGGCTTGCTCTTTAACAGTACACATTTATGACATATATTCTTCATTGTATTATTTGCGAGAGATTTATATTTAATTCATTGATTATTTTGATTGTTAATATTATTGATTGATTTAGTCAGATCTGTAACTACCTATTAAATTTAACTATGGCTAATAATAATTGCATCGATGGCTGTATTAATAGTACTATTTAATTCAAACCTAATATGTTGCATGCCGTAAGGTAAAATGTATCGGGACACTTAATAAATATTCCAACTCACATATCTGTATACCTACATTATCAGCAAATAAATGATTTCTTTCTTTCTTTCTTGGTGCTTTAAGTAGATTTTAATGATGAGCCGCGAATGTCTTGAACTTTATTATTTCACTAGCTGTACCCACGACTTCGTCCGCGTGAAATTAGAATTTTCTAAAATAGAAATTAGAATTTTCTAAGTTACTCCTTATTACATCAGTTATCTGCCAGTGAAAGTCCCGTAAAAATCGGTCCAGCCGTTCCAGAGATTAGCCGAAACAAACAGACAGACAGAAAGACAAAAATTTAAAAAAATGTAATTTTAGTAGGTACATGTACCATATATACATTCATATGCATGTAGTAAATAGCGGTTATTTTAATATTACAAACAGACACTTCAATTTTATTTATTAGATTAATACTGATTAATACTGTTTTCACCACTTTCCTTTTGGCTCGGTTGTTTAAACATATGCTAAGGTCGAGATAGCATCCTAACTAATATTATAAATGCGAAAGTAAGTTTGTTTGTTACCTTTCACGACTAAACGGCTGATCGGATATTAATGAAATTTGGAAAGGAGATAGATTTCAACCTGAGGAAGGACATAGGCTATATATCATCACGCTACGACCAATAGGAGCGGAGCAGCAATGAAAAGTGTTGCGAAAACGGGGAAAATGAGACGCAGATGAAGTGGCGCGGGACAGCTAGCTAGTGAATAAAATGACAAATAACAACAGTTTCTTTTTCGTGTGGCTAGTGCCTAAATTGTTGTTTGATTATTTGCCGTCGAGAAATATCTCTCAGGCATGCTGGTTTGGTTTGCTCACGATGTTTGCCTTCACTGAAGCAAATGATACAATACGCAAAATCAGAGGAGCGTGTCTTGGGTTTGAACTTGAGATCTGTGACTTGTCAGTCCGACGGTCGGACATCAAAAGTTTGACACTGTTCAAGAGAAACTCTTCAGAAATTTATTTCAAAGTCACGTACGTCCTTTAAAACTAATTTTGCTTTACACTTATATCCCTACACCGCGCTGTGGGTACTATTACAAATCACAGCCAGACTTTAACTTATTCTGTAGACCGTACAAAATTTGACCCATGTTGAAAACAAATTTGTAAACCAAGGTATTTGCAGAAAGGTAGATGACGCAGCAATTGTGGCCGCGATTCAAATTCTGAAAGACTGCGTCAGAAAATGGCCTTAGTAGAGCCAGAATCTAAATTTATTAGTTTTTTCACTATTTTCTTTAATACAAAGCGTTCTTTAGCGTTTTTTGAGAGCAGCGGTGGCCCAGTGGTGGCAGCCCCGACTGAAAGCAGCGTGACCAGTGATGGCAGCACCGACTTACGAGCAGTAAGCCGTTGGGTCGAACCCGGACAGGCGCATTACTTTGTGTAAATTATTTCATCACAGCTGCTCTCAAAAAACGGTGAAGGAAAACATCATGAGGAAACCGGCATGTCCTAGAATTAAAAATTCGAAGACATGTTACATCTACCAACCCGCACTGGGCCAGCGTGTTGGATTACAGCCCACTCCCTCTCTTAGAGAGGAGGCCTATGTCCCAGCAGTGGGAACATTATAGGCTGATAAAGATGAATGATGAAAGCGTTCTTAAACTACCGAAACGTATCGGATAGTTCACGTCTGAAATACAGGGGTTCATAGTTTATATCTGCCCGTTATAAAGCGGGATGAATGTATGTTGCATTGCATGTATACAGTTATAGTCACTAATGCATAGAGATTAGAGAGCATCATCAAAATGCTAAGTTGTTAATAACATTCTAGCTCCCACCCAAATAGCATGAATATATTCCAGCGGCCTTTATTGTGTTATTGCATTAAACAACAGTGCCGTTGGATTTTAATGTCGATATTTGGAATATTCCAAATCTGTGGGCTGATTGCACTGCAGGGAATAAAATAAAAATAATTCTGAGTTTATCTACTTCAACGACGACTTCTACTTCAATTGCAATAACTTTTTGACAAGACCATTTTGTTTTCCACTTTTCACTATAATAAGGATTCGAAACAAACGCGATTCGAATGATCAAATAATACTGGTTTTATAGAAAAACTAGACAGTAATGGAGTCGTGGGCAGAACCCCACGACTCCATAACTGTCAAAGAAAAACAAATATCCTATGGCACTCGTTAATGGTGTAGTAGCTTTCTATCAGTGAATGCCTTTTTTGCAATCGGTAGGTATTTTAGGCAGGTAGTTTCGGAGATTACCTGTTACATCCAAACGTACGTATGTGTTATTATGGTTTACCACTTACCTCTTTACAATATGAGTAAAAAAAGTAAAAGTAAAGTCATATCCTTTAAAATAGTATTAAAGTTTTAACTTAGTATTAAAAAAAACCTGTTATAAAGTTGGAACTTTGGCTTGCAATATCTCCGTACTTAACTGAAAGGTTTTCAGCCTTCCAGCACTTCGCGTGCTGGAAGGCTGAAAATGACCACTGTAGAAACGAGTTTTGTCTACAGAAGAATTGACATAATGACAGGCAATGACAATCTGTCATTATGTCGATACTTCCGTCGACATCACCACTGTTTAATACAGAATAAAAAAATGAGGCAGTGACGAGAAGATCAAGTGCTTTTCGGCTTCCGTAACGGTATGATTACACACTCTTAAATAGTAACACACCCAAAGAGTTCAAGACATAAAATATTGTCTAAGAAGGGAATTTAATCAGAATCCTTCTAACCTGCATTATGAAACAAAATTTAATTAACTAACAAAAACAATCTCTTCTATAAAATGTATTAGATCTTCGAATGAACGAACGCCGACGTAGGTACTTTCATCTACATATTGCACATAAGCTCCTCGATCGTTGACCTCTGTACCTTTCTCCCACCGTCGCCTCACAAAGGTGTCCTGAGACCTAGGGAGACAAAGGACTAGAAACTAGATGCCCGCTATCATATCGCATAAATCTGTCTGTTCATCTGATTCAAATGCCACTATATTGTATACGAAGTGTGGAATTTATACTGACAATTGCAAGATATTGCGTACCGTAACTGAGTTTGAATTGAACCGTCTGTCATTGCTCTAGATATAAGTTACGTATCACGCCTAATTTTCCATGAAGTGGTAGGCAGAGGTGACCTATAATACGTCCACATTTCGCTAGTCATGTTATGAGTTGCTACCTAAGCTGTGTTATGTATGAGCTTGTGTCCATGACCTACACCTATATTAACTTAAGGCAAGTTATTTGATCACTATAATTAAGGGTTATAATCGAAATTTTACTAATTCTCCTTAATTAAAAAGTGACGTTAATTTTTACGTTTAATTTTTAATAAAAGGAGTTTTTTATGACCTCTTTTTATCGCTTTGTAATCTTAAACGTTACTTAAATATTTGATATTTCGTTGTGCATTTTTAAATTAGCTGGAACAAGGACTAATTAAATTCTCAATGTAATAGGTACCTACACATTTTTAACGTTGGAAAAGTTTTTAAAAGGGGTATTTAACACAATTTATTTTTTGTAAGAAAATACATTAAGGTACGTACTTACTTACGTAGGTAAATACACCAGAGTTAAAAACATTTCTGTTTATATCTAATACTGCACTAACAGCAATTAAAAAATCTGCTACAAAATTCGTTTCTACCCTACTTAGTAGATCCATTTCACGGCATTAACTTTTACGGCATTTTTCGAAAATGTTTTAGTAACTTTTTAGACCTACGCGTATTAAGTTTCATTAAAATCGGTTCAGTCATTTCGGAAAATAAGTACTTGAAAGTTGTATGAAATGCCGTTGGGCGCGAACGCTCTTAAGTAAATATTTTACGGTCACGTTAGTTTGCTGCGGCCCGGTAACTCCTGAATCCTCGTTTTGATACAGCCCGGGGCCAGACTTTGCCTGATAATTTAATTTTGTCAGGCGCTCCCCTTTCACATTGAAATTAAAACGATCATCGACGAAAGCTGTGTATCTGCTGATACTACAGTGTACAAAAAGTAAAAGTTACCTAAAGGTATAAAAGCTAATAGGTTATTTTCATGAAAACTAAAATTCTAGGTCCCTTCAAAGAATTAAAAACAAAAAAAAAATGAAAATACCTAAGTATATACAGGGTGTAACGGAAAGGGTAAATACATACTTAAGGGTGTGCTACAGACCATCAAACTGAACATGTTTCTCATCATAAAACATGTTTTTCAGCAAAAAAAATATCTGCTGCCCCATAGAAAATTGCAATACCTATTCGACCCAAATGTATAGGAAGCTGTTTTTTTATGATGAGAAACATGTTCAGTTTGATGGTCTGTAGCACACCCTTAAGGATGTATATACCCTTTCCGTTACACCCTGTATAGATATTTCTCATGCTAAAATTACAAGTCCACAAACAGATTTTGACAGCTGATGTGTCGCTATCTACATCAAAATTTTTACATACATTAAGTTTTAAGAACACCAGTGAGTTGCTGGCGACTAAAGTCCTTAGCAAGCGTTAGGCTTCGGTATCAACTAATTGCAATAAGTACCTACTACCGAGTGAGTGAAAACTGGCAGACCGTCAGTAAACTCGGTAGTTGGTACCCAACTGACCGAAAATAATTATAGGTAATTCTATATAAATTATGTAGAGTGTATCATACGACAATGAGAAACCCGATATCCTTACCTACGTGCCCTGTACGCCTACCATGAGTTGTCATAGTTAGATCGCTTGACGTGACTGCAATAGTTCCGTCAATAAGCAAATACTATAGTTAGCTTTTTCAATGGTACCATGAGCTGTGTTGGTGCTTACTACCAAATTCTAAGCAAATGAAGCCCAAACTTGCAGTCGCTGTAGTTTAGTTTACTACACGGTGACGTAGGATAGATAACTATAGTGACTCATACTGCGCATTTTAGTACCCAACTATCCGCTAGAGGCCTGTAAAAGTTTTCATACATTGTTTAACTACAGACGCTAGCGAGTATAGATTGTTAAAACTCATGGTAGCCGTACTGATGCCTTCATACTACAGGAATCGAAGTTCGCTAGTGATAGCGCAAACTCGAAGTTCTAGACTTGCTTCTTTCTAACCTAACACTATTCTCTAGTTCTATAAGTTATAGAATCAGGCGGTACTTTGCGAAAATCTATGATATTAAATGTTATGCCTCTTAACGAAGCCCAAAGGCACTGGTTCTCCCTGTCATTGCGACCATTTTTTTGTTCTACACCGTACCTGGGAACCTTCTAGTCCAACTTTTTGACAAGTATTTTTTTTTAAATACAAGTTTTTAATGTAAGATTTTTACTTTAAACACCTCCACGACCCCCGTACTATTCAATCCGTCCATCAGCACAATGTTTTGAGTGCGTTACATTGAGTTCTACCACAAAACATGATTTTACACCCCCCAAAAAAAAAGGTTTGCCAGCAATAATTTTTGCGTAAAGTTACTTAGTTTCATGTACAGAATGCTTGGTTCACGGCTTCGTGATGAGGTGATTTACACCGTGTATGTAGTTTCAATTCCGCGAAAAAGATCCAGGTCTGGATGCAGACACTCCCTCCCCTATTGAGTAGGTATAAGTTTGGGTGCATGGCATGCTAATTATTAGGTATTGCTTTTCCTGCATGTCCATTATATTTGCGGGTGGGAGAGTGGTGCTGCATCCTGCTGGATGTGGATCTCTTTCGCGGAATTTAAACTACATAATATATTTTGCATAACATTACCTAATGTCGAACTTCTAGAACTTTAGCCGTGATTAAACTCTCAGTAACCTAACTAATCAAAGTTTTAGATAGGTACAAAACCTTTATAATAATAATAATAAGACATTTATTTCACCCTTAGTCCATATCCTGTTAGTAATACAAAACCTTATAAAACTATTGTTAGTAGGTACATACAGAACTAAAGCCACAGAAAATCATTTCGTAGCACCGTACAGGAGTGCCAGTTTATGCCAAGCCCTGGACGCGACCACCCACAGTGTGTAGTCGCATCCAGTGCCGCCACATCGGCGAGTCCCAGCTACCCACGAACAAGCTCAGAAAGCTGTTACGGCCCGTTCACGACCTTGCCGCTGTGAGCGGCAGCTAAGCGCGGGGCGGCGAGCGGTAAGATCAAAAGTATGAAAATGTTTGAAGCACGCCACGAGACGCCGCTCATAGCGAAAACGCGCGCGGTTTTTTCCGAGCGAATCGCGGCAGCGGCGCGCGCTGCGGAGAGCGGCAGGAACAAAAGTACGAGCGAATGAGTGCGACGCCACGAAACAGGGGGGCTACTCTCTTTCTCCGAAACGTAACTTCGGCAACGAACGAAAATTAAACGTAGTTACGATTGTGACCCTACTCTATATAATTTGCGGACGCACACAATAACATTCAATACATTTTGTTGTCTGTGAATTCGAATTTCTTGTGTGCGTCCGCAAATTATGTAGAGTAGGGTCACAAACGTAACTACGTTTAATTTTCGTTCGTTGCCGAAGTTACGTTTCGGAGAAAGAGAGTAGCCCTCCAGAGCGGCGCGGACAGCGGTGAAGGAGTGACGTACTCAGCGGCGTAGATTAAAACAAAAACGTTTAGACGATTTTGTGGCGGTAATGGATACCGAAGCATTTGTTACTGAAATTTTAAATCGACCGCCTATTTGGATGTCAAAACTGTACTTATAAAACATATCTGGATATTTTCTGTAATCTTCGTATAGGTCACGAAATTCGCTATTTAAATACCGTTTTTTATTCAGTTCGTGCACTCCTTCTCTCATATTAAGAATATCTTGTTTTAAAAATGTACTGCTTCCTAAACAGAGATTGATAACGCCATGATTTTGAGCACGTTTTGACTACCTAAATACGTCCACCGCTGCCGCTGCAACTAACCGCTACTGAGGGTACGTGGCGTGCAAAACGCACCGCTCACCGACGCCGCCCCGCTCGCCGCGCCGCGCACCGCTAAGACCAAAGTCGTGACCAGGCCGTTAGAGCTGCCCCGCATGCGCTTCATAAGAGACGCACAACGCTTCCGCATGATGCCATGAAAACCATCCACATTTTTCACTGCAAACATTGCTGAAGCGCTGCAGTGGCGCGGCAGCCCGAACAGTACCCTGAACGCGTTATTATATTGTACTCGCAGAGCACTGTATGTACGCTGCGTGTACTTAGTCCACAGGCTGCAGGTGTAAAAAGATTGACAGAATGAATTTTTACTAAGTAGTTCTGGTTTCACACAAGAAAGTTATTATTCCACCTCAAAGATACGGGATGCTAAATAACAGTTGAGTTCATCCAGCTAGGTATTGCTTCTTTGTGTTGTGTGATGGAACGCAATAGACTTTAGCAAATACTGTGGAAATTATTCCTTTTCCTTATTTACCTACATAAAACGGCTCGCTTTCCACACTTGTTTTGAAATATTACTGTTTATAATTTTGTAGTTTATTTTCTAGTTCGTAAATGAGACAGTTTACGCATCTAATCCATTGCTGAATGATATAAAAGTATTTAGAGTTATTTCTTTGATTAATCAATCATTGCCTCAGTTATTTTTATCTTATCGGTGCCCTTTGTAACCATTACAAAATAATAATAAAAAACTATATCTCGCTAGATTAGTAAGTTTGCGTTTTCAGTACAAAAGTAATGTGAAATACAGTAAAAAAATATATAAGTATAAGTATAATAATATGAATTGTATGCATGTTGTATAGTATTACTTTGGATACAAATAAAACTGCCAAATTATAACACATCACAGAAGACCTAAAATAACTTTGACCTGATTTCTATTCCAATAAAGTTAAGTCATTATCGTTTCTGAAAACTCCCGATACAAATCAACACTGAATAGACATCTCGCGGAGATAGATCGAACTTATTACTTTAGTTCCAGCTTCAAGACATAGATGGCGCTGATATAAGAAAAGTCTTTAATGAAAAAGTTTGGGACGGACGGAAGGAAGCTTTCAGCATCATGACAACGTGACATAATATTTATGAAAAAATATTTCAGTGCAAAGACTTTTGCGGAAAAATTAGTTACGTGAGGAACGGAAAATAAATATAAGTTTACACTGAGTGTGCCAAATGTCTCTTTCATTTTAGTTAGTGTGTACTGCTTTTTACATCAGCACGCGTAGCATGACCACAGTAGAAACGAGTTTTGTCTACGGGAGAATCGACAAAATGACAGATAGACAATGATATGTGTCAGATTGTCGATTGTTCCGTCGACAACCCGTTTCTACGGCGGTCATGCTACGCGTGCAGAAAAGCAGGCGGAATATTATTTTATTTACTAGGAGTGGGGTCACGTTTTACAAATACAAATCATTTATTTGCATAACACAGGTTTAGGGGATGTTACAAAGTTGGTAGGGTTTAGTAAGTAACTAAAGTATGTACTAGGTACCTACTGATCACGGGTCGTGAGTTTGATACCTACGACTTCATACTCGCGACCTTACTCATTGCAAAACGGTCGCTACAATTTGCACCTTATTATCTTATCTCACATATTCCTAGAACCTAGAACTAATAAGATTAAAATGGTTTGTTCTACCATATTTAATTTGTTATCTCAATGTTTAAATAAATACCCCGTGGTAGTTTAGTGGTGGCAAGTGCTGCAGCTGAGCATGAGATTTTGGGTTCAATTCTCAGGTCGGGCAAAGTGTTTTTTATCCATCAGGATTTTCTCAGAGGCAGCCTGGACTCAGGATTGAGTTTATGATAAACTAGCTGTCCCGCTCAACTTCGTCTGCGTCACATTTTCCCCGTTTTCGCAACATTTTTCATACCTGCTCCCCTCCTATTGGTCGTAGCGTGATGATATATAATTTAAGCTCTCCTCGATAAATGGGCTATCTAAAACTCAAAGACTTTTTCAAATCGGATCAGTACTTCCTGAGATTAGCGCGTTCAAGCAAACAAACAAACAAACTCTTCAGCTTTAAAATATTAGTATATAATATACTAGCTGTCCCGCGCAACTTCGTCTGCGTCACATTTTTCCCGTTTTCGCAACATTTTTCATTGCTGCTCCACTCCTATTGGTCGCAGGGTGATGATATATAGCCAATGTCCTTCCCCAGGTTGCAATCTATCTTCTTACCAAATTTCATTAAGATCCGATCAGCCGTTTAGTCGTGAAAAGGTAACAAACAAACATACAAACAAACAAACAGAGTGACTTTCGCATTTATAATATTAGTATATGGATAGATAGGCTCACTCTTTACTACATCGAGATCAGACCTAATTAACTAAATATGTATAGGCACTAGACATATTATCTGCTAAACCCGTCGAGACCAACAGGCGTGATATTATGTTATAATTAAATACTTATGTAAGTATTACCTGCCTATATGATTCAAATACAAACCAGCCCTGTAGGTACAAAACAGCTGATGTATAAGTGGGACACGAACTGAGTGAACTGACAGATGTGTCATATATCAACAAAGTAATAACCTACGACATTTTGTACGCAAACGAATCAAAAGTCAATGTCAATAAAAATAACTTGCACAAAGAGCAACATACACACATACAGGGTGTTCCGGAATTACTTCCAGGTGCTCAATGTTTACTGTTGAAAATGCTTGGGGTTTTTTTTTGCTAACTTTACTTTTTCTGACCAGTAAAAGCTTTCGAAATATTTCGACTTTTTCGTAGACGTTTATTAATAAATTACTTAGTATATATTACCTTCAGAATGATGTGTTAGATAAAATTGTTAAGTGGCCTCAGCCAACGTGGTCAGCTAATTTTAAACATTTTATTTTCTAAGACACTGTATATCAAGGGTAAATATCGTCAGAGTCCCGGAACATACATGAATGAGGAACGTACGAAACCGGGACTAGAAAACCTTGGCAAAAGGACGAAGATATATACCCAACACTGGAAAAGGATGATTCCTGACTAAAATAACGACAACTAAGAACACCAAGAGGTAAAAAAAACTAAACTTCTTTCCAAATCACCCTATACATATAAAAACGTGTGTGTATGCGTCGCGGGTCCCCCAGTGACGTCACTTCCGCAGTCAAATCACTTCCGGCGCGCCCGCGGGTGCTTTGACGTTCTCTCTTTGTTAGGAGACTGACACGTAAATTATCTCCTGGATGACGAGTCATGATTAGCCACGTGGAAAATGTACGGTCTCTATAGTACAGTTAGCCACCGAATGGAAGAACTAAGTTGTGAGTGGCTTTAAATAATTATGTGCTTTATTTGGAGGCGGTAAAAAAAGGAGTAAATTACTGCTAGAAAAAAAAAACGTGTCCGATCCTAAGTACTCATATATTAGGATAAGGCCAGGGAGATGTTGATGATTTGGAAGCAGTATAATTTTATAAGTTTGGTTAGGAGCTCGTGGCTAAATAATAACACCCGTACGGTCGATCTTTGAGGTTAAGCCGTGCTTACCGAAGTTGGTCCGTGGATGGGTGAACATTATTACATCCGAGTTTCCTCCGTGCCTCGGAAAGCACGTTAAGCCGTTGGTCCCGGCTGTCATTTGTAGATCTTTGGCAGTCAGAAGCCAAAAATCTGACATCCAGTCTTACCAAGGGGTTTCGCATTACCCAGTTACTGTGTGTGGTTGTGGAGGTCAGATAGGTAGTCGCTTCATGTAAAATACTGGCGCATCCGGTTAGACTGGAAGCCGAATCCAAGATAGTTTGGGAAAAGGCTACGCAGATGATGATAGTTTCATAATGTTAGCCAGTTTCTGCTTGCGTGTTTACAAGGCTTAAGGTCGAAAATAATACCAAGGTTTTTAAATAATATAAATTATAACCTATGACACTTGGGGAAAATGTAGCTTTCCATTAGATAAAGAATTTTCGGAATTATATTAGATTTTCTAATGTAGCTTACCATTAGAGAAAGAACTTTCGGAATTATTTAGATTAGATTGTCCATGGAGTTTCTTACCCATTCTTCTCCATAGAGACGATCTACGCTTTGGAACGGGTAACTACAGTACTTTCAACAGTTATTATGTCTTGTGACTGGGACTGTAACTTCATTTTTTATTGTTGTTCGACTATTTTAAAAGTGCCTGTAACTGGCCTACTTGAAATAAATGATAATTTGATTGTTGATTTGTAGTTCCTATAATTAAAGCAGCCGTTTTGCATCAAAACTAACAAACATACCAACTTTGCCTCTTTATAATATTAGCATATGTAATAAAAAAATTGTACACTACAACCTTTTACAGCAGCTAGTACCTAAGACCTCTTTTCTGCATATAAATGATTCTTGTGATTAATTTAGGTATTACCCTGACCGACTTCGATCAATTATTGATCGTAGCTGACCAACTTTGGATACAAATGAGTGCGTTTAGGTTCAAGGTAGCTGCGTTTTTATTTAAATGATGTCATATTTATTATTTTCTACTGGTGTTTTTAGGCAAGTGTTGATGACTAACATTATAAATGATGTACCTATGTACCTAAAGGTAAACAACTGTTTGCGGCAATTTCAACACAGTTTTCTTTAAACTGCTGCGAGGAGCTCGTGGCTAAATAATGGGTCAATCTTTAAGGTTAAGAGGTGCTTGCCGAGGTTAGTCCGTGGATGGGTGACCATAATTACATAATGAGTTTCCTCCGATGCCTCGGAAAGCACGTTAAGCCGTTGGTCCCGGCTGTCATTTGTTGATCTTTGACAGTCGTTACGAGAAGTCAGAAGCCAAAAGTCTGACATCCAGTCTTACCAAGGGGTATCGTATTACCCAGTAACTGGGTTGTGGAGGTCAGATAGGCAGTCGCTTCATGTAAAATACTGGTACTCAGCTGCATCCGGTTAGACTGGAAGACGACCCCAACATAGTTTGGGAAAAGGCTAGGCAGATGATTTTTTTCTTTGAACTGCTTCGTTGGTCTAGTGGTCACAAGCGCGACTGCTGAGCATTATTTGGGCCCTCGGTTTGATTTCCAGGCTGTACCAAGTGTTATTGGGTTTTTCAATCAGGGATGTCTCAGTAGCATCCACGGAGTCTGGACTTGTGTCCGGTTGATGGCAATAATAGGCTCGCCCCCTATTACATGAGATTTAGAAATAACTGGCGAAATTTGGGTGTACATTAGGTATTCCCCTACCGAACCATTCGAGGATTACAGGGGTGATGTTATGTTTGTGATTTTAAAAGTAACCAACTCTTCGCGGCATTCTTTAAACAGTTTTCTTTAAACATGATAGTAGTTTTAATTTTCAGGGTGGAAATTTCAAATGTCGTTCGGGAAATAAAAACCCAATGTCCCTTCCGATATTTGATTTTTTTTTGACGTTACATTACAACCCATTGATTTGTGTGACGTTACAACATGGATAATTGTAAATCTTACAATCAAAACCATTGACAACATGACTGTGACTACATTTTTTATTTAAGTACCTACCTAAAACAGCATTGTTGTGATTCATACGAATTTAGCCAGAGTTCAATGAATGTCAAGCGCGACAAAAAAGAGTTAACCAAAAATAGCAAATAAACCGACGCACCTATTTAAAGATTGTACATACTTATAAAGACCGAAAATATTACCAACCAACATCAAAAAGAACGAAAATGGAAATGTATTGGTAAAAAATTCTGTTGCAACCATCCATACAAAACAAAACCCGAAACTCGATCTGTGTGTCTGTCGGCACTTTTTCACGCTATAATGGTTGAACGGATTTTGATGAACTTTGGCATACGGATTGACCATGACCTGAGTCAGGAGTCCGGACATAAAACTGATATCCGCCCGCGTGAAAGTCTGATAATTTACGATATATACGGACGAGGCCGCGTACAAAAATTAATTATTGGATAACTGGCTTATGCCTACGGCTTACCTCGCGTTTTATTCGGTAATTGTCCCTCGGGATTGTACTAAGTACTAGGATAAAAGTATCCTATGCACTAGGTACCCCAGACTATTACCTATCCCTGTGCCAAATTTCATCCCTTCAGTAGTTTTTGCGTGAAAGTGTAACAAACTTCCATACATCTATAATTATAGCAAGATTTACTATGGTATTATTTTATCACGAAGCTAAACGAAACTCACTGAACATGTAATTCACCGTATTTTGTTCTTCAGGATGAGTAAAAGTTTATTGTGGTATGCTGAGCAAGTTCACTTATCTAATAGTTCTCGATTACGTAAGACGTACAGCTTCCGACGTCATCTGTGTTGAGATGGAAGGCGTGTTTGTTAGTTTCCAGATATTTTCGGAAACTCATTGGAAAGTGATGCGGCGTGTATCGGTAGTTTTGAGCTGCTACATTTATGATTGAGAGGCAAACAAACTTTGTTGGTTTAAGTCTGCTAGT